>AP027110.1:26893030-28213853 GCA_028142955.1 Pinctada fucata | reverse complement strand
TCTGTTGTTTGATTCTGATCCCCTCCCGAAGCATTGGCGGATCTAGAATTTTTTCAGGGGGGGGGGGGGTTCCAAGCCGTCTTGGGGATCTAAAAAAAACAAATCAATTGGAAAATGAGAATTTATGGCAAATTAAAAAGAGGGTTAAGGGGGTCCAGAAACTCACCCACCCCCTCCCCCCTGACCACCTTCTAGATCCGCTGTTGTGAAGCATCGGGGTTTTAAAAAAGATCACAACTTGTTTCACAAATAACGCAAAAAAAATTATTTGGGCAAGGCTCCAAATGCTACATATATTTATGTAATATATGGTTTCATACTTTAGGCGATTTGATGGTTGCCTTCCTATCTGGATTGGTGGTATCTAGAGGTGCAATCGAAATCCTTAGAGAAGGTAATTAATCTTTATTTTCATAACAGAAGAAAGACTGCTTACATGGGATGCTTAGTCCTCCTGGGCACCTGATGTCACGTCTAACTTGCTAGGGGTCCGTCGATGCTCAATTTCGTGCTCTATTGTGAGTGTTATAGATATTATTGTTAGGATTTTCTTTAACTCATCTATATTATCATATTATATTCGGATAGTTTTTGTATCCTTATCCCGATTCAAGTGTCAGACTTTTTTTCTATTCGTGCAAAACACGACTCTTTATAACTATGCAGATGATAACACTCTATCTCATAGTGATTGCGACCCATAAAAAGTTGTTTCGGCCTTAGTCAATGATATAATAGCATGAAAGCTAACCCATCCAATTTCCAGGCAATTGCAGTCGGCAAAAAATTAAAAGAAAAATCAAAGAAATCAAAATTGAATCTGCTAATATCCAATGTGAGGATGGAGTTTAACTACTTGGGGTAAAATGGACTATAAACTGGATTTAACCAAACATATAACTGATATTTGTAAAAAAAAAAAAAAGACTCTAAACACGTAAACTGCCTGAAATGTTTTGGAAAGAATCTAAATAAACTTAGCAAATAAACGATTTACCATTCTTTTGTTTTGTCAAACTTCAACTACTGTCCTATCATTTGGCATGTTTGTAGTGAGTCAAACACTCGCGAACTTGAAAGAATCCAGTTTTGAGCCCAAAAATTGATCTATGATGATTATCAGAGCAGTTATGAGTACCTTCTGGCAAGAAGTAAACTTCCATCTCTAAAAGTAAGAAGACTCCGTACGATAGCTTTGGAAACTTTCAAAATCTTACATAAGCAATCTCTGGAATTTGTACATGATCTTGTTGAATTTAAATCATCTAACTATAACTTCAGACGCCATAATTCAGCAGAAGTCCCAAGGACCAACACTAACAGGTATGGTATACACTCCTTTAGGTATGCAGCTGCTTCGCTCTGGAACTCCCTCTCAGAGGAAGCAAGATCTTTAACCACACAAACTCAATTTCGACAATATCTTGAATCATGGAAAAGGCCAAACTGTAAATGTTATGCTTTCAGAAAGGGCTGCATCACCTGAATTTGTTCAATTTGAATTTTCGCTCATTTCTTTTATTTTTTTCCTACACTCTCGCCTTCTTTACTTTAATCTCGGCCCGAGCAGTGTAGCCAAGTAGCCAAGTTCGATCAACTTCGGTTGATCGTCTGTCTCTTCAACGCATTTGAAATTTTCTGTTACAAAAGTTTTTGAAATTCCTAAAATGTGGGTCCTGTAGCATCATATACCATCCATTCTGCTACATCTTTAAGTATATTTTAGGGATATAATAATTAGGTCTTCCGACTTCCGTTTTCGTAACCGTGGAAAATTGGATCAGCGATTTCTCAAGAACCCTGTAAGCTAGGACAATGAAAGTTCTCCAACGTTACGTTTGGAGTAAAAGCTAGATTTGTCTTTTTTATTTTTTATTTTTGGTCTCTGTTATTTTTTTATCATGTTTTTTAATAGATTCAAATATTTGACGGGAGCGTCGAATTACTCAAAAGGACCGAAAATTTCATGTTTTGCTATTTGTAAGCTTAAATATCTCGTATTTTGCTATCTACAATTTCCATTCTTTTTGAAAGTCGACAGCCATGCAAGATATGAAATGCTAGATGCACACTGTAACGATTTATTACGATGACGTCCTTCACCGTCCTTCATATTTCCAAATTCAGAAGTTCATAGGAGGAAGACACTTTTTTGCTTATAATAGTAAACAAAAATTAAGCTTATGAAGTTTCCTAAAAATTTCAATATTATTATTTTTTATCGATATATCTGTCTTATTTAGTCTTTCTGATTTTTCCTATCTCTTACTGTTGAAAAGATATGAGCATCGACATTTTGAGTTGGGTATTTCGATACACCTTCACGCCAACAGTTCGGGCGCACACTAAAATTGGTAGTCCCAGTCCGACCCGAGAAAAGCAGTGTTGAGATTTTCAAAGTCCGATTTCACGGCAATGATGAATATGCATTTCATAAATACATTTCGATATACACAATTTGATTTTAAAACAGTTGATTAATTTAGAAGAGATCAGCTACAAACCAGAATTTACACACAAAAAGTGGTAGTTTCATTCCGATTTCTAACCTACAAACCTGTTTCTAAACTTCAATAACTATATTTTGAACATCAAGTTTAATTTCTAATTCTAGCAAACGTTCGAACATAATTTTCGGTTGGTTTATTTACAAATTGATGAACAATTTCTCCAACATTCTTCCCTCTCCTCGTTGTTCGAAAACAGTTCTGTTTATATTGAACGATGTCGCCATGATGGAAATTCAAAATAAACTTTGAAAAAAGGGAAGGGGGGGTCCAAACCTGCACAGCGAGAACCTCATGGTATTTATATATATATATTGAACGTAACTTGTTATTACCATTTCTCTTCTCAAGAAAATTGGTTCTACAGCTACGAGCTCGCCTTTTTTATGGGGGAAGGGGGCAGGAAGAATTTGCAAATAAAAAAAATCCCGGCTCTGAAAAATGCTGAAAAAAATATTCCGGCCCAAAGGGCCGGCAATTTTTTTTTTCCCGAACCATGCAAAAGTAAGGATACATTGCATGATATGGAAATTTTTGCTGGCCCTTTGTGCCAGACAATTTAAAGTCAAAAAATTAATTAATATAAATACAAACTGATGACATAGCTGTATCTACCAGAGACCTAATACGCATAGGCACAAAAATCTAGAAAAGGTTCTATTTAAACATCCTACAATCTGTCTGAAATTCGCTAATTGCAAAGAGACATCTGAAGGTACGGTTATTAACTCATACTCTGTAACAGCGGGTAGTTTAACTTACACAGACATTCACAACATTTGACAATTTGTTTAAATCCGGCCCGAAGAACCGGCGAAAATTTTTCTCCGACTCTGGTAACGGCTGAAAAAAAATGGCCTGCTCAGAAAATTGCTGAAAAAAAAATTTACCGGCTGGCAATAGAATTCCTAACCCCCCCCCCCCCCCCCAATCAAATGGTTGCTCACCAACAATTATCGGTTTGAAAATTTAATGTTACTGCTATTTGAAAACTTAAATATATAATATAAATAAATGTTATGTGACGTCCTTCATATTTCCAAACCAAAAATTGTATAGGAGGAAGACACACTTGTTGCAACCGCAACAAGAAACCTTTCTAGTTTTCATACTTTTTGGTCATTTTACATTGTTTAGACTGATGATCACTGACGAGGGTTTAGTACCCGAAGCGTGCATGTCTGGTCCATGCTGTAAATTTATCAGGTCTTAAATGATGCTATTGAATTTGAAGACGTTTAACATTCATTCACATGTGTTAATATACATATATAAAGCTCTCAAGTGTCATTTCGTCTATTATGTGCTCAGATTTTTAGTTTTTTAATTTGACCGGATTAGTTAAATGTGTCCCCTAAAGTGCGAAGTCCGGAGTGCGAAGTCCGAAGTACGTCAAATTGAAAAATGTTTGGTTAGGGTTTTATTTTTCTCTCTCTACAGTAAATCCATTGAAAAGCATAGATTTAAGACAGCTTTATAATGTCTTGTAGACAGGAACAACCAAAATGTTTCAAGGGAAAACTATGTTAATATCAAAATATTTCTTTCAGACAATATGATAACATCCAAAGCATTCCACTTAAAAGCTTGATTACGTCCTATAATTTTAATTGGAAAGGAAGTAAATATACCACGAAAGAATGTATTATAAACCCAAAATATTCTATAAAATATACATATTATCAAAATCAAACTTTACAAGCCATCAATGGTATTCGTTAAACCCAAACAAAAAAAAATGCATAACAACTTGTATAAACAGAACAATTAATATCAGTTGTTTCTTACTTATCTTTGTTTTATTTTGATAGAAAATCCATGTCTGTCCCAAGACTGTGGTACAGGGACTTGTGTCATACGAAGCACTGACGACGATAACGAGGATTTCCAAGCCCTATGTCTGTGTGACACGGGATTCTGTGGAGCGGACTGCCAACCCTGTATGTCAGATTTACTCTATGTTTCGTGTTTCTATGTCTTGTGTCTCTTTGACGTCTGTTGTGCTTGTCTACCCTGTGTTTTCGTATCAGATGATTTGGTGTTTTGTTGTAGGTACGACAGCCGAGTCTGGTTGGAGATCCCCTCCTTACTGTGATTAATTTTATTCAAATACTTGTTTATTTCATTTAGAATTTTTGATACTGACAAAATGTTGAGAAAATTGCTCAGAAAAGATAATACATTTTGTTGGTACCTAGTGATAAAAATAATTCTGTACATAGGAAGTTAATATCTCCAGATGACGAATAAAAGAAAGACATCCCCAACAAGACTCGGTTGCAGCATCCACAGCAAAACACCAAAACACCCGAAGTGAAAACACAAAGACGACATACACAGCAAGAGATGCTAAAGGCACGAGGAACACCAAATACGACATCAAAACACTGATCATAATAGACTAAACATAAACCAACGAGACCAATGGACAACCGGTGCCGACTTAGGACGGCCATCTGCTGGTCGGTAACCAATGGTGTGGTTATCCGGATTACGTGCGCACGAAGTTGCAGTGATTACTATGGCGAACACAAACATAATGAGAAAATAGGAGCGTACTGACAAAACTGACAACTGAAAAAATACATATTCACTATTTAGAATTCAGAAATCCTCTATTTCGACATCTAGCACTTTTGATGAGACATCATTCATTGAAATGATGACTATAGACGATACATGATAGTATTTACAATAATTTCAACTACTGGCGAGGTTCTTGTTACTACTTGTGAATTGTTAGTATCGTGTTTCTGCTTTGTTTGAAATCTTCTTGGAGATTTTCTATCACTAACTTTGATTTTTAATTGTATTTTAGCTACGGTATTGACTGATCAGACTTGTACAGACGGGTTATGTAGGATACCTAGGTCACTTTGTATAGAAGACGTGTGCCGTTGTAACTGTACAGATGTGTTTATCGCTGATACTGAAGCTGCATCTCCTTCAATAACACCTGTTTGCCGTGCAGGTAGGATATGTGAAAGTACATTGTATGCAGAAACAACGAGTCATTTAATTTTGCCCTTTTTATTAGTACGTGTTAACACTTAACTTGTAATTATCATTCCATACACATAGCAACAGACAGTGTAGAATTATTATATTATACAATAATTGACTGGGAATGAGGGCAGTGTAAGATTTTTTTTTACCTGAAGACAAAATATTGCCCGAGATCGAAGGCCGAGTTTAAATGTGCATGTCTGGTCCATGCTGCAAATTTATCTGTTCTTAAATGATGTTATTGAATTTGAGGACGTTTAACATTAATATTTTGTCTGAAGGTCCAACAAATCAGATATTGCCCGAATTCCAATGAAATAATTGTTTTGTTGTGTACATGTTTATACCTTACTTCAATACTGCAGCAATGAACCGAGTGGTCCGGATTGTTAACATTTATTTTCGTCTATACGAGCTAGAGCGCGGAGAAATAGGTACAGTTTATAACGTCATCATTAACGTGACATTACAAGCAATGTGACGTTTATCAGTCAATAGTTTTTAAACTTTTGATCTAAGGTCAATATTGATGAAAACAAAGAAATTATTGACTGCTTGATGAAATATTCCAATTTATATAGGCATTTTTTCCTACGAAGATTTTATAAAGAGATACTGATAAGGGTGTAAGAATGAAATAATAATTCAGTGCATGATATGCGCATTTAAACTTGAAGAGTATCATCAGTGATGCTCGAGGCCAAAAGAGAAGTATACAAGAAGCTGGATAAAGTTAACGCTTGTTACTATCAACTCATTGATACGGATTCTCTGTAAAAACCTAAAACGTCAGACATGTTGGCCTCGACATGTCTCAGATTTGAGTCATTTTTTTGTGTACGAGGTGTGTATGATGTCCTAAGGACGAAATGACCTTCAATTTTCTTCTCTGATGTTCCGTTGCCATGGTTTTTATATAAACAATGCATTTTTATGCATTACGTTACTATGGAAACAAATGTTGAATGTAAATTTAATTTTCTAAATAGATTATTTAAATCAAGGGTAAAGGTACACAAGGTCTCGTCAAGATCAAACCATTAATCAACTATTTTTGTCAAAATTTTAACGCAAACGAGTCTATCATGCTAAGAAATTAGAAACTGGCTGGTTACAATAGTCACATATGCCCTCACTACCGAGCTATGATCAACTATTGCTTATAAAATGGGTACCTTAATATAGCCTACTTTTCTCCGTAGAAGACCGATTGCGAACACGTGTAAGCACTTATTTGCTTAAGGCTAGTACTGTATCAAAACAAAACAACATGGCTGACGGATAACACGTGGGACGAAAATGAATCGACAATCGGTGTGATCAAAATCTGAAAAGAGAAATGTAATGAACAAGTAGTATTGGCTTGGTATTTGAAAGTTAGAAAGACCTAGATAGAGGACGACCGTGAAATTAAAACTCTGACAAGTCTGAGGGAAAATTAGCTAAAGGAATCTACAGTGTACATGTACATGTATAGTTCTCGTTTATTTTTATCTATGAGAAGTTTTTATATAAGTTTGACGTGTATATATATCCACAGTAATTTTGATTTGTGTATATGTAATATACATATTCACAGTCTAAATCAAATATTAAAAACGAACAAAAATCATAACTAAATAAAGGTTAATTTTTATTCAGGATTTGGTAATCAAACGCACATGTGTATAGCAGACTACACCTGCCTCCCATTCAAGCTGTCATACACTATTACATATTGTTAGTCATTTGAAAGTGTTCGATTATCCACGTTCAAAATGGTTATTTGAATGGAACATGATATCTATACATGATAGCAACCTTGTATTTGCAATAATGAAATATTAGTGAGTTAGTCTGTTTGGGGTTTATTTTGAGAGAGAGAGATTTTCAAAAAGACTGTATACGTTGTTTACTACATGTTTCGTAGTAATCCCACAATTTGAAGTTCATTCAAGCGATTGGCTGATCGTGGTAGCGTGTTCACTTTGACCTTGGTAAACATGACAAATTTCTACATACTGTATATGCAAATAACAATTTCCGAAGTTTACCGAAATCGTGTGTACCAGAGAGTAAAAAAGTCTATAAAACAAAAAATGTGAGAGATATTTTATGTAAGTAATGTATAGATGTTCAAATGGTAGTTCTTAAAAGCTATTTACGGTAAAACTTCATTATTGATAATTTAATCCCTGTTAGACTATATGTACCTTTAAGTAAATAAAATTCCGTTCTCCTTCTTATTGTATGTCATGTAAATTTGCTTCAATTTAAAATGGTTATTCCAAATGTACGTACCCTTTTGGGCAAATTTAGGCCTGATTTTACCTATATTTCACTCACGTTTGACATGAGTAATAATGCAGTTGCACAAGATTTAAATAACAGTTGCCTATTTTCTGAATAGTTCTATCCTATGACTTCATGGAAATCGAAGGAAATTTATGTAGAAATAAGATTCTTCTCTTTATATTTTACTTTGACAACATTTGGTACGAAGGTAAAAATACCTGTCATAAGAAAAAAAACTAATTTCTAAAGGTGTATGCCTGCTATCGTTACAAAACTTGATATACGTGGATGCATCAAAGACAATTTAATGCTATCATGACCTTGAAAAAATGACAAGGTCATTTGCTCAATTTTCAAGGTCATTTACAAATATTTCTATTAAAATATACCTTATTTTTGCTTACTTTTCATATATTTTTACTCAATATAACCATCAACATTATCGCCCCCTTTAAAAAAGTTATTCTTTTTAAAAAAAGTTGAACTTACAAAGAAAACTTTTTGTATTCATCAAGTAGGTTTTGAACATGGTTTCCATGGCAACAAAATACCACAATATGTCATATTTCTCAGTAAATATAAGGATGTCAAATAGATTTACCCCGTTACCATGGTAACCATATTTCAAATATAACCATATGGCTTATTTTCATTCTTTTTACATTTAGTGTGATAATTACAGACAATTTCATCAAAATCAATGATATATCGTGGTCAGCTGTTTTAGGTTTTTACAGAGAATTTATATTACAACAGCAAGAAACAACTACCAACCAACCAATGAACATACTCCAACATCAAAGAGTTCTTATAAATGTTAAAGTCTTCAAATTCATTAGCAACATGGCCAAAGTCTATGAAAATTATGTCCAAAATATACAGAAAGACGAAGCAAGATGGCTTGGGTATGATGCTACAGGACCCAGGTTTCAGAAATTTTCGAATGCATTTGAAGAAACGACCAACCGAAATTAATCGAATTGGCTACAAGTGCCCTCGGGGACTCCTGTCTACCAGCAGTGACACTCACCAAGTGGCACAAATGTTTAACGTCTTCAAATTCAATAGCATCATTTAAAAGCAGGTATGAATTTACAGCATGGACCAGACATGCACGTTTCGGGTATATAATCGTTGTCAGTGATCCTCAATCAAAACAGTGAAATATGGCCAAAATCTATGAAAATTATGTCAAAAATATACCAAAAGACGTAGCAAAATGGCAACCTAAGGACTTTTCATTCAAATGACAAATATGGACAATGACCATATCCCAATACACAGTACAAAATCGATAATTCAGGAAATCACAAACCGAAGGCATACCAAATAAGAATAAAACAGGAACCAACGCAAACAATCAAAAACCTCAACCACATGAAAAGAAGCGAACTCCCAATTTAGGAGTGAGACCAGTTGCCCAGTTTTGCTTGCATACAACACCCATCGCTTCAATTCAGCTAACAAATCACATCCGGTTTCTACCGTTAAAACGATAGAATACACATAAAAGAGTTGAGACTAAGGAACACTTACGTATTATTTCTATATCACTCAAATGCCGACTTTGGACGGTCAACCACTCAATACGGTGCAGTTATCCGGATTATGTTTGCACAACCTCTTACTTACCCGTATATACAGAGGTCTTCCATCTTTCTACTTGACTCATACTCTTGTTATTAAAGGTTGTACAGACGGATTGTCCAACAGTTTCCTGACGATTCCGAACGCTCGAATAAATGAGGTTGCAAGGTCTATTGCAGCACAACCCTCCCTACAAGTGTGTCAGGATGCATGTGTAGCTGAAGCTAACTTTGAATGTGTATCAGTCTCTGTGTTACAAGTAGGGGCTGTGTTCCAATGCTCTCTGCACAAGGTTCGTCGAGATGACCCGACCCTCTTTGAAGCTGATGTCAATGCAGATAACACCTACTTTGAACGACTTTGTAACTAGTAGAATGATAGAGAAAGAGTCCTTCTTTTTCAAGAATAAATTCATCATTTGATGCAAACATAAGTCTTGAAATCATTGGCTTCGCTTACATGTATATTCAATTTTTAAATTGAAAATCTGGAGTAAAATTCTAGTAATCTTGTATACCAATATGAATCTCAATGACAGGATAACAACTTCATTTTTCAAATTAAGATAAATGTACATGCAGAAAATTATTGTTGTTAAACGTCTTCCAATCTAATAGCATCAGATAAATTTGCAGCATTGACCAGACTTGTTCTGAGAGCTAGGCGTCTTTCAGATAAGCTTCTCAGTCAGGGATATGTTTGTGACCGACTAACATCGTCACTGAGGAAGTTCTACGGTCGATATGGGGAACTCGTCATACACTATGATGTCCCACTCTCCAGAATGGTGGATGATATTCTGTCATAGACCATTTGAACCATCCAACCAAAGATTGTACTCTATGTCTTCCGAAATGGAAGAAACCGGATGTGACAATTCTACCGAATTGAAACGGCGTGTGTTGCATGCAAGCAGGAGATGCTTACTCTTCCTGGGCACCTGGTCTCACTCCCATATCGGGAGTTCGCTTCTTTTCAAGTGGTGGAGGTTTTTGTTTATTTGCTTTGGTTCCTGTTTTATACTGATTTTGTATGCCTTCGGTTTCTAATTTTCTGAATTTTCGATTTTGTGCTGTATACAGGGATATGGTCATTATCCATATTTGTCATTGCACGTTTAAGATAAGTCGTCCTTCGTGTTTCTACGGTGCAGTGATATGTCATTGTCTCAGTTTGTGTGTCCATTTTTTTCTTTTCGTGTGAGAAAGTTATATTATCACATGATACACCCTTTATTCGGTTACATAAAGCCATTTCATAAATAAATTTTATGATAACGCGTTACATATCAGGAGCATGATCATTGGATGAAGCGCTCCAGATCCTTTGTGTCGTCACGATAGAAACGGCGACGCTGGCGCGTTATTCGCAAGAAATGAAGTCGGAATTATAATATTTTGATGTTACTTTGATCAATTGCGTCATATTTCATGTGATAAATAGAATCTCAAATGACGTTTCTATTACATACAGTATTTATGAAACTCGTTGTGTGATTTTAATCCCCTCGCCAAGGCTCGAGGATGTAAAATTCACACAACTCGTTTCATAAATACCGTATGAAATAGAAAATCATTAGAGATCCTATATTTATGTTTTAGTTTTTTTATGCCCCCCGGAATCACAGATTCGGGGGCATATAGTTTTTGGCCTGTCCGTCTGTTTGTCTGTCTGTTTGTCTGTTTGTCCGAAAAAACTTTAACATTGGGCATAACTTTTGAATGGAAGGTGATAGAGCTTTCATATTTCACATGTGTATTCCTTGTGACAAGACCTTTCCATTGATACCAAAATTTTTGACCTCGTGACCTTCACCTTGACCTTTGACCTACTTTTAAAAAACTTTAACATTGGGCATAACTCTTGAATGGTTAGTGATAGGGCTATCATATTTCACATGTGCGGCTAGCCAACAGGGGATGCTTACTCCTCTCGGGCACCTGGTCCCACCTCTAGCTTGCTAGGGGGCCGTCGATGCGTAATTTTGTGCTCTATTGTGAGTGCTGTTGAGATTCTCGTCAGGATCTTCTTTAACTCATTTGTGACAAGACCTTTCCATTGATACCAAAATTTTTGACCTCGTGACCTTGACCTTTGATCTACTTTTCAAAAACTTTAACATTGGGCATAACTTTTGAATGGTAAATGATAGGGCTTTCATATTTCACAAGTATGTTCCTTGCGACAAGACCTTTCCATTGATACCAAAAGTTTTGACCTCGTGACCTTGATCTTGTCCTTTGACCTACATTTCAAAAACTTTGACATTTGGCATAACTTATGAATGGTGAGTGATAGGGCTTTTATATTTCACATATGTGTTCCTTGCAACAAGACCTTTCCATTGATACCAAAAGTTTTGACCTTGTGACCTTTGACCTTGACCTTTGACCTAATTTTCAGGAACATTAACATTGGGCATAACTTTTGAATGGTAAGTGATAGGACTCTCATATTTCACATGTGTATTCCTTGTGGCAAGACCTTTATATTGATACCAAAATTATTGAACTTGACCTTTCACATACTTAACAGAAATGAAGTTTATACTAACAAAGATGCCACCGGGGGCATTCGTGTTTCACAAACACAGGCTTTATTTTTCAAGAACTTGTAAGTCTTTCAATTGTAACTTTTGGAGTCAGATTTCGGTTTTTGTGTGTGACGTCGGTTGATCGTCTGTCTCTTCACCGCATTTGAAATTTTCTGTTACAAAATTTCTTGAAATTTCTAAAATGCGGGTCCTGTAGCATCATATCCCACCCATTCTGCTACATCTTTTGGTACATTTTTGGACATACTATTTTTCACACTTTTTGGCCATTTTACATTGTTAAGACTGAGGATCACTGACGAGGGCTTAGTACCCGAAACGTGCATGTCTGGTTCATGCTGTAAATTTATCAGGTTTTAAATGATGCTATTGAATTTAAAGACGTTTAACACAAGTTCATTCAATAATCGAGAAGAGAAAGAGAATTTCCCTCATTAGAAAAAAAAAGCTTCAATTTTCCGATTTCTAAAATGTCAAATTCGGCGCTGGTTCGCACTGTTTGCCTTTCGCTCTTTTCATTTATATCTACTGTTCTGAAGATCAGTACAATAAGTCTTGTATTTAGCTTATAAAATTCGAAAATAGTGAGAAAATCGCTACTGTATAGATGAATTTTGAAGAAATTTCGTTTTGTAACAACAGAAACTGCTTCCGGTTGCGCGAACGGACTTCTAAAAATTTTTGAGCCCATCAAGAATGGTTGATTTCGGGTTTCTTCTCACCTCGATTTGGCTGATCTTTTTATTAACTACCAAGACACAATGTATAAACCCAATCTTGCATCTGTTGTTGTTTGAATTTAAACTGAAGCAATGAACTTACCTTTCAGTAGAAGGCCTATCGTGGTGGCCATATTTGTTTACTTTCCCAAGAAAAAGGAATGATACCCAGCATGACCACCCTGCATTCACCCAGGGAAACAAACCAACAAGAAAGTTACATATAAATAACATCATATAAACTCCAAATCGCAAAAAGACACAACAATATTCACTAGAACATCATACAAAGCAATCGTAACAGACGTACAGAAACATTGAACATTGATGACAACACATAAAAGGAAGGAGACCATTGTGCACCCGGCGCCGACTTTGAACGGACATTTGCTTTTAGCAAATGGTGTGGTTTTTGTGTCGCCTGCGAAGCATAGCGACACTTAGGGATCACTTTGTCCGTTGTCCGTCTGTCCGTCTGTCTGTCAGTCAGTCCGTCCGTCCGTCTGTCTGTCTGTCACACTTTGGGTATCACACCCCATAACTTTTCATTGGTAAGTGATAGGGCTTTGATATTTCACATGTGTATTTCTTGTAATAAGACCTTCTTAAACATACCATAATTTTTGACCTAGTGACCTTGACCTAGATATTTGATCTACTTTTTGAAAAAATCAAAATTGGTTATATCTTTTGATTGGTAAGTGATAGGGCTTTGATATTTCACATGTGTATTCCATGTGATGAGACCTTCTTACACATGCCATAATTTTTGACTTAGTGACCTTGACCTAGATATTTGACCCGCTTTTCAAAACAATTAAGATTAGTTTTATATTTTGTTTGGTAAGTGAAACTTTACATGTGTATTCCTTGTGATAAAACCTTACTGTACATGCCATAATTTTTGACCTAGTGACCTTGACCTTGATATTTGACCAACCTTAAAAAACTAAGATTGGCTACTTTTCCAAAAAAATTAGATTGGCTATATCTTTTGATTGGTAAGTGATAGGGATTTTATATTTCACATGTGTATTTCTTGTCATTAGACCCTTGTACACATACCATATTTTGTTTACCTAATGACCTTGACCTTGGTAATTGACCTACATTAAAAAAAATTAAGGTTGGCTATATGTTTTGATTGATAAGTGATATGGCTTTAATATTTCAAACATGTATTTGTTATGATGAGTACTTTCTTTTATTTCCAAAACTGTAACCTAATGACCATCAACTAGATGATTGACCTTTTCTGAAAGAATAGATTGACCATATCTTTTAATTGGTAAGTATGTGAGTTCATTTGACAAGACTTTCCCACTAATACATGTACAAATATTAAACCAAGTAACCATGACCTACATATTTGATCAAGTTTAAAAAAAGGCCACTTCGCAGGCGACACAAGCATTCCTTGGATTGCTATTTTCTGGATTCCGGATTACGTACCAACAACCCTCCCACTTATCCGGATACACAGAGTTCTCCATAGACACACAATTGTTGTATAAACATAAAACTGCTCATTGTAAGGTGACATCACAAACAAGATAGTTAAACGCAGTGGTCTCTTGCAACACAGATTCTATGTAAATGGATCTAAAAATTATATGGCACGCGTATAACAGTCACTGTTGGCTGAAGCGAGCTCAAGGTCAATCACCCGAGAAGTCTGACCAATTTTTGGATAGGACAGAAAATTAAGACCAAGTCTTCTCTGACGATATCTCAACAAGGCCAATCATAGAGTCCCGTCGTCACGGTTGACCAGTGTGCAATGTTGGGAAATATACTGGTACAAGACTCTAGATTGGTCCAGTACGATGCCCAGTGTTTTTGTGATGACTTTAGGATCATATCCTCGGTTAAGCAGGCGACTGACTATTTTCTTACATTTTGGTTGAAGTTTGATCTGCGTTTGATCCTTCTGACCATCATCCAGTGTGTCTATCCATTACGAATTAAAAATCTCGCAAACAATGATCATGATTAATTCCGAGATAATGAGCTTGACTCTTTTTATTATCATTGTGTACATAAATTTTCATGACTCAGAAACACCTCAAATCCACCACGTACTAGATGTTTAACAACCCGAGTAATTATGATAGTATATACCACTTCTTTAGGAGCACCCCACTACGTAGTCAGACATTCAGAGATGCTCAGTACAGGTGTGTCATCACACTACTCCTACTTTTAAGGGGACAAGCTGAGTGTAACCCAGGCCCGTATACACCAAAGTACCCTTGTATGATGTGCAAAAAGGCAACAAGCACTAGCCTGCGATAAATGTGACAGTTGGTGCCATACCGCGCGCCTGCATGGCTATTGTCACGTCAGACTACAATATTCTAGCTGACCTGTCTGCGTCATGGATATGTAGCAAGTGTAAAATACCGAACTTTTCGCAGCTTTACGACTCCATAACATCGGACTGTAATTACTATGACAGCCTGAGCTCCACACAAGTTCACTGTCATCGATTGGAACCCCCAAGGCATCATCCTCCTCAAAGAGAGCGAGTAATCCTAAACAAAGGAAGCCACGAACATCTCTACGCGCCATAGTGATGAACTTCCAGAGCATTCGCAACAAAGTCTTGGTAGAGAATGCAAACCAGACATAATCTAAGGCACAGAGACTTGGCTCAACGAAAACATGTTCTCTTCGGTTCTTCCCTCTCATTATATGTAGACATATATTTAGGCGTGACAAAGAGGACTCACACGGTGGGGTTCTGATTGTGGTAAAAACGACATCACCTGCACTCCATTATATATCAGCAGGAATTCAGAAATACTAAGCGTCAAACTTCAGGCAAACAGATCAAAGTCAATTGTCTTATCTTTATTCTATCGCCCGCCAAACTCGACTCGATCCAGAGGAAAGTGCCGAGGAGGCTGTTGTTTAAGAGCTCACGACTCCAGAGGAAAGTACCGAGGAGGCTGTTGTTCAAGAGCGCAACAAATTACTACTTGACCACCAGAAGAGTGATTTCTGAAATGGCGGTGATTTAAACTTGCCCGATGTTAACTGGTCCTCTTTGACAACTACCTCACACCAGTATCCACTGAAGATTGGCGGCGATTTCAACTTGTGCGATGTTAACTGGTCCTCTTTGACAACTACCTCACACCAGTATCCACTGAAGATTGGTGGCGATTTAAACTTGTTCGATGTTAACTGGTCCTCTTTGACAACTACCTCACACCAGTATCCACTGAAGATTGTCGGTGATTTCAACTTGTCCGATGTGAACTGGTCCTCTTTGACAACTACCTCACACCAGTATCCACTGAAGATTGGCGGTGATTTCAACTTGCCCGATGTGAACTGGTCCTCTTTGACAACTACCTCACACCAGTATCCACTGAAGATTGGCGACGATTTTAACTTGTCCGATGTGAACTGGTCCTCTTTGACTGCTACCTCACACCAGTATCTACTGAAGATTGGCGGTGATTTCAACTTGTCCGATGTGAACTGGTTCTCTTTGACAACTACTTCACACCAGTATCCACTGAAGATTGGCGGTGATTTAAACTTGTCCGATGTGAACTGGTTCTCTTTGACAACTACTTCACACCAGTATCCACTGAAGATTGACGTTGATTTAAACTTGCAAAATGTGAACTGGTCCTCTTTGACAACTATCTCACACCAATATCCACTGAAGATGTCAAGTACGTATATCATGATAACAAGTCAGTGCAGCGTTGAACACATAGTCGACCAACAACCCGAGGCTTAAACATTCTTTTTCACAAGTAACCCATCACTAGTTGATAGATGTAAGACAAGCCCAGGCATAGGAGACCACTATGCAGTGTTCATTGACAAACTAATAAAACCTAGGAGAGCGAAACCATCTAAGCGCATCATATACCTCTGGGATAGGGCAGATATTCCTTCTCTGAAGAAAGCTACATCTGAATTTGTATCGGCATTCACTACTACTACCTACCTCAGTTGACTCATGCTGGACTGCATTTCGCTACGACTTATCTGACATCACAGACCAGCTTATTCCCCACATGTCCACTCGCTCCCGCCAAAAAAAAACCTTGGATAAATACCACCACCAGACACTTGACTCGCAGTGCGAATGGTGTCTTTGAAAAAGCAAGAGCAACTGGTAACAAGAGGGATATCAGGCGTTATAAACACCTTAATGCGACTTGACAAAGGAACATCAAACCATAACACGACTCATATGTACTTGACATCATAAGCCCAAAGGCCAAGCAAAACCCAAAAAGTATTAAAAACAAATAATACTCCTGGCCAGTCAAACAATCCTCAAAATACCCCTCACCATATCAAAATCGGACAGTCAGAAAAATTACAAACTAGAAAATTACATTACCTAAACTTGTCCGTTTGTGTTCTCATAAAAATAAATCACATTCAAATCCGTATTTCATATAAATTATCAGTTGATTGATTATGAAGCATGAGAATCATGGCGCGCATTCGCCCTACGCTAGATTGCGTCAATGCAGACGAGATATAGTTCCTACTATGACTCAAAAATTGAAGCGTAAAAATTTTACATCTTACAAAAACCTTCATGAATAATTGGCCAGTTTTGTAATACAATGTTTATAAAATAATGATGTTTCTGATATTCAACCTATTTCATAAAAAGTACCTCGAACATATCAGTACGCTATGTAGTCACACAAGATGGCATCGGCGAAGTTGACACCGCGAAGAAATTGAAAGGAAAAGTGTATATTAAGCCTGTTATCATGAACTAAATATGGAATTACTGAAGCAGTAGCATTTACAGATAAGGTAAGTTGTAGGTATATAGGAATTGTTTCATGAGATATCTGAATCTATAAGAAATTTGGAATTTTCTAGTAGCTAGCTTGGCTGTATACATGTGTAGTACACACGCCGTACGATAGACGAAATTACAAGTGAAATTTTCAATAATGGTGTCATTTCTTCGCCGGTGCACACATGAAAATGAAATATATCTCATATTGAAATTGAATACATAAAATACAATTATAAAATCAATTCAAGCTATGACGATTGTCGTAAAATAGATACAAAGCTAAAGTCCACTATG
Organism: Pinctada fucata; assembly: GCA_028142955.1. Classification (NCBI taxonomy): domain Eukaryota; kingdom Metazoa; phylum Mollusca; class Bivalvia; order Pterioida; family Pteriidae; genus Pinctada; species Pinctada fucata. Next base: position 28,196,120 of record AP027110.1, on the reverse strand, counting down.
ACACTCTCCAGGTCTTACACTGGAATATGCACCGACAGTGTGGGACCCCCATAACCAGACACAAATCCGACAGATAGAAAACGCCCAGCGATAGGCAGCCCGATTTGCCACAGGTAACTATTTCTTACGGGACCCTGGTTGCGTCACCAGTATGTTACTTCAACTGAAGCAGGAGCCACTAGAACATCGCAGGATCAGGAACAAAGTCATCATGTTCTACAATTAAGATTGTTAACAACATCATAGAAGTTCCTGTCCACCATCTCCTGTCATTCAACACCAACAGGACTCGTGGTTCCTCAGTCAACAACTTCCTGTAGATTAGCACCAGGGTCGACGCATACAAGTATTCCTTCCTGTCAGCCACTATGGTAGCTTGGAACACCATCCCCCAGCTATTCGGGCATCACCGTCATTAGAAAGCTTCAGGGTCACCATCACCACCCACCATCATTGAGAAGTCAGCCCTGATTTTAACTTTTTTAAATGTTGATACACGCTTTTAAGTTTTTAGCTGTCCGCCCATGTGGCGCTGGGGAAACTCTTATACAAGAAGAAGAGGAAGACAAATTCTGTTAAAATCTGTTATTTTATCAATTACGATAGAGCCGATACAACCGATAAAATACTATAGAAATCCATTCAATTCCATCAAAAACCCTATAAATTACTATATAATCCTATAGAAAATATCATATGGGTCAATATCTATGGGATATCCCTTCCTAAAGGTTTCCTATCCTATCCTATCCTAAAGGTTTGTGCAATCACCGTTCTCGTAACTGTATGTGAACCGCCACTGGTAGATGATTACATGTATCATTCACGTATCTGGAGTATCAACGCTATGTGAACCGCCATTGGTAGATGATCGTCATACATGAATCTGGATTGGTAGATGATTAGTACGAGGGCTGTTCCAAAAGTTCGTGGACACATGCCTTAAAAATCACATTTGAAGTCATATGCGAATGAAATTTTCTAGAAATGAAAGGATGATACATTCAGAAAGAGAAAGCAAAAAATATCAGGTTAAAATAATTAGCTAAAAGGGCATAATTATCACCTTTATACATGAAGGGTAGAGGTTACGGAGCAGTATTTGAGTTGTTGAAATAAATCTACCTCTTTCATTAAATTGCTGAATAAAATTAGACAAAAATATTTGACTATCAATTAAACTTTCTATATCAATAATACTATTATTTGTTATGAAAACTGCAAAGTTTTAACAAAATTGGACCCGATTTACGACTTTTATGATGAGTTATGCATGATATTGTTGAACAATTCAACCAAAAATTTATGACGTCAGCGCTCTTTACGGAGCACCAGACAGTCATTCAGTTTTGAATTTAGGTTGAATAAAACAGACAGATAACTTAATAGCTGATGGATGCATCTTGATATGGACAAAATACATAAAAACTAATACTGTTAGAATAAGAGGAATGTGTTTTTATGATGATTAGATACATAAGCACGCGATTTTGGTTGGAGTTGAACAAAAAGGTAAACGAAAATAAGTATAGTGATGCCGTTTTCTCCCTTAATGGTAACCTGACTTTGAACGATTAAAAGATGAATGCACAATATGATACAGAAGTAGAAATGCACATGAAAATAGATAATATCCTCCTATATCAAAATACATGAAAAGACATTTAAATTCTATACAGATGAGAGGTGTTGTTATTTATTTTAAAATGTCTAATTTATAGTGGACATCTGACGACGTCGTTACTTTTTATTAGCTGCTCCGTTACCTAGAACCTTACGTTGTTCAAAAGGGCATTTAGAAGGTTGTTATTGACCAATCGTAATGAAAATTCGTATATGTATTCAAAATTATCCGTATTATAAGGAAATCAACATCGCTTTTATCAAATTCTACAGATCTTTCCTTAAATGGTGTTGTCCATGAACTTTCGGAACAGCCCACGTATATATGGGGTATCAACGATATGTAAACCGCCACTGGTATATGATTATCATATCTGGGGTATCAACGATATGTAAACCGCCACAGGTAGACGATTATCATATCTGGGGCATCAACGATATGTGAACAGCCACTGGTAGATGATTACCATATCTGGGGTATCAACGATATGCGAACCGCAACTGGTAGATGATTGTCATATGTTGGGCATCAATGATATGTGAACCGCCACTGGTAGATGATTACCATATCTGGGGCATCAACGATATGCGAACCACCACTGGTAGATGATTACCATATCTGGGGTATCAACGATATGCGAACCGCCACTGGTAGATAATTATCATATCTGGGGCATAAATGATATGTGAACCGCCACTGGTAGATGATTACCATATCTGGGGCATCAACGATATGCGAACCACCACTGGTAGATGATTATCATATCTGGGGCATCAATGATATGTGAACCGCCTCTGATAGATGTTACCATATCTGGGGTATCAACGATATGCGAACCGCCACTTGTAGATGATTATCATATCTGGGGCATCAATGATTTGTGAATCGCCACTGATAGATGATTACCATATCTGGGGCATCAACGATATGCGAACCGCCACTGGTAGATGATTATCATATCTGGTGCATCAACGGATGAGGAAAAAAGCATGTTCTAGTATACGTTAATCATTTTAACCTCCCCCCCCCCCCCCCCGGTTGAATATTACAAACGATATTAGGTCAAGAATAGAATCTGCTAAACTATCCTGACAAACATCATGTCTCAATCTGCTTTACGAGCATTCTCATGTCGACTTCTGCTCCATGTAAAATAATTTTCAATTTTCTTGCTAAATAGAAATGCCTAAGTTTTTCTTTTACAATACTTTCAGTCCACTTAATAAATGACAAATATGGACAAAAACATGTCCCTGTTATCGGCTACGCACAACAAGTAATCTTCATTCACATGAAGTTTTGCTGAAACTCTAAAGAAGAAGGAGAAGAAGAAAAGGGAAGGGTCTCCGGCATGACCACCCTGCACTCATCCAGCGAAACAAATCGACAAGAAAGTGAACATAAATGGCATCATACAAAACTACAAATCGCAAAAAGACACAACAATATTCACTAGAACATCATACAAAACAATCGAAACAGGCGTACAGAAACATCAAACATAAATGACAACACATAAAAGGAAGGAGACCGATTTGCAACGGGCTTTGGACGGCCATCTGCTACATGTATAAGCAAATGGTGTGATTAAGAAGTACATAAATCGTTAATCGAAAAATCATCTAACCAAGGTTATTCAAAACCAGGATAAAACCAGAACAAAGGCAAAGGAACAGAAATAAAAAAAATCAACCATTTGAAGAGAAGTGAGCTCTCAGCAAAGGAGTGAGATCAGGTGCCCAGGAAGACAAACGAATAACTTGGTAAAAGTGCAATAGCACAAAAGGTCTACGTCAGAATATCATTTAGGTTTACGTCCTGTGCCAAGTTCCACAAAAGTTCTTACGAAAAAATCAGGAATTTTCGTAACTTTAGTCAATTAATAAAACGTTCAACATATTTTTCATGTAGATTGCACTATGTTTTCGATTATTATTTCTACATACTTCATCTAAATTCAGAGACAAGATATCGATATTTTCATTTTAAAAGAAGAACTAAATTATCAAAAGTTACGAAAATTCCTGAAATTGTTCGTAAGCACTTTTGTGAAAATGGCTGCAGAGTCATGAATGATATTCTGACGTTGGACAAGGGGACGTCATAGTTTGTGATAATTGCCCCATATCGACCATAGAACTTCCTCAGTGACGATGTGAGTCGGTTACAAACGTATCCTTGAGAAGCTAGCTGAAAGCCGTCTAGCATTTAGAACAAAATCTGAGTACTTGGAGCTTGCCCGAGCATAACGTATTTATTGAGAAAAGAAAACACCATATGCTAGTGATGACGGAATGTTGCTACTCAGAGAAGGAAAATTTGTAATATTGAAATAGAAATCGTCACGTTTGCCGTAGAGTGATGTGTTCATATTACCATGGGTGTAAAAAGACAACATTATATCCAAATAGGACGCTGAATTCACGGTGTCTGTCGTTTCTTTAACATAAGTTCAATGGGATAGATTGTGCCAAGGTAATTTGCAAATTTTGGATTCTTGATGAACAGTAGACCATCAATGTAGATCTGTACATGAAGTTGAAGTTAAAGTTATACTTGGTCTAGTAAAGATCAAATCATGAATCAACTATTAATTTTTGTCAAATCTTTAAGCGAGACTATTCATAGTCGAGAAGGCAAGGCAAAATCATTAGATTTTCCACAGGAACGGTTGCGAACCTCGGAATGAACAGAATTACGACGTGAGACCAGGTGTCCGGGGAGATTCAGCGTCTCAGCAGCAGCTCCATGGAAACCTGTCAAATTCGGTGATTGTCTCAATGTACATTTTGATGGACATATCAGGTAAGTATGTCTTGTTTGGTGATGATGACAGCCATTCAATCACAATGTAAAGTGTCACTCATCATACTGGAACGGGGGATATCATATGCTTTTATTAGAAAATAGCTGGTTAAAACAGTCACATATGCCCTCGCTACCGAGCTATGATCATTTATAGCTTATAAAATGGGTACCCTAATATAACCTACTTTTCTCCGCAGAAGACCGAATGCGAACGTGTATAAGCTCTTATTAGCATAAGGCTAGTAATGTAGCAAAACAAAACAACATGGCAGACGAATAGTTGAACATGAGGGACGAAAAGAAATCGACAATCAAAATCTGAGAAGAGGAATGTAATGAACGATAAAAGAAAACAAATAGTATTTGACTTGGCATTGGGCAGATATAGACCTTAGAGGACGACCGCGACATTGAAAGTGAAGTCGGAGGAGAAATTAGCCAAAGGGAGCTACAGTTCATATGAAGCTCTCTTATTTGTATTTATGAGATGTATAGATATAAGTTTGATGTATATATTAATATATAAACAGCATTTTCATATGTGTTTATACACTATTTACTCACAGTCTATATCAAATATTAAAAAGAGCTTAAAGCCATAGTTAAATAAAGGCTAATCTTCATTCAGGATTTTGTTACCAAACGCACATGTACATCACAGACTACACCTACCTTCCATTCAAGCCGTCATACACGCTGTAAGTCAATTGAAAGTGCTCGATTATCAACGTTCCACATGATTATTTGAACGCAACATAATATCTATGCATGTTGCAATTAATGTATTAGTACGACCCAAAGTAAATTAATTGTATCTTTTTTCTTTTTGTGAGAATTTTAAAAAGACAGTGAATAAGCTAATGTTTACACGTGGTTTACAACATCATTGTGGCGTATCACGTGATAAAAGAATGATATGTTCCACGGGAATCCCCTTTGATTAAACCAAGTAAATACTGTCTAAATCTACTTTTTAAACATGAATTTATTTTAGGCCTATCACATGGTCATTATTATCAATTATATGATGGTAATTTATTCTGGTCAAGAACAGACGTATATTTGGTGAACACTTAAACAGAAAATTTTGTATCTGTCCGTGCACCATATCATAACATGTGGTGAGCATTGAAAAAAATTCTGTTTCAGTGTTCTCCGAATACACGTCTATTCTTGACCAGAATAGATAACCATCATATCATTGATGATAATGGCCATATGATAAGCCTACAGTAAAATCATATAAAGAAGATTTAAACAGTATTTACTTAGTTTAATCAAAGGGATTTCCCGTGGAACATATCATTTGCGTATCACCTGATACGCCACAGTGTACATGTTTCGTAGTAATGTTCATTCAAGCGATTGGCTGATCGCAGTAACGTGCTCACTCTGATCTTAGTATACGTGACATATTCCGACATACTGCAGTTCTGTATATGCAAATAACACGTTCCGAAGTTTACTGAAATCGGTTGTTACCTAGGATAATGTAATTTCAATCGGTTAAACGTAGTGCATTAGAATGAAATTAATTTCTCCTGTTTAGATATTGTCATGACAGAGGGCGCTGTATGTTTTCGCGCCAATCGTGCGTAAGTGGTCACGGTACTGGTCATTCGACACGCAACCGCTGAACTGTCGACACGTATACTTGGTAAATTTGTTAACACTGTTTCGCATGGAGTCAGAACCAACGCCTCGTGTCTCTCTAGAAGATATCCTAGAAAGGGTTGAAAAACAAGGTGAAAATTTGCAAAAAGAACTTTCTGAACTGAAAAGTGAGGTACGTGGTTCTGCTCACGCTGTTAAAAAGTTGAAAAGCGAGTCCCAAATTAAGTGGAAGTACGAAGGCAATAAAGTACAACATCAGTTTAATTCCGATCTTCTAGAAGACGTAGATCAAATTACCTGGACTCTCCATAATTCTAAATATCACTACGCTGAGGAACTGAACAGTACCTTGAGAGAAAAACTTTCAAAACGTAACAAATTGATTAAAATAGCAGACAGCAGTTAGGCTGGTTGGGAGACGGTCAGGCAGTATGAGACGAATCCTGTTGCTAGCGATTCGGAGGACGAAAAAAAGATTTTCAAGGCTGAAACGAGGGCTATTAGAAAGCGAAAATCAAAAACTAAGCCAATTCCGAAGAAGTCTCGCTCTAACGCTGAAACTAACGCTCCTGCTCACAATTTTCGTTTCCCAAGTAGCCAACCCATACCAGCTCAGCCCTTTCTTGCACCCCACGCATGGCTCACTGGCGCTCCCGCATACCAATCTTCGATCGGTCAGCAGTACGGTGACCCGTCACAGTTCACCAAACAGAGAGGTGCATGTTTCAGTTGCGGATCCCAGTCGCATTGGGGGAACCAGTGCCCCTTCAACTCGAAGTCAACTTCAACAAAATCAAAGGCAGAATGATCTAAAAGATGAGTATTTTGAAACTTTAGATAGTTCTCTACGTTTCACAAATGAATATCATGAATACGAGCAAGGTCAAGCTCATATTATAGTTAAAGATAGATTGAAATCATGTATATCTTTTTGGAAGGAGATAAATGCGTATGATTTTATTACAGATGCATTAGAGCACGGTTATAAGATTCCATTTTTCTCTACACCTCCATCTGCTATTCTTAAGAATAATCAATCTGCTTTACAACATCCTATTTTTGTCGGAGAGGCTATAAATGATCTTTTGCTACGAGGATTAGTAGTAGAGTGTTCGAATATCCCTACTGTTGTAAACCCGCTCACTGTCTCTATTCAAAGTAATGGGAAAAAGAGACTGATACTTGACCTTAGACATGTTAATAAACATTTATGGAAGTCCAAGATTAAGTTTGAAGATATCAAAGTGGCAATGCAGTACATAAAGAAAGATAGTTTCTTTTTTAAGTTTGACCTACATTCGGCATATCACCATGTGGATATTTTTGATGAACATACACAATATCTTGGGTTTTCATGGACTTTTCAAGGTGTCACAAAATATTTTCGATTCAAGGAATTACCTTTTGGCTTAAGTTCTGCTTGCTATATTTTTACTAAGCTTACAAGGCCTTTAATTAAGAAATGGAGAAGCGAAGGTAAGCAGGTACTCATGTACTTAGATGATGGACTAGGGGTTGATCAAGATCCCGAAATTTGTAATAAAATGGCCCTAGAAATTAAAGATGATCTTATAAAGAGTGGTTTCGTCCCAAAGAATGAGAAATCTATGTGGTTACCTTCAAAACATATAACATTTTTGGGATATGATATTGATACAGAAAAGGGTATTTTGAAAATTCCAGAACGAAGATTAGAAAAACTTGAATCAAGTTTTGATTCAGTAGAATCTTGCATGATTCAAAGTCAGTCCGTTCATGTTCGCAAAGTTGCTAGCCTTGTTGGACAAATTATTTCCATGCATTTTGTTGTAGGCAACATTGTTTACTTGATGACAAAATCACTGAGTTATGATATTCTCTCTGCTCCATCTTGGAATAGTGAAATTCACCTTTCTTCTCAGAGTTTGAGCATGATTACTTTTTGGAGAAAAATTTGAATAAGTTGAATCATAGAGCGTTTATTACTGATTTTTCTAGTCATGTAATAGCGTATAGTGACGCTAGTTCAACAGGTTATGGGGGATACATAGTTGACCATCCCCTGAGTACTGCTCATGGTATGTGGAAAAAAGAGGAAATGTCCAGGAGTTCCACTTGGAGAGAATTATCTGCTGTTAAACAAGTTTTGATTTCTTTAAAATCTTTTTTATCCAATAAACAATTAAAGTGGTTCTCCGATAATCAAAATGTCATAAGGATAGTTGAAAGGGGAAGTATGAAACCTGATTTATTGGAAATTGCTTTATCTATTTTTAGATTTTGCATTTCTTCTAACATTAAACTAGATATTGAATGGATACACAGATCATTGAATGAAAATGCAGATTTTGTTAGCAAGATTGTAGATTTTGACGATTGGTTCGTATCATATGACATTTTTCATTACATTGATACGATATGGGGACCTCATGAGATAGATTTTTTTGCCTCAGATGTAAATAACAAATTATCGGTGTTTTATTCTCGATTTTGGACACCCGGTGCAATCGGGATAGATGCATTTACGGTTGACTGGCATGGAGTGAACGGTTGGATAGTTCCTCCAATACCTCTGATATCGAAGGTACTGAAGTATATGAGACAGTGTAAAGCATGTTGCACTTTGATCATTCCTCAGTGGAAGTCGGCCAGTTATTGGCCGTTGCTATGTAATCGTGGTGGTGGGTTTATTAGAGAGGTGGTGGGATGTGTAGATTTGCCAACCTGTAAGGAATTTTATATTCCTGGTAAATTCTCTGGTATATTTGGCAGAGAAAATTTAGCCTTTAAAATGTTGGCGTTAAGAATGAATTTTGACAGTGTTTTTTTAACACTGAGTATCATTATGCCAGTCAACCAGTTTACTCTATAGATAATATATTTACATGTATATATATGTATGTATATATTTCTTTGTGTTTATAATTATTTTTTGTTTACGTATCTTTTTGCAGGCCTTCCGGCATGATATAGATACGCTTCCAGATGCTTTGGCAGATAAAGTCGATTTATTACCAGATCTTTTACTCCTGAGTAAATCATCCGAAACAATTAAGGGATACTTCAATTCTTTCAAAAGATGGAAGGCATGGGGGCTTTCTCATGGAATTTCCGAGGATAATCTTCTTCCTGCCAGAGCGTTTCATGTTGCGTTATACCTCGCCAGTTTGGCTCAATCCAGCAGATTACCCAGTCCAGTTGTTAGTGCTTTCTACGCCGTTAAGTGGGCTCACGATTTCATTAGTGTTTCTTCACCGACAGATTCTACATTGGTGAAAAATGTTCTTGAAGGAGCAAGAAGAAAACTCAGCAATCCGGTGTGTAAAAAGGAGCCGATAACTCCCGATTTATTGCAGAAAATGTACAATCATTTATTTATTGATGGCAATGTATATAATCAAAGAACTATTACTATTTGTCTTGTTGCATATGCAGGTTTTTTTCGTATTTCTGAGTTGTTGAATTTGAAATTATCTGATGTTCACATTTTTGATACTCATATGGCACTTTTTATTCAGAAGAGTAAAACTGATATATACAGAGACGGAAAATGGGTGGTTATATCTAGAACAAATTCTGATTTATGCCCAGTCAAAAATATGGAAAAGTTTTTGACTTATTCTGGTCTTATTATTTCAGATGATAGCGATGTATTCTTGTTTCAAAATTTGAATAAAACCAAGAATGGGTACGTCTACCGCAATGTAAACAAGCCTTTAACTTATACGAGAATGCGAGAAATTTTCATTGAGACCTTTTCTCCTTTTGTGTTCGATATTAAAAAGTATGGTCTTCACAGCTTGAGATCAGGAGGCGCATCTTCTGCTGCGTCCAATGGCGTACCCGATAGGTTATTCAAACGTCATGGACGCTGGCGTTCCGAAAACGCTAAAGACGGTTACATTAAGGACACTTTGGCATCACGATTATCAGTTTCAAAATCATTAGGTATTTGACTTTAATTTCTTTAAAATATTAGCTCTCTCTCGTTCTTTGGTTTTCGACACAGCGATCTCGCGTGCTTCCTATTTTGGAATAAATTTATGAATTTATTTGAAATGGTTTGTTTTTGATTTGTTGTCATGATCAATGGGGTAGTACAGGAGAAATGTAATTTCAATAGGTTAAACGTAGTGCATTAGAATGAAATTAATTTCTCCTGTTTAGATATTGTCATGACAGAGGGCGCTGTATGTTTTCGCGCCAATCGTGCGTAAGTGGTCAAGGTACTGGTCATTCGACACGCAACCGCTGAACTGTCGACACGTATACTTGGTAAATTTTAAATTTTATATTTTCCAAGATTTTCTTGTAAATGGTATCTAAATAGATTTTCACAAAACTGGGTGATTTGCTGGGTGGTGGTTTTTTTTTTTTTTTTTTTTTTTTTTTTTTTTTTTTTTTGATATTTTATAAAAATCATACACATATTATATTTTTGTGTTTATTTAAATGATATACACAATATGTACTTAATACATACTTTATATGAGTTTGCTTCACCAGAAATTTAAGCAACTCTCATTATTTTCATGCAATTTGATTAATTTATTAATAATGGAACTGAGGAACTGTGAACGATGCTGTGTGTTTGTGGACAGAATTTTGAGTACAATGTACGAGTTAAATAATTGATTTATAATGATTATGTACCATGTTCTAATCGACACAGCGATCTCGCGTGCTTCCTATTTTGGAATTTTATGAATTTATTTGAAATGGTTTGTTTTTGATTTGTTGTCATGATCAATGGGGTAGTACAGGAGAAAAAAACGTGTATAAAAAAGAGATAATTTATGCAAGTAATATGTAGATGTCAAATGGTAGTAATATTAATATTTAAAACCAATTTACGGTAAAACTTAGTTTAAACTGTATTTATTTCAATTTCACAAACCTCGTCATTGACAGCTTAGTCCCTTCGAAACCATATGGTACTTTTAAAGTTTCGCAGTGATTAAACTGTTATTACAAACCTTCAAATGTGATTCTTTTGTTATTCATCGGTCATTTTATTTCATAAAGACCGCGGACGATTCTAAATATACTAGGTTTTATGAAGTGTGGAGGTCATTTAAAAACAACGAGGGGCGGAGAAAAGAAAAATTATTGCAGTCGCGGGTGTGAATTGTTTTGATTATAATGAGTATTCGGCCATAGCATAGAAAATATTGTGTTTCAAGTCCGCTAAAGACATCCTTTTTTAAGCAATGTTAACAGAAGAAGAATAGATTCTTCTATCCCGAAATCCCCCAAGTGCCATTTCAAATCAATCTAGATCCCTATGGCGATTCTTGAAGACCAATTATTCTAAATGCTTTTCAAATACATGTATATTGAGGAACTTGAACAAAATAAAGAAATATTATCCTCACTTGGTTAGAAATCTTTCCTTATCTTTATTTGCAATAATGTTATCACATATTTAAAAACTTTAATGGAAAAAGAACTCATTGTTACACTGTTATTTTCTTCTTTGATCGAATACAGGGTACCTTTCAGATAATTATCGGAATGCATTACAAATTATTTTACTACAATGGCCTAATAATTGTTACCGTTGCATATTTCCACCCGATAACTTGCATGGTCAATTCCATTTTGAAAAGCAGGGGTGTATTAAATATTTAGATTTTTATTTTTCGGACAATTGAAGAAAATCGGCGGTTTGTAAGTCGGATAAAGACCTCGTTGAGGTCTGTATGAAGGTTATATGCCCTCGGAGAGAACAGGGTGGTGTTTAAAGGGGTCTTTAACACTACCCTGTTCTCTCCTTGGGCATCTAACCTTCATACAGACCTAAACTCGGTCTTTATCCTATACATAAGTTGCGCCTCATTTAGATTATTGAAATACGCGGCGAATACACGGTTGAACAACACTTTTGAAGTTAGCGTCTTCGAAACGAAAAACATCATTTAAGAACTGATAAATTTGGAGTATTGACCAGACATGCACGTTTCGGGTACTTAACCCTCGTCAGTGATCCTAAAATCTAAACTATGACCAAACAATGTGAAAGTTCTACCAAAAATATATCTAAAAACGTAGCAGGATGGATGGATGCTACAGGACCCACGTTCTAGAAATTTCAAGAAAATATAATAACAGAAATTTTAGAATGCGTTGAAGAAACGATCAACCGAAGTTGATTGAACTTGGCTACATGTGCCCTCGGGGACTCCTGGTCCACCAGAAGTGACACTCACCAAGTGGTACAAATGTTAAACGTCTTCAAATTCAATAGCATCATTTAAAACCTGATAAATTTACGACGCGGACCAGACATGCACGTTTCGGGTACTTAACCCTCGTCAGTGATCCTCAGTCTAAACAATGTAATATGACCAAACAGTGTGAAAGGCCTGAATTACTTTCAGATAAAATTTTGGTGAATAAGACCGATACTGCAGCCATTTTCACAAAAATACTTTCGAACAATTTCAGGAATTTTCGTAACTTTTGTTCGTTTAGTTCTTTTTTTTTTAAATAAAAATATCGATATTTTGTTTCTGAATTATGATGAAGTATGTAGAAATGATATTCGAAAACATAGTGCAATCTACATGAAAAATCTTTTGAAAGTCTTATTAATTGACTTAATTTACGAAAATTCCTGATTTTTTTTTTTTTTTTTTTTTCTTTTTTTTTCGTAAAAACTTTTGTGAAACTTGGCACAGATTTGGTCGAACATTTAGAGGTACCACGATGTTTGTGCATTTTTGGTATACACGTACAATACAGGTACGGTAAATCTTGATCCAATTGGTTGGTGTCAAGGCCGAAAGAAGCAAGCGTTTATTTGTGATTATCAATTACTTCTGAAGCCGAAAAAAATATTGGGTGGGATTTCCAGAAAACCATGTCTTTTCTCATTTACTTTAATGCTTCAAACTGACTCTATGAAAAACCAATTTTTTAATGCTTTCCTGAAAAAAATCGGGGGAAATTTAGTCACGGTCCTGTCTTCTGTCCGTCCGTCCATCATAGCTCATGTCTCCTAAACCCTACATTAGAATTTGATCAAATTTCACGCAAATGTTTGGCATCGGATGTAGTATTCGACCACTTAAGATTCAGAGAGCATTTCTGAAAGGAATACCTGATTATGATAATATCTGGTTATTTCGATTGAGAAAGCTATTCACAATGTTTGATCAGTCATTAAATCCATTCCATCAAAATAGTTGGATATGCTCTAGATAGACACGAATCCTTTTTACCGTAATTATCCTAATATTTGACCTCTTGCACCAGTATTCGACCACCCTGTGCTTTTTTAAAAAACATTATTTCTTTCAAGCTAACAATCATGGAAAAATTTAATGCGAATACTGATTAACTTCAAAAATGACAATTAATTCATTAATTACACTATTGTTAAATCGATGCTTACAATGATAATATAATGAAAAAAAATGAACATGACAAATGCTGCTCCAATGGTAATACGAATTTTTTTTTTCCATATTTTTATTGAAAACACATTACGAGAATTCAGGAAAATAAAGATATAATAATTAACGAGATATCACACGCGTTTCAGTAGCCTCCCTTAGACGAGAATTTTTAAGAAATCTCCACGCTGAAGATTTCCAATTTTCGTAACTTAGAATGTCTTGATGTTCTTGCTTTGTTATAATCACTCAATCGGCAAGTCGATCCAATAGCTCAGAGGTAGAGCTCTTGCCCACCATACGGGAAGACCGCGGTTCGAGCCTGAGCGTAGAGATAACTTATAGATTGTTATTCATATGTAAATACGAATGATTTTTTTTCTTTGCAAAGTAATGGTAAGCCTAAAGTGACCAACAATAGTCAAATTTTTGCTGAAATTGAACTTACAAATGTATTTGAAAATTTTGTTAAGACTTGTTTACCTACATACATATGTCGTATCTATTCAGAAATAAGTTGGGTGTCAGCAAAGTGTTTGAATGTAGAGAAACTTATAATATAGTTACCCAAATGGTACATATAATATCATTACACATGTTCACATACTGTCGTATCATCACACAAAATCTGTATTCGCCTCTATTTATTTACATATTGGCATCTTTGTGAGTGAAGGAACACTGCTGTAATATTTCAAAAAGATGATTATATAAATTCGGATGCTTTTGTCTTGGTCACATAGTAAAGAAAGATAACTCGAATTGCACTTTTAATGTTTTACATGATAATTTACACATTCTTTCAGATTTTGTAACAAATGACGTGGTCATTGAATGATTTCTTTCTATAAGAATTTGCACAATATGTTGAGGGAATCATATGTGAAGTTTCATTTGAAAATCTTGGGCTGAAAAAATAATATAGCCAAAAAATGAGCATTTCCATTACAATCAATGGATGGCTAAAAAGTCTGATCAATTTCAAAATCTCAAAATTTTGGATGGTGACCTCCTAATATTGTCCCTTACATCTGAATCAAATTAGGAAATCAGAATTATGCTCTTCTTCTGAAAATAAGTGTTGTATAAGATGAAACGTGTGATATCACCTTAAGTGGCGGATTTAAATGGGATAGCGGACAAGTCCAATCTTGGGCACTGCGATAGTATTTTTTTTTTCAAATAAATGTTATACCAAAGTCTTCCTCTATCGACATATATAAAAGTTCGTAGAAGAGTACTTTTCTTCATGTCTCCTTCTTCATCTTTTCCTTACTTCAGTATGCGATTGTGTTTTAAAAGTATTGTTTCTAATTATCAATTTTCATAGCTAATATTTCTTCTTTATCCTCACTTAAATCGAGAGATCAATACCTATATTATTCATTCTTATTCAATTTTAAATCTGTGTGGCGAAGTCAGTGCCACCTCTAGAACTCCTATGAGCGTCAACCCCCCCCCCCCCCCCCCCCCCCTAATTTCAATCCAGGATTTGTCATGTCAATGCTCTTTTATTACCACCTATTCTCCAATATTGAAAGGCTGCATCTACTTCATCGATATATTGCAGTATTTAGATAACTTTTTACAGTTGGTAATACGTTAGGAGCTTTTTATTTGGAGATATTACGGTATATAAAGCAGGTGGTCGAATACTGGGTCACCACGTGTTTTCGTTGACGTCATCAATGTATGAAGTCATGTGACTAAATCGTCATCCAACAGAGGGAAATTTGACGATGGAGAGAAAATCCTGGAATTCATTACCAAAATTAACTATCATAATTAATATTTTTATTAAACCATTGGTGTTTATAGTGAATTTTGATATTGAAATGTCTTACAGGAAGTGATAAAAATGGCGATGAGCACTTAGAACACATGTAACCACTACAATGAAGTTCACTTTTGTGACATTGAGCGTCTCCTATTTTCTCAGGAATAGGCAGAAAAGTCATTATGAATTATGATTGGTTATTTTTTACAGTAATATGACGACATAAGTTTGATTTATAGTTGAAAATGACGTATACAGCATAAGTGGTCGAATACTCCCCACTGGTCGAATACTACATCCGATGCCCTATATCCTTTGTGACAGTCATCAAAGTTCAAGTTCATTTCAAGAATAAAAATAGATTTTTCTGCAATAAAAATATTTTAGAAATTCATTAAAAATATATACCTCGTCCTAATGGTCTGAAATTTGGAATAATGATAGATATATGGATCCTTAGTTACGGCTGTAAAACGAGAACGTACTAGGCTTTATAGATTGCATTAATGTCGTCAGAACAACTCAGTTTGTCACCGTAAAATCAGCATTTACCGTCCGCAAATATAACGTCAGAAGCTAGTTATTCCCTAATTCTTAAAGAAGTACCTATCAGTTATTTTGTCTCAAAGTATATTACGGGTTTTTTTTTTTTTTTTTTTTTTTTTTTTTTTTTTGTTGCGTTGATGCACCAGGATGAGGGATGGGATATTACGCACGACTTTAGGGAAATGTATAGGCTGCTTTGGAGAATTTCATATGTCACACGTTTGTTTATTCAGATAGCCCCTTCAAGACAAAGGTCACTTACGTCATTCCTCAAAAGTCAGGGTCATTTTCATGCAAAATATAGCTGATCTTGCATAAAAAGTTAAGAAAGTCATTAGAGATCTGTTTCATGCCAAAATGGCCTGAAATTTTGTTTATTAATGGAAAATTGCATTTTACGGTTGTTAAGATTTTATTACGTAGATGAGAAATTGTGTACCGAAAAAAAGGGTGTTACATTAAACTTTTTGGGGAAAATTTCTCTTAACTCTACAAACTGTTTTGCAGGTTGTGAGCTTTTACGAGGGCTGATTGATATGTTGAGACTCGCTTGGTTTTCTGGGATGTAGAAGGTATTCTGTTGATAGATTATCTCCAAAAAGGAAAAACAATCAATGGCACATACTATGCTTCACTTCTGACACAGTTACAGGAAAATAAAGCTCACTAGTCAAATGTGTTTTTCCATCAAGTCTGAATGCTCCTGTTCACAAGTCTGTCACTGTCATGGCTGCCATTCATGATTGTGGCTTTAATTTGATTGAGCATCTGCCTTTTTCACCTGATCTTGCTCAATCAGACTTTCATCTATACATGTTTTTGTATTCCCAAAACTGAAAGCAGCTATTTCGGGGACCCACTTTCAGTCCGATGATGACGTCGTACTTGCAGTGGATGGCTTTCTGATCAGTCAAGATAAGGAGTTCTTTAAAAGTGGTATTGAGGCCCTTAATCACCGGTTGCAAACGAGTATAGATACTGAAGGGGATTATGTAGAAAAATAATGCAAAATGGCTGATAAAATTCAAATTCATCAATACGAGGATCACAACATATGAATCACCCCTCGTATATCTATCAGTTTTAATGACTGTGTCTTTCATTTTTTCCTACACTAAAATGACGTTTCTCATTTATTATGAACAACGCTTTCATCCGGCTCTATGAAAAATCAATTTCAATTTTCTTGCTACACGAAATTGCCTGTTTTTATCAACTGTGCTTTCAGTCCTGGATGCGGGCATGTTTGATATTTCAAATTACGAGGGAAAATGAATGAAAAATAGTGAAAGTTCATTGCAAAAAGAATGAATGAATGAATTCGGATTCATTTAAACGAAATGTCAAAATCTTATTTTTAAAAGATCAAAATGTTTTCAGAGTAAATATATCGAATCTTACATTGTTTTTCTTGCCCCTGGTCAGAAGATTTTAACTTTACTGCACTGCTTTCATCTCCGTCTCTGCAAGGGGCACGCGAATCAAATGATCTCCGGTGTATGCAAATAAACCTCGTCTACAACTCACTTAATTATGATCTTAAAGACTTACTCAAAAAGAAAACTCTTTATCAAAAGAAAAGAAACTTAAATAATTCTAGAGTTAGCAAATTTTCGAATGACCTTCAAAGAATTCCAAAAACATCACTTGTCATACTTGTAGTGGAGCAAGATAATTTACCGGTAGCTTACTCTTACGTTAAATTGTATTGAGTGTGTGGTAGCTACCCCCCCCCCCCTTTCTCTGTCTAATTGCAACATAATGTCTATTAAAATCCAAATCAAAGAATTGCGCCTACATTTAGAGTTATGGTTATTCCTTGTTACTAAATTCCAAATTATGTACATAAAGATATTAATGAAATCAAGTTGCGCCTCATTTAGATTATTGAAAGAGAAAGAAAGAAGACAAACGAAGAGGGAATTTACAAAAAAGATTTCTGGTTTTCTGGTTTTAAAGATACTCTAAAAATAATAGGTTTAATTTGATTTCATTTTTTTTTTCTTGAAAGCAAACTTGACACCTTTTTAACATTTCTCTTTTAAATCTTTATATTTAGCTTTAAAAAGACGTGGTAACTTGCTCACATGATATATTATTACATGTAACTTTAAGACAGTTTGATTCATTTTCATATTTAGATTCTTATAGATGATTCCATAAGTAAATGTTTATAGACGATGTCACTTGCTCACAAAATTTTCAAATATTAGTGTATGTAATTGTATATATGTATATATGTTTCTGATGTGCCGTAGGGCATAAAGACAATAAAGAATCTGAATCTAAAAAGGTACCCTTCCATGGATTTTAAGCAAGATAATGAGCGTTAACGAGGCCATTTACAAATAGAAAAATTTGATGACGGTGAACTTTCAATTTCTTTTTCTCAAAGTGATATTTGAAGTACAACAAATAAATAACATGAATTTAATCAAAATCTCTTCCGCAGAAATATGGAAAAATTGAGAAAATTCATTATTTTGCGGTAAAACCCTATAAGATCTCATTGCAAGTTGCCACTATCTTCGCGATGACCCCTACATACATCTGTAATACTGAACGGTCATCTTTTATATATTCTTTCCTATAAATTATTTATAATCCTCACCTCACCTATCCTCTTCGTGCCCACTGGCACATAAGGCCCCGATACATAAATTATTTATAATACTGCACTTATATTATATATATAGTCAAAATATCTTGGGTACAAGAAGTTCATCATTTTCTAATTAGACACAGCCTCGTTAAATGATACTTATCATGAGTAATGTACACATGAGGGAATGGGGAAGAGCCAATTATTTCAATGCGGTTTTTTTTTTTTTACATCTTAGATATAGCTCGAGACATATGGTTTGATATTCAAGGGCTGATGTAGAAATGTTGGGGTAGGGGTAAGGAAACTCCCGCAATAAATTTCCCAAAATGCTCATTTCTCCTGTTAATATTTATTACATCATATGCTGGAATCCCCCCCCCACACACACACACACTTTTCTAAAAAAAAAAAGATTTTCAAATACATATCCATTTCAAACGCTAAAACTTATTTCTAGCACTTTTAAATTTATAATGATAATTATACGTGTCATGATAAAAAATGCAAAATATGAATCTTCAAATAATAACTAAATACTCTTGAAGTTAAATAAATTTGATTTAAATGTTACAAGCCTAACAATTTGTATTGACTTAAAGTATCAATTCTTTAAACCTGTCATGAGGTAGCCAAAATGTTGATTTTTATATTTCGTAATGAATTCATGAGGTTATTTGCTAGTCTTAATATATGAATTATATGAAGAAAGTGACATTTCAATATTTTCTTTTAAAGTGTTACAATTTCGCCAATAAATAAAAGGCATATATTTGTGGCAGCTTCAGACCGTCAGCATCGTTGAGCGTGAAGCATCTACGCTTTAATTTCGGGCAAAATTTGACAGTTTTGTGTTGATCACTCCCTTTTTCCATCATGGCAATTGTTTTGCCATTGAGTGGAAATTTATCAAAACAGTTAATCTCTTCATCTTTCATCTTCGATAAAATGGATGTGATTTCTTCGGAAAGTCTTCCCCGCTTCCCAGTGCCAGCTTCCCCGTTGGAATTTCTCGGATATAAGACGGCAGCTGCGAAGAAATTTCTTTTTCCTGTAGTGTTGAGCATCACACAGAAGGGAAGATTTGGGGACTTCTCTACAAAATTCAGACTTTAAAAGTAGAAGGAAATATTTCGGGACTTCTCTACTTCGACTCTCGAGTTCACATAGAAGGGAAAATTTGGGGAATTCTCTACATAATCCAAGACTCTCAATTTCATGTAGAAGACTTCTAGATCATATAGAGGAAAATATTTCGGGATTTCTTTGCATAATCCAAGACTCGTAAATATTTCCGGACTTCTCTACATAATTCATAGACTTCTTCATGACTCTCAAGTTCACATAGAAGGAAATATTTGGGGACTTTTATACATGATTCTTGAACTTCAAGATTCTCATCTTCTTACGTGATATCTGCTGTAGGAATTTCTTCTTTCAATATATACATGTATATATAAATGATACCATCATGGAACAAGAGAACAATTTAAAAAATAATGTTATAAACATATAGAAACCAAGAAAATAAAGAAAGAAGAGAGGATGAAAAAGAAAAAAAAATCAACAGAATCCCTCGGAAAATGAAGCGGATACTATCAACGACATAAATGCAAAGTGACAATAACACAAGAAACTTTTGGAATTCTGATGATTTGGTAAAAAAAAAAAGTTAATAATATTATAAATTTGTGTCTTGGACGAACAACTCACAGTTTTACAGAACAGATATTGTAAGAATCGAAAATGCAACAAATACTTTGTTATAAAATGTTCTATTACTCATCTATTTTCTCCGAAATGTAGAAAATTAACAACTTTGATTAAAAAGCAATTTATTTGTCTATGTAACAAAATGTGTGTTCTATCTTTAAATATGAAAATTGTTGTGTTTGTTCTACATTGTTATTTTTTCCAAGATTATGAAATATTATGAAATATATGTTTGTTATTTAAGTTTAAAAATGTGTTCTTTTTTTGGTCTAATCAACTCAAGTCGTAACCAACCTTTTTTATCTGACTTCAGATTATTTCAATGATGCCTTTGTCTTATTTTTTCTTGGAGAGGGGGGTATTTTATTTATCTTTTGTTTCATTTTATTCATTTTTTGTGTCCTTGTTTTTTTTGGGGGGGGGATTTTAGATATATTTTGAAAACAAAACAAAATAATTGAATGCCTTGTTTCACAAAAATTCATACAATTTTTTTTTTTTTTTTTTCATTTCTCGTAACGTTCGCGTAATGTTACAAGTACGTGTATTTTAATTAAAATTGTATCATGTTTTATAATATCATTTCTATATACTATATAGAAATTTTAAATCAAAACATTGTGAATTTTTGTTCATCAAAAGAAGGAAACCATCAAAAGTTACGGAAATTCCTGAAATATTTCGTAAGAAATTGTTCTGAAATAGGGCGCTATAGATGATTTTGGAAGAAATTAGAAATGTACGTCAGTTTGCGTAAAAAGCTATCTTTACTTATTTATTTTTTCTTTTAATTCCATTGGCCTTGCATGTCACATGTAAAGATAAGGGACAACAACTACAAAACAAGCACATCAACAAATAGGGGGGGGGGGGGGGGGAACAAGAGGGGAAAAGCTTTTGAGAAATAAAACAGAACTCTTCGGAAAATTTAACAGACAGAAAAACTTGCAATAAAAAAGTCAGTACTATTTGTATGCACTTGAGTTTTGTTTTTTTGTTTTTGTTTTGACATTTTTTATTTGTTTGTTTGTTTGTTTGTTTGTTTGTTTGTTTGTTTGTTTGTTTGTTTGTTTGTTTGTTTGTTTGTTTGTTTGTTTGTTTGTTTGTTTGTTTGTTTGTTTGTTTGTTTGTTTGTTTGTTTATTTATTTATTTATTATTTTTATTTTTCTTTAGTTCTGAAGATAGAGCCGTAAAAGAGAATATCTACAACAAATAATTCATAGGTGAATCAGTTTCCAATTGATTGCCACCATATACTAGATTAACAAAGAAACAAAATGATCCTGAAACATGAATCCACATATCTTAAAGTTTCTCTTTATTTTTGTACATCTTTATCATTTTTTTATTCAGTTATTTATATATCTTTCTGTTCATTGATTTTGTTTCTACAAAAAGACATGGATATCGTTTTAGGTAAAAATGAAGAATAATGTATAAAAACACGAAGGACATATAACAGGAATACGACTAGCTAGCCGTGGTTTGTTATCCTGTAATTTCCCGAGTCGCATGAACCAATCAAATTATCACCGAGCCGCAACAAATAATAGCAAGCTAGTTGTTATTTCAATTCCAATATTGTTTTGCACGAGCTCTATAGATAGCACGTGCATGGGCAGAGCTTAGCGAACTGTCAGTTTGTAAGAGATTTTACACCAGGCAAGTTCTATTCGCTATTTTCGAAAACCAGAGTTACTTCCCATTAGAGACGGTATCTGACGTAGACTGATTGTGACGTCATCAAATTCTACGGAAACAGTCCTAAAAGACTGGGAAATGACGGTGAAAAATCGACGTTACCATACCATTTTCATGACGTCACAATGGTCTTACGTCATATACCGTCTATAAGGGGAAATAACTCTGTATTCCTTAAAGACATTATAGGCAGAAAATCTCAAGTCATGTTAGGATAATATTTTCAGAAGACAAAAAACCCCAAAAATCTAAATTATATTTATATTAATTTCTTTTTTCTTTCATAAGTAAAAAAAATCCTACTTCATAGAAAAATAACTTAGATGAAAAATTCGATGAAGATGAGGAGATGACATCATTATTAACATTGTTCCTATAGTGATACTGTATCGCTTGTCGTCGGTAGGCATTGTCAGTCTGTCTGTCTAGCCACAGAAGAGACCAACGACGCTTTGCTATTTCAGTGAGTTAATTTTCCACCGATTTTCGGCTGAATTTGGGCTCAATTTATGCCAAAATACACTCTATTCTTCCCAAAAAATCATTCTAAAATCCCCCCTCCCCCCCAAAAAAAAACTTGAAAAATCATGTAAAAATATAACTCCAAATTCAAAAGTTCACGGCCCAAATTGAAAATGACTTTATTTCTTCAGTATTTACAGCTGTTCTTCGTTACGTATCTATTTGAAGTTCATTTAGTGCATAAGTGATATATTAGCATTGCATGTGCTTTTGACCTATATTTTTACCTCATTCTGAATATTTTTAACTTGCAATTTTATAAATTGGTAAAAATTCATTTATACTCCAGGCCTTGCCCACGAAATATTTACTAATGTTAAAAGGCCGATCAAAACTCCATTGGTACAAAAATGATCATGGGCAAGGCCTGGATCATTACTTAATTTCATAAATTTATGTCGAAATTTCGCTCATTTATTGATATTTTCAATGATTTCAACGTTTTTAGACGTTCTGGGCGATGTATTATTCAGTATTCCGTCTTTACGAAATACAGAGTTACTTCCCATTTGTGCAGATATCTTAAATCAACGCATTGTGACGTCATCAATTTTTTATGGATGAAATTTAGGGAAACAGGGTTACAAATATGACGTTTTCAAAGGAATTTAATTACGTCACAATGCTTTTACGACAGATACCTGCACAAATCGAACATAGGCCTGTACAATCGGAATAGGACTGTGAAATCAAAACAGGGCTCCATATAGTTTGGATTCACCAAACATTTGACGTTTTAGAACTCTAGATATTATGGATGAACAAGAGTGAATCATATCTAGATCTAGATGGCGTCGTCATGATTTTAAAAGTGTCAGCAAACGACGAGCCGTACCTAAGATGAAGAAAATTTCCGCCGATATGAACATGAAATGCTCAATGAACATTGCGCCACTTTCCTTCTGGCACTTCGCTCTGGAGTATCAGTGTTTTCGGCGATTTGGAAGCCGATGATAACTCAAATAGTTTTCTTAAATTGACATGCCGACAAAAAGTCCTCAGTGTAAAGGGGTAGGGCCACGAGACCCCTAAATCGGCCCTCAATTTTTCTCTAGAAATAAATTTCATGAGAAATACCTGATATCTCTCTTGAAAATACACGAATGTTTACCGCTCTTAATGAAAAGAAAAAGCGGCGTTTAACTGTAATGACGTCATGAAGTGACGTAATTTTGACGGTATTGACAAAATATGACAAAAATTGCTAGGATTTTTGTCTTTTGTGGAAGAATTCAATGTGGCCGCATGCGTTAACTGAGATAAAACGTTTATGAAAAAAGGATATAATGATTATCTTTCACATATTTTCTCATCTTAGTTAATGCATGCGGCCATTGCTAATTCAATAGAAATATGTAGTTTTTGCATCAATTTCGCGGATTTAGGGGTGGGGTGGGGGGGTTCGGTTTCTCTTTTTTTGTAACATTAGCACTCGGAAAAAAAACCCTGCAAACTCAGTAATAAAAAAAAATGCTTATAATGTCCACCAGAATTCACTATTTTGAAACAAAATAAAAATTTTTCTGATACATTCTATCGCATATCGATTCGATACCGTATCAATTGGCGTATTTGTGGATTCGTACAGACAGTCGCGATGTTTTTGTAATGTACGTCGCAGAGGGGTTTTTTTGTTTAGTAACAAACACTATAATGTGAACATGTTCAAATGATTTGCAAAACATGTACGTGTCTCAAACAATCAATGTAAATGGTACGAGGATCGAAACCTACACGTTTCTGTCTTAAATACCCGATTTGAGTATTTTTGTCATCTACAAATTTTGTTAAAAACATTCTTTGAAATAAGCGGAAAAATGGGCAAATATTTAACATTGTAAATAGCTCGAATATGTTCCGGGGGCCTATAATTAAGCATTCAATTTTTCAAAGCCAAAACCCAATGATACTCAACATTTTTTACTCGATATCGTACCAATATTTTAAGTACATGTTACAGCAAGGACAAATCAACAAGCCAGGGGCGAAGCCAGGCGTACATTTGTACGCAAAAACGTCCACATCGTCTCGCGAAAAAAGGAGAGCGCCTTCCCCAGTTGCCACTTTTGAAAAAGAAGGTGGAGGGTCTTTTGAAATAGTATTTTAAGCAAACTACTGTTCAGAAATAGATCAAAGACACTCCAGAGACCACCGATTTGAATGCATTTTTCGTAATTTTCTCGTGCTTCATTACTGAGAACTCAATACAACCATGCGTGGATCCAGAGGGGGGACCGGGGGTCTGGACCACCCCCACCCCCTGCGATTTTCGGAGTTGGGGTCCAGCTTTGGCCCATTTCTAATTGAAATGAGTCTAAAATGCATGAAAGGTGCTTTGAAACCTAAAATTTCGGCTCGCTTCGCTCGCCATTTAGAAATACAAAACTATTTTTTTCTGCAAAATTCCTTAATTTTTATCAATTGTTCATACTAAGTAATTTTATATAATTGTCTTGGGTCTCAGGAACTCATATTTTGAACAGTGCCTTACTTCATAGGATGTAACCTCCTTCATTTTTTTTTTTTTTTTCGATAAGGAGTGAAATATTCAATGTTATAAATAATCATCTCGATCGAATCAAGACAAATTTAAAACATTTCATATCTAAAAAGAATTCTGGCTCGCTACGCTCGCAAATTCTTCATGAAAATAAACGTGAAAGGAAAGCTAACAAAATTGCCCCCTCCCTATCATCAACGATCGCGAACAAAGTGCGAGCGGTCGATTGGAAATACTTTATGTGGACGTACATATATAAGTATTTAGGGAATGTCATGTTCACATCTCAAGTTTTCTTCATCTTAGATACGGTTCATCTTCTGCTGACATCGAATCATATGCTTTATCCCATCTAAATTCTGCTCAAATACGCTCCAGAGGTCAACAATTTGCTTCATTTTTTTTTTCAAAATTTTCACTTCAAGGGGATGGGTAACAATATTTCCATACTGTCCCCACTTGACCCTTCGGGCCTCGAAAGTCATCCCCCCAAAAGTGTCTGTGCCCCCGGACAGCTGAAGTTCTTGGTCCAACACTTCTTTATAGACGTCCACATCGAAAAAACCCTGGCTGCCCCCTGCCAATAAAATTAAGGAGAAATCATTTTATTGAGAAATCTTTATTAACCACATAAATTGAGTGGAAAAATGGTCCTGACAGAATATTCGAGAAGGTAAGGAGAAAATGTGCTCAAGAATGCACCATTTTATTCCATTTTGTTCAAAAAATTTCCGGGGGAGCCCGGACCCCCACCTACAGGAGGGGGCAATCCCCTCCCGTACCCTCCCCCGCTCGGCACTTCGTGCCTCGAATCGAACCTCCCCCCCCCCGCTTACCACTCTGGATCCGCCACTGAATATGACCTATTTTGGTGTTTTCAAAGGGCTAAAAGCTATTGATAAACGCAATGTTTAATAAATATAGATTCATGATTAAGTAGAGAACATTTCAAAATGTCAAATCACAGTTAAAAATTCTACGAATTACAATGTTCAAAATTAGGGCCAATATCGGGCTTCGTGGCCCTACCCCTTTACAAAGATGACCAACATTTTGTGAAAGAATGATCTCTCTCTCTCTCTCTCTCTCTCTCTCTCTCTCTCTCTCTCTCTCTCTCTCTCTCTCTCTCTCTCTCTCTCTCTCTCTCTGTCTGTTGCTTTTTGATGTCGTAAAACAATGTGAGAATTAATGAAATAGGCGTACTTGACGTTTAAATGCGTCCAACAGGAGGGTGGGCAACAAACTGGTGTAGTATTCCGCCCTTTAATAATAGAAGGGGCTTTAAACACGGTACCCTAAGGGAAACGACCTGGCGATAATACTCTGCAACGGGCAGTTGGTCAATGAATTCCCCTCAATGCATGTAAGATAAACTGTCAGGTGTCCAAACGGAAGGAACGAAAAGACTCGAAGAGTAACAATAGGAAAGGGTGCTTCTAACAAAGGAGGAACATATGTATAAAGAGGCAAATTACACTAACTAGATCCTTCCGCGAGCAAATATAACTCATAATAGAAAATGCATTATTTCACATTTTAACATGATCTTTTCAAACTTTTCAATAGATAATAAGCAAAATTTTAATTTCCAAAATATTGATGTATATCAGCATTTCAGAACCTTTTTTACAGTACAGTTAAATCACAAGTTACTACGCATGACGTCAGCAGCAGACGCCCGCAAAAGTTTGAAAATGTTGTCTTGACAACTTTCTCATTATTGTTGATCTGATCCTCCGAAAGCAAAGATGTTGTAAAAATCTTGTATGAAACATATTGCACTTGCATTTTACAAAGCTTTTAATACAATTTTAGATAAGATAATATTACGCTTCAATATGTCGAGTGCGTCAGTTGAAATTCGGAATAACCCCCTTAACTCGGCCTCAGTCAGTAAGAGCGTCTGCCCTGTAAGCAGAAGGTCTCCAGTTTGATTCCCGGACTGGCCACAGGTTGCAGACACAATCCCCCCACCCTTTTCAGGGCTTTTTCTAGCCCCTGATGTCGGGGTCTATCTCACAGGCCCTAGATTCCTAGAAAAAAATTGGAGCCACACCTTGAACTCCCGTTTCTCTTCTCTTTACTCTTTCCTTAAGGCATGACAGCTTCCATATTTTAACACCATCCCCCCTCTTTACCCTCTCAATATCTGAAGTTTCAACAGGATTTCAGCATTAAGCTATATATCATTATTTTCTACAGATATTTTTCTTCACGATCGTACCCTACTTTCTTATTGATTATACTTGCATTTAGCCGCAATTAATCCAAAAACATGAAATGGAGTCGAGACCTACACTTTACGCTATTCTTAGCATGCACAGTATGTTAGTTGGAGTTGTCATCCTTGCCGCTAAGGGTAAAGTGTAGGTTTCGACTCGATTTAAAACATGGGAGCTGTCATGCCGTGTAAAAGGATAAGGAGAAGAGAAAGGGCGTTTTGGATGGGTTATAGTTTTCTCTCTAGGAATCTGGTGCCTGTGGTCTATCTATCTATCTCTCGTTTCTGTTCACCCTCTCTCGAGTACTCTGAACAGGGTGCGCTGCTATTAAAATACAGATAGAAAGTAAATACATGTATGATAGTCGAAAATTTCAAAGGCGTGAAAAGTTCAATAGGATTAAGGTGTTAGAAGAAGTAAAAGTTATGAAGAACAGTATTCACAATTAAAAGATAAAAGCCAAGATATCTAAGGTCTGAGGTGATTCAGTTTGCTCACTTCCACTTTGAATTGTTCAACGTTTGGAAGTGAAGCAACACTGCTCGGCAGTTTGTTCCACTGAACTATTGTAAGAGGGAAAAATGAGTACTTGTATACATTTTTGGTCGTTTGTATTCAGGGTTTTTTTTTTCCTTGTTTTGGGGCTGAATTTTGGCCCCTTCCCAATGCCAAATTTCCTCTATTTTTCCCAAAAAATCACTCTTAAATTCCCAAAGAGGAAGTATGAAAAAATCACCTGAGAAAATAAAACTCAAAACTTGGAAGTCAGCACAAAATGTCCTATTTCTAAGTGCATCTTCAAGATTTTCATTCAACCCTTGTTCATTTCAAGCAAATCAATGGATTAGCAGCGCTGATAAATGATACTTTAGGATTATACAGTGGTGAGAATTTGTATAAAATTTTTCCCAATTTCAGCAAAATGTCGTAAATTTTCCCAAATGGGACAGGCACAGGCACCTTCCCCAAAATAAAAAAAAACCCTGGTATTTGTCGAAAGGTAAAAGGATGGGAATTTCGGGAGGTTCGAGAGGGGCGTACAAGCTGCAGTGTAGTAGGAATGGCAACGAGCCCATGTACTATTTTGTACATAAGAACTAGCCTGGAATCGGCTCTCCTTTGTGCCAAGTTTCTCCACCCAAGAGAGTTTAACATGGTGGTGACACTCGAGGTCCTACAGAAGTCCCAAACAACCCAACAGGCAGCTCTGCGCTGGACTCGCTCTATTCGGTTAATATGACCTACAGTGTGAGGGTCCCAGACGCTGGCAGCATATTCAAGCTGTGGACGAACCATAGCCTTATATGCTGCTGATCGAAGCTGCTGGTGTTGGGTCGGTATGTTTCTCCGTAGGAAACCGAGAGAGTTGCTGGCTTTGCTCGTCACCCTATTTATGTGTTGACCCCAGTTCAGGTTATCCGATATATCAACACCCAGATACCTAGCTGACGTGGTCTGGGCCGATGAAATTTGGAATTTTGCAACATATTAACCTAAATTGGGAAATAAATTTCAAACATTTATGCAAATTATCCCTTATCAGTCTATATTCAGTGGCGGATCCAGCGCCCCCTTTGCCGTGGGATCAAGGGGCGAATTTTGGCGATTTTTACCAAAAATGGGCCAAAATATAGGGGTTCTGGAAAATTTTGGGTCATTGCCGGGGGGCAGAAGCCCCCACTTCACCCCCCCCCCAGAATCTGCCACTGATATTTTGAATCCCTCCTACAGGTAACTAACACAACATGTAAATGTCATGTTTGTTTCGCTTTCCTTTCAGTTAATGATACGTAAATTGGAAATGAATTTCTTGTTTTTGAGAAAAGATTAAAATGGGAATTTTTAGGTCTAAAATTGGGAAAAAGTACCTCTTTTTGACATTGGGAATTGGGCCGAATTTCGGCCCCCTACAGACCCTTAAAAAATCCCTGCTTTTCCCCATCTTTAAGAGATTTAAGGCCTTGAACTCTGATGTTCACAGACCTAGATGTAAGAGAAAATTCAATTTTCTGAAATTACTCATCTGTTCTTGGTTTCAAGACGCATATTCCGTAAAATTGAAATAATTTATCTATGCAATCAAGATAGCACGGTCACTATAAAGTGTGTTGGTCATTGGTGAAAAAACACCGCAAACAACTCTACATGTACTTTTAACTTTTTTGGCTCTCGTCGCTCTTCTCTTGTCATTTTGCAGCCATTTTCCCTGCCCAAAACCTCTAATGAAACAAGGACTCTGATTGGCTGAAGACTTACCCTAATGTTCGCTCAGAAGAAGGGGGAAGGGGGGATTGTGTCTACAACCTGTGGGACCGGCCACATTTTCCATTCTGCCTGCAGGGCTGTCGCAGGGTATTTTGGGAAAGGGGCCGGGGCCTCTCAAATTGGGAAAAACAGCGGCATTTTGAGCAAATTTGGGAAATTTACAGCTGAAATAAAATTTTATTGTAACCCTATATTCAGACTAGAAGACAGTTGAATATGCACTTCTCCCTCGTTATACTGCCGTCTTTTGTTTTTCTAGAATTTGGCGGTATAACCATGATAACAGAATGTTGATTTGTTTGGTTTTTTTCCCAACACCATGCTCATATTATCGTCATTTAATCATGATTAATTTAATGTAAACTTCGACCACACGGTCAAAGCTATACATGACAATTAAACTCTTTGGATAAATTATCTTACCTGAGACAGTGTTTATTTAAAACATAGTATTTATTTGTATAAGAGAACGCCTAATTATAGTTTTATACCTGGATAATTACATGTACCTTGTTTAGCGGTAATTATTGGGGGATTAACACTTGTTAGTACCTAATAACATCAGTGAGGGATAGCGGCATGCGAGTTTGGCGTTATGACGGGGATGATACAATATATCAAACCAAGACCATACATAAATAATTCTAATTGGGAATTTTTAGAGTCTAAGTTGGGAAAAAAAGATACTATTTTGCATTAGGAATGGGGCTGAATATCGGCCCCAAATCAGCCCTAGCATCGGCCCTGGCCTGTCACAGTATTTGGTGCCTTGAGAGTGAGCCTCATGAGTTACTTGTAGTTTAGGGCAACTACATGTATGGGGAAGAACAAGGGATTTATTTGTCTTTCTTTGTGAGGTTTCTGGTTAACAACTTTGGGAAACTCTCAAAATTTGGCGGGGTGGAGTGTGACGATTCGGGTATCGTGCCTGGTTAGCTCAGTCGGTAAGAGCATCTGCCCTGTAAGCAGAAGGTCTCGGGTTCTATTCCCGGACCGGCCACATTTTCCATTCCGCCTGTCACAGTATTTGGTGCCGTGAGAGTGAGTCTCACGAGTTGCTTGCTTCGATTCCAGGACTGGCCACATTTTCCATTCCACCTGTCACAGTAGAAATGATACCCTACCTCATGACATATGTCACATACATTTGAAAAGGACTTGATGTTCACTACTGTCGGAGTGTCCAACTCCGCACAGCTACAGTAGTAACAGTGCAACATAGATGCTATTTTCTTATTCGGTTCTTCTTCTTCTTCTTCCTGTTTGGGCACCTGGCAACCCTCTATTGGGTCAGTTGGCTTTATTGATGTTATATTGCGGGGAACTCATTCGCCAACTGCCAGTTACAGAGTACTCTAGCCAGGCCGTTCCCCTCTAGGGTGCCTCATAGCCCCTTCTATTATCTAAGGGGCGGAGTACAGTACAACCCCATTTTAATGCCCACCCTCCACTTGTGTACCTGTATGTGGTGTATGCATGTATGTAGGAGGGTTGTATAATTATGTACTGCTTGGATGGTCCCTATTTCCAACGGCTTTTATAAGGTGCCACCACACCTGGATACCCTTGCCGCAGCATGAACGTAGGTACCCAACTGGGCCCTTTATAGTCCCCCTGGTCAGGAGACTCGGTAGGGACGAACGAATTGATATGACTTTCAACTCTCATATGACCACACCGGGATTCGAACCCTGGTCGTCTGCGTGAGAGTTGAAACAACTTGAATGCCTTATCCACTGGGCCATCTCTACCTTGATGTCTTAACTGAATAAGAAAATAGTGTCTTTGTTGTACTGTAACTACTACACAGCTCAATTAACGTATCCAATGTACAAATGGATCAAGATCTCGCTGATGTCTCGTCCATTTAAACAGTGTTAAAATTATCTTAGTAATATTCCGCAGTGTCTCGATAGTTTCCATGGCTTAGATATGCATTGGCATGTTGACCTTTGGTGTTGGAACCCAACTTTTATGTTGAATTATGGTATATCTAGGTAGAGATATGCCGTAATTCTAACTATATAATACACTTGATATTTATTTGTACAACAGATACCTTTAATAATCGGAAAATTGAAGTTTTGTCTCATATGGCAGACTATTTTCTTATTAAAAAATTAATGAAGAAGGATAGATCATAAGCATTTGTAAGTAAAGCCAATAAAGGTATCGGCATGCCGGTACCGGATAGGGGACTAGGGATTTTCTATGTTAATCATGTTAATTTGACGTTGTTGACATTGAGATCTCCATTGACTCTACTGGTCGAGCAGATATTTCTGAACTGAAGATATTTCCAAACGATTCGCTAGTTCGGTTACTTGGCATTACTTTTTAGCTCGCCGGGACGAAAAGTCCGGAGAGCTAATGCCATACCCTCAGCGTCGTTGTCGTCGTCGTCGTTGTCCGTAGACAAAACTTTAACCTGGGCTCAGTGATTCAGACTGTTTTCAGAAGCTATAGGAAACATGGCCTAGAGCATAAAAAAATTATAGGCCATTTTGTCCTTAACATGGAAAAAGTATAGGCCATCGCGCGGCATAGCCGCGAGCCGACTTGCTAGGGGGTCCGAATATTTTTTTCAAATCTAAATTAAAGCAAAATGGTGCAATCTGAGCCAATCTGGAGATGAAAATTGAAGTGTACAGACTTGAAAATAATGGCCTGGTTGTGTAACTGAGGCTTCTTATTGTTTTCCTGTAGAAGTACGTGGGACTATCGGTGCTGTTTGATGGTCGTTAGACTTGCTGTGGTCTATTACCTTGAGTAAAGGTATTGTTTCTATTTGCATCAAGGCATATTTTACGGAGCATGGCGTCCGCAGTTTCACCATACCGTAAACAAGGGTATAGGGTTACCCATTTCTGCTGGAATTTTCTATAAAGAGTAGGTTCAGGTTGTTCAGCCTGAACTTCGGGTTGTCAGGAGTGCTGCGGGAGACCGCCGCAAGGGGGCCGCCGCTTGGAGATTCTTTGATCAAATTAAACAAAGTTTGCTGGCCCTCGCTCAGACACAGCTTTTATTTGACTCGGTTATTTACACGCTTTAACAAGCATTCGCCGAGTCATCATTACATAAAGCGCTTGTACAACGGTCTCTGTTGTTACATGATCATGTTTATCGAGGTACCGAGTCAACTCAACCTTAAATTGTGTCCGCTTATGGGAAAATATTATCGGCCAATATGTCAGACGAATGGGAAAGGAAAAGGCCATTTCGGCAGATGCAGGACACATTAATCGGCCATTCAGAGTTTTTATCGGCAAATGGCCGATGGCCGACGCCAATCTGAATCACTGGGGCTATATCTCTTGAACTATAAGAGGTAGGGCTTTGATATTTCACATGTAGATACCTTGTGACGAGACCTTTCATTTGAGACCATGACCTTTGACCTAGTGACCTTGACTTGGACTTTGATCTTTTATATCGGGGAAAATTTCTCTGAAAGGAAAAAGGAAATATATACTCCAGAGAGGGGGAAATAGGGCCGAATATCGCCAAATTTTTTTGGAAAGAGAATGCTGTATATATACAAATATTCAGTGAATTGGATAAGTACAAGTATCTATAAAATAAAATTTTGTTAAGACTGAATGATGTCTTTTTTTTCAGAACCATGTCTGGTTTGAAACCTCCTGCAGGATTAGGAACTGTTAATTCTGGACAGGAGATCCATGATCGTCAAGACAGCTTTAATTTCCAAGGGGGAGTGCCAGCCCCTCCCCCTGCTCAGTCTAAGGGGGCTGGGGGTCGAAGGCGAAGTACAGTTGGTACTGTGTTGATGAGCACTGAGTCCATAAAAGAAAGACAGGTAAGGGTGAGATTAAAGTGCTGTTTTATAAATAATTGTGCTTTACAAACAATTTACATCATTGTCACATGTGCGTGTACATAAAAAGTTCATGTTTGAAACTGAATTGTAGGATTAAGTTGCAGACAATCTTAAAGTCACCAGACAAATCAGGTGAAATTTGCTTCTGTCTGGTAAAATATTTCAACTTTTTCTTAATAAACATATTTGAACGTTTAGAAAATTTCAAAAATGTCTGGTAGGTTGCAAAAGCTTTCATGATGTCTCAGTGATTAGGATAAGCATGCGCCCTGCGCCATAGTCACATTCAATATTAAAAATGGCTCATCTAAATTCAACCGAGTGCGCCAATGTGGCGCATTCAATTCTTAAACAAGTTGTGGTAATCTTCCATTCTTTTACTCAATGTAGTGATAACTTCACCATATTCACTTCACAACTTACGTAAATTTAATCATCATTGATCATGTTCATTTCGTTTGCTCTTTGTATCAATTGATACAACAGACAGTATAGCATTTTTGCATCTAAAACATAATACAATATTTTTAATTGGAATAATTATTTATATTGTACCATCATGTACAATTCAAGCAAGTCTAGTACCTTGGTGTACTACGCTTCGGCTCAGTTAAAAATGACCGCTGGATGAAAGTCTTATTTTTAAATTACCCCAAAGGAAGATTCTTTGACCATATTGACTAGAACCTGAAGAATTTAACTTTTAAAACTAAAAGTGTCTTTTTTTTTTCTAAACACAGTGATTTCCGATGGTCACAACCTATATTTCAAAACTTTTTACAGTTAAGCTACGTACAGAATGTACTTCAATGTTGGCAACCTACATGTAAATGCTTAACCTGTAAAACCTAATGCAGATATTTATATGTTCTGCAAGTTTGTTTGTTTGTTTTTTTATTTTTTTTTTTCAAATTGCTCATGGCACGTTCATTTTCATCAATGGCCCATTGGTTTTGCAAATGGCACATTGATGTTCCAGGGTATGGGGCCATTGTCACATTCACCCGATTGCCTATCCCAATCACTGATGTCTGTAAGCTTATTATGTACTTTTCACATGTAAAGGACTCTCATAGGAGCTTATGTCACCGAGATTTGTCACTCCCCAGGTATTGAAATTAACATTTTTGACCACAGGCTAATTATAGCCTGTGGAAAAACAATCCACAAATCTGCAGGTGAAAATGAAAAATATGAAAAAATGTATTCAACACTGGAATGGTTATTATTTTTTGTGGATTCAAAACGAAACCACAGTGTTTGTAAATGTCAAGGTCTGATCGATCACAAACGTTTGACATAATACCGAAACATTCCTTTCTTTTTTTATCGATTCATATGCGGTCACTGTCTTAATCAGAAAAAATACAACCTGATAAAAAGGACAATAGGAAAAAAACCAATTTTTTTTTTCGAGTTTCCTGAATTTTCTACTGGCAATTTCCGAATTCCACTCACATTTCACAAGTATTTTCCGTTACGAGGCCCATCCCCTATTTACAAGTAGGGCAGAACCAACTTGCAGAAGGTTTCACCCACCTTTTTCAGAATTGCCATCTTTTCAAAAAAGTATTGAGAACTCTGCAAGAACAGTAGTAGGGATGTGCCTCTGTGCCTTGGATTTTAGCATATTTAAAGCTTGCGGGGCTTGATGAAGGTCAAGGTCACATTTAGGGTCTAACATACATGTACAACAGACTACATACTGTACTTATTCTTAAGAAGTCTTGCCTTACCCAGTAATTATGTAAGATAATTATATATAAGTACTATAAATTACATAAAAAATTTGAATGATTTGTTACTGAAGTAATGCATTAAGATATACCAGAAAATATTCATACATGTACATTTAAGTTTCATTTATCTCAGCAAAAAGCTAAAGATGCCAGAGAAGTACGACGGATTTGCCTTACTGCTACACACAAGTACCTCTTCCAAGTTGTATCCTTCCATATTGGAATTGACGTCGGTGCAGTAGAAGAATTTGTGTTGGATTCGGAGAGGGTAATAATTACCATCATGTTTTAAATTTAATTTAACATTTGCATTTTGGTTAACTTTTGTGTTTTCTACATGCTTATCACTGATGTAATTTGATTTGAATTTTTTTTTTTTTTTTTGCACACAGAACATGCAGTTACTTAGTAGCTTCCTAGACCAGAATGGTGGAAGTAGAAGTGTCAAGTTTTATTATCAGGAATCAATCATGCCTGGAGTTGATGGTATACATACAAATATCACAAGTTTATTATTATCTCAACACTTGAATAACTTTTTATGCCTTATTGTCTGAAGTATATACAGTTGATGACATGGTTCATATAGGTCATGGAATTTGACCTAGCAAAGATGTTGAAAACTATGGAGACATTCCAGTCATTTTGAAAATGATGCCAGTCGGAATAAAGAATTGTGTAGCAAAACTTTACAATTTTTGTCAGTCCGAATGAAATTGTGCCAGTCAAATCCTTCGGACTGGCACTTACCAGCATATCTAACCTAGATGTTGAAAAGTGGGTGAAGTCGTAGAAATTCATGAAATTTAGCATTAAGTCCTTGAAAAGTCATGGAATATCACTATCATCCAGTTTCTTGTGTACTAGATGATGTTTAATTTCATTTATGATCATTTCAAAACATTGCAAAATGCAGAATTTCTGAAGATGAGAGGTTCAAGTGTTTAGTTTTGCACAACATCAGTGAAAGGCTCAACATAATGATCATAGCAATCAGTCGCTTGTCTGTCTACAAAATCATGGAAGATGTGTTTAGAGTCCTGGAAAAGTCATGGAACTGTGAGCACTTGAGTTTGATGCGTTCAAAAGGACTATACCCAAAAAAATTCATGGGTTCAGGAAACTGCAAAAAATTACTTGTACATGTATATATATAAACTAAAATGCAAAAATCGTAACCCCTTGCCTTGCAATGGACAAAGAATAAATTGCACAAAATTATACTTCATTTCCTGTAGTAATTGAATTAATTCTGTAGTAATTGAATTAATCCTGACTTTATCATGTTTGTAGAATGTGGTCGTGTCATCAGTGGAGTACCTAAAGGCAGTAAAATAAAGCGAGTGTTTGTCACCAGTGGTATGGGAGAAGGCCTACATGGTACCTGTGTCTTCTTTATCAGAACCAAAATGGACTGTAATATCACAAGCAAAAATATAGAAAATGTAAGTCTGAATTTTGTAGTAAGTAGATTTTGCATTGTAGAATTTTATATTCAGTAGATACAAAAGAATTTTATCGTTTTCTGTTTTCAGCTCGTGAAAATTTAAGGTTTGCTGTCAGGGATTATTTGTTTGCCAAAAGGGGATTATATACTTGATATATACATGTATGCAAATTTCCTGCGCATTCAAAAAAAAATATTTATGTTACAAAGGAGCACAGGTTTTCCAAAAGATTGCTAATATGAACAGGAAAAAATAAAAATATATTGTATGCATGTGTACTTATTTTAGCGGGATTCTTATTCTAGCGCAGTTAGAACAATGAAAGACAAAGGTTAAGTCATTTAACTCTCAATGATTATAAAGTGTGTTAATTCATGATAGCGCTAATATGTCAATTAGCCTAATTATGCTGTTGGGTGAATATGCAAGTACAATCATGTACATTAATCTTATATATATAGAAGTGGTTATAACTTTGTAGGAAGTATTCTATGGAATACTGGATATGGCACAAGAAAACAGCATTCTTTCAGCGTTTGAAAGTTTGATGTCCAAAGTCTATAAGCCAGCCATGCATGGAATGAAGAGATGGGGTGATCTAGAGGAATCCCCACAAGGCAGGAAGACCAAGAGGCAGTTCCTGGATAACTTAGATAGCTTTATACAATATATTAGAGGTTTGTTGAATAGATGATTTCTGAGATGTTTCATTTGATAGCTGGACTATGTACACCACATAGTTTGGCAACGTTTTCCATTGTGACGTCACACACAAAGCAATGAAAACATAACGTAAAACCTTCGATTATTTATGATGAAATAATTCAAAAGTTTGCTAAGGTACTTGATGTCCGTAGTCTGATGTGTAAAATCAAGGATTTTAACCATCTATTCCGAGAACTTGAAAATGGACTTGGTATTTCTTCATTTATAGCAAGCGCAGCTCAATGCAAACGTGTATACACTTACTTTATTCAGAAAAGATGCTGAATCCCTGAATGAGAATGTACTACTATGCTTTCAAAAACTTTCGTCCTCTCGCAGAGTTACTGCGGAGATGCTGGATATTGCCATTTCCATCTTTTTTGGACATGCAAGTTGGCGTATAAGCTATACTCAATTTTTGTTTACAAATTAAATTTATTGACATTATTTTTCGTAAAGCAGATTACGAAATAGTATCATCAACTCGGCATAACCATAGAATATTTTAGGAAAGCAGACATTTCCATTTGAGTATTTTGTTTACTGTGCTTCTATGACGTCATTGACAACATCGCGCCAAATCGCTAATGTCACTTTGACGTCGTAAGTTTTTCCTTTAATGGACGTATTTTGCTTGACATAAGCGCTTTTAAAAAGGTCAATAATCCGGCCAAAGTATTCCCATGGGCGATTTTGTGTTCAATCTGGATGGCTTCAGGGTTTTTAGCTCACCTCGACGAAGTTGAGTGAGCTTATGCTATAACCCCACGCGTCCGTGTCCGCGTCCGTGTCTGCGTCCGGTTAAGAAGTTTGGGGTAGCTCAGTATCTGACAAAGTACTAATGCTACAGTAACCAAACTGGCACAAGTGATTCATCTTTGGATGCTGAGGTGAACCCATGCATCGTATGCAGCATCTGACCTACATTTTCCGCTTGAGTGACTTGGTTAAGAAGTTTGGGGTAGCTCAGTATCTGACAAAGTACTAATGCTACAGTAACCAAACTGGCACAAGTGATTCATCTTTGGATGCTGAGGTGAACCCATGCATCGGATGCAGCATCTGACCTACATTTTCCGCTTGAGTGACTTGGTTAAGAAGTTTTGGGTAGCTCAGTATCTGACAAAGTACTAATGCTACAGTAACCAAACTGGCACAAGTGATTCATCTTTGGATGCTGAGGTGAACCCATGCATCGGATGCAGCATCTGACCTACATTTTCCGCTTGAGTGACTTGGTTGAGAAGTTTGGGGTAGCTCAGTATCCGACAAAGTACTAATGCTACAGTAACCAAACTGGCACAAGTGATTCATCTTTGGATGCTGAGGTGAACCCATGCATCGTATGCAGCATCTGACCTACATTTTCCGCTTGAGTGACTTGGTTAAGAAGTTTGGGATAGCTCAGTATCTGACAAAGTACTAATGCTACAGTAACCAAACTGGCACAAGTGATTCATCTTTGGATGCTGAGGTGAACCCATGCATCGTATGCAGCATCTGACCTACATTTTCCGCTTGAGTGACTTGGTTAAGAAGTTTGGGGTAGCTCAGTATCTGACAAAGTACTAATGCTACAGTAACCAAACTTGCACAAGTGATTCATCTTTGGATGCCGAGATGGACCCATGCATCAGGCAGCATCTGACCTACTTTTTCCACTTGAGTGATTTCGCTTTTAAAAGCCAATATTGAGCAAAGTATAAGTGCTACATGTACCAAACTTGCATTTTGGATGTATCTTTGATCAAACTTTCATAAAATGACCTTGACCTACTTTTTCCGCTTGAGTGATTTTGGCTTTAAAAGCCAATATTGAGCAAAGTATAAGTGCTAGATGTTCCAAACTTGCATATTAGATGTATCTTTGATCAATCTTTCATAAAATGACCTTGACCTACTTTTTCCGCTTGAGTGATTTTGCCTTTAAAAGCCAATATTGAGCAAAGTATAACTGCTACATGTACCAAACTTGCATATTGGATGTATCTTTGATCAAACTTTCATAAAATGACATTGACCTACTTTTTCCGCTTGAGTGATTTTGCCTTTAAAAGACAATATTGAGCAAAGTTTAAGTGCTAGATGTTCCAAACTTGCATATTACATGTATCTTTGATCAAACTTTCATAAAATGACATTGACCTACTTTTTCCGCTTGAGTGATTTTGCCTTTAAAAGACAATATTGAGCAAAGTTTAAGTGCTAGATGTTCCAAACTTGCATATTACATGTATCTTTGATCAAACTTTCATAAAATGACCTCGAACTACTTTTTCCGCTTGAGTGATTTTGCCTTTAAAAGCCAATATTGAGCAAAGTATAAGTGATACATATACCAAACTTGCATATTGGATGTATCTTTGATCAATCTTTCATAAAATGACCTTGACCTACTTTTTCCGCTTGAGTGATTTTGCTCTATAAAGCCAATATTGAGCAAAGTATAACTGCTACATGTACCAAACTTGCATATTGGATGTATCTTTGATCAAACTTTCATAAAATGACCTTGACCTACTTTTTCTGCTTGAGTGGTTTTGCCTTTAAAAGCCAATATACATGTACTAAGAAATATGTTTGAATTGAATTTTGCTGTCACAAGGTGAGCTTCGTAATCTGTGATTACCTATGTTTAGTTTCTCAATCCAGAACACTTCTCAAATTTTAATGTACTGTAGTAGTTAACTTAGAGGCAGCCGAACATTTCATTTTGCAGTCCGATATTGCATGGTTTTTTTTTTATTGAAATGTTGTGAAACAGGCTTTGGACGATTGTGTCTGACATCTTTTTTTTTCTTTTGGTCGATATGCAATGAGTTATTTATTTTCATTTTACCTTTTTCTTACAAAATTAAAATGGCTTGAAAAATTAAAAAAAAAAAATTCACATGTAGGAAATATATGAGCTTAGGTCAATTCTGTGTTTAACCAGGTCTGTTTATAAATCCTTGGTCTGACCAGTTCAAGCAAAGATGCCGACTTCTAGCTGAGCACTGTCTACTGAGTTCTTTAAACTAGATCGTTGATATAAGTTTTCAAAATAAGACACCTTTTGTTTTTGCTCTTATTTTTCCGTAATTTTGACTGGAACCCCCACCCACCCACTGCTGGCCTAGACCAATTTTACAAATGCTACCATGTTTCCACTCGCCTTATCATAAGTACTACCTTTTTTGGCATCATCAAACTTTTGTAAAATAAGATAAACCGTCATAGTCTAAAATGCAAGAAAGTAAAAAAGAATTTTTTTCTATTTTATAGAATCATATCTTTTTTCTCTCCACTTGCTCAAAAAGGTTTTGCCTTGATTAATATTAGTCTGATATAATTTATGAGTTTGTGATATTAGTGGAACATGTGCAATAAATAGAATTTCTAAGGTCAAGGCCTATATTTGTAAATTTCGTTTCTGCCTACTTTACCGAGGAAATGTCAAAATGATTTTTAGAAAGTGAGAAATATAAGGAATCAAGATATCTGTATGTGGCACTATTTCGTTATCATTCACATTGCCAGCTTGTTATATTCCAAATACTCGGTTTTTCTCTAGGATAGTTAAATCATCACTTTGTATGATATGGCCTGCATTAAAGAGACTCGAACCCAAAACATATGGACTCCAAATCCAGTATGCTATCCACTACACTACCACAGTGATGGTTTATCTCCAATATTTATCGGATTTTCATTATTTTTCTCCTGATTGTATCATTTATAGGTATTGTATTTTATGACAGTGAAGTTTGCTTTTAAGTCATTTTCGATATTTCTGCCCACTACTAGAAAATCATCTTTGTATTTAGGAGCGAATGCTAACCTTGGATTGGGAGTTAGACTTGCCTCAAATACTAGTGACAAGATCAACTTACAGGAGGTGACCACTGTGTCAGATTGTATACAGCTTGCTGCAAACCTGGATGTAGTGGGTGATCTAGAGGACCTAGCCAATACATGGTGTAAACAGATAGAACAGGTCAGAGTGTTGAATAGCTACAAGTAAACATGCATCAATAAAACTTTTTACCATATAAGCAAAAAGTTTGAATTGCACTAATTCTCACTATTTTTGCAAGTAATTAAAAAAAAAAAAAAAACGCAAAAAATAAATTTTATCCAAAAATTTTTCTTCCTAAATTTTGAACTCTCCTTGACCTTGGACTTTTACCTACAGAACTTTTGCCAAAAAAAAAAAAAAAAACTTACCTTGGGCATAACTTTTGAAAGGTTTATAATAGAACTTTCATATTTCACATGTAAATTCCTTGTTACAAGACCTTTCCATTGATACCAAAAGTTTGACCTTGTGAACCTTGAGTTTGACCTACATTTGAAAAACTTTAACCTTTGGAATAACTTTTAAACAGTAAGTGATAGGGATACTTATTTCACGTTTGTATTCCTTGCAGCAAGACCTTTCTGTTGGCATCAGAATTTTTCCTTTGTGACCTTGACTTTCTTTGTGTGACAAGCACCCAAAATAAAGGGACCACAATTCTCTGAATTGCTGAAGCTTGTTTCATTGATGTCAAATGGAAGCATCAGTAAAAGAGAGAGAACAAGTATGGTACTGATAAAACTTTGAATTGAATTGTGATACTCGTGTGTCCATTGTCTTTCCATGAAAAGATTAAATTCTATTTAAAAAGTTGAGTACAGTACAGCGCAAGGTGAATGTGCTTACTGTAAACATGGTTATTTTCGTTTGGGGGGGGGGGGGGGGATTTCGCAATTATAACATCAAGACTTTTTGTATTGGGAAATACATTATTTGCGACGAAAATGTCTTTCCCATTGTAAGAATACAACAGGAATATTTTTGTGTGGGGGGAATTTTCACGAAATTCCTTGATTCGCAAAAATAACCTCCACGTGAAAATTTCCACTTTTACAGTATATAATACCAAAAAAAGAGACCACTTGTTAAAATTTACAATGTATGACCAAAATAAGGGAAAATGTCAAAGGTTGGTACATTTTGCACTCTTTTTCATTGTTACATCACAATGGCATCATGTCTTTTAACACTGATTTCATAATGAAATACAACGTTAAAAGATGTCAACTCAGATGTTTTTAGCTCAACAACAAGATAGGAAAATGGTCTATTATGATGTTTGTTGACTACATATATATATTTTGATGATACTTGTATAGATTCTGGCAGAGAGTGACCAGATGAGAAAGGAGGCAGATGATACTGGGCCGATAGCAGAATTAGAACACTGGAGACAGCGTATGGCCAAGTTCAACGCACTTCTAGAGCAGATCAAAAGCCATGACTGTAGAATGGTCATTAACATCATAAATATTGCCAAGTCCAAAGTACTGAAGGTGAACAATCATCTGTCATATCTCATTTTGTCATTTTGTAATACATGTATATAGGGTTGAGTATTGCCAGGTAACCTATGATACGATACAGTATCACGATACAGGGTTGCAAGTTTAATGTATCATGATGATAACTTTATATTTCTTTCATTATAAATTCTGAATCTAATGTACATGTAATTTGTTTGGGATCTTTGTTCAGATTATTTTGTTTTTCTGATAAAGATGAAAGAGTGATTTTTGATTGGATGAAATATATTAAATTTGCTGCAACTTTCCAAGGTTTCATTTTATTTTATCTCTTTGTTTATTTCTGAAAACTGAAAACATAAATCAGTAAATAAAAACTGTTTAACTCTATCTATTAGAATAAACCTATGTCCGTATCGCAATACTAGGGTCATGGTACTATACTCGTATCATAGGACCTTGCGATCAATTCTATCTATATATCAATATATTGTTACAAGCCTAGTTATATATCATTTTGGGGTCCAAATCTACAAAACAGAAAGTAACAACGAAATGGCTTCATGATATGTAACTAACAATGGGGAATCTGTAACACTCCTTATTGATTGTTAGCAGAATACAGGGTTATTTCTAATTTCAGATGGTATTTGAAGTAAAACCATTATGACATCATGAAATTGGCCCAGTTACAGTTTAAGGACTATTTTTAGAATTTGATGATGTCACAATAACAATTATTAGTTTATGTCAAATACCGTCCCAAACAAATAGTAACTCTGGTTATTGAGAATAATATATAAAGAGAGAAATAAACTGTATGGGAAAAAAGGAATTTTAAGGTATTAGATGTATAATTAAAGGAATCATGTCAAAAATATTGAAATTATTTTATAAATTATTACATATTTCCCAGTCGCTTTTGATGTTGCACAAACATTTATACTATTTTGGCTGGTATTTTTTTAGTAGGGTCATTTTTTTAAGAGTTATCTCCCCTTGATGGAGAAACTTAAAAAATCAATTGCGAAAGATCTAAACGGTGAACTTGAGATTTTTCTGGCAATTTTGATAAATGTCAATTTTTAGAAATTTTTCATCCATTCAATTTTGAGCCCCTATCAGTTTCTTGGAAAATAGGGCTGAAATATTAATTTTTCCATAGAGTTCAATGTATACTCTAAGGGCCGATAACTCATGTAGGAATTAATTTACATGTATGTCAAAAACGCATTGATGGAAAATTTTCAATAAATTTTTATATTATTACTATGTCATAAGTTTAGAATTCCAAACTCAATAAATGAGTGAACCAATGATCCCTCATTATACAGTTATTGAGTCTTTGCGGAAAACAGCGTTATTTCCCATTTGAGACGGTATCTGACATAAAACTATTATGACGTCATGAAAATAATATGATAAAGTCAATTTTATACTATCATTTTCCAGAATTTTAGGATCCTTCAATAGAATTTGATGACGTCACAATTAGTTTATGTCAGATATCGTCCCAAACGGGTAGTAACTCTGGTTTTCGAAAATACCAATAATTGTACCTGTAAAATGTAGATTAGTCACATGTAAATATATATACAATTTATCTTTGCAGAGATGGAAGGAACTGGACAAAAGGATTACAGATAGTGCTAACGAAGCTAAGGACAATGTTAAGTTCCTCTATACCCTGGAAAAGTACTGTGAACCACTCTACAGATGTGATCCTGTAAGTATTATTATTGCAGAGGATTAAAGTTTGTCTTCTTTTAGATGGTGAATAGACGGAGGTAAGACGACAAAAAGCTCATTACCACACACTAAAGTTACTTTTCCAAATCGATGATGTGGGAGTAAAACAAACTCAACCGTGAGAGAGGGGACGGCAATTTCTCAACCCCCGTGTACAAAATTTTGCTTGTCTCATGAATCATTAAGCCTTGTCATTGATTTTAAAATTTTGTACTTTTGGGTTGAGGATTTGCTATCCCTCCCTCACTGTGCTATAAGATTATGAAGACTTGGATTTAACAATTCCCTGAGATGAAAATATTGAGAGGAATATCTGTTGCATTTCTGCATGTAAACTTTCGTGATGTTACAATGCACAAACTATACAGAAACATGTCACAACGA
Source organism: Pinctada fucata (assembly GCA_028142955.1). Classification (NCBI taxonomy): domain Eukaryota; kingdom Metazoa; phylum Mollusca; class Bivalvia; order Pterioida; family Pteriidae; genus Pinctada; species Pinctada fucata. The sequence continues at coordinate 28,151,682 of AP027110.1, read as the reverse complement.
CTGTTCTAACCTGCAAACTGAACCGCAGTGACCTAAACAAATTTCACCTTTTTACCTGGAAAAATGCGATTTCAGAAAACAATGAAAGTGACAGTTGTGGTGCATATATATAGAATTAATGTCATAATTTGTGTTTTGTTACAGGCATGTAACTCACAGCAAGTCATTTATCGCATAAAAGGTGCTTACGTGCATTACATGTACGATAAATACACTTGCTGTGAGTTGCAAGTTATCCTCTATACAGGACGTTTTACATGTATTTACACTTTTGTGTTTTGTGATAGTGTACTGTTTGTTTACAGGTGTCTATGATTGATTGTTTACCTGGGCTGATCAATGCCATAAGGATGATTCACAGCATCTCTCTGTATTACAACACATCAGAAAGAATGACTTCACTGTTCATTAAGGTCAGTATTCTGATATTTGGTATTTTCGAGCACCACAGTTACTTCCTGTTAGGACGTAGATTAATTGTGAGATCGTCAAATTATCCTTGAACTTTGGAAAACGACGGCATAAAATCGTCGTTACCATATACCAATATTTCACGATGTCTTAATGGTTTTAAGTCAGATACCGTCTCAAATGGGAAATAACTTTGTATTCAACTAAGACCCAATACATTTTGCCATATAGAATCTGGGTATTGTTTGTATGCTTCAATAGGGAAAAAGTAAGTGTTATAAGTGCTATGACAAATTAATGCAGACATATCTTTTGCCCTAACCCACTCTATGTTTCTGTATATTTAAACTTGTAAATGATCAATTGTAATCTATTATCATATTGATCATCTTTATAGGTGACCAATCAGATGGTGACAGCGTGTAAGAACTACATCACCAGTGATGGACTGACCAGAATCTGGGACCTGCCAAGGGAACCTTTGGTAACCAAACTCCAGAACTGTGTTAACCTGTATAAGAACTATCAGTCTACGTTCCAAAAAACCAAACAGAAAATAGAAGACACTCCAGGAGAGAGGCCCTTTGAGTTCTCAGAAATGTACATATTTGGGAAATTTGAAACATTCTGCAAAAGGCTTGACAAGGTATAGATTGATTGATCAATTTTTTTAGCTCGCCGGGACGAAAAAGTCCGGAGAGCTAATGCCATACCCTTGTCGTCGTTGTCGTCATTGTCGTCGTCCGTAGACAAAACTTTAACCTGGGCTATATCTCTTGAACTATTCAAAACAATTCTTATGCTCGCAACTCCTCTGAAACTGTAAGAGATAAAAGTGTAACTCTTTCTGCATTACGCTTGGTCTCTGTTCTAGTTGTGCACCTGACATTTTGTTTGAGCCCTTGACCCCCAGGGTCCTAGAAATGGGCGTGGTCTTTGAAACTATGTAATCTTGTGCTCACAACTCCTCTGCAACTACAAATGATGGAGACTAAATTCCTTTTGCAATATAATGATTCTAGAGTCTGGTTATGCACCTGATATTTCGTTTTGGCTCCTGACCCCCAGGGACATAGAAAATGGGTGTGTTCATTTTCTCCTATATAATTCTATGTAATCTTGTGCTCGCAACTCTTTTGAAGCTATAGAATTTTTTTGCAATATTATAGGTCTGTGGTATAATTGTACATGTGCACCTGATATTTTGATTGGGCCCCACACCCCCAGGGAGTTAGGAAATTGGTGTTGTCAATTTCTCCTTTATAACTCAATGTAAACTTGTGTTCTCAATTGCTCTGACACTATAAATGATGGAGGCATAATTCTTTTTGCATTTTGATTGGTATGTGGTGAAGTTGTTAACCCTATATTTTGTTTGGGCCCCTGAGCCATGGGGACATAGAAAATGGGTGTGATTATTTCGTCTTATATAAGTCTATGTAATCTTGTGCTCACAACTCCTCTGACACTATAAATGATGGAGAATGAATTCTTTTTGCAATATGATAGGTTTGTGGTATAGTTGTGCACCTGATATTTTGATTGGGCCCTTGAACCCCAGGGACTTAGAAAATGGGTGTGGTCAATTTCTACTATATAACTCTATGTACATAAACTTCTGCTCACAGCTGCTCTGAAACTATAAATGATGGAGATATAATACTTTTTGCAATTTGATTGGTCTGTGGTTTAATTGTGCACCTGATATTTTATTTGGGACCTTGAACCCCAGGGATATAGAAAATGGGTGTGGTAAATTTCTCCTATTATAAGTCTATGTAATCTTGTGCTCACAACTCCTCTGACACTATAAATAATGTAGAGATAATTCTTTTTTGCAATATGATAGGTCCGTGGTCTAGTTGTGCACCTGATATTTTGTTCGAGCCCCTGACCCCCAGGGTCTTAGAAATGGGTGTGGTCATTTTTAGCTCACCTCGATGAAGTTGAGTGAGCTTATGCTATACCCCCGCGCATCCGTGTCCGCGTCCTGTTAAGAAGTTTGGGGTAGCTCAGTATTTGGCAAAGTACTGATGCTACAGTAACCAAACTTGCACAAGTGATTCATCTTGGGATTGGGGAGAAACCCATGCATCGGATGCTGCATCTGACCTACATTTTCCCCTTCATTGACATGGTTAAGAAGTTTGGGGTAGCTCAGAGTGGCTTGGTTAAGAAGTTTGGGGTAGCTCAGTATCTGACAAAGAACTGATGCTACAGTAACCAAACTTGCACAAGTGATTCATCTTGGGATGCCAAGAGGAACCCATGCATCAGATGCTGCATCTGACCTCCATTTTCCGCTTCATTGACTTGGTTAAGAAGTTTGGGGTAGCTCAGTATCTGACAAAGCACTGATGCTACAGTAACCAAACTTGCACAAGTGGTTCATCTTGGGATGCCGAGAGGAACCAGTGCATCAGATGCAGCATCTGACCTACTTTTTCCACTTGAATGATTTTGCTTTAAAACCAATATTGAGCAAAGTATAAGTGCTACATGTACCAAACTTGCATATTGGATGTATCTTTGATCAAACTTTCATAAAATGACCTTGACCTACTTTTTCCCAATGAGTGATTTTGCCTTTAAAGGCCAATATTGAGCAAAGTATAAGTGCTACATGTACCAAACTTGCATATTAGATGTATCTTTGATCAAACTTTCATAAAATGACCTTGACCTACTTTTTCTGCTTGAATGATTTTGCCTTTAAAAGCCAATATTGAGCAAAGTATAAGTGCTACATGTACCAAACTTGCATAATGGGTGTATCTTTGATCAAACTTTCATAAAATGACCTTGACCTACTTTTTCCGCTTGAATGATTTTGCCTATAAAAGCCAATATTGAGCAAAGTATAAGTGCTACATGTACCAAACTTGCATATTGGATATATCTTTGATCAAACTTTCATAAAATGACCTTGACCTACTTTTTCCGCTAGAATGATTTTGCCTTTAAAAGCCAATATACATGTACTTAGAAATATGTTTTAATTGAATTTTGTTGCCACGAGGTGAGCTTTGTAATCTGTGATTACCTATGTTTTTAGCCGAGTTGCAAAACTCGGCTCTTAATTTGATGTGAGACGGGCGGGCGGGCGTCTGGGCGGGCGGTTGGGCGGGCGTCTGGGCGGGCGGGGAGGGCGTCAACAATTGGTTTCCGGACTATAAGTCAACTACGAAAGAGGCTATAACAATGAAACTTCATACACTTACTCACCATTAGTCAAGGATGAGCCCTATTGATTTTGGGGTCAAAAGGTCAAAGGTCAAGGTCACAGGACTCAGATGATTGAAAATGGTTTCCGGACCATATTTCAGCCTGTATTGCACCTATAATCATGAAACTTGCCAGAAATGTTTCCCTTGAATCAAGGATGAGGCCTATTGATTTTGGGGTCAAAAGGTCAAAGGTCAAGGTCACAGGACTCAGATGATTGAAAATGGTTTCCGGACCATATTTCAGCCTGTATTGCACCTATAATCATGAAACTTGCCAGAAATGTTTCCCTTGAATCAAGGATGAGGCCTATTGATTTTGGGGTCAAAAGGTCAAAGGTCAAGGTCACAGGACTCAGATGATTGAAAATGGTTTCTGGACCATATTTCAGCCTGTATTGCACCTATAATCATGAAACTTGCCAGAAATGTTTCCCTTGAATCAAGGATGAGGCCTATTGATTTTGGGATCAAAAGGTCAAAGGTCAAGGTCACAGGACTCAGATGATTGAAAATGGTTTCCGGACCATATTTCAGCCTGTATTGCACCTATAATCATGAAACTTGCCAGAAATGTTTCCCTTGAATCAAGGATGAGGCTTATTGATTTTGGGGTCAAAAGGTCAAAGGTCAAGGTCACAGGACTCTGTTGATTGAAATTGGTTTTCGGACCATATTTCAGCCTGTATTGCACCTTTAATCATGTAACTTGCCAGAAATGTTTCCTGTGAATAGAAAATGATCACTTTTGATTTTGAGGTCAAAAGGTCAAAGGTCAAGGTCACAGGACTCTGATGATTGAAAATGGTTTCCTGGCCATATTTTAGCCTGTATTGCACCTAAAGTCATAAAACTTGCCAATAATGATTCCCATGAATCAAGAATGACCCCTATTGATTTTGAGGTCAAAGGTCAAGGTCACAGGACTCCGATGATTGAAAGTGGTTTCCGGACCATATTTGAGCCTGTATTGCACCTATAATCATGTAACTTGCCAGAAATGTTTCCAGTGAATAGAAAATGACCACTTGATTTAGGGGTCAAAGGGTCAAAGATCAAGGTCACAGGACTTAGGTAATTGAAAATGGTTTCCAGACCATTTTTGAGCCTGTATTGCACCTATAATCATGAAACTTGCCATTAATTTTTGGGTCAAAAGGTCAAAGATCAAGGTCACAGGACTCAGATGATTGAAAATGTTTTCCCAACCATATTTGAGCCTGTATTGCACCTATAATCATGAAACTTGCCAGAAATGTTTCCCGTGATTTAAGATATGAATTGTACCTTATTCTGTATCTTTAGAGTATGCTTTGTTAAATCATATTGTACATACAAATACATAAAGTATTCTGTATGATGAGATTGAAAATCTGTATCCTTGAAAATATATTACACGCTGATATAGAATAAAGAGAAGACCATTTCTTGATCCAGAAATTTTCATTTAGGACCACAAAATGTTGTTACAAACCATACACATTTCATGTTAGTCTGCATATTCATACTTACATTCCAGTTTTGCAACTCGGCATTTTGCATCTTCGATGCATTTTGAGCTTATTCCTATATAACTCTATGTAATCTTGTGCTTGCAATTCCTCTGACACTATAAATGATGAAGACTTAATTCTTTTTGCAATAGGATGGGTCTGTGGTCTAGTTGTGCACCTGATATTTTGTTTGAGCCCCTGACCCCCAGGGTCTTAGAAATGGGTGTGGTCAATTTCTCCTATATTACTCTATGTAACCTTGTGCTTGCAACTCCTCTGACACTATAAATGATGGAGACTTAATTCTTTTTGCAATATTATTGGTCTGAGGTCTAGTTGTGCACCTGATATTTTGTTTGAGCCCCTGACCCCCAGAGTCTTAGAAAATTGGTGTGGTAATTTCCACCTTTATGATTGTGCTCTCAACACTTCTAAAGCTATTAGTGATGGAGTGTTTATTATTTATGCAATATGATTGATTCATTTGAGGCAGCAGCCCCTAGCCCCTAAGATCTTGGAAAATCGGTGTAGCATTTTTATGACCCCGGAATCAAAGATTCGGGGGCATATAGTTTTTGGCCTGGTCGTCTGTTTGTCTGTCTGTCTGTTTGTCCGAAAAACTTTAACATTGGACTTAACTTTTACATGGGAAGTGATAGGGCTTTCATATTTCACATGTGTATTCCTTGTGACAAGACCTTTCCATTGATACCAAAATTTTTGACCTTGACCTTGACCTTTGACCTACTTTTCAAAAACTTTAACATTGGTCATAACTTTTGAATGGTTAGTGATAGAGCTTTCATATTTTACATGTGTATTCCTTGTGACAAGACCTTTCCATTGATACCAAAATTTTTGACCTTGTGACCTTGACCTTTTAACCCAGTGACCCTGACCTTGACCTTTCACTTACATGTACTTAACAGAAAATAGTGTTTATACTAACAAAGATGCCACCGGGGGCATTCGTGTTTCACAAACACAGGCTTTATTTTTTAATACAATGTACTATATCTGGGATATTATTTATTAGGGATATGAGGGATATTCTAGTTGCAGTCTAATGGATATGTTGTTTTGATGCACTTCTTATAATTTGCTAGAGTGTGGCTGCCTGCTCCCTATTGTCTTTGGTTTAAAAAAATTGTGATTGATATTTATGTGCTATGTATCTTATTGCACTTGTCAATGAGTGAATAAAACAAAACAACCAGGAGAGCTACAGTATCCGTCAGAGACTTCTGGTTATATCTAGTTATTGAAGGTAACTGGAATTTTTTTTTTTTTGTCTGTTTGTCTTTATCTTTGGTCATAACTTTAAATCTTATCAGATACAGCTTAGATAGTTCACATTTTGGTTGTTTGTGATAAGAACTAACATTTAAAACCTTGACTGTTGATTTACATGACTTGGTGACAAGTCTATTGATACAATGACCTAAAACCCTATGGTCTTGACTTTCATGCAAGACCCACTCTTACTGTGATATTTTACTATAAGCATAGATCTAAAGGGTGACTGGGTGGTCAGTTTACTGATATAATGTTCGCCAATAATCCTTTACTAAATATTTTATGAATTTTGTAATCTGGAAAGACTTACAGTTTAGCCTCTGAACTTCAATTTTCTTCAGATCATAACACTGATGAATTACATTGGAGCTTTCTCCACCCTGTCAGACACTAAGATAGAGGGTATAGATCCCTATGCAGCCAGATTTAACCAGATCTATGCCAGCATCAAGAAAAAGCCATATGATATACTGGATCAGAGAAAGATAGACTTTGACAACGACTTTGATGATTTCCTCAGACAGATGGCCGATCTAGAGGTGAGCTGTAGTATGAAAACAAGGATATTTGCACAGAAACTATTCGTCTTGAGAGCCAATATATTCAATCACAAAAAAAAAACTTTATGGAATATTCAATCATACTATCCAAAAGCATGATCAACTTTTCGTGTCGCCTGCGAAGCATAGCGACACTTAAGGATCATATTACAAATGTTGATGTATTTACATGTACAAATTACGAAAAAAAAAATATGAAAGCACATTGTTCTAGGTTTAAAAACGGTTAGATAGTAGAATTACAACTTGTCCAATTACAATGTTTTCATACAGACATTTGCCATTCATGATCATTTCTGAAAGGTCAAGGACACTCAGAATATAGAATTTCCAGTATCACTGATTTTTACTTTATTTGCAATCTGTAATCTCTATAATAGTGCATGCAAAATGTATTCATTTTCAAGTACACTTAATATTTAGAATTCCTCATTGAATCTTCTTACTTTCCTGACAGGTCAGTATCCAGAATTTCATGGATTCCAGTTTTCAGAAGCTGTCCTCTTCCCTTCAAGCCCTTAACTTGTTAACCAGGTATTTTGATGCCAAAATAGAGCTCATTCATTTGAATTTCCTAAAATTTGAAGAAGAGTTGTAGTTTTCATTATATTCTGCTCTATAGTATTGACTAACCCATGTACATGCAACACTGTCCATTGAAATATTTAGAGTGCTGGGAGTGTAACTTTCTCCTGAATTTAGGGAAAACATGTTCTCCTGTCTCTTGTGACAGTCTTCACAAAAACAGCCTGAAGACAATTTCTACAAGTTTTTTGTATAGTTTATACAGTGAAATTCCGCTAGCCCGACAAAATTTCAACTAGCCACGCACATCAGGCTAGTGAGTTTTCGTAAAGACTGTTGTAATTTATCTGTATGAAATAAGACAGAATGTTCTTTGATTTCGGTCTTTATATACTTTATTAAAGATTTGAGAAGTTGAGCATCTCAAGATTGAACATTGAAACAAAGTATGCTAGTATTCTGGGACAGTTTGCAGAAGAAATGGAGGACATAAAAAAAGTAAGGGGGAGCACATCTAACTTAATGATATAATCAGTTGTAAGATTCATTTGGACCGGTTCAAACTTCTTTGTTTCACAGATAGCATTTTCAACCCTTGAGAAGTTTATTGTTTTGCAATGTCTGAAAAATGTCTGCCATCTCTTATCTTTGATCATAGCTAAATATTAAATTTCTATAAAATTTATTGAATATGCCCAATTTACAGTGCGATGAAAGAAGTCTTTTACAGTAATGGCTAGTCTACGAGGTAAAGGTAGAATACTTACTAATAATCCTGACTTTGAAAAGTAAATATCCTATCCTACTTTACACAATGTTCTGAGAGAAATATGTATTAAATTTTACATGACCTTATTTTGAAGATATACATGTATCTACTCCATTAGATCTATATGAGGCTGAAAGACGACCCTCCACTTCCACGTAATATGCCCCCTGTGACGGGGAAAATCATGTGGGTACGACAACTAGCACTGAAGATACAGGAACCCATGATGATATTTGCTGTAAGTACATGTAAAAGTCAAGATATCACTTGAATGTTACTCAGTGTCTTTTTGGAATACAGAGGCATTTCCCATTTGAGACAGTATGTGACATAAAAGCATTATTACGTCATAGAGTTGGCATGAAAACATCAATTTTGTAACATCATTTCCTAGAGTTTTAGGAAGGTTTCCATAGAATTTGATGATGTCACAATATGTATACATTCCAAAGTTTCAAGTAACTCTGGTTTAAACATGTTAAAGAAATAAATAATCAACAAAAAAGAGTATATGAGGAATACGCTATAAATAAAGCAGCATCTGTATGCTCTTATTATAGGATTACTTTTAGCAAAGTAAAATAATGATGGTTTTCAAATGCAATTAATAAAAGTTAAAAATTGCTTCTTTGATGTCTACACTTCATTGAATTAATGCTAACATTTGCGATGACGTAAATGTGGAAATGTTAGTGTAGAATGTATTTTTTGTGTTTTTCACGAATTTTGCAAAAATTCCCCCTACATGAAAATTATCCTTTTGCATTCTTACAAAGGCAGACATGTGTTGTAAATGCAAATGCATTTCCTCCAACTGAAAGTTTTAATATTTAGCTCTACTGGTCTATGACCAGTCGAGCTTATGCGATCGCCCTGTGTCCGGCGTCTGTCCGTCCGTCCGTCTGTCCGTTAAACATTTCTTGTGGTTTCCAGTCCTCTGAAACTGTTGGTGATGGGAAGTTAATTCTTTTTGCAACATGATTGGTCTATGGTCTAGTTGTGCACCTGCAATGCTATTCACAAAAAGTCCTAAGTCTAAGATCACTCTTAGGACTAATCTTAGGAGAATGATCAGATTCATAAAAAATCTTATAGAAAACTTACGACCAACTTCAGTCTTAACTTTAGGACTACTTATACCCACCCCTAACTTTACGACCTGCACTTAAGAGCAGTCTTACGTGCAGTCTTAGAATAATTCTCTGTCCCAAATATGGCCGCCGCTTTGTTTATTTTATTTTCTAAGAGATTTTCGTAGACAAGTTTTAGGCATTTTTCAGTGTGACGTCAAGCGGCTCAAAAGTAAGCGATATGAATCGGCTACGTGTCGCTGATCGCTGATTGCACCCCAAGACTTTCACTGAATATTGATTGTTCAAATTTACGACATGTCTAGTTATTATGTTATGATAAAGACTTTTATAGATCAATGATGTGTTATATTTATATTTCCTTGCATTATAAAGGTACATTTTACTCTACATGTCTTACAGTGCTCACCAAACCGATCTTGACGTTACGTCATTTTTGTGGGACAGAATAAATGTGACGTCAGCGATTTACGAAGAAAAAGTTTTGGCGCGTAATAAATACACATATTTTTTTCTTCTGAAAAGGATACACTCAGAAACTTTCTCGATTGAAAGACATTGTAAAGCTTCTTGAGTCTATGAGAAATGTTTCCTATGTGTGAACTTATAATACATGGATTATTTTATCACTGCGGGGGTAAGATTGGACGTTGAAGTATAAAGAAACTGTAGGGGAGGGTTTTATTTTACTCTTTAGCACTCGATGGACTTTCAAAGTTTTGTTGATTTGTCATCACTTATGATCATGAAACTATACTACATGTATAAACTATGGTATACTGAGCACCACATTCGCACAGCGCAAGCCCCCCCCCCCCCCCCTCATGGCACTTATAGCTCTTTGATAAAGTTATCATGGTCGGCAAGTGTAGAAACAGAATGCAAAGCAAAGAACATGTATTATTTATGTATGTATTATGTACTTACATTAGAAATGTATATAATGTTAACATGAAGGAGAAACAGTACATGTAATGTAAGTGTTAACGTTCATCTTACATGCATATTGAAGAAAAGTAAAAAAATGTTAACGAAGTGCGATCACAAGAACGTCGTACGTCATTGAATATTGGTCGATAGAGAAATTTAAAAATGTAAATTTGTACATGTAGATATAGAGATAGGATTTAGTCGTGGTAAAAAGGTTCCAGTCGAAATTTTTATTATGAAATCTAATTTTTCCAATTTGTGCGTAAAATTTTCTCGCAATGATGGGGTCAATCCTACCCTATTTAGCTTTCATAGTCGTAAAGCATGTGTCCGTCTGTCTGTCTGTTTCCAAGATTGAAACCAAGAACTCTGATTGGATGACACAGTTTCGACTCCTCAACCACTGCACGCAGAATGTGCAATATATGGACCTCTTATATGTATCGTTTTCCTTTTTCTTGGGGGATGTATTTTTTGTTGTTGCTAGATTTATATATGTTTACCCAAGGTTAACAGTTTCTGTCAGACAATTACTAATGAGGCAAAGTGCAAAGATGTATACACTGAGAAAAAAAAACCCAAAATGTTCATTATCTAAGACACGGGCGGGGCATAGAATAATCAGTTGCATAAAAAAGCAGACACGGATAAATAGATCTAAATGTTATAGTATATCTGTACAAATGAATAGTTTTTTTTTTATTTATCTCTAGTGAAATATCCGACTCGATATGTTATGCTTGCGCCGATTATATGATCGGAAGATTTGATTTTTTTTTTTTTTTTTTTTTGGAAAAGGAGGTAATTTATTTCTCTCTCCCTCTTTTTCTCTCTCTCTCATTAAAATTTGTAGTCGAGCCATACAACATAATGTAATATCTTACAACCTAAGCACCCACACTTCCACTGAGGACTGTCTGGGGCTGACAAAACGAGAAAGATGTAATATACGGTATATTTCATCTTTCTCAAATGTTTTTTTTTTCATCATAAATACGTGAACGCCACACGTGTTTCAGATGGTCAGGGTAAGAGCTCATTCCCTCAACTTGTGCAAACATGCATATATTTTCATGAAATGTGCCCTTAATGAAGAGTAAATTATTCACGTTTTGTAGAGACTAAAGTCCGTCCATATATTTTGATGAATTTCAAGTCACAAATTTGTCTTTTTATACTGAATAATTGATGTATATTATAATAAGTTTTGTTACTTTCGTCATAAATAGAGAATTTTAAAGATACATGTATAAAGTCCTCTGTATTTAATTTGGTATTTTCTCCCCTTTTTATTTACAAATTATTAAAAAAAAAAAAAAAGACATCAACACAGGCATACACAAAATAAACGGAAATCTAGGAACGAATTTGTTGTGAATTTATATGTTCTAATATCGAAAGGACGAAGTGATGAAAAATGTAAAAAATTTTAGAACTACAAAATCCAGTTAGAATTTCAATGAAAAGTTTCAAAGAATCTGGCGGGAAGGACGAACGTCATTTTTGCTGCATGACGTCAAAAGTTGTTGCAGTGACGTAACATTATTTGAAAAAGTTTGTTGCAGCCTGAGATTCCAGTGGATAAAATGCCAAGAAAACATCACAAATTCACCGATTCCAGCGACTTTAAAAAGCGAACTTGCCCAGATATTCCATTTGTACGTTTCACACAAGCATGTTTACATGGATTCCCCAAGCGGAAGTATGAAAATATCTATAAATAGCGTTGCTAAGACCAATAAACAGACTTACGACTGTCCTAAGTGCAATCTTACGACCGATCTTAAATTTTATCCTAAGTGCAGTCCTAAGATTACGACCAAGTTTAGGAGTGGTTTTGTGAATATTACATAAGATAAATCTTATGACAGTCATAAGATTAATCCTAAGACTTAGACTTAGGATTTTTTGTGAATAGCATTGCTGATATTTTGTTTGAGCCCCTGACCTCCAGGGTCTTAGAAAATGGGTGTGGTCATTTTCTCCTATATAACTCTATAATGTAATCTTGTGGTCACAATTTCTCAGAAAGTATATATGATAGAAAGTTAATTCTTTTTGCAATATTAAAGGTCTATGATCTAGGTGTGCACCTGATATTTCATCTAAGCCCCTGACCCCTGGGGTCTTAGGAAATGGGTGTGGTCATTTTCTCCTATATAATTCTATGTAATCTTGTGGTCACCATTTCTCAGAAAGTATAAATGATAGAAAGTTTATTCTTTTTGCTATATTAAAGGTTGATGATCTAGTTGTGCACCTGATATTTCATCTTAGCACCTGACCCCTGGGGTCTTAGAAAATGAGTGTGGTCATTTTCTCCTATATGACTCTATGTAATCTTGTGGTCACCATTTCTCAGAAAGTATAAATGATATAAGGTTAATTATTTTTGCAATATTAATGGTCTATGATCTTGTTGTGCACCTAATATTTCATCTGTGCTCCTGACCCCCAGGGTCTTAGGAAATGGGTGTGGTCATTTTCTTCAATATAACTCTATGCAATCTTGTGGTCATTATTTCTCAGAAAGTATAAATGATACAAGATTAATTTTTTTGCAATATTAAAGGTCTATGATCTAGTTGTACACCTGATATTTCATCTGAGCCCCTGACCCCTAGGGTCTTAGAAAATGGGTGTGGTCATTTTCTCTTATATAACTCTGTGTTACATCTTGTGGTCACCATTTCTCAGAAAGTATAAATGATAGAAAGTTTATTCTTTTTGCAATATTAAAGGTCTATGATTTAGGTGTGCACCTGATATTTCATCTGAGCCCCTGGCCCCTGGGGTCTCAGGAAATAGGTGTGGCCATTATCTCCTATAGACCTCAATGTAATCTTGAAGTCACTATTTCTCGGAAAGTATAAATAATAGAAAGTTAATTCTTTTTGCTATATTATATGTCTATGATTGAGTTGAGCACGAGCTATTTTGTTAGAGCCCCTGACCCCCAGGGTCTTAGAAAATGGGTGTGGTCATTGCCTCTTATATAACTCTGTGTAATCTTGTGGTCACCATTTCTCAGATAGTGTAGATGATAGAAAGTTAATTCTTTTTGCAATGTTCAAGGTCTATGAGCTAGTTGTGCACCTGAAGTTTTGTTTGAGCCCCTTACCCCAGGGTCTTCGACATTTGGTTGTGGTCACTTTCTTCTTTAAACATATATATACCTCAATGTAATCTGTGTGGTCATAATTTCTCAGAAAGTATAAATATTAGAAAGTTTTTTTTTGATATATTAAACTGAACACAAGATATTTTGTTAGAGCCCCTGACCCTAGGGTCTTAGAAAGGAGTTGTGGTCATTTTATCCTATATAACTCTTATGTAATCTTGTGGACACCATTTCTCAGAAAGTATAAATGATAGAAAGTTAATTCTTTTTGCAATACATGTATAAAAGGTTTATGATCTAGTTGTGCATCTGATATTTCATCTGAGTTCCCGACCACTGGGGTCTTAGAAAATGGATGTGGTCATTTTCTCCTATATACATGTATATAACTGCAATTTTGTGGTCATCTTTTCTCAGAAAGTATAAAGGATAAAAAGATTTTGCATTATATTCAAACTTACGCTTAATGTTACCCTTGTGCATCTGATATACTTTTTTAGCCCCTCACCTTTGGGTCTTAGAAAATAGTTGTTTCATTTAGTTATGTATTTTACAAAAACAACCAGGAGAGCTTCAGGCTCGTCAGAGACTTCTAGTTAACGTATCAAATGTACAATGAAGATCTCGCGGACGTCTCCTCCATTTAAACAGTGTTAAAATGATCTCGGTATTCTTCGGTAGTGTCTCAATAGTTTCCGTGGCTTGAGTGACGGTCGGCATGCTGAGCTTTGATGATAGAAACCATTATCTATGTTGTATTAGGTATATTTAGGTAAAAATATGCCATGATTCTGACTACATAATACACTTGAATTTATTTGTACAACGGATACCTTAATCGCAAATTTTCCCCTAGGAAATTAGCCATATTTAAAGTATTTGTGATATAAGCTACTTCTGGTAATTTACAGAAGCACAAAACTTGCCTGCAGTCAGATGATGCCAAGAGAATAATCAGGAACTACAATAAGCTGGCCAGGGTATTAATGGAGTATGAAGTGTTATATCATCTAGCCTGGGTCAAGTCTGTAGAGGTGGCTACTAAATGTAAGATTTACAATATTAGCTTATTTATGGTTGATGTAGTAAAATACAGTAGTCAGGCAATGGCTGATTATCATGTTTGTAGCAGTACCTAGTAAAATTTCAAACATGTTTAAGGTTTGCTCTGAAAATGAGAGTCCTTTGTCTGAACATACCAAGCATTCAGAAAACAAAAATATATTTGGAGGATTAGCAGTCTTAGCCCTACACCTGAGGCTACCAGAAGTTTTGACAGTCTAGTAGAAATATCAATATGAATTTCTCTTTGGTCAAAGTTTGGGCAAGTGGTTCACGAAAACTTTTGTGAAGACTGGTTTCCACTGGTAATGGAGAGGTCAGAAAACCATTTGAATTTTCTTATGATTTTGGTCAGTGAAAATCCTGAATTGGTCAGGGAATTTTATTCACCCAGAGTGCTGGTACCCTGATGTCAAATTATTTTTTGATCAATGACTGTCTATCAAAGTGGCACTTAGAGAAACCTTTCATATTGTATGTCTGTTTGGAAATCATCTGTCATCTGAGGTTATGCTCCCTGCCAATAAAGTTTGGATGGGAATAACAGTTTCACCATGTTTGTCCAAGGACATAAATCTGATATCCCTTACTGTAACTGAAGGTATTCTTGACCTTTATTGATGAAACTTCACACATAGATTGCCCTTGAGAAAAATAGTCATAATCAATTTTAATCAGAAACCAAACATCCAGGCATATCAAAATTTTGGACCCGACACCCAATACACTTTGGTATCTTTGTTAGTGAAATTATTTCTGTATATTGTAATATCATGTAATTTGTATCAGGTGTTTCGGCGGGGTTAACATTGACATATTCAATATAATGTTCCAATCTTCCACTTGTATTTACATGTATGTATATATAGAAAACATTGAATCAATTCATTATTCATTTAGATCTACAAGTGCCTGTATTGGTAAAAGTCCCCACTCAGCAGAACCAGAATGGAGTACTTCTTGTCAACTTTGACTCGTATATCTACGAGGTGATCAAAGAAGCAGAATACATGATGAAGATGGAGTTAGAGATCCCTGAAGCTGCCAGAGTACTTGTACATGCTAGAGATAGACTAAAATCTCACAATGCCAAAATACAGGTAAAACATAGTCCTTGAAATACGTAAAATATCAATTTCCTACGCTTGCGTCCAATTTCAGTTCCGCTTTTCTCCACTTTGAAATCTACCTCTGCTGTCATCGCCTATTGTTTGTCTGCAAGATTCTTGCAGACTGGAACTGGGGATTCATATTTGTAAATTAAGGTATCCGTTGTACAAATAAATTTCAAGTGTATTATATAGTTAGAATTATTGAATATTTCTACCAAAATATACCTTATACAACATAAAAAATGGTGTCTATCATTAAAGGTCGACATGGCAACCTTTGCTCAATCCACGGAAACTATCGAGATACTGCCGAACATTACCGAGAGAATTTTAACACTGTTTAAATGGACGAGATGTCCGCGAGATATCCATTTGTACAATGGATACGTTAAATATTGCAAGTATATACCATCAGGTTTGACTACATTTATGAGGTATAAAGTGAACATGCAATGCTTTTCTATCTATGCAATACGATGCTGTATTAGCGATTCTTTCACCATTCGTATGTTGCCAACACGATCAGCTGAGCCAGAAGTCTCCACTAAAAATACAAATTCTAGCTAAAAAACCTACCGTCTTTAGACGTGAGTCTTGTAAATTTTCCTACATCAAGATAAGAATCGTTTCCTTCATTGCCCATTTACTCGCCCTTAAACACTCAAATATTTGCCTCTGCCTTTGAATCTATTGCACTGTTTATGTCAGAAGTCCGAATGACATCACTGTGACGACATGCTGTACCTGCGATTTCTCTCGGGTTTTACCATTGCGTGAAATGGCGTAGGAAAATAGCGATGACGGCAAGGTTATATTGCACGCCTGTGCCGCCTATGACCTTGTTTTGAGTTGGTAAAGTATGTGATAATAATACTGATATACATGTATAAGTAGTGCTCAATATGTAACAATTGCTACAAAAATATACACAAAGATATAGTGTATACAGTACATGTATATTTGAAATTATTGCCTTGAGCATATACATACATGTATATATTAAGAATTTTTTATGCCCCGGTAATCAGAGATTCGGGGGCATACATGTGTCTGTCTGTTTGTCTGTTTTTCCGCAAAACCTTAACCATTAAACTTTTGAATGCTAAGTGATAGGGCTTTCATATTTCGCATATGAATTTCTTGTGGCAAGACCTTTCCATGGATACCAAATTTGACCTTGTGACCTTGACCTCAATATGTGAACTACCTTCAGCTGTTTTACCAACAAAGATGCCAACGGGGGCATTCGTGTTTCACAAACACATTTTTTACTGGATGCTTTTGGCTTCATGTAAAAAGCATTAAAGTCTTTGGCCATTATACATGTATTTGTATGAACATATGACTTGATCCTACTTAATTTCATCTTTAAATATGGTCATAAAAAGTTCATTTCAAATTTCTAATAAAGCATTCTGAGTAAGGCTACTTTTGATGAGTTGATTATGTCTAATCTTATATCAAAAACTTTGCATCATTATACACTCATAAATCAAAATCTTGATTTCAGCTTCTGTTAGATGAGAACAACGCCATACGATCAGATATTCCTCCTATTTTCCTTACCTTGCTAGGACCATCACTCAAAAAGGTCAGATTTTCAACTGATCATTACCTATAACTTCAATTCATGAATTGGCCTAGCATCTTTTATGTAGAAGATTGAAATATTTCTTCCAGAGGGAAGGGATGATACAAATAAAAACACAAACACTCAAATACACTTATACGCTTTCAAAGTTTTAAAAAAATTCCATTAATTTAAGGGACGCATCATCTTACTTTTACTTCTTACCACTTGCTGTGTATTTGAGTGTTCGTATTTTTATTTGTATCTTTTATGTAGTTTTTGTAGTGACTTAAAGACTTGCATTTCAATAAGGAATATTAAGGCCAAAGTCACAATATAATGACGGTTTATCATTTTTTTTTTTTTCATTTGCTCTATCATTACAAAATTATTTGGAGAAAAATGAAAAAAAAAATTCCACTCTCAAGTTTATTATTTTCATCTGTATGTAAATTAAAAAGAATCTTGGGATAAAAGGATGTCGGAGGCTGTTGATATATAATACATGCAACTTATACGTAAATTTTCGTTTAGAGATTCATGGCTTACATAAATAATATACTGATAAGTAAAACTATATTTAGGTTGATGTGGCCATACGTCCCGGTTTGACTTCACACACCTGGACTTCACTTAGTCTGCCGACTTACTTCTCCAACGTGAAGGAGGCTCTGGATGAATTGCGCATTGTCGTCAAGCAAGTATGTGCATGTATCAATGGTAAAACCAGTGTTTACGGAAAAATGCCAGATTGTTGGAAATCTCCAGTGGATTTTCTCAGTGTCCTATGGATTTTGGGGAAATTCCAAACATATTATATAGGAAAAAAAAACCATAAATATAGAAAATGTCCTGTGATTTCTTGGACTGTTTCGTAAACAATGTATAATGTATCAAATGTAATCCACATTCTTAGTTGATGGATGTAATATAGAGTCAAAAGATGAAAGTTAAATTTCATAAAATGTGTGAAGAAATTTACATGTAATTCTGAAATTATTTTACCTTAAAGTTTGGAAATGATAATGACAATGCAAGATTTCCATTTTGTATGAAGATGAATAAGTAATTATAAGAATTGATCTCTAGCAGATCCTCCACTTTAGATGTTGGAACTCAGCATCCTGCTCTGGCCCATTGTTTGAATGTTTTAGAACTTCATTTCATTCTTTGTATCCATAATGTTGTCTAATTTTTGAGTATCTGACATTAAGGTTAATGACATCAAAATGACCAGGATAGACAATCAGTTAAAGGAGATCAGTGAAACCATGTTATGTGACCTACCAGAGAAAACGCCATGGACAGTGGAAGAATTCCTGCAAAAAATGGAGGTTTGGTATCAGATAATCTAATATTCAATGTACTTGATGTATTGCAACCAAAGTCA
Organism: Pinctada fucata; assembly: GCA_028142955.1. Lineage (NCBI taxonomy): Eukaryota > Metazoa > Mollusca > Bivalvia > Pterioida > Pteriidae > Pinctada > Pinctada fucata. Next base: position 28,133,128 of record AP027110.1, on the reverse strand, counting down.
TTAGAATTTTCAGTGTTATGATTGACATAATAGAAATTTTCACGTCGGGTAAATTTCGCGAAAATGACCATTAAAAGGTGTATCTTTTCTTTGCTGAGTCTAATTTTCACTAATCTGTTAACCAGATCAAGGGTTAAGATCTGTGTCTTTTATTCGCTTTGTTTATTTTTCGCAATTTGAGGATGCTAGCGAAAAATTCCCGATATACGATAATTTAACATGATACTCATTGAATATTTGTGCATGTACAGTATACATGTCAGGGGTCTAGAATATTTTTCAAAAACTACTTGCCACAGGCAACTCAAGGCTAAAGAATTTACTTGCCCGACCCAAAAATCACTTGCCCCAATGATGGGTCTGATACTAAAACTTGTTGAAATTTAGAATATTTAGTAAATAGCGTGCTTGATTCTTCAGAATATTAGAATTAAAATCCTTTCTGTAGGATAAGATTAGAAAGAAATCTGAATGAAGAGGAAAAAATGTTCAACAAGACTAGTCTCCTTGCCCATGGGCAAGTGAGCACCTGCTTTTTACTTTCCCGACCTTACTTTTCACTTGCCCCGGGCAACGGGAAATGGGATTTCTAGACCCCTGCATGTACTTAATGTTCACACATGTCAATTTACATGTATTGTCTATTTCCCACTCCTCAACATGTGAATGATCAAGTTGCCATTTTGCTTATATTGTGAGGATATCTTTGTGAATAGGGGAAAAGAAAACTTAATATATCTTTGATATAAAGTATATTGAAAGCACTGGTAGCCTGCTCACTTGTTGCCTCTTAGGTCCTAGGATAGAATCCTAGATTCTGCAAAATGGTATTATGTTCGAGGGTATGAATCTATGATGGTTCCCAACAGGTCTAAGGAGGTTTTTCTCTTGTAACTCAGGATTCCTCCTGCTCAAAGGACCCCTTCATGCCAACATATCAGCTAACATGAATATGTCGGATGTTTATCTTGCCTTGTAATGGGTCTGAAATTTGGCCCTTACAGGGCCAAAATTTCTTCATTCTGTCGCAAAAATCACTCTGAAATTTCCAAAGAGAAACTTTAAAAAATCATTTAGAAAATATGACTCAAAATTTAGTAAATTCAGCACAAAATATCCGATTTCTGAGTGTATCTTTAAAGCTTTCCTTTATTACTTGTTCAGTTAAAACAAATTTATGGATAAGCACTGTAAATAAAAGATTGTACCTTATAGAGAAGTTGAATTTGAATTTTCCCAATTTTCAGCAAAATGTCGCAAATTTTTCCAAATGGGAAAAGCATCCCCCCCCCCCAAAATAAAATCCACTGTTAAGTTGTGTAACCTGTTTGTTAATAATTGTCAAATAAATAAACTTAAAAAGCAGTATTCTTTACCATAGGTATACACAGATACTGTGGCAGTGGACATAAACAAAATGAGTCAGGTAGTAGAGGATGGAGTGAAGGAACTGATCAGAATCTTTATGCATAAATCACAGTGTGAGGAAACCAATGGTGGATCTACTATAGCTGAGGGGGAGGAAGACATCACAGATCTATCATGTAATAGGCAAAGATTATTTGTTAGTTAAAATTGGAATCTGACCAGAGGCTAAAATGCTTTCAAGAGTTTTATAGATAATCAACTGAAGCAAAGGCAAAAGTGCTTGAATTCTAAAGATAAAAATGAGGAATTTGATCAAAGGCAAAACTGTTTGAGTTTTGGCCATGTTTTAACTTAAAAAAAAGAATGAAATCTGATCAAGGGCAGTCCTTGTTTTAAAGACGAAGAAATGACCAAAGGCAAAAATTTTTGAACTTTGGCCATGTTTTAAAGAAAGATGTAAAAATGAAATCTGAGTTTCTTATTATTCATGTCTAGTTATGCCAATTTGTTTGTTACTGACAGCTGAGCTAACCACACAATCAGTAACAACTGAAGGCTCCGAGATGACATCTATAGAGGAGATAGAAGTGACTGAGGAGCAACAGATAAAAGAGGCTTGTGAGGAGCTTAGAGAACACTTTAATCACAGACTGGTCGAGAGTATACTTAAAGCTACAAGACACTCACTGGACATCATGAGGAGGAGGTTCTTCTCTGGGTAATAACTGCATACGAGGAGTAATATTATACAAATATAGACTTAATATGGACTATGAATGAGGTCATTATGTCATTTATGGACCCAATGAAAATTGTAATATTGACCTAGCACGATGTTCAAGGTCTATATTACAAAGGAGCTGTAACGACAAGGGCTTGATTTAGCCCTGAATTAATTCGATTATTTCTCGTGCGCTTTCCTTCCTTTGAAGGAAAAGCTTGTTCAGGAGAAAAATATTATATATTAGAAGATTTCTCATAAGTATTTTATTTCAAAAAATAGATGTAAGATTTGATAATTACGGCTTAAATAGGTAGGGGTAACAATGTCTGAAAACATCAAATAGCAAACGAAAATATACAAAAAAATGCATTTTTTACATGAAGTTTAAGTGTTTTATGTTTTAATCCCCTCTTATTTTAAAAGTGAAAAAGAAAATGATACCATCGAAACCATTATGTCAATGATCGGTAAAATAAGCAATCCGGAGACTGAAAACCGTTATATTTTGTACTAAACAGCCACATTGTAAGCTTTCAGGCGCGAAATACACACTGTGTAGAAATAAACATCTTTATATCGTTTATTTCATTTGTGTATGTTGTATATTTCATCAGAATCCACTAAGAATAGATTGTTCTATTGTATAACAAGAAGAAATGGGCAATTTTTATCTATCTAATCGCTTTTAAGTCAGATTCTTAAAAAATAGCCCATCTCCCCTTTTTTCGTTTTTTCGTCTGTAGGACAATGTTCCACCCCGAGTTACTGAACCCCACTTGGTCAGAAAATTGGTATTAATAATATACACCTTTGGTAAAAGTGGCATTTTGTAACTCGGGGTGGGACAATGTTTTAGAAAACTTTTCCGTTTCCCATTGATTTCTATAGAGAAAGCCCACATTTGAACCCAAATATCGGTATTGCTATCGATGTTTTTTTAAATCAGACATTAGATTCAGATATGCATTTAGTTAATTGATATTTCTACCGAAAGATTTCTTCAAATTTCCCATTTTGAAATTTCCACTTTTCAGGGCAGATTTTACGTCTGATCGTTACAGCTCCTTTCATCTGTTCCATATGATGGAATACTGATGGAAAACAAAGTCCTTTTGAGTTATATGACATACATGTATGTATGTATTTTTTAACTGAGAATGAAAAGCAAGATTGTTTATATTGTATTACTCAATCAGATGATCAAATTTCATGTATAAGATAATCAACAATTATGTAAAGTTTTCTTTAGAATTATTTTCAGCCTGCTAATACCCAAACCTCAGAAACATTGTGCCAAGTCAATATCTTACCTGCTGTCAATATCGTATAATGATGACCTGCAATCAGCCAATCGGAGACATTGTACTGAATAATGACTTTTTTTGGTAATCATCATGATGCAATCGAAAGACTGTGTGGACATCATAATGATAAGGGAGATATTACATTGTGACGTTTATAGAACAAGACTATGACCCCTACCTTTACCTTTACGTCATAGAAGCCTGGTACTAAAGTATAGGCACCCATTATAAGGTATACCACATCCTCAGGTGACATTTATATGCCATTGTCCCTGTTCAGGATTTCCCAGCAAACTCGTCAATGTTGGTTGAATTTTAGATTTGCATATTTGTAGTGGACGACGTACCATTGGTAGCTTTGATGAAGGAATGGGCGGATGGCATGGAGGCAGGGTACCTTTCTTCACATCTAACATCACTCTCTCTATTCCCAATGTGGTAAGCTCTTTATGTGCATGATATTGCTTTAGTATCCAGAAAGATCAGTACTAACAATAAATAGTATGGCTGTTGGAAAACTTAAGTTCTCACTCTACTTGTATTGAGATTTTACCAGCTCAAGAATTCCTTATTGTGTATGGAAGCTGAAATTTAGTATTTATGAATATACATGTAGTATATAGTACATGTATAAAGCTGAAGTTTATATTTCATTGAACAAACAATTGTAGCCTGTAGACTCGATGAAATTACCTATTTATACCCCCTGCAAACAAAGTTCACCCTGTTCGTTGGTCCATCTGTCTGTCTGTCCAGTTATAGAAGTTTTGAAAGTAGATTTCTTTTATACTATTAATGGTAGGCCTTTCATATTTCATACACACATTCACCATAAAGAGTTCTAAAGTTTCATAACATGCCTCTCGACCTTGACTTTGACTTTAGGCGAATAATACAAATTAGGTTTAGAGGATTTGAAAGCAGATTTCTATAGTACTTTCAATGGAATACCGAATATTTTATGCACATATTCACCATTAGGAGTATTATATTTTGATAACATGACATTTGACCTTATGACTTTGACTTTGGGCCTATATTGCTTAAGCAATGTATCGTTTAGGCAGAGTTGTAAGCAGATTTCTTTCATACTATAAATGGTAGGCCTTCCATATTTCATAGACATATTTACATTAAAGAGTACTACATTTTGTTATGAGGACTTTTGACCTTATGACCTGGAACTTGATTTTGGGCCTATGTAAGACGTAATGATTTTCATAACCAGAGCAATAGTACATGTATTTGGGTTATGAAGTTCTGAAAACAGCGTAATACTGTCCCTGCAGCTCACTTAAGAAATCGGAAAAATGAAATTTTGTCTATTTTTCCGGCACATTTTCCGATTAAAATTTATAAAGGGGATTGATCTCTAGCTCTTGTAACTAACGTTGAAAGTTATATGTCCATACGACCAATACTTTGCTCACAGTCAAGAAAAATAGTGTCAGATTGGGCGTTTTCTATATTAATTTCAGCTGAGCGACGTTCTCCATAGATTCCATGGTAAACATTGGCGATGTCACGCTGAAATTAATATAGAAAACGCCCCATCTAAAATTATTTTCTTTCATTGTGAGCGTAATATTAGTCGTATGTACATATTACTCACACCGTTAGTTACAAGGGTTTGAGACTTATCCTCCCATTAAAATTGCAATTTGAAAAATTGCTGACAAAGTAGACAAAACTTGTGTGAACTGCACGAACAGCAAGTACTTAATTTTAATAAAGCATTCAATTCTGAATGAGAGTTTCACTTTGAATGTGGGGTCATGATCGGTTTTGTTTTTTAAAAAAAAGTCTTGCTAGGGGTATAGTTCATCGCTTTAGGGCAGTTCTAGTTTGAAAGGTCAACTTCTTCATTGAGGACAAATTTTTGTAACACTAAATGTAAATCATTTTTAATATGTATATTGACTATAGGTGATGCAGCCAGGCCTTGAGGAGATTCAGGCAGCCCTTAACAAGGCTACACAGCTTGTTTTAGAAGTCAGTAAGCATGTATTCCAGTGGGGACAGGACAGAGAAAAACATTATTCCAAAGGAAAGGAGCCTAAAGGTCACTCCTTTACAGCTGTAGGCACACTGCCAGGTCTAGGTGAGTTGGCAGATACCTCCCTTACCACTTCTCTCGCAAGCACCACATTTCTAGGTCGGACAAAAATGTGTCTGGAGATCATCATGCATCAGCGATCAACTTTGGGCACCATTCGACCATTTAATGATGCGAACATATCAAAGACATAGGATTACATTAAATAGCCTCTTATATAATTGGTATAATTTAGAATAAAGCCTTTTTAGCTCACCTAACGAAGCTTATGTGAGCTATTGTTATAGTGCGCCATCCATCTGGCGTAAACTTTTAACGTTTTCGAAATCTCCTCTGCAACCGCAGCACAGAATTTCATGAAACCTTACTGGAAATACGAACTCAAGGTCCTCTACCAAGTTTGTGTTTTTCGTGCTGAGCGGTAAACAATTATGGCCGCCGAGGACTCTGATTGGCTGATGCATTTTCAATTCTCCTCTGCAACCACTGCACAGAATTTCATGAAACCTTACAGAAAGCAAATACTTAAGGTCCTCTAGAAAGTTTATGTTTTTCGGGCTGATCATTCAACAAATATGGCCGCCGAAGGCTCTGATTGGCTGACACATTTTCAACATCTCCTCTGCAACCATTGCGCAGAAGTTCGTGAAACCTTACAGGAAGCAAGTGCTTAAGGCCCTCTACCAAGTTTGTGTTTTTCATGCGGATCAGTTCACGAATATGGCCACCGAGGGCTACGATTGGATGACACATTTTCAACTTCTTCACTGCAACCACTTCACATAATTTCATGAAATCTTACAGGAAGCAAGTACTCATGATCCTCTACAAAGTTTGTGTTTTTTTACGTGCCCATTTGCTTACAAATATGACCACCGAGGGCTCTGATTGGCTGACACATTTTCGACATCTCTAAAACTGATGCTCATAATTGTTGTGCATATAAATATACACATATATTCAGAAGAGAGATTTTCCAAAGCTAATACATCTATATATTTGTATTGGCAGAGTATGGTCAGCAGTTACGGCTACCAGAGACTCCAATCAAGAACTACTACAAGAGTATAGCAGACAACAAGGATGTGTCTAAGTATGTAATGATGATGTCATCTGCCCTGGGTACACTAAAGGCTGACATACAGGAGGCTCTACAGAGATACTCAGATTACTCATTCCTGTGGGAAAAGGACAGACAAGAAGCTGTCACTGTAAGTACAGTACAAATAATTACATCTGCGACACTTTTTTACACAAGATAGCCATTCAACTGGAATCTGTCATTGATTTTAATGAATGTTGTTGAAGTGTTGTTCTGTTGTTATCACAATAAACACTGCTGGGAGGCTTGTGCTCAATTTGTTTTGATAAGCATTGAGGCTGTCATAACTACATGTAGGTTAATGTGGGGTAAATTCGGCCATGGGGTAAATTCGGCCGGAGGCTCTTTAACTATTTTCATTTGCACAATGACTGGTACATTGCCAACTTGGATGGGCATATATAGCATTTGTCGGTTTGTTTAATCCTCTTCTTTTCTAAAGTTTCAAAAAGAAAAAATCAAAATTCTTCCGAAAAAAATATATGAGCTACAATGAAAGAGTTATCTCGCCTAACGATGACGTAGCGCGGCAAATTTTCAGAAAGTCATATTCTACAGTACTGTCCTGCTTGTAAAATGAAGCTAAATACAGTGTTTATACAACTATCTTTTTGTAAAATGAATAATTTAGAATCAGAATTACATCTAAGATTTGTCTTGAGGCAGTTTACAAGTGGAAAAATCAAAGAGGTTTTTCGTGTTTTCTACCTTTTATTTAGATGGCCGAATATTTACCCCATTTCTTTTTGTATATGGCGTAAATTCGGCCGGTATATTTTTCTATTATAGATCTATTCAAAGACACATAGTAATACATGTGAAACCCCTATACATGGAAAAATGTTGATGATTCATGTACAAATAATGCAAATTAGCATCTAGAAGCATCTTTAATAGTTTCAACAAACTAAATTTACATGAGCAATTGTTTGGTTAATATGAGAGTGTATATACGTTCATGTATAGCAAAGAAATCTTATAATATGTATTCGTTCTCTGAAGGAACTGTTCCTCTTCAATCATATATTTTATGCACCTCCAGTAGAATTATTCTTCCACATGTTCCAGTAGACTGGTTCTCAACTACCCTTCCATCTCTATCAAACCCATCCACTGATAATAGAATTTTAGGAGTTAGTACTCCCATGAATGGAGGAAAATCAGTAATGTCTTACTGGCTGAAGTTACCCCATAAGGGTGGCCGAATTTCCCCCATGACGTGCCGGATTTACTCCGTTTGACCCATTTACAATCTTTGTCAATTTGTTATGTTAGTTTTCCGTCAGACAACGAAAATATGTGTAAAACAGAAAAATTACGAATGTCCCCTATCAAAGTGTATGATTAGCCATCACTGCGTTCAAAATCTGCCTTATAATGTACTATCGAACAAAGTCGTTGTGAAAGCGGCCGAATTTACCCTATATGGTAATTTACTCTTCTTGGTTTTCTGGTACAAAGCCAGTCTTTACTAAAACTCACTAGCCCTATGATTAGGGCTTTTACAAAATTCTGCTGGGCTGGTAGTTAAAAATAATTAAGTGAAAACGCCAATTTGAAAGTAGATGTTTGTCAATGTCTGCCACAGCTTTCAATGTTTGGGGATGAGGTGCCAATTTTTACAAAACTTTGTCCAAAAAAAAACAAACTTGACATTATTCACCCCTCCAAAATGGAGATGGTTTTAGACATAGAGTAATTGTTCTGTCATCAAATTCGATTGATACTGTCCGTATACTCTGGGAAATGACCGCTTAGAATTGCAACCACCATTCCAATTACATTATGTCATAATGGTTTTTTGTCAGATACTGTTTCAAATGGGAATTTACGTTGTAAAATGAAAAGACTAAATACCGATGTAGTATAGTGGATGCAGACTTTATTGGATCATAGACAATGCTTTGAATGCAATTCTCAAGCTTCAGACAGTACACATAGCAACATAAACAATATAAACATTTTTTTGCAGGAGTTCATATCCACAGAACCAATCCTGTCTGAGTTTAAAGCCAAAGTTGCCATGTTCAAGAAACTTGAAGACAACATAGACGACATACAAACATCAGAAATAGTCGGACCCATTGAGTTATTTACTGGTATGTGTGCAACACCATTAATTGACTCTTCCGATTGTGGGAATTTAATGCGAAATTTCGTGACGTCACAATGCTTTCACCTCGGACAATCAAGCTTCGAACCTCGGTCAAACATCGAAATTGCATTGTGACGTCATGGAATTTCTCAAATTTATACCGCACTTTGAAGGGTAAATTTGTTTCATTATTCAAAAAAAAAGAAGCATGAACATGTAGATGTACTTTTGATATGTTACACATAATCAGACAAATTTAGGACCCCATTCCTTCTATGAAATAAGTTATCAAAAAGTTTTCCACAGACTCAGTGTTAAACATAGTGACATCATGCTGAAATTAACATTGAAAATTCGCCCCATCTAAAAGAGTTTGATCTGCATTATTTGATTGCATGCATCAAAGATCATAAAACTTAAAAGCCATTCTCTGTAAGGACCAAAATAGTTCGGCACGGCATGTCATGGATTTTGATGATTTTCGGTATAATGGGTATATATTGAGTACTGACCATGAAAATAACACTTTTCATCCAATTTGACCTCTGGTTGCCATGGTAACGAGGTCATTCTATTTATAGCACCATTGGGACCATGAAATAAGCCAGATCCGGAGACTTCGTTGCCAGGGATACCACTGTAACAGCTTGTTCATCTTTATATAATCTATTCTTCCTTACTTCCATTCTTACTTAGTACACTTAGTTATGTGATATTTATTACAGGAAGCTTATTGTATTTAGCCAAACTAAGTCAAAATGAAGCGAAAAATAAAGGTGAAAATAAGGGCTAATTTAGTGTGTTTTTGACCATTTTCAATCTTAAATATCACAAAAGGCACCAATAGGAGACTAGTGATTTTCATCAATGGAAATGTTTGTTTATTGACAAATAAAATGAATGAAAAATTGGAGTGGGTATTTAAAAGTTTTACCTAAATTCTGTCGTCAAAGACCGTTGCCATGGCAACATTAGACCTTTTTGCTTGTTTCATATTATCTTTGAAATTGATTTTAATCCTCTTTAGAGTTACATAAGATTGTCAAAATGTATGCATGTAAAGATATGACTTGTATCTTTTACATAAGAACAATTAAAATGTTCAAGGTCATTGGCTTGATGTTCAAGGTCATTTATACTTTGAGACTCAAATTTTGCATAAAATATTGATTTTTTAATTTTTTTGTTACCGATTTTAGTGATTTTTTTATTTAAATATTTTCATAGGTCATATATATTATGAAAGCACTTGAATATAAGAAAGACAAATCTTAGAATTTATTGAATTGTAACTATTCAATAGGAAAATGTTTTTCCGTCAAAAAACAAGAAAAATACAGATTTCGTCCCTTTTTTATCAACATACTCATAAAGAATTTAGATATTCGAAGATGTGAAGAAACGTAATCAATCGTTCTAAGAAATAAGTGATACATTTATCATTTTATGGCAAATAACTGTTAAGTTCAATATTTCAAGGTTTCTAAAATATTGACACCTTCATTTTATGAAAAATCAGGATTTTTCGTCAAATCTGGTCACTTAAAGTTTAATGACCTTGAAAATTCAGCGGGTGACCTTGAAATATTTTCAAGGTCATTTTTATATCAAAACGCCTTTGATAGATATATAGATGAACTTCTGTTCCAATATCATGCGTAGATAGTTTGATAGAGGTTGTGTTTTAATTCATCGTATTGAAACCTTTCAGCCAATTGTTGCCATAGCAACTAAATTTGATGCTGCTTTGCATATAAAAGGACAAATTAGCCCAATTAATTTTCTATATTCATGTAGAGTTCAAAGATGATACTAATTGGATAACTACAATTTGGACTTCAAAAATTGGTGCTTTTATGAAATTTTCAACCTTGTAAAACAGTAAAAACATGCATAAAAGGGTCTTTGAGTGCCCAAAACAAAGCCTTTTGATACCCTGTTTCGGCCCAATTTTTCATCTTGTATACATAAGGCATCCGAGATGAATGTAAAAAGCTTTACAAATATGCGTAATAATAAGGATTAAAAGAAAATAATCAAAGCAATTTAAGATTTAAAATGTACCTGTTTCCATGGTAACGAAGCCTACAGATATGCCTTGTCCTATAGATTTTCCCAATTTTTGAAACTTCAGACACGGTTACCATGGCAACGACAACCTTTTTGAAAAAACTGGGGTTGATTTACATACTAGTACTTCATATTGAACTTCCATACCAAAAATCTCAAAAATCCATGACATGCCGTGCCAAAATGTTTTGAAATTCTTTGGTTCTTACAGAGAATTGCTGTTAATATGCCAAATACTATTGCTAAGTGAGATCTGTTGAATGGAAGCAGTTGTATTTAATTTCTATCGAGATAAAATAACTAAAATCTTGTTAATCCAATTTCCAAAGTGAGCAGTGCGTACAGTAATATCAAGGGGATGATTATATTGTTTGTTTATAGAGCCTCTGAAGCTAGCTCTAAGGGTGGAGATCAAAGCTTGGAAGTTATTATTTGGTAAGGAGTTAAACAGTCAGTACAAGGAGAAGATGATAGGTGTGCTAGACTTTATAGACGATTACAGTAAGAGGCTGGCTCGGCCAATCAGGGACTTACAAGATGTCAGAGAGGCTATGGGAGCGCTGACAAACATCAGAGAAAAACAGATCTCATTGGACATGCTGCTAGGACCTATAGAGGTTTGTTGGCTTTTAGGTGTAGGCCAATATTAAACAATGCTTTAACCATTAAAGTTGGTTTGAATTTTCTTCAAGAAGGTAAAGAGTTGGAACTCTTCCATTATTTAACCAGAGATGACTTTTCTCCAATATCTATCTGATTTCTGATATTTCTAATCTTGATTGTATCCTATTAGGTTCTTTATTTAATGAAAGTTTAGCCTCCTTTGAGTCATATCAGATATTTTCACTTGAGAAAATCATTACTGATCTAACAGATGTCTTGTATCACTGGATAAGGTCTTATCAGATCAGAATGTATGAGACATGAATGATTGATCACAAAACACTAGATATGATTTTAAAAAGTCCAGAATTCATTAAAGCCAAAAAGCACTTGGTTAATATGTATTTTTGAACGAATATTTAGTAGTTCATTCTATCAGTTTTTTTGTTGACCATTTGTCTGTTTTCTTACAAAAACAATAATTGAATAAAAAGTATAGATACATGTACATGATTCAAATTATTTGACTTAAGATTGATGCAGTTTGTAACATTTTGTAAATTTTGATTTCAGTCTACATGTTGAAATGCATGTACGTTGTTTTACTGACAATGATAATTTTCAACATTAGGAATCCTATGCAATGTTACAAGACTTTGAAGTAGTCACCAGGAAGGAGGAGACAGACATGGTCGATTCACTCAGATATTCCTACCAGAAACTTCTCTCTAGTGCAGTATGTACAAATATTTGATTTTTTATTTTTTTTTTTGAGTTTTGACTGGATTTTTTTAGTTTTGACATGGGATATTCCTGGAGGATGAATTATAACTATGTAATTGTTAGTTAAGAAATTTTTGTCTAACTTTGGTATTCATGGGTGTATAATTCTGGTTGTTCATATGCGAATTCCATTAAGCGATTCTCTGAAAATTTGCACATGCATAACGAGAATTATACACCTATTAACACCAAGACCAAGACAGTCATTTATAATACTTATACAGTCCCACCTGTGTTAACGTACACCTTTATATACCGGACAACTGTATATAACGGACAATTTCAGTTCCCCCCAACGTTTTTTGTGTTATAAATGTCTTTTGTATAGCGGACACCTCCGTTCTCCGGACAACGGACACCCTTCTGGTACCCCAATCGGTGTTAATAATCTCCTATAACGGACATAATTATCTTGGTTCCGCCTCTGATAATGCTCAATGTCTTTGTAAAATCATTCGATCTGCGTCCTTTTCTATCTTGGCTTCACAAATTAATAGTAATTAGGGGACAGGTAATTAGTGGTCAATTTATGTTTACCTTTGTATACATTAATTAAAACAAGAACGTATAAACGGAGGCTTTGACGCTTGATGAAGGGTGTATTAATGGAAAATCGCAAGAGTACAAGAGCCTTCTATTCGCAATAGAAAGCTTTCGTTCTACAATTGAAAGCTTATATCCCGATTTCATTCATGCGTAAATATAAATTTATAAGTCAAAATTGTATAGCTACTGACCACGCGCCGGCACGTGTCGCGGACAAGTTAACGGTCGATATTTTTTCAATGAGCTCGACATACTCTTTTCTCTCTATCGGCCTTTTTATAAATGTAAACAGCATATGTATTTTAATAATTATGCTGAACAACATCAGGAATTTATTGTGATATTTCAGATTCGATTGATAATGACGTTCATGATTTTAGAGGTATTCACAGACCGCCGACACGCGACAAACGTCTGTTCAATCCTTACATCAACGTTATCCTTAAATGTAAGGATTAAAACTTACGTTTTATCTACAACGTTTTATGTACCCGAGTACATACATGTAATTTGAGCAACTAGCGGTTTAATGTCAATCAATCTAGTCTTGGCTTCTCTATACACGCTGTACGCTGACCTACTCACGGGCCCTTGGGTAAAACGCGGGGATTTCAATAGGCAAGACGAGAAACCGCAATTTTACGTGATATGGTGCTCGCGTGATTATTTATCATGAGGTTCATCTCCCCATTTTTTATTTACCAGGGAAATACTTTCTTACGTAAAAAAATGTTTGCAAAACTTGCTTTATTTATATTGCAAGAGTACTCTTTGAAGAAAAAAATATACTACCTTCCTTAATTTCCTTTTTTGTAGTCTCAATTATCTGATAAACATGCATTTAATTCTACATGACCCAATTACATGTATTAGTACATGTATTCTGTATTATTATTAATTTACCTTGTAAAACTACTTATCGAAAATTGATGGCAATTATCGCAAACTATATATCAAACTGAACCTCTGCATAAAGGACACCTCTCTATAAAGGACAATATTTGATTTTCCCCAAGCCGTCCTTTATAGACAGGTTAGACTGTATTTACATTTTAAACTACATATCAGACTCTTTTAAATTGTACAAATATTACGTTAATTGCTTTGTAATAGGGTAAAAAATGTCTTAACGTTGATGAAATCTCCCTTTACTTATAACTTGCATATGACATCAATAAAATAAAAGACAATTAGAATTGTTGGAATATAATTCTGTAGTTTGTTTATTAGAATAAGATACAGGATGAGTTAGTCAAACTACAACCAGGATTTAAAAGTGAACTCCTCACCTCAGTAGAAGTCTTCCACAAAGATGTCGGTGACTATGTATCCAATTATGATACGGTACATTTCACGTTCTCTCTGAATATATCTTTTTTTCACGTCATCTAAAAGTAAAAATCTGAATATCTCATGGTTGTTTCATGATGTTGACATAAAGAAACTAAAGTTGTTTTTTTTCTAAATTATATAAACAGTTTTAAATTCAGTTTTTACATAATGTCAACATATAAAACTGAAGATGTATTTTATATGAACAGTTAAATCAGATTTCAGTATCACATAAGTGTTATGGTATTTCCTATAGGGTGTGTATGTGTAATGGACATCAATTTTGTTACAGGAAGGACCAATGTGTGAGGGAATTTCTCCAATGGAGGCCAATGAAAGACTACAAATCTTTCAGGTAGATTTTGCTGTGTTTTGTGAAATGATGAATCATTCTTTTCAATTAAATTTTGTCTTTATACATTATTTGACATGGTAGTACTCTGTTCAGCTTTTAAAAACAGATTGTTTTTGTTATGAATGTTCATAATACAAAGGATGGATTACACTTAGCTCATACAAACATACATTGTGGTTTCTTACATTTGATACAGGCCTTGTGTATTTTAGTGTTTGTGTTTTTATCTTTAGTAATAATTATTTATGAAATTCTATTGCTTTGTTTTCAATGAATTGGATGGAATAATGGTATTCATGACCTTGGTCTATATACTAAGTTATTTATTTCATTATTCAGGGTCAGTTCGATGAGCTGTTTAACAAGTACGGTATCTATTCGGCTGGAGAACAGTTATTTGGTCTGACAGTGACAGACTATCCACAGTTAATGAGGATAAAGAAGGAGCTGGGTCTGCTACAGAAGCTGTATGGTCTATATAGTAACGTGATGACCGTCATCAATGGATACTTTGACATATTGTGGACGGAGGTCGATATAGAAAAAATCAATTCAGAATTGTCTGATATGCAGAACAGGTTAGTTGTTTCATGAAAATTCTAAAATGTATTAGAACATAGTGAACAAGTGATTTAGATTTGAAAAAACTTTATAAGATTTTTCATCGGCTTATCTTTCAACTGATTCCGTCAATGGTTCAAAGTTGGGCTAGAAATTGGGTCCTTTTCCTTCTACTAGTCTCACATGTGCATTAAAGGGAAATCTGCCTATTCAAATCTACTGATGGTATTTTGATAAAACTTTGCGTGTAGTTAATTGGATATATATACAAGAGATATATGACGAAAAATTTCTAGGTCATTGGGAATTCTCGCGAGATTTCAGCAGCACCAACTGAGAGGTGATTGCAGAAACTGCGTTTCACAGCGTATTTCTATGTTGTATCTAAATAAGAATGGAAATAAGGCTTATCCACTTCATAGATCACATAATAGTATACATGTGACTCTTACCTTTATTTTCAATCGTTTATTGATAGAGTTTTCAGTCAATTCATCTTCTTAATCAGATTAATATTGGCCTTTTTTTATGAAAAAAATGCCAATATCACACATTACATGGATATTATAGAAAAAACTACTGATGGGAAAAACATAGTATGGGTCAAGAATGTAAGCTGAAGAATTCACGATGCCTTTTATGTAAAGAAAGACGGATGTCATCGCGCTTACAAACGAAATATAAGCCCTGCAATATGGATTGCGTTAGCGCTAATATAGCGTCGTAAGGAAGAGTTATGTAACTTGACGTCATATATATGTACTAAAAAAGAACGTCATATATCACAGGGTTGCACATAAGCGGTTGCTCGATTGCTCATGCCATATCAAAAATCAGTCGGGCAAGTCATTTCTGAATTCAGCTAGCCCGTAGGGCAAGTTGTTTTTCCAGTCGGTCTTTCTGTATTTATCCGTGACATTTTGTTGGTTTTTAAATAGTTTAGGTCATGAGAATGCATATTAAAATCACCTGTATACACTGCTAAGAAATAAGGGAGCAAGGTTTCTACTTTCCACGGACAATACTTAGACATACGCAAATCTATCACAACGGCTATATTCAGTATCGTTCACGGACCAACGTCTATATAAAGAAGGAAATCATTTATGACGCGATGTTAATTTATTCACTGTACAATTTATTGAAATGCGTGTCTATATCTTTATACGTCGATCGGACGTACAGTATAACCATGACAAAGTCATGATCCCGACTTATAAGTAAGTGATACGTGGGCAAATTTTGTGGATCCGTAAGTACGTGGTCAGTGGGTTGTCAGTGAGTAGTCCATTACGGCCTCCGCTCGGATTTGGTAGCACGCAGACACGCCGTAGCAGTTGATGTGTCTGGTCTGCGTATGATGCCGCATCCACCCATAAAACTTTGCAACTTGCACTGACCAATTCGGTTTTCTTATTGATTTTTTTAAAGCATGTAAATTATATATTCATTTTTTTTTCATCCATATAAACATGTTTACAGAAGAAAACTAACATTTTCAGGATAAATCAAATACCCTCTTTCACTCGCCACTGCATCCCTGTACTCAACTTCCTTACTTTTGCCACTTCATTCCTACTACCGGAGAAAAATGTAGCGACCCTAACACCCCCCCTCCCCCAAAGTGCATGTGCGTTGTCTATCTTTTTCTTTTTTTTTTTTTTGTTTACTGAATCTAATTGCTTTTACGTTTGTACATGAAAGACGAATACGCAGTTAAAGTCCATTGGACTTGTAATGATGCTTTTTTGAAAGTTAACTTCAGGTTGTTGACATCATTTTTACCTATGTCGCTGATTCATTTGTCCGTCCGAGTTTCGGCACTAATTTGTTAAATGACAGTTCGCCAGTCGCGTTTCGAAATACTGGAAGCTAAGCCCTCATTCAGTCTCCAGGACATTGTGATTTCCACGCCCCCAGTGTCATAAAACATTTGCTCGATACGCAATTGCATGTAAAATATGAAAGCCTTTTACTTACCATTCAAAAATTGTGCTTTTTTACGGACATACAGAAAGACTGACAAACAGACAGACCAAAAACTATATACCCACGAATATCCGATTACAGGGGCATAAAACATAAATAATAACTAAAAAAAATAAACTGAGTATCAAATTTTATACGATAAAATGAGGAATGTAAGCTTTTTATACGATCTGTCTTTTTATAACTCTCAGTTCTGAATCATTAAAAGTGAGCACATGACTATATCCAAATCAGCTTCCTTGGAAGGCATATTTTGTGAAATTACTTTTGTTTTTTGGTCGCAGGGAATATTTCATTTAAATTTATGCCGGATTAGTTTATTATCTCCGTTTCATGTAGATACGATGCTCCTGAAGATGGCCTGATGACCGCGCAGTTCAGTATCCAACGCCTCTGTCTCATAATTGTGAGTGCGTTGGGGATAATGAAGATAGGAGGGGAAGTTTAATACTGATAATTTATAGGGACTCATGGATTTCTTCAATGAAAATTGTTCAATATTATTTACTATCTATGTAAACATTCTAGTACTGCATTATGTTGAGATATTTCATTTCAACGTCATATATCAAGAAAATATATTTTCTGCAATCTATCGACTAGCATTGAAAAGAAAGTCAGAAAAAAATACACGTTTTTGGCGTGATCGGAAATCAAAGATTGTCGTCAAGGGTTCTGATTGGCTGAAACATTTTCGACTTCCCCTTTTGAAACTATGCACAGAATTTAACCAAACATTACATGAATCAAATAACTCAACGTACTTGACTAGGTTTGTGCTTTTGAGGCAATCGCAAATCAAAAATGACCGCCACGGGCTCGGATTGACTGACACATTCATGATTTCTCCTCTGAAAGCGTTGCGCCGGAAAATGATACAAATGTATTTGATTGAGTTGATTTGTGCAAGGTATGAAGTAGCCGTTTTTACGGATTGACATCATCTCAACAAAGTATAGAATCTATTACCCCTCTTTTCAATGTCTCTCTCTCTCTCTCAAAATTGTAGACCCCCATCCTTATCCATTTTGGCTGGATCTGCCTTTGAGGAGATCATCGTATCATTTGGCGTATTTCAAATTCAACATAACACATCAACGATTTTCATATCACCCATGATTTCTTTATTCCGATAAATTCGTGTATTGATACAGTCTATATATCCTTTTGTGCAAGTCGAACATCTTGACGTTCTTCGCGCAATTACGCGACGTCATCGTAATTGTTCTATTTCGCGGGAAAAGTTATGCAGAAACGCTGAATATGATGCGCACAAACAATAGGCAGATTTCCCTTTAATGGCTTTAACTGTGATGTTTTTTTGTAAAGCTATACATAAACAAAACTTGCATGGAATGTCAGTCACATAGAAACTCAACATCCAAATGCGATTATCAAATTTTGTTAGCATAAATTGTTTTAAGTCCCTTACTCGCAATGCTGAAGGGGACTCATAGTTTCCTCTTGATTTGTCTTTTTCAAAAGTGTCTGTGACAATGCCTTAGATTTTTGTGTCACAATAATGGCAAACCTGTAGAAATTGCCAAGATCACTTTGAAGACCAAAGTCACTTATTTTTTATCAAACATTTTGGCAGACAACTTCACTCTAAAACACTAATAATAAAGTGTGAGAATCTCTGCTTTTACATTCTTCAATGTTTTGATTAAAGTTAATGCTTTCAATTTAAAAAGTTTTAATTGTCAATCTCAACAGATGCCGCAGACTTCCCAAAGCACTTAAGGAATGGCAAGCTTTCTTGGACCTTAAGAAAAAGATAGATGATTTCAGTGAGTCCTGTCCCCTATTAGAGCTTATGTCCAACAAGGCCATGAAGGATCGTCACTGGGACAGAATAGCCAAACTGACCGGTCATACCTTTGATTTGGACTCTGAGAACTTCATGCTGAGGGACATTATGAAGGCACCATTACTCAAGTACAAGGAGGATATAGAGGTAGGTATGATAATTAGGGCTGGGCAGTGCACCAAAAATTTTGGTGCTTCGAAATAAGCATTGTCGATTTTGATGCACTGATTAAGAATTGCAGATTTTGATTTGGTTCAGATGTAATCCACTTAATCGAAATTAATCGAACGGAGGCCATGTGATTCGAAAACTGAACCGAATCGAAGGATACCTTAATTGTTCCAGTTCTAATTATAATGATCAGAGGCAGTATTTTAGAACATGTACATGATGTAATTGGACTTATGGACCCCTTTGACAATATTTTGTTTTCTGATAGACATCACCAAGGTTTTGACCTTTTCCTTCTTCAGAATATGGGGTAAAGTCAAAAATTTCAAAAGAATTTACTTACTCATTACTGCCCATCAGAAAACTAAACATTGCCAAAGGGGTTGACAAGTTGAACGCTATTCTTCTAGGTGTACTACAGTCAGGGATGAAAATCATTTATGGATGGCAGATTTTTTCCATTTGAGGCTACGTTGCACTGATATTTTAATTTATCAAATTTTCAATTAAAAAACAATTCTCCATTTTCCTCCTTTTTCATCACAATCTGCTTCATCACTTTACATTAAAGAAATCTGGTTAATTACAAACATACATGTAAGCTTAATTGTTCTAAATAAGAATGTGATGTTCATTTACATTAAATTTGTATATGCATGTTTATCAATTTAGCTACCTCAAAGCTGAAAAAAGAATAACAAATCATCTTGTATGAAATGCTAATTTTAGGATGTGTGTATTTCTGCTGTGAAAGAGAAGGACATTGAAGCCAAATTGTCTCAGGTTGTAGCAGACTGGAATGGAAGAATTCTCAGCTTTGCTAACTTTAAAACTCGTGGAGAATTGTTACTGAAGGGAGGAGAGACGTCAGAAATTGTCACCTTCCTTGAGGACTCGCTCATGATTCTTGGCTCTCTTATGAGTAACAGGTAAAAAAACATACATGTATATCAAGGATGTGTTTTATTGTGTCGCCTGTAACACAAGGACAGCATATATATATACATTTAGTTTGCTTTATCCAGAATCTGGTTGGCTGGTAGTCACGCTTCCACATACATGTATTTTTCTATAACTTATTTGATATAAACTACATGTAAACATCTTTTTAACTTGCAGGGATGTTAAAACATGTTGAGACTCAAAACTCAATGTAGGATCAAACTCAGAACAGGTGACATTTATGTACCTGTTCATAAACAGTGCTACTTTAAAATTGTGGTTCCTTTTTATAATTTGGTTCCATTCATTCCCTCAATTTTATATACAATTTGGACGCTAGACTCCAGGGTTGTTTTTTTTTCCTTGTTTTGGGGCCGAATTTCTGCCCCTTCCCAATGCCAAAGTTCCTCTATTTTTCCCAAAAAATCACTCTGTAATTCCCAAAGAGGAATTATGAAAAAATCAAAATGTCATGAAAAAATAAGACTCAAAACCTGGAAGTCAGACCCAAATGTCCTATTTCTAAATGCATTTTTAAGTTTTTTATCCATCCCTTGTTCAGTATTAATGAATGATACTTTAGGGTTAAACTTTGGTAAGAATTTGTATAAAAATATTCCAAATTTCAGGGAAATGTCGCAAATTTTCACAAATGGGATAGGCACAGGCACCTTCCCCAAAGTAAAAAAAAACCCCTGGACTCGCTTACTTACAAGTACATGTACATGTAAGTGCTAGTACTTTAAGAACATGATCTTACTAGTACATACATGTATATGTACTTGTATGTCTTAACTTGATGTAGAATAACTCGGAGGTTCTTCATGAATTGTAGAGATTTTTAGCTCTACTGGTCAAAGACCAGTCAAGCTTAAGCGATACCATGTTGTCCGGCCGGCCGGCCGTCCGTCCGTCCGTCCGGCCGTCTGTCTGTCTGTCTGTCTGTCTGTCTGTCTGTCTGTCTGTCTGTCTGTCTGTCTGTCTGTCTGTCTGTCTGTTAACAATTTTTTGTGAGCGCAACTCCTCTGAAACCATATATGATAGAAAGCTAATTCTTTTTGCGTTTAGTTTGGTCCATGGTCTAGTTGTGCACCTGATATTTTGTTTGAGCCTCTGACCCCCAGGGTCTTCGAAAATGGGTGTGGTCATTTTCTCCTATGTAAGTCTATGTAATCTAAGGAACACCAATTCTCAGGAAGTATAATTGATAGAGAAATAATTGTTTTTCCAATATAATCAGTCTCTGGTCCAGTTGTGCACCTGATATTTTGTTTGAGCCTCTGACCCCCAGGGTCTTCGAAAATAGATCTGGTCATTTTCTCCTTTATAAGTCTATGTAATCTTGTGAACACCAATTCTCAGAAAGTATTATTGATAGAGAAATAATTCTTTTTGCATTATAATCAGTCTCTGGTCTAGTTGTACACCTGATATTTTGTTTGAGCCTCTGACCCCCAGGGTATTCAAAAAAGGGTGTGGCCATTTGATCCTATACTAGTCTATGTAATCTAGTGAACAAAAATTCTCAGAAATTATAATTGTTAGAGAATTAATTCTTTTTGCAATATAATCAGTCTCTGGTCTCGTCAAGCACCTGATATTTTGTTTGAGCCTCTGACCCCCAGGGTCTTCGAAAATGGGTGTGGTCATTGCCTATGTAATCTTGTGAACACCAATTCTCAGGAAGTATAATTGATAGAGAAATAATTCTTTTTGCAATATAATCAGTCTCTGGTCTAGTTGTACACCTGATATTTTGTTTGAGCCTCTGACCCCCAGGGTATTCAAAAATGGGTGTGGCCATTTGATCCTATACTAGTCTATGTAATCTAGTGAACAAAAATTCTCAGAAATTATAATTGATAGAGAATTAATTTTTTTTGCAATATAATCAGTCTCTGGTCTAGTTGTACACCTGATATTTTGTTTGAGCCTCTGACCCCCAGGGTATTCAAAAATGGGTGTGGCCATTTGATCCTATACTAGTCTATGTAATCTAGTGAACAAAAATTCTCAGAAATTATAATTGATAGAGAATTAATTCTTTTTGCAATATAATCAGTCTCTGGTCTCATTAAGCACCTGATATTTTGTT
Organism: Pinctada fucata; assembly: GCA_028142955.1. Lineage (NCBI taxonomy): Eukaryota > Metazoa > Mollusca > Bivalvia > Pterioida > Pteriidae > Pinctada > Pinctada fucata. The sequence continues at coordinate 28,111,222 of AP027110.1, read as the reverse complement.
TGAGCCTCTGTCCCCCAGGGTATTCAAAAATTGGTGTTGTCATTTGCTCCTATGTAAGTATGTAATCTAGTGAACACCAATTCTTAGAAAGTATAATTGATAGAGAAATAATTCTTTTCTCAATATAATCAGTCTCTGGTCCAGTTGTGCGCCTCATATTTTGTTTGAGCCTCTGAACCCCAGGGTCTTGGAAATGGTTGTGGTCATTTTCTCCTATATATAAGTCTATGTAATCTTGTAAACACCAGATCTCAGAAAGTATAATTCATTGAGAGTAAATTCTTTTTGCATTATTATGTGTCTGTGGTGTAGATGTGCATCTGATATTTTGTGTGAACCCCTATCCCCAGGGTTGGAAAATGGATGTCAATTCAGTGAATTTAACAAAACAGCCAGTAGAGCTTCAGTCTCATCAGAGACTTCTGGTTTGTATTCAGTACTAAAATAGAACACTTTCAATGTTTTGAATATTATTTTATCAATAGATACAATGCTCCATTCAAGAAGACTATCCAAGAGTGGGTGGCTAAGCTGTCTAACACTACAGACATCCTAGAGAACTGGTTAATAGTACAGAATCTGTGGGTATACCTAGAGGCTGTGTTTGTAGGAGGGGATATAGCCAAACAATTACCCCAGGTAAGCTGTCTAACATAACAGACATTCTAGAGAACTGGTTAATAGTACAGAATCTGTGGGTATACCTAGAGGCTGTGTTTGTAGGAGGGGATATAGCCAAACAATTACCCCAGGTGAGCTGTCTAACATAACAGACATCCTAGAGAACTGGTTATTAGTACAGAATCTGTGGGTATACCTAGGGGCTGTGTATGTAGGAGGGGATATAGCCAAACAATTACCCCAGGTAAGCTGTCTAACACTACAGACATCCTAGAGAACTGGTTAATAGTACAGAATCTGTGGGTATACCTAGAGGCTGTGTTTGTAGGAGGGGATATAGCCAAACAATTACCCCAGGTAAGCTGTCTAACACTACAGACATCCTAGAGAACTGGTTAATAGTACAGAATCTGTGGGTATACCTAGGGGCTGTGTTTGTAGGAGGGGATATAGCCAAACAATTACCCCAGGTAAGCTGTCTAACATAACAGACATCCTAGAGAACTGGTTAATAGTACAGAATATGTGGGTATACCTAGAGGCTGTGTTTGTAGGAGGGGATATAGCCAAACAATTACCCCAGGTAAGCTGTCTAACATAACAGACATCCTAGAGAACTGGTTAATAGTACAGAATCTGTGGGTATACCTAGAGGCTGTGTATGTAGGAGGGGATATAGCCAAACAATTACCCCAGGTAAGCTGTCTAACACTACAGACATCCTAGAGAACTGGTTAATAGTACAGAATCTGTGGGTATACCTAGGGGCTGTGTTTGTAGGAGGGGATATAGCCAAACAATTACCCCAGGTAAGCTGTCTAACACTACAGACATCCTAGAGATCTGGTTAATAGTACAGAATCTGTGGGTATACCTAGAGGCTGTGTTTGTAGGAGGGGATATAGCCAAACAATTACCCCAGGTAAGCTGTCTAACATAACAGACATCCTAGAGAACTGGTAAATAGTACAGAATCTGTGGGTATACCTAGGGGCTGTGTTTATAGGAGGGGATTTAGCCAAACAATTACCCCAGGTAAGCTGTCTAACACTACAGACATCCTAGAGAACTGGTTAATAGTACAGAATCTGTGGGTATACCTAGAGGCTGTGTTTGTAGGAGGGGATATAGCCAAACAATTACCCCAGGTAAGCTGTCTAACATAACAGACATTCTAGAGAACTGGTTAATAGTACAGAATCTGTGGGTATACCTAGAGGCTGTGTTTGTAGGAGGGGATATAGCCAAACAATTACCCCAGGTGAGCTGTCTAACATAACAGACATCCTAGAGAACTGGTTATTAGTACAGAATCTGTGGGTATACCTAGGGGCTGTGTATGTAGGAGGGGATATAGCCAAACAATTACCCCAGGTAAGCTGTCTAACACGACAGACATCCTAGAGAACTGGTTAATAGTACAGAATCTGTGGGTATACCTAGAGGCTGTGTTTGTAGGAGGGGATATAGCCAAACAATTACCCCAGGTAAGCTGTCTAACACTACAGACATCCTAGAGAACTGGTTAATAGTACAGAATCTGTGGGTATACCTAGAGGCTGTGTTTGTAGGAGGGGATATAGCCAAACAATTACCCCAGGTAAGCTGTCTAACACTACAGACATCCTAGAGAACTGGTTAATAGTACATAATCTGTGGGTATACCTAGGGGCTGTGTATGTAGGAGGGGATATAGCCAAACAATTACCCCAGGTAAGCTGTCTAACACTACAGACATCCTAGAGAACTGGTTAATAGTACAGAATCTGTGGGTATACCTAGGGGCTGTGTTTGTAGGAGGGGATATAGCCAAACAATTACCCCAGGTAAGCTGTCTAACATAACAGACATCCTAGAGAACTGGTTAATAGTACAGAATCTGTGGGTATACCTAGAGGCTGTGTTTGTAGGAGGGGATATAGCCAAACAATTACCCCAGGTAAGCTGTCTAACATAACAGACATCCTAGAGAACTGGTTAATAGTACAGAATCTGTGGGTATACCTAGGGGCTGTGTTTGTAGGAGGGGATATAGCCAAACAATTACCCCAGGTAAGCTGTCTAACATAACAGACATCCTAGAGAACTGGTTAATAGTACATAATCTGTGGGTATACCTAGAGGCTGTGTTTGTAGGAGGGGATATAGCCAAACAATTACCCCAGGTAAGCTGTCTAACATAACAGACATCCTAGAGAACTGGTTAATAGTACAGAATCTGTGGGTATACCTAGGGGCTGTGTTTGTAGGAGGGGATATAGCCAAACAATTACCCCAGGTAAGCTGTCTAACATAACAGACATCCTAGAGAACTGGTTAATAGTACAGAATCTGTGGGTATACCTAGAGGCTGTGTTTGTAGGAGGGGATATAGCCAAACAATTACCCCAGGTAAGCTGTCTAACATAACAGACATCCTAGAGAACTGGTTAATAGTACAGAATCTGTGGGTATACCTAGAGGCTGTGTATGTAGGAGGGGATATAGCCAAACAATTACCCCAGGTAAGCTGTCTAACACTACAGACATCCTAGAGAACTGGTTAATAGTACAGAATCTGTGGGTATACCTAGGGGCTGTGTTTGTAGGAGGGGATATAGCCAAACAATTACCCCAGGTAAGCTGTCTAACACTACAGACATCCTAGAGATCTGGTTAATAGTACAGAATCTGTGGGTATACCTAGAGGCTGTGTTTGTAGGAGGGGATATAGCCAAACAATTACCCCAGGTAAGCTGTCTAACATAACAGACATCCTAGAGAACTGGTAAATAGTACAGAATCTGTGGGTATACCTAGGGGCTGTGTTTATAGGAGGGGATTTAGCCAAACAATTACCCCAGGTAAGCTGTCTAACACTACAGACATCCTAGAGAACTGGTTAATAGTACAGAATCTGTGGGTATACCTAGAGGCTGTGTTTGTAGGAGGGGATATAGCCAAACAATTACCCCAGGTAAGCTGTCTAACATAACAGACATTCTAGAGAACTGGTTAATAGTACAGAATCTGTGGGTATACCTAGAGGCTGTGTTTGTAGGAGGGGATATAGCCAAACAATTACCCCAGGTGAGCTGTCTAACATAACAGACATCCTAGAGAACTGGTTATTAGTACAGAATCTGTGGGTATACCTAGGGGCTGTGTATGTAGGAGGGGATATAGCCAAACAATTACCCCAGGTAAGCTGTCTAACACGACAGACATCCTAGAGAACTGGTTAATAGTACAGAATCTGTGGGTATACCTAGAGGCTGTGTTTGTAGGAGGGGATATAGCCAAACAATTACCCCAGGTAAGCTGTCTAACACTACAGACATCCTAGAGAACTGGTTAATAGTACAGAATCTGTGGGTATACCTAGAGGCTGTGTTTGTAGGAGGGGATATAGCCAAACAATTACCCCAGGTAAGCTGTCTAACACTACAGACATCCTAGAGAACTGGTTAATAGTACATAATCTGTGGGTATACCTAGGGGCTGTGTATGTAGGAGGGGATATAGCCAAACAATTACCCCAGGTAAGCTGTCTAACACTACAGACATCCTAGAGAACTGGTTAATAGTACAGAATCTGTGGGTATACCTAGGGGCTGTGTTTGTAGGAGGGGATATAGCCAAACAATTACCCCAGGTAAGCTGTCTAACATAACAGACATCCTAGAGAACTGGTTAATAGTACAGAATCTGTGGGTATACCTAGAGGCTGTGTTTGTAGGAGGGGATATAGCCAAACAATTACCCCAGGTAAGCTGTCTAACATAACAGACATCCTAGAGAACTGGTTAATAGTACAGAATCTGTGGGTATACCTAGGGGCTGTGTTTGTAGGAGGGGATATAGCCAAACAATTACCCCAGGTAAGCTGTCTAACATAACAGACATCCTAGAGAACTGGTTAATAGTACATAATCTGTGGGTATACCTAGAGGCTGTGTTTGTAGGAGGGGATATAGCCAAACAATTACCCCAGGTAAGCTGTCTAACATAACAGACATCCTAGAGAACTGGTTAATAGTACAGAATCTGTGGGTATACCTAGGGGCTGTGTTTGTAGGAGGGGATATAGCCAAACAATTACCCCAGGTAAGCTGTCTAACATAACAGACATCCTAGAGAACTGGTTAATAGTACAGAATCTGTGGGTATACCTAGAGGCTGTGTTTGTAGGAGGGGATATAGCCAAACAATTACCCCAGGTAAGCTGTCTAACATAACAGACATCCTAGAGAACTGGTTAATAGTACAGAATCTGTGGGTATACCTAGAGGCTGTGTATGTAGGAGGGGATATAGCCAAACAATTACCCCAGGTAAGCTGTCTAACACTACAGACATCCTAGAGAACTGGTTAATAGTACAGAATCTGTGGGTATACCTAGGGGCTGTGTTTGTAGGAGGGGATATAGCCAAACAATTACCCCAGGTAAGCTGTCTAACACTACAGACATCCTAGAGATCTGGTTAATAGTACAGAATCTGTGGGTATACCTAGAGGCTGTGTTTGTAGGAGGGGATATAGCCAAACAATTACCCCAGGTAAGCTGTCTAACATAACAGACATCCTAGAGAACTGGTAAATAGTACAGAATCTGTGGGTATACCTAGGGGCTGTGTTTGTAGGAGGGGATATAGCCAAACAATTACCCCAGGTAAGCTGTCTAACACTACAGACATCCTAGAGAACTGGTTAATAGTACAGAATCTGTGGGTATACCTAGAGGCTGTGTTTGTAGGAGGGGATATAGCCAAACAATTACCCCAGGTAAGCTGTCTAACACTACAGACATCCTAGAGAACTGGTTAATAGTACAGAATCTGTGGGTATACCTAGAGGCTGTGTTTGTAGGAGGGGATATAGCCAAACAATTACCCCAGGTAAGCTGTCTAACACTACAGACATCCTAGAGAACTGGTTAATAGTACAGAATCTGTGGGTATACCTAGGGGCTGTGTATGTAGGAGGGGATATAGCCAAACAATTACCCCAGGTAAGCTGTCTAACACTACAGACATCCTAGAGAACTGGTTAATAGTACAGAATCTGTGGGTATACCTAGGGGCTGTGTTTGTAGGAGGGGATATAGCCAAACAATTACCCCAGGTAAGCTGTCTAACACTACAGACATCCTAGAGAACTGGTTAATAGTACAGAATCTGTGGGTATACCTAGGGGCTGTGTATGTAGGAGGGGATATAGCCAAACAATTACCCCAGGTAAGCTGTCTAACATAACAGACATCCTAGAGAACTGGTTAATAGTACATAATCTGTGGGTATACCTAGGGGCTGTGTATGTAGGAGGGGATATAGCCAAACAATTACCCCAGGTAAGCTGTCTAACACTACAGACATCCTAGAGAACTGGTTAATAGTACAGAATCTGTGGGTATACCTAGAGGCTGTGTTTGTAGGAGGGGATATAGCCAAACAATTACCCCAGGTAAGCTGTCTAACATAACAGACATCCTAGAGAACTGGTTAATAGTACATAATCTGTGGGTATACCTAGGGGCTGTGTATGTAGGAGGGGATATAGCCAAACAATTACCCCAGGTAAGCTGTCTAACATAACAGACATCCTAGAGAACTGGTTAATAGTACAGAATCTGTGGGTATACCTAGGGGCTGTGTTTGTAGGAGGGGATATAGCCAAACAATTACCCAAGGTAAGCTGTCTAACACTACAGACATCCTAGAGAACTGGTTAATAGTACAGAATCTGTGGGTATACCTAGAGGCTGTGTTTGTAGGAGGGGATATAGCCAAACAATTACCCCAGGTAAGCTGTCTATCATAACAGACATCCTAGAGAACTGGTTAATAGTACAGAATATGTGGGTATACCTAGAGGCTGTGTTTGTAGGAGGGGATATAGCCAAACAATTACCCCAGGTAAGCTGTCTAACACTACAGACATCCTAGAGATCTGGTTAATAGTACAGAATCTGTGGGTATACCTAGAGGCTGTGTTTGTAGGAGGGGATATAGCCAAACAATTACCCCAGGTAAGCTGTCTAACATAACAGACATCCTAGAGAACTGGTAAATAGTACAGAATCTGTGGGTATACCTAGGGGCTGTGTTTGTAGGAGGGGATATAGCCAAACAATTACCCCAGGTAAGCTGTCTAACATAACAGACATCCTAGAGAACTGGTTAATAGTACAGAATCTGTGGGTATACCTAGGGGCTGTGTTTGTAGGAGGGGATATAGCCAAACAATTACCCCAGGTAAGCTGTCTAACACTACAGACATCCTAGAGAACTGGTTAATAGTACAGAATCTGTGGGTATACCTAGGGGCTGTGTATGTAGGAGGGGATATAGCCAAACAATTACCCCAGGTAAGCTGTCTAACACTACAGACATCCTAGAGAACTGGTTAATAGTACAGAATCTGTGGGTATACCTAGAGGCTGTGTATGTAGGAGGGGATATAGCCAAACAATTACCCCAGGTAAGCTGTCTAACATAACAGACATCCTAGAGATCTGGTTAATAGTACAGAATCTGTGGGTATACCTAGAGGCTGTGTTTGTAGGAGGGGATATAGCCAAACAATTACCCCAGGTAAGCTGTCTAACATAACAGACATCTTAGAGAACTGGTTATTAGTACAGAATCTGTGGGAATACCTAGGGGCTGTGTTTGTAGGAGGGGATATAGCCAAACAATTACCCCAGGTGAGCTGTCTAACATAACAGACATCCTAGAGATCTGGTTAATAGTACAGAATCTGTGGGTATACCTAGAGGCTGTGTTTGTAGGAGGGGATATAGCCAAACAATTACCCCAGGTAAGCTGTCTAACATAACAGACATCCTAGAGAACTGGTTATTAGTACAGAATCTGTGGGAATACCTAGGGGCTGTGTTTGTAGGAGGGGATATAGCCAAACAATTACCCCAGGTAAGCTGTCTAACATAACAGACATCCTAGAGAACTGATGAATAGTACAGAATCTGTGGGTAAACCTAGGGGCTGTGTATGTAGGAGGGGATATAGCCAAACAATTACCCCAGGTAAGCTGTCTAACATAACAGACATCCTAGAGAACTGGTTAATAGTACAGAATCTATGGGTATACCTAGGGGCTGTGTTTGTAGGAGGGGATATAGCCAAACAATTACCCCAGGTAAGCTGTCTAACATAACAGACATCCTAGAGAACTGGTTAATAGTACAGAATCTGTGGGTATACCTAGGGGCTGTGTTTGTAGGAGGGGATATAGCCAAACAATTACCCAAGGTAAGCTGTCTAACACTACAGACATCCTAGAGAACTGGTTAATAGTACAGAATCTGTGGGTATACCTAGGGGCTGTGTTTGTAGGAGGGGATATAGCCAAACAATTACCCCAGGTAAGCTGTCTAACATAACAGACATCCTACAGAACCGGTTAATAGTACAGAATCTGTGGGTATACCTAGGGGCTGTGTTTGTAGGAGGGGATATAGCCAAACAATTACCCCAGGTAAGCTGTCTAACATAACAGACATCCTAGAGAACTGGTTAATAGTACAGAATCTGCGGGTATACCTAGAGGCTGTGTTTGTAGGAGGGGATATAGCCAAACAATTACCCCAGGTATGCTGTCAAACACTACAGACATCCTAGAGAACTGGTTAATAGTACAGAATCTGTGGGTATACCTAGGGGCTGTGTTTGTAGGAGGGGATATAGCCAAACAATTACCCCAGGTAAGCTGTCTAACATAACAGACATCCTAGAGAACTGGTTAATAGTACAGAATCTGTCGGTTTACCTAGAGGCTGTGTTTGTAGGAGGGGATATAGCCAAACAATTACCCCAGGTAAGCTGTCTATCATAACAGATTCTCTCAATTCTTGTTTCATTGAAATTTTCAATGTTTTGACTTATGTTTATTTTTACTGCACTGAATTTTGCCAGAGGTTAATTTTTTGAAGTCTTGACCATTAATATGGAGTTGTTGTTTAACCCTCTTTCTAGAGCTTTAATAAAATTTAGACATAATTTTCACATTGTCAGTAGTGACAGAGCTTTCATGCTATAGATTTGTGCCAATACTTCCAAAAGATCAGAGGAAAGTGGAAATAAATTGTTTATTGAAACAAACCCCTGAAGTGGGATTTTCAAATTTCTGTAAATTTGTTTGTCTGTCTTACAGGAAGCTAAGAGATTTTCCAACATAGATAAATCTTGGGTGAAGATAATGCAGCGTGCCCACGAGGTACCAAATGTAGTACAATGTTGTGTTGGAGATGAGACACTGGGGCAACTCTTACCTCATTTACTGGAGCAGTTAGAACTCTGTCAGAAGTCCCTCACTGGGTAAGTACTTTATATCTGGAATCATTTGCTGCTACTTTTTACACGGTTTTATAAGAATAAACCTTTTCACATGCACAATGATTTGCAGATCTACCTCTGATTTCTTTGAGCTATGCCTTTTGTATTTACATTCACTTCTGTCAACTCTCCCTCTTTTGGAAGGAGACTCCCTCTTTTTGAAGACATCTCCCTCCTTGGCATTCCTCCCTCGAGGGAGACCAAAATCTTCCTCGTTTTTGCCCAATAACCCTCTTTCTCCCTCTTTTGGCATATTTATCAAGGAAGAATAACTCTTGCTAGCGACATTCAGAGCATGTCACGAGAAATTGCATGACAAAATGCAAGAAAAGATTTATTGAGTGCAATAAATTATTGATACATGTTTAAATGTTTTTGCATTGAAATGTCAGCACAAAGAAATTATTTGAAAATTGGTTTTGAGCAAATTGTCTTAATTGATAATGTAGCAAAATGGGTTCACATGCAATCATCCTCTTTTTCAAGTGCCAAGGAGGGAGATCTCCCTCTTTTTAAGATTTCAAAGTTGACAGGTATGTCACTGAGACAAAATTTCACAATTTTAGACCAAACTCAAAAGTTGCAAAGGTTAAGTGTGGTATGTGTAGAATCATTGGCTGTAATAACCTTTGCTACTTTCAAAATTAGTATAGTACTGCAAAATGTTGTCTCAGAAATAAAAATATCACATGTACAAATCAATATCATAAGGAGCAGATATGTGAACCTTGATGAACTTTCACAAAACTGCGAAGGAAATATATGTACCAGCACATGGTTTTACTCATACAGTAGGAAAAATTAAAGGAAGTTTTAAGTCAGAATGTATGAAAACACTTTCTGATACTGATATAACTATTGTATTGTAAATATATAGATACATGATAGTTGATTTAGCCCAATATCATTTATGAATTTGACAGGTACTTGGAGAAGAAGAGATTGGTATTTCCTAGGTTTTTCTTCATTTCTGATCCGGCTTTACTTGAAATACTGGGTCAGGCCAGCGACTCTCATACTATACAGGTTTGTCATTGTGCATAGGTTACTAATTATGTCCTTATGACCCCACCATGAGGGAGAGAATTTGTTGATTTATATATTAGTGAATCACAATATGCTTTAGAAGTGAGAACACTTCTCCTTGTAGATGTAAGTGCCTTATACAGTTCTCTTTGCTTGGCTTTTGCCAACAGTTGTTTCTTTGTTACTATTTTTCGTACATTGACCAAACATTCTCTTTAAGATCAACAATCAGAGAAGGTCAAGGTCGCTTTCAAGGCCAAGATCACATATTTAAGGTGAAACATAACAGCAAATGGCATTTGTATGTTAAGACCCACCTGAATCTTACATTGATGCTGACTGAATTTTTTTTTCTGATTTTGCAATCCCAGAGAAAATGCATCAAAAGATATTTTATGATGAAAATATTTCTCTATAAATTAAATAAAATAGATCAAAATGTTTTCTACCTTATTTCAGGCCCACTTGCTTGGTGTGTTTGAGAATGTGAATGAGGTAGAATTTCATGAGAAGGACTATGATAGAATACTATCTGTCATCTCTAGAGAAGGAGAAAAGATCATGGCAAGTATCACCAAGTTATCATCAAACATGTTAAAAGCATTCTGTATCAGATACTACAAAGTAGGAAAATAAGTTGGTATTACAAGACATGCATGTGAAACTTTTAGTGTAGTAAAATCAAGTAGATACACAGATATCAGTCTTCACAAAAATGCGCAAACCCCAATACCCAAGGCAGCTAGAAATTTGGCTTTGCTAGTAGATGCCTGTTTGCAGACTTGCACATTCTGACATAATCAAATGGTCAGACTAAGTATTGTTTGACGGGACATTGATTATCACATTATAATGTAAAAGTCAGCCAGCAGGTGCAATGTAGACACTTGGAGAGCATTCAATATTGTCTTTGGGCTAAGGGTTCTAAAAGTTTTCATGAAGACTGTGACATTGTAAAATTTCCTCAGCTGAATTAGTATACGTAACAAATCGATATTGAATATACGATGTATTATTCTATGAACTATAAATAGCGATGCTCTGATTGGCAGATAACGTCGCACGCTTCTGGATCAATCACCATATACCACGGTCTAAAAATATACCGGGATTACCACCACTAACTTCTGCAAATGGCGATGTTATTTATTGTGAATCAAATATGTAATTAGATAAAAAACAGCTATGGACTTTTAACTCTGTGTATGTATGATGTGACTTACTATGAGAGTCTTGACCTCGGCTTCGCCTCGGTCAATATTTTTACAGTAATTCAGTATCACATCATATACACTGAGCTAAAAGTCTGTTATTGTATATTATACAATGTAACTGTTGACAGTTGGAGAACCAAATACAAGCCAAGGGTAATGTAGAGGTATGGCTAGGAGATCTCCTGAGAGAACAACAGAAATCTCTACATGGTGTTATCAGAGATGCTTGGAGGGCTATCAATCAACAAGAGTTTGAGTTGATGGGATTCCTGGCTAATTATCCAGCTCAGGTATGAGGCTTTACCATATTTACTGTACTTGCAGAAATACATCATGCATGAGTACAAAAAAAATATAAATTTTCAAAAGACGTTTCTCAAGTTTGAATGCCTTGCACATTATTAGAGGTGTTCAATGGAAGAGAGTCAAGGATTGACTAGGATAAAGAAATCTTTTATGTGAATATGATTAAGTGTGTCTTTCACAGCATCTTTATTCCTTTTATGTTGTACCTTTCATACATGTGTGTACATCTTTTATTATTAAATCAACACTAGACCATAAGGTTTGTGCCTTTAATTTCAATTTGACAAAAGAAATGAAGGATCTTTGTACCTGCAAACCCATATTAAAGGTATGATGTACACACAGATATCTCAAAACAAAGCTTCATTTTAAATGATTTCTTTGAAATAAACTTTTGTACATGTAGGTTGGTTTGTTGGGAATACAGATGATATGGACCAAAGATGCTGAATTTGCCTTACAACATGCCAGAGGGGACAAGAAAATCATGCCTACTACTAATCAACGCTTCCTGGATATGCTAAACAGACTGATAGAACAAACCACTCACGATCTCACTAAGTTTGAGAGAGTCCGATATGAAACTCTCGTCACCATACATGTACATCAAAGGGACATCTTTGATGATCTGGTAGATATACTGTTTACCTAGTATCATTCTCTGTGTATTAACCTTTACTACTTTCGTGCTTTGCCTCTTACTTTGAAAGGCTGTCTCGGTAAATTAAGCTACCAAAGGCATAACTCAGTGAGACAAGTGGTAAATTTGCAAACTATCGTCCGTGCCAAAAAAAGGTTTTCTTTTATAAAACTGGGAAAGAAAGTGCATGTACCAGTGAATGATTCTACTTATAGCGAGCGGAGCTCGCAGCAAAGGCCCGAAGAAGGGCCTTTGCGAGCGAAGTTCGCCCTTATGGTAACGCGTATATACATATCTTATTGAGAAAATATGCTGAATCAAAGAATGAGAATGTACTACTATGCTTTCAAAAACTTTCGTCCCCTCGCAGACAGAGTTGCTGCGGAGATGCTGGATATTGCCATTTAAATTTTTTTTTCGACTCAAAGTAGACGTATATGTTATACTCAATTTTTGTTTATAAATTAAATTTATTGAAAACATTTTTTGTAAATCAGGTAACGATAAAGCATCAACAAGACGGCGTAACCACGGGAAATCCGACATTTCCGGTTTTAAACGAGATGTTTCGCTCTGATTGCTTTTCTCGTCTCGGGTGGTTTCGTAATAGAAGTCAGAATATGTTTGTTTTTTCTTTTGTTCTTAAGTAATTTATTTTCAGCTAGCCTTAACATAATTCTTACAAAATAAATATGAATTATAAAGAACCATATTTTTAAAGAACCCCCCTCCCTTAAAATTTTCATCTGCTGGTCTAGATCAATTTTACAAATGCTTCCGTGTTTCCACTCGCCTTATACTACTTTTTTTGGCAATCATCAAACAGAAAGTTTTGTAAGATAAGATAAACCATCATAGTCAAAATAAAAAAGAAAGATCTTTTTTTATTTTATATAATCAAATCTTATTTTCTCTCCGCTTGCACAAAAAGGCTTTGCCTTGATTCATATTACTGTACTTACATGTATGTCTTGCTAATGGAATTGTAGAGGATTATTGTAATGTATATTGAGGATCTCAAACATGTCAAATGAATGAAACGAGTTGCGTTATTTATTTAAGGAGGTATGAGTGTGAACCGCATTTTCAGGGAATAATAGAAATTGAAAATAATTGTATACATACAAAAGAATATCCCTTCCTTCATCGATTGCAATATTTCATGAAAAAAAGAGTGTAGCCGTTTGTCCCCTATATACAGACAAAAAAGGGAGGTAACTCTGCACATTTTTTTCTAAAGCAATGTCCCAACTTTGGACTTTATTTTAAAAATCAACATAACACAGTACGAAGTAAATTTTTATCCATTGACGTAGCAAATGAAGTAAATTTATCATTTTCGGAAAAAATATTTTTGTTGCCATGGTAACCATGCTGGAGAAGGACATTTATTTCATCCCATTTTTGACAGTAAAAATTGTATGAAAAGTTAAAAAACATTAATTTTCGAAGTTGTTGGCATAATAGAATTTTGATAAAATGTTTCTTTTTTCATCTAGTGATACATGCTAAAGATAAAAAAATAATTTATAGAAAAAAGAGTGTAGCCGTTTTAAAGATATTTAGCTTAGAATTCCTCTGACCAAGCCTCTGGATATGATAAATATGTTGTTTATGATTGAAAATGGAAAGTTGTTATATATCTATACATTTTATCTGAGATTTCTTATAATCTGGACTTCAGACTTAAAATTTGAGTCATATTCTGATCAATTTCTTATTCATTTTCCCAACACTTAGCGCTTTTAAGCACCGACAACGTAACGTGACGTAGCGCTCATCGTGACGCTCACTTTAGGTAATGCTCGGCGATATTGTATACTGTTAATCTCAGTGAATGAGAAAAAATTGATGTTCTAGATTCCTATCTGTATGCTTCTTCTGTATATCATTTCTCTCAAAATTGATTTTGCGGCATCTACACGTATCTATTTATACATGTACATGTAGTTTTGACATTCGTACATATTGTACCAGATTTGAAAAAAAAAAAAATGAAGCAAATTTAGTAGAACAACGATACGAAGGATCTCTTAATCTCTTGATAAGTTTGCTTTGAAACAATTTATCTAAAGTTAGCTGAGGCACATTTCTACTTTTACTATGTGCTGGGATTAGAAGGGGGGAGGGGGGTGACGGTATGATAGGAAAGGTAGTAAACGCACACCCTGTCTTCCGCATTGATTTCTTGCACATGCTCTCTTCAATGAATGTCGTTATATCATAGATTAGTAAAATTGAGACAGAATAATTCCCTTTTCAACAGGGCGTACAATGGGAAGTGTGTTTACGGAGTCCTTCGGATCAACTTGTTTTACAACGTACATGTACATGATGTACGTGATCTTTGGTCCTTTTGATGATTTAACAGTCGGTCGTCATGCTCACTTATTACAACTACTAATCAATAGGCCTCATGATATAAATTCTGACTAAATCATTATAACGCATACGTTTTGTAAATGAAAGAAAAGTACTTTCAAGATATATAAGTTTGACACGTTTTCAATATTTGAGGTAAATTGCGTGGTCAGTAACGCCGCATCGTCAACTTGAATTATAAAATATAATTATTCTTTTGAATTTATTTGTGTCTTTTTTATGCAAGAATAAATTTGAAGTATTAAACTGTTACTCAATTCAATCGCAATCAAATTATTCCTCTCCGTAAAGTTGTCATGGCGTGAAATAATATAAGACAAACTGAATTTACAGGACTTCTAAAGAACAAGCACAAAGCGCTTTCATGATAATTCACGGAAAAATATTGCAACGTCATAATACAGTATGACGTCAAATAAACTCCCGTTGATGTCGTAAACTATGTGCCAAGGGTAAAACGATGTCGTGATAGAAGCGTATTTTAGATGTAATCGATGATATATATTGCTCGTCATTCGAAATGCATTGCTCTTTAATCTAAAAGTATATTCAACCATTAGTTCAATAAGTTTTAAGACTTTGTTTTCTTTACGACATCGATACGGTTTACGTTTGATTTGTTCACGCTCATACCCTCTTAAAGCAAAATTGCAAGAACTGTATGAAGTGGAAACTTCATTTGACTAGAGATTATTTGATCACATGACATACATATATGATCAACATGATGTCAAACTAAATATTTTTATGCCCCCGGAATCAAAGATTCGGGGGCATATAGTTTTTGGCCTGTCCGTCTGTTTGTCTGTTTGTCTGTCTGTTTGTTCGAAAAACTTTAATATTGGACATAACTTTTGAATGGGAAGTGATAGGGCTTTCATATTTCACATGTGTATTCCTTGTGACAAGACCTTTCCATTGATACCAAAATTTTTGACCTCGTGACCTTGACCTTGACCTTTGACCTACTTTTCAAAAACTTTAACATTGGGCATAACTTTTGAATGGGAAGTGATAGGGCTTTCATATTTCACATGTGTATTTCTTGTGACAAGACCTTTCCATTGATACCAAAATTTTTGACCTCGTGACCTTGACTTTGACCTACTTTTCAAAAACTTTAACATTGGGCATAACTTTTGAATGGGAAGTGATAGGGCTTTCATATTTCACATGTGTATTCCTTGTGACAAGACCTTTCCATTGATACCAAAATTTTTGACCTCGTGACCTTGACCTTTGACCTTCTTAAAAAACTTTAACATTGGGCATAACTTTTGAATGGAGTGATAGGGCTTTCATATTACACATGTGAATTCCTTGTGACAAGACCTTTCCATTGATACCAAAATTTTTGACCTCATGAACTTGACCTTGACCGTTGACCTACTTTTCAAAAACTTTAACATTGGGCATAACTTTTGAATGGTAAGTGATAGGGCTTTCATATTTCATATGTGTATTCCTTGTGACAAGACCTTTCCATTGATACCAAAATTTTTGACCTCGTGACCTTGACTTTGACCTACTTTTCAAAAACTTTAACATTGGGCATAACTTTTGAATGGGAAGTGATAGGGCTTTCATATTTCACATGTGTATTCCTTGTGACAAGACCTTTCCATTGATACCAAAATTTTTGACCTCGTGACCTTGACCTTTGACCTTCTTAAAAAACTTTAACATTGGGCATAACTTTTGAATGGAGTGATAGGGCTTTCATATTACACATGTGAATTCCTTGTGACAAGACCTTTCCATTGATACCAAAATTTTTGACCTCATGAACTTGACCTTGACCGTTGACCTACTTTTCAAAAACTTTAACATTGGGCATAACTTTTGAATGGTAAGTGATAGGGCTTTCATATTTCATATGTGTATTCCTTGTGACAAGACCTTTCCATTAATACCAAAATTTGTGACCTCGTGACCTTGACCTTTGAACTTTTAACCCATTGACCTCACATACATGTACTTAACAGAAAATAGTGTTCATACTAACAAAGATGCCACCGGGGGCATTCGTGTTTCACAAACACAGGCTTTATTACTTCATGTCCTGCTAATGAGGCACCAACATTGCTGTTTCTAGTATGACATCATAATGATCTGGATGTTTTTCCCCAGTGACAGTATATCTTGAGATGATAATGATGAGATGGCTTTATGTTATCAAATACATGTATAGAGGGTATCAAATGATAAATCAAGTCAATCAGTTATCAGAATTTGATTTTGAGTGTGCTTTATTTTCAGACCAGGATGCATATCAAATCACCAACAGACTTTGAATGGTTGAAGCAGGCCAGGTTTTACTTTAAAGACGATACAGATCAATGTATAGTACAGATCACAGATGTGGATTTTATCTATCAGAATGAGTTCCTGGGCTGTACTGACAGGCTGGTCATCACACCTCTTACTGACAGGTAACTGGTATTTTCCAAAGCTGTTGTTACTTCCTGTTTTGTACAGTATCTGATGTAGTCTAATTGTGATATAATCAAATTCTATGGAAACCCACATGAATCACGGGAATATTAGCCGTAACTTCTATACTTTAAGAGCTAGGCCTCTTATATTTCACATACCAAATTTTTGTATGTGTCCTTGGATTTTGACAAAACTTCAACACCTTTTGTAACTCAACAGAAGTTTGACTTTCATATTTCATTTAATTGTACTTTATTGTCAGATAAAAAATGCATGGCCATGACCACATTTAGAATTTTTACGTGCAAATTTGCAAGGGTGAGGGCCCTTTCTCACTTTTTCAGTGTTTTACTTGAAAAAATAGCATTAAAATAGAAGTACATGTACAAGAGTTTGTTATTTGTCTATGACAGATGTTATATCACCCTAGCCCAGGCTCTGGGTATGTCTATGGGTGGAGCTATAAGTTATATTTTATGTCTATTATAGATGTTATATCACCCTAGCCCAGGCTCTGGGTATGTCTATGGGTGGAGCTATAAGTTATATTTTATGTCTATTATAGATGTTATATCACCCTGGCCTAGGCTCTGGGTATGTCTATGGTTGGAGCTATAAGTTATATTTTATGTCTATTATAGATGTTATATCACCCTAGCCCAGGCTCTGGGTATGTCTATGGGTGGAGCTATAAGTTATATTTTATGTCTATTATAGATGTTATATCACCCTAGCCCAGGCTCTGGGTATGTCTATGGGTGGAGCTATAAGTTATATTTTATGTCTATTATAGATGTTATATCACCCTAGCCCAGGCTCTGGGTATGTCTATGGGTGGAGCTATAAGTTATATTTTATGTCTATTATAGATGTTATATCACCCTGGCCTAGGCTCTGGGTATGTCTATGGTTGGAGCTATAAGTTATATTTTATGTCTATTATAGATGTTATATCACCCTGGCCCAGGCTCTGGGTATGTCTTTGGGTGGAGCTATAAGTTATATTTTATGTCTATTATAGATGTTATATCACCCTAGCCCAGGCTCTGGGTATGTCTATGGGTGAAGCTATAAGTTATATTTTATGTCTATTATAGATGTTATATCACCCTGGCCCAGGCTCTGGTATGTCTTTGGGTGGAGTTATTAGTTATATTTTATGTCTATTATAGATGTTATATCACCCTAGCCCAGGCTCTGGTATGTCTTTGGGTGGAGTTATTAGTTATATTTTATGTCTATTATAGATGTTATATCACCCTAGCCCAGGCTCTGGTATGTCTTTGGGTGGAGTTATTAGTTATATTTTATGTCTATTATAGATGTTATATCACCCTAGCCCAGGCTCTGGGTATGTCTATGGGTGGAGCACCAGCAGGACCGGCAGGGACTGGTAAGACAGAAACCACCAAGGACATGGGTAAAGCCCTGGGCAAATATGTGGTCGTCTTCAACTGTTCTGATCAGATGGACTTCAGAGGACTGGGGAGGATATATAAAGGTAAGCTATGAGCATAAAATTTAAATGTACATGTGTATATGTAGGAATTTGTTTGCCTGATATTATGATTTACGTAAAAAAAATTGCAAGTACAGAGGGAAGGACAATATAAGTGAAAAAAGAACTGCAGGGTTGTCAGATGTTTGACATCGTACCTTTTAACTGACTTTGTATTTTTTGACTTAATTATTAAATGGACAAAATTCTGCAATGGCTCAATAGATCATTTGCTGATGATGTCATTCAGCTCAAAATGTCAGAGTTGACATCTTTTGGCATTGTTTATTAAAATGACGTTACTTTGAAAGACATACAGTAAACCTCGTATATGACGAAGCCCAGGGGACCATTGGTCCAAATTCGTTATAGCCATATTTCGTTACATGCATTTTGATGCTTATTATGTTTCCTTGGTGTGGTCATTCTAAATGAATGAAAAATTAAGACCAGTATTCAATATCGTATGTTGTGATTTATTAAGTAAGTATTCTTTACAATTGACATGCCGACTGAGTATTAAATGATTGGCAATCATTTCCTCATGTGTATACAACACAACTTGGCTTCCACAAGATGGCTTCGTAAAAGCCGATGATTCGTTACATACAAATTCGTTACAGGCATACAAAAATCAATGGGGGGTAATAGGACTTCTGCAGGGACTTTCTTTTTACTTCGTTACAAGCAGAATTTCGCTCTAAACCTGTTCGTTATAGGTGAAGTTTACTGTAGTTCCATTTTTACAAAAAAGTAAAAAGGACGCAAAAAACGTCTAGTAAAATTACACCGTGTTGATTTTAAGCTTCCACTTTTTCTTTGTAACTGTAGGTTTGGCCCAGTCTGGTTCATGGGGATGTTTTGATGAATTCAATCGTATAGAACTTCCCGTTCTGTCAGTGGCTGCACAGCAGATCTACATAGTACTGACAGCCAAAAAGGATCGTAAGAAAGAATTTGTCTTTACTGATGGTGACATAGTAGATCTGAACCCAGAATTTGGACTCTTCATCACCATGGTAATATTTTCTTCTCGAAACCTTAAAGGAGAACTATTGGCAAGAATAGGAGATTTATTGTATTACGTCTATGTCAAAAGGCTTTGCCCCGGGTTTGAAAAAAGCAGATTTTTTTTTTTTTCCTTTTAAAATGGAAGTCTGCTTCATCAGTAGCTGATTTTCCAGTAAACTCGTGAGACAGTCAAACACCAGACATCATAAATTTTGCAATATCTTCATTGTGACATCAAAATAAAGAGCATTACAACACTTAAAGGTGCTTCAATACGGTGTGATCAGATGAGATATCACACTGAAAAATGTTGTCAAATGATGTGATGTCTAGTGTCTGTGTGTATAAAATCAAGATTAGAAACGGTAATATCTTTTATCTGGAAAATGGACTATTACCAAAATTCTTGAATTTGGCCTATAGAATAAAGCTCTGTAGTGTATCAGGTAGTCAAAATTGTCATCTTGAATATTCCGTAAGAAATTCTTAATGTTAAGTTACTGTATCAAAATGTCTGAAATTTTCTATCAGATAGATACAATCATGTATTTAAAATTTTACCAGTAGCTGCAAATGTTTTCTACATATACATGCATGTCTTTATAGCTGGAAATCTGATATACACTGAATGTTTTCGTTTGATGCTATTTACAGAACCCTGGTTACGCTGGTAGACAGGAGTTACCAGAGAATCTGAAGGTACAGTTCCGTACAGTAGCTATGATGGTGCCAGACAGACAAATCATCATGAGAGTCAAACTGGCTAGCTGTGGTTTCCAGGAAAACGTTATACTGGCACAGAAGTTCTACACCCTATACAAACTCTGTGAAGAACAGTTGTCTAAACAGGTAAACATAAAATGTCTCACATCTCTTCATATACTACTATAATCATGCATTTCTCTTGCCCTCTGTTTGTGCCAGCAGTTTGCTTTACATTGAATCAATGTAAAAGTAAACAGGCTCATGTTATTCAACAATAATGTTGTGCATAACTTATTCCTGAAGAACAATCCATCATTGGAATTTGTCTTGAATAAAACTTATCGTTGACCAATTTTATAATGGCACTTGTTGACGTCTGAGTCTTTTTTCTTCTCTAAGAAAAAGGTCAAAACTTAAACGAATGGAACAGAAAGTGGCTCAACTTTCATAAGGAATTATAACTTTCTTTTTGAGGATTTATAGAGTATGTAGAGATCATAACAAGTACACAGTCAAATTTTAAGTCATATTTAATGTATAGGAGTTGTGTGCTTGGTCTTCTCAATCATTAAGAGAATAAAAATTTCCTCAATGAAAGCTATATTAAAGTAGAAATGTACCAGTATGTATAGATAGATATATTTTCATTTGACCTTTAAGGCATGATATGTCTAATACAGTACCTCTGGTCAGTGTTCTAGGATTGTATTAAAAAACCACTTGCCAACGGGTGAGTGCCCACCAAAATTGTGCTTACCCAGCAAGGAAACTCACCCAAACAGAAATGTCAGAATATAACATGTATAAAGGGAATGTTAATTTTAAGACTTTTGCGCATCCTAGCCATTACCATGAAAAAAAAAATCATTATGTCCAGAAATATTGTCACACTGAAAAAAAACAGGATTGTTTTGTTACTTGTTGTTTTTTTTTTTTGTTTTGTTTTTTTTTTGCTACATATACCATTGTATACACAGAGAGTGTAATGGGGGTTGTGTTTCAAAATTCACTTACCAACAGGTAAGTAGCATTCTGTTTTCCAGTTACCCGACCTTAATTTTCACTTACCTTGGGTAACAGGTAATGGAATCTTAGACCACTGCAGTGGTTTGCTTTGACTGTGAAAACTGTTTATTTTCCAATTTTGGCTGAGGTTAGCTGATTTTATGAAGTTCAGGTCACAAATATTTTATGCGGAGTTGAATGATGATGAATAAAAATTCAAAAAGCAAGAAATAATTGATTTATGCTATTCAGATATGATTTTTCTCCGCTTCAAGAATCGGTAAATTCCGCTCGTTTATATAATTTTCGCTCTTTCGTAAATTCCGGAATTTGACACATTCGTTATAGAATCTATGTTTTACCTTTGCTGTTTCGTGATGTGTCATGATTTCTAATTGGTCAATAGGCAACCATTCCACCAATCAACAATTAGTATTCATCCAAAACACGGAGCAAAGGAAATTCGCGACTGTTCCTTGCAAGTTGGATCGAAGTTTTGTCGTTTTTTTTTTTATTTGAACTTTAGAGAAATGTCTAAAAGCATACGGTCGGTCGTCCAGAGGGGAGAGGTAGACATAAAGGCCCTTGACTCTCGCAATATCACTCAAGAATCTGTGGAAATAGGAGCGTCGATAGTGAACCCCTAGCCCTCTCAAAAAGTACAAGAAAAATCAATATAATGATATTTTTGTTTCAATATAACAACTCTAAAGCTGTATTTTTTGCCCCAAGAAAGCTGTTCTGAAGGGTCTTTAATGATGAAAATTGTCATTTTCAGTTGGGGGCCTTCGGCCCCCTGGTCCCCCTGATATAGGGGCGCTGCCCCTATACACCCCGCTGGGGGAGGACCCCCAGATCCCCCTTCAGCTTTTTTCTTTGAACACTAGAATCATGTCTGGCTATTACTTGATCAAGAAAAGTACAGGCTTTGCATGGTAGTTATTATTATACATCTAATACCTGAATTTTCCTTGGACAGGTACATTATGACTTTGGTCTGAGGAACATATTGTCCGTGTTGAGAACCTTAGGAGCCAATAAACGAGCCAGACCTAATGATACTGAGAGTACCATTGTAATGAGAGTACTGAGAGACATGAACCTGTCTAAACTTGTAAGTACGATCGTATTATTATAGTAAAACTATTTGTTATAACCTTCCATCAGTGATAACACATGAAAGATGTGAGGATATTAACTACCTGAATTGTATGTCGTACTCTGTGACTGATATTCATAGAAATTATGTTGCTAAATGCTAAAAAAAGGAGCTGATAAGATAAGGCGTAAAATCTGCCCTGAAAAAGTGGAATTTTCAAAATGGGAACTCCAAAAAAATTCTTTCACAAAATTGATGCCAGTTCTTGGTTTCATCATAATCAGCAGTTGCAAAAGATATATCATGCATAGTTTTTCTAAATTTTTGGGTAAAATATGTCTTTTTTCTATAGAAACCAATGGAAAATGGAAAAGTTTTTTAAAACATTGTTCCCCCCTCAGCTACAGAACGCCACTTTTACAGAAGGTGTATATCACTAATACACATCTTTTGACAAAGTGGGGTTCTGTAGCTAAGGGGGGAACGATGCCCCAGAGACAAAAAACTGAAAAAGGGAGGGTGGGGGGCTTTTTACAAATCTGTGTTTTAAGCCATTATATAAGCAAAATTTAATTATTTTTCCATTTAAAGTCATTCATTTATTTATTCTAAACATGTTTACATGAAATGCACAAGATTTTTGAATAAAGTAAACAGGAGTGTGCAGTTTATTTCTACACAGTGTGTATTTCGCGGTAAAATGCCTACTTTGTAGTCAACGAATACAAAATACAACCATATTTCAGATTCAAGATTTTAAAATTTATGGAAAAAATTGAGACCAGTCTTTTGAATTTAATTTCTAGTAACTGGTTTAGACTATAACTATGTTTTAAAGTTTATAGATATCCATATTAGCCAGATTATTCTTAATTTTCAATGTTTTTTGATCGATATTAGCTTCTTTTCAACATGGCTACCCCGTACTCTTTAGACTGTGATTTAAGTATCTAGAAATAAGCTTACCAAAATAAAAGTTGTATGAGGAATCTCCAAATACATTACATTTTAGTAATTATCAAGTTTTTCTTGTGTCCAGATCATTGTGTAGAAGAAATACTTGATGAGATTCAGGGCTAAATACAGCCCTTATCTTATCAGCTCCTTAACATGTTCATTGATCCATTTTGGTCTTATTTATTGACTGTCAATTGTTAGTTTCAAAGTTATTTGCACCAGCTGATTTTTTAATCAGAAACTTTTCAATAAATTATGAAATAGTGGTCTTTGTTGATCTCTGTGCTTTGTGTTAATTTGAATATACATGTAGGTATAGTGAAGAATGGGAAAAATGTCTTTTGTAATCGACTGAAATATGTCTAATCAACTGGAAGCACTTGTTCTAATTTTGTTATTTTTGTCTGATGTTTAATAAAGAAAAAAAAAGAATTCTTATGAATATTTTTCTGTAGGTGGATGAAGATGAGCCTTTGTTTCTGAGTCTGATCTCTGACTTGTTCCCTGGTATAACACTGGACAGTGCTACATACGCAGAACTACAAGTGGCCATAGGTAACCAAGTAGGCAATGCTGGCCTTATCAACCATCCAGCATGGAATCTCAAACTTGTACAGGTAAAACATTGTCCATACTGAAGGAAATACTCAAAACTCGTATTTATTAGTCCCCTACCTGCTCGCCGGAGGGGACTTATAGTTTCAACCCCGTTTGTCTGTCCGTCCATCTGTCTGTCTGTCCATCTATCCGTCTGTCCATCACACTTTAATTTTCCGGACTTTTTTTCGCTGTCGTTGCATATATTGAACCCATTTATAGTCCCCTACCGGCAACGCCGAGGGGGACTCTCAGTTTCCTCTCAGTCTGTCTGTCCGTCTGTCCCATTTTCAGTTTTCCGGACTTTTTTTCGCTGTTGTTGCATATATTGAACTCATTTTTGGTATGTTGATATATCTCAATGTGATACAGATCAAGTTTGAGTTTGCTATTGATTGACCTAATTTTACAAGAGTTATGGCCCTTGGACTAAGCAAATTTTTGGCCGGATTGTCCGGTCTATAGATTGACGATGTCCGTCTGTCCGTCTGCCGTCAACATTTTGGTTAAAGTTTCTGGTTGAGGCAAAATCTAAGGAACTATATGCAGTAGAAACTTTATATTATACATGAAGGTTACCCATGACAAGACCTTTCAATTCTTGCTGTAACATTTGACCTAGTGACCTTGGACTTTGACCTAGTTAAAAATTTTGGTTAAAGTTCCTGGTTTAACCAAATCTATGGAACTGTATGCAGTAGAAACCTTATATTATACATATAGGTTGCCCATGATGAGACCTTTCAATTTATGCCATAACTTGGACCTAGCGACCTTGACCTTGGACTTTGACCTAGTTAAAGATTTTGGTTAAAGTTTCTGGTTTAAGCAAAATCTAAGGAACTGTATGCAGTGGAAACCTTATATTATACATTTAGGTTGCCCATGACGAGACCTTTCAATTTATGCCATAACATTGGACCTAGTGACCTTGACCTTGGACTTTGACCTAGTTAAAGATTTTGGTTAAAGTTTCTGGTTTAAGCAAAATCTAAGGAACTGTATGCAGTAGAAACCTTATATTATACATTTAGGTTGCCCATGATGAGACCTTTGAATTTATGCCGTAACATTTGACCCAGTGACCTTGACCTTGAACTTTGACCTAGTTAAAGATTTTGGTTAAAGTTTCTGGTTTAAGCAAAATCTAAGGAACTGTATGCAGTGGAAACCTTATATTATACATTTAGGTTGCCCATGACGAGACCTTTCAATTTATGCCGTAACATTGGACCTAGTGACCTTGACCTTGGACTTTAACCTAGTTAAAGATTTTGAATAAAGTTCCTGCTTTAAGCAAAATCTAAGGAACTGTATGCAGTAGAAACTTTATATTATACATGTAGGTTGCCTCTGACAAGACCTCTCAATGTATGCTGTAATATTTGACTTAGTGACCTTGACCCAGTTGGTGACAAAAACTTACTTTGCAATCCGGCCATACCGTCTTTAGCGGTGTTTTATTTTTAAAATTTCAGTTTTCCAGACTTTTTTTCGCTGTTTTTGCATATATTGAACTCATTTTTGGTATGTGGATATATCTTAATGTGATACAGATCAAGTTTGAGTTTGCTTTTGATTGACCTAATTTTTCAAGAGTTATGGCCCTTGGACTTAGCATATTTTATGAAAATTTCAGTTTTCCGGAATTTTCTTTGGTTCTATTGCAAATAACGTACTGATTTTTGGTAAATGATTACATCTCAGTGTGATACAGACCAACTTTGAGTTTGGTTTCCATTTGGCCTATTTTTACAAGAGTTATGGCCCTTGGACTTAGCAAATTTAATGAAATTTTCAGTTTTCCGGACTTTTTCATCCCTGTTATTGCAGATAATGAACTGATTTGTTTTGTATGTGAATACATTATAGTGTGATGCAGATCAATTTTGAGTTTAATTTAGAGTGACTAATTTTCACAAGATTTATGGCCCTTGGACTTAGCAAATTTCGTGAATTCAGTTTCCCAGACTTTCCTTGGCTGTTGTTGCAGATGATAAACATGCAGAGATGCAAGACATAAAATTATGCCGCCGGTAGGGGACTTATATCGCACAGCGATCTTTGCATTTTTGGTATGCGAGTTTCTCTCACTTTGGTTCAGATTTACCTTTTTTTTACAAGAGTTATGGCCCCTGGACTTAGCAAATTTCATGAAATTCTCAGTTTTCCGGACTTTTTAGCCGAGTTGCAAAACTCGGCTCTTAATTTGATGTGAGACGGGCGGGCGGGCGGGCGGGTGTCTGGGCGGGAGGGCGTCAACAATTGGTTTCCGGACTATAAGTCAACTACGAAAGAGGCTATAACAATGAAACTTCATACACTTACTCACCATTAGTCAAGGATGAGCCCTATTGATTTTGGGGTCCAAAGGTCAAGGTCACAGGACTCTGTTGATTGAAATTGGTTTTCGGACCATATTTCAGCCTGTATTGCACCTATAATCATGTAACTTGCCAGAAATGTTTCCTGTGAATAGAAAATGACCACTTTTGATTTTGGGGTCAAAAGGTCAAAGGTCAAGGTCACAGGACTCTGATGATTGAAAATGGTTTCCTGGCCATATTTTAGCCTGTATTGCACCTAAAGTCATGAAACTTGCCAATAATGATTCCCATGAATCAAGAATGACCCCTATTGATTTTGGGGTCAAAAGGTCAAAGGTCAAGGTCACATGACTCCAATGATTGAAAGTGGTTTCCGGACCATATTACAGAAATAGAAAAAAAAGGAAAGTAAGAAATTGCAAAAAAAAAAAACAAGAAAGAAAAGAAAAAAATTACAAAGAAAAAATAATGAATATTTAAGATATGAATTGTACCTTATTCTGTATCTTTAGAGTATGCTTTGTTAAATCATATTGTACATACAAATACAGTTCAATATTTAAATCCAATTCTACATAAAAGTTCTTTGTTCTTTGTTTTATAGTAGTTCTCTTTTGCTTAAGGTTCCTGCACCCTAATAGACAACTTTCGGTTAAAATTTTCACAACATTTTGCCATTTCCAACAAGTACCGATGATTTTATCATCGCAAATGTTCGTACATAATAGCATGAGTTTAAAAATGGTACCATGTAAACAAGAAAATTTAGGACATAAAGTATTCTGTATGATGAGATTGAAAATCTGTATCCTTGAAAATATATTACACGCTGATATAGAATAAAGAGAAGACCATTTCTTGATCCAGAAATTTTCATTTAGGACCACAAAATGTTGTTACAAACCATACACATTTCATGTTAGTCTGCATATTCATACTTACATTCCAGTTTTGCAACTCGGCATTTTGCATCTTTGATGCATTTTGAGCTTATTTTCCAATGTATTGCAGATATTGAAATAATTTCTTATATGTGATTACATCTTAGTGTTATACAGCTCAAGTTTGAGTTTGGTTTCGATTGACCTATTTTTACAAAAGTTATGGCCCCTGGACCTAGCAAATTTCATGAAATTCTCAGTTTTGCGGACTTTTTTCGGCTGTTGATTTAGATATTTGAATAATTTTTTTTAAGCTATTACATCTTAGTGTAATACAGATCAAGTTTGAGTTTGATTTCGATTGACCTATTTTCACAAGAGTTATTGTCCTTGGACTTAGCAAATTTCATGAACTTCTCAGTTTTCCGGACTTTTTTCGGCTGTTGTTTTAGATATTTGAATAGTTTTTTTATAAGCTTTTACATCTTAGTGTTATACAGATCAAGTTCAAGTTTGGTTTCGATTGGCCTATTTTCACAAGAGTTATTGCCCTTAGACTTAGCAAATTTCATGAAATTCTCAGTTTTCCAGACTTTTCTTCCATATGGTATTACAGATATTGAAATCATTATTGGTATGTGAATATATCTCAGTGTGATACAAATCAAGTTCGTGTTTCAAGTTGATTGACCCATTTCTACAGGAGTTATGGCCCCTGGACTTAGCAAATTTCACGAACTTCTCAGTTTCTAGTCTTTTAATGCCTTTTGTTCTAGATATTGAGCTGACTTTTGGTATGCAGATACATTATAGTATGATAAAGAATAAGTTGAAGTTGGTTTTGATTTATTTGTTCTTACAAAAGGTATGGCCTCATAGCAAATTTCATTAAATTTTCCTGTTTTCCAAACCTTTTTCAAATACACATATTGAACTTATTTTGATGTTGGATTCATCTTTTGGTGTGAGTACAGGTCAAGGCAGAGGTGAAGGACATGGATTAATACTGGTAGGGGACTTATATCGCTTGCAATTCATAAATTTATTATCTGTGGAAGTCTGAAAGTTCTTGTAATCCAAAACATGCACGTCTGGTGAGCTGTACTTCACAATTTTGTTTGTAAGGCTAGCCTCCTACAGCATAGTTGAGAAACTTTGTTTTATTCCAGATTTTTAAACAGAGCATCCCTCTTATATACATATATTTGAGTGCTTGACATTATGATTATGTACTTGTTGTAATATGTACTTGTTGTAATATGTACTTGTTGTTATGTGTACTGTTGTACTTGTTGTAATATGTCCGAATGTACAGTATGCAAGAATTATTATACGTATTAGTTATATTTACTGGTGTATGTTTTACTATACATAATTGATGTAATAAGTACTTTTATTTATATGTACTGGCGTACGTGTTGTTACCTATTCGCTGTTTTTGAATACTAGAGTTACTTCCCATTTGAGATGGTATCTGACGTAGACTGATTATGATGTCATCAAATTCTATGGAAACAGTCCTTAAAGTCTGGGAAATGACGGTATAAAATCAACGTTACCATACCATTTTCATGACGTCACAATAGATACCGTCTGTAAGGGGAAAAAACTCTGTATTCTGCAAAGACTCAATATACTGTCGTGCTTTGTAGCTATTTGAGACCCAGCGAGTACGTCACGGTATGATGACCCTAGGACCTAGTGGAGCTGGTAAAACGTGCTGTATACATGTTCTGATGAAGGCCATGGCTGACTGCGGGGCTCCACACAGGGAAATGAGGATGAACCCCAAGGCCATCACAGCACCACAGATGTTTGGTCGTCTGGATGTAGCTACTAATGACTGGACAGATGGTATCTTCTCTACATTGTGGAGACGTACACTCAAAGCTAAGAAAGGTACACTCACTTCAAAATTTTATCCATTGGAGAACAAACACAATTTTTTTTGCTTGAGATATTTAGATTAAGTTATAAGTTCTATAATGAAATGTATGTTTACACAGTCATGTAGTTAGTAGAGAAAACAGATACATGTGGACTTATTCTTTTTCTAGCTGTCCAAAGTTGCTAGAATATAGAAATTGGCCTTCAAAGTACAGCTCTGTAGGGTTTCAGCGGAAATTTTCTACTTATTATTGTAGTTCATAAGGCAAAGGTCATTTCATGCAAAATGAAGCTGGACTCTTTACTTTTAAAATTGGCTGTTAGCTCACCCTAGCCAAAAGCTCAATTGAGCTTTTATTGTAGTGTTCCATCTGTCATCTATTGTTGTCAGTTTTGTTGATTATTTGATGTACAGCCTCAGCAAGTTCTCCCTTTATCTGGCTGATGGGAAAGTAGTAGAATGCCTTAATCTGGTTTCTTATTTTATGAGTGAACATGGTTCGCAAGTGAGCAATAGTGGCCCTTTTGGGTCTCTTGTTTATGAGTACATGTATTTTGTAAAAGAATTTTCAACATGAAGACCTTCAAGTATTTTCATAAGTGTGTTTCTTAATGAATTAATCCAGAAATTATAACACACAGGAGAGAACATATGGATAGTCCTTGACGGCCCTGTAGATGCCATATGGATTGAAAACTTGAATTCTGTGTTAGATGACAACAAGACCTTGACCTTGGCTAACGGAGATCGTATTCCTATGGCTCCAGCCTGTAAGATTGTCTTTGAGGTCCATAATATTGATAACGCCTCCCCAGCCACTGTGTCTAGAAATGGTATGGTCTACATGAGTTCCTCAGCTTTAGACTGGAGACCCATCTTACAGGTAAGTCCATAATGATAAGGCCTCCCCAGCCACTGTGTCTAGAAATGGTTTGGTCTACATGAGCTCCTCAGCTTTAGACTGGAGACCCATATTACAGGTAAGTCCATAGTATTGATAATGCCTCCCCAACCACTGTGTCTAGAAATAGTATGGTCTACATGAGCTCCTCAGCTTTAGACTGGTGACCCATATTACAGGTAAGTCAATAATATTGATAATGCCTCCCCAGCCACTTTGTCTAGAAATGGTATGGTCTACATGAGTTCCTCAGCTTTAGACTTGAGACCCATATTACAGGTAAGTCCATAATATTGATAATGCCTCTCCAGCCACTGTGTCTAGAAATGGTATGGTCTACATGAGCTCCTCAGCTTTAGACTGGAGACCCATATTACAGGTAAGTCTATAATATTGATAACACCTCCCCAGCCACTGTGTCTAGGAAGGGCTTGGTCTATATGAGCTCCTCAGCTTTAGACTTGAAACCCATATTACAGGTAAGTCCATAATATTGATAACACCTCCCCAGCCTCTGTGTCTAGAAATGGTATGGTCTACATGAGCTCCTCAGCTTTAGACTTGAGACCCATATTACAGGTAAGTCCATAGTATTGATAATGCCTCTCCAGCCACTGTGTCTAGAAATGGTATGGTCTACATGAGCTCCTCAGCTTTAGACTTGAGACCCATATTACAGGTAAGTCCATAACATTGATAATGCCTCTCCAGCCACTTTGTCTAGAAATGGTATGGTCTACATGAGCTCCTCAGCTTTAGACTGGAGACCCATATTACAGGTAAGTCTATAATATTGATAACACCTCCCCAGCCACTGTGTCTAGGAATGGCTTGGTCTATATGAGCTCCTCAGCTTTAGACTGGAGACCCATATTACAGGTAAGTCCATAGTATTGATAATGCCTCTCCAGCCACTGTGTCTAGAAATGGTATGGTCTACATGAGCTCCTCAGCTTTAGACTTGAGACTCATATTACAGGTAGATCCATAATATTGATAACGCCTCCCCTGCTACTTTGTCTAGAAATTGTATGGTCTACATGAGCTCCTCAGCTTTAGACTGGTGACCCATCTTACAGGTAAGTCTATAATATTGATAACGCCTCCCCAGCCACTGTGTCTAGAAATGGTTTGGTCTACATGAGCTCCTCAGCTTTAGACTGGAGACCCATCTTACAGGTAAATCCATAATATTGATAACGCCTCCCCTGCTACTTTGTCTTGAAATGGTATGGTCTAATTGAGTTCCTTAGCTTTAGACTGGAGACCCATCTTACAGGTAAGTCCATAATGATAAGGCCTCCCCAGCCACTGTGTCTAGAAATGGTTTGGTCTACATGAGCTCCTCAGCTTTAGACTGGAGACCCATATTACAGGTAAGTCCATAGTATTGATAATGCCTCCCCAACCACTGTGTCTAGAAATAGTATGGTCTACATGAGCTCCTCAGCTTTAGACTGGTGACCCATATTACAGGTAAGTCAATAATATTGATAATGCCTCCCCAGCCACTTTGTCTAGAAATGGTATGGTCTACATGAGTTCCTCAGCTTTAGACTTGAGACCCATATTACAGGTAAGTCCATAATATTGATAATGCCTCTCCAGCCACTGTGTCTAGAAATGGTATGGTCTACATGAGCTCCTCAGCTTTAGACTGGAGACCCATATTACAGGTAAGTCTATAATATTGATAACACCTCCCCAGCCACTGTGTCTAGGAAGGGCTTGGTCTATATGAGCTCCTCAGCTTTAGACTTGAAACCCATATTACAGGTAAGTCCATAATATTGATAACACCTCCCCAGCCTCTGTGTCTAGAAATGGTATGGTCTACATGAGCTCCTCAGCTTTAGACTTGAGACCCATATTACAGGTAAGTCCATAGTATTGATAATGCCTCTCCAGCCACTGTGTCTAGAAATGGTATGGTCTACATGAGCTCCTCAGCTTTAGACTTGAGACCCATATTACAGGTAAGTCCATAACATTGATAATGCCTCTCCAGCCACTTTGTCTAGAAATGGTATGGTCTACATGAGCTCCTCAGCTTTAGACTGGAGACCCATATTACAGGTAAGTCTATAATATTGATAACACCTCCCCAGCCACTGTGTCTAGGAATGGCTTGGTCTATATGAGCTCCTCAGCTTTAGACTGGAGACCCATATTACAGGTAAGTCCATAGTATTGATAATGCCTCTCCAGCCACTGTGTCTAGAAATGGTATGGTCTACATGAGCTCCTCAGCTTTAGACTTGAGACTCATATTACAGGTAGATCCATAATATTGATAACGCCTCCCCTGCTACTTTGTCTAGAAATTGTATGGTCTACATGAGCTCCTCAGCTTTAGACTGGTGACCCATCTTACAGGTAAGTCTATAATATTGATAACGCCTCCCCAGCCACTGTGTCTAGAAATGGTTTGGTCTACATGAGCTCCTCAGCTTTAGACTGGAGACCCATCTTACAGGTAAATCCATAATATTGATAACGCCTCCCCTGCTACTTTGTCTTGAAATGGTATGGTCTAATTGAGTTCCTTAGCTTTAGACTGGAGACCCATATTACAGGTAAGTCCATAACATTGATATTGCCTCCTAATTTACTACATAAATGTCAGGATACTGAATTATCTAGATGAGTGTGGAAGCATTACACAATAAGATTGATAATTACTCCTATTCCAATCTTAATAAGTTTTCCTTGCATAAGTAGAAAGACTTGAAATAAATTATTACAAAAATATATATAAATAACTAAAACTTTAGTTATTGTCATAGGAAGAAAAAGCTTTACTGCTAAGGATAGTGTTTTGATGAATAATTTCTAGTAAATGAAAGAAGGGGATCTCCAACAGGACTTGGTTGCAGCCACCCACAGCAAAACATCAAAACTTAATATGCAAAAATGCAGAGTAGACAAGTGCAATAAGAGGCATTTCATCAAAACACAAAGAAACAAAAAAAATGCACATATATTGATGAGACTATAATGGGCAAACATTTCCGACTTAGGTCAGCCCTTTGCCATGTTAGTGGCTCATAGGGCTGAGTATCGTGGGTCAAATTTGTATTGCGATATTTGGAAAAATATCGCGATATATTGCAATATTTTACAACATCGAGATTCCTTTTGATTTTCATTTCAAAAGTTTTTACAAAAATAAAAAAATCTGAATATGTTAGATGGACACGACCAATGATGACATGCAGACAAATTTGACAGTTCTTCCATAACATTCGAAGTCAATCATACATGCATTGATATCCGGTTGAAAGATTTACTTTTGTCCTTGACATGTGCAGTGTGTTGACATACTCATTTTAAAGGTCGAACAAATTGCTTGATATCTATACTATAAGGCTGTGAAGCAAAGTACTTAAACTTCTTCTTTGAATTAGTCGTATTTAAAAGTGGCTAGTCAGAAAATTGTAGATTTTATCATCGCTGTATCAGACGAAATATTAAAAATAAGAGGTGGAATGTGCAAGATGTAAATCATGACGCTCTAACTTAGAGGTCATACATGCATCTTAAATGCATATCATAACGACATGGAGATAAGAATTATATCCACCTTTGGCAATTTGAATTACCCCTATTGTAATTTGAGAAGGAATTCGCGTTTTCTCATAATTTTCAAAGAAACAACTTAAAAATATGAAGATAAAAAAAAATATCGCCAAAAACCGGTTCTCGAAAACGAATACCGTGGTACGTATTGCGAAGCCTCGTATCGCGATATACCGGTACCGCGATAAAACCGCTCAGCCCTAGTGGCTCATGTTGTGGTTATCAGGATTACATGCACACAACCCTCCCACTTGTTTAAGCCGGGCTTCCACTGTCGCGAATGTTGAGGAGAATGAGCTACGATCAGAGGCGAATGAGCAATCATGTCGCATTCCTGTCTGTTCTCATGAAGTATTTATTGGCGCGATAGGCACATGACAGCGCCGCGAACGCAACAAGAATATGCTACGTGTCTGCTACGATAGTGAGGCGAGTGTGATAAGAATAGAGAAGAATGCGACACGAATGTGCCACAATAGAAAGTCACTGAGGCGAATGCAGGAGATTGAGACACAACTTTAACCCGATAGCACTGCGATGCAGGAGGTTGAGACACGACTTTGACCCGATAGCGCTGCGATCATGACAAGATTGTGACATGAGCAAAATCAAAATCATTTGACATATCCAGGAGCATCAATACCTTTTGTTGACTTTGACCTCTTTCCAGGTTGTTTTCTCTTGAAAGGCAAAGTTTTCAAAATATTGATCCGCACACTTTTACATCAACTCTGAGATAATTATTATTGTCACTGTCGAATGTGTATGTATAGCTATCGTGGCAATATCATGTCAAGATCATGGCATAATTCGCGTTGATATTTTCATTCGCGTCACATTCTCAGCGCATTCGCATCACATTTGTGTTAGATTCTTTCTTGTTGGGGCTCTATGGTGGCCCGTTCTCCTCCGCCTTGGGAACAAGAATACACGCGAATGTGAGGAGAATGCGCTGGGAATGGAGGAGAATGTGAGTGTGAGGCGAATAAGAATTCAGACGCAAATGTTTTGAACAGTTTGAAGCATTCGCGTTGGTGCCGCGAACATAGGAAAATGCAGGAGAACATGACACGATAGTGACACGATGAGACGAGAATGTCCACGATTGAGAAGAGAATGTGCTGCGATTAAACAAAATCACCTAATCGTAGCTCTATTGCCTCTGCATTTGCGACAGTAGACGCCCGGCTTTAAATTTGATGGAATTTGAATAATTATACACATGACATGTATTAATTTGATTCTGAATTTTAATAGATTTGATATCTTTTGTTACATGACAGGGTTGGCTGCTGACAAGAAATCCTCAGGAGAGTGAATTACTGCTGAATCTCTTTGACAAATGCTTTGATGATCTTTTCAACTATGTCAATCTAACACTACTGCCAAAGATGGTCACCTTACAGTGTAATCAAATCAGACAGGTATATGTCATGTATTCAAAGAAAAATTTGATGCTTGATAAAAAATAAAAACGTAGTAGTTCTAAGTGTATTATACCGTAATTGCACATTATACAGACTGATTACTTGTTTTGAAAACAATTTGTTAAAAATTTGTACAATTTATTATGCATACTTCAATATTGAATACTTGTATATACACGTAGTTACTAAAGGTCTGAGGACTTTATGAACGGCTCTTTTGTTCTTTCTTCTTGAGGTTTTAAAATACAGATAAGCAATGAGAATTGAAAAGCAAGTGTAGCACTTTTATTTTGCCAAAAAGTGGAAAATACAGATCTGAAGAAATCGTTTTGATTTTGATCATCTCTTAAATATGATTATTTTTCAGGTATACATTTGTAAATTGCTAAATATGTATAACATGACATTTGATTTACACAGTGAGCTATCAAATGACAATGCTTTCTTGATTATCCATATAGGCATGTGATTTGTTAGAGGGTCTAATACCAAAGAAGGATGACAAAGGAAGCCTGACTAGTAGTCATCTAGAGAAATTGTTTATTTTTGCTATTATGTGGAGTCTGGGAGCTTTACTAGAGCTAGACGACAGAGCTAAGATGGAAGAATTCATGCAGAATCATGAGAGTGCCCTGGATCTGCCACCCATACAGGAAGGAGAAACTATCTTTGAATATGTAGTAGACGATAATGGTATGGCTCTATAGATAATTAATAGGATGATTTTATGTTGTGACAAAACTTGGTTAGTCTAATACATGTATATACCGCATAAGTAGAATTTTTCATGTTAGACTGATTTTTACACACCTGTCATTTGACGCAAAATGTTATACGTGTACAAAAATCAATTGAATGGAATGATGAAAGAAAGATTGCTGTTACAAATTTCAAAATTTTGTCTGAACAAGTCAAAGAAATTCTGCATTTTAGCTAAGAACATTGGATTTCATTGATTATTTTAAGGCACTACATGTATTTCTTATTTGAATTTTCCCAGTCTTATTTTCACCAAATTATATTGGTGAATATCCCAGTATTGAATTTTCCCTCTTTCACAATTTGTTTGGAAACCCTTTATGTATATGATTTTATCTACCTCGTCTTATTTGCCCTTGTGATAGTAGGGAAAAGGGTGCAACTCAATTTTCTGTGTACAGTATTTCATAGTTTGTACATTAACCACTTTGATGAAATACATTGATATACATGTACATGTATGCATAAATGTCACCATGGAAATTGAACTCAATTTCATTCACCAGGAAACTGGGAGCATTGGATGAACAGAGTAGAGGAGTACATTTATCCTGCTGACAGTGTACCTGAGTTCTCTACCATCCTAGTACCTAACGTAGACAATGTAAGGACAAACTTCCTTATAGACACCATCGCTAAGCAGCACAAGGCTGTATTACTGATAGGAGAACAGGGCACGGCTAAGACAGTGATGATCAAAGGCTCGATGGCTCAGTACGACCCAGAAAGACACCTTAGTAAAAGCTTCAACTTCTCCTCAGCATCAACACCTATGATGTTTCAGGTGCTTTTCTGATTTACTTAGAAGAAGGGATTTACATGTATGTAACATTTTGAATAATTTGTGAATTTTTAGCTCACCTTGACCAAGCATAGGGAGGCTTGTGCTATCGCTTCAGCATCTGCACTCAGGTCAAGGCAAACGAAACAACTCCATTCCCAGCTTCCTATAACTGTATAAGTCCTACATCAACCAAACTTGTATGGATGGTGCTTCTCTGGATGCTTACAATATTGCATGGCATAGATGCTGCATCTGACCTACAATTCAGGTTTGAGTGACCAGGTTAAGTGAAATTTGACTGGTCCAGCCTATTATAATTCCTAGATCAACCAAACTTTTGTGGTGATAAATGCAAATAATATGCTTACTGCATTGCATTGTACGGATGCTTGTTTTGGACATTTCCATTTCAAGCCTATTAAAAGTCCTAGATCAACCAATCACACAAGAGCAACCAGCATAGCTGTCAACTGACCCGATTTCCGCGGGTCAGTCCCGCTTTTTTACCCTTTGACCAGATTATTTTTCATCACCCGCGCTGGTCATGTCTTTCACCTGATTTTTCGTTGCTGACCCGGGAATCACCCGATTCCGATTTGGTTCCGTCTATAACTTGGGACATTAAATTTCCAGCTGTGACTTTCCAATTAAAACACCTGCATTTACAGGTAAATTGGGATGTTTATTTAGTGATATGGGAAGTAATTAGCCACTTTCATGTTGTTTTAACGACCTGGGCTTGGATTATTAATTCGGAATGTCTATGGAAAGACGATCGTAAACACGGAGATTTATGCAGACGAAAAGGGACAAATGTTTTAATAGTTTTTAAAACAATTGAAGCAGTGAAACGTAGAGTTTATTTCACACAAAATCTTAATCATGGTATAGCAATGACTGAATAAAAATATATCTAGCCTAGCAAATTCAACTATGAACGTTCAGGCCTTGATTAATAAGTCCTAAAATTTTACACATCATATTGTGCTTCATTATCATGATTATGCAGTATTACAATTCAAATAAATGCTTACATGTCTTACAATGAAATGAACTTTATTGACCTGTATTTTTTGGGGGGAGGGGTTAATTTTATTCATAATGACACAAGCAAAAGGTCGCGATTTTGTTTTGCGCGCTATGACCCTCTTTTTCATTTCCCAAAGAGGGTCATTGACCCTCTTTTGTCTGAAAAAAGTTGACAGGTATGGCAACCAGGTTTAGTAAAATGGGACAGGTCCATGTCCAGCCTATTAATAATGCATTATGATGTCACAATCAAACACCTGTCAAAGTATTGTTTGATTAATACATCATGATGTAAAAGTCTGTCAGCAGGTACTATGGCAGACATTTGGTGATCCCACCATTGCTGCATTTTAGCTGATTGGGCAGATGGAAACCATCAATCAAAATTTGGCGATACTTTCACTGTGACGTCAAAATAGAAAACATGACAACGCATAAAGTCATTTCGATAAAATATGACGTCACAATTCAAAATTTTTCCAAATGATGCAATGTCTGGTGTCTGTGATATAAAATCAAGGTTTAAGATGATCATAAATATTTTCTGGAAAATGGACTATTACATGAGTATAAAAGGTCATAGCGTAATCAAGGCTCTCTTCTGTACATACTGTATGAGCTTATAATGTAAAAGTCTCTCAGAAATTGCAGTGTCTGACATAATAGAGAGGTTGAGATTTCCTACTTGTAACTTGTACGGGTACGTCTAATGTTATAAGTTGGACCACATGTTTATGTTGTTGAAATTTATTTTCAAGGAACAATACATGTACCTGTAAATCATTGTAAATATGAGTTGGCAATGACAGTGTTGAAAAATATATATTTCAGTAATTGAAGGTTTAAATATGAATAGATAACCCCCAGTTTCATTCTACTTTATACTGTGAAAGAGATGAAATATCGTGACGTAGCATCCTACATGTAACTCTTACTTTACACATTCACCGGCAATGTGTAGCTTGTAGCAAAAACGACATCAAACACAATAATTGTTGACGTCACAATAGCGGTCTAAAATACAAGTACACATACAAGTTACATGTAGGAAATCTTATTCTCTCTATTGTGATCCTTCCGTAGCTCCAAAACCGTAAAAAGAAAAGATCATAGTATAAACAAGATTTCTGCTATAACTTCATAGTATAAACACAATTTTCTTGTGTAATTTACAGAGAACAATAGAGAGCTATGTAGATAAGAGGATGGGTAGTACATTTGGACCACCCGGAGGAAAGAGAATGACTGTGTTTATAGACGATATCAACATGCCTATCATCAATGAATGGGGAGATCAGGTTAAGTAATTTTTTATAAGAATTTGTAAAATTCCCAAATGTTGATGTCTAAGAAAATTACTCATAGACCAGTCTAGCTTATGCGATACCCCGTCTGTCTGTCCATCCATAAACAATTCTTGTGCTCATAACTCTTCTGAAACTATTAGAGATAGAAATGTAACTCTTTTTGCATTATACTTGGTCTGTGTTCTAGTTGTGCACCTGACATTTTGTTTGAGCCCCTGACCCCCAGGGTCCTAGAAAATGGGCGTGGTCTTTAAAATCTATGTAATCTTGTGCTCGCAACTCATCTGCTGCTATAAATGATGGAGACTTAATTCCTTTTGCAATATGATGGGTCTGTAGTCTATTTGTGCACCTGATATTCTTTTTGGGCTTCTGACCCCCAGGGACTTGGAAAATTCTATGAGATATACTACTGCAACTTTCCATGTGGTTTCATTAAACTAACGTGCTTCTAATATTTCAGGTGACCAATGAGATAACACGTCAGATGATGGAGATGCATGGTATGTACAGCTTGGATAAGCCCGGTGACTTTATATCTATCGTGGACGTACAGTTTATAGGTGCCATGATCCACCCTGGTGGAGGGAGAAATGATATACCTGAACGACTCAAACGACAGTTCTGTATATTTAACTGTACGCTACCGTCAAACAACTCTATTGACAAGATATTTGGTACGTATTATCTAATTATTAAGTTTTCTACTTTAACTAGAAGTATTTACAGTGATTTGTTTGAAAAGAGACAAATGGCTTTGCATCAGTATGAATGAAATTGTTCAAGTAAATACATGTAATATCTCATGCAGTTTTCACAAAAACTTTTTTGTTCCACCAATTTGAAGTCCAATATTCTACTAGCGAGTTGTTTGTTGAGACAAATTCTACTGCCCGACAGAATTTCTGGTAACCCTAGGCATTGGGCCAAAGTGTTTTTGTCATAAGATTGCATATGTATGATGGGTAATTGAATTAAGATGTCGACGCCATGGTCTAGTGGATAGGGCATCGGGTCAGTGACAGAAAGGTTGCTGGTTTGAGCCTCACTAGAAGCACTGGTCGGTCGACATATACTCATCTATGTTCTGTGTTTTTATACAAAACATGTCCTTATCTGTGTATTGTTTACATGTCTATGGTATTTTAAAAATAATAATAATAATTGAAGTAAGATGATTTAAATAAGTGCAAAAACTCCTTTTTGTATTAAAATTATGTTAGTAATGAACTACTTCTATATAACACACATAATACAGGTATCATCGGATGTGGATATTTTTGCTCCTCACGATTTAACCCTCCTGTATGTGACATGGTCAAACTACTGGTGCCAGCCTCACGCATACTCTGGCAGTTCACAAAGGTATGCATACATTAAATTTGATAACACACATGAGAAAAGGGGTTTTATTGCTAGATTTTTTCTTACTTTTTCTCTATAATTTGATATTCCGCATACCTTGTAAACTTCAAAATATTACATATAGGTGCGGTAACCTGCCATTTCTATCCTTAATATTCTAGTTTATAAAATGTCAAATGTATGGTAAATCCATATCAGAAAAGCCTGTTTTAATTTAACAGTCCTATACTGAAAAATACATCACTAAAAACGTCCAAGTCATTGAAAATATCAATAAATAAGCAAAATTTCAATACAAATTTATGAAATAAAGTAGCGCTCCAGGCCTTGCCCATGATAATTTTTGTACCAATGAATGGATTCCTGATCGGCCTTTAAATTTTCATAAAAAATATCGGGGCGAGGCCTGAAGCGTAGATGAATTTTGAAGATTTATATGTAAAATACGATGATTTTCCTTTTTTTTGCTTCATTCAGGGCAAATGACGTTAGAACATGATGTCATAATCAAAATTATGACACCATATTTTCTCAAACATTCAACATTGCAAAAAGTGATCATTAATAGTTCGTTTATCAAAAGCATTTTTCGTTGAAATTATAGGGCCAATATAAGGGGTTAGTGCACCTAGTCCTTTATACTAGATTCACTGTGAAATATTTGGTGAAAAATCCCAGTGTCAATTGACCATGACAATTTACCACTTTCCCAGGGAAATTTGTGATGTCATTTCTATGTAAAGCAATAAGGATCCTTTTATCATGGACGCAACCTTTATTGTTTACGCGACCAATACTTGCATAACTTGTAAGCTTAACAGTAAAAGAAATGTTTAACAAAAACCAAGATTAATGAGCATTTACAACATACAGTATATTAATTTTGTATTACATGTACAAGCAATTGCCAGTGAAATGACAAAGGGGCATAATTTAGAAGATTGAATTTTGTATTTATTATACTTACAGTGTTCTAGGAATTTATTACAAATCCACTTACCATCGGGTAAGTGCCCACCAAAAATGTGCTTACCCAGCAAGGAAACTCACTTACCCTAACAAAAATGTCAGAATATAAAGGGAATTTTAATTTTATAGTGCGCATCCTAGCCATTACCATGATAATAAATTATTATGTCCAGAAATATTGTCACACTGAAAATGCAGGATGACTGCTAAAATATGATCTTGTACTTTGGAACGACTATTTACTTCTGTTTTTGCTACATACACACGGAGAGTGTAATTGGGATTGTGCTTCAAAGTTCGCTTACCAACAGATAAGTAGCATTCTGTTTTCCAGTTACCCTACCTCAATTTTCACTTACCTCGGGTAACAGGTAATGGAATCCTAGAACACTGACTGAATCCTAGACTGAATCCTAGACTGGATCACCTCAAAGCCATGCATTGAAATCAGGAACAGTATAAAATTAAAAATCATTGAAGAATGACTGACAGACAGAATGACAATTTCAAAGTAAGCAACTAGTCAGATTTGCTGGTAAAAACTAGAATTTCATGCAAAATAAAGAAAACCAAATTTTAAATTGAACTTCGGCAGATTTTGTCTTAATTAAGCTATTACTGCAGTACGATAAAATCTTTGTAAATTTAACTAATGAAACAATCTTTATAGATTAAGATGTTGCCGACACCAGCCAAGTTTCACTACATCTTCAACTTAAGAGATTTATCACGTATCTGGGAAGGCATGCTGAAAATAAACGGAGAGGAATGCCAAGATGACCTTACTGTACTTGCTCTGTTCAAACATGAGTGCACAAGGGTCATAGCTGACAGGTATTATAAGAATATATATGCATCGTAATGTAAAGTGTAACATGTACAATGCAATGACTAAATCACAGATTATTCAGTCTTCACCAAAACTTTTTTGAACATTTCGCCCACAGACAAATTCTACTAGCTGATTACATACTTCATAAGAAAATTTCTTCTCATAAGACAATTTCTTCTCATAAGACAATTCCTTCTAGCCCGGCAAAATTTGCCTTGGCATAAAAGTTTGGTACCCAGGAATATTCATGTAGCTCAATACTAGCATATGTATTCATTCTTCAGTAAATACTTGTACTAAATTGACCCTTCCGAACGCGGGAAAAATTTGAGATATTCCATGACGTCACAATGCTGTTTCGATGTTTGACCGAGGTTCGAAGCTTGTTTGTCCGAGGTAAAAGCATTGTGACGTCACGAAATTTTGCATTATTTTCCCGCAATCGGAAGAGTCAATTGTTTATGTATTCTTCAGTTCTTTTTCCCCAACTGTTTACAAGCTCTATTATTTACATATAGATTTACCAATGATGATGACAAGGCATGGTTTATCAAGACCCTAAACAAGGTGATTTTGGAGCATGTTGACGAGACCCTAGGTACACAGTGTATAGAGGAACCCTACTTTGTGGACTTCTTACGGGAAGCTCCAGAGCCTACAGGGGAGGAAGCTGATGACGCAGTCCTGGAAGCTCCAAAAATATATGAACTGGTAATTCATGTAGCTGAAGCTGCTATGGAAAGCTCTTTCAACTTCTGTTCTATGTGTAGAATAATTTCTATACTATGTATAGAACAAAGATGGTCCCAACACCCTAATAGAATGCTTCTTTTTAGGCCAAATGAGCATGAGGAAAATATACTTGTTTTCCCTTACCTGACCTACCCTTCTTTTCTTTCTACACTTGTTCAGAAAGAATCCTTATTTGGTCACTAAGATAGTGCTATTGGTTAAAAATGATAGTAATTTATTGCAAAGTGACATTTGATTTTTGAGTTGGCAAAGCCAACTCTCATTGCTATCACTTTCAACTTCGCACTTGATAACCCTGCACGGACCAAACAACGCACAATGTTACTGGCGCAGTAAGAAATAGGACCACTATGATTTGACAAAAGAACATATAAGACGACAGACGTTTAAGTTCAAGTTGTAAATAATGGGTTAAATGCATTATGAGAATGCAAAAAAATGCTATAAGGAACGATGCTTTAGGAATAGTGATCACTTGTTGATGTCAGTGCATTAAAATATGGCGCATCTACTTCTTTGTACTTCCCTCCTCTGTATAAGGAGCACCCCATTTTTAGATAAATAGGTAAAAAGAATTGTATTTAGGATAAAAAAGACCTTAGATATTAAAATTTGTGGATGTGTAGAAGACTTAAGACAAGTAAATAAATAAATCAATCAATCAATGATATTTTTTTTATCAATCAATGATATTTTTTTAAAGTCAGACATAATTTATAACAATCAACATGATGAGCTATTTACCAACTAGGAAAAAAGGGTTTTCAGTTTGATACTTAATAAACCTAAGATGTTGGTTTTAAGTTGCTTAAGAAGTTTCAAAAGCAAATATCTCCTAAAGTAAATGTGATAGGACTATACTTCATACATACACCCATAACAATTGCAACAAATTTGACATGATCATATTTGACATGACCTTGAAATCTGACCTCAAAAGCAGTTATTTGGTTAAGAAGTTCTATCATTTTATATATTTCCAGACTTTTTTTTTAGATTTGAGACAACTCTTGAATTGTGAGAATCACTCATTCAAGCATTTGAGGCATAGATTAGGAGTTTGATTTGTGCCAGTTTTATACTTTTCTTCTGTATGTTCTTCTCAATTTTACTTTTTGCCAACTCGCAGGACTTTCAGTCCTTTGATTATTAATTTTTGTGAAGTTTAAGAAGACATTGAAGGTAGTGTCTTAAAAAAATAAGATAATATGGTTCTCGTGTACATGAGCTAGGGTAATGATATATTTTGGTACAGATTTACCTACCTTGAAATTATAGATATATTTCATTGTTGAAGATTCCACGTGTCAAATTGTTTTCACATTTCAGATTCCCAGCTATGAAGAGCTGAAT
Source organism: Pinctada fucata (assembly GCA_028142955.1). Lineage (NCBI taxonomy): Eukaryota > Metazoa > Mollusca > Bivalvia > Pterioida > Pteriidae > Pinctada > Pinctada fucata. The sequence continues at coordinate 28,067,238 of AP027110.1, read as the reverse complement.
GAGAAGCTGATTACGTATATGGACCAGTACAATGAACTTGTGAGAGGAGGTCACATGGATCTCGTCTTCTTCAAAGACGCCATGGTCCATCTCATAAAGGTACATTTGTTAATATTTTACTATTTCCTTATAATAAGCTGTAAAGATTTCCACTTAAGAGTTGTGACCGTTCTAAACTTAGATTTTGAATGCAAAGAGGATGGACATCACATAATTTGACAAATTTGTTCATTGCAACATCTTATTTATCACTCCATCATTATGTTTTTTCAATGAGTAGTCATCTTTCCTGTTGTGATTTCACAATGAAAAAATCACTGCATTTTGTAATGTTCAGCTGTCTGACTGGATTACGGGCAAATCATGATTACATATGTAGTGCCTGGGTCTTGATATAAAAAGGCAGTCCAGTAGGTGTGATGTTCGACATTGGCAATCCCTAAAAAAATAGGTACAAGTTGAGAAATCATTAAAGGAAAATTAATGTAACTGAATGAATGGTGAGACATACATGTATATGCTCATATAGTGCTTAATGCTCATATAGTGCTTAATGCTCATATGATGCTTAATGCTCATATGGTCCTTAATGCTGATATGGTGCTTAATGCACAATTAGTGCTTAATGCTCATATGATGCTTAATGCTCATATGGTGCTTAATGCTCATATGGTGCTTAATGTTCATTAATGCTTAATGCTCATATGGTGCTTAATGCTCATATAGTGCTTAATGCTGATATGGTGCTTAATGCTCATATGATGCTTAATGCTCATATGATGCTTAATGCTCATATGGTGCTTAATGCATGTAATGCTCATATGGTGCTTAATGCATGTAATGCTCATAAGGTGCTTAATGCTCATAATTATGGTGCTTAATGCATGTAATGATCATATGGTGCTTAATGCATGTAATGCTCATATGGTGCTTAATGCTCATATGGCGATTAATGCTCATATGGTGCTTAATGCTAATATGGTACTTAATGTCCATATGGTGCATAATGCTCATATGATGCTTGAATCGTACACTTTCAATGACATATCTATAAATTTCTTCTCAGATATCTCGTATTATTGGAACTCCCCGTGGCAGTGCCCTGTTAGTAGGGGTAGGGGGATCAGGTAAACAGTCCCTCACAAGACTGGCGTCATTTATAGCTGGATACAAGATCTTTCAGATCACGCTGTCAAGGTAAACAACACTTTACGTTATTACCAGTACAAAGACATTTTTTATTTTCATCACTTTGTTCTTTTCAAGGATTCTTTACCCTTTCGCAAAAATTCTTACAAACAATTGTGGAAATTTTCATTCGTTCATGAAATCTTTTTTTTTTTTAATTTTTATTTAGCTTACAGAAAAGATATTAGAAAACAAAAAAAATCCTAAATTGAAATATTTTAAAACCATTCATTTAAGGAAAAAATTACGAAAATTCCTCAAATTTTTTGTAAGAATGTTTGTTAAACCGAGCAATGTTTATTGGATCAATTATTTCATAGTGTTACATTAAATTTATGCTTGTTGTCTTTTCAACTACAGATTTCTGGATGATGTATGAAGGTATTGTCTTTTGATATAACCTATAGATTGTAGATACAAATTTACATTATACGTGTATATTGCACACTCACTATCCTATCACTTCACTGCTGTATATCCTAGCTATAGTCTAATACCCAAGCATGCTTTAAATTCAAAGCTTTTATCATCTTAGGCATCAAATCTGTGGTGTTTCAGGGGAAATTATTATAATCTTAAAATTTGATACAGAAATTAAAGTTAATTTTGATAAAAAATGGATAAAGAATATTTTAGTTGTTGTAGTTAAATAATATTCTGATAATGAAATTTTGTGAATAAAAGACGTACATAGTTTATTATGTATCTTTATTCAAGAGTTGTATGGAATAAAGTATTTCTCTTATCTTAAACACAATCTGCATTGTATTTCATCTAAAAGAAACAGGAACGTGACAACAATTATTGACAGCTTGTATTTCAGAGGTGATATTTCTTTGATATTAATTTTATCAGATTTCCAATATTTTACCAGCTGATTGTATCAATAAAGGTTCTGTATTTTCAGATAGCTATTTTAGTATGCCTTATGCTAAGTCATTTCTTATATTTTTGCTCACTGAGAAAACAATTACCAATGTTAACAATCTTTACATATATATACATATATCAACAGGACATACAATGTGAGTAACTTGATGGATGACCTGAAGTACCTATATCGTGTAGCAGGAGGAGAGGGTAAGGGAATCACCTTTATCTTTACTGACAATGAAATCAAGGATGAAGCTTTCCTAGAATACCTCAACAATGTTCTCAGCTCAGGAGAGGTTTGTTGTATTCTTTGTTACTTAAAGTTACATTTGTTCACATCAAGATCAAACCATGAATAAACTATTTTGTCAAATTTTTAATCAAAGCGAGTCTAGCATACTTAAAAATTAAAAACTAAGTGCATGGTTACATCAAGCATATATGCCCTCTCTACGGTTATAACAATGAGAAAAAAACTTAGATATACATGTACTCTGTACATCACCAATTTTTAACCAATTCAAATTGTTTTCACCATAAAATTTATCAAGAATTTTTCAGCCAATCAGAATCGTTGTAACAATGAAAAATGAATGATTTTAGGTGTCCAATCTATTTGCCCGAGATGAGCTAGATGAGATCACACAGGAGTTGATATCTGTGATGAAGAAGGAGAAGCCACGCTGTCCACCCACACAGGAAAACCTCTATGATTACTTCATCTCCAGGGCTCGTAATAACCTACACACAGTACTCTGCTTCTCTCCGGTAATATTATACCTCTTATTCTTTGATTAAACCTAAATTTAATAAGAAAAAAAAGTCAACTTTATTTTACATTTATATTTCTTATCAGTTTAAAATGATGCATTGATCAAATTGACCATGTCATATCACAATTGCACAATACAATTTAATGTGATATCACTTTAAGGTAGTTCGGGTATTGCGTGACGTCATCACTTATTTCCAAAATATAAAAGAATAACGTTGTATTGCCTTAATTAATTGCAGATGTTTAAAATAGTTTAAATAATAAATCCTTCTATTTTTAGAACTTTTTTGTTTGTTATACAGGTTTTTTACGCATTTTTGGCTTAAAATATAGCATTTTTGTATTTAAATTTACAATATCTTTAAAAGTTATGGTCGAAACTCCTTAGAATTTGGTTTACTTATAAATTGTTTCGAACATGTAAATGACGAAAAAGGTACCTTGCAGGGGGTTTTCTTTAACTAAAGGGCATATGAATATAGTCTCTGGCATATTTTGACATCAAATATAAGCCTGCAAATTGTGACATTTTTTACCATTTCATTGCTATTTCTCAAAATATTACAATTGTCTTGACTTCTACTGCTAATAATAAGTACCTGCAGTTCTTAAACAAGTCTTTTCCACTAGAAAATTTGACTTTATATACCTTATATTCATTTTTATTCTGTTTTCCTTGGATATACTCAAAATTTGGGCAAAATATGATTTTCCACTAAGAGTGCCCAACTTTTTTCAAGTATTAGACCCTAAAGATGCCCTGCACAATGCATATATTTTATACATTTTAGAATATCTGAAGATAGATTTTTAGTTTAGAGAAAAAATAAAGTTAGTTTGACCATCCAAACAGTGTCAAAATAACAATACCTGAACCCCCTTAAATCTTACAGTTATTCATGCAAAAAAAAAAACAACATAAGAGTTGATTAATTTAAAGAATCTGTAGCAGTATTCACGAAAACTTTCTTGAACCGCTTGCTGAAGACAAATTTTACTGGCTGATTGTATAGTTTCTTAGACAAATTCTACTAATGTGTCAGAAAGTTTGGTAGCGGCAGTGTTGGGCTAGTGAGTTTTCATGAAGACTGCTGTAGGGTATGTAATATTAAATCAAATGATGAACATAAATGAGGAATGTCTTTATTCTGCTTCAATGTACAGTGTGTTGTAACATTTATGTATTAAAGGTAGGAGAAAAGTTCCGTACACGAGCGTTGAAGTTTCCTGGCTTGATATCTGGTTGTACTATGGACTGGTTCAGTCGATGGCCCAGGGATGCCTTAATAGCTGTAGCAGGACATTTCCTAAACAACTATAACATTGTGTGTAGTAAAGATACTAAGCAACAGATTATCAACTCAATGGGTGTGGTCCATGATGGGGTAGCATTGTGCTGTGTTGAATACTTCCAGAGGTAAGTGACATAAACAACTGTAGTATGCCCTCAGATTTTTCTTCCTAATCAAATGATAAATAATGATTTTGAAATGATAAATGAAAAGTAATGATTTTTTCAAAATTCAGTATTCATGAAACTTTTTAAAACCACTAGCCCAAACTTTGGCTAAAGACCAATTCTACAAGCCATTTGTATAGTTTGTTAGACAATTTCTACTAGCCTGTCAAAATATTTGGTAGTGTTGGGCGAGCAAGTTTTTTGGAAGACTGCAAAATAAGTTCTTTTTCTGTTCATTGTAGGTAATATACATTTAGATTGATAAAAAATAATTCCAAGGAATGCATGTGTCGCCTGCGAAACACAGCGACACTCAGGAATCACTTTTATAGGGTGTGACATCCAAGTATGACAGACAGACGAACAACGGACAAAGTGATCCCTAAGTGTCGCTATGCTTCGCAGGCGACACAAAAATTATGGCATCAGCATAACTTACCAAAACATTGTCACTTTTCAAAGATAAGATTCTTTGATGATGCACTAGCTGTTCAGAATTGATATTTCAGATACCGTCGTCAGACACACGTTACGCCCAAATCCTACTTGTCCTTCTTGGATGGTTACAAGACGTTATATGGACAGAAACACAGTGAGATAGATGAAATGGCCGGCAGGATGAATACAGGACTGGAGAAACTGGTAGAAGCTAGTGCCTCAGTGGATCTATTATCTAAAGAATTAGCTGTCAAGGAGAAGGAATTGGCTGTAGCTAACAGGAAAGCTGACAAGGTACAAAATGATGAAAATCTTTACCATGTTAAAAAAATGCGCACCCAGATGTATTACATTTTTTTAATCATCGTTATGGAGTATCGTCATTGAATCTGATTTGAACAAGCTTCAGAGTACAAATGATCCTCTTTTGTAATTAGATTATTAAAAAAAATATACGCCATATTGGTATTCAAATTTTCATTATGCTGATGCACACAGTCACCGATTTATTGACATTATCAATTTCGATATACTGCCAAACCTGTTACACCACCAAATTCTAGAAAAACAAAAGGTGGTGGTATAACAGGGGAGAAGTGTAGAATATTTATAGGATTTCAGCTATTTTCACTCCTTATTGTTTCATTACAGATACTGTATTTTATGCAATCAGATTCCTTTTATGTCATTTCCAAATTTTGCTCTTTGAGAAGAACATCACTGAAGTGTTCACTTTACAATACTGTAAATGTGGTTATTTTCGGTGGGTGAAATTTTTAGCAAAAGACCATTGCAAAAATATGCGTGGTGTTAATTTTAGCAAAATTGAGAGAATTCCCTTAAGTCCTTTATACTGGATTTAATTTTCACACAGGGGTTATTTTTGTGATAATGGTACAAAAATTTTAAATACCAGAATTATTCATTTCTTTAGTAAAACAAGCTTACAGACTATTTCAATGATAACAGGTATTGGCTGAGGTGACAGTTAGTGCCCAGGCAGCAGAGAAAGTGAAGAGTGAGGTACAGAAAGTCAAAGATAGAGCACAGAAGATTGTAGACGAGATCAATGTAGAGAAAGAGTACGCCGAGGGTAAACTAGAGGCTGCTCGACCAGCATTGAAGGAGGCAGAAATGGCCCTACAGGTACGGTCAGCTCTTGACAAACTTAATGATTTCTTTGTCTGTTTATATCAATTTTACTAGGAACTTGCAAACAATTTTCATTAAAATTTATTATCCCCTCACAAATCTCTTGTGGAGGGGGATATAGCATCACTTCTGTGTTTGTGTTAGAAGACCAAAGAATCTGGCCTCGTAGAAACATTTGACCTTTCACAAATTTCCTCCATGAGCAAGGGTAAAAGATTAAGGTCATTGTGGACTTGAACTTAAAATCCTTATCACAGGATCACCAACCTTCCGCAAATATTTCCTATCGAGAGAGAAGTTGAAACCTATTGGGGGTTTCAATGTTAAGGGTCAAAGGTCAAGGTCACTATGGACTTGATTTTAAAATCCTTGTGTTGTGACTTGATTTTAAAATCCTTGTGTTGTGACTTGATTTTAAAATCTTTGTGTTTATATCACAGAACTTGCAGATGTGAGGGGATGCTATGCTTGCGTTGCCATTATTTGTAGATTACAAAAATTAATTGTCTTTGATTAAAAATGAATGCAGTTATCGATTAGTGGTTATTGACATTATGATGGCCCGTGTCATTGGCCTGTTGTAGCATTGATTTGCTTACATGTATGTATTACATGTAATTTGATATAAAGCTTACATTGTACATTGTATATATGTTTCATTACAGACCATCAAACCAGGTGACATTGCTACAGTAAAGAAGCTGGGTAAACCACCGCATCTCATCATGCGTATTATGGACTGTGCTTTGATACTGTTCCAGAAAAATCTCAACAAAGTCGAACAAGACCCTGAAAGACCTTGTCCAAAACCATCATGGGGAGAATCCCTTAAGGTATAGAGGAAAACAAAGGATAAATCTACGATTAAAGGCCTGCAGCCTGTTTCACAAAACTTCCTACGAAAAAATTCAGGAATTTTCGTAACTTTTGATTGCTTAGTTCTACTTTCTAATTAAATTTAGTGAAGTTTTGTTTCTGAATTTATATGGGATATGTAAAAATGATATAAGAAAACATTATACAATCCTAATAGAAAAACATTACAACATTTTATTCCATGATGAAAGTTAGGAAAATTCCTGAATTTTTTCTTAAGGACTTTTGTGAAATTAGGCACATGGATAAACCTGGGGTATTGCTGGAGGTCAATTCAGATTATTATAATTATCATCTTCATTAGAGTCATGTACATCATCTTAACTCTGTAGTTAGTGGTACTGTTAGGCAATTTAAAGTGCTATGAAATTATAGTCTTGCAAAGCTTTTTGTTGTGACTTATCAATTGACACAATGTTAGAATTTTGTCTATTGTTTCAAAAGCCTCCCTTCATATATTTATAAACCATTCACTGTCTTTTAACTATATATACATACCTTATATCTTTTAAACGTCCTGACCAGATTCCATGGGGACTCTTATTTATCATGTTCTTCAATAGACCCTTTCACGGTAAGATTTGTTCGGATCACTTTTGTCTCTTGGTATGTACTTTTTCCACTCAAAACAATGGAATGATATCATATCGCTCTAAATTTTGGTATGTACTGCTGCACCATGACGTCATTTAATTGTCTTGAGTGGAAAAAGTACCGTACAAAGAGACAAAATTGTTCCAAGAGAACCTTTTCTCCCACTGTGGACTGGAATATCCATTGAAACGCTGGGAAAAGATATCCTTGTCTTACCCCTATGGGGTAAGATTATAACTACTAGTATCAGCCATATGCTGTCATGTGGGATGAGAAAAGCTCACCCGAGGGGTCTGGTTTCTGGTCAGGGAACGAGGCTTGCCATTTCTATGGGCCTTTCTTGAAATTCCATGAAATCGTCAACTTTATCAAATTCGAAAGATAAAGGAATATTCTTTCGTTTTCGGCGCCCTCAAATTATTATTAGCCTTAGCCTTAATTGTTTTAACAAGAATTATAATGTTAAAAAAAAAGGTTTAAAAGGACGTTTTTGTTGAGAGGTCGCCCCTTTAGGTGCAAAAATCATGATGTCACAATGGATGATAATGACGTCACAATATGGATACGGCCTATACGACCGACGTCAAAAGTCGCGCAAGGTACATGTGGGATACAGTGACCCTTCATGGCGCGTCGCTATGGGCAAACTCTATCCCACATGGGGACAAATGGGAGATAACATTTTCACATGCCTTTTGACTGTAACGTCAATTGTGACGTCATACATGATTGCTGCATTGGCCATTAAATTATGAAAAAGAATACATGAACTCTCATTATTGAGCGCTTTTAGACAGAGGGAGAAAAATAATCAATCACCTGTTGTGATCAGGGAGATGGAAATCCAACCCTGGTGTCCGGGATTTGTTGTCCACGACTCGGCAAGCCTCGTCATAGTACAAGCAAATACTTAACACTCAAGTTGGATTTTCTTGTCTCTGATCACATCTGGGGATAGATTCTATTAATCTTGAGAGAGAGTCTATTGCTTTATTAACCATGAGCCATTTGTCATGTTAATAATGTGGCAAGTGAACTATCATTAAGGATCCCGCACCCTAATAGAGTACTCCCGGTTAAAATTTATGCACATTTTCATAATTTCCCAACAAATGCCGATGATTTCATGATTGGGAATCTTCGGGGTGACAGAGTATTGTATGAGAAGTGTTATCCATAATTTTAGCTAGAAAAGTATGTATTGCAGTCTTTTTGAAGATAATGAAAATCTTTATCTCTGGTATTTATTATTGAAAAGGCATTAGGGGTTGAATACCTGAAAGATAAGATGGAGCTCTTGACGTAGTTCCAAAAAGACCACTTCGTAAATTTATAATAGGTGACAAAATGATAATAAGTGTTCGAAGAAGGAACTATTTGCAGTGTTTTCCATTATACATCATAGTGCATTTGTCTCTTAAAAATTTTGAGCTGAATAACAAGATAGGAAAATGGTGTCTCACCGCCGACATATTCTATCTGTATATTTTTTAGTTGATGAGTGGATCAGGGTTTCTGAACTCCCTAACAACATTCCCTAAGGACTCTATCAATGAGGAGACAGTAGAACTCTTACAGCCCTATCTCTCCATGGAGGATTATACATTTGAAAATGCTAAGAAAGTATGTGGTAATGTGGCAGGTTTACTGTCATGGACCACTGCTATGGCCTTCTTCTATGGTATCAATAAAGAAGTCCTGCCACTGAAGGTAAGTGTGTTGATGCAGGCTTTCTACTGTTCCTACTTTTTCCTACTATTTCCTACTTTTCCTACTTTTTTATTTTGATCCTTTTTTTGTCCTACTTTTTCTTCAAAACCTCCTACTATTCCTACTTTTTCATCTCAAAAGCAAAAAATTACTTGCTTCACTTGTCATCGACATCTGATTCAAAGTTTTAAAAAAAATTCGGGCTCGCTTCGCTCGCCCATTCTGTATATTTCACATGAAAAATCAATCTGTCCTTATTACTCTCTGTGATTTCCTCAAAGATGAACATTACCAGTCTAAAATCATTGCTTATTGTAATATGTGTGTCATATTTACTGAAAATTTCCTACTTTTCCCCTATAAATTCCTACTTTTTCCTACTTTTCTCCTACTTTTTTTCATTGACTACTCCCTACTTTTTTCCTACTTTTTCATCAAGGTAGAGTAGAAAGCCTGTTGATGGTGTTTCTAATGTTATAGTGTCGGGACTTCAAGGTTTACTTGCATACTGTAAAATCATAAAATTTTGTTGGTGAAGTAATTCCGTTATTTTTGTGTATTTTTGTTTCATCGCACCTGCTTGCAGGCTTTTACATTATGATGATGTAATCAATGGTCAACCACAGCTTTGACAGGCCATTTTATTATGATGTCATAGTGGAAAGTCCGCAAACAGTGCGGTGATCCCACTATCGAATAGACTATAAATCATTTTATAGAAATCGCTAAATTGGTGCAGTAGTCATTAAAAGAACAATGTTAATGCTTTAAATGGCATGTATTACAGGACATTCAGGGTTTTTTTTTTTTTTTTTGCATTTTTAGCTCACCTCGATGAAGTTGAGATGAGCTTATGCTATATCCCCGGTGTCCGCGTCCGGTTAAAGTTTTTGGGGTAACTCAGTATCTGACAAAGTACTAACAGTTACCAAACTTGCACAAGTGATTCATCTTTGGATGCTGAGGTGAACCCATGCATCAGATGCTGCATCTGACCTACATTTTCTGGTTGAATGACTTTGTCAATGTCTGGTTAAAGTTTTTGGGGTAGCTCAGTATCTGACAAAGTACTGATGCTACAGTAACCAAACTTGCATCAGTGATTCATCTTTGGATGCTGAGGTGAACCCATGCATTGGATGCAGCAACTGACCTACATTTTCCGGTTGAATGATTCTACCTTTAAAGGCCAATATTGAGCAAAGTATAAGTGCTACATGTACCAAACTTGCATATTGGATGTATCTTTGATCAAACTTTCATAAAATGACCTTGACCTACTTTTTCTGCTTGAGTGATTTTGCCTAAAAAGGTCAATATTGAGCAAAGTATAAGTGCTACATGTACCAAACTTGCATATTGGATGTATCTTTGATCAAACTTTCATAAAATGACATTGACCTACTTTTTCCGCTTGAGTGATTTTGCCATTAAAGGCCAATATTGAGCAAAGTATCCGTGCTACATGTACCAAACTTGCATATTGGATGTATCTTTGACCAAACTTTCATAAAATGGCCTTGACCTACTTTTTCTGCTTGAGTGATTTTGCCTTTAAAGGCCAATATTGAGCAAAGTATAAGTGCTACATGTACCAAACTTGCATATTGGATGTATCTTTGATCAAACTTTCATAAAATGACCTTGACCTACTTTTTCTGCTTGAGTGAGTTTACCTTTAAAGTCCAATATTGAGCAAAGTATAAGTGCTACATGTACCAAATTTGCATATTGGATGTATCTTTGATCAAACTTTCATAAAATGACCTTGACCTACTTTTTCTGCTAAGTGATTTTGCCTTTAAAGGCCAATATTGAGCAAAGTATCAGTGCTACATGTACCAAACTTGCATATTGGATGTATCTTTGATCAAACTTTCATAAAATGACCTTGACCTACTTTTTTCCACTTGAGCGATTTTTCTTTTAAAGCCAATATACATGTACCTAAAGATATGTTTAAATTGAATTTTGCTGCCGCGAGGTGAGCTTCATAATCTTTGATTACACTATGTTTCACTTTCATACCTTAATTAAACATTTATATATGAGCAATAACTTTCATAACATTACATAGAATCATACTTGTACTTGCACCAGAAAAAAGTTCTTAAAGTATTTATACTGAAAGAGGTGTCATCAGAGCTATTAAATTTAGTATTGTTTATAAGTTTAATCAATATGATGATTTTTGCTAGGCAAACCTTGCTAAACAAGAAGCTCGTCTACAAGTAGCCAGTAAAGAATTGTCTGGTGCCCAGGCTCAACTCGACGAGAAACAAGCAGAACTGGACATAGTACAAGCCACGTTTGATGCTGCTATGTTAGAGAAACAGGTATATTTAGTCAATGCTTGTACATGTTAAAATAGAACGTACAGTTTAATTTTGATAATTTGTTCTAAAGTCAGAAATCATCAGAAAGATTTATCGTCGTAGTTGTTAAGGAAATGCTTCTCTCAATCCTTTTACTGTGTCGCTGCGATTGAGGGACTGTTATATGTCGGACATTGCACATATTGGAGGACTCATGCATTTTGACATCATAATCAAATGGCCCTTCAAAGCATTGTTTTACGGACAATTGATTATATCGTTATTATACAATGTATTAAAGTTCATATTGGAATTGTGTCTTTAACGGTGATGTCATATCAGACATTTATCATGTTTGTGGACTACGCACTTCGCACTTCGAAGTGACTGTGTCAAAAAGGCAAAAATGTTTATTTCATTCCAATGAACTTAAAATACTTTCGTGAGGAATGAGTTTATTTTCATGTGTGAAGATTCACATTTTAAACTTTTAAATGTCATTTCGTACATTGTGTGCCAAGAATTCACTTTTCTTATCGCACCTCAGTTTGGAGTACGAAGTCTGAAGTACATCAATTGGAAAAATGACCAATAAAAACAACACCAAAAGATCACTCTGACATTTTGAGCCTAATAACATGATCGAATAAGAAATTGGCCCACGCGCGCGATCTATTAAGTAGCAAAACCTAAATGTAACATCCTCTCTTGTTATTGTAGAACCTATTAGAAGATGCTGAATCCTGTAGAAGGAGAATGCAGGCTGCCTCAGCACTGATAGGAGGGCTGGCTGGTGAGAAGATCAGATGGACTGAACAAAGTAAACAGTTCAAGTCACAGATTGATAGGTAAAGTGTTGTGACTTCTTGTTAGTCCCCTAGACTCAAGTCACAGATTGATAGGTAAAGTGTTTGTGACTTCTTATTAGTCCCCTAGACTCAAGTCACAGATTGAGAGGTAAAGTGTTGTGACTTCTTGTTAGTCCCCTAGACTCAAGTCACAGATTGATAGGTAAAGTGTTGTGACCTCTTGTTAGTCCCCTAGACTCAAGTCACAGATTGATAGGTAAAGTGTTGTGACTTCTTGTTAGTCCCCTAGACTCAAGTCACAGATTGATAGGTAAAGTGTTGTGACTTCTTATTAGTCCCCTAGACTCAAGTCACAGATTGATAGGTAAAGTGTTGTGACTTCTTGTTAGTCCCCTAGACTCAAGTCACAGATTGAGAGGTAAAGTGTTTGTGACTTCTTGTTAGTCCCCTAGACTCAAGTCACAGATTGATAGGTAAAGTGTTGTGACTTCTTGTTAGTCCCCTAGACTCAAGTCACAGATTGATAGGTAAAGTATTGTGACTTCTTGTTAGTCCCCTAGACTCAAGTCACAGATTGATAGGTAAAGTGTTGTGACTTCTTGTTAGTCCCCTAGACTCAAGTCACAGATTGATAGGTAAAGTGTTGTGACTTCTTATTAGTCCCCTAGACTCAAGTCACAGATTGAGAGGTAAAGTGTTTGTGACATCTTGTTAGTCCCCTAGACTCAAGTCACAGATTGATAGGTAAAGTGTTGTGACTTCTTGTTAGTCCCCTAGACTCAAGTCACAGATTGATAGGTAAAGTATTGTGACTTCTTGTTAGTCCCCTCGACTCAAGTCACAGATTGATAGGTAAAGTGTTGTGACTTCTTATTAGTCCCCTAGACTCAAGTCACAGATTGATAGGTAAAGTGTTGTGACTTCTTGTTAGTCCCCTAGACTCAAGTCACAGATTGATAGGTAAAGTATTGTGACTTCTTATTAGTCCCCTAGACTCAAGTCACAGATTGAGAGGTAAAGTGTTTGTGACTTCTTGTTAGTCCCCTAGACTCAAGTCACAGATTGATAGGTAAAGTGTTGTGACTTCTTGTTAGTCCCCTAGACTCAAGTCACAGATTGATAGGTAAAGTGTTGTGACTTCTTATTAGTCCCCTAGACTTGCTGGCAGCTAGGCTTCATGGAAACTTTCTAATCCAATGATAGGGCTTGTTGAGATTACTAAAAATTTTACCAGGCTTGTAGATATTGTCTAAAAAGCCATACAGTGGGCTAGTAGAGTTTGTTTGTGCATTAGTGGTTCAGAAAATCTTCTTGTGAAGACTGCGTGGGGATTGATTTATTATGAGGTCAAAGATCAAGTTCATATGTCCAATTGTCATAGAACCATTGATTACAAGGGAGTGATTTTGTGATAGAGTTTGTGATACAGCTTGGCACATTACATCCATGGTGCATATTTTTAGGTTACATGAGGTAGTTATGTCAAGTTATTTCATCTGCTATATATGTACTTTGACCTCAAAATAAATATCAAAATGCCTACATGTTTCAATTTCAATACAAATTTGATTAATTTTCAGCTCTACTGGTCAAAGACCAGTCAAGCTTATGCGATTGCCCTGTGTCCAACGTCCGGCCGTCTGTCTGTCTGTCCGTCCGTTAAACTTTTCATGTGAGTGCGAATCCTCTGAATCTGTGAATAGTACAAAATAAATTCTTTTTGCATGAAAATTGGCATGTGGTCTAGTTGTGCGCCTGATATTTTGTTTGAGCCTCTGACCCCCATGGTCTTGGAAAATGGGTGTGGTCATTTTCTCCAATATAACTCTATGTAATTTTGTGAGCACCGATTCTCAGAAAGTATAATTGATAAAAAATAATTGTTTTTGGTTTATTCTCAGTCTGTGGTCTAGATGTGCACCTGATATTTTGTTTGAGCCCCTGACGCCCAGGGTCTTGGAAAATGGGTGTGGTCATTTTCTCCTATGTAACTCTATGTAATCTTGTGAGCACCAATTCTCAGAAAGTATAATTGATAGAAAGATAATTGTTTTTGCTTTATTCTCAGTCTGTGGTCTAGATATGCACCTGATATTTTGTTTGAGCCTCTGAGCCCCCATGGTCTTGGAAAATGGGTGTGGTATTTTTCTCCAATATAACTCTATGTAATCTTGTGATCAATTGATACATTATATTAATCATTCTCTGGTCTTGTATTTTGTTTGAGCCCCTGATCTCAGGGTCTTGGAAAATGAGTGTGACACTTATATTAATTTAAGCAAACAACCAGGAGAGCTTCAGTCTCATCAGAAACTTCTGGTTTTATTTCCTGTGAATTTTTCCCATTCTAAGTCCAGCTCAAATTGGTTGAATTTTCATGTTCAAAAGAAATCTCAACTTCAATCAAAAGTTTATTTTGACTTGTACATAAGACACTTGAAAAAGTTACACAAGAGAAATCTTACCCTCCCTATGTTATTTATAGATTGGTAGGAGATGTGCTGATATGTACTGGTTTATTTATTGATTGGTAGGAGATGAACTGATGTGTACTGATTTATTTATAGATTGGTAGGAGATGTACTGATATGAACTGATTTATTTATAGATTGGTAGGAGATGTACTGATGTGTACTGATTTATTTATAGATTGGTAGGAGATGTACTGATATGTACTGGTTTACTTATAGATTGGCAGGAGATGTACTGATGTGTACTGGTTTATTTATAGATTGGTAGGAGATGCACTGATGTGTACTTGTTTATTTACAGATTAGTATGAGAAATATACTGATGTGTACTGGTTTATTTATAGATTGGTAGGAGATGCACTGATGTGTACTTGTTTATTTACAGATTAGTATGAGAAATATACTGATGTGTACTGGTTTATTTATAGATTGGTAGGAGATGTACTGATGTGTACTGGTTTCCTATCTTATTCTGGACCGTTCAATCAGGAGTTCAGGAACAAACTTCTAGAGAACTGGGAGAAGGAACTTTATCAGAGACGGATTCCGTTTACACAGCACCTCAATCTGATAGCCATGCTAGTGGATAATGCTACTGTAAGATTAAAATACCTAACAACATTTGGAAATATGTGTGAAAGAAACTTGGCAGCTTTTCATAATGTCATCTTTTAGGATTCCTCAAAAAGATTCTAAGCGAAATGTTGTAAAGTAGAGCGTTTAGTGAAGATATCAAAAAAGAAAAAACCTTTTCCTATCTACCATTTAAAATTTAGCTCCGAAAATCATATGACAATCGACAGATTTCCATGTTTAGATTTATATGTTTTGTCGCAATGTAAATTAGTCAAATTTCTTGTTAGATTATCATTTTTCAAAATAAGATGTGTTAGAGTAAATTTTTGTCTCCTTGTAGATTGGTGAATGGAACATACAAGGTTTGCCAAACGATGAATTATCTGTACAGAATGGTATCATTACAACCAAAGCCACACGCTACCCTCTTCTGATAGATCCTCAGGGACAGGGGAAAGCCTGGATAAAGAACAGGGAAAAGGACCATGATCTGCAGGTAAAATTGTACCAAAAATATTGTATTGGGGGAACACAATTCGACTTATACTAGTATTCAAAGAAGTTCTTGTATATCATTTCATTATACAAAGTTTAAACTTGAAGGCATTTACTCCTTCAACTGCTGGTATCCCTGTTTGCTCTCATTGTACATATTTTACCATATTCTATACTTGAAGTTGATTGGAAAAAATATACAGAATACCAATAGAGAAAGAATATTTGTCTGTTTTCAAATGTGTAGGAAAATAGTAAATGCAAAAAACTGTTGATTTGTCCAAAAATACTTATTATAAATGCCAGAGAAATCAGGTCTGACCTGGGAAGACAATGGCCTCGGTACATGTATAAATTCCCTCTAATTTTAGGTGACATCTTTGAACCACAAGTATTTCCGTACACACTTAGAGGATGCTCTGTCACTAGGACGACCATTACTTATAGAGGACGTAGAGGAAGTCCTTGATCCAGCCCTGGATAATGTACTGGAGAAAAACTTCATCAAGTCTGGATCTACATTCAAAGTAAATTATATCATACATGTTATAGACTCCTTGTTAATAATCTCTTTTCACTCTGTTACCATGTCTGATACAAATATTAAGGGATACCATAGCCAAAATGTCTCAAATTGCACCTTTTGGCGGACATTTACATTTTGATGTCATAATCCCGTCACTGATTTGTCAGAAAATTAAATGTCAGCATATCTTTTTGAAAGTCTACTTGCAGATGTGATTTCGGACATTTGGCTATCTGAGTCTTCATTTTCATGATTTTATAGGATATGAACTAAATATTTTACTTTTCTATGAAAATTCTGTAATATCCTTAGGCACCTAGAATGTGAAAGAGTGAATAACAGGTTTTACCAGGGTATAGAAGTTGTTACTCCATAGTGATATATAGAATATAGACTAGTACATTTACTTTATGTAGGGACATATTCCGATACTCGTTTAAATAATACAATTTTGTGTTCAGGTGAAAGTAGGTGACAAGGAGTGTGATATCATGAAAGGCTTCTATCTGTACATCACTACAAAACTGGCTAATCCAGCATATACACCTGAGGTAAGATGTTCATATCTTAAAATATCTGATACATACATGTATATAATGTATTAAAACATGGAAATTTTGCATGGGTGTAAGTTTTGTGTGAACCATTTCACAAATCAAGGAACTTCACAAAAAATTCCTCCCCGCCAAGTGTTGAAGTGTTCTCTGAATATACCTCTATTCTTGACCAGAAAAGATTACCAGCATATAGATGATAGTGATAGTCATATGATAGGCTTAAAATAGTTTCCTATAAAGTAGATTTAGACTGTATTTATCATACTTAATCGAAGGGGATTACCGGGCTAGAGATTATTTGCATACCACGTGATACGCTACTGTGTCGAAGGTAAAAATTCTTTGTGATGTAGGTTAGTGCAAGAACTTCCATCATAGACTTCACTGTAACAATGAAAGGACTGGAAGACCAGCTGCTAGGACTTGTTATATTGAAGGAAAAAAGTGTATGTATCTTGTCAGTTATATAATATACTACATTTTAAACTACAAATATTTTTACATCTTGAAACAATCACTGATACCTTAAAATTTCATTAATGGTTTTGAAGAAAACAAAATTCTATTCATGTTCGAGTTGCACAGATGTTTCGTTATCATATAGATATGCTATAAGGATTCCACGGATAGTTTTACAGAATCTGCATACTTGTACATGTATATAACGTTTATCATTATTTGTAGGAACTAGAGGCAGACCGTGCCAAGTTGATGTTAGATGTCACCACAAACAAGAGAAAGATGCAGGAACTAGAGGATAACTTATTGTACAAACTGACCAGCACAAAGGTAGAGTTTCTTTACAAATTGTTTTATCTGCTTGCTATGTCAATCTGTTAATATAAAGAAATCTTTAGGTGCTTTACATTGTTTAACTTTGTGTTGTATTAATTTTGTATTTTGTGGACTTGTTTTATATTATAAAGAATTTTTCCAGGGTTCCCTTGTTGATGATGAATCTCTGATACAAGTATTGTCCAACACCAAAGTGACCGCTGCAGAGGTCAGCGAGAAACTGACCGTGGCTGCAGAGACAGAAATCAAAATTAATGAAGCCAGAGAGGAATTTAGACCAGGTCAGTATATATAAATTATTTCATACTGTGCCCTGTTTAAATATTTGATGATTTATAATGTATATACTTAATGTCAAACTTATAATACATGTTAAAAATAATGTTCATCTTATAGTTCAGGGGAAGGGGAGGAATTTGGTTTTTATGCCCCCGGAATCAAAGATTCGGGGGCATATAGTTTTTGGACTGTCTGTCTGTTTGTCTGTCTGTTTGTCCGAAAAACTTTAACATTTGGCTTAATTTTTGAATGGTAAGTGATAGGGCTTTCATATTTCATATGTGTATTCCTTGTGACAAGACCTTTCCATTGATATCAAAATTTTTGACCTCATGACCTTGACCTTGACCTTTGACCTTCTTTTCAAAAACTTTAACATTGGGCATAACTTTTGAATGGTAAGTGATAAAGCTTTCATATTTGACATGTCTATTCCTTGTAACAAGACCTTTCCATTGATACCAAAATTTTTGACCTCTTGACCTTGACCTTTGACCTTTTAACCCAGTGACCCTGACCATGACCTTTCACATACATGTACTTAACAGAAAATAGTGTTTATACTAACAAAGATGCCACCGGGGGCATTCGTGTTTCACAAACACAGGCTTTATTTGTTTTTTTTTTATTCCACAAAAATCAAAGATCCTGGGTTGTATAGTGTTTAAGCCCCTAGAATCAACAATTCTATTTTCAATTGAACAATGTTTTCTCCCTGAAAAGCAGTAAATCAATGTTGTGTATGCATGTTAATTATCTACATGTAGCTGCACATGCTTGTAGAATAACATTGTATTTCTCTCCGAATGAGACAATATAGACTTCTTGCACTGATAGGGTCACCATAAACTCCTTTATTGCATATATAAAATGATATTTATCTTATAACCTGAATTTTACTAGTGACCTTTATTGTATTTCCCATTCTGGTTTAACAAAGCATCTCTCCTATGTCATTGGAAGGTTGATATAAGTTTTTCACATACCTATTTTACTCCTTTGTATCTAATAATGTTGTTCCTATCAATTTACAGTGGCCACTAGAGGTAGTATACTGTACTTCTTGATATGTGATATGAGCATGGTCAACTGTATGTACCAGACTTCACTCAAACAGTTCCTGGGACTCTTTGATATATCCATGGACAGGTATTGAATGATAACAATTGGACTATCATATTGATATGAAGTGAGAGCTTACTTGAATATGAGTGGAATTGTTCTTTGTGTTTATATTTATGTTGAACAAATGTGAACCATCAGCATTTTTTACCTACAAAAACAGCAGTTCTTATTACTTATATATGTTATATATTCACTGGTGATGAGGCAATTATGCTACATTATTGACCTTCCATTTGTGGAAAAAAAAATGCAAAATTTCGTGACAGCACAATGCTTTTACCTCGGACAAACAAGTTTCGAACCTCAGTCAAACATTGAAATTGCATTGTGACGTCATGGAATTTCTCAAAATTTTCCTGCGTTCGGAAGGGTCAATTTACATATAATGGAATAGTTTCATAAACAATGGGTTCACCTTTTCGGTTATTTTTTGAGTATCGGTTCCTAAAAGTCTTTCTATGTATAACACTAATGTTAACATGTATTTTTCAGGTCAGAGAAGATTTCTATGTATAACACTAATGTTAACAAGAATTTTTCAGGTCAGAGAAGAGTCCAGTGACTACCAAGAGGATAGCTAACATTATAGAGTTCCTGACGTTTGAGGTGTTCAGATATACATGTAGAGGATTGTACGAGTCACATAAATTCCTCTTCACACTCCTATTAACACTCAAGATAGATATACAGAATAAAAAAGTCAGACATGAGGAGTTTCAAACTTTTATCAAAGGTGAGTTATAGCTTTAGAAGTACGGTTGTCGAAATGGCTATACGTCTGATAGACTTGACATTGTTATGTTAAAATCAAAGAGCCCAGTACAAAATTGATTTGCATTCAGGGGGTATATCTTACATTGATTTGAAATCTCTCAAACATCAAAATGAGGCAATAAGCATAAGCTGCTAGTAGAAATGTCCCACATTGCACATATCTTGCAGATAGACACACAACGTCTCTGTCATGCGTTACACTGTGAACGAAAAAAACTATTCGCCATCCTACCTACGAGAAGGAAATATGGGTTGTAGATTGCAAACTTCATAATATACTTTTTAGACAAGTGTAGCACAAATTTTTATCGCCACTCCTGTCATCCAGTGGATTTTATTTATCCAAATTTTAGTGACTCCCCATACCTGTGCAAGTGTAAATAGTGTATATAGTTTAAACCTTTTACTGGATTTTATGCGTCTGTGGTTGCGGCCCAATTAAATTTTTACTTGCAAGAGGTTCTCCAACACTGGAGGGATTTATTACCTGGAACAGAACATGGTGGTTGATGCTCTTGTACATTATGACATCATAATCATCCAGCCTGTTAAAGTATTTTATGTTGGGTCATCATGACATTGTTGGACATATGGCATCTTACAATTTTTCATGAATCAAATATTTCATAGTATAAGACAATAAAATGTTACAAAGGAAATTTTCATGTTCCTTTAGTTATAATAACATATTTCTTCTGATCATGTTCTTGAAATTGCTCTGAAGGAAAACCTTTACCTTTCAATGAAGGTCCATTTTGGGCACCATAATTAGTGTCATACAGACATTTTTTCAACTTCTAAGTTGAATTCGGCTTCCCAGATTAAAAAAAAAAACTATGAATTTGGCTGAGAATTTTGTTATCTAAATTTGGTTCCAGAATTCTCTCATCTAAGATCACATCTAGTGAAATTTGTCATTTTTGACCCGCTTTTCAGATTTTTTCATTGTGTAATGGAATAATGTCTGGTTATATTTCCTATGTAGTGAAGAAGAGACTACATGAGTATGAGTGTTTATATCTTTCTGTTTATAATTCACAGGTGGAGCAGCTTTGGACCTGAATGCCGTTACTCCAAAACCCTCTAAGTGGATCTCAGATATGACATGGCTTAACCTTGTACAGCTTAGCACTCTAGGACAGTTCTCAGAAATACTCAACCAGGTAACATATGTTATCTATATTATGTAGGTTTATTAATACATAAAGGTAGGGGTTTATAGTATCATATCATGGAAGCCTCGTATGACTCGTAAGAAATGAATGTTCAATTTTGACAGTTAATTGGAGTATGAACTTTGGTTTGTTGCATCACAAATATTTGTAAATGGTGTGGTTTAGCTTCGCGTATTGATGCAGTTTAGTGGACAACTCATTTCTCAAATATGAGCGTTTTTATGTACAATAAAAAGAGTTGTATTATATACCTGGGCTTGTCTCTCCCTATAGGTTGCTCGCAATGAGAAGATGTGGAAGTCTTGGTTTGATACAGATGCTCCAGAAGAGGAACAGATCCCTTACGGCTACTCTACGTCATTAGATGCCTTCAGAAAACTCCTACTTATTAGGTCATACAATAACATACCAATGCCTTTTGGATCACTGTTTGCATATTCATTCTTGTATTTTCTTCTTTCAACTCAATTGAATAATGTTAATATGTGATATGTTTTAAAGCTGCTTTTAAAGTACATGTCCACATAAGAATCATGCAGGGGTGAGACATGAAAATTTTTTTCAGAACTTTTTATTCCTGTTTTGAGACATATGGATAGTACAAACAAACAGAATGAAATTCATTTCTCAAGGTTCGGATGGTGAAGCAAGATATTTACCTCATATTTCATAAAAGATTATGAAGGAAAGAAATGGCTGGAAAATTTTCTCTATATATATGATTCAACCAAATTTGCTGCAGCTATGACTTTCTTCATCATCCAACTTGAAGTATGAGAAAAATTCCTTCAGAACATTCATATGGAGACTAATCTGAACACATTTCAAAAAAACAAAGTTCTGCAAAATTTTAAGGTTTTTCAATTCCCTGATCCTCACATGGACTTAGCATCATATATGGCAGATCTTTTTGAATTTTGAAAACCAAAAGAATTCATTCTTTTCAAAATACAGAGTTACTGTCTTTATTTGTGCAGCTTTCTGACATAAAGTGATTGTTACATCATCAATTCTTTGGAAACCTGCCTCAAATTCAAGAAAACAGGGCTACAAATGTATGATGTTTTTAAAGGAATTAAATGATGTCGCATTACTTTAACAGTCCAAGAGAATACTGGAAACAGTAATATTACTAAAAACAATAATATAACTGACATTGGAGTTATCTTTCTTGGAAATTTATCTCTTTATATTACTGGAAGCAGTAATACTATTTAGATAGTCAGTTCGCTCTTATACCAGTGGATTCGGGGAGAAATGAGGGTGATAAGGTGTTGTATCTCATTAAAATGTACACTGAAAAATTATTCAAAACATCAGGAAAATTTTTTTCCTTAACATATCTAAGAAAAATATGATATCAGAAAGAATAAAAAGTGGAAAATAGGTTCCAAATGGACATAATTTTCACTTTTCAGTAAAAAAAAATGTTCATATATAATTGATTTGTTGTTGAATGAAAGAATTGTATGATAGAAACTGTGCTTGTAGCTTTAAAACTTTGCTTTGTCTATATTACAGAAAGATGTAATATAGAGTGGCAACATTACTGTTTTCAATAATATCAGGGATTATTGTTAACAGTAATATTACAGTTTTAAGTAATATTACTGTTTTTAGTATTCTCCTGGACTGTTTAATGTCAGTTATCACCACAAATGTAACTTTGTCCTTTAAAATCAAAAAGATGGAATGGACAGGTACAATTAGATTTGCTATCTATACAACAGAAGGGGAATACTATTATTAGCCTGATGCCTGGGGATACCAGAATTTGTGCAGGGCTAGTAGAAATTGTTTAACATATCTACAGTTGGCCAGTAGATTTTTGTCATCGTGTTAGTGGTTAAAAAATGCTTACGTGAAGACTGTGTAAATTGACCAGAGGGAATATTACATGAAGGTTTACATCCACAGGTCTTGGTGTCCAGATAGAACCATTCCACAGGCCAGGAAGTATATAGCTGATTCTATGGGAGCGAGGTATGCTGAGTCTGTCATACTTAACCTGGAAGCTACATGGGGAGAGAGCGATACACGTACACCACTTATATGTCTGCTATCTATGGGGTCTGATCCCACCAACCAAATAGAATCACTAGCCAAAAAAGTACAGCTAGGTATAACATTCTACGTTCATTCACTTGGCAGTACCAGATTTTCTTGTCTCACATTGAGTGATAGTCAACATATTGTGGTTTCATAAAATGTCATTGTTTGCTTGATTAATATTTTGCTTCAGTTCTTGTAATAAATTTGTTGAAATGATAATTAAAATGAGACCATTGCAACAGAGACTGGGGAATCCCATCCTCATGCAAACAATTTGCAACATCCATGACTCGGGAAGCCTCGTTGAAATATTTTTCCCTTGAATGAGATTCCTCTTTCTCAAGCACAACTCCATTAAATCTGTTTTAAGAAATGAGTAAGAATTATGTCTGTCCTTCTTCTTTTTCTCAAGATTTCAGAGCAATTTCCATGGGCCAAGGACAAGAAGTGCACGCCCGCAAACTTATCAGTCAATTCATGAACACAGTAAGAGTTGCATTTACATATAAATTAATTAAATCATTTCAAATTTTTCACCTTTTCAATATAGAGATACTTCCCACTTGGGATGGTATCTGACGTAAATGCATTATGACGTAATGAATTTTCTATAGAAACTACTTCCGTTGTATTGCATGTTTTCCCTGAATTTTATACTTGTTCCTATAGAATTTGAATGCATCACAATTACGTCAGATACTGTCCCAAATGAGAAGGGAAAGCACAGACGGAATGAATTGTATATTAAAATTATGTGCCTTTGATATTGTAGGGAGGCTGGGCTTTACTACAGAACTGTCATCTTGGTTTGGACTATATGTTAGAGTTGTTAGACACACTTATAGAAACACAACAGATGCATGATCAGTTCAGGGTGTGGATCACTACAGAAGTTCATCAAGGCTTTCCCATTAGTCTTTTACAGGTAACTGCCGCATAATATAATCCACATGTGTAACATCAGCAACTCATTTTGAATTGTTGTAATTCTTACAATGGACGCAACTTACAGAGATTGCAACGTGTACGGCATAACATTTACTGACTTTAGTTTGTACGGTGATATCATAAGTATATGGCATGTCAAAGCAATGTCTGCCAATCATTTCAATTTTGGACATAAAACTCTTTGATCTTTCTTTCTTTGAAAAAAAATACAGAATAAATTTAAAGTTCCCGTAAGTCGAGCTGTTTTTAATGCCAAATTTCAGACTTCTTCACAATGTGTACATGGCTTATTTTTTCCCCCAGATGAAACACTAAAAAATACATTTTGTATTTTGTATATTATATTTAACATATTTTCAGTCCTCAATCAAGTTTACCAATGAGCCTCCACAGGGAATAAAAGCAGGTCTAAAAAGAACCTACGCTGGTATAACACAGGATTTCCTAGATGTCTCCAACATGACCCAGTGGAAACCAATGTTGTATGCTGTGTCATTCCTACATACTGTGGTGCAGGTATAAATGTCTATGTCATTTCTGTTATCAGGATGGCACTTATACTTTACTTGATATCGGCTTTGATCCAAAGGAGGTTATGGGAAAAAGATCATATGCATTTAAAGCTTACCATTTATTATTCTTTTACAAGCCTAACTGGTTTACAAATTAAAATAAAAAAGAGCTTGGCATTGCATCTAAAAAAAAATGTTGATCTCAAACTTTGGTAATAATGTGAAGTCCAGAAAAATTATAAGTTTTTTATCAGATCAGTAAATTCTACAACCCAAATAATTGATTGATAAAATTATCTCTGTAAGTCTCAAATTGAACAAAGACAAGTAAGAAAGATAACTACTTCATGATTACTTACCTGTGTCTATGAGTTACTGCCCTTTCAACATGATTGTGTTTGCTTTGCATTATAGGAGAGGAGAAAGTTTGGACCTCTGGGATGGAACATACCGTACGAGTTCAACTCCTCTGATTGGACGGCCAGTGTACAGTTTGTACAAAATCATTTAGACGACATTGATCCAAAGAAGGTAATTTCTGTGTCTCATTTATATCAGTGATACCAAGATAAATTGAAATGAGGGGTGAGAATATTCTCTAGTTACATTTATGTATACTGGTATTTTACACTCCAATAAATATTGAAATGTTCCCTTTTGAACATAAGTATCTTGTGTATTAAGAAATATAAGAAACACAAAAATTATTCTAGGCTGTTACTCATATTGCACGAAGTAGGTTTTGAAAATATGATTGTGTATATCAAAATATTAAAATAAATTCAATTATTACACACTAATGAATGAAATTTTACAATTCTTTTGTCAAAGATGAATCAGATTTATTGAGCACAATAAAACAATATTTATAGATGATGTACTAGTAATTGATTTACATGCTAACAGTATACTCCTAACATTAATAATAACAATTTCATATACATGTATTTACATACATGACTGATTGACAGGGTATATCATGGACTACAGTGAGATATATGCTGGGAGAAGTACAGTATGGAGGAAGGGTTACGGATGATTATGATAAAAGACTCCTTAATACCTTTGGCAGAGTAAGTCTTTGCATACTAATTTGTATCAGTCAGTGTTCACGATGAGTAATTTATATTATCCATAAAGTGAAACCCTGGCCAAATCTTTTCTGCATGCATTTTCTTTTAAAGGCAAAACTGAATATATATGGTCTTTCATCTCCTTCATGAGATAAAAAAAGAAATGTAAAACAAGGCATATGCAACATACATGTATAATTTGTTGCCCTCATCCCCGGTCAATAATTTATAATTTTTCACTAAGGTTTAAGAATGGGACGATACAGATATATGTATGTATATTATTTATTATTACAGGCATGGTTTGGAGACTTTATGTTTGCCACGACTTTTGCCTTCTACACTGGCTACAAGATTCCCCATGTGAAGACCATAGAGGAGAGCATGGGCTTTATAGAGGCTCTTCCCCTTGTAGACTCACCAGAGGCATTTGGCCTCCATCCTAATGCTGATATCACGTAAGAATAAATTGTGCCGATTTGTTTCCCAAAGAGTGACGTACACCTGTGTATGCCAGTTTAAACTTCTGGACCTGGCAAAATCACTTGATTTAGTTTATTCGGCTAACGGCGTGTGCAGAAATGTGACGCTTCTCACCAATTGAAATACATAGGTGAGGTGCGGCACAGTTCAGCGTATGCCATTTGCCAAAATAATCTATCAATTGGCTTTGTCGAGTTCCACCAGGTCATTTCTAGTCAGGAAATTTGAATCAGTGTACTCCGATGTACACCGTATTTAGGGAAACAAATCGACCCATTCAGTCTTTTTGGAAAACAGATCCAAGTCATTTCCCATTTGGAACAGTATCTGGTGTAAAACCATTATGACGTCATAAATTTGGAATGGCTGTCATTTTCCAGAGTTTTAGGAACGTTTCCATAGAATTTGATGACATTGAGCCTACGTCAGATACCGTCCCTAACGGGCAATGACTCTGTCTATTGACGATACTGAAAAGTGTACGCAAAATATCTGCTATAAGAAAACATTCTTATAACTTGCTGTGTTGCAAGATTTTGCTTGTAATGTACAGTCTGAACAGATATGTGCCGAAATTTTAGCTTCATATGTAAAGGACAGTTGAAAAGTTATATTTTGAAGGAAATATTTGATTTTATGTCCTTTAGAAGTGAAAAATGTTCTTTGCGTGTAAAAAGTTCTTTTTACATGATATAAGGTATTGTTTGAACTGAAAATTTTACCAATGAATATAAATACCACTTTAATCTTTTACTGTAGACAGAGAAATTTTCGCATGGGGGAAATATTTTTCGATTATATATTTTTTGCGAATAACCCCTGCGTGAAAATTACAACCAGCAAAAAAGACTAAAATTTCCCCAGCTAAAATACATGTAGCTATGTTTACTGTATATGAAATCAAGTGTGATATTTATATGTGAGGTTGAGGTACTACAAACTTACTGCAATGAGATTTGATATTAATGTATTTTGTTTATTGATCAGGTACCAGACCAACTTATCCTCCTCCATCTTGGATACCATCATGAGTATTCAACCCAAAGACAGTGGTGGAGGCAGTGGTGAAACTAGGGAAAGTGTCGTATACAAACTGGCCTCGGATATGTTATCTAAACTCCCAGATGACTACATACCACATGAAGTAAGTTAATTTTTTCCACTTTAAAATGGAATTTACCCTTCCGATCGTGGGAAAAAAATGCAAAATCCCTTGGCGTCACAATGCTTTTACCTCGGATAAACACTTAGCTTCGAACCTCGGTCAAACATCAAAATTGCATTGTGACGTCATGGAATTTCTCAAATTTTTCCCACATTCAGAGGGGTCAATTGCTCTTCCCCAATTTACCAGAAATTTTGAATTTGGCATACAGAATTCTGTTTTGTAGGTTTTCTGTTTGTGAAAAGTTATCATTTGAGACCTCCTTTAGATTTTTTTGTTGTGCTGAGAAATCATGTTTGACTAGTAATCTCTATCTTAATCCATGTAAATGTGGAATCAGAAAATAAGAAATAATTTGAGTTTTTATGTAGGCTGCAATGAAAGCTTTGTACAATGTTCATAGTCTGTGCGGTTGTACAAAATGTTATAACATAACTGACATTCCATCATCCAATTTTGTAAAAAATAATCTTTCAGTTCTTAGATATAAATAGCTGTAGCATACTTAACTTACGTTTTAACTCCATCAACTTGTATGGATGGTCAAGCATGATTTGACTCAACACCAAAAAATCAATACCCACCGAGGGTCAAGGTCAACTTCAAGGTCACATATTTAGGGGCAAACTTGCCACAGGGAATAAACCAGTTATTGAACAGTCTGGTTCTGAGAAACTCTTTAAAAAATAACTGTGTAAAGGAAATGTTTGTCCATTTTATTTTTCCCAATACCTTAGGACAAATTTAAGATGGGGCGAAAAAATTATATGTAAAGAATTTCTTGACCAAAAAAAAGTGGATGAATTCCAAGACTTGCGTAAAATCGGACTGAGCAAATTGAAATCTGTATACAGTTTGTTTCTTTGCATTTATAGGTGAAGGACAGATTGAAGAAATATGGCAACCTACAACCTCTCAACATCTTCCTGAAGCAGGAGATTGATCGCATGCAGAGAGTCATCTTTACTGTACGTAATACACTGACTGATCTCAGACTGGCTATAGATGGTACCATCATCATGAGCGAGGTAAGAACATCTATTTACACCATATTTGTGTGTGAGTGAAGCAAATGGCAGCATATTGAGAAATCACAAAATGTCTGACTTGGCATCTGTTGGGATATTTTAAAATCGTGATGCAGTTTTCATGAAAACTTTTGAAACCACGAGCCAAAGAAAATTTCTACAAGTTTTTTGTATAGTTTATAAAGTAAAATTCCACTAGCCTGAGAAATAATCTTCAAGCCACGGGTATTGGACTAATGAGTTAATGAATGGCCCATCAAAAAATTCTTTCAAGGGCCATTTGATTATGAAGTTGTAATGTATAAGTCCAAAAACATTTGACGGCCCTGCCATTGAGGACACTTTTACCAAGGTCTATCTGCTAAGTTTCTGTAAGCACTCAAATATAAATACCTTAAAAGGAAATTAAAGTAGACTAGATTTGACATTCCACTAAGTGAATGTCATGGTCACTCGCTGTCAGAGTCTGACTCGTTGTTCAAGTAGAAATACTAGTGTTGTGCCGACGTCATCGACATCTTAAACCGTATTTTGGTCGAGAAACGGTTCATACGTCATACTAATAATTTAAGTCAACTGATATATCTTTGACTTGGGTCAGTAGGCATACTCTTGTGAAACATTTTGCTGAGTTTCCATAAAATTTGCTGTCAGTAAAAAGCAAGTTATGGACAAAGCATGAAATATGTTGCAGCTTTGCATTGTTTTATAAGAATCCAATTATAATCAAAAGACTTATCTGATGAATCGTTTTTAGCTCACCTCGACGAAGTTGAGTGAGCTTATGCTATACCCCCGCACGTCCGCGTCCGGTTAAGAAGTTTGGGGTAGCTCAGTATTTGGCAAAGTACTGATGCTACAGTAACCAAACTTGCACAAGTTATTCATCTTTGGATGCTGAGGTGAACCCATGCTGCATCTGACCTACATTTTCCGCTTGAGTGACTTGGTTAAGAAGTTTGGGGTAGCTCAGTATCTGACAAAGTACTGATGCTACAGTAACCAAACTTGCACAAGTGATTCATCTTTGGATGCTGAGGTGAACCCATGCATTGGATGCTGCATCTGACCTACATTTTCCGCTTGAGTGACTTGGTTAAGAAGTTTGGGGTAGCTCAGTATCTGACAAAGTACTGATGCTACAGTAACCAAACTTGCACAAGTGATTCATCTTTGGATGCTGAGGTGAACCCATGCATTGGATGCTGCATCTGACCTACATTTTCCGCTTGAGTGACTTGGTTAAGAAGTTTGGGGTAGCTCAGTATCTGACAAAGTACTGATGCTACAGTAACCAAACTTGCACAAGTGATTCATCTTTGGATGCTGAGGTGAACCCATGCATCAGATGCAGCATCTGACCTACATTTTCCGCTTGAGTGACTTGGTTAAGAAGTTTGGGATAGCTCAGTTTCTGACAAAATAGTAATGCTACAGTAACCAAACTTGCACAAGTGATTGATCTTTGGATGCCGAGATGGATCCATGCATCGGATGCAGCATCTGACCTACTTTTTCCGCTTGAGTGATTTTGCCTTTAAAAGCCATTATTGAGCAAAGTATAAGTGCTACATGTACCAAACTTGCTTTTTAGCTCGCCGGGACGAATGTCCGGAGAGCTATTGTCATACCCCCGGTGTCGGCGTTGGCGTCTGCGTCTGCGTCTGCGTGCGCGTGCACAAAAACTTTAACCTTGCTTATAACTTTTAAACCAATACAGATTGGGCTTTCATATTTCACATGTGCATTCCTTGTGACAAGACCTTTCCATGGATACCAAAATTTTTGACCTTGTGACCTTGACCTTGGAGATTGACCTACTTTTGAAAAACTTTAACCTTGGCCATATTTTTTGAATGGTAAGTGATAGGGCTTTGATATTCCACATGTGTATTCCTTGTGACAAGACCTTTCCATGGATACCAAAATTTTTGACCTTGTGACCTTGACCTTGGAGATTGACCTACTTTTGAAAAACTTTAACCTTGGCCATATTTTTTGAATGGTAAGTGATAGGGCTTTGATATTCCACATGTGTATTCCTTGTGACAAGACCTTTCCATGGATACCAAAATTTTTGACCTTGTGACCTTGACCTTGGAGATTGACCTACTTTTGAAAAACTTTAACCTTGGCCATATTTTTTGAATGGTAAGTGATAGGGCTTTGATATTTCACATGTGTATTCCTTGTGACAAGACCTTTCCATGGATACCAAAATTTATGACCTTGTGACCTTGACCTTGGAGATTGACCTACTTTTGAAAAACTTTAACCTTGGCCATATTTTTTGAATGGTAAGTGATAGGGCTTTGATATTTCACATGTGCATTCCTTGTGATAAGACCTTTCATGCCGTACCATAAATTTTGACCTAGTGACCTTGACCTTGAAATTTTACCTACTTTTTGTTGTTGTTGCAATTTACATATGGTTGCCACCGGCGAGCTATGTTGTCATTCTGACAAGTCTGGTTGGATGTATCTTTGATCATTCTTTCATAAAATGACCTTGACATACTTTTTCCGCTTGAGTAATTTTGCCTTTAAAAGCCAATATTGAGCAAAGTATAAGTGCTTCATGTACCAAACTTGCATATTGGATGTATCTTTGATCAAACTTTCATAAAATGGCCATGACCTACTTTTTCTGCTTGAGTGATTTTGCCTTTAAAAGCCAATATTGAGCAAAGTATAAGTGCTTCATGTACCAAACTTGCATATTGGATGTATCTTTGATCAAATTTTCATAAAATGACCTTGACCTACTTTTTCCGCTTGAATGATTTTGCCTTTAAAAGCCAATATACATGTATTTAGAAATATGTTTGAATTGAATTTTGCTGCCACGAGGTGAGCTTCGTAATCTGTGATTACCTATGTTTGATTACTCCATCCAATTCCCAACACTAAGAAATATCTGAAACAAATTCAGATTATTATGCTTTCTTCCTTATCTATTTTGGTTGCTTAATTGTAATGTAAGGGACTTGAAGTTCACAAAGATCTTTTAGCAATTTCTTTAATGTATATCTTATTTCATAGCTTTTACAAGTATTATTTTTGGACTAAAAAACTGTAATACATTTTCAGAATCTACGAGATGCCTTAGACAACATGTTTGATGCTAAGGTTCCTAACCTGTGGAGACGTATATCTTGGGAATCGTCGACACTGGGATTCTGGTTTACAGAGCTACTAGAGAGAAACGAACAGTTCCATAGCTGGGTGTTTGTGGGCAGACCAGAATACTTCTGGATGACAGGCTTCTTCAATCCACAGGGTACGATCTTTCATGCAAGAGCATCAAGGATTTGTTTTGAGTGTTTAAGTGGTGCTTTTACAAATATTTTGAGAATTTGAACCAATGCACCATGCAAGAATAAGTGTTCATATTCTAGGAATATGTTATGACCATTCTTGCCTACAAGTAGGTTTTGTTAAGAAATTTAACTTGACTTAATGAAACTTCATGATTATGAAACATTATTGTTGACTGCTTTGTAGGATTTTTGACTGCTATGAGACAGGAGGTGACCAGAGCACATAAAGGCTGGGCATTAGATTCTGTCACTCTACATAATGAAGTCATTAAGGCATTTAAGGAGGATATAACGGGACCTCCGCCGGTAATGTAACAAACTACTTTATGAATTGTCATCCGGAAATTGACGGAAAGTATGGTGAAAATCTAAACAAAAATTTGCCCTATCACATTTCTGACTGCCTATTGCAAATATTCTTCCCTCTGTCAAATATCCAACTGGTTAATATAACCGTAGGTGTAAACTGGACTGATTTCTACAGGTTTCACCAATTTGTTACCCCCAAAACCCGATAATTTTTATTACCCGATTGGGTCATGTCTTTGTCCCAATTTATGAATTATATTAAATTGTGCTTCCATATTTAGATTAGATTCAGAATTAAAATGAACATTTCTTTCAATTTGACTTTTCTTGGATGTTGCCTGTCAATCTTCTGTTACAAGGTATTCCCTTTTTTCGAAAACCAAAGTTACTTCCCGTTTGGGACGGTATCTGACGTGGAGTAATTATGCCGTCATCAAATTCTATGGAAACGGTCCTTAAACTCTGGGAAATGACGGTACAAATTCAACAGTACCATATCATTTTCATGACATCATGATAGTGTTAAGTCAGATACTGTCTCAAATGGGAAATAACTCTGTATTCCACAAATACTCCATGTAAGGAATATCAGATATATGTATATTACTGTCTCATTACAGGAGGGAGTATACGTGTATGGTCTATACTTGGATGGAGCAGGATGGGACAGGAGGAACTGTCGTTTATGTGAGCCACCACCCAAGGTTCTCTTCACCCCCATGCCTGTAGTACACATGTTTGCCATTAACTCCACTGCCCCCAAGGATCCCCGCCTATACCAGTGTCCTATATATAAGAAGCCACACCGTACAGATCTGACCTATATCACGTTTATAGTGCTGAAAACCAATCAGAATCCAGATCATTGGATCCTCAGGGGCGTGGCTGCCCTCTGTGACATCAAATAAACATGGGGACATCATATTAAAATCATAAGCTGTCAAGATATTGGATATCATTTGATTACAATTTTTATTTATTTATTTATTTCATTGTTGATGTTTGTTGTTAATTTAAATCTTGAATAAACTTGTTTTGCATCAAGGGAACCTTTGAATTTTTTTTTATTCTATATGAATTATTTCTATATTACATGGTGTGTACTGGTCTTGAAAAGTTCTGGGAAATTGGATTCAGTCGTGGAAGGTCATGGAAGTTGCCATTAAGTTCATTTAAAGTCGTGGAATTTCACTTAAACCCAATTTCTTGGTGAAGTGTATTATCCCTTCATACATTTTGTCTATGATATTTCAAAACATTACAAAATGCTAAATTACGGAAGATGAGTGGATCATTTATTGAGATTTGCATTTAAAATGGCCATTGTAATGGATAGGTTGCTTGTGTTTGAAGTCATGGAAACTGTGGTATGAGTCATGGAAAAGTCATTGAGTTTTGGTATAGAATGTTGGTATAAATCATGTAGTACATTACAAAAAGAATTTTGTAAGATTTCTCTTGTGCCGTCGAAAATTGCATGTATAATGTGAGGTCTGGGAATTTCAACATTTCACAGTAAAATTCATTCTTGGCACATTTCATTAACATGGTATGTTATGTAAACTTTAGAATTAAAAATCCTTATACTCATATGAATTTTAAAGATAAAGGAATCTGTATATCTATGCAATTTTGGCAAATATATATCGCACATAGTGTATTATGCACATTTATAGAGTTGTCTGCCCATTGTCTTTATTGTCATGTGTGTCTTATATGAAGGGCCCATCAGCAGGCCACAACACTCCAGAAAACGTGAAATCTGGGCCCCGACTGTTGGACACCATAAACTAAGAACTGACTTAGGTCAAATTCTCAAAATACGATGTATAACAAATTGGTGACAATTTGAAATATTGAATTCTTCCATTCTATTCTACTTTGAAAATAGACAAATATTTTGAATATTTTCAAGTCTTTACTAATATTTAAAAATTATTCCAAGGAATGCATGTGTCGCCTGCAAAACATAGCAACACTTAGGAATCACTTTTATAGGGTGTGATAGACAGACGGACAAAGTGATCCCCAAGTGTCGCTATGCTTCGCAGGCGACACAATGAGGCTAAAGAAAATGAAAATTTTGACTAAAGTTAAATCATAGTTTATAGTGCTGGGCCCTGACAGTGAAAGTTACTTGGTTTTACATAAATTGTAAGTCTCGTGAAACAAATGAGAACCTTCAGCTGAAAGACTTTAGTGAAAAAAAAGTAGGAGACTAAGTACTTGCTTCGTGTAAGGTTTTCATGAAATTCTAAACAGCTATTTTGAAAAATGCTTCTGTCAGAAGGAGCCCTTGACAGCCATATTTGTTGACTGATTGGCTAAATAAAATCAAACTTGTCAGGATACTTCCCATGGGTTTAATATGACATTTTGTGCAACAGTTGTGGTGGAGAAGTCTAAATACTTTAGCTTACAAGAGGTCTTGGAAGACATCATTATCTACCAATTGACTTGAAAAGCACAAACATGGTTGAGGACCTTGAGTATTTGCTTCCTGTAATGTTTTGTTAAATTTTTCAAAGGAAGCTGAGAAGTTCAATGTGTCGGCAAATCAGAACATCTGTTGACTGATCACCTTGGTTTCAAGGTCAGAGGTTAAACCTTGAGGTTACAAATGGAAAAATTGTTGACACTTGATTTCCATCACTCTTTGTATGAGTCACCCTTTGTGATGGGACATTGTCTATCCACAACTTGTAATAATACAACAAAAAACTCCCTGGAGTTTCTAGAATTTAGGATGTATACATGCAGTCATCTTGGGAACACTTCAATTACAAAATAGACACGGTGTTCAAAAAGTTGGGGTTTTTTTTAACAGGGAAATGGATAAGACATGCCTTGAAGCATCTTTGGACATCTTATTAAAATAAACTCCTGAATCTTTATGGAGTAATTTAATTTAATACGGTAAACTCCACGAAGCAAAAAGTACATGACTGTACAGACATACATGTATAATGACTAAGATGTAACTATGGAAGCATCTATATTATAAATGTAAGCAGAGTTCTACAATGGTAGATTTTACGATGTGAATATTATGTAATGAAAGCATTGCACATTGATATTCATGAATACAAAGAAAATGTAAAGATCTTAATTTGGCAAGGAAACAATTTAATTGCAAATAAATTTTGTCCCCTTAATTATATCTTGTCTTTTTTTTTTAATTTCAATTTGCTATCAAGAATTACGCTATTGATATGATCCTATGGAAAAAGAAGCCCTAGCAACACAATTTCATAGAAATATATGGTATGCAAGGGTACACAAAACAAAACAAAACGAAAATAAGTTTTATGGTAGCGTTGTTGATTTCTGTAGCTGTTCACGATGGCACGACTACTATATATTCCTTGCAAATGCTATCGGCGGACTGAAACAAAATATGGACATGTAATTCATAAAGCAATCTGAAATTATATAATTTCCAGACAATGGTACGCAAAAATTTTAGACAAATTCAAAGTTAAATGTCGATCCTTACTGAACCCTCCCCCGAACTCTTTCATCCCAATATAGATCCAAAGGTACGTCATATGCTTTTGATATATTCATCTTGGGCTCCTGGGTTCGCTGTTTTGTTAGTACGGTCATCTTACAGCCAGTAGGTTATTATACATAACAAGTGTGCGCTCTTGGAGACCACTGGGTAACCAGACAAATGGGAGGGTTGTGTGGACGTAATCTGGATAACTTTACCATTTGCTTTAAACGTGACAGATTGCCTATTGACCTGGATGGTTTATGTAGTGTTTTTGTTTGGTGGTTTGATGTTCGTTATTTTTTGCCCTTAGTTCTGCGTCTCTCGCTGTGCTTGTCTGTTCTTGGGTTTTCGTATATGAGTGTTTTCCAATGGGTGCTGCTACCGAGTCTTGTTGGAGATACCCCCCTTTCTTTGATACTAGAAAATTTATAAATATAAAACTTACAGAAACCCAGGAGATCCATGGCCCCGTATTGCATCATCTTGTGAAATAACGCTGAAAACAAAGACAAAATTTACATCATTATGAATATGTCAGAATACAATTTTAGATGTACTTGTGACATCACTACGTACTTGAATATAATTTTTGTCTTGATCAGTACTTTTTGAGCATCACCGTGTCGGGTGATCTCAATGAGTTTTATTTTTGATTAACAATGAATTATCAGGGCATATCGTAAAGAGAATGTTTATTTTAATTTGTTGTTATATAAAAAAAGGTTCCAGTTGATGAGGCTGAAATTTAAAACGGTAAAATAATATTCTCTGGAGGTACATGCTCACTACATACATGTGATTAAGAAGTATATGAAAAAAAATCATAGCATATATCATATAAAGCTAATTCCTGAAAAAAAAAATGCATTTCATATTTAAAAATAGAAATGTACATGTCCATTTCCTTTCTTAGCGGTGTGATTCTGACTGCTAGAGGGGCTTTTCAAAAAAAAAAAAATATCACACAATTAATTTAAAAATACCGCTAAACTAAACAGAATTTTTTTACCAACGAAATGGAAATGAAAAGGTTTTTTTTTTTTCGAAAAGCTTTATGTAAAACAACGTGAATATTGTACACCATCATCCTGGTTTCAGTATTAGCAAACAAAAGAAACAACGCACAGATTCACGCTTCAACTACAAACAGCGTAAATCAACGTTAACGTCCCCACACACGACTTAGTTTCCCCCGTGTATAGTAATAACATAATAGATGACGAGTTAGTACTATAAGGTGTACCACAGTATCCTATATAAGTCACTACAAAGAGTTATATAGTGTATATTGTTGTTAGTACTTCACGCTTTTACCGCCAAGCCGTGCAGCAATACACTCACATGCATGTATTTAATGAGAAATGTCGCTCTAATAACTTCTATTATGTCCCCTATGGCTAAACTACTAAAAGGGGGTCGCGCGGACCTTAGTACATTTCATATTCAGATAATTTTCTCTTAAATGTCAAAATTTGAAGACCATCTCTCTCTCTCTTTCTCTCTCATGAAAATTTCGGATAATAACGTAAAATGACGTAAATTTTTAATTGAAAACGTATAATTTGACGTTGAGATTGGAGCAGAATAAGACCACATTAGGACCGGACTACAAAAACTAGCATGTATTTTGTATTCCTAACAATAATCTGCCATTTACTGGTACGTAAATAGCTCAATACAGGCATGCCCTTTTGCTATATTCACATCTTTATCTACATGTACATGAATCTATTATCATATTCATATTTTAGACATAAATCTGTACCACAAAAATATCAAAATACAATGATCTTGGTGATAGTAGGTGAGAGTTTTTTTGTCTGGAATCCAGTTCAAGACGAAGAGTTTTTGCGAACGTTAGTGATCTCATTAGAAATTCAAAAGCAGTGTCCAGAATTCTATATAACTGTCCTTTATTGAAAGTTGTTAACTTTATGGGAAAATATTCCAAGTCTTTGTGCCTTTTCCACGTTCCAAAAATCACATTTTATTTTTTATTTTTTTAGAAGGCCAGAATTCGATCTTCAGGCGCAGGAACAACGTACTTCTGATAGTTTTTTTTTTTTCATTTTTTTTTATTTGTACAATGATAACAAACACAAAGTCTCTCGGGAACTAGCAAATGATAGTAGTAGGTCTAACGAAAAAAAAACCTTTAAACTTCCTTATTGGGAAGCATCTGACATAAAGCGGATCCAGAGGGGGGGGGGTGTACAGGGTTAGGATCTTCCTGTAGTTTGCCAAAGTCCTGACTTTTCCAAATTATATTTTTTTTTCAAAATCAGCTGGCAACCCCCCCCCCCCCCTCTTTGATTTTTGTTTTTGATCCGCCAATGGGTCACTGACCGTTTATGTATCCCAATATGCATTTGGCCTAAATTACATGTACATATATGTAAATATATTCCCAAGATGAAAGTGAATCTACCTTACATTAACTTACATTTACTATCACTATGGAATACTGGACCAACAAATTCGTCATAGTTATGCGTTCTCGGACAGTTGTAGAATAAACATGGCAAATCACTCACTTTCACATATTTGAAGTTATAAATTCATCTTCTTGACAAAGAAAAAGGGACGTCCATTCCATGTCATTTTGTCCCCAATTAATTAATTGTTATATATCCAACACCAGCGAGGTTTTATCCAGCTTAACCAAAATCTACATGTAGGTAAATTATATGGACATTTTCTGTCCATACCTATATGTATACAAAATGTACTCAACAGTCGCTCGTATCTAAAATGTTCATTATGGATGGCAAGCAAACATTAAATTTTTAGTGATGCACAGAATGAGACCGTTAGTTTTGATGGTCGAACCGGTTTATGAAATCCTTTCCTGAATTTGTACATCATATGATTTTAAGCAAGTTTTAGTCGGTCAATTTTGATATTGAATCGTTTTTATTTTATTTTTATTTATTTATCTATTTTTTTTTTCTTTTTTTTTTATTTTTTTTTGGAGAGGGGAAAAATGCACTTTGAGGATCAAAAATACTTTCTGGAAATTTGTATATGATTTTGCAAGATTTTTTTTTTTCTTTTTTTTTTTTTTTTTTTTTTTTTGTTGGATATGAGCGACTGTAATGCCATAACTTTATATATGTGCTCACACTTTTCCCTAAAACTAATAAAAATAACACATCTAGAGTTCAAGAAACTGGCGTACATCTCACAGCCGTGTTGCCTCAGTATAACATGGTGGTCAATTATCGTCGCTTTGAATCTTGGACAAGCGCCCTGAAACTCCTCATCGGAAGTCTTCCTACTTCCGTTTCCGGAAGTTTTGTTACTTCCTTTTCCTTTATCCTTCGTACCTTTATATATTTTAGTAAAGGTTAGAGTTAGTGAAATATTAATCTTCTAGAGTAAATAGTGGTAAAGTGGAGAAAGAGTACAGAAAACGTTGCGAAAGAAAAACGACGAGTTTATCAAAAGAACAATAAATTGGAGAAAAAAAAAGGAGATGAGCAAAAGGGCATGCCTGCTTTATCTCTTACATGTAAATTATCACTAGT
This sequence comes from Pinctada fucata, assembly GCA_028142955.1. NCBI lineage: Eukaryota > Metazoa > Mollusca > Bivalvia > Pterioida > Pteriidae > Pinctada > Pinctada fucata. The sequence continues at coordinate 28,028,361 of AP027110.1, read as the reverse complement.
TACACTTGAAATTCGAAAAAAGTATATGTCTATAATACAGTATCTGTTTTACCAGTTTGTGAAACAGTATACAAAGCCAATTGTGCCTCATATGAAATTCATGTAAAATCTATACAAACTTTACATGGAAGTTCACATGAAATTTATGCGAAACGAGCACGAACATGAAATTTACATGAAATTTTTAACATGAAATTCATATGAAGTTTCTGACATAGATTTTATGTGAATTCAATTTCGCATGAATGTTACACAGAAAAATTCACGTGAAGTAAATTTATGTGAAATTCATGTGAAAAAAAATTAACATTAATCTTATGTGAAATTTACATGAATTTTACATGAACTTTCATGTGAAATTTACATGATGCTCATTTCATATGAATTTCATGTGAGGCTGTGTACCACTACCTGTTATTATCATTTTGAAAAGTGATACCTCTTGAACTGCTTGAAAGGGGGCATTTCAATGCGTATTTTGATGTAAAATCTAAATTTGGTCAAAATTGTACTTTTTTGAAATGATAACGTTGAATTTCTTCCGTATTTTTGTTGACTTAGTTGAAAAAGACGCCTTTTAACGATCTTATCGAATGTTACCTATTTTACTCGTATTAGACATTACATGCATAAACTAGATACAAGATCCAGGTATATGATATAAGATTGTCATGTTATCCAATAGAAAACCCAAGACCCAGAATGTGAGAAAAAAAACTGAAAATTGGAACACCGTGATAGGTTTGCATTGTACTCACGATTTAGAAAATATATTCATATAGGAAGAAATTAAAGGGGACTAGAAAGGAATAAATTATATTTATTATTATTATTATTATACAATAGAATATTATTATTACACTATATAATAATATTATTCTCTCAATTTTATTGAATTGAAAATAAAATGAAATTATGATAAATTATGATCATAATCTTTGGAGGAAAAACATGCATAATCTATTTGTCAGATTTACTTTTATAATAAATAAATTAATTATGACTTTTATAAAATACCTTTCAAATAAATTTTTATTAAATTATTTAAGTTTTTTTCATTGCATTATGGATAATCTTTCAAAATTGTATATATTAATTGGGTTTTTTTTTCATTTTGGTATTCAGTGTGAATATATATGTAATATATACATCAAGCATATCTTGGTTAGTGGCATTTATACTTACAATTGTAATTATAGTTGTAATACCAAGCTATCAAAGTGCAAATTTACATGTAAAATTTCTACATACATGTAACTCGCTGTCTGTATGGTATCAAACTCAGTGTACATCTATGTATATATTTATATATGTAGAGTTACAGTTTGTTTAATATCATTATAATGTGTTCAAATTAGATTCTTTTGAATATTATGTAGACTTATTATAAAACCATAAATATATTTAATAGAAAAATTATAACTTACGAATGATATGAAATTTTACATGAAATTTAAAACTCGGTGAAGCAGTGTGATTTTTTTATAGCAAAGGATTGGCAGATTTATAAGCAACGAAAATGAGGAAATAAAAAGAAAAGATAAAAATTTATTAAACATGTTCTTTGATTTATTAAATATGAAAAAAAGTATGCAAATATAAAACATTGACTGAAAAACGAATATAATACCTCAACATTTAAAAGTATGTGTCATTGTTAGTGCCCAATGTCTAGATTTCATTCTAAAGAGAGAGATGATAGAGGGATGTGGAATTTCAGCATGCTTAAGTGTACTACTTAAAGGTGGGAAACTTTAATTTCATATTTAATCTACGTGTGATCTAGGACTAAAGTCCTCAAGTGAAAATCTGATGCTATAGTGCCGGTATTTGAAATTCTATGAGTATTCCGTTGATTTTATAGTCTTATTTTCCACACAAATATGAAACGTTGCTGTAACTTTCACAAGATTTAGTACATTCGTTCATATTCGTAATATCTATGTTTCAGTTTAAAGCTGACCTGTTGTATTTTAAACAACTCATATATTTCATCAGCAGAATTTGTTCTGGTCAGAGTTTGATTGTCACTTGTAATTTAATCATCATGGAAAATGAATTATAAACAATGCCGTAACCAAAGTCAATAACAAATAATTTTCAGAATATGACCGAGGCAAACCAAATTCTCGACAAGTATACTACACGTAGGAAAAAATTAGCTCTGGTTGCACCGTATTGAATAAAAAAAAGTTGATTAATCCTCTTATGAATCCAAATTAGCAAATCAGCAAATCAGCTAGGTAGGTCAGCTTTAACCAAAAGAAACCCTACATAATAAATAAATAAAAATACTTACGATCGTGATAATTATAATAATCATTATAATATCCCCCTCCTCCTTGTTGGTTCCTCCTCTGATTCCTCCTCCCTCCCCCTCCACCACCACGTCCCCCTCCTTGGTACCCTACTGTCGTCGATCCACCCTCATTTTCATATTCAACCTCTCCTGCTTCCGTTGGTTTTGGTGGTTCCGGAGTTGTCGTCCTTGCGTGTACTATTGGGTCTTTTCTTGTTGTGGGTTTTGGTCGAGGCCTAGGTCTATGTCTTGGTGCACTATAAGTAGGTTTTAGTTGTGAAATCAGTGAGATTAGCTGATCTAACGAGATCGTAAGATTGCTAACACAGGGCTGATGCTTACTCCTATCGGACATCTCGCATTGTGATCTTTACAATAGGTAAAGGTCATGAGGTAATACGAAGGTTATCGTAAAGGTCATGTAACCTTTACGATAGGTTTGGAATATAAGAGCTTTATTTAGAGAAAAGACAGTCCCGCTGTCAACTAATTTCAAAAGAATACTAAACTTGGATTTTTTCGCAAAATAGTACTATCGTTAGGTCAGACTGCGTTTCATGATCTCTATAATTCCTTAATTTAAATTGACATAAATTTGAAACATAATCGGAAGCTGCTGTACATATTTTGTAATAAAACCACAGTAATTCAAAATTTTGTCTTACGTCCGCCGGCGGAAGAAAAGTCAGTATTATTCATATCACTTGAGGAAAGCTTTTTTCTGCTTTGTTCCAAGTCTTTCTGTCTATTTTTTCATATTAATCTTGCGCTTGAATGTTTTCATGCCTGGCAAGAGTATACCTTTCAGAAACACAATATTGAATTACTACGGCCTAAAGACTCACTGAGTTGGTGGATATGTAGGTGCGTGGTACTGCACGCCTCTGGAGTGTCCGCCCACACTATTCCTGGGGGGAGGTGGGGGTGGGAGAGCTCCTCCCGCCCTCCCACGTGGGACGGACATGGGCGTGGTCCTCACGGGGTCCCTCTGCTCTATGGGGTCAGCTGTGGGGAAGTGAAGGAAGTATTTACATGAGATATTATATAAAAAAGTATGGTGGCATACTTCTGCCTCCTAAATGCGAGATATTTTCTATAGATTATGTCGTTATGCGACTTATTTATGTCAATATGCAAGATAGATATGTCAACATGCAAGATAATTATGTCAACATGCAAGATAATTATGTTGACATGCAAGATAAATATGTCGCATGTTGTCAAAATAAGTTGCATGTTGACATAAATAAGTTGCATGAAGACATAATTAAGTTGCATGTAGACATAAATAAGTTGCATGTTAACATAAGTAAGTCGCATGTCGACATATTCTAAAGAAAACCATCTCGCATGTAGAAGGCAGAAGTATGCCACCATAAAAAAAGGATGAAAAACTTATCATTCGTGTTTTTCAGCAAATTATACATTGTCTAGCATTAATAAGTAACCAGCTATTTTTTTTTTTTCTTTTTGATTTAAGATAATGAATGACTTTTGTTTTATTACTCTGAAAATCTGAGGACTAACTTCAAGCAATATTTGCTTGAAATTTCACCATTTGATAGGGTTTATCAAAATTTCAAATTTTATATAAAAATGTCCATTTTTGAAGGAAAAGAATCACTTGGGACATAATGAAGGCAATTTTCATGCATTTTGGCACTCAGAAAAGAAAATACTGGGATATTCTTTTCAAAAATTGTCAATGTTTTTACCATATCTGGATACTTATTTATGATTGGGTAGTATATACATAGGTTTAGTTAGTATTAAGAAGGTACATACAGTACAAACTCATGTAATTTTCATTAATTACGATCGTTTGATTATACAAATAAGTATCAATAAAATCAAGATTGTTATGGAAATAGGAAATTCTTTTTTTGCTTTCATATATCTTACTTTTACCATAAATTTTATATAACATATAACATATAATCATATAAGAATGTATATTGCTTAATTACAATTCATATATTTTACATAAAGATCGATATTAAGGTACAGATACGATATTTACGTAATTGGTACGAGCGTGAATACACACAATGTAAAAGCAACAAAAAAGGAATAAAACTACACAAAGATATGAAAACATTGACAATTATGTATTTGTCAACAGCTTTTTTCGCCAGAAGCAAGCGTGCGGATCCAGTAAAACGTTTATCATCACCGAACCGCCCCCCCCCCCCTTTTTTTTTAAATTCTTATCAATATTAGGGACCTCTCCCCTCCCTGTGGAAATCCTCCTTTTTGCAATTTTATTGCCCTTTTGCACAAATGTTAAAAGCCAAAACAATGTACGACTTTACATATAGTATGCTCTAAGCACAATGTTGCCGCCCCCCCCCCACCCCTTTTTTTTTTTTTTTTTTTTTTTTTTTTTTTTTGGCATGACCGTATCTGGATCCGCTCTTATATACTATCAAATACTTCATACTTCATTCGCTTTCTGCAATACTACAATAGGCGATGGTCATACGATTGGAAAGCAAAGCTCAAAGGCATGCACTTTATTATATCAGAAGTTTTCTCTGAATATAGAATATTCAGCCTCGGTTTTATTTGTTAAAAGACGTATACTTGTAATGGAAAAGCATAAATTGGTTATTGTCTTACTTATTACTTACGTTGTTTAATCAGACCTTGGTTGTATAACCAAGCTATCAAAAAATACACAGAAACCAATCAATATTTTTACATTGATTATCAAGAATATCTTCTATTTTCTATAACGCATGATAAGTTATCCTTAAATTTCATATTTTAATGCGACGCAGCAATAACGACGGATTTCATTGGTTCAGATACCACAGTCGTGATTGCAAACGGTCTAATTTCGATTCCATTCCATCCATTAGTATTCTTAAATTTGAAACCCTTTGGACGTTATAGCCCCAAAAATGTCATAAAGTCGGGTAGGTCGAGTCGGATGCTTGTACACTTGGCTGACTAAGATACCCTAATCCTTCAAATTTAAGAGTAAAAAGTCAAGTCAAGAAATCGCACAAGAAGAATCATTATCAAAATGGATGTTTCTGGATATATGATATTTATAATAGGGAAAGGTCAACAAACAATCTATTCGTGAACTCGGGAAGCAATCGATATGCACTAGAAACTTATTCTAAGGAGGTTTGGGTTCGGCAAATATTCTATGAAATACTAGTAACTGTAAACGATGCAAGACAAAACAAGGGATGTACACGTAGGATCGATAGCCATTCTTTACCAAGCAGTAATCAAAAGGCGCCCCTTCACTTGAAACCTGCATCAATTGCTCTACCTACAAGCTGATCACCCTTGAAAATGGAATGGTCTTACTTCCATGTGGTGATTCAGTACGCTGGGTCAGTCCATCTGCAGAAGTTGTAGGGTCCTCGCCTATTTCTTTTTCTTCCGGTATATCAGTTGGCACAGCAGATTCGTTGTTATCCTTTACAAATTTAGTTGTTGTTTCGCGCGCAAATTTCAAATTTGCTAAATTTGTTACATTCTTTGTCACGTGATAAAATCTATTTTTACCTATGTGATGCCCGGATGAGAGTTGATGTGAACCTCCCTGTGATGGTGGCCCGTGACTATTGACCATCTTGTGTGTGGGTGGTGGTCCGTGACTGTTGCTCATCCGGTGGGAGGGCGGTGGTCCGTGACTGTTGCTCATTCGGTGGGAGGGTGGTGGTCCGTGACTGTTGGTGTTTTGGTGCGGGGGTGGTCCATGATTGTTGTTTTGATGCTGGGGCGGACCGTGACTATTTCCTCTTTGGTGACCTCTTTGAGCATTTGACAAATAAATACATAATCCTGTTGGATAGAAAGAAGAACATTAAATGACTAATTTTGTAATAAGGTATCAAAGTCCTCATTTGAATAAAATTTTCCATAGACAGAATAATTCCGTCTTTCGATACGTAAGAAATAAACATTTCTGTCTCCGTTGAGCGACTTAACAAAAATGAGAACCAGCGCTTCCAAAATTCATAGTAATATCTAATACGAGGGCTGTCCGTAAAGTTCGTGGACATGTCTTAAATTAAGGAAAATGAGCGTCAAAGACATTTACTTTTAGTATATTTATTATCGTATACTAATTACGAACTGTAAACAAGTATCATATTTTGATTTCATCATTACAACTATGACGTCGTAATGAGACATAGAATGGTGACCCGGAGCACGGTAAATTTTAACAGAAACATGTTGTTTATCATTTTATTCATTTTATTTGCATTTAGTAAAATCACGCGGATAAAACGATAATTTTTACATTGTGATGTTATCAATAGTTATGACATTACACATGCAAAATTTGAACGTTCAAAATTTCAAGATGACAGAGAAAACCGGATCTAAACGTCACTGTTCGATAAAAAAAAAGACGTTTCTTCGAAAGGCGGAGCAGAGAACAGTGATACAATTTTGCGTCGGCTTCCGACAAAACACCGACAGAGACCCATTCATTCCTTAAACAGTCGGAAAAACGTGATAAAACTAGCTGTTTGCAAGTCTTCAAGTAGTAAAGAGGATTTTTGGATGTTAGGTACAGTTAACAGGATGGTATGCGCTAGGGAAGACTTTCTATCAAAGAAAGGAGTGCATATCTTCAAAATTATATAGTGTCAGAATCCAATCAGAATCCAAATCATTTTTATACATCATCTTGCAAATCCCAGATTATTGTTCAAATCCAAATTTGATACAAGGGTTTATTAGTTACCTAGTCATCTAGTGACCTGGCACGGGATGATACCAGGTCTCTAGGTTTTATACGGGGCGAGGCGAAGCTAAGTCTAGGCACCCGATATAAGATATACCACGTCTTCACGTGACAATTAGTAGCCAATCGCTATTCGGGATTCCCCAGCTAAATTGTCTGAGGTGGGGTAAAATTTTAACTCATATCAAAATTATTTGAATGCAAATCAAATCATGTATCAACATCCCTCCCCCATCCCCCATCCCCACCCCACCCCCGTACTAAACAAACTATTCCGTCAAGATTTCAAATTTCATAAAATTGTTGTAACTCTCTTTTAATTTAAAAAATGCAGTCGTGAAAAGAATACATTTAATTTAGTCAAATCTAGAGGTTTTATTCATATATTTGTTTATACAAGTCGTTACATACAGTAAAAATTGTAGCGGAAGTCATAAATTACATTGCAGGATATCATAAATTGCAACATTGCAAAATTGTTCAATTTAGACCAAATTAAAAGCATGCATTTTCATGTTTCCAAATTTAATGCTGGTTTACATAATAATAATTTGAATATAAGGAAATTATAACACAACTTTTACATTAATTCTGTATGTTATAATAAATTATGATAATGTTATGAAGTAAATTGAAAGTAATACTCTGTATTAATTAATGGCAAACATATTTTGGAACGCAGTTCGCAGTTCACCGTTCGTCATTGAATGGTGAACAGTATTCTACAACGCATTTCACCATTCGATATTTACAACTAGTGCAATCGACATAACTTCATCTACTACATTTGATTTTTACAAAATGATTAAAGAAATACTTATTAAGAGGGGCAGATCGAATGCTTGGTGAATTTTTATAGTAATCCCCTGGATAGGATACTGAAATTTTCAGGGATTCATGCCTAGGTATAGAAACATTCGCACTATAAATTTGGTGAAGGTACATGGCCTCGTTATAGAGGAATGAGACCGAGAACTTTGCCAACTGACGCACGATTTAATTTTGGTGTTGATACCTCGATCAACCAAAAAAATATTACAATGATTCCCTAAATACTTTGAAGGTAAATAGCAATTTGCAATTAGCAACTGACAATCAGCAATAAGCCATTGCTAATTAGGAAACTGACAATTAGCAATATTATAATTAGCAATAAGCCATTGCTAATTAGGAAACTGACAATTAGCAATAAGCAAATCAATAGCAAAGTCAATTAGCAACTAGTAATGAGCAACTGTCAATTAGCAAATAAAAGTGAGCAACTGACAATTAACAGTTAGCAAATCATTTTAGGAAAATTTATTAAACATGCCCTCAGTATGAGGAAAAATCAATAATTAGATATGCAATCTTTGTAGAATAATCTGTTTATTGTAACATTCAGGTACTTGACCATGCTATTATTATATTTCATGTTATTTGTAAATATTGTATCTATAAGCAGTATCGCTTTTGATGAAATAAACTATGAACAGTAGCAACCAGTAATGAGCATAATTTAGTTGCAATTAGCAAATAGCAACTGAAAATTAGCAGATGGCAATGTCCCTCCAGGAATTCCATATGTAAGTGAGATTTGACGTTGTTTTCTTCAGAAATTATGAGGAGCCACTAAATTACATTTTGGATTTCGGTATGAAGTACCCGGTATCACTGATCATGAACTGATCATCGCCCGAACCATGCCATGTCTGGTGCACTACATCGTCGGAAACCCGTGGGCTGACTCGCCAGGAAAATGTCACCTCTACTAAGGCAAAGAGTGCGCAGAGTTTTAATGATCTCAACTATTGAGTATAACGTAATGCATGCGAATGGTTTATATATACAAAATGTGGAGAAGGGTGTTCATTCCCGTCGAGACGGAATTCAGCCAATGATTTGAAAAAAAATCGCACACAGAAATAGGAAATAATTAGTATTGTTCGCAAAATTCATTGGAGTCCCAATATTCCATTTAGATCATACTTTTGCACTAAAGAGAAATGACCCATCGTATCACTTAAAGAGTCTCTACAAAAATTGTGTCGGGGAAAACGAATCTTCCATGGCGAGGTAGCCCACGGTATCTTGTGCAGCGCAACGGAGAAGGGGCCGTGGGTTTCCGACGATTGATGAACTGCGTTTGGACCTTTTCTCCATACAGAAGGCGGCTCGGTCATTTACAGCAGGACTGGGACACTTTCTTTTTTTTTTTTTTTTTTTGCCTGACCATCAAAAGTTCCCTTGTCAAAGATTTGAGTGACCTTGTATGTCTGTCCTCGTCAGAGCTGCCAAGGGGAGATAACAAATGAGGACAAAACACAAGAGCAACAGGAAACACGTACAGAAAATTAATGATTCCGAGATTTCATGCACGTACTGATAATGTCAGAAAATATGTAAGATAAATTTATGTTTTCACGCTTGATGCTCTATTTCATTGTTTGTAATCGGAAACTTGTTGTGGCGTATGTCACAAAAGGGTTCCGTGACATACTTCTATGAAAAATAGACCTCATTTTGAAATTGCAACAGATGTATGGAAAATGAAGTTGATATTAAATGAGTGGTCCACAATAAAAGTCTCCATTTGTCAGAGAAACAAGAACCAAGGAATTCGAGAGAGAAGTAGAAAATATTTGTTGTGTTTGCAACATTAGAGAAATTGTTATACCAAAATAGTCGAGGAAATGTGACTGAAACTTATGGGTGACTCAGAGAAAAATAGGTCAATTTCCGAGAAAAAAGAAATGACGATAAGGAAATATTTATGGTCACTGCAACACTTAGTCTAGAGTATTATTATACCAAAAACAGCCTAAGAAAATAATTGAAATCGGATTTTTTGGGGTATACTTTATCACTTGCATAACATGCATAAAGCTATATCATATGTATTTGCCCAGGACCAAATTGTATGCCATGACCTTGATCCAGGTCATATCTGAAAGTTCAAGGTCACATTGAAAAATCGTAGTACTAAAAAAAAGTAGTATCTCGTCCTTGCTAAAGTTTTAGAACTACATATATGTTTGAATAGTACATTCTGGAGTCCCCTATTACTTTCTCCAGACCCAAGAATGTGCCATGACCTTGAACTTACATGGTCAAGGTCACAATGTCAAGAAAAATTGAATCTCTCTACCCAGCAAAAACCATTGTTAACTTTGTATGGGTTAAAGAATTATTGCCTGACTTTTACAATGAGGTTACATATTTCAATGCACATTCATGTAACTTGAAAATCAGTTAAACAGTGTACATGTATAATATCCAAGAAAAAGGGGATATATTACTTATGTAACTATACATGTATATGCCTAGTTTCATTTGGAAGCGGTTTCAAGACATGTCTCAAATCTTTTTTCTTAAAAAAGGTTTCATGAAATGACAAAATTTTATCTAAATTCCTTTCTACAATTGTAGGGCTGGTGGTTGATGGTTGTATTTATTCACTGGAATCTCTCCCAAATGCTTTTGAATACTTTTTTTTCAAATCTGTAAATCATGAACAAACCCCCTCCTTTTCAGGTAGAACCTCTCCCCTCACCAGAAATACTTTTGGGACCCCTTTATGTTGAGGTCGTCGTTTTAGTACTGTAGGGCATTTTTCATTTTTCTTTTTTTTTTACAAACAAGAGAAACATTATGTATAAATCATATTATTTTTAAACAAGAAAACTTAGTGACTTCTGTCACTTTAAATGTGTTAAACTGAGTAAACATCAAGCTACGGACAGACTATAGACATTTATTATATCAGAGTTATTTTAAATAATGAAAAATGATGGAAACACAACTCATTTGTTAAACGATCGTTGTCATGTTAAAATACGGTTATTGTTGCAAAAGAATACAGTACATGTATATTTACGGCTAGTATACACCAAAAACGATTTGTTCCTAGAAGGTGGCGAGGTTTCCAGGATTTGTTCTTAACGGGCGGGGTATCCAAAATTTGTTCTTAGGGGCGGGGTTTCCAGGATTTGTTCTTAGAAGTGGTTCTTGGAATTTGTTCTTCCGGTGGGTTTCAAGACTTTGTTCTTTGAGGACCCGGGATTTCCTAGATTTGTTCTTAGAGGAGGTTTCCTGGATTTTTTTAGTAGAGGAGGTTTACAGGATTTGTTCTTAGAGAAGGTTTACTGGATTTGTTCTTAGAGGAGGTTTCCCGGATTTTTCTTAGAGGAGGTTTCCTGGATTTGTTCTTAGAGGAGGTTTCCTGGATTTGTTCTTAGAGAAGGTTTCCCGGATTTGTTCTTAGAGGAGGTTTCCTGGATTTGTCCTTAGAGGAGGATCACTGCATTTGTTCTTAGAGGAGGTTTCCTGAATTTGTTCTTAGAGAAGGTCTCCCGGATTTGTTCTTAGAGGAGTTTTCCTGGATTTGTTCTTAGAGGAGGTTTACTGGATTTGTTCTTAGAGGAGGTTTCCTGGATTTGTTCTTAGAGGAGGTTTCCTGGATTTGTTCTTAGAGGAGGTTTCCTGAATTTGTTCTTAGAGAAGGTCTCCCGGATTTGTTCTTAGAGGAGTTTTCTTGGATTTGTTCTTAGAGGAGGTTTCCTGGATTTGTTCTTAGAGAGAGTTTCCATGTTTTTGACTTGGAGAGGGTTTCCATGACTCGGTCTTGGAGATGGCTTCCTTGATTTAGTCTTGGAGAGGGTTTCCATGAATTGGTCTTGGAGAGGGTTTCCATGAATTGGTCTTGGAGAGGGTTTTCATGATTTGGTCTCGGAGAGGGTTTCCATGAGGGTTTTTTGTTTTTTGCGGGAGTTTTCCGGATTGCTCTTAGCGGGGTTATCCAGGATTTGTTCTTAAAGGGGGGGGGGGGGGTTCCAGGATTTGTTCTTAGAGAGTGTTTTCCGGGATTTGTTTTTACAGAGGGTTTCCAGGATTTGTTCTTAGAGGGATATTCCAGAATTTGTCATAGAGGGGATTTTCAGGATTTGTTCTTAGAGAAGGTTTCCAGGATTTGTTAATATAGGGGGTTTCCAGAAATTGTTCCTAGAGAGTGTTTTCCGGGATTTGTTTTTACAGAAGGTTTCCAGAATTTGATCTTAGAGGGATATTCCAAAATTTGTTCTTAGGGATGGGATTTGTTTTAAGAGGGCGTTCAAGGGTTTGTTTTTACATAGGGTTTCCATGATTTGTTCTTAGAAGGGGGGGGGGGGCAGGATTTGTTTTTTGAGGGGGTTCCCGGATTTTTTTTTTACAGAGGTTTTTCAGGATTTGTTCTTAGAGGGGTTTCCATGATTTGTTTTTACAGAGGGTTCCCAGGATTTGTTTCCAGGTTTCCAATATTTGTTCTTAGAGGGAGTTTCAATGATTTGGTCTTGGTGGGGGTTTCCATGATTTGTTCTTTGTGGGAGTTTCCTGGATTGCTCTTAGCGGGGGTTTCCGAAATCTGTTCTTCCATGCATGATTTGTTTTTTGTACAGAGGGTTTCCATGATTTTTTCTTAGAGGGTGTTTCCATGATTTGTTCTTAAAGGGGTGTCCAGAATTTGTTTTTATAGGGGGGTTTCAGGAGTTGTTCTTTGAGGGCTTTTCCAAAATTTGTTCTTAGAGGGGGTTTCCCAGATGTGTTTTTAAAGGGGGTTCCAGGATGTGTTCTTAGAGAGTGTTTCCAGAATTTGTTCTTAGAGGGGGTTTCCAGGATTTGTTTTCGGATAGGGTTTCCAGGATTTGTTCGAAAAGAGGGTTTCCAGGATTTGTTTTTACAGAGGGTTTCCAGAATTTGTTCTTAGAGGGGGTTTCCAGAATTTGTTCTTAGAGGGGGTTTCCAGAATTTGTTCTTAGAGGAGGTTTCTCAGAATTTGTTCTTAGAGGGGGTTTCCAGGATTTGTTTTCGGATAGGGTTTCCAGGATTTGTTCTAAAAGAGGGTTTCCAGGATTTGTTCGTAGAGGAGGTTTTCCAGGATTTGTTCTTAAAGGGGGTTTCATGAATTTCTTTTTTACAGAAGGTTTCCAGGATTTGTTCTTAGAGGTGGGTTTCCAGGATTTGTTCTTGGAAGGGGTTCGTTCCCAGGATTTGTTCTTTGAGGAGGTATCCAGGTTTTGTTCTTAGAGGAGGTCTTCCGGATTTGTTCTTAGAGGAGGTTTCCAGTATTGCTTGTTCTTTTGGGTTATCAGGATTCGTTCTTAGACGTGATTCCTAAACAATTACCTGTAAACTTCTAAATACTTAGATTACTTAATCCATGTTTAATTTTGGACTTTGATGAATAAGTTCAGTTCAGAATAAAATTCCTTTGGTACAGAGGAACGTTTTCATCGAATACATGTAGCTTGCGGGGAACTACATCGTATTAGCACTTCATTCATGTAAAGTTTCGACAAAATCGTTAAAGTGGTTTTAGAGAACAAATTGAAAATTAAGCTCCATCCCTCTGTTTCTATGGAATAATTACCAGGAATGAGAAGTAAACAATACAGGTCAGCATTCTGACAAAGTCTGAAATGAAGTACACTGCCAGATGCGAATCAAGGATTTGGTCTTGGGGGAGGCGCGATTCAAAATATATTTCGAAATTGAAGCAAAAAAAAAAAATTAATAAAAATAAATAAATAAATAAATAAATAAATAAAATAAAATTTGGGGGCTTTAAAGTGTCCGGATAATTCTTGAATGAAAGTCCTGTGGATTAGGCAAGGGTCATTTTTTTGGCATACTAATAGACTGTAAGGAGGCAATTAAGGATTTTTAAAGCATATCTCAGGATGGCAAATGCAATATTAAAAGTACCTTGGGGGAATCTAAGAGGCGACGGCGTTAATAGAGTATCAAAGAGCGGGAAAAAGGCCATATTGATGTTCATAAACATATAGCTTGACTTCCTACCGGTATCTTCCCCGCTTTTTTTAAAGTGGAACACGGAAATAAAAAAAACTGAATTAGGAGAAACTGGAGCTTTTTTCCAAACAGGAAAAAACGTGAAGTAACCATCCACTATAAATGTAGAGTCAATGAGGAATGTTTTATTTAAGCCAAAAGACATAACTCTTTGTTATAAATATTTACATGCAAATATTTAGGACAGGAATGACTTCACAAGGAGAGGGTCTATCTTTCATCTCCGTGATCCAGATAGATTTATGGAGCTGTCCATGTCGGTTTTATTCGTATCTGCATCAGGATTGGCGTTATAATTGCGTTCATCCTTCATGTTAATCCATTAGTGGTCAACTCGGCACGTTTTAACGGTATATATGGAAATAGTGTTAATCATTTCCGTCTGCTATACAGGTATCCTAGAAGCATTTTGAAAAGTGTGCACCACGACAGGTACAAATTTCAAACACAAGGGACAAACGCAGATAGGGGGTCGTTGTCACCAGTCCACCCCTGGAATTTGCCATTTTTTCTAATTTTTGCCGTTTTCGGGGCTTAATTTTTGTCTTTTTGATTCCGAAAGAACTTCAGGTCAGTGTGGTTAGGATTCCTACTTAGAATTTAACGAGAATTCTAATTTTTCCATGTAATTTTTCATCATCACAAATTGTCACAATCTCAGACTGGGCCCCCTCTCCCTCTTCGGAAGGACTGTTTCCTACTTCTGATTAAGCTTGTACATAATGAATGGGGATTATAAGAAATGATTTGATGTATTAAGTAAACACGAGGTATTAATTAATATATCATATAACAGCGCTGCTTTAACTTTCATTTGTTTTCATTAGCATTTTAATTTAGCGGAATAAAATCGAAGCATTGTTTTTCATTTTATCGCCAACAAAGTTTATGTTGTTGCTTTCTCCTATAGAAATATGTGTATCAATTTTACATCAAATAATAAATGGCAGCTCATAATAGAATAACATTTGACAAGCGAAGCAATGACCGTCATTTCATAGAACAATGGAAATCAGTAGTCTTCTATTAATAATATTTATCATTTATACTACACTAATTAAGGTACCAAAATTTTACTATTGTGGTATGCAGTCATTATGCATTGTTAAATCGTGTTTAAAATTTCAAGTATGTCATAGCTTGGACTCTAGTGCCGCCCCCCCCCCCCCCCCCCCCCCCGAAAAAAAAAATTATTTCACGACCAAATATTGTATGAAGAGAAAATGACGTAATATTGAGTGTCGCTGTCGCCGAACGGTCAAAACTAATAGGACTGTCTTTATTTCATATTTGATAATTTCAAACTATGTTTAAGTAATTTAAAAACTTCATATTATTGTTCAGAGGAAAATACGTGATATCTATTGAGCCTTTGCTAACTCCTCTTGAGATCTTTGCCGCCGATCGCTCTACATAAAAACTTTAACAACTGCCTGTATCTTTTATTTGAATTTTGATAATTGGTGAATTTAATGTATGTTACAAAGTAATTCTAAAATCAGTGACATATATCTTGGCATGATTGTGAAGATAAACGGGCGTAATAATTATTCTTTGAAATCCTCATTGTACATGTATGTATGTGTGTCGCCGAATGGTATAGCTGAAAGACTATGTTCTAAGTATATTCTGGGAGTAAAGTAGAATTCAAAGTTTAATAGCCATTCTCTGTAAGGACCAAAATCGTTCGGCACGGCATGTCATGGATTTTGATGATTTTCGGTATAATGGGTATATATTGAGTACTGACCATGAAAATAACACTTTTCATCCAATGTGACCTCTGGTTGCCATGGTAACGAGGTCATTCTATTTATAGCACTTTTGGGACCATGAAATAAGCAAGCTCCAGAGACTTTGTTGCCATGGATACCACTGTAACAGCTTGTTCATCTTTATATAATCTATTCTTCCTTACTTCCATTCTTACTTAGTACACTTAGTTATGTGATATTTATTACAGGAAGCTTATTGTATTAAGCCAAACTAAGTCAAAATGAAGCGAAAAATAGAGGTGAAAATAAGGGCCAATTTAGTGTGTTTTTGACCATTTTCAATCTTAAATATCACAAAAGGCACCAATAGGAGACTAGTGATTTTCATCAATGGAAATGTACAAATAAAATGAACGAAAAATTGGAGTGGGTATTTAAGAGTTTTACCTAAATTCTGTCGTCAAAGAACGTTGCCATGGCAACTTTAGACCTTTTTGTATGTTTCATACTATCTTTGAAATTGATATTATTCCTCTTTAGAGTTACATAAGATTGTCAAAATGTATGCATGTATAGATATGACTTGTATCTTTTACATAAGAACAATTAAAATGTTCAAGGTCATTGGCTTGATGTTCAAGGTCATTTATACTTTGAGACTCAAATTTTGCATAAAATATAGATTTTTAAATTTTTTTGTTACCGATTTTAGTGAATTTTTTATTTAAATATTTTCATAGGTCATATATATTATGAAAGCACATGAATATAAGAAAGACAAATCTTAGAATTTATTGAATTGTAGCCATTCAATATGAAAATATTTTTTCCGTCAAAAAACAAGAAAAATACAGATTTCGTCCCTTTTTTATCAACATACTCACGAAGAATTTAGATATTCGAAGATGTGAAGAAACGTAATCAATAGTTCTAAGAAATAAGTGATACATTTATCATTTTATGGCAAATAACTGTTAAGTTCAATATTTCAAGGTTTCTGAAATATTGACACCTTCATTTTATGAAAAATCAGGATTTTTCGTCAAATCTGGTCACTTAAAGTTTAATGACCTTGAAAATTCAGTGGGTGACCTTGAAATATTTTCAAGGTCATTTTTATATCAAAACGCCTTTGATAGATGTATACATGAACTTCTGTTCCAATATCATGCGTAGATAGTTTGAAAGAGGTTGTGTTTAAATTCATCGTATTGAAACATTTCAGCCGATTGTTGCCATAGCAACTAAATTTGATGCTGCTTTGCATATAAAAGGACAAATTAGCCCAATTAACTTTTTATATTCATGTAGAGTTCAAAGATGATACTAATTGGATAACTACAATTTGGACTTCAAAAATTGGTGCTTTTATGAAATTTTCAGCCTTGTAAAACAGTAAAAACATGCAAAAAAGGGTCTTTGAGTGCCCAAAAGTTGGCAAAACAAAGTCTTTTGATACCCTGTTTCGGCCCAATTTTTCATCTTGTATACATAAGGCATCCGAGATGAATGTAAAAAAAATTACAAATATGCGTAATAATAAGGATCATAAGAAAATAATCAAAGCAATTTAAGATTTAAAATGTACCTGTTTCCATGGTAACGAAGCCTACAAATATGCCTTGTCCTATAGATTTTCCCGATTTTTGAAACTTCAGACACGGTTACCATGGCAACGACAAACTTATTTGAAAAAACTGGGGTTGATTTACATACTAGTACTTCATATTGAACTTCCATACGAAAAATCTCAAAAATCCATGACATGCCGTGCCAAAGCCAAAATGTTTTGAAATTCTTTGGTTCTTACAGAGAATTGCTGTTTAAAACCAGTATCTTCACATGCGTATGAAGAGAAAGAAGAAAGGACGTAGAATTGAGCCTTGGATAACTCCTCTTTGAAATCGTTGTCTCAGAACGACTTGTTTATATAAAGGGAGTTAAATATTGAGAATTGACTTGAGAATTCAATGTATGTTTAAGTAATTCTAAAATCACTGACAAACATCTTCACAATGCCATGCCCAAACATCTTCACCAATGCCATGTATCTGTGAAAGTTATGTTTCACGAGAAAGGACCCCCAGCAAAGGTCGTGGCGACCTTCGATTCCTCTACATATAAAAGTCAATCATCAATCACCAATTCTATAATTATGTCCTGACCGTGTCACACTGCTCTTTGGAAATGTCAAGTCAGCGAAAGGTAAAGAGGGTAACAATACCTTCATTCTCCTCTGATTTACAGTTCCTTTTGATCTTTACTATTCAGTTCTTCATTCCTTAACGTAATAACTGGTCAAGTGTGATTTTTATTAGAAAGTAGTGCTTTGCCAAATGTTTCAGTATGATATAGGTACAGTATTATAGTTATCGTCATATCGAATCTGTAATAAAATCCAAACCGCACCGTCACAGACTGTTATCACACAGTGTCACGATATTATGTCCTGATTGACATTAGGTCACGCTTCATTGATTCTGGGGTTACCACACACTTAGTAAGATACACCACAAAGTAATCCACACGTTACCAGTGGGCGTGGCTTGGGCAAAATTAAGTGACCGATGCTTTCATGATAAATGAAAACGAGGACCACATAGATAACGTAATTTCCATGGCAACGAAGGAAGCCGAATGCGAATGGAGGCTTTGCCTTCACCTCAGCAGCTTGACGGAAATATAGTCTTCAGAGAAAAGAGAATTTATTTAGTACAAAACTCAAAAGTGGTTGATTTAGCTAAGCCACTGAGCAAGTACTAGTGGATACGATCCGAAAAAACGGTGGCATGTACATGTTGTATGTCCGTCATTAAAATTGAGTGGGACGAAGGGCTTTACAGCAGTTTACAACAAATAAACTCAACCTATTTCATTTCGTCTATAAAATCACCACATGCACCTTGTCTTTCTCGTTGTTACCAACGGTTATGGGAGATGTTAATGAGCGCTATTCTATCAAAGAAGCATTGTCCACCAGAAATAATTATTTTATTTTTTTTTTAAGTAGGCGAAATGAAAATTTCTGACAAAGTCCGACTTCGAATATAGTAAAAATTTATTGTAGAGGCCCCGCTTAAATTCAGTTGAAGAGCGCCATCTAAAATGAAAATCGATTGATACAATAGAATTCAACGGGGATTCATAATAATTATGTTTATACGGCAGTTTCTCTATTATCAATGGTATTTCACAGATGATCAATTTTTTTTTATTATCACACCCCGAAGTTAAGCATTTCTTGAACAAGACCTGTCGGACAATGCAGGCTTGAAGTCAGTATAGAGGTAAACGCTGGAGATTTTAGCAGGACGTAGGTCTTATGGACATATATGGCACTGTTGCATATCACGTGATACGCAAATAATGTGTTCCACGGGAATCCCCACCGATAAAACCAGGTAAATAATGAATAAATCTACATGTACTTTATATGAATTTATTTAAGGTCTGTCATATGACCATCATTATCAATTATATGATGGTAATCTATTCTGATCAAGAATAGTTATATTCAGAGAACACTTACGCAGAAAATTTTCGATGCTCACCACATATTATGATATGGTGCAAGGACATATACAAAATTTTCTGTTTAAGTGTTCTCTGAATATATATATTATTGATAATGTTGGTCATACGATAGGTCTTAAATATTTAGACAGTATTTACCTGGTTTCATCAAAGGGGAGTCCCGTGGAACATATCATTTGCGTATAACATGATATGCGACCGTGTATATGTCGACGAAAACCCATGACTAAAGTGGACACAGCACTGAAGCGATTATGATGTATTACTTTGGTCAGAACTAAAAATAGAAACTGTGACCATTCTTCGGCATATCGAGAGGAAGGAGGGAGGGGGGGGGGGGGTTGAAAATCTCTTAAAAAGACTTTACTAGGGGAATTCTGATTATTTTCTTTCAGTTAAGATGTGGGGTTTTTCTTTTTCGTTTGTTCACATAAGGATTGCAACAGATTATGGCAATTGCAAGCTCTTCAAAATGTAAAATTTGAAACGAAACTGTTGTTTGTTCTTAAACTTTTCTTATATTTCCTCTTGTGACTTTTTGGACAGAAATATATTCAATTGGATTATTTAGAACGATTCCGATGGACCGTGGAACTTTATAATATTTCCAAATACAAGTACATTTGTAAAGTTTTTTCCTTACTCTATATATATGCTATTCATAATCTCCTCTATAGGAAATGCTTCTTTAATTAAATTCAGAATATTTTTCTTCAAAAAGAAAAAAAAATTAAAGCATTTGCCGCACAGTCCTTGAAACAGAAAGCATGCACGATGACTTATATGATTTTTTTCTGAAAAAAATTTTTTTTTTTTGGTTTATCATCGGTTTATTTTTAGTTGCAATTGCTAAAGGATGATAAAACTCACCAAGAATGACTAGCTTTAATTCCAAGGAGAACATTTTGGATAGAAACATGGTGACAAAGGTATATAAATCCTGCACAACAGTAAATACAGAGGACGTGGTGGTGTCTATTATTTTACGACCTCCCCATTTGGCCTTTCATCAGCGCCTGGTATGTATGTTAGAGGGACAAGGGGACGGGGATTTGACATCAGGTATATGTACATGGTTTGACAATCTTCTCCCCAGGTATTGACCAATCAGCGGTGGAGAGAGAAGTGTCTATTTGCTTGTTAACAGATGATGAACACCGTTTTAATTATCAGTAATATTTTTATGATGCTAAATAGCGATGTCAAATGATATTTTATGATATGTTTAATGTATTCGAGACGAAAAATCACTTAATTTAGCTTTCTGGTTAAAAAGAAAAATATGTGCAATAATTCAAGTTATTTATGAGACCGCAAACACTGTACAATAAATAAGAATCAGTTAATCTACTTAAGTTTTTAGAAATTATTTATTTTCATTGAACATATTGAAATAAGAAGACAAGGGGAACAAGATGTGTGAGCCTCTGGACACGAGCTGACCCAAATACAAAATTTTAGGTCAAGGTCATGTGAAATATTTCGAAAGAACATCTTACGATAATACATGTAAATACAAAAATGAAAGCCCTATCAATTGTCGACGGCAAGTCATTAAATTATGGCACAATGTCTATCAATTATTTATTAACGTTGGTCAAATTCGAAGGTCAAGGTCAAGAGGTGAACTAATTTGGCATATAAAGAAAGGTCTTACCAAAAGAAATACACATGTGAAACATGAAGACAATATCAGTTGCCAATCAAAAGTTGCTCTTTTGCTACAGAGCTACAGAAAAAGGACGAGGCTTGAGGATGTAAAAAGAGTCAACACTCCACAACATGCGGATTCAAAGGTCGGGGGGGAGGGGGTTCAATAAGTGTTTTTAATGTTTTTCCCTGACATAGTCGCCATATGTAGCACTTTCGATGTAGACATTACCTAAGAAGGTGCATGTTTTGTAGATATTGTTTTCGTTTTCGTGCGTGAACAAAGACGGCGGGTGCGGCTAGCCAAACAGGGGATGCTTACTCCTCCTCGGCACCTGGTCCCACCTCTAGCTTGCTAGGGGTCAGTCGATGCTAAATTTTTTGCTCTACTGTGGGCGCTGTTAAGATTGTCGTCAGGACCTTCTTTATCTCATTCAGGAACCCCCCCCGAAATTTGCCCAAAATACCGAATTTTCCCGTTTGTGTGTACATATTTTTTCTTTAAATAGGCTTGACCCCCACCCCCCATTGACGACTTGGACTCCCCTGGAAACTTTCCTAGATCCGCCTAAATAGAGAAATTCTTATGAAACTGGATCTAGGAGTCAGTATTTTATGGTGTATATTTCAGGTGACATCATTCCTTAATAAATCTACGTAGTTTATTTCCGGTATATTGTGTAATACTCTCAAATGTCACTCCAAATACCGGTTTGTTAAAAAAAATCAACTAAATTTAAACGAATACCTTGAATTTTGACATGAAAAACTTTTCTACTTGTAACGTTAGAAGGTCAAGGTCGACTGTGCAAGGCTTTGTAGTTGACGTAGCTCTACGATTCCCTACAAAGTCATAAAGGTGATCCGGGTTTTACCCAAAATCATACAAGCTGACCAAAGTCCCTAGCAGGTATTTTTAAGTTTTGCTTTAAGTTTCATCTTCTTGTTTTTTCAATAAGATCACAATTAAGTTCATTATTATCAATTAAAATCCAATTGCATGTTGGTTCTTCTTTGCATAAAATTGCTATATTAAATTCCGTATTCATGAATATACATGATTTTCAAACTTCTTCTTCTTCTTCTTCCTTAGTATGACCCTTCGCTTATCGGAACACTCCCCAGAGAGGATCACATATTATTAAACATGACAGTATATATCAAGACAACATTTCAAATTCCTCTCTTACTCCTCAACAGTCACATTCACCATGCTCTGTGCAAGGTACCTTCCACTATGTATGCAAGTGTATGCAGTGTATGCGGGGAAGGTGTGATTTATGTACTACAGTGGATGGTCCGTATTTCCAACGGCCTTTAACGTGCCATCACACGAGGCAATCTCCTCAGCCGCAGCTGCCGAGGGGCCTCTCAGACCGTTTTAGTCCCATCTGAGCCAGAGAACAGGTGGGGGCGAGATGATAAATCACCTCTAAGAAAGTCCGCCCTCAACGGGATTTGAACCCTTGGATCTTCAGATTGAAAATCCGACGCTCAACTGACTGAGCTATGCGCCCCACAAACAAGAGGTCCAAATCGCTCGCCTGAATTGCAGACAAAGGACTGAATGTGGCCAATTTGGAGTATTTGCTTCCTGAAAGGTTCGTGAAATTTTATCAGCAGTTATAAAGGAACAATCAAAAATGCTACAGAACATCAGCGCCACTGGCGGCCATGTTCTTTAATTGACTGATCGGTATGAAAAAAAACTTGGTAGAGAACCCTGAATACTTAATTTGTATTAGGTTCCGTGAAATTCTGTGCAGCGGTTGCAGAGGAGATGTCGAAAATGCGTCGGCCAATCAAAGCGCTCGGCGGGCATATTTGTTGACCAATCGGCACGAAAAATACAAACTTTGTAGAGGACTTTGAGTACTTGCTTCCTGTAAGTATTTGCAGAGTTGCAGAGGAGATGTTGAAAATGCTTCAGCCAATCAGAGCCCTTAGCGGCCAGATTTGTTGACCAATCGGCATGAAGAACATAAACTTGGTATGGAACCTTGAGTACTTGCTTCTTGTAAGGTTTCGTGAAATTCTATGCAGCGGCTGCATATTTGGTGACACATCCGCTCTAAAAGGATAAACTATGGTAGAGACTTGTAAACTTTCGTGAAAATCTGTGCAGCAGTGGAGAAGAAGTCGAAATTTCATCAGCCAATCAGAGCCCTTGGAGGCTATGAATATACATAATTCGGCTCGAACAAATAATTTAGTATACAATAATAAAAGTTTCAGGACGGACGGACGTGCACTGAATGCTTTTACACTAGATTCCAGATACATATTTATAGCAAAACACCGACTTTATTCCATTTTCAAACAAAACCTTTTATGACATCGTGCCGACTAGTTCATTACTGTCCAAAGAGACAAAAGACAGTGGTCATGTTACCTCGCACAAGCCACCCCATCAAGCATGTCATCATCATCATCACAAAATAATAAACATGTCGACATGACAACTAAAATCTAATCAATGAATTATGTTTAATTCAAACTTATAGACTCCTCTCACTCCAAGTTGACTTTTTATGACTCTCAAAGAAGCTTAAACGTCTGGATTTTCCGGAACTCTTTGTCCCGATATGGTACTTTTGCTTCCAGCGTCTTAGCCTCTTCCGTCTCAAAACCCATAAAAAACATCCTGATATTTCTGAATCTTAATCGACCTAGGAATCCTTTACAAATCTAATTTCACAAGTCTGTTATCAAGTTACGTAATAATTCCTCTCTTGCGACTTTCTCCATTATTGATTATGACTGATCTTAAGAACTAATTACTACAGCTTTTTTTCTCGCTGCCTACCGTCTGCAGGCGTCCTCTGAATAATATGGTAATGATAGTTCGTCTGACCTGGAGTGTCGGGGCCGAGCTAAACCCAAAAGACAAATCATTCTCCTCTCTACAGACACCGTCAGTGCGCATGCCTGAGAATCTTTTTTTATGGATGGATCTGGAAAAATTGTAATAGAAGTCGGTCGGTTACAGCCCGTTAAAGGGGCCTGGGGGGGGGGGGGGGGGGTAATCTAGCCTATGAGTTTGAATATAACAGAAAAATAAAGTCTTTTGGCAATTTCAATGGATCCCCCTCTTCAATGTTCAATAATTTATTTTCTCTTTTCCAAAATGGCATAGATCTATATAATGGCTTATCTAGATCAGCGCCTGTCTTTGATAAAGGAGCTGTAAGAATAAGACATAAAAGTCGAAATTTCAAAATGGGAAATTTGAAAAAAAAATGAGTAGAAATATCAACCACCGTAACTTGATGTATATCTGAATCTAATGTCCGTTTGAATAAATTATCAATAACAGACTTACCGATATTGGGTTAAAATGTGGATTTTTTCTATAGAAATCAATGGAAAACGGAAAAAAGGTTTTTAACAACATTGTTCCACCCCGAGTTACAAAATGCTTCTTTTACCGAAGGTATTGATACTTTTCTGACCAAGTGAGGTTCTGTAACTCAGGATGGAACAATGTCCCACAGACAAAAAAGGGGGATGGGCTATTATATAAGAATCTGACTTAAAAGCGATTAGATAGTTAAAAGCTGTCAATTTCTTCTTGTTATACAATGGAACAATCTTTTCTGAGTGGATTCCGATGAAATATACAACATACACGAATGAAATAAACGATATAAAGTTGTCTATTTCTGCACAGTTTCGCGCCTGAAAGCTTACATTGTGGCTGTCTAGTACAAAATAAAACGGTTTTCAGTTTCCGAATTGCGTATTTTACCGATTACATTGACATACTGGTTTCGAAGTTATTTTTTTCTTGTTCATTTTTAAAATAAGAGGTTATCAAAACATAAACCACTTAAAATTTATGTTTTTGTATATTTTTGTTCGCTATTTGACGTTTTCAGGCATTGCATGTTATGCCCTACCTATTCAATCCGAAATTATCAAATCTTAATCAAATGTTTTAAAATAAAATACTTATGAGAAATCTTCTAATACATCATATTTTCATTCTGAACAACCTTTTCCTTCAAAGGAAGGAAAGCGCACGGGAAATAATCAAATGATTTCAGGACTAAGTTAACCCCTTATTCTTACAGCTCCTTTCTATATTATAAAATGAACTAGAAACCATTATGCTTCTATATGAAGTAATTGGGTCAAAGTCAGTCTTCTCGGAGAAGAAGGGGAAGACTGGGCCCTAGTTCTTGTCTTGTCTGGAAGGATTTCTTCGTTTCACCCTGCAGGGCATGCACAGTTCTTTCCGTATGCCTAATGATTTTATATCAGTTTTACATAGTTTTACATAAGGCTCCTGCGTTGTGTACAGTGAGGTTTATGCGTCTTCGGAGACCTAAGTGAACCCGGAGTGGGAGGGTGGGGCGATCATAATCCGGATAACCTTACCAATCGCTATCATCTAGAGAATGACACTCTAAAATCGGGGTAACGGTTCACATTGATATCCACCATTCTAAGTGTTGTCATTAATGTGTCGGTCTGTCCATTTGGTGTTGATGTCTGGCTGCTGCCCTCTATTGTTTGATTTTATTTTTTCCGCAATTCTATGGGTGTGCTCCCCGTCTCTGTTAAAGGCGGTATTGCTGGACATCTTATGTCATACCTATTTTTTTTCTTTTTAAGCGTCAGGTCAAGTAATGGAAATCAGTTAAAAACAAACAACACAGAGTCATGAATATCTTAAGAAAACGTGAGAGATATCCAAGAGAGCAGCATCTCATGGCAAGGAAGAAGCGAAACTGGTACACAACGATCATTTTGTGTGATTTTAATTAAATTGTTTGGTTACCTAGCCCTTGTAAGACTTAAAGTACTTTACAAAAATAGTTGAAACTTCACTTCTGTCTTGAAAAAAAGCAAAATAGGAATTTGAAAATATGGAAATAGACTGTTTGTTTGTTTTTGTTTTTTTTTTTTGTCAGCAATGCACCGAAAATCTACCCGCCCGCTGACTCTTAACAAAGTACAAACTTGTTGTAGCCTTGTACCTATAATTATTTCTGGCATAAAAGTACATTTGTACCAAAATCAATAAAAACCAAGTTATACAAAGCACAGCATCCCCTCGCACAACATGGATATCAATGTACTCACGTACAAGTCGTAAATAGCCTTCAACTTAATACATACTTCTAAATACCATTATCTTTTCAAGAGCTTTCACTTATAAACTAGAAATTCTTATAATGTGTGCGAACATTGTTTAAGTTCCTTGTAATGTGACCCCTCTATATCTATGATTTTGACCTTTGACCTTGATAATCAAAAGGTTTTTTCTTAATGTCACACGCATTGACTTACGTAGTTTGACCAAGATCTATTGATAAATGACACCTCTAGAAAATATTCAAGGATTTTGACCAATTCCAATCCATAATTTGTGACCTTGACCTTTGACCACGAAAACTAATAGGGTTCTTCCTCTTGTCATAAGCAATTTGTGTGTGAAGTTTGGTCAAGATCTATGAAAAATGCAATCGCTAGACTGTATACAAAGTTTTTTAAAGTTTCAATCTGTGACCTTAACCTTTGACATATGACATTAAAAATCCGCAGACAGACAGACAAACAGACAGACAGACAGACAGACAGACAAACGAAGTACTGAATGATGTGTAACCATAAATTTATACTTTCAGTTATTGTGAAGGGAGATCGGATCAATGGGACTATGATCTCTCTTTCCAAGAATTTAATGGGTCACATTCAGTATCGAGGGGTACTCTGTCAGTTTAAATGGTCAAGTTTCTACACTAAAATAACAATCAAACAAGCCTAATGCAAAATATAATATGTGTAGTACTTGGCGAGCTGTAAGTTCAGTTGACCAGCGAAGCTTAGATTGAGATGTAGGCCAGGATAATCATCTTATAAGACTTCAAGGTCATACATGATATTTATGATTTTTGTCAACATTTTTCCGGTCGTGAACTTTATTTTCATAGTGCTATAGGTCATCTTTCTGCGAAGAATAATGACCCAGGTCATTATTCTATTCTACGGGGTCAATATTTGTCTTTACACCGGTATCCTACTCCCCGCTCAGAATCAAATGATCGTCCCGCGTAATTTCCTGTGTAGCATGATGATTGTTTAAGTTCGTTCTTCCAGTTTTAACTCGATACCCTATCTTATATCACAGCACCTTGTCTCTGATTAGTCTAGTACATTTCCTTGTCATTGTTGGATTCAGTTTTTGAAATAGAATCATATTGTACGACATTTGTTCTGCGTTGCGAGCGGACTGAATGTTAGAAAATGTTTTATTTTCCAATTTAGAGAAAATGAAAAGGTTCTCTGCACGTAATATCAATATACGTAAACGGGTTCAATGATAATATAAACCTAATTGTGTATGTATTACATTCAAGGGTTATCACCATTTAATGTAAATTACAGGCCTATAAAGTATTTCAGAACAAAAGCTCATCTAAGAATAAGTTTCTTTGATTATTTTTTATACCTGGAATTTCCAGCTACATGATTTCTTTTGAATGTTGATCTCGTTAATAGGTTGCTGAAAGTAAGTGTTTGATTTTTCCGATGATGATGTAAAACTTGTCTGAATAATCTAAATTGCTGAATAATTTGAAAGAAAGTAAGTACATTTGTACTTGTTGATCAATTCCGCGTCGAAACTTTCTTTATCTGATTACCATAATATGTCAAGAGGGATAACTCCAAAATTAAAACAAAATGTGTTAATTAAAGACAGGTTCCCCAAGCACAGGATATATGGAAACCCTGACCCAACTTGCGTTTTGCTCTTTGCTTTTTACGTTTTGCTCTTTGCATTTGCTTTTTTCTCAAATGATTTTTATCTGTACGTCAACAATAATTGACCAATCACATTCCATGACTGACAAATGACACAATACATTCTGCTCTTTGTGTTTTGCTTTTTGCTCTTTGTGTTTTGCTGAGTTTTGCATTTTGCTCTTTGTGCTTTGCATTTTGCTCTTTGTGTTTTGCATTTTGCTCTTTGCATTATGCTCTTTGTGTTTTGCATTTTGCTCTTTGCATTATGCTCTTTGTGTTTTGCATTTTGCATTTTGCTCTTTGTGTTTTGCTTTTTGTTTTTTGCTCTTTGTGTTTTGCTGAGTTTTGCATTTTGCTCTTTGTGCTTTGCATTTTGCTCTTTGTGTTTTGCATTTTGCTCTTTGTGTTTTGCTCTTTGTGTTTTGCATTTTGCTCTTTGTGTTTTGCTTTTTGCTCTTTGTGTTTTGCATTTTGCTCTTTGTGCTTTGCATTTTGCTCTGTGTTTTGCTTTTTGCTCTTTGTGTTTTGCTTTTTGCTCTTTGTGTTTTGCATTTTGCTCTTTGTGTTTTGCTTTTTGCTCTTTGTGTTTTGCATTTTGCTCTTTGTGCTTTGCATTTTGCTCTTTGTGTTTTGCTTTTTGCTCTTTGTGTTTTGGTTTTTGCTCTTTACGTTTAGTGCTATGCACAACTTTAATTCCTTGTACATTGGAAGACGATGTCAGCGGGCATCCTGCCTTTTTACAATGAATATATAAACTGACAATTTATTTAAAAGATGAAATGCGTGTCCGTTAATGACTTCTTCACTCTTTGATTATCTTTTATTTATTTCTGAATTTGACTTTAAAAAGTAAAGGGGGGTCTCTGCAGTGCAGAAGGCTTGATTATCAGTACAATAAACCCTCCCACTTGGATTAAATGTGTCTAAATTTCACAAAAGTGGTGTTCCTAATTGCCTTATAAGGAGGTGACAAACGCATGTCGGTTCAGGGTTTCCATACAGGCACTAAGATCTGAGCATAAATTGCATAAAGCTGTAATCACTTCGGCGACTTATATAGTGATTACATCTTGTGAAAATAAAACAGAACATAAGAAATATATGGCGAAATTTTATTTATGCCAAAATCCAAGTGCTTGTGTTCCCAAAATTCATGCAGTTTGGTCTTTTTAATAGCAAAGCAATATCACTGAGACTAAGAGATCAAGAATTTTGCCCATCAGATTTATAGGTGGAAATAATGTTTGTAGAAATGTATGGGGTTTTTTTTGGGGGGGGGGGCTCCTTTCTTCATGTGAGGTTTGGCGAAGTACTGCAGCAGTCATGGAAAAGAATTTGAAAATGAATCATCCAATCTGAGGCCACGGCGGCCATATTTGTTGACAGATTGTCAAACGTGGTAAAGGGTTTTGATTACTTTCTTCCTCTGAGGTTTGAGAATTTTCTGAGAAATGTGAAAAGTTTTCGGAAAGACGACGAAGAGAAGCCGGAAGGGGGTTAATAGCAACCGGATGTGGAGTTAATATTAACCGGAAGGGGTTCAATATCAACCAACCACCTTATTGGCATAAAGCACTAACCAATACAACATTTTCACGCAATACTTCGAGCTGCGAGAAAAACACCTGAAATCTGAAATAGGTTGTATACATACTTTTATCGTTTATTTCATTAACCATACAGTAATATATACATGTAAGTGAAGAAAAGAACAACGAAGGTACATATACATGTACACTCGCCAGTACAGAAAACAAACACATATCATATGGAATAGAATAATTATTTTATCATTATATCGACTACTAGTATTTGTGATAAGTATAATTTATGTTACGATTTCAAGAGATTTTAAGATTTCCAGATTATACTTTTCTGTTGTGTTGGCGAATGACAGGCCTACATGTATGCATGGATAGAGAAAAAAATTAAGGGGTCCAAGACGTCGGAGAAGGGGGTCCAGTATATGGTTTTGAGTAAAAATATATGTAAAACGGGGAAAAAACAGCATTTTTTGCGGCAAATTCCAGGCGGAGGTGGGCGTTCTGAACCCCACCTCTAGATCGACTTTTGGGCCTATCATCTAATTACATCTAACCTTATTGTCTGCTACACAGAAAACATTTTCTGGCTGTGTAATAATATATACATATGATCTCAAATGAATTTTCATTTCATACGATGTATTATGAAACGAGTTTTGTGTTTTATATAAAACGCACAACGAGTTTCATAATACATCGTATGAAATGAAAATTCATTTGAGATTCTTTTTATCACATGATTCTGCCAAAAATGTATATTTCCAACGTGAAATCAACGTTTCTGAGAACTGGAGGCGAACTACGCCGTGACCTAGAAGTTGTATGCTGCGCCATGAGAAATAGTTCCACGTCGTATAGATTTTCTGTGCGTAAAGAGGAAAATATTTCAATTTTGATTAGCACTTTTTATGCAATAATGATTTCAACAGCAATAATTTAATCATTGACATTGAGTTTGCGTCTGAATTTAACATACGACTACCATTTGAAAGGTGACACTTGTCACAGTGTAGGTGATGAGGATCCAAACTTAACCAACCGCATTCAAGCAGAGCGATATGTAATGTGTTATCAAAAATTTGACTATAAAATGACTTTATGAAACGGGTGTATCATGTGATAAAATATCCCATGTATGCACCGTCCATTCCTGTAAATGAATATAATTCTGGGAGGCTGTGTTTGGCTCTCCGGGTGCCCAGTTAAAGCACGTGATCGGAATGTATCCAGACCACAGGAACTCGATGCCAACAACAGTTGAACACTCAATGACACCCGCCCCATCCCATCTTTCTCAAGTGAAAGGAAAGTAGAGGAGGATGTCGTTGTGGATGGTTGGCGTCGAGCTCCAGTGATCCCCGCTCTGTCTTCCAATAGTAAACTCCAGATACATTGAAACCACCGATCCAGAAATTACACGTCTTCAACTTCATAGCATCATTTAAGATCAGATAAATTTGCAGCATGGACCAGACATGTGTGCACGTTTCGGGTACTTAACCCTCGTCAGTGATCCGCAATCTAAACAATGTAGTATGGCAACTTACATGGATACAAAGAGGTAGCGAGTCGTGGATACCGATCCAGGAGTCATCAAAATAATAAGCGGGCTTTGTAGTATTATTCCGGCTAATGGATGTGTTGTTATCCGGGTTGCGTGCACACAACCCTCCAACTTACATGGATACAGAAAGGTAACGATCCATGGATACAGCCGACCTACATGTTGTCATCGTAATTACAGACCTTCGTAGTGAGATAACGGCTCATGGGTGTGCTCTTATCCGGGTTACGTTCCACAACCCTCAAAATTACATGGATGTAAAGAGGTCAGGACTCATGGATGCCAGATCCAGAAGTCGACATCGTTATTAGAAAGCTGTGAAGTGAGATACCTGCTCATAGACGTGATGTTATCCGGGTTACGTTCCACAACCCTCAAAATTACATGAATATAAAGAGATAAGGACTCATGGATACAGCAGATCTAGAAGTCGTGATCATGGTATCTTAACTTCCACAAAATGACCAAGTATCCAACCAAAACAGCTACTAGTATTTATACGATACAAGATAAACCAGTTCATTTCTCTGCCTTTCTCTGATAATAGAAGCATGCACTTCAACAATATTTCGCATACGGTCACTAACTTTGGATGTATAGTCGGTCAAATCTGTAAGTTTGGCTTGAAGGTTGTCAATTTGGAAGTATAGTTGGTCAACTTCTGTTTTCAAATCCTGAATAGCATAATTAGCATTGTCACTATAAATTCTTTTATCACGTTCATAATAACTTTCATTGCAGATGGTAGGATAAAATGTTCATTAGATAACGGTAGAAACTTTTCTCTCTTTACGGATTTCGATGGAACTAAATCCTGAATAGCATCAGTGTTACTCAAGCAAACATTCTCACCCTCACGTCTGAGATTATCATCTCGTCCACACATATGAGTAAGATCCTCAATCAATTTAATTTCATTGTAGTTTGTGTAATGAAATGCTTTTCATTAGAACATAAGGAAGAGGTCTCCACTAAAACCACCCTACACTGTCCACAGCGGAACACACCCTACACTGTCCAATGCGGAACACACCCTACACTGTCCACAGCGAAACACATCCTACACTGTCCACAGCGGGACACACCCTACACTGTCCACAGCGAAACACATCCTACACTGTCCACAGCGGGACACACCCTACACTGTCCACAGCAGGACACACCCTACACTGTCCACAGCGGGACACACCCTACACTGTCCATAGCGAAACACATCCTACACTGTCCACAGCGGGACACACCCTACACTGTCCACAGCGAAACACACCCTACACTGTCCACAGCGGGACACACCCTACACTGTCCACAGCGGGACACACCCTACACTGTCCACAGCGGAACACACCCACACTGTCCACAGCGGGACACACCTTACACTGTCCACAGCGGGACACATCCTACACTGTCCACAGCGGAACACACCCTACACTGTCCACAGCGGGACACACCCTACACTGTCCACAGCGGGACACACCCTACACTGTCCACAGCGGAACACATCCTACACTGTCCACAGCGGGACACACCCTACACTGTCCACAGCGAAACACACCCTTCACTGTCCACAGCGGGACACACCCTACACTGTCCACAGCGGGACACACCCTACACTGTCCACAGCGGGACACACCCACACTGTCCACAGCGGGACACACCCTACACTGTCCACAGCGGGACAAACCCTACACTGTCCACAGCGAAACACCCTACACTGTCCACAACGGAACACACCCTACACTGTCCACAGCGGAACACACCCTACACTGTCCACAGCGGGACACACCCTACACTGTCCACAGCGGGACACACCCTACACTGTCCACAGCGGAACACACCCTACACTGTCCACAGCGGGACACACCCTACACTGTCCACAGCGGAACACACCCACACGATGGTAACAAATATCTATTTTTGACAAATTAACTTCACAAATAACAATAGACAAAAAGACACACAACAACATAACCAACACAGAACGGTTCAACAGACAATCAAAGCAAAACACGTGAAACACTAAAGACAATACATTAATAGAAGAGGACCAGTGTGGAACCGGCGCCGACTTTGGACAGCCATCCTCAATTTAATAGTGAATATAGTGGTAATCCGGATTATTTGTGCACAACCCTGTCACTAACCAAGATATTACCTATTCGGACATATTTTACAAAGAATAATCATCTCTCCCCTCCCTCACACGATCAGGATCCGCATGCGTTGGCTATGTGTTAACAATTTATTTTCTTTTAACACACAAAGTGATGCCAAGACCAATCCATAAATAAATTGGTACGATTCAATACAACGCCTATCGAGCAGTCGACAATAACTTGGCCAATCAGAACCCTTGGTGGCCATCTTGGATGAAGGGTGAATTCATTTCTATCTTGTAATATCATTAAGATACTAGATTAATTTTGAAATTTAAAACAAATCTTTGATGTTCTAGTGATGAACTAATTGCCGTCGACAATCGATTTTTTTTTCAGTTCCGATTATCGATTTCAATTTTTAAAATAAGTTGTTGCTGGAAGCGACACACCAGTGTTTATGTTTTCCATTAAGCGTAAAGATGGCAAATTATGCAGATCATGCAAGTTTTTACTTTTTTTTCTGCAAGATTTTCTTCATCTTCAAGCCTACCTTGTAACATGTTAAGACTATATGGGGTCCCCATAACCTCTAATCCCGCGCCCCTATATTTCATAAAAAGCATTCAGTTAATCTGGCCTTGGTCCTAGCTACGCAAATGTCTCATATGAGAGTTTCGCTTGTCATATGACATTACGTTTTGACTATCGAATAAATCTAGCTAAGGCCAAAAGAAAAAATACCTTTGTTTCCCATCACCCGACCGACCCTATTCAAACCCGGCGACCCTAACGTTTTTTTCCCGATTTTTAGTTGCATTTAGGTATTTCTTCGCCAATATTTACGACCGTCGCGCTTTACGAAATGTGTACCAGAAATTTTAAATCTACCCATTTTGACGAAAGCTTTTTAACATTATCTACCATCTACCATCTATAGATACGCTCTTAGAAATTGTAGAAATAATCTATAATTCCCTCTCAAAACGTTACTTATTATACAGCCCTTTCGGACAGGCTTTGTTTTTTTTTTCCAAAAAAAGCGTACTGATTATTATAAAAACGCATTACACCAGGGTTTTGATGATTTGGTAGTAATTATTAATTTACATAGTATAACCTAAGTAAATATTTGAGGTCATGCACGTGCCGGTCGTTTCATTTCACGCAGACGTCTTTTGTAAAACATGTAACGATGTATCCTATGGCTTATAAAATTACGAATAAACTGAAAAATCGAAGATTCAAATAAAAGATCATCAATAAGCTTGGTGAAAACAAATTCACAAATAGTGCAGCAACTTTATATATGTGCGCGGCTGCACGCTTGTCGATAATTTAACAGACATCTTGTTCACATTTATATTGTAAAACAACGTTTTTGTATTCGAATAACGCTAAGACGAAAAAAATTGGCATACAAGATAAGTTTTAGCAAATCAGTCCTAAGACAGTGGATGGTTTGATATCTTATTCATATAATATTTTTGTACGGCGTCAACGAGATAAACTTACAATATCTTTGTTCGAGCAGATCTAACCGTATTAAGTTTCTATGCCTTGACGACGGATCAAACGTCTCACTCTGACAAACCAAAGCCCTGATAATTAAGTAGTTCAAACCGACTTCCTCAATAATTTACCCCCCCCCCCCCCTTGCAAGGTATAAGTGAGCGTCATTCCCGTCCTTCCATCACACTTTTCCACATGATAACTCGTCTTAAACTCCAGATACAAGCTGATTACTTGCTTCTGACGTTTGCGGCCAGTAAATGCTGTTTTTCTTTTCTGGCAACACGTAATATGGAAGTTTCACCTTGAAATCTATAGTGGCATATTTCTGCCATCTACTTGTAAGATAATTATGTCGACTTAATAAAGGTTATGTCGACTTGTAAGATCTTTCAGTCGACATATAAGAAAAAATAAGTCGACTTAAATTATCTTGTTATCCAGCTTATAGGTCGTGTTACTGCCCACTCATGACATACACTTGTAAGATAAAATATCTGACAAGTCGACTTAAATATCTTACAAGCCGACTTATTTATCTTACAAGTCGACTTATTTATCTTACAAGTCGACTTAATTATCTTACAAGTCGACATAATTATCTTACAAGTCGACATATTTATCTTAAATGTCGACTTATTTATCTTACAAGTCGACATATTTATCTTACAAGTCGACTTATTTATCTTACAAGTCGACTTATTTATCTGACAAGTCGACATATCTATCTTACAAATCGACTTATTTATCTTACAAGTCGACTTATATATCTTACAAGTCGACTTATTTATCTTACAAGTCGACTTTTAAAAGTATCTCGAGCGTACATTGAGCGACATAGTGAGTTGCGAATTCTTTGGCTAAGAGCAATGAAATCGTGGACAGAACAGACCTCGAGGTTTCATAAGTTTGAGAGAATAAGTCGACTTGTAAGATAAATAAGTCGACTTGTAAGATACTTAAGTCGACTTGTAAGATAAATATGTCGACTTGTAAGATACTTAAGTCGACTTGTAAGATAAATATGTCGACTTGTAAGATACTTAAGTCGACTTGTAAGATAAATATGTCGACTTGTAAGATATTTAAGTCGACTTGTAAGATATTTAAGTCGACTTGTCAGATATTTAAGTCGACTTGTCGGATATTTAAGTCGACTTGTCAGATATTTTATCTTACAAGTGTATGTCATGAGTGGGCAGTAACACGACCTATAAGCTAGATACCAAGATAATTTAAGTCGACTTATTTTTTTTTATATGTCGACTTAAAGATCTTACAAGTCGGCTTAATCATTACTAAGTTGACATAATTATCTTACAAGTGGATGGCAGAAATATGCCACCATAGAAATCAGCGCTTTCCCGTTGCAAACATAAGGTCAGAAGCAAGTTACTCCCATTCTGATGCTATCTCAATTTAGGACAAAATGGTGATGTTTACTTTTAACGGCGAGTATGTTCTCGTTTTATGGCCGTACACAATGAAATTTGGCGTTATTGTGATGATGTTGCATTTCAATATAGGGATCAATATGGAAGTAGGTCTATTGATTTTTGGGTAAGGTCACAGGTCTACGTCCTTGGTGTAGGAAATATTCATTTGAAATTTTGGTATCCAAGTGATAACTCAAGAACCTTTCCATCTAGCCAAACCAAATTTGTGGGGATCTGCTAGTCAGAAATACCCAGCCAAAGCAAGCCTTTGATGACTATTTATGTGGTATGGTGCTGGGTTGGGTTGGCAGGCCAGCTTCCATTCTCAAAAATAATCGTCAAAGGCTCGATTTGGTATTAAGGTATCTCGGACTAGAAATACGTTTTTTTTATCAGGAGAAGCCTTTTGATTTGGTGTCATTAGGTCAAAGGTCATGGTCATTGTTAGAAAAAAAAAACAAAAAACAAAAAACAATGAGCTCTAGATAAATCATAAAAATCCAGATTCAAGGTCGCCTGTTTAGGAGGCCAGATTTAAGAAGAGTAGTATTATTTTAAAAAATTTACTATTTCCCAAAGGTTGCAGGCACAAAATGGCATCCTTTCCCCCTTTTCTAAATCGTTAAACATTTCTGAGTGTCTTGAATTAAACAGACTACACATATTTGAAGGTCATGATTCCATTTTTAATCCCTTAAGATCTCTTTTGAAATATAATAATAAACATGGCTAATTAAAAAAAAAATCCAAAAAAAAAAAAAAAAAAAAAAATTCCGACCGACCTACCCTATTTTTTTCAGCATGTTATGGGAAACACACATATTTTTTTTCTTGGCCTAAGCAGTTTTTGACCACATATTTTATTGTTACTTGCTTCGTCTTCTACGCTGTTTACAAGAATCCGGACACACACAAACACGCACACACAGACACATCGACGCACAGCAGCGATGCTATATCTCCTCTGTTGTGAGGGTCACGTGTGTAAAATCATTAACTTATGACAAAGTTTACAGCTTTTGATTGCGAACAGACAAACGGACAGACAAAAACGACAGTAAAAGCCCCCGAATATCCCGATCACCGGGCATAAAATCTTAAAGCAGAATGGACAGACCGACAGAATCAAAGATTACATAGCTCGCCTATACAGGTTTTTGTCAGAAACCAGGTTAAAGTTTTTGAAAAGTAGGTCAAAGTCAAAGGTCAAAGTCACTAGGTAAAAGTCATAGTCTCAAATGAAAGGTAAAATTCACAAAGTATCTACATGTGAAATATCAAAGACCAACCCCTTATAGTTCAAGAGATATAGCCCAGGTTAAAGTTTTGTCTACGGACGACGGCGACGACGACGCCGAGGGTATGGCATTAGCTCTCCGGTATTTTTCGTCCTGGCGAGCTAAAAAAGAAGAGTATAAATATTTGTTTTTTCTCTTTGATTTGCCGGTCAAAGACAAGTTGTCAAGAAAGGCACAGTCCTGCTTGTGAAAAAAATGTTTAATAATAAATCTACTTCCATTGTAAGTCAAGAAATGCTAGAATTATAGAGTAGAAATGCTGTTTTCCATATACATGTACATTTCACCTTGACCTTTGTGCCATCTCAATGTGAGGTTTCAACAATCAACATTGTAGGTCAACAGCTTCTCGGTAATGGCGCCGAAATGCTGCTTTCCGTACATGTTGAGTTTGACCTTGACCTTCTAGTCGAGTTTGACCTTGACCTGTTATCCATATCTAGATCGATGGTGTTCCTATTTAGGTCAGAAGTAATTTACATGTATGTTTGAGGATCATCAACAATAGGTCAAAAACATAAATTATGCCACGGAAATACTACGTTACAACATTTTTTTTTAAACCAATGCCGAGTTTGACCTTGAACTTCGACCGCTATCAAAACCAAAGTTTCGTCATTGTAGTTCAAAAACTATTTGTCATTATGCAGAAATGAAATGTGTGTATGTGGACGGACGATGGGACATGGGTAAAACCAGTAGGATACCTTTGTACATAAATTATTTGTTGTGACAAATGCAAGTTAGTATATCATGCTTAAGTAATTTTACCTATTTTTATGTTGTTTTGGACAAGAAGCCGAGATGGTAGCCGAGGTTGTAGCTCTTCGTTGATATAGGCAATCTCACCCTAGTCCCGAGGCCAAAACCTGGGAAGCTAGTGTTCACAAGTTATGGTCTCAGGGAAAGTGTAAGCGCCACCTAGTGAGCTAATGATGACTTCATCCAAGGGAGGCTACTCTTGTAGATGACTGGAATGCTAACTTCATTTAAGCTAAAAAGAAGACTCAAATTATTCAGATTTAAATTCGGATAAATCTATACCTTATTCCAGCAAACAATTACATGTCATTGTCAATCTCAACATTAGTAAATATAACTTTGAAAACTGCAAAAACACGAGTATCCAAATTCGTTCAAAAAAGCTGGCAGTTTGTTTATGGTCGGGGTATGAGGATTTTTTTAAAACAAGATAGTATGTGCTCAATAACACCGTGGGGTATCACGTGATACACAAATGATATGCTCCACGGGGATCCCCTTTGATTAAACCAAGTAAACACTGTCTAAATCTACTTTATATGAATTTATTTTAGGCCTATCATATGGTCATTATTATCAATTATATGATGGTAATTTATTCTGGTCAAGAATAGACGTATATTTGGAGAACACTTCCGGTTGTCTTACATTTTTACTCAGAAAATTACATTACTACCGGATTTGTGTAACTATTTTCCCTAACATTGAATTAAACGAAATTTCTACGAGAGAGACAATAGACTTTTTAAGATATTATCTCTGTATTGTTGTATTTCACAAGGGCGGATTTAGGGGGGTTTGGGGGGGTTCGGGAAACCCCCCCCCCCGGTTTCCCAATTTTTTTTTTTTTTTTTTTGGTAACATTAGCACTCGGAAAAAACCCTGAGTAATAAAAAAAATTGCTTAATGTCCATCAGAATTCACTATTTTGAAACAAAATTTACAAAAATTTTCTGATACATTCTATCGCATATCGATTCGATACCGTATCAATTGGCGTATTTGTGGATTCGTACAGACAATCGCGAAGTTTTTGTAATGTACGTCGCAGAGGGGGTTTTCTGTTTATTTTATTCCCGAAAATTAACATTAACAAATACTATAATATGAACATGTTCAAATAATTTGCAAAACATGTACGTGTGTCAAACAATCAATGTAAATGGTACGGGGATCGAAACCTACACGTTTCTGTCCTCAAATACCCGGTTTGAGTATTTTTGTCATCTACAAATTTTGCTAAAAACATACTTTGAAATAACCGGAAAAATGGGCAAATATTTAACATTGTATATAGCTCGAATATGCTCCGGGGGCGTATAATTAAGCATTCAATTTTTCAAAGCCAAAACCCAATGATACTCAACATTTTTTACTCGATATCGTACCAATATTCTTAGTACATGTTACAGCAAGGACAAATCAACAAACCAGGGGCGAAGCACGGCGTACATTTATACGTCCACATCGTCTCGCGAAAAAAAAAGAAAAAAGGAGAGCGCCTCCCCCAGTTTCCAAAAAGAAGGGGGATGGTCTTTTGAATTAGTATTTAAAGCAAACTACTGTTCAGAAATAGATCAAAGACACTCCAGAAACCACCGATTTGAATGCATTTTTCGTAATTTTCTCGTGTTTCCTTAGAACTCAATACAACCATGCGCGGATCCAGAGGGGAGACCGGGGGTCTGGACCCCCCCCCCCCCTTGAGATTTTCGGAGGTGGGGTCCAGATTTGGCCCATTTCTAATTGAAATGGGTCTAAAATGCATGAATGGCTTTAAAACCTAAAATCTCGGCTCGCTTCGCTCCCCATTTACAAATACAAAACTATTTTTTCTGCAAAATTCCTTTTATTATCAATTGTTCATACTGCGTAATTTTATATAATGGTCTTGGGTCTCAGGAACTCATATTTTGAACAGTCCCTTACTTCATAGGATGTAACCTCCTTCATCTTTTTCAAGGTTTTGTCATTTTAAGATGTCTGATTATTTGGAAAATGACACATCTCTTATCTATTTATTCTCATGAAATTCGCTCCGCTCGCCGATATAAGGAGTGAAATATTCAATGTTACAAATAATCATCTCGATCGAATCAAGACAAATTAATATTTCATATCTAAAAAAAATTCTGGCTCGCTACGCTCGCCAATTCTTCATAAAAATAAACGTGAAAGGAAAGCTAACAAAATTGCGCCTCCCCATCATGTGCACCGATATATATTTACCTACATGATAGGTAGACTTCCTTAAATTTTGGACCCCCCTCTGACCAAAAATGCTGTATCCGCGCATGATACAACGATCGCTAACAAAGTGCGAGCGGTCGATTGGAAAGTATTTAGGGAATGTCATGTTCACATCTCAAGTTTTGTCCATCTTAGATACGGTTCATCGTCTGCTGACATCAAATCATATGCGTTATCCCATCTAAATTCAGCTCAAATACGCTCAAGAGGTCAGCAATTTGCTTCATTTTTTTCAAAAATTTCACGGGGGACCCCCTTCAAGGGGATGGGTAACATATTTCCATACTGTCCCCACTTGACCCTTCGGCCCCCCCCCCCCCCCAAAGTGTCTGTGCCCCCGGACAGCTGAAGTTCTTGGTGCAACCCTTCTTTATAGACGTCCACATCGAAAACACCTTGGCTACGCCCCTGCCAGCAGTAAAGGAGAAATTATTTTATTTACAAATCTTTATTAACCACATAAATTGAGTGGAAAAAATGGTCTGAATATTCGAGAAGGTAAGGAGAAAATGTGCTCCAGAATGCACCATTTTATTCCATTTTTTCAAAAATTTTCCGGGGGAGGCCCCCCGGACCCCCACCTACAGGAGGGGGCAACCCCCTCCCGTACCCTCCCCCGCTCGGCACTTCGTGCCTCGAATCGACCCTTTGGGCCGATACAAAACCCCCCCCGCTTGCCACTTTGGATCCGCCACTGTTTCAGTAGTTCTTCATAGTTACCACGTCTTTTTCAGGAGAGATAAATCCTTCGACCATAGGACGATGAGATACATTATTACTAAGAGTTATCCTTCTTCGAACACAAACGCATTCATTCGCAAATTTCAATCAATTTGTATTCAGTCCTGGTATCAAATAAGATTCAAAGTCAAACAAAAATTTATTTAAATAGTATTTATTATCCAAACAAAATGCGCACATCATGTACGTATGCTTTTTCGTAAATTTCGTCATCAAATATAAGTTTGATACTATTTTCCATAATTCAGTACATGTATTGTATTGCTCTCCGAGTAGGGAAAACTTGAATTTTCATCTATTACCATTTCTTCATAATAAAAGAAATCCTTAATTTCAAAAACGACAAAAAATGGGATCATTTGTGCCTAAATGTTAGAGGAAATCCCCTTAGCAGGATGTCTCCATGAAGGTAAGAATGTTCCGGGGGGGGGGGGGTGGTGGCTGGGTTATAGGCTGGATGTGTCCCGCACCGCCAAGGTATTGCGGCAAAATCGCATTTCGGACAAATTCAAGTAACAACGACTAGGGAGAGAGAGAAAATTCCCCCTGGGAAGCCCCATCTCGACAGTACAGAAATTCCGCTGAGTTATGTCTAGACGAGATAAGGAGTGTGGTTTCCACTTTATAAACGTTTATCAGGACCCGACTTATGGGTTTTAAATGGGGAACAGGCTCGACTGTGTTTACATAGGCGGGAAGATCTCTGCCATTGTAGTGTGGAGGTTAGAACGAGTGCAGGGGTAGACCCCTAGGGAACAAGTCGACGGACTTGGGGTGGGGGAGGGTCGATTTTAACAAGGACTTAATATTAACAGATTACAAGGAACTGAGGTTGAGGCAAGGATAGTTTTCAGGATATAGTACGGAGAGGAAAGGGCGGACGGACTAATGGAATCTAGGGTTGGTATGGGTGGGTCTCAGGAGGTAAAACGGTTAGAATAGGGCGGGGCGGAAAAAGACGACGAAAGGCGGGAAAATAGCATGGGTCATAGCGACTTCCTTTCCGCAACATATAGGAATATAGGTATATCTGATATGGAAATATAGGATAAATATAGGAATTTTTCGAGAAAAATAGTTAAATTATAGGATATTTCGAACTCCAAGACAAAAGTTTAAAGTGGAATCGACAGGATATTTTTCTTCCTGGTATCTCCTATTTACTTCATACTATCTTAAACAACTAAAATATAGTAAGGAATCATGATATGAAGTATTCATTAAAGACAGATCGGGTGGCGAGCGAAGCGAGCCGCAATTTTTTTATGTAATATTTTTGACAGAAATGACTGCAAATCACAATTTGTACATGATCAAGTTTTAGTAGAAAATCTGGAAATATTTTTTTTGGTGACAGTTGAGCCCCAAAATATAGGATTTATAGGACAAATTTCTCCTATATTAAGACAGGAGGGGCAGAGAGGAAAGAAGGGGATATTATAGTGAAAATAAGGGGGGGGGGGGGGTTACGACGGACGAAAAAAGTAAGTTTATTATAGAAACGTAATTATCAAATCAAATCCTGAATAATAGGGAAAACAGACAAATAGACAGACAGCCAGACGAGCACACTAAGTTGTACGATCTGATGGCCAATGTCCTCTCTTGTTCTCAAACTCAATCCAAGCCTGCAGACAAATTCTAATTCCTATCTGCACATTGCATATCTCGGGGCTTTTTAAGCACATGTCGTAATTCTACAAAAAAGAAACTCGTTTGCCACACAACATATGGAGAAACGCAGGTCGCGTCGCTTGGAGACGTAGTTTAAATAATGACAGTGAATATTACCGAAAAAAAAAATCTTCATATTTCAACGACTTATTCAGTATGCATGGGTGAATTGCTCTCCCTTTGTGAGCCCCCATTATCTCACTGCAGACAAATTCAATCAAATTAAGCAGACGAATGCACACATAATTAGCGTTATTGTTGAAGGGCATGATAACACCGCGCGATAACATAGAACACGCGCAAGTCCGCATGCCTCATCTAACACAGGGTCAAAGGTCAAGGTCACTCGTACAGACCAAAAAAAAAAAAAAAAAAAAAAAAAAAAAAAATCGACAGACAAAGGGCTATCGACTTTCATATAGAGGAGCAAAGGTAAAAATTTATGTCTGAGCATGCACACCGAGTTTTTTTTTTTTGACAAATTTTCTTCGTTCCTAAAATGTTCGATATTATACAATATATGCACATGTAGTAGTTAAGAATATGTGAAGAGTGAAAGAATTAAATCATTGAAACGGAAACTCTGTCAACAATAAGTCTCCTTCAAAGACTGTAAAACAAACTGCTAAAAAGTATTCAGTAATAGAAATAACTCACATGTCTGTCCTAATGAAAGATTTTTTTCGTCTTTTGTTCGAAGACAATTTGTGTATGCAAAATATGAACGTAAAAGACTTGTACATTTCCTTTCTCATTCTTCTCAATCTAGGCTTTTAAAAGTCATTTTGAATTCCATAACGGCAAAATCTTTTATTCTTCTTTTTTATCACAGTGGTTGAAATATCAGAAAAGGGTAAAGTAGAGATCTATAGATCAAGGAACAATGAATTATAAAAGGCTCGCAGACGTATCGTAAATGTCAATAGAAAAAAAATACGCCCGTCTGTCTGGTACAAGCCCTTTTCGCGTCCATTTCTTTCTCTGAACTAAGATTTAGATAAAAGACAAGAATCCATTCGTCTGGTTATACATATTTAATGATGAAAATTGATGTCCCCTGAACTACAGGAGTGTATATATGTAC
This sequence comes from Pinctada fucata, assembly GCA_028142955.1. Classification (NCBI taxonomy): domain Eukaryota; kingdom Metazoa; phylum Mollusca; class Bivalvia; order Pterioida; family Pteriidae; genus Pinctada; species Pinctada fucata. The sequence continues at coordinate 27,984,907 of AP027110.1, read as the reverse complement.
TACATTGTAATTTATGACTTTTAGTACACGGAAAAAATCTATCAAAGCAAAGTACGAGCGCTTTCATAGGCGGATATAGAAAAATTTCAGGGGATTGGGTGTTTCACGCCAACCGGCCTCGGGGGGGGGTGACCTTTTCAACATATATGATATGGCTTTTAAGAAAAAAATACGTAAATACGGATAAATAAAAATCAGCATTTTTGGCAAAATTAAGGGAGGATGTGTTCCTGACCTTAAACCCGCTATGTCAGCGCTTGAGTTTTTGAAAAATTTAAGATGGAGAAGAAAATTTAAGTGGGGAAGAAAGGAAAGGGGTGAGTGATTTTTTAAACATTTCTATTCTCAAATTTTTGTAAATGTCAAATGACAAAGGCGTTAGAGACTGTAAACACAGTCTTCGGATATTCTGGCGATTTTGGTGGTGAAGCTATTAAATCTATGAGACATAGGAGACATAGGAATATAAGTATATGTATATCTTATATGGAATTATGGGTCATTTGTTGCATGATCTACGTAATTTACACCTTTCCAGACGGTGCAATAATTTTCATTGTGTACCAATGATTCAATTAATGATTTAAGTAATGATTGAATGATTGACTGAGTGACTACCATGAATAGTTTTCTTAAGCTATAGCAATAAAGAACCATCCAATAACAATTGCCGTGCAACAAATGGGTTATGCAACTGCTCCTTGGGTTACGCCCTCGGAGACGGTAGAATAACCCTTACATATGCAAGACAAAAAAATATACGGAAAATCGAAATTCTTTTATACGACGAATTCTAGGGGGAGGGGCGGGGATTTACGTGGTTTCCTAACCCCCCCCCCCCCCCCCTACTCTAGATCCACCCTTTGGATTCCTTAAATGTTTATGAAATTGTACCTTGTCAAAATTTAAAGATGGCCACGAGGAAGTGTTTCGCCCCTCTACCTGTGTCTATGTAGAATGTCATTCTACTAAATAAAATCAATGAGAACTTTGAAGATTCCAAGCTCAAGCTGCATATATGGAGCAACTAAAATATTCTGTTTTCAAATTCATAAGGTTAAATGGTCTGTATCTACCCCTCCCCCTATTTGACAGTTTGATCCGAGTTGCACAAGTTACAGGATTTTTGAATGCATGTACGTTAGCCGTCATTATATAGGCGTACCTTGGAAAGTGGTCAAAATACAAGGGAAACAATCGAAAAATGCAAAACATAAATGCATTTAGATGAAATCCAAGAGGCCAGACCCCCCTTCCCAAGTGTGGATCTACAAGGGAGTTCACGGAGTCATGACCCCTCTGGACTTTGCCAAAATACTGATTTTTCCCGTTTTTACGTATATTTTATCTATCAAAATGACAAAACCATAGGTTGGATATAGCTCTGGCGTATTGGACCCCCCCCCCTGAAAAATTGTAGATCATCCGCCCCTGTCCTTTAACTCCCCCTACCTCCTTGTTCCGCTCATGAAGTACATTGGTGCAACCTCTGAATAGAAATACGTGCTAACAACCGCGATCATATAAATATTCATAGAATGTGAAAAACATCCAAATACGAGTGCAAAGAAATCATTTCTCTTTTACTTACACTGTGAGAGATTTGACCTATTTTCGCTCCTCGGTGATTTACACACCGTCTAATCACCTAGTTAAAATCCCCACCGGGCTTCGAAATTCCATCAAAATCGCATCAATTACTCACTTATTTACTCCTTCGATATTCGTCTGTTTCTAATTTACATTCCGTCGGAGATCGGCATTTTCCGGTATTGTTCTTTGGCGGCAATAGGCACGTGTTTTCTCGCCTCGTAAAGTTAGATCTACCGTGCAATACACAACACTCGTCTGCCGACCTTGGCTGGCCTCATTTGCGATGACCGTTTAATCGATTGGTCAGCTGGCTGTACGAGACGCACCGAGGAAGGTCATCTCAGGACACTGACTGAATCGTGTATCTGTAGAATGAGTGAACAGAGGGGCAGGGGGAGGGGTAGATATTGCATATATCGCGATGTCGGCAGCATATGGTTTATAAGATACATTTGTAGATATGGAAACCCTGGCGATATTTGAAAGCCCCCCCCCCCCCCCCCCCCCCGAGGCTACAAATAAGGGTCAAGAAGGAACAAATGAGATTGGCTGCATGCTAAGAAAAAAATATTTAGACCCTTCCCCTCCTTTACTACACTTAAGGATCGAATAAAACCCTCCTCTCCGAAATAATGTATTAAAATTCAAAATAGCTACATGCAATTTGCAAAAAAAATGTTTGATTTATCTTTTTTTTAAATATCGTTTTTTTTTTTATTAAACCATATGCTTGACCCCCTCCCCCTCTGGCGGCTTGGACATCACCCCCCCCCCCCCCCCCCGAAAAAAATCTAGATCCGCCCATGTCAGGCGACATCCTCCTACTGATATAAGTGAAGACATGATACAAACCTGTGTGGTACAATGTAGAGTTTCCATTATTTGACCGTAGAGTTTCCATTTGACTGTGGAGTTTCCATTATTTGACTACAGTTTCCGTTTCCAACATTGCTTTACATTGCGTTACGGATATATAGTACCCAACGCGCGTTATCACCAAGTTTAATTCAAGAAAATACCATTCCGATATCCAATCAATATGTTCAGAACGCGGGAAAAGTCTTTCGATATATACATGAACATACATATATATCATAGAAAGTGACATCGATACTAGAATGTTATTATTCCATAAAAATACAAGACTTGGTGTCGGATTCCAATAAACGAATATAATACCGACATTGTACATCATATATACGGCTATACAGAGATAGGGAAAGATAAAGTGATAGAGAAATTAGACTGGACTCTGGGCAAAATAGAATTTCCGATACGTCTGAGTCCCCGCCGATTAAGGTTCGTCTAGACGCTATATTGATGAATGTACCGAGTAGTAATTTCCGAGAATAATTGGTCAGTTGAATAGCTGCCGTTCCGTCTTGTCTGCCGTTCCTTTAAGCTTGAGTGTAAAGGCCAAATCGACCGGCGGGGTCTATTCGAACACTTAGCTGCCTGGTGAGGTGGGCGGGAAAATATAGAAGCTTTGAAACGGAGAGGGAGTGTTCTAATGGCACGGTGCTGTTGTGTATAGATATATGGAATACGGAGGTAAATAGTATTACCAATGATGTAAGATCATGGCATGTCCAATGAAAGAACCAGCCATGCTGACAAGAGACATTATTAGGCTGCATGAAAAGGAAGAATTAAGGGGGCGTAAATATCTTAACTTTGCTTTTTTAAAAATTCATAGAGATAAATTGCGCGAAATTGAAGTCATAATATTATTAAGCAGTGCCGTCCACCGCTTTTTTTTTTTTTTACAAAGAGCGCATCTGCGCTTACCTTCGATTTATTTAGTTATATCGACGGAATTGATCATTGTCCTCTTTATGTTTATTTTTACAAAAAAATACAAATTCCAAAAGTATCTTGACGAAGTATCATTTTTGGTGCATTCTTCTGTCTTGATGCATCATCCGGGGATAAGCTGGCTGACAAGAGGGTACAATGTCCTGATAAGTCTAATGATGATTTCTTTCGGAAGGGGGGGGGGGGGCTTGGCCCTTCCCCCTCTAGATCCGTGCTAGGATTGAGGCAAAAATTTGGAATCCGCTTAAGATGCTAAATTTGCTAATTGTTGCGTATAAATATTTTCTTACAATGGTCAGTCTCCTCCTCGAGTCGGACGAGATATTTCTCCCAAGCGCGGATCTATAGAAGCCCACCCCTCGAAATTTTCCGAAAATGCTGTTTTGTCCCATTCTTTTAGTATAATTTAGCATAAACTGGACCCGCCCCCTTAATGGCTTGGATCCCCCTAAAAACTAGAACTGATCCGCCCATGCCTCCAAATCAAAAAATTCCCCCCCTCCCCCCTTTGGACAGACATCGCCCTCCCAAAAAGATTCTGCCTTTGTGGGTCCAAATTGAATAAGTTGCCGTACGTATTAAAGAGTCAAAGAACATTCGCACTATAGTAATTCCAGGTTTGCGTGCCTTGATGAAATTCCAAAGCACTTACTTGATCGGGTTATTGAATATTTGAAAATACGGTTATTGTATAAGCGACAGAGAGAGAGAGACTCGATCGGCCATAACTTCCATTTTTATGGATTCTTACTGCAAAGTCGGGCGTTTTTCTTCCAAAAATAGAAGTTCCTCTGCCTCTCAGCTTTTTAAAATAGAATTAAAGTGCAGTATGTTTTCTGCTTTACACAAATCGAGAACAATACCGTGAATTAATTTGCACTCTTCGCACAGAATACAGATTATCTAAAACGGAAGAGAAATCATGTACTACACTGACCTTGAATGTACTATATTTTATGTCAGTGTCATTAATTCATTTTTACGGTCTATAGTCTATACTGGGACTCGTACTCGGTGACTTATTACATATATTTGATTTATTTTTCAATTTTTCCACCAAGCGCGGATCTAGACTGAAGAGACGGGAGGGGAATTAGCCTTACTACGGCCGAGGATCAGAGCCCCCTTGTCAAAAATGCTGAATTTTTCTGCTGCTATGTATGATTTTTCTCTAAACCATAGACTGGTACCCCAACTATAAGTACTTGACGACTTTGATCCCTGTCTCTCTCTCTCTCTCTCTGTGATATCATTTCTGTGCAGCCTCCCACATTCCCCCTAAAGATCGCAAAATAATGAAATGACTTATATTTTACCTGCAATATTTCCATGATTCTTTAATTCTCAGCTCATTTGTCTCCGAATATTTCTAAAAACCCAATCGATTGCACGAAGCGATTCTAGCGAACTGGACATCCGGCGAGCTGACCAACATTTCCATGTCAAGGGCGGAAGGAGGGGACCACACATTTTCGGCCTAAATTTCGGGAGGGCCCAGCGTGTATCGTGTTGAAATAAAGTAAGTTCATATAATTTGTGATTGATAAACATGATAAATGGAAATTTAGTTTTACTATCATGGAGGGATATCATGACAGAGGAGAATAACTGAATAATTATCTGTGCATCCCCCTCCTCTGATTGAGCAACTCGATGGGTTCTTTTTCAGTATTAATTTTTGAGTCAGAGTGTTGTCTCGTTCATTAAGAAATCATTTGTAAGGGGGTCGAAATCCAATTAAAATCTGATTCAATGAGTCCAGTGGCACGCTTTACATATTTGAAATATGTAACAAGAGGCCCACATGGAACAATGGCTCAACTGAAAACATTGAAATCTGAAAGTTTGTAAAGTCTTAAGGAAATTCCTACAGTATAACAAGCTGAAAGTCTCTTTAGTTGTAATTCTATACACAGTACAGATAGAATATGAATATGCATCGACCAGCAAGGGCCTTTAGAAGTAAAAATATGGTAACCATTACACACATTTACAGACTTTTTGCTAGTTCCTGCCAGGTTTCATAAAACATATGAAATGCCATGAAGAAATTGTGGAGGATAATTCAATCGGAATCTTTGGCAGTGTTGTTTGTTGACGATGAACCCCCGGCAGCCACTTTTGTTGGTACAATGTAGTACCCAAATTTAAATTTGACAGTGATGCATAGACAAAAGCTGAGATTATATTTTTGGTCTAATAACACATTTAAGTTGAGAAAATATGCATCACCAAGAAAATTTTGGGATTCCATATTCTCAACTTTTGCCAATGCATCACTGTCTGACCTAAAACGATACACAACATTGACCAACAATTGTCTTTGGTCAACTTGTCAGACTAATTTAATGGAGGATTGGCTCGAAAGACACATTTATATCTACATGTAGTAGAGGACCTTTAGCATGTTTAGTAATTTGTACTTACTTCCAAGGTTTTAGTGAAATTCTGTGTAACAGTTGGTTAGATCATGTAGATGAAATTGAAATATATCAGTCAATCTGAGCCCTCAGAAGCCATATTTATTTGATGACCAATCATCTTGGAAAAACTCAAATCTTGGTAGAGTTGGTTTTTATAGTGAAATTCTGTGCAGCAGTTGTTGAGGAGAATCTGAGGTCCCTACAGTCATTATATTCCATTTTTTATAAATCGGCTCAAAATCACAATACCTGTACCATGTGTACCTTGACCCTTATAGTTCGGCACTCAACAGCATTATCAAATTTGAACCAGAACAACCTTGTGTTGAAACATTCTTTTCAGTCGAGGTAGAGGATCTTGGGTACTTACTCTTGTGAAGTTTCCTGAAATTCTGTGCATTAGCTGTTGAGAAGTTGAAAATGTATATGGATATTTATAGATAGATGATGGATGGGTGACAGACAGACAGACGGACATTGGATGACACCTCACTTGAGCTTAGGTTGGCCTCCTTATAGTATCCTCCCACTTGACAAGAGTATCTGCACATGGTAACCATGGTAACAAAGTACTCAAATTGGCAAAGATGATTCAATTTTTCTTCTTCCAATCATTGTTGTGCAATTTTATTGTTCTACGGTAAAGCATTGGTCAAGATTTAACGTCATAATATGTGCATGTTAAATTATTACTGACAGAACAGCAGGATGAACGAGTCCGTAAAATAAAAATTATAACATGATAATGGTATGCATGCAAAAAAAGGGAAGATTTACATGAAAATACTATTTCATCTACCTTTATTTTGGCCATATCTTGTCCCTGACTGAGGCAAAAATCCCCATTTGCAGCCGTTGTCCCCTGTCTTTACAGCCCGTTCCTATAACGAGAAAATGCAAATGCATAATATTCATTGCAATGCTATCGCCTACGAGAAACCACCGATACATGTAGGTGAACATGTGTGGGTAGGTAGGGGAATTAGATTAGAAGATGCATAAAATGTGTGTACTGGTACATGTATACCATGTATAGAGGGTGAATTTATAGGGATAAAGAAATCAATAGAGTTATATAAAAAATAAAAACCTCTTTGCAAGGGCATAATCTTGGATCCCCCAGGGAATGCAAAGAATGGTGGATTGGTGGAAGAGGTGTAACGAGGGGAGGGTAAACAATAAGTACAAATCATATGTATAAACCTCAATTCCTTACATCAGATAGTGTGATGGGACTCATATTTTACGAGGGTTGTCCCAAAAGTTTTAGCGGACTGGTCTGTTTTTAAAAGATTGGGCGCAAATCTCTTACTGAAAATGAAATTGGTATCAAATAACTTATTTCACATTTTACTATTAATAAGACACATTGATAACTTGATTATTGTATAAATGTTATCAATTAATTAACTTTGAATACATAAAGATGGGGTCCACGGACCAACATCATTTTTCAGTAATAGATGCTTCTCATAGTTTTGACAATTAGCTGCTGAAAATCAAATTAAACATGTAAAGATTAAATATTGCTCTACAATAAGGTACCTTTGACACTCGATGTCAGTTTGTGTAATATTTTTAATAATATATTCCATAAGTACGGAGTAACAATAGATAGTGTAATGGTCACATCTCCGATCTTTCATTGAAAAAAAAGTGACGTCAAGTGTACGGATGGAGCAACGTGCAATGACATAATTTTGTGATGACTTTTATAAGACTTAAGAAAGATACCTTTAAAGACAATAAAGATGCTTGAAAAGGGTAAGACTTCTTTGTGTATCACAAATGGTGCAGAGTTTAAATACCTCTGATGATTGAAAAAGTAGCAGAAATATGTGCAATAGTAATTGGTGGTAACGACATGAAGGTGCAAATGATAGAGGTAGAATTTCAATCCGGAAAACCAGCTGTGAGGGGTTAGTTTCAATTTATAAACATGGGAAAACTTTTACATATAAAAGTTTTAGCTGGAGCTTTTAAAATAAGTGAGTCTTCGGTCAATGGTCCCACAGGTAGTAACAGGTAAAGAAACAATTTTTCTTAAGTAAGTGCATGATTTACGTTATGGTATCGTGACTAATGTCACGATTGCTCCGTGCGGTACTTCCACCTTTTGTTCTTATCCCTATAAAATTGCTTTCACATATAGAAAGAAAATGCTTTTTAGTGAAAAGTCTTCTTTTTACATCTATTAAAGATATGAAGTCTGAGGTTGATATTTTCTTTATTCTGAAGTGAGTAACGAGCCTTGTCCTCAAACTTTCCGGACAACCCTCGTACATGTACAATGTAGACTACCGGTACTGGTACTGGTAATCAATTGAAATATATGATTACTACTTGTTACATGTACTCCTTCTAAAGTTCTATAATCCTTCATGTTTGCAATGAAATTTAGGCACCAGATCAAAATTCTGTTTAGCATTTGAATCTTTGAAGGACAGATGACCTCTCATTCTCTGGTGATTAAATGTAGAGCATGTACTGATGTAGAAGGCAGGGCGTTTGTTTGTATGTAGAGAACCCATTCTCTAGCCGACAATTTCATATAATGGTAGTTTGCATATGCCTCATCAGAACAGACTACAATATGAGTAACATCTAGCACAAGCTTCATTGTATTAAGATCGCACCAAAACGTACGTTTTGCCTCGTTTCTACATGTACTTGACTTGACAGAAACTCGTAATTTGATCAACTCGCACAATCGAGTTGCTTTTCCTAATACTAAAGACGGAGGGAGAAAAATGATTGAATCAGCAAAAATTTTTGCCAGCCGTCTAATATTTAATCAATATGTCTATATCCAACAGGCGCGTAATGTCATTGACGTCTAGCTAGGTTGGTTATATAGATCAATGCTTCAGTGTAACGACTGTCACAAAGCCACGTACATCATAAAACTAACATACCGGGAATCTAATCTAGAACGAAGCAACCCTATTAGTGAAAACAGTTACCAACACCTAATTTATATGAAACTAATTTTCTATATGAAACTAATTTTCTATATGAGACAATTTTCAATATGAAACTAATTTTCTACATTGTATATGAAACAAATTTTCAATGAATACACATGGGTGGATTCAATAGATTTTATTTCAGGGGAATGGGAAAGAGATAGGTGTTTGCTCAGCTTATGGATTTAAAAAAAAAGTGAAAATGGGGGGAAAAAATCACCATTTATAGCAAATTTCAGAAGGGGGGGGGGGGGTAGTCCAGTCCTGACCCCACTCTAGATCTGTGCTCGAGAGGTCATTGACCTGAATAGTTATTTCCCATTGGATATGGAGAGTGTTGCCTTTTTAATGTATCAGACAGCATCAATGAATTGTAAATTTTTAATCATCTATCTTACATGGTATGTTACATGTACACATTATTTTCATTTTCTGCTGTCAGGAAAGCTTGAGGTTGTTAACCGTAAATTCTGTTCTGCCTTGCCAGTATATACTTCCAATTTTACTACATCCAGACAGATTTATTCCGCAATTTCCGGGATATGGTAAAAGCAGAAAATCTTGACCAACTGTTACTGGCCTACAGATATCCATTCTGGTTGGATCTTTGCTTGTGAAAATTGTCATTTTTGACCACCTTCTCTGTTTACACATTATATGTACATGAATTAGGTCAGAAATTGTGAGATTATCAATTTTTTTTTTCTCACTTGTTATTGACTCCCCCATCACAACTGAGGCTATTTTAGACTTCTATACTTCATTACAATCATGATTTCAACCTGCTTAAAATAACTGATCGTGAATCTTTTTCACTTTAGCTTGCAGCACTGGCTTAAGTTACGCAATGCTATATAGTATATATTACAAAGTTGAAATAAATACAAATTACCAGAGCAGTTCATTACAAATTGAATGATTTTTGCTTTTTATTAAGCATCAAAGTATTGTATTCGATACCTCAGATCAGATTTATATTGCAGTAAAAGTCAAATCAATTACGAGATCTTGTTCGATGATTAACTTTACTGGGTAGACAAAAGGTAAATCACTCATCAGATGAAAATTGAATGTCAAGTTATGAATTTCAAAAGCAATCCAATTAAATAAGTTGTTTGTATTAAAGAACTTTAATGTCACTTGTGGTACACTCTCCTCGGCTAAAACTTTGAAATAATACGAGAAATGAAACCTATATGTTTTAAAAAAGATGAATGGAATTGGAGGTCAGTAGAAAATAGGTCAATTTTATTAATATCGAATGATTTGTCAGCTTACTGAAATGTGATATATATGCACAACCAATGTAATTCCCTGAGATGAAACTATTAAATGGAACGTGCTTGTATTTCGCATGAAAACGCTTGTGACGTCACAATGAAAATACAGATGGCTTATTGATATATCAGATGTAATTATGAAATGCCAATTAGCAAAATTATATTAGTTGGCAATACAAATTATCAGTTGGCACGTTATGAAATATCAGAACTATGATAATGTATAAACTTTGAAATGTCAGTTTGCACTATGAATGTCAAAACTATGAAATTTCAGTTGGCAGTATGAAATATCAGAACTATGAAATGTCAGTTGGCAGTATGAAATATCAGAACTATGAAATGTCAGTTGGCAGTATGAAATATCAGAACTATGAAATCTCAATTGGCAGTATGAAATATCAGAACTAAGAAATGTCTAATGTCAGTTGGAACTATAAAATATCAGAACTATGAAATGTCAGTTGGCACCATGAAATACAAGAACTATGAAATCTTCAAATGTCATTTGGTACTGTGAAACATCAGAACTATGAAATGTCATTTGGTACTGTGAAACATCAGAAATGTCAGTTGGCACTACATGTATGAAATATCAGAACTATGAATGTCAGTTGGTACTGTGGAATATCAGAAATGTCAGTTGGCACTACATGTATAAAATATCAGAACTATGAATGTCAGTTGGTACAGTCAAACCTGTCTTAAAGTGACCCTCTTTTTAGCGACTTCCTGCTTTATGTGACCTTTTTTATTCCTCCCGAGCAATTTTCCTATCAAATTAACCTGTATATAGCGACAACCTGTCTAACGGACAACGACCGAAATTTTTCTGTCCCGTACCAAATTCCGAACCTGTATATTACGACTTTTAGTGTTGCAAAGGACCCCAAATACAGAATATTTTACATAAAATCTCTTCATCAGTGTTTTTCACACTAAAATCTTCTGTGATAAATTAAATGTAATGTGATTTTATATGTGTTATACGATTAACCAATATATAAACGAATTGAAATATGCAGTGATTCATTAAATAGTATTGCTCTTACATTAGGCAAATTGTGTTTGTCAAAGTCAGATCAGCTTGAACCTGTATTCAGTGACCACCTGTCTTATGTGACCTATTTTCTGTCGGCCCTTGCAAAGTCACATAAGACAGGTTTGACTGTACTGTGAAATATCAGAAATGTCAGTTGGCACTACATGTATGAAATATCAGAACTATGAATGTCAGTTGGTACTGTGAAATATCAGAACTATAAAATGTCAGTTGTCACCATAATTATGAAATATCGGAGCTATGAAATGTCTAAACTATGAAATGAAAGAAGTATGTAATGTCAGCTGGCACTATGAAATATTAGAACTGTAAAATGTCAAAACTATGACAAATGAAATATAATGAAATATAAGAGCTATGAAATGTCAGTTGACACAGTGAAATGTCAGTTGACACAGTGAAATGTCAGCATTATGAAATGTCAGTTGACACAGTGAAATGTCAGTTGATACAGTGAAATGTCAGTTGACACAGTGAAATGTCAGTTGATACAGTGAAATGTCAGTTGACACAGTGAAATGTTAGCATTATGAAATGTCAGTTGACACAGTGAAATGTCAGTTGATACAGTGAAATGTCAGTTGACACAGTGAAATGTTAGCATTATGAAATGTCAGAACTATGAAAACTCATTTTGCATAGTCAATTTGCCAACATCAAAAATACAATGTAAGCTCACACAATATATAGATACTCATAATGTTAGACTATATTTAATTTCATTTGGGGTACGGTAATTAAAGAAATATATAGATACTCATAATGTTAGACTATATTTAATTTTTCCAAGAGACATTTATTTTGCAAATTGACATTTCATTTAGGCAAGTGACATTTCAGTATTTTGCCACTCAGATCACTTAACAGTCTCACCATCTCGGATCTTGCATCTTTTCATGTAACTTTTTTCCATATGTGGGACATATTGTTTTTAATAGAAAGGAGGTGATCTCCAACCAGACTCAAGTGTGCCACACAAGACAATGCAATGACATTTCATTGTTTGGGTGGGTAAAATACCATATGAAAAGTCGAAAGTGATCTTAGTGAACCTTATGATGAAAAGATCTATGGCATCATATCTAGCAACAACTAAATTCAAACCCATGACCTGGGGGTCAGTCATCCCCAATACTAACCACAGTGTCACAAATTAACGGCAGGTGACAGTAAAACTGTTTGCCCAGCAAGACGTTGGCCTTATCTAACTTTGCAATCAGACTCTGCTGTGATGAAAACACTATATGTCCCTTTACAAAATCAATTACTTATGCATTATGGCTAAGCCAGACTTGGGTAATGAAAGTCTAGCCTAACAATCACACTGTCTGAAATTATCTCAGATAGAGTCATGGATCCTCAGTTGAATTTTCATATCTCCTGACACGTCTTTATTTTGCTTTTTTAAATTAGGGAGTTTTTTTTTTTATTGATGTTGCTGGGGGAAAAGATAGTGTTTTTTTCCATGACAAAAGGGATTAGAAGTTAAAATGCAGGGGGGGGGGGGGGGGGGGGAGTTGAAGGGAGCTTATTAGTTTACTTCAACATTTGAGATTCTTTACCCATTTCCTGTAACTTCTTTCAAAATAGCACCACTCAAGAGCAGGAAAGTCACCTGTCACATTTCTGACCATAAATATGTTACCTTGACCCCCAGGTAACCTTGACCCCAGGTAACTTTGACCCTCGTTAGGTGTGAAGTTGCATCATGTTTGACCCTCCCAGCAAGTATGATGGAAGTATAATGCACATTAATCAAGTTATAGTCATTTATGTGAAAGTGCATTTCAAAACCTTTAACAACTGCTTTAATTCTTCTACAGAAAATCATCCATCTGGGTCAGTCTGGTAGTCAGTCTGTATGTCAGTCTTATAAGATTATTCTTTCAAATTTTCATGCAGAAGATTAATAATAAACTTATTATAAACACTTCACGCTTTCATAGTAATCTGCAGATGCCAATATTAAGACAAAAACTTTCCTAGTTTCAGTTTTACTACAAGGGAAGTATATCAAGTTTATGGTTTCAATTTGTTGCTGTAGGAAATGTTACTGATTTTTAATGGCTGAGTTTTGCACTTTTCATTCCAAAGTTTCATATAATGACATAAAAAGACAATATAACAACCTGTGTTTTATGCTTTATTACTACAATTGAAAAGTTCTCTCTGATTCATTGTTCGCAAAAAGGAATTTGATTTGTACCTTTACTGCCCGTTTTAACTTGTTTGACATTTCTTACGCTTAATGTATAGGATATACAAGTTTAATTTTCTACTAAAAACAAATTTTGTGAAGCAATTATGACTTGGAGAGGTATTTATACTGAAAATGTACCAGAGGTGTAGAAAAGTGGTGCAGGCATCAAGTTATTAAAACAGTAGGACAAGCATAAGGTTTCCAGCATCAGGTTAATAAGAAAATAGGCCAGACGTAATTTTGAAAGTAGGCCAGATATCAAGCAAGTCAGAATGTGGGCCCGACATCTTGTTTGTAACTAGAGACAAAAGGAAAAAAAAATTAGACACGTGAAGGGAGATGTTGAAATCTATTTCAAAATTGTCAGACATTTTCGGGAAACTTTCTGACCGAACAACTGAACAATGAATTGTACTACGAGGGTTTGTCAGACGGAATGGAATTTTTGTCAGATATTTCCTTCTGTCAAACACTTTGAAACATCTCTGCAAGTGAAGTTGAATTGGTTCTATTTGCGAAATCTTGATGTTAATTTTGTAGCTTGAAATGATGAGAACGATAAGATGGGATGACTTTGATTCAAAGTGCAGATGTCTTAAGAGGGATGTCCTATTACAGATTTGGCCCTTATCCTCATAACTCAATTTAAGTGTCTACATATACCACATTTTTGAGGTAGTTCCAAGAAAGCTTTTAAACGTACGGTTTTGAACATTGATTTCACACCTGATGGCTTTCGTACCAAGATTTTGTCGTCCCCCTGACAAGGAAAAAAATTGCCGTTATAATGTCAGAGGGAATGAACTGGATAAAACTATTTAAGTCGTCATGGAAACAATGAATTTAAACGTCAGAAGTAAGAATTCAGAGGCATCAGATTAAAATTTTCAGAAGTTGGTCTCCTATCTTCTTTGATGTTTATCTTGAGCATACAGTGACATTTGATTTTCAAAATCAGGTATCAACATTTATTCAGAAATATTGAAAATTTCGGACAAAAAACTGTCAATTTTGTTTTCACATCTTTATGTCGCAGTGACAGTGGAACAACCGAGATATTGGTAGGTATGTCAGCTTTCGTGTGTGTGACAAAAAAGTTACATGTATATACAATTATTGACTTTTGATTTCGGTCTACTCGTGACTATACAGACCTGGTCAGGTATTGGTTGACCAAGGCTGAAGGCCGAGGTTAACCAATGCCTGACCAGGTCTGTATAGTCACAAGTAGACCGAAATCAAAAGTCAATAATAATTATTGCTTTATTAAATTATAAGGATTTTATAAACATTTTCATTGTAACGCGAAGTCAAAGATCTTACACTACAAAAATCAACGCACACGCTGGTCCTGCACGCGCTAATCCCGAATAGACCGCTTTTGAGTGCTCAAACAGCATCTCCACCAATCAGAAATAAGCAAAATAGGCAATAATTCCTGATCATTTAATAACATGTAATATTAACTGAGGACGAAGCAATTTTGGTTAAACATCTTCAATGATACATGTTATATTAACTGAGGATGAAGTGGGAGGTCAATATTACAAATCTCATCAGGTCCATATGTCATATTGACCAAAAACAAAGTCACTGGCAAATTCTATTGGGGAGGGGGGGGGGTTTCCCACTCTAACCCCCTCTATATCTGTGCTTGAGTCGCATAAAAAAAATACTTAGTTTATAAATGTTTCAACAGAAAAAGAAGACATTGCTGAATCTGATCACAGACAAAGAAAATTCAATGAAAAGGATAGGAAAAAATGAATTAAAATGTGATGTTAAATAAAGTATACTGTAAAAAAAATGTTAGTATTACCATAGTAACAGAATGATTCATGTACGACAATCAATGACTAAGGACGTAATTGTCCAATCTCTGATACTCAAAATACCTTATTGACTATTACCAATAGTTATAGTGATTTCAAAGTAAATTTAATGTTATATTAGAGATGTATTCATTAAAAAAAAAGATAATTTCAACATTTTCAGTAAGTCATCATAAGAAAAAAAAAAGTTCATGTCTCATGCCTAATAACTGTAGAATTTATGTCTTTGAGAGAGAGAAAAAAAGAAGATACCCAATGAAAGAGACAAACAAAGTATTTTCTCAATGACTTGATGTGATAAATTATTTTCTACTTGCCATGTGAATAAAAAGAAAAAGTCTTTCATAACGTTAATTAGCACTTTCTTCAGGTCTACACACATGTATGTGTAAGTTTTTAAATGCTATTATATTGAGAACAAAAGGTCACTCTTACTTTAATTATTCACTAGTTATCAGTTCCGTCCTCTGTAAGCAATGTACTGTACATGTACTCATTTTAGCACAAATTTTAGCAGAAACAGAGCAGAATTGGGTACATTGACATATTAGCGTAATCATGAATTAGCGCTTTGACTTATTTTCCACATTAATTCATAAGAGAATTATGATTGAGTGTTTTCTTGAATTAGGGCAGTCTAAGCAGAGCTAACTCCACTAAAATATGAGTCCCGCTAAAATAAGTACACATACAGTATTAAAACCTCAAAGTGAAAATATTTCTTACATTTACATTTCTTTGGAGTAAATAATCTAACAACCATTTAACATTCTAACAACCATTTAACATGTTGAATAAACATCTTGTAGCAAAACACATTTCTTCACATGGAAACATTACGATATATATTCACAAACTAAATATCACATCAGTATCTGCAGAAAAGAAGAAGAAAGTCTGAAAATTGAAATCTTCAAAAAAAAAAAAAAAAAAAAAGGTCTAAATTTGAGGACCAAAACTCTAGTAAGAATGAGGTGAATTGAAATGAAACATTCACTTGTGAAATTTTGTTTAAATATCTTCAATGACAATGAAAAAAAGAAAAAGAAATTGTCATTGCTAAACCATGGACAGTTTGAACAAACAGAGTGAAAACTGGAATGTTAACTTGCGCAGAAACTTTTCATCTTAGCCAGTAGGGAACTAATAATGAAATGAAGTGCCTAAGCATATTTTATTTATGTTTAGTAAATGGCTGAAGTTTCACACCTAAATTTGCAAAATTTGATTTGAATATAAAGAAAATGTAGATAAATAATGAAGAAGATAATCGTGAAATCAGTAGCTATTCAATAGGTATGAGAATAAACAATTAGATAGAGATTTTCCCCAAAGTTTGAAATTTCAGACATTCAACCAAGATTATGAAAATATATGCAAACTCTATGCGCCAGACATTATATCTCCCACACTTGGAAAAATGTAAAGAAAAATGTGAATAATAGCTTTTAAATAACATTATCCACACGGACAAAATTAAATTTTACCTGTGATAGAGCGTTAATCCGAATGAAACCTAACCAGACAGAAGGTGCAACCTTACAGCTTGAATTCCACACGTTGATTCACTCCCAAATTTCTTTGGTCTGGGATCGATACTCGGGGATAAAATACAGACGATATGTCATTATTTTGCACAAATAAGCCCCGCGCGTCTCGGTGCAGTTTGCTGCACTGCATAATGCAATCTACTGCATCGTCTGTGTCGAGGGAGAAGTCAATTTATATTCTTCAGACAGGGAGAATTCATTGCATTGACCAATTTTCTTGAAATATTGTTTTGGACAAGAGATGGATTATTCTAGGGCTTTAAAGCGTCTCGGAATTTCTGGGCAATCAATCGTTGAAATATTGTTTACAAGGGGTGATTATTTGCTTTACATGAGCTGTATATCAGAATAGATAAGATAATAAGAATTCAGCGTAGATTTTATTATAATGTAAACTTTACTTTACTTTATGCTTCAGTTTCATCACAATATAAATCTTGCTTTTCACAATTTTTGGAAAATTAGTGAAGCAAAATTTGGTCTACAAAATGGTGAAGCCAATCAGGCTGTCAGTGCGTCTACAATTTGGTTAAACCTTTGTCTTTAAATCTGGAGGAAACTGTTTTGAGCAGCAACTTAAAACATAATATGGTGATAAACCATGACCAGATGAATCAAACAATGTAACAAATTTTGAACTCGACCTTGAGATAGAAAAATCAGAATCTGTTGTTTTAGCCGATAGGGAAAAAATTATGTAGATAATTAACAAGAAATTTTACATGGTTATTGACCAGGATATGACCCTTTATTTGAGACCTTCCCCTTTGACCTTGAAGTTTGACATGTTTTTCAACAACATTAACCTTGGCCATATCTTTTGAACCTTGAGCAGTAGGGATGGTATTTTTCACGTGTGAATTCTTTTTGATAAGACCTTTCATTTGAGACCTTGACTTTTGACCTAGTGTCCTTGAACTTAAAAACCTTAAACTTGGTGACATTTCTTAAGAAGATGCTTGGTTATGACGAGATTAGTGACCTTGACTTTTGACTTCATTTCAAATCTAGTCTGAAGCCCATTTGTAAGTAATTTAATAATTAGACTCGCATCAAATGAAATAAAAATTTCACGAATAACAAAACTGAAACTCAACCATTACAATACTATATATCAAATGTCACAACAATGCGCAACATAACTTTTCCACAGTTTTTCAGAAGCAAGTCTAGAAGCTGATCACATTTACCAAAGGTTAGGAATGTAACGCAATAGTCTAGACGTACCTCATATTAAATTGGCTGAAATGTGTCGTTTTGTGATTTGCGAGGAAATACTTCCATTATAGGGGACGATCATCTTTTCCGTTACTGATCAAATTACGTCTGCCGTGTACCTACGGTCAGATCAATAATAAATTACACATAATGTACCGTCTACCAATTACTTTATTTTCCAGTCAGCACTCAAGTCCCTTTTTTCTCCCCTATTTATATTCTGACGATAAATCACTAAGACTTGAAAAAGTCAGTCTTGTGCGATTTTCACAGTAATGTTTTTTCTATCACACTTCGATATCCCAATCTCATAATTCACGGAATTTCCATTTACAAAATGACTAATATTAATCTTACCGTCTGAGTGTCAGTGAATCATAAAATACTCTGTTTTATACACGAATATTAAAGTACTAGCGTACTCAGGACAAATATTGGAAATAGTGTACTGTAAAAGTGGACATTTTGCGTTGGGGTCATTTGGCAATTATATTATTAATACTATTGTGAAAATAATCCCCACATTAAAATGACAACCAGTATAAAAGACTAAAGAGAATGCTACCGATCGTTGCAATGGTCATTTCACAAAAATTTCACCAAGCCAAAAAAAAACCCCCCCAAAAAACAACATGTTTACAGTATAGTTTAGGTGTTGGGATTTATCCAAAATTAAGTTGAATAGTGTTGAGTCCATAAGATGGAATCTGATTTTAGTATTTAAAGTTTGTGGAGTGTGACTTAGGGAGAAGGGAATGTTTTATGTGGAGTGTGACTTAGGGAGAAGGGAGTGTTTTATGTGGAGTGTGACTTAGGGAGAAGGGAGTGTTTTATGTGGAGTGTGACTTAGGGAGAAGGGAATGTTTTATGTGGAGTGTGACTTAGGGAGAAGGGAGTGTTTTATGTGGAGTGTGACTTAGGGAGAAGGGAATGTTTTATGTGGAGTGTGACTTAGGGAGAAGGGAGTGTTTTATGTGGAGTGTGACTTAGGGAGAAGGGAGTGTTTTATGTGGAGTGTGACTTAGGGAGAAGGGAGTGTTTTATGTGGAGTGTGACTTAGGGAGAAGGGAGTGTTTTATGTGGAGTGTGACTTAGGGAGAAGGGAGTGTTTTATGTGGAGTGTGACTTAGGGAGAAGGGAGTGTTTTAGAGAACTATAACTACAATATCATCAGCTAAATTTTGAGGATTTTTAAAGAGGTACAAAAAATGTGATTTTGTAGGATTTCTTCAGTTTTTTGTTATTAGTAGTATTCAGTGTGCAACTGCTTCAAATTTATTACATATTGAAATACATACTACAAAATACAGTGGCGGATTCAGGGGATGCCCCCCCCCCCCCCCCCCCGACCCAAAATGTTCCAAAACCAGGTATATTTTTGCCCATTTTCAATAAAATTCGGCCCTTGACCTCCCAGCAAAGGGGGCAGTTGTATTTTATATGACTTAACGGCCTTTAAAGAGGCTGGAATCTAAAAATAACCTGAATGTGTCGACCAAATGTCTATCTTGTCCTATCATGTCGCGAACTAAGATCTATTTCGTATGACACTGCAATGAAATAACATGATCTTGTTTCATTGTACTTTATGAATTTCTGTTCTATCTATAAATCTATTTATACCTACATTTAATTTAGCTATAAATGATGTCTTCAACATTATATTGCCTGATGGTTCAATTTGGTTGTGTGATTTCAAAGTACAAGAGATATTTGAATAAACAAATTCTGTTCTTATTTAGTACAAAAAGAAATGAATAAAAAAAAAGAATTGTCAAACAAATTATACTATAAGCTTGTATTATGATGTGTCATATGGCGAGCAAAATGTATTGTTTTCTCTTTTGAAACAGCAGTTTTGAATTTAAAATTTTGAAATAGAGCTATTTTCATATTAATGAAAATTAAGCCATTGAAACCTCGCAAAATTGGGAAGATCGTTTGGTTTTAATTTATATTTTACATAGGTATACCATCCAAATTATGTTTGAGACATTAAGACCATGAAAAAAGAAGAAAAAAAAAGCTTACCTAATGTCACAAGAAATTTATCGCACAATAAAAAGTTTAAGGTAAATCTTACCTTCGGAAATTTTCTACCTCCAGACAAGAAATATCTGGCAATTTTGTTATGCAATTTACACAAACGCAAGGTAATACCCGCTCAACATGTATGTATCGTTAAACTGTTGCATTGTGGGATTGCTCTATCAAGCAGCGGAGAACGCCGTCGGTATCTACTTATATCTGTCTAGGTATTTAGATCACTTCTTCGTGTCTGCATTTCTAGCATTGTTCCTTTTCTTTGAGTTTTTAACCTGAAATTCTTGGCAACTCAACACTTTTTGATAGTTTTAGCAGAGGAGATTACTTTCTTTTTTCTATAACTATTTCAAGAAAGTTTTATTAATACCTTATTATTCTAACAGGAATGATGAATTAAAAAAAAGATCTACTATTTGAATGATGAATTATTTTTTCAAACTATAATTTAACAATTTTCCTTTAAATCACTTCTAAATTATTTTTTTTTTGGTATTGCTTTTGGATTTTTATGTTAACAATAACAAATTATATAAACAAAAGTTCATCCTCAATCAGGTTTCACTTCAAATGGAAACCATTATCAGACCAATCAGATAATAGTTCAAGGTAATTTAACGTGATTAGTCAATTTAATTCTTAGGGAATAAAGAAAGATGAAAATATTTATATATATATATATAGTTATAAAATGGGATAAAAAGAACATTTCTGCACTTACGAATCAAATATTACAATAACTGACAGATATGGGTTATAATTCAGGGACTGGAAACCTAAAATTCCACTTTGATGTAATAATTAAAACTTGTTATATTGTTTTCGTCTAGACACAATTGGAATTAAAAAGAATACGAATGACAAATTAGGTCGTAAAAGTAAATTAAACTCTGGTGATGATTATCCTCTACTATAAATAAATGTCTTTTGTGCCGATAGCCATTAAAATTTCGTAGATTCAGTCTGGTTGAGAACATTAAAATTTACATCGGTATCATTAAATGTTATGCTTAATCTCAAAGGAAAATGAAAATTTTTTCAGTCTGGCATCTTTGAAATTGAGTGTATTATTTTGGGATTTTCAAATCTTTTTTATTGCTTCTAATAAGACTTGTTAATCATTTTCTGAACTTGCATAAAAAAAAAAAGACTTATAATGGACAATACAAAATTACTCAAATCTTTGTTTATTCAGCTGATAGTTGACATGTAAAGGAAATTATATCAACTCTGAAGAAAGGAATGAAAAGTACACTATGTGTCAGTACACTATGTGTCCTTTTTTAGGGAATCAATGTTTAAGCAGATTTAGCACCTGGATGGTTAAGAGTGTGCTAATTCAAGAATATTCAAGTTCAATACTATGATGAATATTGTATTGTCCAGAGCACTAATTCACGATTAAAAGCAATACGTCCATTTGCTTGAATTTGTCCTTCACTTAAATTTGGTTGTGCTAAAATAAGTACACATACAAGACGTGACCAGAAATAAGTTCTTTACAGATATTTCGCCAGTAAAATTTCTGAATAGACTTGAAATATAAGGGGGAGGAGGGAGGGGGGGGGGGGGGTGTTGTGTTATACTGAACACGTCTTTATATTAATACTTGGCATGTTCCTTGAGTTTATAAACGGCCTGTGAAACATGGTGAAATATGATTATAGCTTATTTAGCCTGGTGTATGTGTTTGTCTGCTTGTTCGTCTGTCTAGTTGTCACTAATTCACATATATGACTTACCTCTCATAGTACATCTGATACAATAATTTCAAAATCTAGAGAGATTATGAGCTTCAACTTCAAGCATGATGGAATGTGACAACAAATTAACCCAACAAACGTAAGGGTCAAGGTCAGAGAAAGCCTTCTTGTTACCAAGGTAACATCTCGCTTCCTTTGTAAATAAATGTATGTAAAAGGACATGGATATGTTCTTAATCAGGAAGTATAAGACAAACAGACTGAGAGATGCTACAGTATTCATTGTCATCCCTACACATTCCTGGGTGCTACACAAAGATCCTGTCAAATTCTGTAAACATGGAAATGTTCACACTTTCTGTTATTGTATTATTATCGTGAGAATTACCTCTGCGTGAAAAATAAAAACCAGTATAATAGACTAAAGGGAATTCTCCTGATTTCGGCAAAATTACCCTCACACGTATTGTTGCAATGGTCACTTCTTGAGAAATTCCTCCCAGCGAAGATATTCACGTTTATAGTATTTTTGTGAGCAAAAACATTGGAAATTACTTCAAAGGAGAAGTAGACTAAATTATCACAAAAAATAGCACTGTTCAAGAACAGGTATGTTGACACTAAGTGCGTGACCTTGGCCTTGATAGTGACCTTGACCTGTGTGGTGAGTCTCATCATGCTTTACCATCAACAATGATAAAGGCAATATGAAAGAATTTTAATATGAAAGAAATCTATGATGTCCCTCACTCCTCCCCTTTATGATAACATCACCTGACACTTTTACTAAACTCAAGTTGATCAACCATTATCTTGTCCTGTTATTGTCAGCTAAAATGTCCTGAGTCTAAGTCTTTTTGGTGTTTAAAGATGCAATTACATTGTGACGTACCGTAATAATGTAAAAGAGTGCATTAAAAATCCTACCTTGGACGTTTTTCGTCATTTAGTCATCCTTTATGAATTTCGGCAAGTGGTCTATTGATCGGCTTGAGCCAAGAACACTTATTGACAGATATCTTATATATTGAAAGATCTCACATGTAGACTTGTGCTTAATAGCATCGATAGAGAGATAGAATGGAAATAATAATAACAGCTTGTATACTTAGCTCACCTATAATCTCCGTCTGTATCTCGCTTCAGTTGGTAACTCTATATAACTCTAGATAATCATCTGTCTGACACAACTTTGCCAAGTTCCATGTTATTCAGAGAAAATTCCATCGCTTATTTTTTTTTCTTGGAAACACATAGGTAATATTTCAGTTCTAATATTATGTACTGATTCCTGGCATGATTGATTTATCACTATAGCCTTTTACATTGCAGTCTAAATGTAGAAGCCAAAAACAGCGGAAAAATACAAAATTCAGTTTCTATGTCCACCTTTTTTTTTTTACCGATATATCACTATACAGTCAGGTACATTATAGTCTAAACGAGAAAGATAGAAAATAACCCAAAATATCAAATTCTGGTCCTACATCACATTTTGTACAAGCTCGAGGGAAATCTTTAAGTAATATTGAACTTTTCATCTATTCGTGCTGCCGATTACTTCAAGAATTCCCTCCCCCTCATTCCATGGATATCGTCCAATCACGTGCGAGACTGTTGGATAATTAACGTCATTTTAGTGCCACAATGAGAATGTCAAAAAACTGGGAACGTCTGGCAGAGAACTAGCGATGATTCGTCTGTCAGTAGACTAGTGATGATTCTCCAGGTAGCAGACAATACACGATGTGTTAGTGATGTTAACACCCAGAGCAGTTTGACTTGTTACGACTAAAATGATTGCTTTTAACATGGCACACTGCCTACCGGTTTAACTAGATTTTATCTCCCCAGTGGCAAACAGTATGAAAGTATGCAATACCTAATCAAATAGATCTATCTATCTGGGGCATTGTAGAACACATTGCTAAAGTACAAGGTTCTATATAAAGCAGGGATCAGACATGTACTGCTATGCTACGCTATATCTATCATTATATACCAAGCTTAATAGCATATAGTTATTCACTACTTCTAAGATTGTTTTCCAAGCTTAGCAGAGACAAGTTACATAATATGGGAAATGGAGTTAAGAGTTTGACATTAGGCAGCTATTTTGGTGGGCCGATAGTCTGGTGTCGCTAGCTATTAGCAAGGCAACACATACACCAACACTCGATAAAGATAATAATATAGGTCTTTATGGTGTCATCACATTTAGAAGGAATTGGGTTCTGGATGAATCCGATGTATTATAATGGATTTGTTGTTTAGAGATAGGCAGTAGTAAATTTTTCGTTTTAATAAATGAGAGAATTTCACTCATTGGAAATGCTTGTTATTCCCTCCAATTACAAATGAAAGAATTCTTATTCTCGTACATGTCTCTTGATGTCGATAATACGTTGTAGTATTGAATAAAAAAATCTGAATCTTTATTATAATTATATTTAGCTTAAGGTATTCAATTGGTAATGAGAAGTAATTTGGCCACCCATTTATGCATTCCTGAGACCTAAAAGCACAGCATATAGTTATAAAGTAAAACTTAATTCAAAATTTTTGACCAATTTGGATATTTAAAAAATTGGTTATATTATGAGTTATGGGCTCTTGTAGTTTACATTATGTGGGAAAAAGTTTATATTTCTTAATTTTTTCAACAGAATGATGGGACATCAAATACCAATTGGTCAAAAATTTCTAAAAAATATATTTCATCAAATTTCGCTAAAAACCCAAAAGTTCATTAATTAGTTTTTCTGCAATTAATTTTATCTTTATTTTTCATCAAGGGGAGATAACTCCTAAACACGACCCTTTTCAAAATATTTCTTTTTCAATATCTACTAGGCTAGTACAAAAGACACAACACTCTATCATGTTAAATACCTGTGACACAACACTCTATCATGTTAAATTGTGTCATTGACCTATTCCTTCCTTCCACTTTGCCCTATGTAATACGACATTGACCCTATAAATACTGTGACCTAGCCCCAGATAATATGACCTTGACCTATGTATCCAACCTGTCTTTGGATAAAGTGACATTGACCTTAAATCAATAACCTCACCCTAGGACAACTTACTGCAAACATCTTAGAACCGCAAAAAACAATTTTCTAAAACTTGAAACAAGCATTTTTAAGTACATGCAAAACCTTTCCAATGATCCAATTCCACCATTTCTATTAAAGAATGTTCCAAAATTTTCACACGAAAAAAATCTCCATTATATTAAGTATTTGCAAAACTTTTCCGATTATGTAATTCCGTTACCATGGAGACCATTTGTTGTATGTGTGTAAATGTCAAGGAAAGCTAGCAGGTCGTACAGTTCTCCATATAGTGATGTAGTTCTCAACTATACAACCTACTACCTCAACCTGCCAAACACAGAAATATGGTCTGTTTCCATGGCAACCTCAAACTACCAAATATCCTAGTTTTTGACCTCAATCTGCTAAACACAGGGATATCTTCTGTTTCCATGGTAACAACACAATACAAATCTACTAACTACTGACCGTAGCCTGCCAAACACAAAAATATAGTGGGTTGCCATCGCAACATCATTTAATAACTACTGACCTCAACCTGCAAAACACTAGAATATTGTCTGGTTTCCATGACAACCACAAACTACCAACTCTACAATATACTGAGCTCAACTTGCCAAACTTTTTACACTTTTATCTGCACATTGAATAATACTGTTTTAATGACAACAAAAAATCACAATAAGAAGTCCAGTTTTGATGAGGTGCCCTCGTGACACACACCCCTAGAACTGAGCTTGTGAATTAATTATATCACAAGTTCGGATCTACGGGTTTGTGCTGGTGAGCAATGAATAACTGGCATCCTGATTGGTTGTTATGAATAATCCAAATAATCCTGGATCCTAATTGGCTGAACTTTAAATAACTGAATCCTGATTGGCTGTTTCCATAACAACAAAATAAATATTCAAACAAACTTCTTTGAATTTCATTGGATGACAAAGACTCACTTAGATTTAGAAATTACATGACACTTCAGATGTGACAAAAAAATCATATGTCAGAAAAGTAATCAGACTAGAAATATATATATTAAGAAAAGTCAATGACTTATTTGCATGCCATATTTAGCTAGCTATAATTAATCTCTATATCAAGTCTAGCTTAAAATTCTGCCATCGTAACTCAAACTTAGATCATAGTTCTTAGAATAAGAGGATGTGAGAAGGAGATAACAATAGCTTATAATGAGAGACTGTATTATTCAACTTAAATACGTGTAAGTTGTCTGCTTCGTGACGTAAAGTACAGTCTAAGAAAGACAAGCTTAAGAATGACTTGTATTTGACTTTAACGTGCTGACCCTTAATATGTGACCTTGACCTAATAAGTGTTGTGTCTCATCATGCGTGACCTCCCTGCAGGAAATATCTATTTATATCAACTTGATCAAAACTGTTTATACTGAAGTGTGACAACCAGACAGATAGACATGCAGACAGACAGGTGTCGGACAGAGTGATCTCTATATGTCAGCTCTGCATTGCAGGTGACATAATATTGGAAGATGCTTGTACACAATTTGTCATTGAAAACTAGCAAAAACAGATGAACTAAACATACTCAATGTATTCATATATGGATAGAACTAATGATTAACATTGTGAAATTTTGGTCACTGAAGTGCATCTGCACTGTATAGCTGTCCAACTTATGAAGTGTACTTCCCCAATAAGTTTAATAGTAGAAGCGCACTCCCTACAGAAATCTGGGGTTTCTGTAATCCAGGAAGAAGAATTAGTACTGCTTTAAAATGGGAAAATCAAATGTCGGAGACGGATAAAGCTAGATCAGACATATACATCTCATTTTTTGTGTGTGTTAATTTGACTAGAGAAATTTGAAAACCTACCTTGAATTTGTTTTATAAAGGGAACTTCTTCTCTATACATGATAGTGCATTTCTCCTGAAACCAAAAAAAAAAAAAAAATTAAAATTTTTTGGTCTTTTTTTTTTAATTCATCAGAGTTACCTATCTTTCTTCAAGAAATAGACTTTGATGTTAACTTTTTTTAAATCGTAATTTCTAAGAATTCCAAGTCCTACAGTTTTTGTCTGAGGAAAATTGATAGTGATGGAGTATATCGTAATACATTCAGTAAATATTAAAACGGAAATCCTTAAAACTGAATGGCCCATATAAAAAAGTGATCTAGGTGAACCAAGGTGACCTATCTGAACTGTAACGAGCGACAGTGACATTTAGCGTGTACAAAACGATGTTATCCGAGGCGACGATTTAGAAAATTGAGGCAGACATTAAAAAAGACTTTGTATGAGCATTTAATAAACAATCAGAGGAAAAACAAAACGGCGATTTTTGTCACCTGAGTTGGAGATATTATTTGCTAGAGGGCAACTTTCATTGAAATCCCTAAATATTTATAACCAAACCTCAAGTGTGGATTGAAACGCAAGTTATGAGAAAATTCAGAATACTCATTCACATAACTCTCAAATAAATTCTAATTGCTGTAGAAAAGGTTTCCTTTTAATCTTAAAATATCTAAAAAGTTTTCTTTTAATCTTAAAATATCTCAATTCTTCAAATATCTTATCTATTTTTATATTTTTCTTGAGATAGTCCTCATACTTTGAAATTCTATCTCCTCAATTGAAATTTGTAAAATTCTAAGATATCTAGACTATTAATATTTCCTTCAAGGAAAATTCGGTGACATCTGTTAGAATCAAATATTAAAAAAACTTTCAGAGTCCCCTCCTGCTTTGCAAGTAGGGGATTAGAAAAACATTTACATTATTCATGTTTTTTTCTTTTCTTAATTTCATCAAAACGATAAAATCTTAGGTATGGGCGAAGACAACGAACATACTTTGTTACATAGAGGTCTTAAAAGCTCTAATTTTAGCATCAATCTAAGCTGTCGAGACGATGAAAATAATTACGTATTATCTGTAATTGTCTTTTGTCGCAATCATATGATTCGTCCGTCTAGACTTCAACCTCTTGCCAGCCCTTGTTAACTCTTCATTACGGAAGCCGCAAAAGGTCGTTATAGTTTCAGGCGAATTCATCGAACGGAGAGACTGTCCCCTCTCAACCATCTTGCAATACTGTCACAAATATGTTACAAATAATCTGAAGTCTAGACGAGAGATGGACTGATCACAGGGGATATAACGGCATAAAAACAATGCATT
This sequence comes from Pinctada fucata, assembly GCA_028142955.1. Taxonomy (NCBI): domain Eukaryota; kingdom Metazoa; phylum Mollusca; class Bivalvia; order Pterioida; family Pteriidae; genus Pinctada; species Pinctada fucata. Next base: position 27,956,993 of record AP027110.1, on the reverse strand, counting down.
ATCTCCCGACAAATCACATTGGACTTTCTAAATGAACATACTATAGGGCCGGTCAGATGCTAGATGAGTTGTCTGGCCGTTTAGGTCATTAAAATTACAAATTTAAGTAACGGCGTCTGAAGCGACTCGGAAAAGGAATTAACGACCTCTAATATTGCTATAGAATGTTTATATCGCATCCATCAAAAACGATCATTTACATTACTGAATAACAAATGATTAAGTGTTGGAAATAAAAACAAATATTCAACTGATAAAAAGTACTCTTCAACAAATACCTGTTCGGAATTTGATAATAGTACATGTAGTATTATGAAGATAATCCTTCATGATCTACTTTCTACGCTATTATTAAGAAAAAAAGGTCCTTTTATAAACTGAAAAATTTCATAGCATTTCTAATCTAAGACATGATTCAAACTGAACAACAAAGTACTGTAAACCTGCAAATTTTCTCATGGGGATAATTTTGGCGTTTTTCGTGAATCGTGTGACTTTGCGAAAATTTCCCCAAGCGAAACTTCTTGACGTTATAATCGCGAATTTTCCCCCGGCGGAAATAACCTTGTTAACAGTATCTTAAAGGGGGTCAAAAATGACCACTTTTACAAGCAGCAGGCCTGCCTACCAGTTTCTTACCAAAAGTGTAATATTTTGCTAAAGAAAGTGTAGAATTGAGCAGCAAAAGCCTAGACCTTAATTCTACGAAAAAAATTGGAAAAAAATATGCTAAAATAGTTAAAGTAGGAAGGTCTGGTATTGTGCCTAGTTAGCTCAGTGGGTAATAGGGTCTGCCAAGAAAGTCTCAGGTTCAATTACCAGACCATGTTGTCACTTTTTCCAATTCGCCTGTGGCAGTATTTTGAAAGAAATATACATACAATGAATATTCTTTCTCTATACAACTTCAGTTACCCAGTTTTAAAATGATTATTGCCCTCTAGTTATGGTGCAAGAAAGGTGAAAAGAATGAGGCGAAATTTCCCCAGCTGTTCATAGTAACAATTCTTTATGTTATATTGTTAAAGGTTATTTCTAGCTTACAATAGCCTCATATCATAATAGAACGTAACATCTTGTGTCTAGACGTATGTTACATTTTCATGTGTCGGCTGAAATCAATTATTCATATCAACAAATTGTGGAAAAATATGTAATATTCTTAGCTCCAGCCATTAAGGGAACTATACATCATGCACTCTTACATCTGCTTTAGTACAAGTCAGCTCTATGTCAGTTTGTACTAAACTTTATCCATCCTATTCCCTGACTTTCTGATGATTGCAACTCATACTCCATGATAAAAGATCTTGGAACTGTAAACATGCTTATTTTCGCTTGGGGAAAATTTCGCGATTATGACATCAAGACATTACGCGTGGGGGAAATATTCGCAATAACAATGTCTTTACCATTGTAAGAATGCAGTGGGGATATTTTCGCAACCAAGGGAAATTTTTGCAAATTCCGTTGGTTTGTGAAAAATGCAAAAATGTCCCCCACGCGAAAATTTCCATGTTTACAGTATATGAAGCCCTATCTATTTCCATTATAAGAAATATTAAGACCAAGGTTAAAATTGTCAAAAGTAATTGTAAAAATCAAGGTCAAGGTAAGGAGTCTTAGCTGGACAGACAGACGAACAGATAGGCCAAAATTAATATGCTCTTGAATATTGGATTATGAGAATATCTGATTCATATATACTATGATTTTCATCACCAAACAGCAAAAAAACACTGGAGTGCTTGTAAGTCTATTTATAAATGAAATACATGTAATATATTGTATTATTGACTTTTCTAATTAATATCTAGGCAGCCTTAATGGGAAAATAATTAACAGATCAAAAGGGCAATAAAGAACCCCACAGTAGATCAGGACATTACAATCAGACGACCAATATACATCCGGCAGGTTAATCTATTTATAATGAATATTTTTATACTCATTAATTGCATCAAAGAACATAAATTCTGTCATCAAGCAGGATAACATGGTATTTTGTTTCTACACATTTACAATTCAACGAAAAATTTGTGAGAGACATAAAGTTAGACAATCAGTAAATAAAAAAGAAACAAAAATTGAAACTCTCAGAATTAAAAAAAATTATAATTGCAAAGACAACAGATACCTCTTATTAGATTATATTGCGTCTCTTATTAATAACATAAGAATGCTAGACTGTTCAATTTGACCTCAGCGTGTGACCTTGACCTTGAAAGTAACCTTGACAACCATAAGGTCTTGGTGTCACATCCTGCTAGACTATCCCTGAAAGTTTGATGGATGTACAATGATAATATTTCAGTTATAGCCAGTTACTAAACATGTGTTTTACTAAACATGTGTTTATTTTTGTGGGGGAAATTATGGCATGAGGACATTACAATTGGGGTAATTAATATTCCTGCTATAAACGTCTCTGCCTCTGTAAAAATGCAGCAGACTTATTTTCCGCATGGGGCAAATTTTGACAAAGTCCCTTAATTCGTGAAATACCAGTACATGTACATGAAAATTACCCTATGTTAAAATTTCCTTTTACAAATGTAACAAACAGACAGACGGATGAATAGACAGACAGACAAAGTGATGACTAAGGTTTACATTGCCCTCGTTCAGATATTTGATGTGACATTTCACAGCGTGGAGATCAATGTCAAAGCTCAGACCTAAGATCTGTATAATGCGTCGTAAAGTGCCGTAAATTACTTCGAATTCACAGAATTTCTAGGAATGAAATCCAGCCCTGTTTAGTTCACAGATGATTCTCCATAATAATCAGCTTACTTTACAATCTGACTTTCAATCATGCAAACTACCCCATTAATGTATCCTGTCTAGACACCTCGCACGAATATAATTACGCTTTATATTCATGGACTTTTTCGTATTTTTTGGAGATTTTTTTCATTTGCCGCTAATGTATTGTCTTGAACGATTTTTGCACAGCCATTAATTTCCTTAAAAGCTCTCTAGAGAAAAGGCCTTTTGTAGTGTGATGCATTCTTCACATTATGTGTCTAGACGCGAGATCTCAAAGAGTACGACAACTCCCGAAGTGTACATTGCAAACTCGTTCATTGCATTTTACTAATTAAGCAATATGATGCGTTATCTATCAAATGAAATCTATTCTCGGAAAGTAAACTGGGTCGGAACGTGGAACAACCAGGGCATTAAAATTTCTCGCAGGCCGATCAATCTATTGGTCTCTCTGATTAACAAACAGAATTTCAAAGCAGGGAAACATATAGATTTTTTAGCCTATCACTGCCGGGAAAATTATCCGCTCCGACGCTTTTGACGGATCTGATATTAATGTCCTGGGACAGACAATCTGACCGGGGTGTTGAAATACGGCCGCGTCTGCGGGATCGCTATGACATTTATGACGGCAGCGATAATAGCGTCTCTTCTTAGAATGCTTTATCGCTATCACTACTAAAGAATTCCATAGAGTGTATATGATATCTGACATCCATATCCCGATAACAAAATGCCAGACAACTAAATGATCTTATGTACTGTGAAAAAACTTGTTTTCCTTCTAGTGACAGAAATTCGAGTTAAATAATGGTACAATTCTGAATCAATGCACAAATTTAGATAAGTAACAACGTGAAAAAGCTTGTTTTTCCTTTTAACGGCAGAAATGTAATTTTAAATTCAGTTGTATTCGAAACCACTTTTAAGATAATAAGGTGAAAAAGGTTGTTAAATTTCCTTCAATCAACAGAATGTTTATTTCAATAATGGTATTTGTATTTGGTCCAATTACTGTTGTTTAGATCCCCTTTCCAATAATTGGGAAGGACAGGGGCCCTGTCATATTCCCATTAATTTGCAAAATGGTCAATTGAAGTCTCAGCTTAGTACTTATCCAAGAAATGACCCATTGAAGTCTCAGAACTAAGTACTTATCTAAGAAATGGCCCATTAAAGTCTCAGTACATATAACTTATCTAAGAAATGGCCCATTGAAGTCTCAGTACTTATCTAAGACATGGCCTATTTAAGTCTCAGTACTTATCTAAGACATGGCCTATTTAAGTCTCAGTACTTATCTAAGACATGGCCTATTGAAATCTCAGTACTTATTTAAGAAATGGCCCATTGAAGTCTCAGTACTTATCTAAGAAATGGCCCATTGAAGTCTCAGTACTTATCTAAGACATGGCCTATTGAAATCTCAGTACTTATCTAAGAAATGGCCCATTGAAGTCTCAGTACTTATCTAAGACATGGCCTATTGAAGTCTTAGTACTTATCTAAGACATAACCTATTTAAGTCTCAGTACTTATCTAAGAAATGGCCCATTGAAGTCTCAGTACTTACCTAAGAAATGACCCATTGAACTCTCAGTACTTATCTAAGACATGGCCTATTGAAATTTTAGAAAATCATGGATAATTTTCTTCCCAATCATTGCCTTTCTAACTACAGAAAATTAATGTGAGTTTAAATTGTATTAGGAATTAATAAGTAATAACATGAAAAAGCTTGCTTTTCTTCTTACAACAGAAATTCAAGTTTGATACGGGTAGTGGTATTCAGAATTGCTGCACTTAAGACAGGTACTAATGACTTCTTTTCGTTCAATGATTCCTCATTCACAATCTGTCTCATAAGAAGCAAGTGTTTGAAATACATATCGTCCTACTCATATGTCTATCTGAATCCCTTGATGACTATATCAATGAGCTTGGTTTCCTTCTAACGGCAGAAATTTCAGTTTTTATGTCTGGTCGTAGATTAAAATGATATAACAGAGATGAAATAAAGTATCATGACTTCTTTTCAATCAATGATAAATGCCATACACAATCATGATAATAGTTTTCAAGATTTTCAATAAATTTTTTTTTCAAAAATAAGTCATACTCTTAAGGTCAGTTAAGAAACAGTTATCAGAAGGAAAAATATGAAATGTGTACTGCTAGTTTATCAAGGACCATTCAAAGATTAATTATGTCCAATGTCAAATCTTTTGTCCAGTAATGGACAAACAGTCAGACGGATAGACCCTCATATGCCCTCATAGCTTTATGAAAAATCAATAGGGTTCTTCGTCCTGTGATAGGCAATCTGTATGGTTTAGACTGTGTTGTGCCCACAAGATAGGGGAACAGACAGACAGACAGACGGAGCCAAAAAATATGTCCTGTCTTAAGACATGCATATAATAATGAGTCCAATTATCAGTACTCTGAGGAATAGCCTTGAAAAACTAACAGTCCCCTTCGGCATTGCAGATAGGGGACAAAAATCCTATTTAATAAATGACAGGATATAAAGTATAGAATTTAGAATATACAATAAGGTAATTAGAGCACCTTGACTCTTATTATGTTATGATAGATATGCATGCATGCCCTATACTCGGAAGTCAATTACAAATTCAAGATAAAACCGTTACGATGAAACGTCCAGACCATTCGATCTTAATACTCTCTAAATTTCTTCCAATAAATCATAATCAGTATAAACAAAAAAAAAAAAAAAAAAAAAAAAAATCATCAGGCTACGAAGATAAAATTCATACTGTTGATGCCTAATGCAGTCTTTGAATGTCAGATTTTCCAGTGAGCCGAGTCTCAAATGCTAATTGGTACTTAAAATGACTCACATCCCCAGGATTTTATATTCAGCTGCTACAATAACTCTACATAACAAAGACCTTACGATACCTTGTATGAAGACAAGAATCCAATATTAAATTGCGAAAAAAAAATGTTGTCGTGGCAACAGAGTTGAGTGACCCAGTTCTCGTCATTTGAGTTAATGAGTTACTGCACTCAGATGCCACAACATATTAATGTCACAAATTGTATGCCGTAGTAACGATAAGGCCTTGAAAATATCTAATTTCTCAAGAATGTCTCAGGAGATTACGATAGGGAGCTATAAAGAATAATCCCCCCCTCCCTCCCACTTAAAATTTTCCCATCCATAATTTTCTCTCAAAAGCTACTGACAAGGACAAAGAGCATATTACCATCATTCTGTTTCACTGAAATGAGGAAGTGGGAAGTGTAGGATCTAACAATTACAAAGCAGAGCTATGAAGAATAATCCTGCCCCCTTCCCCCTTTAATATTTCCCCACCCACCATCTGATCTGATAACAGCTACTGACATCTGATCTACAGCTACTGACAAGAGTCTCAATTATCATTCACTGAAGTTAGGAAGCTGGGATCTAATAATTATGATGCAGAGCTATAAAGATCCCCCCTACCTGATCTCAAAAGCTACTGACAAGGAGGAAAGGCCAAGAACCTCTATTGTTATCCACTGAAATTAGGAAGTGTAGTTTCTTATACATGTAATTACGATGCCAAGCAATGTGGAATAATCCTAACTCCCCTTCCCTTAACCCCCCCCCCCCTTTCATCTGATCTCAAATACTACTGGAAAATACCTCCATTATCATTCACGGAAATTATGAAGCTTAGGATCTAATAATGAACTAAGTCTTCCGTTAATCTTATGGTAATTTATTGATTTTTTACTATCATTACCATAGTATCCTCTGAAAGATTTGTTTTGGTCGGTAATACTCCACCCATTATCAAGGAAATATTGACTCTATTTGTTCTTTGTTAATTGACCACCTGGGGTACACATTCTGAACTAGTAATTATAGCTAAATCAACATAATTTATTTCATGGGAAAGTATTATGATATTATGGTACATCACTGTGAACCAGATTTATTAAATTGAGCTGCATATATGACGGAAACCGAAATAAATTACAAAGACAGAAAAGGCTCCGGTGTAAGAAGTTTTCATGAATATAGGTCAAGGTCAGAAAATGTTAGAACATTAAATTAGCCAAAAAACTTCAAGATATGAAAGCACATATTCTTCAGTGAATTAGTTATGGCAAATGTAAAAATTTGTAAAAGTATCACAAAATTAGGTCAAAAGTCACAGTCAAGATACAAAATTTCCATAACAACAGAAAAGTCTTGTCACACATACGACAGGATAGTAAGGTCCTCACTGTACTGACTTCAGTCAAACTTTCTCAAGTGTTCAAAGGTTAAGGTTGCTACCCCACACCAAGTATGAGTTGACACTGTATATGGGATGTGAAATACTCTGATTTAAAAGTGAATTTAATATGAACCTCCCATACACCCAATAATTGTAACCCAGTCAGTGGACAGATAAATCTTTATTTCAAATAGTAAGACTCAATGAGATGAGGTGGCATAAAGCAACTCAAAGGACAGTCAATAGACAGAAAGACAGAGAGAAAAGTTCAATAACTCACATGGGTGTAAAACTATTACGTAACTCTAATTGCTGTCTACTATATTGATAAATATCATAAACTGATAAAAATCAAAGTAAGATAATGAATTCTTCCAAGTGTTTAATTTCCCTCAAATAAATATATTTCAACATTCCTACCGTTCACGACATATGTATCATACTTGACCCGAAATCCGGGGTCACTCTAACTTCCCTCAATATCCTGCTATTGACAAATCTTTGTCTTGTAAGTGAATGGCAATGTATAGAATTTCCTGCCTCGTACAAACGCTTCAGCGAGCAAGAGTCACTCTCTTCCACACAGAGCCATTGTCATGTCGCTACCGTTTGTTAGCTCAAGGTTTTTTTATATTTCATTGACCGATATGTAATTATTTCAGTACGTGGAGAATAACCTGAATTCGCAGATTTTAAAACGATATACCAGGTAAAAGGCTTACATCACATGCTAATTTTACCCCTGACACTTTCATTTTGGTTTTGCAATGTCTAGTTAGTAGAGCAGCATAACGTATTAGTCTTCATTATTGAAAGAGTCCGTGAGCAAAATAAAAAAAAAAAAAAAAAAAAGCCGCAGCTCTGATCAGACAAAATCGATATGTTTGATCAGTCAAGTATGTAAACATGACGACTGCCGTTAATTTTACCACTGTCTGGGTCATACAGAGGCTCAATAGGTACGAAACTTTAAATTCCACATGTAATCAAATTCTGTTTAAATGCCAGTAGACACTGGCCAAATACATTGAATTCTTTGTTTATTTGTCCAGAACTTTAATAAATTTCAGTAAAATGTATAGAGTAATTTTTAAAGTCTACAGAAGTGATGCAATTATGCATTCAAGGAAAAACCAAAAACATTAATAAGAAACTGGCCAAATACACTGGATGCTAATTGTTTATTCACTGAAGACTTTTATTATTTTTCACATAATTCTTCCTTTTTCCGTCAATTTTCCAGGTCATATATAAACTTTTGGACCAGAAGTGATGCAACTTTGCATTTTCAAGGAAAGACAAAATGACAATGATGTAAGATGATAAATGTTTATGCTAATATCTACTAGAGTCAGTGATTTTGTGTAACGAATTAAGACGTATACAAGATTTAAACGTCTACGTTTGTGTGGCCTTAGACTCACCTTTATTAAGACAAAAACTACTATAATGTAAGATGATGCATGTATATACTAATATGTACTAGAGGCTGTGATTTTTATAACGTACATAAAAACGGACGGGATTTAAACGTCTACGTTTGTGTGGCCTAATCAGACTTACCTTTATTAAGGTGTTTCCAGGTGTACTGTAGGGAAGGTTAGTCAGCTGTGAAGATAGACCAGACTGGTATAAGCTCAATACACATCCTGTATAACATAATGTATTAAAGAATTAGGTGGACGCATGAAAAATATTGAATATGAAAGTATTAGCATAATGAAAATTATGTGACATACAGACTAAAGATTGCTGAAATACCCCCCTCCCCTTTACATGAAAGTAATACAGAATTGTTTAGCTGTTTTTTCCAGTGGAATATTTAATTTGACCTCTTTCTTACCATTATCTTCAAGAACTGTGAAACATTTCTGGGAGGTATTAAAATTAAAACAGAGGTTATAAAGTTATGACCCACACAACATCCTATTAAATTATTTTCCACTGTGACCTTGACCTTCCAGATATTACCTCTCAACACTTTACATGACTTACTATTCAAATCCACACAGAGGAAGATTTTTTTCATGTCCAGAACAATAATTTTCAAGAAATCTTCTCAGTGTGACCTTGACCTTCAAGATATGTAATCTTGGTTCAAGGTCATAACAAATTCTTGGTCCTGCGCAACCATAATCTAAAATGTCATTTTCCTGATAAAATCTAAAAACCATTTTAAGTGAGATATTTCAATAATGTGTTACTCAAATTCTCTCCTTTTTAAAATCACAAGAAATGAATATCATAGAATAACTGGAGTAATGATATACAATAGGAAAAAATCAATTCTCTTCAACATGTCATTGACCTCCTACTTAGGCCCTATATATTTAGTTTAGTTTTATTGATCTCATTCAAACGCCATGTCTCGTTTGAGGATAAATCAATGGAACTTTGAAATAAAAAATAAATGGCAATGCTATGATAGATGGATGGAATTCACTGTGATTTTCATCTTTTGAATCCCAAATCCATCAGTGGACTTAAATCAATGAGTCTTATATACGCTAACGAATGCCATTATGGCCCACATTAATTACCGCATTCAAATCTTGTAGACATGACCTGCGACTTAGTTAGCTCTTAGTCAGGTTTTATCGACGAAATAAAAAATACCGACCTAAGCAATACAGGATTTGAATTTTTTTTCTCTCTGATTGATTGCAATCCACATCAATTTTCACAGATGAGAGAGTAAGTTCAGGAAAGATCAAAGGGTTGCCATGACGACAAGTCAAACACAGACAAAACAACTTTTTTTATTTGATGACATTCAGACACTTTTATTGACTCCCTACAGTAAATTGGAAAACTCTATTATCTCATATGGGCAACACTAAATGATATCATGACCAATCATCTAGACTTCGATTATCTTTATACGTTTATTTATGGGTATGAATATTTTAATATGATATATGAATAACGTCAATATTAAAGAGCATAAATTTCACTAATGAATCATCTTTTTTTCAAAGAATCAATTAGATGTTTAAAAAACAGACTGGTCTACTTAAATTGAAAACAATTTTTACTGTCTTGGCTTAATTATTTGAAAACTTGTGAGAATGAATATTTCCATAGCTGAGTGTATAGTACGGCCATTCACCATTCACCTGGAGAACATGGTCATCAGGATACATTATTTCATTTCTAAGAATCAATGAGCTGTTTAAAAACTGTACTTCTTATGTGTGAAAAATGAGCTGTTAAAAAACCTACTACTTGTATGTGAGAAATATGTGAGACTAAGCATTTACAAAGGCTGATTTTATTGTATGGCCATTCACAACATAACTGGAGAATGTAGCAATCAGGATTAACAGTGAAAGAACCCCCTGATTTTACTTCTGACCAGGATTCATTGTGTTAAATATCATGCATGCCCGATGCACTATAATACTTGATCATGGTATGGCCCTACAGTTAAAGTATTTCAATTTCTGATGTCATACACAGAATTTTTAAAATCTCTATCAAGACATGATTCCCATGAACAACAAGAAAATTTGGATGGGGTAAAAAAATCATCATTTTCACAAGAGACCCTACAAAATTTACAAAAACCATTTAGTATTATTTCTATGTTTTTTATAATAAATCACAAAAAAGTAAATAGAGTTTACATTCAAGTAATGTGGTGAGGAATAAGTCATTACATTGACTCATTACTTTTTTATCGAGATTAAAAAGAAAAAAAAAACACCCGACTGATCAATATCGTCTGGTCGTAAATCATATTTTTATTTAGCGTAGACGGGAATCAATTTCCGCACCAACTTGACACGGCGGAGAGAAAGAACAGAGTGGGATAATAAATATCGCACCTTTGATTATTCTTTTTGCCAGTCTGTTGAAGTTACGCGAATCAATTCATATTCAGACCACATTAATATTAACTGTGTGACTTCTCTGTAAGAGTGCATATAAGATTTTCAATCCTAGCTTTAAGCTGATATTTCTGCTGTGTGTTTATTTGTTGTCTGTCTGTCTTAAATAACTTGAATCTAAAATAAATCATACCTTATATCACTTTTTTGTCTGTATTTGAAGTCAGTTTATGACATTATTTTTTTGACTGTCTGTACTGTTTGTTAATGACATTTTCCTGTTTGTCTGTCTGTGGTGTTTTCAAGTCTGTGGTGCCTTTCCCATGTGTTTGATGGTTTGTCTGTCTTTTTGGCATCTGTCTGCCTGTCTATGATACTAGTCTGTCTTTGACGCTCTAAGTCTTTGATATCTATCATGGGTGTATGTCTGTCTGTCTGTCTTTGACAACATTCTTTTGTCTGTCTGTGATGTTTCTAGTCTTTGAGGTCTTTAATGTCTGCCTGTTTGTGCAGTCATTGTTGCATGTCAGTCTGTAATGTCAGTTTATGACATTTGTCTTTATCGTGCATATCTGTCTATCTCATGTCTGTCACTATTACTTCTTTAATAATGTCCAAATCTATATCCAGAATGGAGGTCAAACATCACCGCTAGTATAGCGACTTTTCTAGGAATTCTAGGTAAAATTGATTCAACTATTCATTTAGTTCAGACAGCTTTAACCAATTGGTCTCTGCTTTTTCCCGTTTTTCTGGCGTCTTAGATGGAAATTAATGACGAGTAAGGTTTCTTAAGTAATCGTCAGACCAGGATCAAAGAGTTTTTCTCACTCAGATTCTGACTGGCCAAGAATAGTCCACTTAAATAGAATAGGCTCTGTTTCAGATCAAGAATTGCGAGTGCAATAAAAAGAACTTAATCGACTTGAATCAAATGTATTTATTTCATTTGACTGTCTGGTGACTGTATATCGAATGACAAGGCACATAAAGTCTCTGCATTTTATTTTGACAAAAACAAGAAGAAGAAGAAGAAGATACAAAGGATACTTTTGCAAAACATTGTTTTCCTTTCAATAAAATTAAATTCTATTGATAGGAATTCAAAAAATTAAATTTTATTCTAAAGAAAGAACTAAATGAAATATGCAAGGGTGAAAAGTTTAAAGCCAGAACACAACAGATCCCTATAAACTAATTACAACTTTGGAAATAGCTACCCCTATTTTTCTATCAATAACATATTCTGCCCAGCTAAATCTAGATTCCTAGAACCACTGACAATGTTATATAAATCAATCATTTTTCCATGGATTCTTGGATCCACCCCTGTCACTAATTATGATTCAACAAGATCTAATCCATGATCCTTTCTTGAGTTCACTTTAACCAGACATCAATCAAGATTCTACAAATTCCTGGATCCACCCCTTGCATATAGGCCTGACAAGACAGATAACCCTTGGATCCATCACTTGTATAAGGTCATATAGACCAATCATGATCCCAAACTTTCTTGGATCACCAATGGTATATACCAGAGTAAAGTGAGGCCTAATTCCTGGATCCACCACTTGAATATTACTAATTGACATTAGGTTGGTCTGACAAGGTAGATCCCTGGCTCCCCCCTTGTTTATACCTATCATGATTCTATAGATTTCTGGATCCACCCCTTATATATACCTAACATGATTCTATAGATTTCTGGATCCACCCCTTATATACCTATCATGATTCTATAGATTTCTGGATCCACCCTTATTTATACTTAACATGATTCTATAGATTCCTGGATCCACCCCTTTCATATAGGCCTGACAAGGTAGATGATTCCTGGATCCACCTCTTTTAGATACCTGAGTTTAGTATGGCCTGACAAGGCTATATAAATCAATCAATACACACCATGTTGAGAGGTGTGAATATAACTAGAAGGTAAATGGCTGCCAAAGTGTCATGCTCCACTGGTCATACATTATTCCTTTACATATAACTTGGTAGGTAAGAACTAAAACTAGGCCATGTATAGAGTGACCCAGACAGGTCCCAGACAACGGGGCTCCCAAAGGGCATTCTGTAATTAAGGTAAACTTTTTAAAGAATTTACTAGAAGAAAGGTATCTCCACTTAATTGAAATATGGAATTTTAAAATTATTTCAGAGACTTGAAACTTCTGTTTTATTGGTTTTTTTTTTTAATTTTAGAAAATTTAAAAGAAACGTTATTTTAAACAAGTTCCATAATGGGCCTGCACTTTTCTGCACTTGAAAGTGTCATACAATTGTCGACAGGTGGAAGACCTCTACGCAGGTGAAGTACCTGAGGGAAGCATGTATATTGTCACTATGACAAAATCAACTCTGTACAAACTGTTAGTGATTATTTATAATTCAAAATTCCCGGAAGACTTGAAATTTAACACTTAACTTTGAAAAAAAAGGGAAAAGTTGAAATCAAATTTGAACTCATTGATGCAAAAGTTAATTGAAAAGAGAATTACAACTAAAGATTTGTAATTTCGGAAAAGAAAAAATTCAAATAGAAATTTTAATGCATTAATAGCTACAAGAAGGACTGTAATAACAGCAACCCTCTCCCCTTAATCCTCTCCCCCTTCCTTAAATTACAGAAATAAATATCTCAATATAAAGGCTCATGATTTATTTTACAAACTTTAAAATGATCCTCAGCATCATTCTATAAAATACTTTTCAAGTCCATGAAGCATGGAGAAGCTTTTACTACCCTTTCTTACTCTGACCTTGACCTCATCATACAAGTGTTAAGTTAATGGTACATCCAGTGCTACCATCAGTAAGTATTATTAAAATCCATGGAGAGATTACATATAATTACATGGACAAGTTGGGTGGGCTATTTCTACTAATTTTGCACTTTTTAGCAACTGTACAACAATATCATGGTTAGACTGACTGACAGACATTCAGAAAGATAAAATTAATTTGAAATATAATTTGACAGATAGCGTAACAGACAGACAAAGTGTGGAGTGTCAGATAGACAGTATGACAGAGAGACAAAGTGTGGAGTGTCAGATAGACAGTATGACAGACAGACAAAGTATGGAGTGTCAGATAGACAGTATGACAGAGTGACAGACAAACTGTGGATTGTCAAATAGACAGTATGACAGAGTGACAGACAGACAAATTGTGGAGTGTCAAATAGTATTACAAAGTGACAGACAAATTGTGGAGTGTCAAATAGACATTATGACAGAGTGACAGACAGACAAATTGTGAGGTGTCAAATAGACAGTATGACAGAGTGACAGACATATTGTGAGGTGTCAAATAGACAGTATGACAGACAGACAAATTGTGGAGTGTCAGATAGACAGCATGACAGAGTGACAGACAAATTTTGGAGTATCAAATAGACAGTATGACAGAGTGATAGACAGACAAATTGTGGAGTGTCAAAAAGACAGTATGACAGAGTGACAGACAAATTGTGGAGTGTCAGATAGACAGTATGACAGAGTTACAGACAAATTGTGAAGTGTCAAATAGTCAGTATGACAGACAGACAATATAGTGACAAACATATAGTGTGATAGACAGGCAAACAAACAGATTGACAGACATACTAGTAGAGACAAATGGTTAGACTTACACACGTGGGCTGGGTATCGAAACCAAATTTTCGATACGATACAATACAATACAAAAAGTACTGATATCCGGTATATTGTATTTAATTCATATTTTTCAAAACGCACAATCTAACAATTTTACTCACTAATAAATACCCTCCCCCAACACAAAGTCAAACGGGTTCCTGTAGGTTCAATCTAACTTATAGTTTTCGCATATTTTATATATGATTACATTCCCTGATGGGACTTTTTTATGTTATCTTTATTTTGCCTTTTTTAAAAAAATTCTGTCGCAAGTTTCCCGTCAACCCTTTTCAGAAATTTCAGAAATTTGTTTTAGAGAAAGCAAACACATTTAGACAGTTCGTATTCGAAAGTCTCTGGATTGAAAACTAAAGATTAAGTCAATATTACTGTTACAAAATGACAAAAATATATCTTGAATGCCAACCTTCTAATTAATTCCTTAATCATTGCTAGTTATTGTAGAATTTGAAGTATAAAAGGATTTGAATAGCCAGCAGAAAAGGCAAGCATGATAGATAAAAACAAGAACATATCTGCCTTTTGCAAACAAAAAAAAAAAAAAAAACATGATCAAACATACATTTCCATGTAAATACTTGAGATTTTAAAAGAAAAGCATGTTTTGTGCTAAAAATAACTGTATCTAAATGTATCGGAGCAAAAATATTGATACTCGTATCGATGACCAATATCGATACGTACCGGTATATCGATATATTGACCCAGCCCTATTACACACCTGATATTTTATGATAAAAATACATATATTTGGGGTTATCTGGTACTTACATATGATTCACAAACAGAAACGACAAACTATAAAGAGCCTTATCTTGAAGAATGCAACCTAGTATGATTTCAAAGGACCTTACGTAAAATAGAGCAGTCAGTCTAGACTATGTCTATTATTGAGTTTCGGCCTTAGAACGTTTCCTATTTGATTTCCCCTTCTGTACTTATCATCAAACTTGTTATAGCTAATCTATTCAAATGTAATCAGACAGTACATAATATGGTAGACAGACTTTGTTGTTGGGGAATTATGTATATCTATCTATCTATATGAGGAATTTTGATCAGACAGGCAAATGGACAAACAAACAGACAGACATACATACTGGATGTTAACACTAGTTCTACTGCTGAGTTACTTGATTCATAAACTTACAAGATCATATTTGGATGTTATTTTAGTGCATGACAACTGTAAAATGTCCAGGTCCTGTTGTTGAATTATTTGGTTCAAGTCATAATTTGAGGTCATTTTAAAACATGTCAAGGTCATGCTGAATTATTTGTTTAATGAATTTGTGAAAGTCATATGTTTATGTCATTTTGGTACATAAAATTGGTAAATATAAAGGTCAAATTTTGTTGTCATTTTGGTACATGAAAATGGAAAATGTCAAGGTCAATTTTTGTTGTCATTTTGGTACATGAAAATGGAAAATGTCAAGGTCAATTTTTGTTGTCATTTTGGTACATGAAAATGGAAAATGTCAAGGTCAAATTTTGTTGTCATTTTAGTACATGAAAATGGAAAATGTCAAGGTCAAATTTTGTTGTCATTTTGGTACATGAAAATGGTAAATGTCAAGGTCAAATTTTGTTGTCATTTTGGTACATGAAAATGGTAAATGTCAAGGTCAATTTTTTTGGTCATTTTTTGTACATTACTAAATGTCAATGTCATGTTGCATACTTATTTGGTGCAGATTAACAGGAAGTTCAGGTAATAATCCACTTAAAGCGGGTCGATATAACGAATCATACAAAAAATTTGATGATTGTTGAAAAATATAATCCATTCTTACAGGCTGTGTTACCATTATATGACCTTCAGATGAATTATTGGATCACATCGCGTTAATTCCCAGGTGGGGACCAATCAGTGCCTATCTAACAGGGATGGAATCATTGAGCATTAACCATGTATAGACGGAAAATATTTGTGATGAATAAGTAATGAATAGCCCAGATGAGTGTCAATGACCGAATGGCACAAGTATACTAATGTGTGATATTAGCATTGATTCTTAGAAGTATGAATATAGGTTATGGAAAGTAGGTGGAGATTGAATGTGAAGTTATAAAACCATAAAGAAGCTAGCAGACACCAAAGTGTTGTTGATTAAGTCTGTAGTTGACTTACCTAGAAATCTTAACCCCCCTCCCCCCTTTCCTCTCCCAGGTCACACACACACACACATAAAATATAGTTGACTAACCTAGAAATTCTACCACCCCTCCCCCCTTCCAGGTCACTCACACATATAAATTAAAGTTGACTAACCTAGAAATCTTAACCCCCCTCCCCCCTTCCAGGTCACTCACACAATCTTATAAAATATAGTTGACTAACCTAGAAATTCTAACCCTCCCCCCTTCCAGGTCACACACATAAAATATAGTTGACTAACCTAGAAATCGTAACCCCCCTTCCAGGACACACAAACACATATGATTTATAGTTGACTAACCTAGAAATCTTAACCCCCCCCCCCCTTTCCAGGTCTTTCGAAGTTTAACTTGTTCATGAGTTGTCATTAATATGTATAATCTGTTAGTATTTCTATAAATAAATTTGTATTCTTTATAGGAGAGAGGGGATGTGTAGGGAGGGCTGTGAGGTAAAGACATTTGACAAATGCAAAAAATGGAGTATAATTCAACAACAGTGGCAAAAATGAAAGAAAAGAAAAAAAAAAAAGCCTAAGTTCTCATCCCCAAACAAAATAAAAACAAGGAAAAATAAAAGGAAATGGAGGTAGAAAGACAAATCAAATTAAAATCACTGCCAAAAAAACTGTAAAATTTATGTTTGTTGGGTACGATAAATAAATCTGAATCCATCTTTACTCTTAATTATCTGAAGATTCCTTTGTGTCACTCGTTGACAATTGTTACGTTAATGCCGAGTTGTCTATTATTGAGTTATCTTCCCTTGACAAAGGGGAATAATTATGGAAGGGGAAGGTTTTGTTATCAGAGCTAGGTGAGGTAAACAAGTATTAGCATACTTTCAGAACAAAGAAATAAAAGCGTGGGAAAATTTCTTTTACAAAGGAAATTTTTTACTACAGAGAGAGAATAAGAAAGAAGAGAGATTAAATACAAATAATTCTGGAATACTAATCTTTACTAGGCAGTGGGAGGGGGGGGGGGGGGAGATTGATTTACAAAAAATTCTGTCGTATTAATTCATCTAAGATAAATTCTATTGATTGAACTTGCTTTAAAAAATTAATCCTATAAAAAGTAAAGTATTTGTAAATTTTAAAGATTGGAATTAAATAATTTTAATTCAATTTTAATTCAAATGAATTCTTTAAGAGAGATGTGGCATTTCAATTAATGGAGAATTCTATCATGGAAATGATTAAACTGTCAAATACTGATGAAGTGTAATGAAAAAAGAAACAAAATTAGGGAATAATTACAGTATGTGTACTTATTTTAGCATGACCAAATTTTAGAGGAAAGAGGGCAAAAATGGGCAAATTTATAATTTAGCATAATCATGAATTAGTGCTCTTGACTTATTTTTCGATATTCATCCAGTAGATGTAAATCATTTTGTGTTGTCTTTAAAAAGTAGTCTAAACAGTGCAGACTCCACTAAAATGATTTTCCATTTATTATCAATAAATACGAGGGAAATGATCCGAAGTCTTTTATTATAATGGCAGTCTTAACAAACTCTGCTAAAATATGAATCCTGCTAAGATAATTACAGTTACATTGTATGGAGGTCACAGTCTACATGAGGAAATCAGGTTAAATTTGGTACATACGTAACTCTAGACTGTCTATCTCCTAAATCCATATATAGAGATAGTACTTTCTAATAAGGAAAAAAAACGAATAAATAGAGTGATATATGATATCACAGACTTCACAACTTTGAACGTACCCTAGTAACGATTCAAGTCTAACGGAGCAAATTACGCTAGCGTGATATTATATATCATAGATCTCTATGTTATGCTTGTTAATGCCTTATTACATGAAAATTTGCGATATTCGATAATGTGGCTTATTAGGGTATAGAATTAACGCTTTTCACAAACAGTTATATATTGAGCCAGACGAAGGCCGACTCTAGTGTCTGACTCTTTCGTTCATTTGACCTCATCATGAACTCTGAGAAATAAAAAAGCCTTCAAAAATTTGTCTTTATGGTAAATGAGGTGGTCAGAAAGCATAGAACATAATTATTATTATTTTTTTTTTTGCAAATCAACAGATGTAACAGGAAGTTCGGGCAAAAACGAAGATTAAAAAAAAAAAATGAATTATTGGAGATAAAAATTAGATATCCCTATTTGTACCTCATTTTCATTTATATTGCCCGTCTTTTCTTTTATATTTACCTAACCAAATTTGACGGCTTTATCAGAATTCGGTCAGTATGAGGGATGGACAATGGTTAAACAGGATTGACCACTCCATCGGATGTACCAATCAAACTCTTGTGTTGTATCAGTTGTGTAAACAAGTAAATGATTGTGGCTGAATTTTTTTTCTGATAATTTAGCATTATTTCATGAAGATGATTCATTCAAGTGTAGGAAGTCGGAAATGATCTGCATAATTATTCTTATTTCATGCAAAATACAGATCTTTATTCGGATCATTGGAGAGTTTATCCACAATAAAACCTTTATGTGATGTCCGGCTTTATTTCAGAATACCTCTATCCCCCACAATGACCTATATTATAGTCACTGCTGCTTGGTGATCAAGAAGGGCTTTGTATAATCTTTAAACAGAATTCTTGGCTTTTAGGCCACTTTTTTTTTTTAATTGGATTACGGATTTTTTTTCAAAAAATTTGGGTCGGTAGGCCGAAAAAAAAATAAAAATAAAAAATTCAATCTGCCTTTACTGACACAACTTAAATTTGAGTGATACATGTACACTGAACAGATAAAAATTATGCTCAGAATGGCTTTATCCGTTCATTTTCTGTTTTGACACTTGACAGTGACCTTCCTTAGAATCCTACACTATTGTTGATATGTAACATTAACTTGAACACTATTTTTTTTTATCTTTACATGTCATCAGGGTATCATGACAATCAACAGGAGGGTTGCAGAAGTTTTACAACTTCTAATTTATAAGAGCCAGTTCGAAGTTTTAAAAATTTCTAAACCAATTAGGCCTGTGTTTGTGAAACACGAATGCCCCTGGTGGCATCTTTGTTAGTATAAACGCCGTATTCTGTTAAGTATGTGATAGATCAAGGTCAGGGTCACTAAGGCTAAAATTTTTTGGTAACGATGGAAAAATCTTGTGACAAGGAATACACATGTGAAATATGAAAGCCCTATCACTTACTATTCAAAAGTTATACCCAATGTTAAAGTTTTTGAAAAGAAGGTCAAAGGTCATGGTCATGAGGTCAAAATTTGGCATCAATGGAAAGGTCTTGACACAAGGAATACACATGTGAAATATGAAAGCTCTATCACCTTCCATTCAAAAGTTATGCCCAATGTTAAAGTTTTTAGGACAAACAGATGGACAGGCCAAAAACTATATGCCGCAGCCCCCCCCCCCCCCCCCCCCCCCCCAAAGTCTTTGATTCCGGGGGCATAAAAAAGCAGAAAATGCAATCTTTGGAAATTTTAGGGGGGAGGGGCTTTAATCTGTATGCAAGTTATACTTTAAAAAAAACAAAACCTGCGGTGTTCTATTGTTGATTGGAGGGGGGAGGTGAGATTCTTGTCCTCCGGCCACTCTTATGTCCAATTCAACTCTCATAATGTTATGCCAGAATTCATACAGTGCTATACAAGGTGTACACACATCTATCCATGCTTTCTGAATACGTTGCCTCTACTGTCTACAGCCGGATTTGGCAACGTCATTTGTCAGGCCTTGAGGCTTGACTTTATTTCACGGTACATGTACCTCTGGTCCTGACATTCATCTAATTAAAGGTACCCTATACCATGTCCCCGAAACTTTCACAACCTTATAACTGTCTTTTAAAAACTGTAAACTTGAGCTAGGATTGTCAGAACGTGATTATTTCATCTCCATCACGACCGAAGTATACTTTTGTTTTCCATATACAATACATGATTAATCTCGATCTCGTTTTATAAAACGATGCGATCAACCCCTCGGTGTTTATCGTAGGATTTTTAGACACACAGCTATTTGAAATCGTTTCAAAAATAATTAGTTTTGGTTTTTCTTTTCTTTTTTTTTTTGTGATCATAAATTCCTAGGACCGGAAAATAAAAAAAAATCCCCAAAAAATGATTTTATTTTTTTTCTAGATTAGCAAAAAATACGGTCGCCGGATCCGTAATCCAATTTGAGAATAGTAAAGACTGAAAAACTTGAAATAATTCAAAAGAAGACATGACGGGGACAGTTAGGTTTTGGAATGATATTTAAAATATCCCACTGAAATACCTCTGTTCAAGAACAGGTAGGTTGCCTGTCACATATGTGTCCTTGACCTTGTAGGTTATGACCTTGACCCTCACTGAATGTTGAGTCTCATCATGATTGACCATCTCTGCATGTTAATGCATATCAATCAAATTACAGCCATTAATATGTGAAAGGATGAACTTCAAGACAGACAGACAGACCCCCAGACAGACACAGTGATCATCATATGCCCAACATAGAAATGACCTTGAACAGTGGCTATCTCAAATTTCTTTGAGACAGCTGCTTAGCATATGTAGAGTCAGTTACCTCTGGCTTATCTATTTACTTCAGATATTTTAAACATCTGTCTGACCTTCAAGCTTCCTCCTAACCTTGAATGCACCATTGCATTTTCATATCGCGTTACACAAACTCAGGTGAATGACCAGGTATTTTATGAGCTCACATATTAAATTCCCTACATCAATGACTCGTGCCTCGGTGAATGGGAGAGCTGACCTTGAAGTGAAAGTCCACTTACAAACCCCCATGTGCTTTCTATTTTCACCAACAAATATAGGTGCTGAAGTCAGATTAAAGTGATATATTGTGGGAGGAAACTAGTTAGGAAACATCCCTATCCCTTCTTGGATGATGTCAAAAATTTGTTTTATTTATATTTATTTGTATTTTTCTCCAAATATCTGGTTGAAACTCCGAAATCCTCCTCCAATTTTGCTTTAACCCCCCCCCCCCCAAAAAAAAAACTACAAACAGAAAAAGAAAATTGCTGAACTTTTCCATGTAAATTTTTATCAAATTATAGGTTTTAATTATCTAACATAACTGTCATTGAAGCATGTATGTTTTATAAAGAAAATAAAATCATAAGTATTAATTCCCATTACACATTTTCAACTGAATGTAATAATTGATATTTACCTCGGACATAATATAACAGCAAATAGTGACAAATTCCACATACCTATTCACTTATCATGCCAAAAACTGCTAAATGCGAGTTTCAAAATATAATGACAATTTTCACTTTATCATGCTGCAATTACAAATATACATTTGGTATCCCATTGTTTCACTCAGTAACATGTTTCAACATAATACTGCAGATCAGCAGATGAGAGTACTTTTTGAACTAATGAATGAATGTATAGTGGTTTCAAATCCTTCAGACGGAATTAAGAATTTAAAAATCAATACTCAATTTTAATGAAACAAATCTGCAGTAATCCTCTATTCAGACAAGAAAAAGTTTAAAGAGTCTGAATATTTTGGGAGTCTTTTTAATTATGAATTTTCAAGTTCAAGATACACTTTTTTCCACTTTTCACTTTCAAATTTAACCATTTAAGTCAACAACCCCCCCATCTTCCTAAATTTCATTCAATTATAATTGTCATAATTGAAAAGAGAGAAATCAAGATGTTTAAATTCATTTGTCCTTGAACGTTTATTTAAAAGAGAGAAATTAAGATAATTAAATTGATGTGTCCTTGAACGTTAAATTAAAATAATTCTTTAAACAAAAATATCAAATCTACATCATACCTAACAAACATTGATGAATCATACAGGTATTTGAAAAGAAAACTTAAAAAAACATTTTTTAAATAAAAAGAACTCCCCAACCCAAGATGTATAGACAACTAGACCATGAGACGGACCAAACAGTGCGGTATGTATACAAAATTCCAAGGCAACAGACGACAAAAAATTTGTTAATAATAGATAGACGAGGAGAGCCGTGAGTCACGGAGATTCTTATCGATGGTGCGTCCTTCACACAGACTAACTTATGCAGACCATGCAAAAAAATCAAGACTGTTGTATAATCTATCTTAACACAACAGTCCATTTTTTTCCGTATTTGGGACTTTAAATCTGATGACTCACTAACTTTTATTAAAGCTGTCTAGAATAAGGTTATTATTTTTCTACAATATCCTAATTTACTCCAAGGTTCATATTGTTGATAATTAACTTGGTAAATAGTCTCTTTCGGGTGCAATTTATTGAAAAATTAAACTGCACGTTTTGAATTGGAGTACAAAGTTGGATCAAACTAATGGAAGGATTCAGAGAGGAGCGTCTGGGGTCAGAAACCCCCCCCCCCCCCCTTCTTTTATCTTTTAAATTTGCTTCTCAGTGATGTTTTGGATAGTTTGAAGCTAGGAGTGAACTTGAGTGAAAAGAGGGGTAGGAGGGAGTTGAGACAAAAATATAAAAAGAAAGGAGTAAAAGTGGAGCTAAAGCAGAAATAAAATGGGAAAATATAGAAATTATGTATATTTTTGGAAGGGGGGGGGGTTGTTTATATAAACACAAAAAAGGAAAGAGCTTTCAGACAGGAGTAAAATCAGGAATGGAATAGGAAAAGAAAGATATTATGTATATTTGGAAAAGGGGGGGGGGGGGTGTTGAAAATGCAAAAAGGAGTAAGCAGGAATGCTATGGGAACATAAACAGATTTTGTATATTTGTAAGGAGGGGGAGGGGGGAGGAAAGAGATAATTTATATTAGATGGAAGAAAGAGAATCTTATCATAGGAGGGTATATGACAGATATGATAATACTCCAGTCTTCTCTTAGGTGTTATTGATATCCAGCTATCTGTCTATAATCTCTACCCGATGATGTTACTTTATGTCTTATCATACAGAGAAATGATTGCTGACATTGTACTAGCATTAATCATCGTCAGTGTACTTTACGGTTTACCAAGTAAAGGGGTATGCTACTCCTATATTATACAGTGGACTCCACTTATTTGACTATCGCATAATCGGGTCATTCGTTTTATTGACTTGACTATCTCTGCACCAAACCATTTCCTATCTATTCTATGTTAAAATTTTGCCGTAATCGACTGGACTAAAACCAATATCCCGTTTATTTGACTCGAAAAATTTCTTAAACTTCAAAATTTCCAAGATAGATTTCACAAATTTGCCGTTTCTGACCATACGAAGTCAGGTAAAGTTGTTTCCCCGGCGTTAATTACCCGTAATTGGCTTCCCTACAACTTAATTGCCGCTGGCGGTGTGTGATCTTAATTAGCAGCACGTGTCAATTAGACAATTTACCTGGACTAATTGATCAAACAGCTGAGTGTATCAAGGAAGGACGAAGAGAAAAGAATATTTGCGTATGTCACACCAACATTGGACACGTTAGCTCTGTCGGCAAATTAGAAGCGTGTTAATTTCGACGAAATTCGTGCGAGTTATCAAAGAGCAAGTGAATGTCATTGCGATGAAAATTACAGAAAAAGAAAAATCAAGATATCCGTCATGCATGTGACATTGTTTCAGGCCTTTGTGAAAAAAATCGAAGTTACAAAAATCGAAACGAAGCGTGAACAGGTCACTACGCGGCTCCAGAACGTACTTTTTTTTTTTTTTTACATATGAGGACTTAAGAACGAAAGACGCGATTTAACGTGCAGCGTGTCAACTGAATGACCTTGCCACACGCCCCACCCTCCAGGGCTGGGAAGAGGACTTGATGTGCCGGAATGTGTTTATAGGATACAGACGCAAACGGGCACGAACTCTGATATACATTAATTTTTATTCTTTTGTAATCAATAAGAACCACGCGTTATTCGGTCTTAATAATTGAAGTTAGCTTAGTTGTACATGCCTTGAAATTCAGTAAAGTTCTGAAACGAGGTTGCGCAGTCTTCAACCCACTGGCCCGATGCCCGAGGCTAGTAGACACTTTGCCGGGCCAGTAGAATTTCACTAATAAACTAAACAATTATCAGGTAAAAATTGTCTTCGGGCCAGTGGTGGAAAAAGTTTTCGTAAAGACTGGATGCGGTGAATTATAACTGTGGAATAATAGCTGGTCCAAGGGG
The DNA here is from genome assembly GCA_028142955.1 of Pinctada fucata. Taxonomy (NCBI): domain Eukaryota; kingdom Metazoa; phylum Mollusca; class Bivalvia; order Pterioida; family Pteriidae; genus Pinctada; species Pinctada fucata. The sequence goes on along the minus strand of AP027110.1, from coordinate 27,932,229 downwards.
AATGACGGTCTTAATTTGAGACGTAAAAGAGGGAAACAGAGAAAGGGCCCTCCCCTCTTTTTATACGGGAGAATTTTCTCTACTCGATGTTCAACAAAGAAACAGAAATATTCCGCTCTCAAAAAAAAAAGAAAAAAAGAAAAATTCAGAGTTCCGCGAGTTGATGTAAATTTCATGTTGTCAAAATGATGTCCGTTGATGTCCTTTACTTTGGTTCTGCTACTTGTATACACCTGTACAGAAAATCAATAACTCTTCACAAAGGTTTAAATTGTCAAAATGACGTCCGTTGATGTCCTTTACTTTAGTTCACCTGGACAGAAAATCAATAACGTTAAACTGACAAGGGATTTAAATCCCATTGTTCGGAGAATAATAGACGTGACGGCTAGTACCTGCCTCAGGTTATACACGCTTATAGAGTACATAAAGGGCGGTGCATGAATTACAAACGTCTTTCCTACAATTTTATTATTATTATTTTAATGTAGCAGACTTTAACTTCATTTTTTCGGTTTTTTTTTTTCATGAAATTTTTTTTGATCAAATGCGGCATCGAGACGTATACATGTTTTAAAACACGTGAAAAGAAAGATAACTCTTACTTAAATTCAGCCCTTGAAATTCCCCTATCTAACCGTGTACATCGATTTGGTAGTGAATTTGACGACCCGAGTAGTCACGGAAATTGCCGAGTTGCTTATTCGAATATTCGGCTAATCGACTGGAATTGACTTGACAAATGGTCAACCCAAATAAGCGGATTCCACTGTACCAATATCAGGTTAATATCCAGTCCTGCTGTGTTTTGGTGAGGGATTAAGGTGTCTTCTATTAGGGGTTGGTGATGTAGCCTGGACATGGGTTTCAGTAGTAAAGGGAGGGATGTTATTAATTGACAATTCTTTAATTTTTGTTTCGGTTATATAAATATTGATGATACCAACATGTTTCAGATTGGTGTATGTCAAATTCTTGAATCTTGTAAGGGGATGGTTCAGTAGTAAGGGGTTGGGGTTCCAGGATAAAGGGTAGAAAGTGATGAAGGTGGGACTGGCAACTAGTATTTCAGTGTTGGGTAGGAGAGGGGGAGGGGGGAGGGGTCAGCTTTCAAGATGTGTGAGTAGTGAAGAAGAGATGAGTAATATTCAGACACCAGGGGATTTGGCAACTTGTGTTCTTGTCATCCTTATTTTACCTGTATATCCCATTGCCAGAAATAGGGGGATGGGGGGTTTAGAATGTTCTACTATTTCAATCTATAGAGTTACCCCCCCTCCTAAATACACTTCAACTTAATGATGGTAAGGGCCAGGAAGGCTTGTAATAACATTGGAAACTAATTCTTTTCACCAACTCATTTAAAATCAGTTATTTTGTTCTTATATACATGCAGCTTCATTCCCCCATCCCACCACCCCAGCCACTTTTTGTTGTCATTACATTTCTGAATAAACAGTAGTATCACTAAATCACTAATAATAAAACCCTTCTTTAAATGGACTTCCACTCCTATATCTAATATTTCCTTAACCCATATTACTTACATTATGTCTAGAGTTGAAAAGCTCAATCCAATATCATGAATAATCCATAGCAATATATACTCTAAGCTAATAGCCTTAGCTACGAAAACTGCTGATTTAAACGTTTGCCACCGAAATAAAAATCTGTTGTCAATAAATTATCCAGTACGTTGCACTTCTCTCTATTCATACATACAGACAGCTCAATATTTTTTGACAAAGAAAAGTATTTCAACACCTTTAAATATAATGGGAACACGTACACAATGTCATGAGGCACACGGACGCTAAATACCAGTTTTCCCCCCTCTCTCCGCACACATACGCTGCTGTGCCTAACTAACCACGTGTGCATGTCTGATTCACAGGGCACAGTCACTCAGTGGAGACGTAACCTAAATATATATTTTTTTTTGTGGTCAGACAGTAATACTGTCTAGCCTAACACACGTTTCTATTTATAGCTCAGGTGTCGGGGCAATTTCAGCCTTGTAGGTAAGGCAGACAGGGGGGATCTTGTTCAGCCATATATTACAAAGTTACACAGCATTTTACAAACACGGAGGGGATCAAATTTGATATATGTACTTTTAAAGTTGAATAATTTGTCTGCCTGCTTGTAGCATTTCGACATAGCTTATTGTATACCAGGAAGAGACAGATCTACTTTGTTCAGTGCGTACTTGTACCATGCAGGGGTGGGTACAGGAGTTAGAAAGGGGGGTGTCAACTTCCCATTTATTTTGGCATTTGATTTGAATTTAGAATTAATTTAGATCTACTTTATTCAGTGGATACTTGTACCATGCAAGGGTGGATGCAGGGGAAAGGGGGGGCGGGGATGTTGTCAACTTCACATTAATTTTGGTGTTCGAATGAAATTCTAAATTTCAGAATCTTTTATTTTTTTTTAATTTTAATTCTTGATTTAAAGTTGACACGACAAGTATGACTTTAACTAAGTATTATTCAGAATCAAGGATTGTTGAAAGGGATTCTTTAAGGAGAATAAAAAGATTGGAAGATGAAGGGAACAGTATATTCATTTAAATCATTTAATTAAATCAGAAAGAAATTTAGATGATTAAAATTAATTGGCCTAAGATATCATTTCTATTTTTATGAAGGATTGGCATTGTGTAAATTAGATCTTAGCTTTTGAATTAAAAACAAAAAAACTTAAATCAAACTTCATATCCCTTAACATCTTATCACTATAAAATTAAATCCCCCCAACCCACCTAGTTTATGATTCAACCTCTGGATCCACCCCTGAACTGACGTAAGATCCCCTGACTACAGAATCTTTTCTTTCTTCCAATGATCCGTATCTTTCGTTACCTGTGGCCTACATTTAACCTAAAGAGCTCTATAGAACTAGTAGACTGTATTATTCAAATGTATATTGTCTATTGGGTTTAAAAGACAGGATTAAATTTTAAAGGGAAATAATCTTTGTGCGTGGAGGGGAAAGAGGGAGTTTTTGATTTGAATGATCAATTCTTAAAACTGCCTTAGGGAGGGTAGTAAGGGTGAATGTTACCATGTTGAAGTTTGTTAATGAAGAAATATTCATGTTAGAATTTTGAATAAAAAAGATTTTGGGATTTTTAATTAAAAGAGTAGGTTTTTTAGGGGGAGGGAACTGGATTTTTATATTGATTCATTTAAGGATTTTGAATTTCAAGAGGAAGCAAGGCTTAATGGGGCACACAAGAGACAGATGAAGGGAGATTATGGCAGAAAGTAGGCAAAGAGGGGAAAGGATAAAGGGAACTTTTAAGTCTCCACCCCCCCCCCCCCCCCTCCACTTCATGGGGCCATATTGGTTATGTTTTATAAAGACTTCTCTAGCAGGCATACATAATATTTTCTTTATTTTTGCATCCCCTCTCTTTCAACATTTCTAATCTACAAACTGCCACCCTCCCTCCCAACTTTTAAAATCTACATACTTCCCCTCCCTGGGGCCCCACTGGTTATGTTTTATAATGATTTTCTCTAGCAGGCTTTGATAGTAAGGCCACCTAGAGGTCATGACCTCTCGGGGTAATGTTTACTCAGCCATTGTTTACTCTATACTTCACAGTCTTATCTATAGACTTGTACTGTCTGGCACTACAGGGGCTCAATGAGGGGATTAAAAAAATGTCCCTCCAAGTGGTACTGATCAAATATAACAGATAATAAAATGTATTAAAAATAAAAAGAAGAAAAATGGGAAGTTTGATTGACTTTCAGTAACATTGTTTCATATTTCCTCCTTTGATACAGTTTCTATTAATTAATTGACTTGGGGAAGGGGGGGGGGGTCATTAATTTAAAATTGAGTATATTTTCAGGAAATTAAAATAGTGTTACATTTTAATTAGAAAAAATAAACAGCAATTTTCTATATATTTTTAATAATAATTTCATCATTTAAATCCAAATGAATCAAATGAAAAAATAAAGATTATTCAAGATTCAATATTAATGAATTGGCCAAATTATAACTGAAAGTAAGTTGAAGCCAATATTTAAAATGTATTACATATGATCATAATCATAGGTAATGGGTAAATGAATTTGAAGAAATGGAAGACTACATACAGTATTTTGTTTTTGAAGAAAAAGATTCTGTCTGTAGAATTTGCTCTCAGCTTTTACAGAGAGTTGTCTTCCCTTTGTCCACAAAGAAATGGCTGCCAGTGCAATGTGAGATATTTTTGTGAATTAAGAAACCTGACAAAATGGAATCGAGAAGGATGAACAATAACTTTCTTGTATAAATAGTAGGTTTGTTGACTTACAGGAAAACAGGAAATAGTTAATATGTTAATTTTGTTTGATTTTTATCACTTTATCAGTTTTAAGTTAATACTATGAATTTCCAATGTCTTATATTATACAGGTACTTCTCACCCTCAATTTCAATGATATGAATTGCAGGTATCAGAAGGCGAAATTTTTATCCTCTTTATTTCTTTTCTTAGAATCTGCATAATTGAAAATAATCATAAACTTAAATCCTAGAAATCCCTGTTCCCCCTATGTACTCACGATGAACCAGAATGCACCGGGAGGTTTACAGACGAGTCGAACGAGTGCACTGTAAGCCGGAATTAGAGGGATGCATAATGCACGTGAATATGACTTATGACCTAACAATGCCGAAAGTAAATTTCCATACCCTAATGCGCACATTTTAAGTATTGACAGTCAAATCAAAAAGCTATGGATGACTGACCTTTAGATTAAAACTTTTAGACTTTTGTACTGGAATTAATGAATCATAAAAGCATGAAATGGATACCTCGACTAAATAACTCACGTGGATGACAGATACATTAGTGGAAAAATTTAAAGTCAGAAAGTAGCACTCTGTGTTTTCAATAAGGTTATTTAGAATTTGAGGCGGATCCTTTGAACACTTAATACAGTGATTTCTTTCATTTGAGGCAGAAATATTTAACCGGACAGTACTACCTCTTATTGAAATTACTTAAAGCGATGTAGACCTGAATTACAGGCCAAGATCCGCTATCACAACATTTGATGTAACTTTTAACTTTGACATTGAAACAGATCTATGACGCCATAATAAAAAATAACGTCAGAAGTTGTGATGTCGGGTCTTGGAGTGTCCAAAAATGCAAGGGTAGCAGTTAAATATGAAAATGGTCTATCATAATTAGATTACGTTTTGTTGGTATGTATAGTCTTTAGTTTAGGGATCGACCATCTTTTTGATCAAGCAAAAGTTTTTGAAATTTTCTTTGTAAAATTTGTTGAACTTTAAATCAAAATTTATGCATAGCATTTTTGATAACAGATTGTATGATTATAATTCAATTTTGATATTTCCTACGTATACAACACCTATAAAAACCTACAATTAAGAAAAATTATCTATCACAATACATGTGTGCCGTAATTAAGTCTACGTCATGATACCACTGATGTTACGTGCAGATCCATTAGGCCCACGCAAATTACATCACAAAATTTGGAATTGAAAAATCAAGAATGCTAAAGTATTGTCATTTGTGAGATAAGTTATTGATTAAATAACCGTTGTTAATGAAATTTAAAGAATGATTTTTGTATATTTTTACTGTTTATTGACTAAATCTTACGCGTAAACCAATTTATAGGTTATGCAGCTTGTGAAACGGCTTTGGCCAGTACGCAGTAGACAGAAATGTAAACTACCTTAATTTGTTGTGGAGATGGCAGACGAGAAATGGAGAACGAGAAAAAGATGTGATGTTTGACACAAAAAATTAAATAAAACGTACCATTATGGTAGAAGGTCGATCTGGTAGTTTCGTTTTCTTCACCGCATTTCTACTGTTAAGTACCGCAAGCTTTAAAAGAAAATACTGTTTCAGCAAGGATCAGAGAAACAATCTATATTGTGGATTTTATTCAAAATTGACAATTATTATTTAGAGCTGTAATACCTGTCGTTATATATTTCTTTCTTTGTTGTTAAAAGACATCTTCTTTTATAAATCTATTCAATTACCTATCAATTCCACAATTATTTCTATTTTAAGTACAATAGATTTCATAAAAAATTTCTTTCATATCCACCGAGTTAATACATCACAAAATGTAAAAAATGACAAATCGATCATCAATTGGGGAAGGTGGATGATAAGCTACATGTGTGAACATTACCTTTGACATCATAAAAGAGGGATCAAATCATGGCAGAAGTTGCCGTTAGAGTGTAGATGATATTTGTTATTTTAGACTTTTTTTCAAACAGAGGAAAAATAATCAATAACATGGTACATTTGTATTATCATTGACAAGGAAATCCGAGACTTGTGTCTGTGATTTGCTTTTGTCTATGACTCGGCAAGCCTTGTCATAGTACAAGTAAATTCCAGACACCTGGGTTGGATTTCCTTGTCAATGATCACACCCAGCTATAGATTCTATTGGTCTCCCATATTCATTGAATTATCTATAAGAAATCTGTCACTCACACAGGTAGAGTGCCAAAGCCAACTTTGACGTCATAAACAGGTCATATCACCCAGCACCAAAAAGTGACAGAAATGCATAAACAGTCTTTATGGAAACTTTTTCACAGCACTAGTACTAAGACAAATTCTAATGGTCAATTGTACAACTTGCATTAGGCAATTATTTTTATTAGTCCGGACATTATTTTTTGTAGCACCGGGCTCACAAGTTTACATGACGACTGAAAATAATCACCAAACGTGATCAGTGACAAAGAATTCCAACCCTCTTGGCGGGGATTTACTTTAGTCCATGTTTCAGCGACACTCATCACGGAATAAGCAAATCCAGACCCTTGGGTTGAATTCATTGTCACTGATCACACACAGTGATAGAGATATTGCAGTCTTCACAAAAACTCACCAGTCCAACTCCTACGGCTACCAGAAATTTTTACAGACAAAAAGGACATTGTCTAATAAAGTATACAATAAACCAGTAGAATTTGTCTCCCGGCGAGGGGTTCTAGTAAATCTGGGTGGAGACAGCTATTATACTTATTTAGCATAACATACCGTTCATCCATCATCATTCCCAACTTTGTTTAAAGTAACCATCTCTCTGCTGTTCAACATTCTGTCCTCCCTCTACACAAGTCACCTAAAATAATGTCATATATGTTAACAATTTTCATAAACAAATTAATGTAAAGTTCAATATTTAAATGCCACCAATGACATCTTGTTCTTTTATCAAAAGCGATTTAATTTTTCTTCTTTGCAGGTGATCCACATGAAATATCATGGATGGACCCCTGCTAAATATCATCCTGGCTTAAAATGGCCGACGTTAACGTAACCCTACATTTTGACGTTCATTGGTTTGTATCAATCTACAGTTTGTATTGCTGTAAATCAATTAATCCTACATCTTGAACTTTGTTGAATTGTTTTATTATAACTTTGACCTTCAGTAGTTTGTGTCAATGTAACCTTGACATTCAGTAGTTTATGTCTATGTAACCTTGACATTCAGTAGTTTATGTCAGTGTAACCTTGACATTCAGTAGTTTATGTCAATGTAACCTTGACATTCAGTAGTTTATGTCAGTGTAACCTTGAATTTCATTAGTTTGTGTCAATGTAATGTTGACCTTCAGTAGTTTGTGGCGATGTAACCTTGACCTTCAGTAGTTTGTATAATTGTAACCATGACATTCAGTAGTTTGTGTCAATGTAACCTTTACCTTTAGTAGTTAGTGTCAATGTAACCTTGACCTTCACTAAGTTGTGTCAATGTTACTTTGTCCTTCACTTCTTCGTATAATTGTAACCTTGACCTTTACTTTCTGAAGTTCAGTACAGTTGACACAATGGTGAAAAATGTTGGAGTTAGAAGCTGTATCGTGCTCTTAATCATTCCAATGTCACAATGGAATCATGACTTTAACTGTGACGTCACAATGAAAAACAACGTCAAAAGATGTCGACTCAGGACATTTTGAGCTCATTTTCAAGATAGGAAAATTGTATATTGCATAAAATATGCATTATCCACAATGTACTAATCAAAGAATATAAACAATATTAATACATGAATACTATATATATTGCATCATCAGTGTAGTTTATAGAATGGAAAGTAAAGTGTAAAAGGACTTTTGGTGAAATTTGTCATTTTATGATGAAAAAAAATTAAAAGCCACGTAGACATTTATATACAAAAAATACACTCACGTATTGTTTATTTCATTATAGCGTACAAACTGTGTGAAAATGAGCTACGAAAGTACTAGCCTGGCGGAATATTGACACGGTAATTGATTTATATATAACTATCTGTAATTTCCTATCGTCTGCAGCTGCGACTGAAGATGTAATTGGTTATAGCGTTTGCTCCGACACAGACACTGTCGGTGATTAACTCAGGTCCCGTTGTAGTTATTTTTACAAGGAATCCTTATTAAGTATTATACCCAGACGCTATTATTCAATTATTCAAATTTGGGTGACATATCTTTTATAAACGACACTATATAATTGATTTTTCTTGGTAAAATACCTTATGAAAGGAGATGCACCAAGAGACTTTATTTTTGCCCTAAAGGAATCAAAGAAATGGGAGCATATAGTTTTTACTCTGTTTATCTGTCTGTCTGTCTATTATATCACAAATTTATCCGAAAGGAATCGAGTGTTCTTTTGTCTGTTTTTCTGTCTGTCTGTTTATCACAAACTTATCCTAAAGGAATCAGAGTTATTTGGTCCTTTTATCTGTCTGTCTGTTTATACATGTATAACAAATTTATCCTAAAGGAATCAGGGTTTTTGCTCCATTTATCTGTCTGTCAGTCTGTTTATATCCCTAATTTATTCTAAAGGAATCATAGTTTTTAGTCTATTTATCTGTCTATCCCAAATTTATCCTAAAGGAATCAAGAGTTTTTCGTCCATTTATCAGTCTGTCTGTCTGTTTATATCCTAAAGGAAAATCTATAGTGCAATAATAAAAAAAAAATTTGGTCCATTTATCTGTCTGTCTATCCCTAATTTATCCTAAAGGAATCAGAGTTTTTGGTCCATTTATCTGTCTATTACAAATTTATCCGAGTTTTGGTCCATTTATCTGTCTGTCTGTCTGTCTGTTTAAATCCCAAATTTATCCTAAAGGTTTCATATTTTTTAGTCCATTTATCTGTCTGTCTGTCTGTCTATCCCGAATTTATCCTAAAGGAATCAGAGCTTTTAGTCCATTTATCTGATTGTCTGTCTGTTTATCCAGTATTATGTTTTATATATTTTCTATACCTGTATGTGTAGGAAGTCCTCTGTTCTCTCCATATCTATAATCACACTTTTCAACCTGAAATATAGAATTCATTTAAAGTGGTTTTCGTATACATGTACAAGGTTTTGGTATACGTGTACCAGGTTTTGGTATACATGTACCAGGTTTTGGTATACATGTACCAGGTTTTGGTATACATGTACCAGGTTTACGTATACATGTACCAGGTTTACATATACATGTACCAGGTTTTGGTATACATGTACCAGGTTTACGTATACATGTACCAGGTTTTGGTATACATGTACCAGGTTTACGTATACATGTACCAGGTTTACGTATACATGTACCAGATTTTGGTATACATGTACCAGGTTTTGGTATACATGTACCAGGTTTTCGTATACATGTACCAGGTTTTCGTATACATGTACCAGGTTGAAAATTAATTTAAGAAATTGTTTTTTTTAAACAATCATTTGCAGAACTGTCTATCATTTCTTGCCAAACAAGTAATATTTTGTCCTAGAAAGTGAATTTTTTGGAGTCAAGTGTCAGATGAACCATTAATTGACTTTTCGAGACAGGCATCTTCTTTTCCTGACCCCAACACTGTTACAAGAATTAATAATTTACACACCAGTCTATAAGATACGGAAAACCCGCTCATCTTAGGAAGAATTATTCCTTTGCTTTAAAAAATCCAAAATGTCTTTCCCATGAAAACGTTTAGGTATAGAATTAAATAGTGAAAGTTGAAAGCGTAATTTATGGTAAAAAATCGTAAAAATTACTATAAAATCGTAACGGTAGGCAGGTCTGCATTTGATACAGAGATGCTACAGCCTTCAAAGGTTTGACCAATCAAGTCATTTTTTCAATTATGGATTCTCTTAATTAAATATGGGACAGATGAACAGACAGAGGCAATACCACAGCATCATAGAGACATGAAGGACTTCACTTGATGACAGTCCACTTAATCAACATATGTTACATTTTGTGTGTTTGCTAAATGACCTATGAAAGAAATTGTCAAAAATTTGTCGGTGCTGTGGTCTAGCAGATAAGAGCGTCGGGCTAGTAATTTCAAGATTACTGGTTCGAGCCTTGCTATGGCCAAGGGTCGGCCGACATATACTCTTTAATGTTCTGTGTTTATGTACAAAGAAATGTCCTTGTCTGAGATCGTTTACATGTCTGTGATGTTTAAATAGAAAATTGTCAAAGATAAATTTTCGCATTAAAAAAGTTTTTCAAATTTTTGGACATAATAAATTCCATACTTTTTGGCCATATTACATTGTTTAGACTGAGGATCACTGACGAGGGTTTAGTACCCGAAAAAACGTGCATGTCTGGTCCATGCTGTAAATTTATCAGGTTTTAAATGATGCTATTGAATTTAAAAAACGTTTAACATTTCAAGTGATGAGACTGCAAGAACGGAAAATCTGTGATTGTTTGATTGTATATATATGATTGTATATATACAATCATAACATTTCCACTGAAGAGCCCGAATGGCGAAAACATTTTGGGAAATAAAGTATGAATCATTTCTGAATCTTTATATATATCTCAACTATTCCGAGAGGACTTGAACTTTATACTATACGATTGTTATATATATAATATATACAGTAACAGAAGATTTAAATTTTGTTTCAGGTGTGCAGTGCATGAAGATCGATCTCGAAGTCACCGAGAAGATCGCTTGTCGTCTGTGTATGACCATGGACCGAGGACATCAAACTGAGGACATCAAAACAACCTTGACGTAACTTTAAAATCTTCTATCCTCTATCTGATATATGACGTAAAGTCCTTTATCTGATATATGACGTAAAGTCCTCTATCTGATATATGACGTAAAGTCCTCTATCTGATATTGACGTAAAGTCCTCTATCTGATATATGACGTAAAGTCCTCTATCTGATATACTATAAATCTGGTTATTTTTGCTGTCGATTAATTTTTAGCAATTTTGAAGGTATGATGGATTCGCAAAAATATTTTTCTTAAAAATAAGTCCACTTGAATAGAATAATGCTTCCGATACATCAATTCAACAGATACGTACGTACACCTGCATACGTGGCTTTTATTGATAATCGTTTGTACATTCAGTCTTTAGAGGGGGCGTCAATATGTCTCATTCAGTGACAAAAATCATTTGATCTAAAAAAAAAAAAAAAAGAAAAAAAGAGGAATTCAAAGTTAACAAAAACAAAAGGGATGTCACGAATGTTTGTCTATGCATTGCGTACAGCAATGAACATGAACATGTGAAATACAGGTACGCTACGTCAATCACTGAATAGGTGTGAAAAATAAGCCAATAGATAATTGAAGCGGGTCTTTGTTTGCACTGAGGGAGTTAATTACTTCATAATGTAAGTAAACTTTCTCGGATTGAGGCCGTCATAACTGAAATCATCTGCGATCAGTATACTTTTCAGATTTGGGACATTTCAAAAGGTCAGCTGCTCCGAATTGGAAAGCATACTGTCAATAAAGACAATAACATAGGAATCATATCTTTTCTGTCCGGTCAGTTTTTTTTTTATTACTTTCGATTAAAAATGTTGTACAGCAAATAAGCAAAATGCCATACTCTATAATTTTATTTTTTGGTCTCGATGGATTCGCAAAATTTAGAATCACAAAAATAAATCTATAGGCTTTTTGCTAAAAATCGCAAAAATAAATCGACGCAAAAATTTCCAGATTTACGGTATGAAGTAGAGTCCTCTATCTGATATATGACGTAGGACATCAAACCGAGGACAACAAAACAACCTTGACGTAACTTTAAAACCTTCTATCCTCTATCTGATATATGAAGTAAAGTCCTCTATCTGATATATGACGTAAAGTAATAGGATGATATCCTTTATTTTATCAGCTATGATTTGTGAAACGTTTAATTCCAATCAAATTCAATGATATTTCAAAGAAATGAGGTTTTTGCCATGTTCACTAAAAAGCATCTGAACAGAACTTAAGTATCAATGTAAATAACCATGTTTACCAAACAAACAGCATCTTTAAGTGGATAGAATTTATGTATCTTAAGTAAATACTGTTAAATAAAAAGTATCTCGATAGAATTCATTGTGAGTCTTTTGATGCACTTACTTTTTCATCAGTTTTCATACTTAAACAAATGAGAAAAAATTTTCAGGAAATAATAGACGGGAGAATCAAAGATGTAAGAGGCGGGAGGATAGAGGATGCTTGCGCATGTCAGTTTATGATGAGAAAGTATGGATGCAATTGGTCTACAAGGCGCATGCTCGAGGACATCCGTGCTGACGTTATCGAGAAACCCCGATAATGTGCTATGTACGTATTTTGACTTCCCGATGTTTTTTTTTTTGTCAATGCGAATTTTCCTCACTTCTATCTGTTGGTCAAGAGTGAAACCTAGACGATTACTTTTTCCTTGAAATGATATATGTTAGAGGGTTCAAATTCCGATTAAGAAATGAGTTAGAAAATAAATTATGAGAAATGTATACTTTCAAGCTTGTGGTACAAGAAGACGTCTTTACTCCTAATGTCAAGTGATTAATTAATAGGGTCCCGGCACCATTGTCAAATTTGTTCATAATCTTGTTTAAAAGAGAGATGCTAGAGTTATGCTTCTTTGCATACTATAATTCAACACTTGAGAGTCGTAGATAGAAAAAAATAAAAGAAATATGAGAAATTGAAAATAAGGAATAAAAATAACGATAATCCTCTTGTTAATAAGTTAATTCACTTACTTCATTTATCACGATAAAGATGAAAAATCGAATATACATGCATCTCTTACGCTTATTTGATGAGAGTAAAATCCATCACGAATAACGAAGTCCATTTGCCTTTAACCATAATTCTAATGAAGTCTTAAATGTCACTGCAGTTTAAATCTTAAGTAAAAATTTTTGATTAAGTTTTATTCCAATATGGCGTCTGGAGCATGGCAAGTCTTGGTGCATAATGCCGCCTAAAATTCCTTTCCAACGTACGTTCATTTGCGCACGCGTGGACCTCTCTTTATTATTTTGGTGAGCCCCAGCCTTTCTAATTTCAATTTCACGCGGTACCTTAACCTTTCCATGATAAGGAGTCAAATAGTATCATGCATCAATTCAAAGTTTTAAATCGACAAAAAAAAAAAAAAAAAAAATTAAAAAAAATTATCATTTAAACTCAAATGTGTATAGAATTAATTTAAAACAATACAACGTTCATAGATTTTGTTGTTAGATTTTTCTCATCTTCTTTTCATATTTGTTCATAAAGATTAATTATCGAAGCTAAAAAAAATTTCAATATTGGAAAAAAACAAAACAAAAAAATCCTGCAGATAATAAAGTAAAATTTGTCATAATAACATTCCCGCAGTTATCTTTCTTGGACTGTGAAGCCTTTTTCACTGTAGATTGGAAAAATATTGTGAGGAAGAAAAGGTGAAATGAAAAGCAATATTTAAATAAATCAAAAAAAAAAAAAAAAAAAGAAAAAAAAATCCACATTTTGATTAATTATTTAATCAATAGAAGACAAATTACTTGATGATAAAAATTGAAGATAGGAAAAGTTTGTGTGTTTGCGTGTGGGGGGATGGAAACAAGATGCGGTCTTACGAATAATTTGAAAAGATTGAAAGGGTTTTTTTTATTTTACAAATGAAGGTAACAAAAATAAGTATGAGTTTGATACTGGAAGAGTTAAAAATGAAAATTCCATTCAAGACGTAACTTTTAACTAAGATATTTCTTACAATATGTCAGGAGGCGCAAATAGAAGAAGTCAGTGTACTGCCATTAGGTGCGCACGTTTCAAGAAAAGAAATGAGTGCGCATGCGTATATGTCGTGGGTTAGAAATGGTGTCCCCAATACAACATCTTTAATTTTCAAGAAAATTTTCATATAGCTATCAAATATTTTTTTCCCCTAACTGGACATTAAAAATAGTAGTAGATCTCTAAAGTAAAATCTGGAAGGGGCTCTGTCTCAGTTCAGTCATCCCCTCACGTGTACAACAAAATGGCGCGCACAGACATAATGAAAAATTTTGTCTGTACCGCATCGTCAGAATACTTAATTTCCAAAGAGTAAGAAACCCTCAAATGATCATTCAGGAGAAAAATATTTTGAAATTAAGAGAGAAATAAGACCAATTTCAAGTTTAAAATCTAATTTTAGAAGCTTTGATTACCGCATGACACACCCTACAAAAAACACCTTGTCCCAGACGCTTTAAGTTCATCGGCTTTTAAACTTATCTTTTAGCAACATTCTTTCATAAATTTTCTATAAATAGCATGGATAAATATGATTGGTTAATCATAAAACAAACCTGTATCATATTAACTGCTGTCCTTAATATTTAACGATAAAATATCCTCCACGATTACACGACATGTACATGTTTTTTGAACGGATCCTAACTTGCGCATGCGCCTGCATCTTGATTGAGATTTTGTACACCCCTTATTGTCCCCCATTAAAAGTGGGAAAGACATGCAAGTCCAACACTCTATGTTAATTTATTTTCAAAATATGCTAGTACTGAGTTAACTAACCGAGCATGCGCAATATGCATAGGAAGCCCTCCCATGCATCTATGTCAAATAACGATATAAAAAAATGTGCGCCAGACGATATTTCCCTCAACTGCACATGATCAAAGCCTTTAAGTGGGACATTTAAGTTCAAATCTATTCATATCATGAAATTGAATTTCAGATAAACTCAGGTAATTATGATATTATGGAAGGGCAGTTAGAACTTTTTTCCCCGCGCATTAGCATTATGTTCATTACTGCTATATATAGAAAATCAGGGAAAGAAAGAGAGCCAGATAGAAAAAACAGAAAGATGTATTAATTAACCTTGCAGCCATTAAAAATCTACATTTACTTGACAATGAATTCTTTCTTACTAAATAGGCCCAGTATCGCTTACAGTATGATGTTTAAATCAAACATGACTTCACGCCACGAGGTCACTTCTCGGCGGGAAAAGTGTGACTGCATGGTCTACAATTATAATCTGAAAAGCATAGAGTATGATTTCTAAATTGAAAAAAAAAATTCTTACATCTCGATTTCCATTGCAAAGGATGATCCATGTTCAAAGTGCACAATTAAAACGCAGCGATGCCTTCAATAATAGGCTACCTAATGTAATGGAACAATTTTCGGAGATAACACTCAGTTCGACATGCGCTTCATTTAACGGAGAAATGCATTTAAATGCCCTTGCTTAAAATTTGTCATATACTGAAGATGCAAGTAAAGATTTCTTAAACAAAAGCTAGACAATGTCCACGACGAATAAATGAATGCTAATTGGGGAAAAAATATATAGATATGTCTGAATAAAGTTTAGTGACGGATTTCATTTAACCTTGCTGAAACAATTTGTCAAACAAGTAACAGAACAGCGTGACCCAGACAAAATCAAAGTGTCATGTCTATTTTTAATATACCTGCAGACCAAAAATTCACGAGGAGTTTTGTAAAAGTCACGGCGCCCCCATTGTGTAAATGTCAACGAACTACGTTTGCATTCTATGTGCCATGTTTAACAAGCAAGATAGGAAATAAATCTAGTGCTAGGTTGCTAAATTTTTCCTCTTTATCTTTCAAGTGCATTTTTTATGCATCCATACAATTGTGTACGACTTTAACAGGATATTAGTCTGATTTATGCACAGAGAATATAATTATGTCTTGTATATCATTTTATTTACCTTTTCAAAAAAATATTAAAATCCCGTTCAAAATTTTTTATCATCTCCTCCTATTGTTAGCATAGTATATCCTCGCATTACTATCTCCATTCGCATTTAACTTTCTGTACATTTGATTACACATGGTGCAATGCGAGTTTAATCCAGGCGGGAAAAAGCTCACACTTGATAATTGTTAGACATAACAGACCTTAAATGCATCACTGATTCTGCAAATATAATCCATACAAAGCACTGCATTTAAACATCAGTGGAGGGAAAATGTTGTAGGTAGGTAACCGCCCTGTTCTATATAAAGTATAGTTATACCTTTACATGTCCTCTCTACCGAGCCTGATGAAAACCCTTCCTTTCTCCCTTTCTTCTCTCTCGTCTGGCATCTTGAAACCTGCGTAAATATAGAAGTACAAGGATATGAAAATTTCTCGATGACGCGGCGCATGCGCTACGTCTGAATTTGGCCATACCGTTTGATCATTTTTATTCCCAGACACCTATTCTTACTGCATATATATTTAGTTCTTCCATAATTGTTAAACTGTACAAACATCTTCTTGAAACATTTAAAGGAATCTGACCTTTTTTCAAGCACATGGCCGCACAGTGATGGCGCGATCTAGGTCGCCATCTTGAAAATGCAGACTAGCCCACATGCTATAATTGTGTTTGGAGTTGCTCAATACTTACCACTCTTCTGTTTGAAAAATTCCGCCCCTCAGGAGTTTTAACGGCTTTTCAATTATATAACCTTGAGGTATCAAATTTGCAGTCCCTCTTATCACAATGAATGCACAAAAATAGCCTCAATATGGGGCGACAGACAATGTTAATATTTCTATACGAAAGAAGTCTACCTGCGCAGAGTGGAAAAAAATGAATTCATCCAAATCTTGACTGTAAGTTGACCATTTTACCTTCTATAACTTTAAATCCCATTCTGACTTACAGATACTAGCTAATCTACACTCCCACATAAGCACTCATTTCCACTTTTCTCAAATCTTTCATCGCTGATTAACATGTGTTTTTCAGAGATCCTCCATTGCCTGAATTTTGAAATTCAAGGGAAGTCACTCTGTAAAGCCTAGCACGCAAGATTTTGCCGCTACGGCTAGATGCCTAAGAATCTAGGGCGCATTGTGTTGTAAAGGGTGTCTCAGGTCATACAGCACTGTTATGTCATTTACACTCTGTCTAGGATGTATGCAAATGAGTGGGCGGAGCATCCAGGGGCCCACCTAGAGGGAAATTAACCATCACATGCCATACATATCTGTTGAAATTTAAAGGTTAGTTATGAAAAGATTCCCTGGGGTGGAAATAAAAGGAGAATGTTTTTAGAATAATAAATTACTTGTGAACTAGAATGACATATGCCCGACCTTAACAGTACATTGATTAATATGTGTGAAATTTTCCCGATTTCCTAGTAACCAGTCTTATTTGCAATATACAATTTTCTGTTTGCATAAAGCTGAATTGTATTAATTTCTGCTCTTTTTTTCTGAAAGAAAATGTGAAAAACACACTCAAAAGAGTAGCTGAAATTTTAAATATAAAATTTAGAAAAATTATATTAAAAAGAGTCAGTAAATTTCTAGAGAATTTTATTCCTTTCTTGCAATACAATATTATGAAGACAGCAAACAAAATTCAGAATTTGACTCGAAAGTAAGGTTAAAACTTTGGTGGTAATATTTTCATATTCTGGACTGCTTGGTAGATATCTAATTAGTGTATCAAACTACACCTCTTGGTTCAATACATCAATAAAATAAACAAGTCTGCAATCCATAAAATAGATGCATATTATTACTATGTGCATTATTCTGGCAAGCCTAATTAAACTTAAAGGATTAATAAAGCCAGCTTCATACTTTTAAATACCCCCCCCCCCCCCCCCTCCCCCCAAAAAAAAAAAACCAGAAAAGAAGATTCTTTGGAGATGTTGAGTTCAAATACTTGAAAAAAAAAAAAATACTAGGTTGCCTATATCAAATTGCAATTCTTTGATAAACATTTTTCAAAAAAATCCTAGGTTGACTATTTCTATATGGAAATCTTTGAAGAAATCAAAAAAGAAAAAAAAAATGAAAACAGGAAAATTTTACATTAAAATATGACTTATAGCCCTATCCTATGTGTAGGCCCCCTAAAGTCTACACATAATGTTCTGAGATGTTAGACGTTCCCTCACCCGCCAAAATAATCCAAGGTCAGGCAAAGATCCTCCCAAAACCCCTTTTGAAACAGAAACTTTGATTGGATATTACGACAGAGCGTTACATGACATCACCTCATTAGCATGGAAAAAGAGGTCAAATGTGTTGTCTGCATTGAAAGTGCATTCAACTGCATAGTGATAAAACGTCCCCACTCTGCCACAAAGGGATTTTCTATCCATGGCGGGGGATTAATGATAGCTGACATAAACAACCTTCTATTGACTAAATTCTACCTTTAATACGTAATCTTACCTTTTAGATTGAAGGCAATGTCACTACACCAGACTGACTCCTTTTGGGGCGTGGGATAGAAAGAGCGAGAATACATCAGGTTACTCTAGCATAATGTGATCGTAGCAAAGCTAGGCTTTTCTTACCTTCCCGCATAAAGAGTTCCGAAGAGACGATAGTGGTGGAGTGCTACGGTAGGGGAATTTTGGCGCAATTTTGTGAGGCGCGAATATTTGAAAATGTTTTTCTTACTAAGAAAGTGGAATGTGACTTGGTGCATTTCAAGTAGGGAAATAATTTTTGGTGACAATGATAAAATCTTTACACATTTATACATTTTGACAAGGAAAATTATTTCTATACGAAGTTTAAACTGTAGAGACGGATAATCTGAATTCAGACAGGTAAATGATCTTCTTATATTATTCAGTGTAAAATTATGATCAAAGATGGTATTTTAAAACTTTGCAAATAAAAGAGATCACTGAGTTTGAATTACCTTTGTTTTTTTTTCTGCACCTAGGAATTTAAAGGTGTGTCCTTTGATTTTTGTCAGAAAGTTTGTGGCCCATATCTAGGTCAATCTGCCTGTACATTTAATGTTTCATTTTTAACAGGAGCCAAATTTTTTCCAATTGTTTTCAATTAGAATATGGTGAAAAA
Source organism: Pinctada fucata (assembly GCA_028142955.1). Taxonomy (NCBI): domain Eukaryota; kingdom Metazoa; phylum Mollusca; class Bivalvia; order Pterioida; family Pteriidae; genus Pinctada; species Pinctada fucata. Next base: position 27,913,082 of record AP027110.1, on the reverse strand, counting down.
GTTCGTTTATTCAACAAGTTCACAAATGAAAGCAAAATTCAATTTCTTAAATTTACTGACTGATTACTTTTTTAAGATGGATCTAGTGCTGTGATGGTATTGTCCTAGCTATTTCATAATTTTTGCATCATTAAGTACACAGGACTGTTTACCCCTAATCAATATGTTTCAGTATTATTTGGGTAAAGAAATTGTATTCTGGGACTCCCTTCGCATGTTTCTTTTAAATTTGAAAAGTGATTCCATATACCAGTTAACCAACATGATGAAGGAGTGACTTTAAATATTCATTTTAGGTAAATTCCATTTCTCAATGGTAAAATATAAGTACTTTCTATAAAATTTAAAGATCCCTAGTTTTCATCTGTAATCTGTATTCTTCTGCATTTTTGGCTCAAAATATGTGCAAAATACTGTAAAATATGGAGGGCAAACAGGTCTGCAATTATTTAATGATTTAGAAAATCTATATAACATGGCACCTTTGTTCTTTTTCGGCAAAAAAAAAGAGATATTACAAAGAAATTTGCTTTTCAGACAAAAAAAATAAATAAATAAATAAAAATAAAAAATAAATAAAATAAAATAAAAAGGTAGTTTTAAATACTTTGTTATTTTTTCAAGATTCCAAGAAATCTCTTATGTCAATGCTAATTAGATGTTTAATCCATCATTTTCAAGGTCTATGCAAGTTCTTAAATAAGAAAATATCTTCAAAAATATGGAAATATTATTCAGAGTCGGCCATTACTCATTTTCTGGATTGGATATTTTTTTTTCATATTGATAACTTGTGTTATTAATTACTTTTATTTATGTCAGCTACTTTTGGCAAAACTAGAATTAATAATAAGTCCAACTGTAATTCAAATTTGGCAAATTTTGGATGAAACAGATACTATGTGTCAAATGATTTTCATTTTTTGGTATGTTTGAAGGTATAGTAAAAGAAAGAAGATGAAAGAATTTGTATTTGATTTGTTTTGTGTCTATTTCAAGGAATCTCCTTATTCTCCTTACTTTGTTATTTAAACAAAGTGTTTGATTTAAGGGAATGACATCTTAACTACACAGTTCAGTATGTCGCAGTTTGTTTGTTTGAACCTTAATATACGGCCTTGACCCTGAATATATGACCTTGAACCTTAACATACGGCCTTAAACCTTAATATACGGCCTTGAACCTTAATATACCTTGAAGGTGTCCTTAACCTTCATTGTTGGTGGAAATACATTTTATATCAAGCGAGTCATAGCCACTTAGATGTAAGTGTGAACACCTGACAGAGTGACAGACATACATACAGATGCTGGATAAAGTTGCCCCTAGTATGCACCAAATGTAATGCAGGCCCCATGGATGCCATGAAAATCCGAGTGGATTGTGTCTTCCCCCCCCCCCCCCCCCCCCCCACACACACACTTTTGGTGCTAGTCACAAACGAAGGCCAAAGGTACAATGGCCAATAATTGTGATGGAAAGGTCTTGTCACACTGATTACACATGCTTATTCCCTAAACATTCAAAAATTAATTATGCCCAAAGTTTATGTGACCAACAGATTTATGGACAGCCATATAGATAGACCAGTGTCAATGTTCATTTACTTTGCTAAAGCAACATACATCAAAGCGAAAAGTATATATGTGCATTAAATGTTTGCTTAGGCCATCATAATGAAATATTTAGTTTTACGTTTAGGGAAAGTGCACAGTAAACACACAAAACATGCATTTTTCCACTCCAGATGTTTGAAGAACGAAAATTTTCCTTTTTTGTTTCCAAATTCAGGCATATGGATCCTTTGCCAGTACATCTTCATGCCAGTACATCTTCATGCCAGCACATCTTCATGCCTGACAGGAGAATGACTTTCAGAAAAAAATGAAGACGTAAAACTAAACATTTGATTACAATGACCTTATAATATAGCAGTTTAATTGCAACATGCATACCTTGACTTTCTCTTTCCCATTTTTAGTTCACCCTTATTGGTGTTCATTCCAACCAGGCCCCTTCCTGCCCTACACATGCTGAAATTAGAAAATAATACATTATAAAGGTGACCTTCATTCTATAATTATTCATTAAAACGATTAAACAGTAATTAAGACAGAATTTTATATAGGCTGAGTAAGCAATATATTTTGACATTGGATGAAGGTATTTATATTTCTTTTTGTGATTTGCCTCATTTGAAGGGTTCAAACTCCAAATGGAAGCCAAAATGTTTGACCCTAGTTGTGTAACCTTGACCTTGAAGGATGCCTGAAGATGACTTTGACCTTCAAAAGCAACAATCAAACAATCAAAGCATTAGTTTTTGAAAGGAAAACATGCCTCCCTCTCCTTCATCTACAAACATTAAGAAAGCACAAGGTGACCTTGACATTGGTCATGACCTTGGGGTCAAGGTGATAAGAAACCAACATCTTGATGGGTCATGAGCAACAACATAGTAAAATATGAAAATGATTTGGTGAACAGTTCAAGAGACATAGCCTGGACATGATTTTTGAATGAGGGTCAGACTAAGAGACAGACTTCAAGGCAAAAACAAAATGATTAATCTAGTGATGCTATTAATAATGGCAAAGATGATGGATGACAGAATTCATGTATATTAGCCATAAATATCAACAATTTCACAACCATGCATTTGTTCAAATTACAATGATGTTCAGCATCCTTCAGCAGGTCATTGTCAGGTCAAAGTTCGTAAATGATCTTTTAACAAGGTCAAGGTCAGGCAATTTCATGACCTAACTTTAAGCTACTCAGGATGCTACATCTGACACAGGGATATCAACATCCAGTGAAGAATTATGATAACTAGCCTAAAGATACATGATGCAATCTGAAAGTCAATTAAGTAGAGATGAGCAATCGGACAAAATTTTACTATCGATATTCTGTGCACTATCGGAAACTAATAATCGATTGATTATCAAAACTATCAAAATTTTAAAAATCATGTTCAAAACCAGTGAAATACCATTGAGGCTGTGGTCTTTTTAACACAAACATGCACTGCAAATGCATAGAAATACAATTCTAAAGTAAAAGCAACAATTAAATTTGTTTTTCTTAACCATTGTTATTTTTGTCTACTTAGCCCGATGTCATTTTGATTGCTTTTCACGAGAACAGTTTTGTTTGCAGTTACTTTTATCTCTGAGCGACAATCAATTGTAAATTTTACTATTGATAATCGAAAATTGAAGGGGTTTCAGTGATGTCACATCACTTTGGTTAAGCATTCACCAGAACTCACAAGCCTGATGCCGGGGGCTTAGAACCAGAAATTGTGTTGAGCTGGTAGAATTGTGTAAGAAACTATACAATTGGCCACTGAAATGTATCTTCAAAAGTTTTTGTTAAAATTGGAGGTTAAAGATCAATGACATTTACCACACATGGGAAGTAAGGAATTAAACAAGCAATGTTCTCCCTTTACTATACAGCTTAATTTTTGAAAACTTAAACTTTAAGAGGAGCCTTACACTATGCCAACATGAAATTTGAGAAAAAAAAAAATATATGAAACTCCAAGGTCAAGACCTCATGGTCAAAGTGCTGCACAAAATGCACATGAGAGGTTGAGTTTAAATACTTTGGCTGATTTTAAAGTTTATTCCATTATCTACTATAGAGTATCGTAATTTGTAAGTGAAGTTTGCTGCATTTAGATGTTGGTCTGGCTAAAATAAAATTTCAAGTGCCGGCACTCGAGATAAAACAAAGAAAATATGTATTTTCAGAAAATCAACCAGGAAGTTGCAGATGTCGGTAAGTGACCTTGACCTTTATCGCAAACAAAAGACCGGAAAAAATAAGCAATGAAGTGGTACTATGTGATAATCTCTTATCATTTCCAAGAATTCAGATAATTATAGTAGAGAATCAAAGTTTCCCCTTTAAAAGCAGGTCAGGTTACTAGGTAAAATATTTTGGCATCATCAGAAACATTTCATAACAAAAAAGAAAAAAGAAAAAAATTTTGTGTCATATTTGAAATTCTTTTCACTTGCATTCTAAAGCTTTGCTCAAGGTTAATAGTATTCAAAAGTCGATCAAAGTCATTTCTTTTAGTATCGATAAAAAGGCTTTCTCACTAGGAAAATAAACAGGGGTCTAGAATTTTTTTGAAAATCTTCTTGCCATTGGCAACTTGTGACATAAAATTTACTTGCACGACCCCAAAAATCACTTGCCCATTAAAAACGATAGAATCATACAAATGTATATAGGGAGGGATATGTCTTGTACTACAACTTCTTATAAAATAAGAGGAAATTTGGCATTGGGAAGGGGTCAAAATTTGGCCCCAAAACAAAGAAAAAAATAATGCTGGCAATAGGTAAATTTTGGACAAGAACACCCTCCCCTTTCTACCATATTTTCCCAATACAGGCAAAGCCATTCCGGAGGATATGATATTTTCACCAACCTTACTTCAGTGAAAGCTAGAAGCAGTAAAGCGTAATTTTTAATCAGTTTGTCTATGTAATTTATTAAAATGCAAATCTGACAGCCATAACAAAAAACACAGACACCCTTGACTAGAGAAAAAATTCTAAATGATAAAGGGCAAAGTAACAAGTACATGGATATTAATCATTTGAATTTAATTTTGCCAGCGACTCGGGGAACATTCAAAATGACTTTATATAATCTGATGGGTCCCAAAGGTTGAAACAAGCTATTCTATTTACATTTATTCAAGTCTGGTTTGGTGCACGACCTCATGGTAAAATAAAATCTCTCATTTGTGACAGATCGGTACCTACTGATATTCAAAGTTCATTTTTTCAGAATTATCATTTTTCCAAAAACTTTAGACAAACATAAATGAGATTTATATACAGCTGCTACATATATGAGAAAAAGGTAGAGATGGCTGAGTGGATAAGGCGTTCAATTCTCACGCAGACGACCGGGGTTCGAATCCCGGTGTGGTCATATGAGAGTTGAAAGTCATATCCATTCATTCGTCCTTACCGAGTCTCCTGACCGGGGGACTATAAAGGGCCCGGTTGGGTACCCATGTTCATGCTGCGGCAAGGGTATCCAGGTGTGGTGGCACCTTATAAAGGCTGTTGGAAATACGGACCATTCCAAGCAGTACATAATTATACAACCCTCGACACCACGTACACAAGTGGAGGGTTGGCATTAAAATGGGATAGTACTCCGCCCCTTAAATAACAGAAGGGGCTATGAGGCACCCCAGAAGGGAACGGCCTGGCTAGAGTACTCTGTAACGGGCAGTTGGCAAATGAGTTCCCTGCAATATAACATCAATACAGCCAACTGACCCAATAGAGGGTTGCCTGGTGCACAAACAGAAAGAAATGGTTTATTTCTCAAACAATCGAAAATGGAACCAAACACTTCTTTGAAATAAGCATTACATGTACACATGATGTATAATGAAAATGTGATTTTCTGATAGACAAAGAGAAACTCCTAAGTTTCAAAATAATTTTTCCAAAAACCCAATGAATTTAGCCAGAAACTTTTTTTAATCTAGTACTTGTATACATTAAATTGACAGTAAACTATAGATATCTCATGTACAGTGTTTTTTATATTTACTCTTTGTAATTTCCTGGGCCCTCTTGATTATAGATCTCCATTTTCATTTCTTTGGAAAGAAAATGTGACTTATCTGATCCCTACTACAGGCATTAATCTGAAAAGGGGGGGGGGGGGGGCTACTGGGTCAGGACTCTCCCTTCAGAAAATCTATTTCAATCAGAACTTTCAATATTGTTTTCACTCAGATGCAAAATATTTCAAATATTACTTCATTCAATGTCGATACTGTATTAATTTTATTTATCTCCGAAGCAAATGTCAATTTTAAAAGTCGAAAAGACCGAGCATTTTGATGATCGGCTTGTGCTACTGGTATACGCCACTACAATTCGAAATTAACATGAAAACGAAAATACAAGAACATGCATTTTAAATTGCATCATCTATCATCAAATCTACAACTCAGTAACATTATGAGTAAGCAAGAAGAAGGTATCTTCAAAATTCCGCCAAATTCCCTCCATCAGCCATGTGCTTTCACTGAAACCGGATGTGACTCACTTCCAGATAAATGTCAAGGCAAGCCGGATGAAAAGCAAAGACATACTATTTGTAAGCTCTGTAAATGATCCGGATGTAGACAAGAAAAGGAGGGGGGTTATTTTCCGTTTCCAAATCTACGTAGGTTAGGCTGCCCCTGAGCCACCTTTGTTACTATCTTACATGGGCGAACCTTGAATTTGTTTCCAGGAGGAGGAAGGGATGCTTGTTCAGCCTATGGTTATGATAAAAAAGGGGAAAATTCCGATGTTTGGCAAAAATTCCAGGGTGGGCGGTCCGGAATCCCCCCCCCCAGTTTATGTTTTTCATACTGTCAGTACCTGTGTAAAAATGGAAAGCTTGTTTGCAGGTTTATCTCAAGTGCATACCTAAAGTGGCCCAGTGGGTGGGTAGGGAGGTCTGCCCCCCCCCCCACCCCCTGCCCCCTGAAATTTGCTGTCTCTGCATCTGAGACCTTTGTGGGTTTTTTTTTTCATTATTTTGCTAAAGCTTTGCTAAACTAGATTAATCTGGTTTGATGGAGTGCTACATGATTGAAAGTTTGTGTGCATGTTCCAAGTTTAGGAGGCTGTGCTTCTCTTAACCCCTGAGTACACCACCCTCCCCTTCCAGCTACACTTATTCTTATACCCCCTCCCTTCCACCATCCAATTTTTTTTCTTGCCTCATATTATATGCAAAGATATTATTATTCAGCTATTATTTAGCCTATCTGTATATCTATAATAGGTAAAGTCAAGAAATTTTCAATTTCACTTTTGATGCCAGTTGAACTTTCAAGGTCACATAAAATCTTTGAATCTTATTCTTTATTACTTTTATTTTTGTTGTTGTTGTTGTTGTACTTTTATTTATTTACATATTCCCGTAATGGAAATATCCATAGACAATGTATTACTGAACATATGTCTTTAATTTTGTAAAAGTGTGACCTATCATTTGAAATAGAACATAAACTTGTCATTATTTTGATAAATAATAGTATGTATATGGGGCAGACCAGACGTGGAATACATGAATTTAGAATGACATTAGATTTCACGTCTCGTTTCAAAAAATGATATGAAGATACAAAATTTCTGACAGGCATACAATTGAGTAAGAACATTTGTTTAAGAGTGTGATACATGTATTTCAATTTTTGAGGGCAAATGATATTAAAAATAAATATTTAGTTTTATTCTGTTTCAAAATGATTTCATTTGTCTTAAAAAATGATATATTACAAATTTTAGAAACAGTCAAAATATAGCATTAACATAATGCAATTATAAGTCAATGGTGAATAAAAACAAAGAGCATGGTAAGTTCTTAATCAGTGAATATGAACTAATTTTACTTAATCAAGAAATTTATTTTCACTGTATCGTTGAGTTTGGAAAAAAAATTAAAAGTTAAAAATAGGAGATTTAGACAAAGGGAATCGATGATAAAGACTAAATATGTTACTTGGTAACCATAACAAATGAAAATGAATAAATTCATTTAATTAAGAAAATAAGAAATTAAATAAAGTGAACAACTAAAATTAATAGATAAATGAATGAATAAATAAAATAAATAAATAAATACTTACAAAATATTGGTTTAAAAAGAATTTTTAGTTTTTTCTCCATTTTTGAGTTTTCTCTGTTAAAATATGAAATGACGTTAAGATTAATTGTGTCTCTCTTACAGCATGTCCAAAGTGACACTTGGCACCTAGCGGAGTGTGATAAAAATAGCTTGGAAGGCAAATTTATAGATCGCCATTGTGTAGAAATTGACTATATAGTATATTTTTGGACTTTACTAAATTTCAAAGAAAGGAGGGGATCTCCAACAATTCTCGGTTGCAGCACCAACAGCAAAACACCCACTGCAAAAACACACAGCAGACATGCACAGAATAAGACACAAATGGTACAATGAATAGAAACATCAAACGTAAATGACTACACATAAAAGAAGGAGTGATCAATTTCTATTTAACATGTTTAAGGTCATTAAAAGAGAAACATGGATATATATATTTCATTTGGACTTTCAATTAGGAACATTGATCAATTTAAAATTATCTTACTTTTTATTTTTTTAATGTCTTATATGATTTAATTTTTATCATAATACAAAAAAATTCTTGAAGTTTTAATATTTTATGATTTAAATCAAAGTTAATTTGGTGGCATAGAATATTTAATGAATGAAAATATAATGCGCTTTGTGAGAGATCAAAGAAAGCTGTGACCTTAATAGAAAAGAACACCTGAACTTTACAGAAAGAAAATGAAAAGGGAAAACACCTGTGGGGCCCAATGTAAAAATTAAGGTTAAGTTTTACCTGATTGTGATGAAAATTTAACTTGACCGAATAATTTTCATCATGAATTTTATATTGTAAATAAACAATACTGTAAAACTATAAATTACAGTAAAATTAATGATCAAATTAAGCGTCCTGACCTTATGTGACCCCCTCTAGATCTAGGAACCAGAGTGTGTGATGGACAATGTGAAAGAGTGGAAAGGCGGAGTGGTTATGATGTCGGCAGTGAGTCTGATTGAAAAGAAGGGTGGGGAAAAGACAGCAAGCAGGTGAGGGGCTGTGTTGTCATCGCTAAAGGAAGGGGGAGGGGAGGTTGTGGGGTAGATGGAAATCAAGTGGAGAAGTTGGATGGGAAAGGGTTTGATGTGACCAGATCTGAGGTGAGAGTAGGGGGGTGGGGGTTCTGAACCCCATCCCAGGTGAGAGTAGGTTCTGAACCCCATCCCAGGTGAGAGTAGAATCTGAACCCCATCCCAGGTGAGAGTAGAATCTGAACCCCATCCCAGGTGAGAGTAGGTTCTGAACCCCATCCCAGGTGAGAGTAGGTTCTGAACCCCATCCCAGGTGAGAGTAGAATCTGAACCCCATCCCAGGTGAGAGTAGGGTCTGAACCCCATCACTGGTGAGAGTAGGTTCTGAACCCCATCCCATATCTCACTCTAGATCCACCTTATCCTTAGAAAGTATTGAAAGGTCAATCATGCAATTTGTTCACATTAATTGTTCATATATTATGACAAAATAGTATTTCTACTTAATAGTGTTGCCTTTTTGACATGAAAAAAGTTTATCAGTTCTCTCAATATTTACTTGTTTTGTCAGAGAGCTTAACACAGAGGTGGATCCTTAGTAGTTTCAATTTGAAGGTACCTTTAGAACACATATCAATTTTTATTCAAATCTGGTATCATCATGCTTAATTACCCATAATTCATGGCAGCTGCTACAAATGGTTGCCAACCACAAACCATAAAAAAATAAAAATAAAGTTGTCCCCCAAATCTGAGATCAAAATGACGCCTGTGAAATTGACTTGTTGCTATGTCAACAAAACTTAGAAAAAAAAGCTAGCAGGTGGGGAAACCACAAAATGCTTGTGTGTAAAGCAGTTAATTGATATGTTTTTGTGGTTACAGGCTGAATGGCTGATGAGATGGAATCATTGGGAGGGAGGTGCAGAACAAAACCACAAATATTCCTTAATACATGTAAAATGTATTAATATTCACCAGTTCAACAGGTAGGGCTGGTTTATAGTGTAGTCTGACATTGTCTGCTCCACATGTTTTTGTTATGTTGCCAAGTGATGTAGTTTACAATAAACAATTTGACAATTGACAATTTTGCAAAACTGATAAGTAAATGTACTTTTTTGAACTAAGAAAAGAGTGCAACTTTTTTTTCAATTTGTTACAGGCATTGTAAAGTTATATCAAGATTCTCAAAAGGTCTTCTTGGATAAAAGAAAATATAAAGGTAAGAAAGATGCTGCTAATGATGATAATGATGATGATGATATTCTTCATGATGTCGATGATGATGATTGATGATGTTTGGGATTGATGATGATGATGATGACAATGATGATGTCATTGATGATTATGGTGATATTCTTCATGATGATGATGATGATGATGATGACGACGATGACATTATATTTTACAAACAATGCTATTGATTTCTGTCTCGCTTATGACGTGTCTTACTTTACCAGATGACATGTACACCATGTATTACCATTCTGATGAAATATACTAACTAGTAATATCTGAGAAGAAGTGTGATAGGTATAACTGATCTCACTATTTTGTGACTTTTATAGCTGATCTCAATCTAGCTTTGTGTAGGTCAGGAAATCTCTTAATTAGTCAGGATAATACATCTTTCACAAATACCAATAAATCCATTTTAAACAGAGTGAGTATATGAAACTAAATATTTACTGGAAAACTACAAGTTTGGGGATTGGGAGGGGGTGTCTATGAAGGGACCTTCTATCTCTCTGATGATCCATACTACATGCCATATATTTTGCAAAGTGGATAAATCTAGTGTTGACTTTCAGAAGTTCAATTCTTGAATTTTTTGTGCGAAGTCTTTCTAACATCCCTTACCCCCTCTCCTCACCCTCCCCCCTTCCCCCAACCTGTACTAAAAATCAAAAAGATTTTAGAATCTAATTTGAGGGTTACTGTTTTGAATTATATATCATAAACAATATATATTAGACAATTTCACCCATAATGCATCCAGGACTGTACTAGGAACAACCTTTCCCAACACCAAATTCCCACCATTTTCCTCCAAAAAATACTGTACCTAAAATTCCCAAAAAAATGACAGTACAATATGATTCAACTTGAAATAATTTTACACGAATTGTCTTCACTTCTAAAAATGTTAGATAAGAATATGCAGAAAACAAGAAAAATGGCCTTATAAAGGACAAAAACTTGCAGATGTATTTTGATAATAAACATGTTCTAAATATTCTCAATTTTCATCATTATGTCTGATTTTTTCAAAGAAATTAATTTCATACTTTTTTCTTATAAATATATACTTCTTTTTCAATATATCTCATCCTATTTCCTCTGTTAGTAATTACAGATACACAACAAACATGGACAGTGGAAGGACTAAACTTGATGCTACACAAGTGCACATTTCAGAGAAAGGGTGAGAGGAAACGATACGCCAAAACCGAATCACGATATCTTAGGATATTTTATTAGCTGTATTAATTGAGATGTATTTTTTCTTTACATAATTTTTTATATATATTTTGTTAAATATTTTTTCATACTTTTTTTATGTAAAATCAGGATCCTCTTTGTATGTTTGTCCGTACTGTTTATATTTTCTAATAGAATTTCACATTGTAAATGTTAATTGCTTGAAAGAAACACACACAAGTCATTGTATCGTTTTAACTTCTTCTGTCATAATTCATTTCAATTGTGAGGGATGTGGACCATGGGTTGCTTATTTAATCATATAATCTAAAAGGGTGCCATATAATTGCAATACGATATCGATATGTTGTTACACCCCTTATAGACAACTTATATAATAGTTAAATTTACCTATATAACTTGTTGTAGTTTTATGGGGAAGTAATGTTTTGTTCAACATCTCATAATTTTTTTAGTGTTAACTTGAACTTTGCCTAATGCAATGGAGGAACTAAACGGTTATTTATGCTCAGAAATGACACATTTACATGTTAGTTTAAGATGTCAGATAGAAGTTGTGTGGACTGCGATATTAGGGTGATTTCAGCTGATTACAGAGTACAGAAAAGTTAATATATGCATCGTGTCAAATCACTTTTATCTTAAAGCTTAGTGTCAGCACTTAAATGTTCATTTTCATAGTCGAAACAGGTGGAACATGTTTAAGTATATGCATTATAAATAGGTCAAAAACATGATATTTAAATCTCCCATTTGGCTCCTCAAAGAAAAAAAACTATACTCTAAGGGAAGGTGCCTGTGCATAGCACTGCATTTGACTGCACTGAAGGCAGGAATTATACAGACTGTACACCTGGTTAGCGCATTTGAAAGGCTCGTGCTGATTGGAAGGATTTCTCACGCCACAACGTTACGAGGGGGATCGAAAGGGATTTTGTCGCATACATTTCCGCATTTTGTCTTAAAATCAAAATTTATTTTGCTTAATATTTAAAAGATTATAGATTTTTTTTAAAGAAAGGTCAATTTTGTGCCTCAATTTATAATATATTATGACTGATTTTTTTTTTCAAATAAGATTTCTGTTAGCTGTAATGGTTACATGTATGTTTGATGGCGCATATCCCCAATGTTCACTCTCAAATAAATATGAATATTTGCATGTTCTAATTTTCTTGAACCTGGAGAAATAACACAGGAAATTCTTTCATTTATTTATGATATTTTAAGTTTCAGCACTATTTAAATTGTTTTTACTTTGGGTATTTTTTATGTTTAATGGATTTAATAAAATATCTTAACTTTATAGAGCGATAAATCATTATGAATATAAATGTTTAAAGATATAAGGCCATAGTACGGGAATAATTTGGTGTCCAGGAGGGTATATTTCAGAAAAATAAGTTTAAGAAAATAAAAAAACTAATCCTACATTTTGCGATCCAGAAAAATTCATTCAAAATCAAAATCTGTTCAAATCTACCAGAGTTTGTTATCAGAGGACCGTGAATAACTATACTTGTACAGCCTACAGATTCATCACATATTTGTAAAAGCTATGCTTTTGATGAAAAATAATTGTTTTTCTCTTTGCTAAAGAATTTTAGAAATATAGAACATTTTTATATAATGCATTTCATGAAATTCTATGCACCCTCTGTTGCCATTGCAGGGATATGTGAGGTAGTGGACAGGGTGGGAGGGGGAGAGTGGTACCCTCCTGTCCCCCCCCCCCCCTCCCCCCAATATGTGTGTATAATGTATTGTATTTTTTAATTACCCTGCTGTATAATTATTAAAGCATATTTTTATCTTCAAAATTTCTTATAAATAAAAATCATAGGTAGGTTTCTGCATTTGAATAATTTTTGTTTCTGAAATGTATGTTACATTACATTTACCTTTGATTGAATACTAAATCATACTGTTTGTAATAAAACATCCAACTTGAGAGTGTAGTTATTCTTTGCTACTGAGGCCCAGTTGTATATGACCTTTGAGTCACCAGTACAAAGGTATACACATATGACACATTGGGATCTAGAATCTATCGGGGATTTTATTTGGGGGGGGGGGGGGGGGGGGGGGTTAGCGAGTTAATGGATAATATCAGATATTGAATGTAATGTAGATATACATAAAGTAGAATTTTTGATTTTTGGCAAAATCCAGGAAAAAAGGTACAACCTATGGTTTTGAAAAGGAAATATACTACATTAAAGGATAAAGGGGAAATTCAAATTCCAGGGGGGGGGGGGGGGGTTCTTGAGCACCCCTCCCCATTTTCTAGATCCCCTTGTTTCAGTTAAGGGTTAACGTGTTGAAAATGACAATAAAAACAGCTGTTTGAAGTGAAAAGATGACATCTCTGTACTCGGAAACAACTTTATGTACCAAAGGATCCAGCTTGATGAATATGCAGGTCATATCGTCTGTACTACAATTCTCAACTGCGACAGGCTTTTGCAAATAAGTATATACACTAATGTCTGAAATTGGATTACTTTCCTTAAAACTGAAATGCATTGGAAAACCGTAGAGCTTGGATGACATGTATACTTAAGTTGTCTCAAATAATTCCTTTTATTCAATTTGTATAATACGTTATTTACACTATCCTGTACAGTACGGAAAGGAAAACACGAAAAAACCCCAATAAAAAAAAAAACCAAACAAACAAACAACAAACAAACAAACAAACGGAAATGATCTCCAACCTAAACTCCATGGCGGCCACGACCATAACAAGACGGACACTTGCATACAACTGAGATGCCATTAAGGCATGGTCCATTTGATATTGGGGGGGGGGGCGGACTTGGGTTATTTGTCGGAGCAAGATTATTTTTTTCGCCCTGGACTGGAGCAAAATTATTTTTTCTTGCAAAGTCGGAGCAAGATTCTGGGACAGGGGAAGGATATTGTGTGTCATGATCCCCGTGTACCCCCACCCCTTCGAGTTCCAACCTTGAATATAGTTTAGTTATATAAGCCCCCTTCTTTTGAAAACATTTGCCTCTGTAAAGTCTGCACCCACGGTAGAAGTTTGAGTCTAAAAACCTCTTCAATATTCAATCGGCACGCGCCATGCTCCTTTTCATACTTAATGGTCAGTTTTATGATCAGATAATCGGCTTGACCGGACCCCCTATTGTCCGTGTAATAACAGACACTCAGCCGGCCACTTGAGCGTTGATCGTCCTCAAATGCCCTCGTCAATCAAATGCTCCCTCTCATCAATCTCTCAGCTGTGTTTAAAGGGCCACGTTAAGTGTATTGGTCAGTGAATCGGAGTGACCGCTTGCCAGTGGTAGATGTTCGCGAACCCACATTGCGATGGGGAATACCAGTGCTTTCATGCAAGCACGGATCTGGCTGGGAAGGGTACGTGAGTTCATGAGCACCCCCCACCCGGGGAGATTGCGGCCATAAAACTTATGCTTCCCTAATTTGTTTTCAAACTTGAACTGTAGGGTTGCCAACCTCCCATCCCCCTCCAACCCTCATCCCCACGACGGCCTGAATTCCCTTCTTAAAAAATAATGTCTTGCAATATTTTTGAGGTTCATAGAAAAGTGCTCCTTAAACACAATAAGCCTTCATACATATGTACAAAGCATTTATTTTGAGAAGTGGCTGATTTGCTGACTGCGTGGATTTACCCCACACATTCTGTTGATACAGCATCCAGCAAAGCGGACTCGTCTCCAGAATGGGAAAGGCTCCGCAGCCCCCCCCCCCCCCTTCCCCCCAAAAATGAGCAAGATCATTTGCTATAAGTACAAGCGTGGAATTATGGGGTTGTATTTGTCTTATTCAAAACCATACACAGGCTGGACTCCAAACGGCTTTTAATCCCCCCCCCCCCCTAACATGGAGCTAAAATCTAAATCCGCCCGTGAACTTTTGTTTCTTTTGGGGTTCCTTGCTCCATGCAATCTTCCCACTCATAGGGCAAGTCGACTTGAAAAAGGGAAAATTTTGAAAAATCAAAAAAGGAGAGATGGGCGGATGCTCCCCCAGCTCCTCCCTCTGGGACCCGCACCTCAATAGATTTATTCGCACAGTGGTTATTTCTGTTTAAAACAAAACCAGTTGCCTAATAAAAATATATGTCGCTGAGATAAAATTGAACTGAAATTCTCTTCAAGGTCACAATGTCTGTTCTGGATTCGACCTTGTAATGCTTACACTTAAGTGTTGATAAGAATTCGTCTAGACATAGGCTTTAAATGCCGAAACATTCGGAGTGACTGACTGCCTTAATATTACGTCGTCTTTGCATGGGCGGATCTAGACGGGGTGTTCCAATCGTTCAAGGAGGGGGGGGGGGGGTCCAACTTGTAATTAATAATACCTAAAACCGGGAAAAAGCTACATTTCGGAAAATTTAAAGAAGGGTCTTTACTCCCAATCCCCCGTCTAGATCCGCGCTTGCTATGTAAGCTATAAAGCAGCCTTATCGCAGAGTTCATCTACGTCGGAGTACCGAGATAAAACATTCTGTAAATGACACAAGAAAAAAGAGAAAAAGAACCTGCGATAGACATAAAAATTAATGACTATTGATATCTGTACTTTGAGAGTTATAATTTTTTTTTCATATTTTTATCAACTACAAAAGCAGTATGCCACAAACGAGTGATTTTCCTTTGGATTTTATCACAAACTTCTCTTTCGGACCAGTGATTTTATATGAATAGGCGTGGCATATGTTTATAAGTATTTATGAATATCCCGAGACGACAAGGGTGGATCAAGAAAGGGGAGTAACCCCCCCCCCCCCCCTGGAATTTCTCCAAACTACAGATTTTTCGATAGAATGGAATCCCCTTCTCTCAAGAAAAAAAAAATCCAGTTCCGCCAATGAATCGATTCCCTGGTATTAGAAGATGCATCGATTTCCTTAAAAGTGTCTCGTGATATCCTAAATAAATACTTTCTATCTAAAGGTAAATCTATGACGTGTATGTATACTAGGACGTCTGCAGGCCATACGACAAACCAGGTCAAACAGTCGTCTGCTTTATTTTTTGCCGTCTGTAAATAAAGCCTGAAGTTAACAGCTTTTTTTCTATAATCCTATAATCGTTTCAAGTCACATAAAAAGTCAGATTAACCAATAGATAAGATTATGGACGGGGTGGGGGAAGGGTGTCGAGGGTAAAAGAGGATATGTGTCAGGACCAACCTCCCTTGATTGAGACAAAATGCTCATCTCCCCCTCCTTTTTACACTTTTTTAAATCATAGACTGGACTAAAACCAAAAACTCTGATGGACTGGAACACCTTTTTTGAAACACCTCATGCTGAGGAGGTTTCATGTACTTTGAATTGATGAAAACCTCAGATATTGGAGGACAGTATCAAAAAGACAATCTGATTTAGCTTGGGAGGTCTATTATGTTCACAATTTTGTGTTTGATGACTAGTTTTGAATCAAACATTAAAATGTATTTTCTACATATTTCAAGTCTAGTGCCAAAAGAATAAGAGAAACTAGGCGAACGATATCCTAGGGGGCTAGGAAAACTAACCTGGTGGTTGAAATGTCTTCTATTAATTTCAGTACAACGTATGCGCATAAAGCTGTCTCATCAGCTTTGCCTTCAAGGAGATACTAAGGATAGAGCTTTACCTTCAAGGAGATGCTAAAGATAGAACTTTGCCTTCAATGAGATACTAAGGATAGAGCTTTGCCTTCAAGGAGATACTAAGGATAGAGCTTTACCTTCAAGGAGATACTAAGGATAGAGCTTTGCCTTCAAGGAGATACTAAGGATAGAGCTTTGCCTTCAAGGAGATACTAAGGATAGAGCTTTGCCTTCAATGAGATACTAAGGATAGAGCTTTGCCTTCAAGGAGATACTATGGATAGAGCTTTGCCTTCAAGGAGATACTAAGGATAGAGCTTTACCTTCAAGGAGATGCTAAAGATAGAACTTTGCCTTCAATGAGATACTTAGGATAGAGCTTTGCCCTCAAGGAGATACTAAGGATAGAGCTTTGCCTTCAAGGAGATACTAAGGATAGAGCTTTTCCTTCAAGGAGATGCTAAAGATAGAACTTTGCCTTCAAGGAGATACTAAGGATAGAGCTTTGCCTTCAAGGAGATACTAAGGATAGAGCTTTACCTTCAAGGAGATGCTAAAGATAGAACTTTGCCTTCAAGGAGATACTAAGGATAGAGCTTTGCCTTCATCATGTTCAAGGAGATGCTAAAGATAGAACTTTGCCTTCAATGAGATACTAATGATAGAGATATACCTTCAAGGAGATACTAAGGATACAACTTTGCCTTCAAGGAGATACTAATGATAGAGATATGCCTTCAAGGAGATACTAAGGATAGAGATATGTCTTCAAGGAGATACTAAGGATAGAACTTTGCATTCAAGGAGATACTAAGGATATAGCTTTGCCTTCAAGGAGATGCTTAAGATAAAACTTTGCCTTCAATGAGATACTAAGGATAGAGATATGCCTTCAAGGAGATGCTAATGATAGAGATATACCTTCAAGGAGATACTAAGGATAGAACTTTGCCTTCAAGGAGATACTAAGGATAGAGATTTGCCTTCAAGGAGATACTAAGGATAGAACTTTGCATTCAATGAGATACTAAGGATAGAGATATGCCTTCAAGGAGATGCTAAAGATAGAACTTTGCCTTCTATGAGATACTAAGGATAGAAATTTGCCTTCAAGGAGATACTAAGGATAGAGATATGCCTTCAAGGAGATGCTCATGATAGAGCTATACCTTCAAGGAGATACCCCTTAATTTAAGAAAAATTATATCAAATCTTGAGATGGTGATTATACTCAACAATGCCAGTATTAGACGATATTCTCGTGGATACCTTCCTAGTCAGGCTTGACTTGCTCAAGTCCTTATATCAAATCAATTTTGAAATTAAATTTGTGATATATCTCAACAACCAATTGATTAAGTACTGTTTTTAGTTTTAAAGGAGCATTTGTTTTCTACCTAATGTGCAAAATTAACTCCACACAACTTTATTTGGTATAAGGACTTGAGCAAGTCTATACTAAGGCCAGTGGATATATATGCTCGTCGGCTTCTTCTGTTATTACTGATGTATACACTTCATTCATATTTTGCAAGTAGTCAATCTTTGGTCATTTTACATTGTTTAGACTGATGATCACTGACGAGGGTTTAGTACCCGAAACGTGCATGTCTGGTACATGCTGTAAATTTATCAGGTCTTAAATGATGCTATTGAATTTGAAGACATTTAACATTCAATATCTTGGTAGCATCATGGAGTGAAAGTCAGAAACTAAAGTTAAAATCAAAATACAAATCAAAACAATGAAAAAAATCCAAAAATTACAAACAAAAAGCATACAAAATCCTGAAAAATACTAGTGCAGTACATTCTCTAGACTTGCTCCAGTCCTTATATCAAATAAAGTTGTGTTAAGAGAATTGTAGTTACAATGTATTAATTAAATAAAGTAGAAAAGAAATGCCCATTTAAAACTATATAAGCATGGAACAATTGGTTGCAGAGAGATTTTTTTGTTATGCAGTAAAGAGTTTTGATTCAATTAATAAAAAGTTGTTTATTTAATTTTATAATCAATTTGATATAAGGACTTGAGCAAGCTATACATTCTCATAATAAGAAGAATAGCGGACAAACAGATGGACACAAAACATCAAAAACGAAACGCAATAAAGGTGGCACCACTTAAATCAACGTGGTGCCGCACTAATTTAAATTGGTTCAGATAGATACAAATATAAAAAATTAAATTGTCGTCGTTTAATCATCATCGTACCTTAAGTCGGATAAGAAATGTTAAACGTCTTCAAATTCAATAGCATCATTTAAGAACAGACTAATTTGCAGCATGGACAAGACATGCACGTTTCGGGTACTTAACTCTCGTCAGTGATCCTCCATCTAAATAATGTGATAAGGCCAAATATTAAGAAAGTTATTTCCAAAATGTACAGAAAGACGTAGCAGGATGAGTGGGATATGATGCTACAGGACCCACATTTAAGAAATATCAAGAAATGATAACAGGAAATTTCGAATGCGCTTAAGAAACGATCAACCGAAGTTTATCGAACTTGGCTACATGCTCCAGGTCCACCAGCAGTGACACTCATCCAGTGGTACAAATGTTAAACGTCTTCAAATACTCTTTGACTACGTTGAATCAATCTAGATGTTTACTTCGTAATATGCACCGCACCTAAAACTTTAGAAGAAATTAAGGCTCTGGAGTAAAATGCCATTTTTTTTATACCATTTACTTTTTCATCATCTAAAAACAGGGGGACGGCGGACGACGCTAGAAGCAGGAGTTGGGTGAATCTATTTTCTATCTGTTGAGTCTGTCGAAAGGGGGATTATATTTGAATAGGCAAAAAGTCAGGGGTCCCTACCTCCATCTTCAATTTAGATCAGCAATGTTGTCTCCGTCTATTTGTCATTGTAGGATTTATGATTCTCTGATTTATACCGTGTACTGTGATCTATTGTTCATATTTATCTATATGAGTTGTATTTATATAATTAATTCGGAAAATCGATGTTTTAAACTGTTATTTATATTCTAAATGTTATATAACTTGGATTTAATAAATGTATTTATACATTTATGTCCTTCAATCACAGGGGCTACAGTACACAAAGAGTACAAAATGTACAATACATAAACAAACATGTTTGAAATAAAGTATCTTGTATATTATTTCTAAAACGTCAAACAGGAATAGCATAGTTTGCATAATGAGAGTTAGACTTTCTCAAGTCCTTATACCCAATAATGTTATTTGACGACAACATTTTTGTGATTATTTGGAGGAAAGGTCTTCCAGCAAATTGTCGAAATTCCAATGGGGACCAATTGTGCCCCACTCCTTGCCGACATTTTCCTTTACTCGTAAGAAGCTGAATTCATACAATCTTTGGTCTGACTGAAGGGAAAAGATACTTAGCTTCTGACTTCAACTTCACTTACAGATACGTAGACGATGTGTTGTCCTTCAATAATCCAAAATTCATTCGCGGATTACCCAAGCAGTATCTATCCTTCAGAGCTTGAAGTCAAAGACACGACAGAGACAACTACTTCAGCATCCTATTTGGACATCATGTTGTCCTACGACACTGATGGTCACATGAACATCTCACTCTATGACAAGCAAGACGACTTCACTTTCAGTATCACAAACTTTCCTTTTCTAAGTAGCAACATCCCTTCATCGCCTGTTTATGGCGTGTTCATATCTCAGTTGATACGCTATGCCACAGCAAGTACCAAATATACGGATTTTGTTCTGAGAGCTAGGCGTCTTTCAGATAAGCTTCTCAGTCAGGGATATGTTTGTGACAGACTAACGTCGTCACTGAGGAAGTTCTATGGTCGATGTTGGGAACTTGTCATACGCTATGATGTCCCACTTTCCAGAATGGTGGATGATATTCTGTCATAGACCATTCGAACCATCCAACCAAGATTGTACTCTTTGTCTTCCGTAACCGGATGTGACAGTTCTACCGAATGGAAGCGGCGGGTGTTGCATGCAAGCAGGAGATGTTTACTCTTCCTGGGCACCTGGTCTCAATCCCGGGAGTTCGCTTCTTTTCATGTGGTGGAGGTTTTGTTTGTTTGCTTTGGTTCCTGTTTTATCCTGAGTTTGTATGTCTTCGGTTTCTGATTTTCTGAATTATCGAATTTGTGCTGTATACAGGGATATGGTCATTATCCATATTTGTCATTGCAATTGTTAATTAAATTTTTCAAGTAGTAAATAAATGCACCTATAAGCAGTAAGCAAACGATTGCAGAGATATAATATATCGCAAAACAGAGAAGACAACTTTTGCTTGCTAGTAAAGAGATTTAATTGTAGTTAATTCTAAAATTATTTGATATAAGGACTTGAGCAAGTCTGAGTAAGAGTATAAGAAAACGCTGGAAACCTGCATATGGAATATAAATTAAAACATATACAACAATAGTAATCAGTTTTAATTATATTCTTGAGAGTCTAACGCACCAAGTCTATATCAGCTTCTAAGAAATATGCAAAGCTCATAAAGTCAGCATATTATATAAAGTCTACACCTATTTACTGCTAAAGTTTATCATTATTTTCAATTTAGGAATTTTTGACGAAAAAGTGAAATTTCCGATTTAAAATCTCAAAGCAATCGTATCTGGAAATTAACGATTTGATTAATTTTTGTTTCTATGGCAACATGTGACTTACAGGAATTTTTGGTATTAAAATGGGAAATCAACATTCCATCCCACGTTAATTTCACGTCGACAAAGCATTTATTAAACCACAGAGAAAGGAATTAAGTGATCACAAGAATGTACATGTTAGACTCTATTTTTCTCTTACAAAATCATGCGCGGAACTACGGGGAGAGAAATGGGTATGGGGAGGTGGGTGAAGGCTTCACTGTCTTTTGATATTCAGTATTCATATAATCATAAGCTAGATCCCCTACCCGAATTTACTTACCCCCCCCCCCCCCCCCCCCCACACACACACCCATTTTGAAGTAAGTGTCTACATTCGCGCATGATTGTTAATAGAGGAAAATAAAAGGAAATGAATTTCACGGAACTTTCCCTCATAGTCAACCGATGATAGCAAATAATAGAGTTTAAGAAAATCAATACGGTCACAGACTTCCGGTGGCTTCCAGGACATCAAGTATATCCAGATAGAAATTCAACACAAGGGGCGAATCTAGGGTGCGTGTGTTCTGTAATCCCCCAACCCAAACCAATTCCGACTGGAATTTACGAAAATTCTGAATTTTCCAGTTTATTTTATAACATTTTTTTCAAAACCATAGGCTGGATACCCCCTCCCCCTGACGGGATGGAATAAAAATCAACATAGTATATATTAACCCATGAAGCATGTTTGTGTATCGAACCTAAATTCATTAAGCGCGGATGAACGCAAAGCAGAAGTGTTTCTCTTTAATGTAAAATGCGAAAGAGATCTCCAACAAGACCCTACACTGACCTCAGCGGAACACACCTACAAGTTAAAAAAACGAAGTATCCAACTCTCACGGTCGCATATCACGTGATATGCAAATGATATGTTCCACGGGATTATAGATTGCCATCATATAATTGATAACGATGGTCATACTATAAGCCCAAAATAAATTCATATAAATTAGATTTAGACAGAATTTACCCGGTTTAATCAAAGGGGATTTCCGTGGAACATATCGTTTGCGTATCATGTGATAAGCGACAGTAAACTCTGCTGCAAGAAAGCAAATTTCTAAATGTGGTACACCAAACAAGCATGTTTCGGACAATGAACTCTCATTAGAGTGGTACTTCTATGCCAAAATCATCCAAAATTGAAATATCGTTTGTTTTTAACATCTTGGCATTTTCTTCCTAATTAAGTTGTTTTTTCTCTTAGAAGGATGAAGCTACTTATTCAGTTCTATGTTAAATTCATTTCTTCTAAATTTCAGTTCCCCGTTCCTGTTTTTTTTTCTTGCGATACGAAATTGAGTTACGTGAAATGTTATCACGGTCAAGCAGGGTCTAGATGACATTGTCTTGATCTAAACTGCCGACCAATAACACTGATTTATTGCATTTTCTGCCGGGAAGTTCAGATTCCCTGCCGGGTTTTCAATCTTAGACACATTGATTTTATCGGGATCAGAATGTGGAGGAATGAAGCGGGGGAAGAGATCGATCATGGATGCCTTTTATACTTAACGATATTTGTGGGAATTGAAGCCCATTAAGAAATCATCATATTAAAGAAATAATTCATTTCAGCATATCAGGACATTGCCCTTTTTATTCTATTTTATGAAATTGAATATGTGCTCTTTATATTGCATTTGTTTTATAAACACCAAAGAAGTAACCATCAGTTATTCAGTCGCAAAGTCGAGAAGGGAAGGCAAAATCATATGAATTTACTTTGGAAGAGTTGCGAACAATATTGCGATGTGAGACCAGGTATCCTGCGAGAGTAAGCGTCTCCTGTTTGCATGTAACACCTGCTGTCGCAACAGTTCCATGAAAACCTAGGTGATTGTCTCGATGTACATATTGATGTATATACACAGCAGGTAAAGATTGTTGACAGTCATTCAATCGCAATTCAGAATGTCATTGATCATTCTTGAAACAGGGATCTCGTATGTTTTTATAAGACATGTAGAGATACCGTTCGTCCTTTTAAAATAAATCATATTTTTTAAGAGACAGTAATTCTTCCATTTTGCCCCTTCATATAAGTTTTCACTGTCCACTTCTTATGGTTTGAGATCGTCTCTCCAGAATACAGTTTACTTCTTCTAATATGATTCCATGTTCGACCCTTCGCCTATGTTTTTTTGTATCACCCCATCAGACGCTACTTAGGTGAAAGATTATTTTGAAGTTATGTTTTTGAATTTTAATTATCCGAATTTCAAGGTAACAGACATGAGATATTGTACTTAACTGATGATAATATTATGCATGCACATGCACCTTCAATAAATACTGACATATATTTCTGAGGCTAAAAAACGTTTCTGCTCACTAAATCTATGCTAGCTATCTTGAGCTGCCCATCTAGGATTTGTTTTGCCATTTCCCTATAGTTTTCTTTATACCATGACTGCTTTTCATAGTGACTCTTTCATCTAATATGGTCCTTATTCAAAGTCAAAATTTCCTAAATTGGTAATTGCAAAGGACCAAGCATTGGTGGCTGACGCAGATGCAATGACAACATACCCCCTTGTTTTTCATTCTTTCATCGAGATAATTTATACCAAGGGCGGAGGAGGTGGGTCGGAGGTCAGCCCGCCGGGGAGGGGGTGTTCCAGCCTATGAGTTGAGACAAAATAAAAACGAGTCAAATCAGCCTTTATGGTAATTTTCTGGGAGGGCAGGTTGGATCGTCCTGATCCCAGATCCCTCTAGTTTGCACTGTTGTTTTCCAGGAAATGTCACAAGTAAGCCTATAGCATAGTCAGACATGTCAGACTGAGATCGTGGTGTTTTTATTGATATCGTATCCCCTTCTATAGAACCTGACTCGCCGACATGAGTACCCTACAGAGTGTCAAGTGAATTCCCCTGATAAGCTTTATTAAAACAAATCGATACCCACAACAGAAAAAAGAAATGTGCGGAAAATGCGCGCGGACGTATTAGTAAAACGTGTAATGGTAGCTTCTTAGTTTATCAAGAAAGCCATGGCTCCGTTGATCGATACGACATTGACTTTGATATCAAGTTTGGCCTTCTTGATTTGTTTTAGAGAGCAGAGAAATGGAAAATGGGGATGTGCGGAAAGGGGGAGGGGAAGAGAGAGAGAGGGGGGGGGGGGGGGGTTGGAAGTGAAATATTACATAGGGTTACTCCTTTGTTGTAATGTATTTGGTACAGAGTCCCCTTCCCCCTTCCAAGAGGAGAAGATAAGTCCTGATCAAAAAGCAGATACAACAAAAGGAGGCATCTTTTTGGTTTAGTTGAACAGTCTTTTTCCAACAAGCATTTGAATCTCTGCACACTCAAAGGTTATACAATGTCAGGGAAAACTAAGCAAACGGAGAAAAATGCCATAAACATTGGAAAATATAAAACTCAGTTCCCACAAGGAGAGTGATGTTAGTGGCCCGGGAAGAGTAAGCAACCCTTTCTTGCAGTCACACAATAAAATTGATATTCAACCACTCCTATTGTATTCTAAGATATAAACTTTTCTACCGACAGATGCCTGCTTCATTGACATGATTCATAATTTTAAACCTAATCAGTAGATTTTCATTTGAAAAACGAAATAGAAATTTTTTTTCTATACCTAATCAGCATATAAAATATGTATTTAAATATATATAAATGGTAAGAAGGATAACATATGAATGGATAGGAATATAAAAACTAAACTGCAATATCAACCAGATAGGAAGCATGGAAAGTAAAATTTGATACAAACTATAAACAGTTTCCTTATGGGATTAAGGTATTAGGGGGTATAATAACAATATCGTGGAAATCCTAGAAATAATGTACTTCCATATCTTACATATTTTCAGATATTTGATATTTTTAATGTTTCATTCAACTCGTCATGAAAATATATGGTAACGAACATTGCCGAAGTCGTGCGTCTTCGGCCAACTTCGTGGTATTTCATTTTTCTGTTATCAAAACAACCGAAAGAAGAGTATTATACCCCTAAAGCCTTAAAGGCCAAACACAAGTTCCAAAATAAGAATCCAAGAACCATAATCAGTTTAATTGCATACAAAACCATGAGAAATACAAATCCAAATACAACGTCTAAAATGTCTGCTAAGGAGTGGATATCCGGGAGGAGTAAACATCTCCTGTTACTAGCTACAGCCTTCAGAATAGGTCAAAACACGGCAATGTGTAAAATTCAGTACATTTGGATAGATCTATAGCCTAAAATTGTCTTAAATTTTGGAAAATGAAATGGTGAAGTGCTTAATTTCGCCAAAAACACTTTTACAGCGACGAATTCAGTCATAGTATTACCAAAAACACTTTTACAGCGACAAGTCAGTCGTTTACAAATTTTCAAAATGAAATGCTATATAGCTTGATATCGCCAAACGATTTAATAGTGACAAAGTCAGTCATTGTATCACCAAAACACCTTTACAGTGACAAAGTCACTTATACAGATAGGTTCAGAAAGACATGGATCCGTCATTAAATGTAAATCAGAGAAAAAGAAAGTAGCGAAGTGAGTTAGAAGAGAAACGGACGAGGTGAAAACATAAGATTTCAAGAAAAGAGGAAAGGGGCGAGATAAGAGAAGGGGGGAAGACGTTTAACACCATAAGATATTATGATATTACATCATAGACTATCCATGAAACTAAACAGTTGGAATCAGAAGTCATATGAAATTAGGAATGGAGAAAAAACTGAAAAATTGGAAAGATAAGGAGGAGATCCCCTACATGACGACCTTACAATGACCACAGCGGAACACACACAGGTGAAAAATGGAATAACAGACGGAGACATCGTGATGAATAACATCAAACCATTGAAGAATAAGGGCAGCATAATGTGCAAGAATTATTATCAAATAACCAATGATAGGACGGGTTAGTGCAGTGGTTGCGCATTCGCTTCTCATCTCTAAGGTCCCGTGACAATATCTTGGTTCGGCAAAGGGGTCTTACATGGGAGGGTATGGCGGGTCCAGGGAGAATTTTTCCCGGGTACTCTTGTTTCCTCTTGCTCTAAGGACCCCCTCACGAAAATATCTTAGCAAACGTACGACATCAATATAAGTTGTAACTTGTTTGTTAAAAACGTTGTAAAACAAATCAAGTTTAAATTTAAACCAAAAATATTATGATGGCTGTGTGCTGACTTCTTCATGTCAATGACAATTCGTTTTTAACCTTGTTATATCAGAATGTCTCTTTACATAAAGATGCACCAAATCGGGGACATAAAGTTATAAATAACACAGCCTTAATTTTATGTTTCACAGACATTAACTCTGTCAAAGGGACAATAAAAATTCCTGGCGTGTGACGCTAGGCACTGTGGCCTGACAAGTCTGAATATTATTGATTATGTACCATCTAGCCATATAGTGATGGGGATAGACCTCGGTTGATGTTTTCCCCGCTTCGTAAAAACTATCATTAAGCCACAAAAGAAAAATTCAATAGCCCTAAAAGTCAAAATAGTAACTTACAAAAGGGAAGCTTCGACAACATACCTTAAAATTTTGTATGTAGGACTTGTTTGAGAGTTCAGGTTTCGCAAGTCACATTGAGATTACAAAAAAGACAAAATCATGACAAAATATACCGTAGACTTTATTACGTAAAGCAAATTTGATATTATAGGAAAAAAGTCAAAAGGCACGAAAGGTGGAAAACCTTAATCGACCCTTTTAAATTCTGACCTGCTATTCATAGGTATCATCCTCATGAACCAGTGCAACAATGAATGCCGTACAAAACACAACATCTCGTTGACCATAATGTTGAAATAAACATAAAAGAATTACCTATCAGTTATATGTCGCAAAGTCGAGAGGGCATGGCAAAATTATTAGAATTTCCATGGGAACAGCTCCGAACCTCGGAATAAACAACATTCCGAAACGAGACCAGATGCCCGGGGAGAGTCAGCATCTCCAGCACCATGAAAACTCGTCAAATTCGTTGTTCATATCAGGTATATATGTCTTGTTGGTTATGATGAAAACCATTCAATCGCAATTCACAATGTCACTGATCACTCTGGAAAGAGGGATCTGATATGTAATTTCAGATGTAACCCATCCAAATACACCAACATATTATTTTGGTGATTGACGGTACTAGCAAGCTTGCTATGATTCCATAGGACCATGAAGCAAATACTCCCTAAGTGAGAAGTACCTTTTGGTCTTTGCGAAATACAGAGTTACATACCATTTGATACGGTATCTGACGTAAAACCATTTTGACGTCATGAAAATGGTATGGTAACGTCAATTTTATACCGTCATTTCCCAGAGGTTTAGGACCATTTCTAAAGAATTTGATGACGTCACATTCAGTCTACGTCTCAAACGGGAAGTAACTCTGGTTTTCAAAAGATCCAACATGATAAATACAAGGAAAATATTCTTAAGAACAATAGATGAATACAGACTGCTAAATCGGTGAATACAGACTGCTAAATCGGTGAATACAGACTGCTAAATCGGCTTAGATCATGAGAACACTACAAAATTTCAACAAGGTAAGAGAGAATTCACAAATTCAACCTGCCTTAAGTTTCAACAATCAAACTATCAGGAACGCTTTCTAAAGGATGACTTTATTATCAGGACATACCCCCCCCCCCCCCCCCCCAGAACAGTATCAGAAAATTACAATCAAAAGGCATACAAAGTCCTGAAGAATATACACGCATCCCCATCCCCAACCATGAAAACAATAGAACATATTCTCAAGAGACGAGAAAAGGCGGACGAACTGACGGAGACAATAGCAGCACACATTGGATACATAAAGGACAACGAATGATCACAGAATTCAGTGTATACGTGCATAAGAGTTCAGAGGCCAGGCCGTGCTTTATGTTTCTCAGTGCAAACTGTATGTTAACTTGTGATTTCTTGCTGAATGAACGAAAATGCACTTCATAGGTAATATATTTTGCAATATTTATTCAAGAATAATATAGCTTGTTTAAAAAAAAAGAAAAAAAAAGGCTTAGGTACATATGCAATTAAAAGTTCGCATGCAATATTTCGGATGGGTTAGGAATGGGGGTGCTCACAAAGAAACACCTTGGTTCCAAAACGTCATACCATTTAACATATATGAAAACCGAAAATATTACAGTATGTTTTTACTTTAAATAATAGAGGGGTTAATTTTTTATAGAGGGGTTAATTTTCAATAGACCCCTCAGGGGTTAATTTTTCTATTGCCTTTCTGTCATGGATCTGCATCTTCGAAAGTCATAAGTCTTCTAAGGTTAAGTCTGAAGGAAGCTAGTCTGGTCCATGCTGCAAATTTATCAGTTCTTAATTGATGCTATTGAATTTGAAGACGTTTAACATTTGAATTATATTTGAACTTAAAAGCAGCATTTCCCCCTAGATGCTATCCACGATAATAATGTAACAGGGATACAAATCCTTGGAACACATCCGTATTGGTATTGAAATACACTTAACTTTGTTAAATTTGACAACTAAAAGCAAAGGAGCAAGTGATAATCCACAATTGAGATTAGACCAAACACCCGATGAGAGTAAACACCATTCTCAATAGAGTTGATTTCGATGCTTTCAGTATTGTCACAACGTATTAAGGACTGTAGTGAGGTAAGCGAAGGTGATACTTGATGAACAGTATACTAGTGAGTTAAGCGAATTTGATACACATTATAATATAGAATTTAATAGTAACATTATAACGTAATAGTGAGGTAAGCGAAAGTGATACATAATGAACATTAGACTTTGCTAAGTTTTGGTATCAAATAAATTACTTGTTATTATTTAAACAAGTCTCTATACTTCCGTGCAAAATATTTATTTGATGTTTGGACTTGAGCAAGTATAAGAATGAGCAAGTCTAAGAAATCTGAACTTAAGATCTTAAAAAAGTAAGCGGCATCCCTTTAGAACCATCGCTTGCTTCTAAAAAAGTTCATTATGGACCAGTTGAAGTTGTTGATAATATAGAAAGTGTCCACCCTCGAGGTTTTATCATAGGCTTGTAGAGGAGAGGATTTTGTGCTGAGTGGAGGATTTTTACTTAACTGTAATACCTCGCCCCTGTGGATTTTACTGTACTCTACATTTCTTCTCCTGCCTTTTGTCGATTCTAGGGAAATGACATATTTTTCCTGTATTCTGAATTTATTGATGTAACAAATCAATTTACGACATGAATGTCTTAATTTAATGTTTTCATAAAAAAAATCTTCTGCATTCTAATATTCAGATGAATAGAGAGAATATAGAGAAAAAGAGAGATAGAGGGAAGATAGAGCTTTGCAATGATCACAGCGGGACAATCTAATAGAATGAAGATAAGAAAGGGGAAGATCCACAAAAAGAGAACGTCAAGGATGGTAAGTGGGCATATCATTTTGCTGCAATCTAAATCCAAGATGTTGATTAGAAATATCAATATTGAAATATATGTTCTATTGTAAAATTTCAGTGGACCATATGCGCATTTCAACAAGTAATGTCCAATCAACGTAAGGCCGGGTTAGCGCAGTGGTAGCGCGCTCGCTTCTCACCTCTAAGGTCCTGGGTTCGAATCCCAGATTCGGCGAAGGGTCTTATGTGGGAGGGTAGGTGGTC
Source organism: Pinctada fucata (assembly GCA_028142955.1). Lineage (NCBI taxonomy): Eukaryota > Metazoa > Mollusca > Bivalvia > Pterioida > Pteriidae > Pinctada > Pinctada fucata. Next base: position 27,883,109 of record AP027110.1, on the reverse strand, counting down.
CCCCACCCAGGCCTCAGTATGAGGTTTTTCTCCGGGTATTCCGGTTTCCTCCTGCTCCTTGGAGCCCCTCACGCCAACATCTGAGCCAACGTGAGACATTAATATAAGTTGTGTAACTTGTTTGTTAAACGTTGTAAAATTAATAAAGTTTAATTTTTTTAAAATGTCCAATCAGTTATGCTCCAGGTCGAAAAAGAGGAAATCCTAATATTATGAGAGCAAAAGTCTGAACTTGACCTAAACTTTCTGCAAAAGAATTTTGCTTAGAACAGAGCTATGCCTCCAGAGAGATACCGAATCATTAAAAAGCAGAAAAGGTGTTCATCTTTTCTTATTTTCACCTTTGCCCATGATGACATAGGTATTGCAGAGGTCGGGTTGAACGCAAGGTGAGAAATAGAATTCTGACGCGACCTCTACTCCGTGCTTTGAAATCGATTGTTATCAGAAAGAAGATGATATGGAATCTTAATTTGATGAAAAGTCAACCCTAATAGTATTCCACGAAATGCCCTCCTTCATTTTGAAAATAGCTCAGATATAGAGAGGGAAGAGAGAGAGAGAGAGAGAGAGAGAGAGAGGTATGGTCAGGACCTCCTTCAATTTGCCAAAGATTCATGGTTTCCCCGTTTGTCAGTATAATTTTTTTCAGAACAATAGGATGGACGACCCCCCCCCTTCCCCCATGATGGGCTGAATCCCTAACCCTGGACAAAATTCTGGATCCACCTATGTTGTCTCTTTTTATATCTTAAGGTATTGACTGGGATATTGATGAATCTAATCGATGTGTGATGTACGTGTCTATAACTGTGACGAACAGCTTATGTTTATTGTTATATATCCAAGGTTTTATTTTTGGTAGCTCCTTCGACAGCTGCCTCGGTTGCCCTAATAGTAATTGCAACACCGCGGGAATTTGTCTGGTTTGCAGACAGACTTAAGCCACGTGATCAAAAGTTTCATTACGTCATGATCGCGTGCAGACTGAAAACTTAAATGCAAAAACTAAATCTGTCAGAGGTCAATATGTACTCGATGACGCTTATCTTTCAACCTTCCGCGATAGAAATTACTCCTTGATTTTAAATTTGAATCTAAGAATTCCGTTTCAAATGTGTGTTTTATTAATAGAATAGAAGTTTTAATGAGTTCTAGAAAGTTATTCAGATTTTCTCTCTACCACGTATGCATAGCAGACGACATGTTTCATCAAGCATGAACTTGATTTATCCTCCATGTTGTATTCAAAGTTATAAATAGAAACATTGTGCAAATGCACTTAATGTAAAACCTGCACAATATTGCGCAGTGCAGAGCCCGGATACAAGAGAGGGCTTTCTCTATACGAACATAAAGTTGGATCCAGATCTCGTCCAAGGCTTGCGACCCACAACTGTTACAAGTGATGCATTAATACGTGCATTTGAATGTGCAATAAGCAGGAAACTTGCACCATTCCGCGCAGTCGTTGCACATCACTTTGTTACGCAATAGTTTATAAACTAAATACACAATCCCAGGACTATTTTCATTCTGTTTTCATGGGACCTCGGAAAGAAGTCAAATTAGTGTTTCTTAGAAAAGTGTCTTTGTCTTTCGTATCTTTATAGATCTATATATATGGAAGTGTTAACCTGGATCTAAAATCATTTGCGTGACGGGAATGTATCTATATTTGGGAACCTACGACAAAATGGTGCCGCGTTATAGAGTCATCCACTATTGTGAGAAATGAAATGGATCCACCAAATCACAACTTAATCGTGGATAATATGGCATATAGAGTCTTAATTGAGATGATACATATCAATTCACGGATATGAATCATCTGCATGGTTACCGACGCTTTCACCATTGATGTGATACACAATGCTATCTTACCAGGAAAAATATATGAAAAATAATCACCAAATAGTTAAAACACCACGCCAGGCATCAACGTTTGACAGGAATACAAAGAAATGAGATCAGGAAAGCTATTCCTAATGCTAGAGTCATTAAACATGCTCTACTCCACACTACTACAATATGCAAAGGTCAATGACTGAGCTGATAGCAGGGGTTTAACCTTACCTGACCTCCGAGCCCGTGCAACGTAACGCTATATGGTCAAGCTGACAGAAACGCGGTCACTCCGAGCCTTCCCGCTTCGCTTGGTACGACCTCAATTGCCCTCGAACGAGTCGTCGGATCAGCCTTTTTTCTGAGTGAACACATGTTCTGTGGAATATACATGGACAAATATCACACAAAAATCGATGTACACAGGTATAAGGATAACAAAGTATCACTAATAAAACGGAAGAATCCCTTGTTTTCAAATTATTCACAGTTTTTGAACAAGAAAGCCGGCATGGGTATACGAAGTATAATGTTAAGTTGACCTCGGATTTTTTCATTGCCAGACAGTGTTTCATTTCTCCCAACCTTACACGATGACGGTGCCATTTTGGGCGTAGTAATTTCAAGTAAGCTACGTTTGATTGGTTGAAAACAAATTGATCCAAGGCGTTTACATGAAAGAAAAAATCTGATTGGCTACAGAATTTAGAAATGTCTCTGAGCCAAATCATGCTTGTACTGCCGGTCTAAATTTATGATATGTCTATTTCCGAAATAAAAAAAAATGGAGGGAAACGATGGTGTCTTTATTACCATTTTTACGTAAGCAAGGAGAATTCCCTAGAATATGATTCATTCGGGATTGTCTTTCAGTCGTGCAGGTTCCCGCTCAAACAAAAGACAACATTTCCTGATTAAACACGGCCATTACAAAATGGCGGATACCCTATAAATCTATTTCAGTCAAGAAATAAAGTATTGTATTGTTGCCTTTTCTGTCTGGAAATTTAATGATCTAGATTTAGTTCCTCCAAATTAAAGCATTCATGTATACCTCTCTAAACATGACTCCATTCTAAACCTATATATTCATACATTGATGCTATCTAATCAATAGAGAATCAATCTTATATATTATATTTTTGTAGATCCCTTTGACTATTTCCTTTATTATTTTTTTTGAGAAATGGAGGGATGTAATTTTTTTTTCTAAAATAATATGATAAATATGCTAAACGCTAAAATGTGTGAAAGTGTTATGAATATTAATTTCAAAAGAACTTGAATAAACATTGTTTAGATAGTCAACATTGGATTGTTAAGGTCGAATAAGTGATCATTTATAAAAAAGCAAGATAATCCAATTTACATTATTTTTTTTTAGGATAATGCAAATTATCATAATTAGTGTATGAGTGTATGAAATAATTAAATATCAGTTAAGTATCTTCGCGTGAAACATCCCGAATAAACCTCTGATATTTTTACAATCATATTTGACTTAAAATCTAAAATGATTTAAATTCAATTTGTACAAGTGTTTGCAAAATGCAAGGAAAAATGAATCACGAAATAAAACTAATATATATTTATGTTAAATATTTGATAATAGGCAAATTATAAGGAAAACATTCCTTTCTACTACAGTCAAATGAAGAGATCAACCCTAAGTATCTAAAACCACAAACAGAATTGTTTTATTGAAATGAATGAAACTGAAATTTCAAAGACGATTAAAGATGAATATGATGCAGATTTTGGTTAACCAAAGGGATTAAGTAATAGAATAATGTCAACAGGGGAAACCGTAAGCTTTTGAAACAGGTGACTTCTGCGAAGAATTGTGGTACAAATGAAAAAAGCGTGATTTGATAGTTGTTTATAGTTTGGTTTCTTATCCTAAAATCTCTAATGTTGATGTTCAGATTATCCAAAACTTTAAAAGAATAAGTTCTGTCAATAAGGTGATTATAAAAAGGATCGTTATGCTATATCGTTTCAAAACATTTCACATATTATCAACTCGAAATCAGTGAACGGAAGTCAACAAAAAACCCAAAATCAGAATTTAAAAATCACAATCAAAATGCTACAAATCCTTGAAAAAAATATAATATATCAGAATTGTCAAGTGAAAAAAAGAATATATGGCAAACAGAGGATGACAATAAGACAGCTTCATGAATGACCAATTAATCTGATGAACAATCTCAGTACCACAGTATTGTATATGTGGTGAAGAACATACATTTTAAGTCTTTGTAACTTGGATTTCCTCTGTGTTGATCATGAGCATTACCGTTGGGGCATGTTAAAAACATACATGTTGGACTGAAATGATTAGAACAGAACATACGGCGGATACATACATTTTAATGTTTAGCAAGCTTACTATAATTTTAACTATTCCAAAAAGACACATGTGTTCGATTTAAAAAATGTAATGGAATTTCGAGAAATGAAAACATTTTCTGGCAAAAATATAAGGGAAAATAATGTCACAGTATTTTTTGTTAAATTTTTCTCTTTCATGTATATAACCATTCAACTAATGGCTAATTTTTGTATTCCTGTTTTCCAGGTATGTTACAAAATACGTAGTAACTGTGGAATTATATTAAACCGTTTTTATTCGGTTTGAGGACATGCGTTTCTTTAATGTATATAAATTCAAGCAAAGTCTTTCTACGAAACTCATAGCTATATTTCCTGTTAATCAAATTTATTTCAAACATAATAATTTACAAGTAGACATTTTTCATAACAAAATATATTCATTGAATGTTCAAGAAAAATTGAATATGCATCTAATTTTGTACTGATTTGATAGTTTAGAAAAAAACATAATCATATTTCATATTCATGTCAGAATGGCAAAATAGTAATTGTTCCTAAACATGTTTAAAGTTTTCATCCTCTTTCATTAATTGTGCGCGATGACTGATAATATATGTAAGTCAAGGTCAAGGTGATTGAGCATTCGCCATTTTATGACATATTGAAAGTCACGTACATCACATATTTGTATTCTATGTACTAGTTAAATACTATAGGGCATATACGTATATGTATGTATTTTTCCCAATGGCTTACAATATCAGATGACCTAGATCTCATTACACTTCTGTGTGATTATAAACATAAACTAAATGATCCCTTCCTGTTGGGGTTAAGTTTGTGTCCTTAAATTTGACATTTTGATACACATTGCAATAAATATAGGAATATTCAAGACATAAATATCCAAGTAAATATGTTTGTATAATGTCTAAATTATCAATATTTTAAAAATTTAATACTGCAAACATAAAAAAGAGCCCAATGGATTAAATGATTCGATGTGTAAATTTACAGAATAAAGGAAAATGTATAATTCCTTTTCAATTTGACTTTGGTTTAAGTATCTATTGATAATTTGATAATTAGCAAGTATGTTGCTTAAAAATATAAATATATTTCTTTTGGTCTAAAAATTTCCTTGACTCATTAATATACATAGAGGATGTAAATTCATGTGCGTATTAAAGAAAATATTTTGTATATAATGAACCATTTTAAGAAAAATACATATTAGAACTAGAACTTTTATTACAAACGAAGAATTGTGATATTTAAAGAAATTTTATTTAAAATAAAAATAATGATTTTGAATGGTTAATTCGAGAAAGATTGAAAGATTGAACTTTGAAAAAAGACACTTTTCTATTCCGTCATTTAAAAGGTATAATCTCATTATTATATTTTGATTGTGAATCTCTCTAGAATACCTAAAACAAATCTTGTGAAACAAAAATTGAAAGTATGTATGAAGTTTAAAATCTGACATAAATTCAACGCATCATGATTTATGGAACTCAAGAAACATAAAAGCTAAAGCCCTCATCATTTTCATATGTTCTTTTCTATAATAAACAATATTTTTTTCCAATAAGATATAGAAAATGAATAATTTGTTTTGTCACATCTAAAATCAACAATATAAAATAGAATTATGGTTGTAACTAATCATTTGCATAAAAAGAGGGGAGACAATGAACATGTTCATTTGTGATATTTGACATGTTAAACGTCTTCAATTCAGAACAGATAAATGTGCAGCATGGACCAGACATGCACGTTTCGGGTACTTAACTCTCGTCAGTGATCCTCAATCTATATAATGTTATATGACCAAAGACTGTGAAAGTTATGTCCAAATAACAGGACGGGTTAATTTATAAGATGTTCATGTTAATTTTTGAGAGATGGACATGTTAATTTTTGAGAGATGTTCATGTTTATTTTTGAGATGTAAATGTTAATTTTCGAGACATGTACATGTTAATTTTTGAGATATTGTTCAGAATGGAGAATCTTGGAAGCAGTGTACATCACTTCGTTTTTCTCTATTTTCTCAATATATAAGTGAATAAGATTCAAGATTTATTGATTTCCGAATAAACATGCGGACATACATCAATACATGACAACATATAGCTCGAACTAAATATACATAAAACTACAACTATACCAAGATTAAAAGTCAAACCCGAAATCAGATTCCGAAATTCACAATTATGGGGCTTACAAAAAAATTTTTTTTTAAAGAAGATTAAGTACAGAATGAAATGATTTTTGAAAATGATAAATACATCAGAATTGTTTTTTTACTGTGCAGTAAAATGTATGAAAATTGTTTTAAAAGCTACAAATAGCTAAAAATAGTTAAATAAATTCTAATAGCACATAAATAATTTGGAGTCCGAAATAGAGAGAATCTATAAAATGAGCTTATGAAGAGCAAAACTCTAGATTTGACCTTAAATTAATGCCAAAGATATATTAAATTAAGTGTATTAAAATGATGAAAATAGATATATCAATTTTAGAATTGCTTAAGATAGATAGGTTTTCTCCGAGGACAATTCCGTCTCTACCGACTTCTAACTAAGGTACTAAGAAAAGAACAATTATATAACCAAGTAGTGCCTCACTCATATATTGCTTGTTCATAAATTTCAGTTTTCTAAATTAAGCGTGGCTGATAACAAAAATTTGAATTCCTTTGTTTAAGTATAGTAGAAGACAAAGGAAAATATGCACATTTAGTTACACAAAGAAAGGAATTTTCCAAATACTAGTAGTTTATATAATAAATATAAACGACTTCGGCCAAAGCATAATTGAAAAAAAAGGAGAAAAGGACTAGAGACAAAGTTTTTCTGTTTTTTTTTAACGGGGTTTTGAATATTAATGTATGTTTGCTTAACTCATTATTGCTTTTTGAACTCAACTATCAGTTTTATGTAGTAATGAGTTATTATGGTAATGGATAAACTATTATCTACTTAAAGATTCCTACTAAAATCATAGTTCCCTGAATTCTGAATTCCTCCAGAGACATTAATATATTTTTTTTACCAATATCAATATTTTAAGCGATAGCTTTTCGGTAACGCCTTGAAATGCAGTTTTAATTCTTTCCTATTCAGAATATATTGCTTGTTTTGATTTTAACTCATTTTGTAAACTGTATTAAATTGCTTGATTCCATTTTGTAGAAAAAAAATCAGTACATATCGATTTCATCTTTTTTTGTGTAGCACTTATAAGGTGTAAAAATATTCATTTTTTTAATCACTGATTTCTCATTTAATAAATCTTAATTTTCTAATTTTGTAAATTTCTTTTATGTTGGATTGAAGGTCCTGGAAATAAACAAACAAAAATTTCTTCTTGTCAAATGTTTCTGTTTATTTTGACAGTTTGAAATGTGTTTTATTCATGTAACATGATTCGATGTCTACTAATTTGAATTCTAGACTTTTTTTTATTGTTTATATTCATATCTTTTCCTTTTATCTTTAAATAGAAAACATCTCAACTTCCATTTTGTTTTTGTCAACTGTGGATAAACAGATACTGATCAATAAAATATTAACAAAGTCAGGAAAAAAATATTCTTTATCAAATATTCCTGTGATTATTGATTTTGAAATACATATTATCATGGAGATAATTTAAATGTGTAAATTCTAGTAATGTAAATTCAAATTTAAATTTTAATTTATAATTTAAATAAACTCAAAATTTATGAATGTTTTGGATGATTTGGAACATACAAATCTCGGAATATTCCTATTTCTAAATAAGGATGACTGTATTGTTATCACAATTTTGAGGACTCGTTTCTTTATAACTAATGATCAAAATAGTAATCTTTATTACATCGCTTTAATTGTCATAACTTCCGCTGGACGTAATTGAAGTTAAAATGTTATTTTAAGAGAATTGCTTACCTCTTTACTGAATTGAATTATTTTGTAGAAAATTTCACATAGAAATTATTGACCAATGAGAATAACATACATTTGAATCTCTTCGGATAAGTATAAAACCTTATTTCATACAAAAACTGTACTATTTTGGAAAAATACAATTAATATCTAAATACAATAAGTAGAATATGGAATATTTCATATATCATTATGCCTTTTCCATATCAAAATAACACATGTGTAACATAACTGTTCATTTATAGATAGAACAAGCTAATGATATATAGGTAAAAAAGTATGTATATATAGATACTGCTAACATGTAATATAATAGAAATATAATGTATAAATATATCTCTACATTAAAACATGTCGGTACTGTGACTAGTAGGCTATTAAAAACAACCGACATGTGCTGGTTTATCTACGATCCATTACACGAAATCTTTACATTTACATTAATGTTGTGCATAGGTAAAACCACTAGAAGTTTGAAAATTACATACATAGCGACGAGTATAGTCTACCTAACAAAATACCACCCTCATTATATGAAAAGAAAAACATCTTTATGGCATATACAAACGCCATGTTTTCTGTCAGAGAGAGAGAGAGAGAGTTCCGGTGAGAAGAACTTGTACTTCCGGTTTCTCTTTCTGTTGAACAGTTTCACGAGCATTTTAATTTCTTTTTTCATACAAGCTTCTTTGAAATCCTTATTTCCATTTTAATGACGAATTACCATTGTTACAAAGCTTTTTGTTTATACTACCTTCTTTAAAAAATCAAAATAAATTAGAAGAGTAATATTTTCAACTAAATTCAGAGATTACTTTTTCGTTCGATTTTTTTTCAAAAAGGAAAGAAATAACGGATTATAGGTTTAATTCCAGATTTTAATTAGAGATTTTAAAGTATATTGCAATAAGGTGTATTATTATCTTCTTTCATCATCTTTAATCAGGGAATTTTTATTCTTTCTCACAATACGTTCTTTGATGATCTGTTCGGAATAATCAGTAGTGATCGCTGTAAAAATTAATCAAGAATGATTAGTTATTCTTTCAACAGGGGATGAGAGAACAAAATCAGAATTTGGAAAGTGAAAAATGAACCTTGATGTTAAAAAATTTTGCAGTTGAAGACAGAAGTCGGGATAAATTTTTCAAAACGAATATTAAGATATATTTTAGACCGTAATAAGTAATATTTCTTTCATCCACAAAACATAGAAGATAGAATTTAGAACAATAAGAACAATTGGTGTATTTTCCTTGTTCTGTCTATCATTTCACAATTCTCTTTCAACAGAAGGTTTTGATTTTAAAGATATATATGTTATAACGATGTTTTGAGAATGAAAAACTAAAGTTCATAATTCAGATAAAAGGAAAGATAGATAATACAATTTGTAGTATATAAAAGGAAATAAATTAATGATTGGGTACATAGGTCGAAAAATTGCAGATATAAAGGAAATAAATTCGTACAAATCATACGTTTGTAAAAGAAATTCTGCTGCTTTTCTTTCGGATTAAGTACATTAACAGGCTTATTCGATATAACAAATATATTGTAAATAAATGAAGTCAAACAATGATAATGAAAATTGAAGAAGAATGAAATGACTTAATAGTTTAATTCTATCTCTCGTGAAAGTTTCAAAAACACATACACAGATAGATATACAAATAAAAAAGTAAGTTTCGTTCCTTCATGGAAAAAATGAAGAAATGATATTCATAAAATGAAAATTTTAAAAGTAAAACTGTAAAACGAATATTTAGAAATCCCTTAAATTCAGAACATCTTATTAAATAAAAATAAAAAAAATTAATCTGAATTGCCGAATAAAATGATTTACCATGGTAGAATCATCTTAAAGATAATATTAAAATCACATCTAACAAATAAGATCTGGACAAAATTGTCAAATTCTTTAATCTATTGTTGGGTTAATTAAATCAAGATAGACAATTTTTTTTAAGTTCATGAGTATTAAAAAATCTCTTGATGGAATATTTTGACAAATTTTCATCCGTTCAATTACATTTCAGTCCTTTCAGAGTAAAGTTTCAAAACATAAAAGAATAATAAAATTTTAAAAAGAGATTAACAAAGAGTTTTTATAGACAAATTTTCAATGACATTTGTCAATTCTTTCAAAGAATTGTTCCGAAAGTTGAATACAAGAACATGTTTTGAAAGAAATGCACAGAAAATGTTTAAATTTGTAATGCATACATGTATCACATAATAATACGGAGAGTTTGTTAAATCCACTTTTTAACATGTGTAAGCAGAAAATCCCCTAAAGATTTATTTTTGTAAGACAGATCAATAGGTTATATTGATTATTCCGTGTACTGCTTCCATACTTCTTATTCAATAATATTCAGTACATAAATATTCAAATTAAATCATATTCAATGCAATGAATTGTCATCTATGTAGTACTGCACGTCTAATTGCAGATAATAAAGATATTTCAACTTCGATTATCCTTTTTTCAGAAAGAAAAGAATCTTAAGATCATATAAATCTTCAATTCTTACCTCTCAATAACTAGACATATATTCAAAAATAAAGAGAATTTCAAAACTTGCTCTAAAAGGGTTCAGAACCAGACAAACAAAACAAAACAAACGTGTAGAAGAAAAACGATTGTCAAAATTTCATAATGCAGGAGTTTCAATTGAGTGTAATGATTTGTTACTTTTTAACAAGTGAATGAAACCCAAACAGAAGAGCCGAAATCAGAGACTTTCAAATTCTGGAAAAATACAAAACTGAGCTTTCATATGCGAAAAGAAAAATAAATTCTAGAACAAGTTATACTCGAAAAAGCTTTTTGTTTCTTCCAATTAAGAGATATCTTTGCGAAACGATCTGATGTCACGCTCCATCTGACCATGACGCACTCTTGATATTTGCACATAATAAATTCTTCATGTGTTTTATTGTGAGAATTGAATCAAGATATAGCCATTGCTTATTACCTTGATACCAGGGCACGAAATTGAAATAATTTCAGACAAACGAACGACTAAAAAGTTACTTCTATGTAAAAAAAAAATAATTGAAATGTTACTTTGTTGTTATCTGATTGAGAAATAGAAGGAAAAAAATCAAAAAGCCAAACAAAATTAAGTAAAGTAAAATAGAAATATGATTGTATGTACTAAACACGTAGTCTGGAAACATATACAAACTATTGAAGAGCAGACATTAACAAGATACATGTCAATAAGATTCTCCTAAATGACTATATGAAAATATTAGTAATATAAGCTATTCGTCAACCTAAAATAGGTTTTCAACTTGCATTTTTAATGTTACATGTCTTCAAATCATAGCATAATTTAAAAACAGATACATTTACAGCAATGACAAGGCCTGCACGTTTCGGGTACTTTACCAGCATCAGTGATCCTCAATTCAAACAAAGAAATATGGACAAAGACAGGACGTTAGTCTAAAAACATATCAAGATGGGTGGGATATGATGCTACAGGATCCAATTTTCAGAAATTTCGAGAAGACTTTATATCATATCCTAAAATTGTTAGTTGATTATTAACGAGCGTTAAGTACCCGAAACGTGCATGTCTGGTGCATGCTGCAAATCTATCTGTTCTTAAGTGATGCTATCCAATTTGAAGACGTTGAACAATTACAAATGATTTTATTGAATTTCTGGTAATCGTCTTTTTGAAATATACATATACGAAGTCTTCTTGTCATTTTGAGGTAAGTTTTACGGTAATTCACACATTCGATAAATAAAAAACAATATTGAAAAAAAATTGTAAATATTTCTACCAGTAAAATTGTAAATAATTCTACCAATAAAAAAACAATATTGAAAAAAAAATTGTAAATAATTCTATATATAATTTTGATTTAAAACAATATATCATTAAACATGATATATTGTTTTAAATTAAAATTCAAAACAGAGGTTAATAAAGCAGACCTAAATTTCTATATTTTCTATAAAATGACGCTTTTAGTTTTAAATATATTTAATTTACGTTTATCAAAACATATAATGGAAATGAATATCAAAATCAACCGAATTTTTTGCCCATGTTTTAATTTCAATATAAATATTTGATTAATAGAATTCAAAAGTTTACTTCCTCAATCTGATATGATTTTGTGTTTTGTGATTGACTTCCATTATATGGACGAAATATTGATTGATGGAGAACATGCATTCCCATGTTCACAATGTATTCTTCTAAAATATATGCAAGTATTAAATGTATTCAAATTCAATAGCATTATTTAACAACAGACAAATTTGTAGCATGGACCAGACGTACATGTTTCGAGTACTTAACCCTCGTCAGTGATCCTCAATCTAAACAATGTAATATGGCCAAAGAGTGTGAAAGGTATTATGTCCAAAATGTACTGAAAGACTTTGCAGAAAATCAGTGTAAAATAGAATCTTTTTGAAATGAAATGTAACGCATAATTGTATTATTGAAATTGTGATCAATATAATGATTCTTCGACATACATAACCCCTCCCCCAAACAAAAACCAAATTCATTTTACATGAAAAAGAATCAATTATATAAAGAAAAGTGCTTTCCTATGACAAATAGTACATCTTCATTAAATATGTTTCAGACTACGCGATATTAAGGAAGAACTCTTGTATAATATCGAAGTTATACAGATTACAGATGTAAAACATAGGTATCACATTCAGAATTTCAGAAAGAGTTATAAAACTTTTCACTAGGAAGAACAATTTTGAATAAAAAAAAATCCCAAAGTTTCTACTGCAATGTTATATAGTATTTAGAATTTGTCAAATTATGTGACCTACGATCCAATGTAGAGCAATTCACTCTAAGGTTTTAGTATGAGTGATTTGATATTAGATTGTAAGTTATGTTTGATGAAATGACTTAAATATACCTTGGTTTGACATTGACATAAAATCAGAACAGGATCATTCTGAGTTTAATAGGAAAGTGAATAGTTAAAAAAAGATAAAGAGAAATAACCCACAATGTTATCTATTTTGCGTACAGGTATTTTAAACATAGACAATTTCATTCTAAATGATTATAAAGATGTAGGGACATTAATGCCCTTTTATCATCCCTCCATTAATTTTTGTCACATTTCTCATTTAGTTACATCCCTGATGAGACCCTACATAGATTGTGGACCTACTCACTGATTTAAAAAGAGATATATGAAAATTTGAAATAAAACGGGAAGGGGGGTGTCATTAAACTACTTTCTTCCATTTTGAATCTTTTTGGCTTTAACATATCACTGAAGAATTTCTATCTCGGAGGCTGCACTGCTTTTAGAAAATTTTGTCGGAAGGCTGCATCGAATTTAGAAAATTCCGTCTAGAATGCTGCAGCGCATTTAGAAAATTCCGTCTAGAATGCTGCAGCGCATGTATAAAACTTTCAATAGAATGCTGCAGCACGTTTAGAAAATGTCGTCTTTAAGAAAATTCTGTCTAGAATGCTGCAGCGCATTTAGAAATTTCTGTATAGAATGCTGCAGCGCATTTAGAAAATTCTGTATGAAGGCTGCATTGCATTTAGAAGTTTCTGTCTAGAATGCTGCAACGCATGTAGAAAATGTTGTCTGAAGGCTGCACTGCATTTAGAAATTTCTGTCTGAAGACTGCAGCGCATTTAGAAAATTCTGACTAGAAGGTTGCACCGCATTAAGAAAATTCTGACTAGAAAGCTGCACCGCATTAAGAAAATTCTATCTAGAATGCTGCAGCGCATTTAGAAAATTGTTTCTAGAATGCTGCACCGCATTTAGAAAAGTCTGTCTGAAGGCTGCACCGCATATAGAAAATTTTGTCTAGAATGCTGAACCGCATTAAGAAAATTCTGTCAGAAGGCTGCACCACATTTAGAAAATTCTGTCTGAAGGCTGCACCGCATTTAGAAAATTCTGTCTAGAAGGCTGCACTGCATTTAGAAAATTCTGTCTAGAATGCTGCACAGCATTTAGAGAATTCTGTCTAGAATGTTGCACCGCATTAAGAAAATTCTGACCAGAATGCTGCACCGCATTTAGTAAATACTGTCTAGAATGCTGCATCACATTTAGAAAATTCTGACCACAATGCTGCAGCGCATTTAGAAAATTCTGACTAGAATGCTGCAGCGCATTTAGAAAATTCTGACTAGAATACTGCAGCGCACGTAGAAAATTCTGACCAGAATGCTGCAGCGCATTTAGTAAATTCTGTCTAGAATGCTGCAGCGCATTTAGAAAATTCTGATTCGAATGCTGCAGCGCAATTAGAAAATTCTGATTCGAATGCTGCATCGCATTTAGAAAATTCTGTCTAGAATGCTGCAGCGCAGCACAAATACTATTTGGAAGGCTGCTATCTGGCAGCAGAGTTGGGCATTTCATTGTTCTCCATAACAGCGAATCGAAAAAGTCCCTTTGATACTTAAATAAAATTGCATTAAAATTTGTTTGACATTTCCTTCAACAAGGTGAAGAGTTGGAAGACTTCCATTATTAGATAAATAAAGAAAACCCGGGTCGAAACAGGTATTGCTTATATAAGACAATTTCTTTCCTATTTTCTATTTTGCATCCTTGAACTTGTAGGTTTCGAAATCAGAAACCATAAAAAACTGAAAATATGAAAATCAAGAATGCCTTCACATCAAAGCCTTTTCATTTTGTATGCTGTAAATGTCAAGATACTGCAATGTTATTGATGCCAAGTTATTTCTTTCATGTTTTATAAATTGGGTTATATAAATCTATTCGAAAAAAGTTTTGTTATTTCTATTATGATTTAAAGTGTATTAAGTACAATGGTCTTTTTCATTTTTTTCCATTTCTGACTGGTAGGTTATTGAATTTGGAACGAAAATAAGAATGGAAATAAGAAATGGCCTTACCAGACATTGGAGTTTTCTTACTGGACAAGTTAATCTCTAAATTGTTCTTTGAAGATGTTTTACATTTGGGTCTATTTTGAGACTTTTCAGTTGGTTTGCATAAGTTTCAGCTTAGCTATTTGATTCTTTTTCGGCCTTCTTCAAAATACATGCAATTGCATATGTGACGAAGATTAATGGCTGAGAACAACGTTTTATGTAATCTTCTCAGAGACGCTAATTAATAGTCAAACTTAAAGAATCTTCAGCCATTTAAGGTTAAACCAATCCACTTGTCACATGGGTTGACCAAGTGAGCGGTGTTGCTAGCAAACAGGAGATGCTTATTCTTCCTAACACATGATCAAGAAAAGATTGTGAACATATTGTATAAGGTGCAATAATGACAAATATGGCAATGACCATATCCCAATACACAGTACAAAATCGATAATTCAGAAAATCATAAACCGAAGGCATTCAAAATCAGGATAAAACAGGAACCAAATCAAACAAACAAAAACCTCCACCACATGCCAAATAGCAAACTCCCAATACTGGAGAGAGACCAAGTGCCCAGGAAGAGTAAGTATCTCCTGCTTACATGCAATACCCGTCGCTTCTATTCGGCAGAAATATCACATCCGGTTTACAGAGTGTTTGTGATATGCTTTGTCTGGAGTATTGTTTTATTGTGGCGTTATTCAATTTTAATAGAGTTTCTGCTTTGACATAGCAGGTTCCACAAGTTATTATTATGCTTGGAAGGCTTTGACATCACTGGAACTTCATGGTGAAAAGGAAAATATACTACATTCTCTGGCAAAAATGAAAACAAGTCAATGATGCAAAAGTCAGTGAATTGAAGGGTTTACGAACTCACGAAGAACGAAAACGAACATATTAGACATTTTTCAAGTTGACATACTTCGGACTTCGCACTCCGGACTTCGCACTTTAGGGGTCAAAGAAAAGATATCAGGTGCGATTAGAAAAGTGAAATATGAACAATCAAGGGACGAAATGACATTGGAGAGCTTTAAACATATATTTCACTCATGAAAAGAAATAAATTCTTCACCTAAAGTGTTCTAATTCATTGGAATTGAATCAACATTTTGTTTTATGCCAAAGTCCCTTCGAATGTTAAACGTCTTTAAATTCAATAGCATCATTTAAAACCTGATAAATTTACAGCATGGACCAGACATGCACGTTTCGGGTACTAAACCCTCGTCAGTGATTTTAGGTAATTGAGCTACAGTTGGCAAAGAAACAAAGTAGATATAAAATACAGATGAAATCATGTGCCCAGAGAGCGTAAGTTTCTCCTGATTGCTGGCAACACCTATCAAACCCACGCAGAAAAGGTTTATCAGGTGAATGTGTCAAGTTCGATATTTTTGATGGATTTATCCCAGACTTTTTATTAGCACATTTTGCGGTGACAAAGTCTGGGTGTTGCAACTGTCTGATGTTGGAGATCCCTTCATTTCTTGCTCGGAGATGCCATTGAAAGTTCATCAGTATTTCTTTAAGACTTGACCAGACTTTCTTTAAGATTTAGAAATGTGATCATAAAAGTTAATAAACTGAGAATTTCGTAAACTTATTGAACGGAAAGGAAGATATGCAAAAGGCTCAACAAAATTTCCACTTTTGGCTTACAGTGACAATAAATGGTAATAAATACTAAACAAAATGATATTGTTGAAGATATACCCTTTTCATTATTATTAACAAATCTTTTTTAATTTTTATCGCTCATTCGTAGGGAATTTGGCTGTTTCTGCAGAAAGTAGGTAGAATTCAATTAAGGGTTCTTTCTTTCCAAATGAAACATTTTGAATTTTGTTTTAACTTTTCACACTTATTTGGATTTCATGAATTGACTTTGCAACTGATTTCAGTCATTGAACATTGGAATCATGTTGGTGATTGGGCAGACATTTGCATGACATTCAAGCAATGAATAATTAAGACATCTTTGAATTACAATGCAGTTTTAAATTAGAAGAATTTTCATAATCTTCACGATAATACAGTGATGTAAAAAAAGGAAATTAATCATAAAAAATATGGTTAAACACAAATACCAATATCAGAATCCAGACCTCACAATCAATAGGCTTACAAATCCTTGAAAAAATATAAAACATATCTTAAACGTTTCAAATTCAATACCTTCATTTAAGAACAGGTAAATTTGCAGCATGGACCAGACATACACGTTTCAGTTACTTAACCCTCGTCAAAGATCCTCCATCTAAACAATGTTATATGATCAAAAAGTGTGAAAGTTAATATGTCCAAAAAGAAAGAACTTTCTCAAAAGAAAAAAAGCGGACAAACGGACGGACACAATAACACATCATCAAAATGAAATTCTACTGAGACCAGTACAAGAACGGAGTTTACTATATATGACGCTGTTTAATGCTCGCGCTGTATATTAATTATATTCATTCGAAATCACCACATGTAAATCATGTATATACACAATGCATGTGGTAGTATAAAATTTAGTAGGGTTGAAAGATGGCTTAATATCTCAAATAATTTATCACTTGTTCTTTCATTGTTCATTATGAAAATACATTTCTTCATAATAATTTAGCTGTAACAGCAAATCTCTGTAAGCATTTGCACTTTTACTAAGGACGCATGACATGGCATATGTCTCAGATTTTGATAAAATTAATACATACGTTTGGGTCTGACCAAAAAGTAAAAAAAAAATGATAAAAAAATTATCTTAATATCACATCCGGTTGAAATGGAAACGGACTCTAAAAAAAGAAAGGGAAACATGAAGTGAATCGCGTAAAAAAAATTCTGAATAAATAAACCGATAAAAAACGTACACTCCAGCCAAAGTATTAACACTATAAAGATTAATGAGAAATGAATGCGTAGATTCATTAAAAACAATATGAAATGATAATCAAATAAAAGTATTTCAAAAGTATTTCACAATGCAAGAAAGGAAAAAAAACGATGAAGTTACCATTAGACATCTCTCTTCAGAAACTTCACATGAAAAAATGTTTATGTGAATTTCATGTTCGTGCTCGATTCACATAATTTGATGTGAACTTTTATGTAAAGTTAATGTAAATTTCACATGAATGTCATATGAGGCACAATTTTCATATGAACTTTTATGTGAAGTTCATGTAAATTTCACATGAATGTCATATGAGGCACAATCGGCTGTGTACAGCGCTACCTCTACAGCTTGAATTATCACAAGCAAATATCAGAAAAATATGTTTTTTTGGTATTTGAACATATCTGTTATTTCTCTCTAATTTGTGTCGTATTTTTCAAGTATTATAATCTATTGATTGCCTTTTTTTCATTCTGAACTTTGAGTTGTGCTTCACTTATATTGATATGTATTAACTTCACTATGTTCTGGAACAAATGCAATGAAAGTAGCGTTTTCATGAAAAAGTTATGAGAAGTTCTTGATATATACGTTATATTATAAAATGTTCAATGCATTTCAACAAGATATGTTTCATAAGTTATGCTCGAGGCCGAAAAAGAGGAAATCCAAATAATATGAATTATGAAGAGCAAAAGTCTAAGCTTGGTCTTAATGTCTGCCAAAGAACCTGCTGAATAAGAACAGAGCTATACCCATAAAAATTTCATTCTGAAACCTTCGAAATAACACTTACACCTCTTGCGAATAGCTTTCCTAATTTGCGTATGTATAGACTACTTATATAAGACTATTCGGAAACTATCAATGATTTCAAATTTCACATATTTATATTTTTTAACGATATCTCAAATCTTCATAAAAAATAATCATTTATGGACATCATACAACTTATTCTGCAAAGATATTATTCTGCAAAGACATATACTTTACAAAGGAGGTAAACTGATTAAGACGCTCCTGCTTGATAGCAACACCCTTCATTATAGAGGAAGAGCCGATAAAAAGAGCAAATTTTTAAAATTTTTTCCGCGTGGATCTGTTTCCAATGACCAACAATGACCAACAACAATAAAAACGTATATGGTGCACTGATTCTTATCTCTGCACAAATTCAAATTAAAAAAAAAAAAAAAACAGAGGGCGCTACTGAAATACATATGGCTCTGCCAGAAATTAATAATGAGCTAAAGAAGATCCTGACGAAAATATCAACAACACTCACAATAGAACACTAAATTGAGCATCGACGGACCCTAACAAGCTAGAGGTGGAACCAGGTGCCTGGGAGGAGAAAGCATCCCCTGCTGGCTTGCAGCACCCGCCGTCGTTGCTCACGCACGAAAATGAAAATTTAAAATATACATGCACTGTCTAAGATTATCGCAATATAGAAAGTGCTAAGTACCACCAATGAGGATTTACTATCCGAAATACGTGTCTGGTGCATAAAAATGGGTTTGGAAATTTCTTTAAGAAAGTAATGACTTGGAGCACTACCGTATCATAATGATTGTTGATAGAAGAAAATTGAAACATAATCCCACATAAAACAAAAAATAACACTCAGAACGTTGCAGCTATAAATAGACATCATACAACACAACTACCTTATAAGATAACCTGGGACTGCGCAAAATAAAGAATAGATCGATAAAGATAAAGATAAAGATAGGAAACACCTTTGAATAACAATGATCAGCGTTAAAAGAAAGGAGGGGATCTCCAACAACACCTAGTTGCAGCACCAACAGCAAAACACCCACTGTAAATGAGTTAAAGAAGACACGCAAAGAAAGAGACTGAAATGCGCTAAGTATCATAACCTTACACGTTGGTAGCATTAAGATCGTCTTAACGTCACCCTAGTACTTTTGAATAGAACATTTCTACAAATGAGATAAAGGAGATCCTGACGATAATCCCAACAACACTCACAATAGAGCACCAAATTGAGCATTGACGGACCCCTAGCAGACTAGAGGTGGGACCAGGTGCCCGGGAGGAGTAAGCATCCCCTGATGGCTAGCCGCACCCGCCATCGATGTTCATGCATGAAAATGAAAACAATACACAAAATTCATGCATTTCAATGTCTGAGGTTATATCTATATCGAAAGTGCTTTGACACCATGTCAGGGAAAAAATTCAAAACACTTACTGTCAAACCTCTCGCGGGGAACTTTTTTACGAGCTTCACACGGCAAGGAGCATAAGAGTGACACAAATGAGTTAATGAAGACCCTGACGATAATCTCAACAGCACTCACAATAGAGCACCAAATTGAGCATCGACGGACCCATAGCAAGTATTAATCGAGTATTAACCGTGTATCGAATCTATTTTTCCTGCTGCCTCGTGTTCATAAGCAAGCAGTAAAGGCTTATTTTTCTCGGGCACATACCTATCAATGTTTTGACAGAATTTCACCATGTTCTGTTACTTTAGAACTTTTTTATATTTGAATATTTGTAGAATTCATTCTGTATGAATTTTTTAGATGTGCGTCATGAAAGCAGTTGGTTTTTTTTACCTTCGCTGGCTCTATGACATAACTTTAAGGCTTCAAATATTCATAAGGCCATAGTAATTTAGTATTTTGTTTACGTACCGAACTTTTTCTTAAATGTACCCTCCCGCCAGGCAAGAAAACACACATACACAAGATCAATATGAAGGAATTTCGAAAGGAACACTGAAAGAATAGAAGAAAACTATCTTTTCTCATGTGAAGTGGATAATTTTGACTTTATTTGTAGAAAAGCTACTTTTATCTTCTGGTATGATTGATGGCTTATAGGCAATTCATGGTATTCAAGATCATTTATTTTACCTGAAAAAAAGCATGCTTGTGTGTGTGATTTTTCTGAGGAATTCCCCTGAAAGGTAACCCACCATGGACGTAAAACAAAATTTTAAATTACGATGGCCTTGTAAATCACAAGACATAGATACTATCATAATGACAGAACATATGGGTAACTGAAAGTAAAACACTAAAACCTGAATTCAGAATCCAAACCTCAATGCCAATTGGCCTTGAAAAGCACAAAACACAGATAAGGAGAATAAACGGCGAAACATACCCTAACGAAACGAAAAACATTTTAATATCGAGAATCAGGGTGACCGCACTTAAGACCGAAGGAATGAAGGAGCATAAGTAGTTCAGGAATGTAGACTGATAAATATCTAAGGCAATGACACATTTCATTCAAACTTAGTAATTCGTCTTATCTCCATCAAGGAAAGCCCGCTTGACTTCCAACAGGTGCCCGTCTGGATGTTTTTTATCGTTCACAGATCTGAATATTTTTAAGAATTGGGAAAACGAGGTTAGGAGGTATGGAATGCCTTTGGCGGTTCTAGAACATACTACCAGGGGGCGTCCGAGGAGGGGGTTGGGTGGGTGGGTGGGGGGGTTGCTCGAGCCTATGGCCTTTTTTTAAAAACAGTATGTAAAATTAGTAAATCAAAGTGACACACATGACAAAAGCCGAAACCAGATTAAAAACACACACAATCAACCCCCCCCCAAAGCCCCAACATCTTCGAAATCGGCATGTTTGGCAAACTCATTGTAAAGGGTTAATGATCCCTTTACTTCCGTTAGATCCGCGCATGTATGCCTTGTTTTTACTAATGCGGTTAGTCACTGAAAAGTAATTGATTCCGTAGATGTGACTTTTTGGTGTAGTCCTTGATCTTGTGTTGCAGATCACATCATTCAAAAAAAAAGAATATAAAAATGTGTATACGATAAACAGCAAAACTTCGAATGCATTACAAAAAGCGGTATACCGCGGGTTAATCCCCAGTACGTACCGCGGTCCCCCCTAAAGTCGATTCGTATTCGTTGATATATTTGCTCAAAGCAGTGAAACAAAAAATATTTGGAATAATAAGTTATTTCATAATTAGTAGTTTTAAACCAAATGTTTTGATAAACAAGAATATTACACTTTGCAGTCAATTTCCTCACGAAATATTTGTCTCGTATGAGATGATATCACGAACAGATTTTCGTCAGTTCGTGCTTAAACATTAAAAAATTTGCCTTTGTAAAATATCATATCTTTAAAGTATTTTAGTAATCGCAATACTCATTTAGTATATCGCAGTTTATCGAAACACGATTTCAGCTGCGATATCCAGCACTACCACAGCGGAACACATTTGCAGGATGAAAAGAACATAAAAACCAGTATAATCACGGTCGTAAAGCACGTGATACACAACTAATCTAGTACACGGAAATCCCCTTCGATAAATCAAGGTAAATACTCTAAAACCTATTTAATATGAACTTATTTAGGCCTATCATATGCGCATCATTATCATTTATATCATAGTAATCTATTCTAAAGAATAGAGGTATATCCAGGTAGCACTGTGTGCCACAGAATCATTAAAGGGCAATTTTAAGTATGACGGATTTGTACTCGATACTTTTTTGTGATTTATCAAAATAATTTACAGCAAAATCAGAATATGTACTCTGTCAATTCAGGAATCAGTCTGGCATTTAGTAAAAAAAATAATTTTTTTTTCAAAAGTCAACACAGAGAGATCAATGCCGAAAATGAATTACTTGTTTTGTAATTAAAGTATGTATTTTATAAAAAAGAAAACAGAAGTCCATACATTTATCTAAACAAAGAATATATTATTAGCGACTGTCAGACATACTAAGATAGCTCGTTAAAACAACAAAAGACTTAACTTATGAGACCAGGTACGCAACTCTGAAGTCAAGATTTTTTTCTTTTTACAAACTTCTTCCTGTTAGATATGGTTAGTTAACGTAGTTTTCAGGTGAGCGATTGTGGTCCTCTTGGACCTCTTGTTCTATTTCGACGTCGAGCAAATGAGCAAATGGGACTCTTGAATTTCTAACATGGAAAATATATTATTTCAATGGATTGCTACATGTAACAACTAAAAGTTTTATAGAAGGATAATTAATATTGATATACATGTATGTTCTTTTGTAGAAATATGTGTATTAAAACAACTAATTATTCATCTGTGATGCTCGAGGTAGGCAATATACTAGCATATAGGAGATCAAAATTATAATTATATGATAAGGAAAATTCTAAACATGACCTAAAATGAATAACAAAGAACCTGATTAGGACAGAGCTATGCAATTAGTCATATACCCCTTAGTTTAAAAATAATTTATCGTTTTTAGTGACAGAAATTACTCATTTCAACTATGAATGACTGAAGTAAAGTGTCGTAACACTGTGAAACTAGGGATATGGTTTTGCCTGGAGTACAAGAAGTCTACAGAGATACCATAATAATGGTTGAAATTTATATTTAGATATATATTCTATTGTAATAATTTTAAAGTGAATATGGACATTTTAATCTATGTGTATCAGTGATTCTTTATATGACTAAAGAAAAAAACCAACCAAATATTAACCTTACCTCGTGCATTCTGTATATGTGAATTATATCCCTTAGGTCTTCACCTATCTTTTTCCTGGAATAATCCAAAATTAACAGAAATAATTCATAAAGACGATTATCCAAACAATAGATATACTTCGAAAGCATTCTCCATTTTCAAAAACAATATTTTTCTCAGATGGTTTAATGTATTATGTCTGTAATATTTCAAAGATTAATGTGAAGAACGATAATTACAATTATGAGACATAATGCTTTCCTGGAAAAATAAATGAAATGGTTCAATTAAATTTGCTATGTTAAAATGTAAGTCGTATAACGTCCATTTCACAAAAGTTGATACATTTTGAGACGGATGAACAGAAAAAGGAAAATGCTATGAACAGTTCTAAGTTCAATCTCACATTAGAATGCAATTATGAGCTATTATAAAATTATGTGGACCAGGAGACATAGAAAATTACAATAGCCATTCGGTCTTGGACTGCTTGTGATTGAGTTTCATTAAAGAAGACCTAAGGGATAAAATGGATATACTTCTGAGAAAGTTTTACAAGTATTATGAATTCGAATTCCTTCCTTTCTTTTGGGTAAAATGTTTATAACGATAATTACAATTAGAAGACACAATGATACATTTTAAAATATGATATGATAACTTTAAGATATGATATGAAATGATATGATATTATAAGATATGACATGATTTGATATGATAACTTTTCTTCAATGATCTAGAAATTAAGGATCCATATATGGATATGGAAAAGAAACAACTTTATCGTGGTGTTCATATAATATATAGAAACAAACAAACAAACAAACAATTAAACAAACAAACAAACAAACAAACAATTAAACAAACAAACAAACAAACAAACAAACAAACACTAACAGACAAACACTAGTGTTTGTTGTTTGTGACAAGTGACAAAAACGTACAGCAAAATAATCCATATGGATAGAGAGAGCAAAGAGCAATGACGACATCAAAATTTCAAACAAAGATGACTACACACGAACCATCATGACCATGGACAATCAGTGCGCACGGTTATCTGCCATGTTTATAACAAATGGTTTGGTCTTTCGGAAAGGATACAATCACACAGTATGACTGGATTGATCCAGTCGGGAAAAGAAGACTTGGAAAAAATAGAGAAAAATCTTTGAGACGAAGATTTCTTGTTGTCCCCCGCTTTCGCAAAAGCACGGGGACATTAAAACGTAAATGATACATCTCATATATTATCAACATTCTAAATATGAAAGATAAACTCCAAGAAAATGTCAAAGGGACCATACTTTTGTTTTGTTACCAAGGGACAGGACTTATGAAAAGGTATGTACATGTGAAATATGAAAGTCCTATCATTTAAATTACCATCCCAAACTTAAGGTCGAGGTTGAAGTTTTTGAATGTGGGACGAGGTCACAAGGTCAGAATGTTGTTACCAACAGAAAGGTCTTGTCACAAGGAAAACACATGTGAAAAGTGAAAACCCCATCACTTTCCGTTCTAAAGTTATGGTCAAGGTTAACGGTTTTGAAAAGTATGTCAAACTCCAAGGTCAATGCCACAAGACAAAGGAGGGGATCTCCGACAACACCAGGTTGCAGCACTTACAGCAAAACCCTAAAACACCGAATGCAAAAACACAAAGCAGACAAGCACAGAAAGAGACGAATAAGGGACAAGGAACGTCAACGCACAACACAGAAACATCAAACACAAAGGACAACACATAAACAAACGAGACCATTTGGCAACCGGTGCCGACTTAGGACGGCCATCTGCCACGGAAATAGCAGAAGGTGTGGTTATCCTGGATTACGTGCGCACAACCCTCCCACTTTTCCGATTACCCAGAGGTCTCGAAGAACGTACAATTGTGGTGTAAAACAACCTCCTCACTGTCAGATGACCACACACAAACAAGACCGCAAAACGCAGGAGCCCAAGCAACACAGATGAATATGTAAATGGATATAAAAAGAGGGCGTGCGTAATACAATCCGTGCTCTGCCGCCGCGAGCTCATGTATGTTATCACCCGAGAAGTCCGACTGACATTCAGAGAGGACAGGTGGTCGGGGCCCTGTCTTCTCTAAAGAGGTATGGACAGGGCCCGTCATGGAGTCCCGTCGTCACAGTCAGTCAGAGTGCAAGTTTTAAGAATGCGCTTGTACAAGACTGTAGATTGGTCAAGTACCAAGCTTAGTGTCCGTCTGGTGACATTAGGATCATGCCCACGGTATAAAAGGCGTTTGATGATTCTGACGCATTTTCGATAGCGATGTTGTCTATCTTTGATCCTTTTCATCTTGTTAATAATGTCACCATAAAATGCAGGTTGTGAAATACCCAAAGTAATATACTCTGTTGCCTGTATTGGTCCGAATTTAAGAAGAAGTTGTCAATAATTTTTGTAAAATTTCCAGAAAGTCTTTACTAGTTTGTAAAAGCGAAAACCTTGTCCTAAAAGTTTCTATTAATCTGTCAAGGCAACGGATCTACAAGAACTATTTATACATTCTATTCTTCATCTCCTAATGATGGCTATCGAATGTTAAGAAGTTGGCATACGGTATAGGAGAAGACTTCTTTTTGGACTTTTTGACGCACTTCAGACTTCATACTTTGCACTTCGTATTTTAGGGATAACATCAAAGAAATCTAGGAGGTTAAAAAGAGGCAGAATGGAACACAAAAAAGATGAAGGTTGGATACTTAAGCTCATTTCCCTATCTGGTCAAATAAAAGTAGAACTCATTGCCGCTCCGTCATCGTTTTGCATTTACAAAGTCATTTCGAAGTGCTAAGTGCGAAGTCCGCAGTGTGACCCATGAAATATGTCTAATTATTGTTTTACGGACAACTTTTGAAAAAGTGTATGAATAAGTAAAAACATCTACTTCATGAGGTTAGACAAAAGATCAATTACAATCAAGAGTTACAGCAACTGAACACGGAAGAAACTCAGAGCCACTAATAAGCATTACTGTAGTCCCAGAGGATATCTTTCGCCTACTGTACAGTGTGTCGGCACTTGACAAGAAAAAAAATTGTAAATTGTAAATAGCTGATTTTGCAGTAAATTCATTGGGCGGACAGACACCAGACATCTCAAAATTTGGCGATATTTTCATTGTGACGTCACAATAGAAAACATGACAACGCATAAAGTCATTGCGATCAAATACGACGTCACAATTCAAAATGTTGCCAAATAATGTGAAATCTGGTGTCTCTGTCGTCTGTAGCGAGCTCATTCATATTATAACGTCTTAGTTCATTTTAATCCCACTTTAGGTAACTTAAAAGAGAAAAGAGAGGCTTAATCTTCCCGGGCACCTTATTTTATCTCGACTTGGGATTTTCTTTTGCTTCCTTGCAGAACAATTTGCATTGGTTTTTATTAACTGTGAATTATTCTTAATTGTGTATGCCCATTGATGACGTATATAGAGTTCTGACATTAAGGTATCCGTTGTACAATAGAGTCATTTTACATAGCGATTTCATTAACTCCATTGTAAAGTATGCTTTTTATGCCTAGTACAAGGTACTTAGAATCAATATTTTTCTGAAAGGTAATGACGCCCTTGATACAGATAGAAAGCTCCCAGGTCTTAAAAACCGAAAGGGAAAAACTCTTGTAGAAGTTTGGTATTTTGCACGTATGCTATATAGAGAAAATCGAAAAGTTAAATGCTTCGTTACTCATTCTCCTTTGTTTTATTATGTCTGAGCTGTGGGCATTATTACCTTTCAGAAAATTTATAGTTTAGAGTACCTTACAAGGCATAAAAATGACCTATTGCACATCGGGTACCTAAGGATAAATTAAAACTTACTTATATGTTCAATGTACATTCAAACAATGCAGCTGTTTTTCTTATGCGTATCGTGATAATGTAATAAATGAACAACCTGCCAGAAAAAAACTTATGCCTTCATCAAATAGGAGGATGGTTGTGACAAAATCATAAAAAAATCGATGGTACGGGCCTTTTCATAGGACATGTATTTTCACCTTTTTTCTTCAAACGGACGGATTTCTCTCTTTCAGTCTTTCGCGTAGGATATGGTACAGTCTGATTTGGTATTTTTCGTTTTAATACTATTTTTAAGGAATATTAATCAATAAAATATGAGATTTCCTCTGCACATCAAGGGTCTCTCCATTACATTTTATGTAACGGAAGCCAATTGACATTTCCTCAGATATAAGATCTACCATTGTATGCTGTCTTGCCAATAAGACTACATCATCAACTCATCTCACTTCAAAGGTTTCCATATTCAAATAAATGGACCAGGTTTTCTTAACTGGAAATTCTTCTATTTCAAGAAAAAGAGAATGTGGAAATGAGAAGTAAATGAGCTTATTAATATTTGGTAACTCAGGTAACTTTCGTCTTTAGAAAGTCATAATTCACATGCACATAGTAAAAAAAAAACTTGCTGATTGGATCCTCTAATTTCAGGAAAGATGGATATCATGTAAGCATGTAAAATCTATTTTATTGTTAATAAATGAACTGTAAGTTCACCCGTATCATTTCGCCCAGGAGACAAAACTCGTAAGCTGTGTTTCCCTATTACCTAACTAAGCTTCATATTTGAACATTTGACATACACCTTTAGAAGAATTTCTTCGGTCGCTACGTGATCTTATAAAAACGTATGAGATCCCTCTATCCAGAATGATAGGTGACATTCTGGATTGCGATTTAATGGATGTCAACATAAGATATCTTTACCTGATATGTACCTGATATGTACCTTTTTATTTTGCAATAACTTTCAAGTCTTTGGCCATATTTTATTATTTGGATTGAGGATCACTGACGAGGTTTAAATACCTGAAAAGTGCATGTCTTTAATGATGCTATGAATTTGAAGACTTTTTATATTTCAATAACTGGGTGAGTGTCACTGCTGGTGGACCAGGAGTTCCCAACGGCACATGTAGCCAAGTCCGATCAACTTCGATTGATCGTTTCAGTTTCTTCAAACGTATTCTAAAATGTCTGTTTATAAGATTGTATTAAAATGTCTGAAAAGCGAGTCATGTAGCATCATAATCCAGCCATCCCGCTACGTTTTTCGGTATCTTTTTGGACATAACTTTCACAGTCTTTGGCCATATTTCATTGTTTGGATTGCGGATCACTGACGAGGGTTAAGTACCCGAAACGTGCATATCCGGTCCATGCTGCAAATTTATATGTTCTTATATGATGCTATGAAGTTGAAGACGTGTAATATATATTTTCATCAATATGTACGTCGAGACAATCATCGAATTAGACAAGTTTTCATGGAACTGTTGCGACTAGTGTTGCGTGCAAACAGGAGACGCTGACACCGGGGTTCGCAACTACTTATGATTTTGCCTGACCGTCTCGACTTTGAGACTGAATAACTGATGGATACTTTGGATAGATATTTATCATAAAACTAATGTGAAATTTATTGAATGGAAATCTTTTTCTTTTCAATTATCAGTATCACAACGAACACATCCGGTGGATGCAACATATAGCAAACATCAGACAAAACAACCCAAAGAAGCAATAGGGACCAACAAGACATATTGGAAAAACCATCAAAAACCATCGAATGATAAAGGAACCAAGTGATTTCATACAAGCCCCCCCACTTTTCAATCACAGAATTTCATGATGCATTAACATTGTTTAAAATAGCAACATTTTGTACCATAAATCTACAATTTTTCGGTCAATTTTCAAACTTTTTCTTTGGCTCGCTACCGCTCCAGTTCTTTATAGACTTTCACAATAATTTAGTTATTCTGATCCATCCTTTATACATATTGCTTTATCAATGTACATGAAGACATCAAACTCAAACAATATAGAATATTATTACATGTACTTGTTAATGATAGAGGGTATAGAAAGTATTTTCTGATAAGTCAATATTTTGCTAATACATTTCCTGGCTTGCTACCGCTCGCCAGGAATTTATTCAAGTACTTAAAATTTAGAATTGCACCAGAGGTGTTAAAATTTGTGCATACAGAACATGAAACCCCCATATATTTTTTTTAAATCTCTTCCTCTCACCCCCTTTTTTTGCTTGTTCGAATTTTTGGGATGTTGTGCTGCTCCACTTTTTCAGGCAGAGCTACGCCCTTGTCATAGGTAATTACACACGCAAATGCTGAAACACAGAGTGGACATGTAGAACATGAGATACAATGAGGACAAGGTAAACCAACCACCAACACCAAACACTAACCAAGCACAAACACTAAACACCAAACACCAACACCAAACAAACGCCAACACCAACCAAACACCAACACCAACCACCAAACACTAACCAAGCACAAACACTAAACACCAACACCAAACACCAACACTAAACACCAAACACCAACACCAAACACCAAATTCAACATCAAAATAAAAAGAAATTAAAAGATTACACAAAAAGTCAAAAAGTTACGACACCGTGACTTTCATCGGTCGTCTACTATATTTGTATTTCAGATTATGTAGTCATTCCGATAACTAGATTCCGAGCTAACAAAAAGAGTGAATACTGTCACTACATTGCCCACTCTATGAATTCCTTATTGGATGTCTCGGGTTTTTGCTATTCGATAATTTCGAAGACCAGAGTTATTTCCCATTTGGAACGGTATCTGACGTAGTCTAATTGTGATGTCATCAATTTCTATATAAAAGTCCTTTATGGATAATTACACCTTCGAATGATTGAAAATAAGATTCTTACCTCTTAAAATGTTGTCAAGTTGGTTGCGGGGACTGCTGTAAAAGAATACAGATATATGTAAATATGAGCTTAAGTTAAATGCTGTAGTGACATAGTTTTAATGTTTCCCTACAATATAAGCAATGTCATTGATGAAGGTAACACTATAAGTTACCTAATGTGATTTCTAAAAAACCTAGAAATGTAAATCAATATAAATAAGAAATGGGGCAAATATTCAAACCACCGAAATTAATAGACACTGAGCTTTATAAGCTACACAAAACCATATCAGGGATTTCATTATCTTGCATTTATGCTTTTTTAGCAGATGCGATGTAAGAAATTGATAAAGAAAAGATAATTGTCTTTAAAAACAGAGCTTGTGGTGATAGGTAAAATGATTTCATTGTATAACCGTGTAATAAGATGACCCAGAGTACTCTAAGAACACACACACTGATCGACCTGGAAGAAGGACAGATACTGCATGATGTAATATACAAAGATCAAGGGCGTAGGAGAAGGGGGGGGGGGGGGGCAGCGATTGCACATGCCCCCCCTTTGAAAAGTAGGGGGGCACAACAATGTTTGTGCCCCCACTTTTTCCATCACATAAATTTTATGATGCATTAACATTGTTTAAAATAGCAACATTTTTGTACCATAAATCTACAATTTTTCGGTCAAGTTTCATTTTTTTAACTTTGGCTCGCTGCAACTCGCCATTTCTTTATAGACTTTCTGTCAATAATTTAGCTGTTCTAATCCATCCTTTATACATATTACTCTATCAATGTACATGAAGACATTTAACTCAAACTATATAGAATATTATTATATGTACTTTTTAATGATAGAGGGTATAAAAAGTATTTTCTGATAAGTCAATATTTTATTAAAAAAATTTCCTGGCTTACCGCTCGCCAGACATTTATTCATAAACTTAAAATTTAGAATTGCACCAGAAATGTTAGAATTTGTGAATACAGAACATGAAACCGCCATATTTAAAAAGAAAAATTCTTCCTCTCCCTCTTCTTTTTTTCCTGTTTTTTTTTTGGTTTGTTAAAGATTTTAGGATGTTGTGACCACCCACTTTTTCAGCCAGAGCTACGCCGTTGAAGATCACACAAAGCAAAGTCGTCTATGAAACATACAAGAGAACACTAAAAAGAGAGGAGACAGATATACAACCGGTATCTACTTTGTACTGTTATTTCCTATATTTACAGCAGATGGTGTAGTTATCCATATCACGTGTTGTAACCCTCCTATATATCCGGATAGACAAAGATTTCCAAATACACAAAAATCATCACTTTAAGATAACATAAAAAAGTGTGGATATCAAAGAAACTGGACATGCAAATTACATTTACATTCACTACTAATGCTCTACCATATCAAACATCGTCCGGGAAGTTCGATTAAGACCATTTCTTGGTGATCAGGAAAAAAGGATGAACTTCTGCTATGTATTTGGCAAAATGCATTATGTTATTGAAATTAGTAAAATATTTTAAAGTAAATCGTTAAGAATTCATCTCAAGTGTTATGTCTTCAAATTAAGGACTTCCATGATCTTGTACATGTTATTTGATTCAGACGAATACTCATTAAGCCATGTCTAGACATATGAATAAAGATATGTAATACATAGTCGAATCGTAATTATTTTCGGGGGAGGAGGTCCATCCCGTCATTTGCGTGGGGTGGGGGGGGGAGTATCAGATTAGTATTTTGGAAAAAAAACATAATATATAACAGAGAGGTTTATTTGTTCAAATATGGGATCCTCTTTCCCAATCCCTTCTACAGATCCATTCATCTTAAATGTTTATAAATCATAAAGTCATAAATATATAGTCTGTTTATGTCTTTTAACTTCGATATCAAAGATGAAACCAGAAACTAGAGTATATAGGGCACTGTTGTAGCTCTAGATTCTGATAATATAGGCATTGAGATACCTTAATTTTCTACTATATGAAATATATAAAGGTATAACATTTCTATACCTATGCAGCAATGTTTGAAATATAAAAGCTCTTATGCAACAAAATTAATTCAGCCATCGAATTAACATCTAAGAAACACCCATCAGTTATTTAGTCTCAAAGTCGAGAGTGTAAGTCAAAATCATTACATGTGCATTTAGTTTAATCATATTTCATTCCAAATTATTGAAAAAACAATTGGGCAAAAGTTTATATAGCATTATATAATGCCCTCTCCTACATTTGTGCGAAGGAAATAATGCTGTTAAAGTGACAGCTTTATTTGATTTGCCATTTTCATCCATTCATTATATTCAAATAGGTAGAAGAATGAGAACTACATGCATTTGAATTGTGAGAGAAGTATATGTTTTTCATTTAACTTTGTTTTAAAACCACATGCAATTTTTTGGAAAAGAATGTCATCATGCTCTCAATATATTTCTTTGTCACTGTCTTGTGTTGTCATTGTCTTGTGTTGTCATTGTCTTGTGTTGGCATTGTCTTGTGTTGGCATTGTCTTGTGTTGGCATTGTCTTGTGTTGTCATTGTCTTGTTTTGGCATTGTCTTGTGTTGTCATTGTCTTGTGTTGGCATTGTCTTGTGTTGTCATTGTCTTGTGTTGTCATTGTCTTGTGTTGTCATTGTCTTGTATCATTGTCTTGTGTTGTCATTGTCTTGTGTTGGCATTGTCTTGTGTTGTCATTGTCTTGTGTTGTCATTGTCTTGTGTTGTCATTGTCTTGTGTTGTCATTTGTTTTTATGGTCGCTACTAAGAACTTATTATTGCACATTTCGACATTTACCTATCATGGTGGATTAAGGACATTATTGAGTACGACCTTTCCGATTGACAATCTTTTAATTATTTGAACATTACGGGATTTTCTGCGGGTATTCCATGCAGTCAGAGGACGCTTACTCCTCCCGGACACCTGGTCATGTCTCCATTCGTGGGTTTGCGATTGCCTTCTTAATGAAGACTTAAACATTATGACATGTTCCACTGGATCATCGAATCCTGAACTACGATTGGTATTTCTCCCACTTGAAACTGAGAACTCTCAAATTTCCCTGGGGTGAGATAAATCGATCTCACCCTCTG
Source organism: Pinctada fucata (assembly GCA_028142955.1). Classification (NCBI taxonomy): domain Eukaryota; kingdom Metazoa; phylum Mollusca; class Bivalvia; order Pterioida; family Pteriidae; genus Pinctada; species Pinctada fucata. The sequence continues at coordinate 27,849,875 of AP027110.1, read as the reverse complement.
ACGTCATCGATCTCACCCTCTGACGTCATCACTACCAAAGCGACGTTATGGAAGCATGGCAAACTGGTGATTATAACAGACACTCTAGATAGTCGATAACGTGGGAGAAAAACAATCAAACACCACCATGAGGGAGGGATGGCTAATTCCCAACCCTCGTGTAAAACTTTTGCTTGTCCATGACTCGGCAAGCCTCATCATGGACTTGCAAAATTTGTACACTCAGGTTGAGAAATCGCCATCCCTCCCTCATGGTGGTGTAAGATTATATTATTCTTTATTGGTTTAACATGAAGGCGCTTTTCTGAATTGGTCTTCTTTAATTACGAGTAGGCATGTTGCTATCCTTATATAAGTGTTTGTAAGAGGGCGAGGTGAACACCACTGAATAGTGATAACGAGGGAGAAAGAGGCTAGAGACAAAATGTTGAAGTCACAAGGAAAACCCACATTTAGATTCCGTAATATTTTGTATGTGGGTTTGCATACATATGTAGCAAGTAAATTAGAATATCCAAGGTTTACAAATGCAGCAAGTAATTCTTGAGTCAAAGCACAATCTACTTGTACATAAAACTTGCAAATAAGATTTCGTAGCACATTCATAGAAACTGCAGTACGTCAGACGTACGTTACAGGGGGGGGGGGTAACAAAACTGCCATCATAGGACTCCGCAACGTATTGCTTGCTATGTGAAGGTTCTAATACGTACATATGACTGTGTGATATGACAAGGAATGCTTTCATGCATTAACCACAGCGTATTATATATGTTTTTGAAAAACAAATCAACATATGAAAACGTACATCTTACGTTTTCAGTCGTTGTGTATATGTTATGTTGTCCGATTACTTGTTTGGTAAAGGCTTTGTTAATGCTTTTAAATTTGATTAAATAAATTATTAATGCTCAGAATTACCTAGACTGATTACCCCGTTCATTTGTCAAAGCGCCGGTGATCCGGCACTGTTGATTGTTGCTATATGACATTAAAGACTGGCTGACAAGAACATACAATTAGCATGATGTTCAGTCATTCTGAAGGATTTGGGGTTTCAGCCAACCTTAAAGACAGAGGACATACCGGTATATAGTAAGACTTTGCTGCATGCATTGGCCACGACGGACCACACTCATAGAATACAACAATCAACAATATAAACTAACTACAATCAACATTAGAGACAACAAGATACACATCAACACCTTTATTGGTGAAATGTTAAACGTCTTCAAACTAACAGCATGGATCAGACATACACATTTCGGGTACTTAAACCTCGTCATTGATCCTCAATCTAAACAATGTAATATGACAAAGGAGTGTGAAAAATATTACGTCCAAAATGTACCGGAAAACGAGCAGGATGGATGGGATATGATGCTACAGGACCCACGTTTTTTTTCAAATTTCAAGATTTGTAACTACATGTAACTGAATATTTCGAATGCGTTGTAGAGACAGACGATCAACCGAAGTTGATCGAACTTGGCTACATGTGCCCTCGGGGACTCCTGGTCAAACAAATAATCATATCAGACGCACAAAAAACAAGATACACCAATAACAATATATCTATGCGAAAACAGTGCCGACCTTTAGAGCTCGGTCATCCGCTAGTAATTCTATTCTGAATATATTTAAGATTCAAACTGTATCATAGGCAAAGGTTACTACAACTTCGACAGGAATTCTTTTACGTTTCTTCCTCATGACTGTTTGCTTCATATATCTTGAAGATATTTACATCAGTCATGTTGTAGCCGTGAAAATGAGGAGAAGATCTCCAACATGACAACGCCACAGTGATCACAGCGGAACTCACGCGTATGAGTCGAGGTAAACAATAGAGGATCATGGGACGAATAACATCATAACATTGGACAGATCTTCGATGGAGTTGCAGTGATGACACATATGGACAATTGAAGTCTTTAACCTACTTGAACAATACTAGTATTTCTGGCCAATATCAATGCACGAGATACGCGTTTCGGATCCTCATTATTGCTCAAAACAATTTCAGTAACGCCCTCTGGTTGTCTGATTTCTGAATTTTGTGTACATGTCTCTATTTTGAAATGAGTGCGAGACAACTTGAAACTGAAACTTAATCATTCGATGCTTCATTGGTGATTCAAACATCTATAGTTTCGGATAATTAATAATGTTTCGGCTAGTGAATCCTCATCAGTGTTATTTATTAAGTGTCCAAGTGATTTTCTGACACAGCCAAAAGTGGTACAAAGGAGCAAGAAACAATGAGTTACTGCAACAAGCAAAAGCTTTGGATATATCCACAACATGGAGATGTTACAATGATAAGAGCGGAACACATACCCATGGAACAAAACAGTAACAACGCATCACATCATTGAAAAATGAAGGACAGCAGTACATAAATAATATATATACATATACAGACTGACTACACATATACAGACTGACTATACATATACAGACTGACTATACATATACAGACTGACTATACATATACAGACCGACTATACATATACAGACTGACTATACATATACAGACTGACTATACATTATACAGACTGACTATACATATACAGACTGACTATACATAACTGATGATACACTGTTTATTGAAATGCCCATATGGTACACTAAATTATTTCGATAAAAAAAAACAACTTGTCAATATGATGTAACAATTGAAAAAAAATCAGAAAAATTGGTGACAACAGAATTCTAGATCCACCGATCAAACTCGTAAATTGGCTCATTGATATACAAGGCTTTACATCTCATTACAGTCTTCTCTCCTTTTTGAACCTAAAGTACTATTGACCTAATTATGCAGTCTGACTGTCTAATTATATACACTATATATAAAGAAATTCAGACATATCGTGTTAAATCATTTCTGTATATACACAATACAGGCGTCTGTAACGAAGCGACCCGGAATGAAAGGTCGTGCATCGTCTCACGTCGGTTTCTTTTTCGTTATGATTGTGTAAGCCGCTTGAGAATTATAATGACACGGCCAGATTTTGACACTTACTTATAAGTGCTATTTGACATGTAATTTGAATAGGCATGAGGTTTGCTTGCTAGATTGAATAAACCTTATGTTATAAGTGGGAATATTAATTTATTTTTATTGATTTATATATCTTTTTATGAACTAATTATTATTATGTTTTTCAAATCATTTATTCTACTTCGCATATATGCATTCCTTAATTAGATTTGTCATCTGTTAATCTACGTAAGAGTAAACACAAGGAAGAAAGAGATTTATACTTCTCGAAATTCAACAAATATCTAGAAAGTTAAGGCCATCTGATCGGTACTTCTTCAATGTTTATTATCATACAATTCTCATAACGGAAGTGATATCATAAATCAAGAACGAACATTTTCCCTATGAGCTAGGATTGTTTGAAGAAAATCAAACTCAGGAGAATCTCCTGGAAGTATAAAGGAACATAAATTATACATAACTGCAAAGATAATAAATGAAAATAAATGAGATTATATATCCGTTTGCCTGATTTTGAGTTTAAGTATGTTACATTATACAATAATCTAAGTAAAATAATCACAAGAAATATGCCTTTTCATTAGATTTATGAATAAAAGTAAAAAAAAAAAACCACCCCTAATTCAAAATCCAGAACTCACTATCAGAAGGATGGATTACAAATTCTTACAATAAATATGTTAAGGTGGATAAGCATACCATGAACTCCTGAAAATTATCAATAATGCAGATATTACTGAATTTTAAATGTTTAATTTTGTTTTTCAAAATCATAGACTCTCACAGGATGTCCAAATCAAGCAACTTGGTTATATTCGAAGATAGTTACATACTTGAAAAATTGTGACTCTAAAGCAATTTTCTGGTTTGAATAAAATCGAGACACAAATGATATGCATGTTATAAGTCTGTCTGATTTATCATTTAAGGAACACTTAATGAATATTTATAATTTATGTTAATTAGTTTTCTAGGAAAAACTGTAAGTTAGGAATACACGATACATCATTTCATTAATTGTGCCAAGGTAGAAAGACATTTAAGTGATTGGCAAGATATTTCAAATTGAGACGTTTTTTGACAAAATTTAACAAGCAGAAAATGCTATTTCATTTGACAGTGCAAAATTATACGAAAACTGTCACGTATATGTCCCAAATGTACTGTAACCATGCACCACAAGGTCAGACAGCAGAAACTGTTTTGACTGGGAAAAGAAGGATTTTGATTGGTCAATATATTTAGATAATGTTGTCCCCGATTACATAATACTAGTATTACATAATATCAAGTCTTGATGAAAACACAGCCAAAAATCAATAAGCGATGTGTTTAATCATCTATACTACTTCTGTGTTCGTCAGATATTCGTAAATATGACTTTCATTGATAAATCAATATAACGAACGTACAGATGTGAGAAAAAAGGATTATACTTAGATGTGCATTCGTGGTGCAGTTCGTTAATTGTGACCGAGATACAGCGGGGATTTAATTTCCGTGTTTCAAAGTTGAAGTATCTATCATTTTTAGCTTGTTGACTGTTTTCGTGCTCCGCCATTTCTTGTTGTTCGTTCGTGAAATATATCTAGATATTCCAAATTGTGAAGATTATGTAGATTTTTTTGTGATTATTCCGATATGTATGTTGGAGTTATCTTTCTTCAAATGGAAGATTAAATAAAAAGTTTCAACCTGTGTGTGGCTGTTTTGAAAATGTCGACCGCAAAACACTTGGAAAGATTTTGTGGTCGTGTCAAAATGGATGTTTCGTAACAAATGATCTCTAAATCTTCAATATGAAATGGATTACTGATGATATCTAACCAGCGACTTGTATCCAATAAAAGGCATAATTCACCTGAATGTGAGTTTTTTTTTTCAAATCTTAAAGACAGATATTTGGGGTAAAAATATGTGGTTGATGCCACAAAATGTTGTGGTGGACTATTTAATTCAGCATCTTTTGATCCAAATGATCGTGGATTTAAAATAGTGTTACTGTTATAATACATTTTAACTTGTTTTCCCTTGTGCAAAAACAACTTCAAATTTTCTAACACAAAATTTGATTAAAATAAAATGTATTAAATCTATTATAAAAATCCATATAAACATTTCTGAGTTCACAGGGTGTTCTTTTTATGAATTAAAATGATTTTTTCCTGGAATCTACGCAATATCTTAAAAAGGAAAAAAAGATATTGCTTTAAAATTTCTCAGGTGTTAGATCATGAGGAAGTCAGATTCTATTTGTTTATTTTTCGTAGACAGTAATTAAAAGTATCTTCATAATATTACACCTTTTTTTCTTTTAAATTAGAGCACTTTTGAAACTAAAGATCTGCTACATATTTGCATATTGTATTCCTTACATGAACTTTGATATTTCTAACATAACAGAAAATGCAACACAAAAAACCCCTTTTTTACCACCAAGTTTAATTTGTGAAAAATAAGACCCCCCCGAAATGGGCATATTTTCAATATAAATCAATCGTCTCAGAAAAAAAAGTTTTATTATTTTTCTAAAAACTAGATACAAATGAAGCTACATATTGAAAATCTTTCGTTTATCCATTATTGAAACGTTAGTACGTAAAAATTGAAATTTAACATTACTCAATGTCGTATTCCATGCCTCAACTTCATACTATTCAAAAACATTTCAAATCAGAGAAAATGTAAGCGAATGCAATTTCAGTAAAAGAATTTTCATCTGAAATGAAATGCTCCTTTGGTGGTATATTTTATAGTGATAATCATTAAAAAGAAAAATATCTCAGCATGAAACAGCCATTTACAACCATTGCTTGAAAATGGCATTAAATTCTTATTAATTGAACTTAAAAATTTTGTATCAAGAATAAATGTACAGATGGATTCGTTTTATTTTTCTACTTTGATAACTTGTCTTAATTTCGTGTTGGGAGTTTTCTTAAAAACAAGCAGGAGATTAACTGACGAAGTAGATGGCTTTGTTTTTAATTGGAAGTTTTTGGTATGTTGTTTTTATAGAATTTCGAGTTGGATAAATAATTTCGTCAGTTTTAATTGCAATTGCCTGATTGCTGTTTGTATTTTCTGATTTATATGATTTTAGCATGCCGTTGGACTCCTACACACCAATTTGTGCCTCACATGGAATTCATATGAAATGAGCATTATGTAAATTTCACATGAAAGTTCATATGAAATTTATATAAATTTTACGTAAGATTTATTTAAAAAATATTTCACATGAATTTCACATAAATTTTCTTCACATGAATTGTTTTTGTGACCTTTTGCGAAATTGGACTCAAATATACTTCGTGTCAGAAACCTTACATGAATTTAATGTAAAAAACCCCTAGTAAATTGCATGCTCGTTTCACATAAATTTCATATGAAATTTTATGTAAAGTTCAGGTAATTTCACATGAATTTCATATGAGGCACTATTCAAAATTGTGTATAAACTAAACTTTTAAATAGGTAAATAGTAAATAATGAAATATGTTTTTGGTTTATGGATTTAAGCTTCATAGTAAGCAGAACTGAATAACAATTTCTACAATATAAATTAATTGGCGTCTAGGTGTCTAATTAAAGGCAAGATAAATTCAGTAAACGAGAAAAATCAACAAAGCTGATTCACTACAAAATGTAAAGCACGAAACGATTAAACACTTATAAAGAATTTTAGAAAATAGAGAATCTTTAAATATGAACTGTGTAGGATAATTTCAACCCCGTGTAAAAAAAGCTTATCATGTGCAATGATAAATTGATAATCTAAGTTGTAATCAAATTGATATCAGACAGCGATAAAAATTTTAAAATATTGCTGCCAGTATTAAACAATGACATTTTTATAAAAGAATATTTCAACACATGATAAAAAATCCTATATAGTGTCTTCTTGAAGAATGTCGTAAGAACTGAGATAGCATATATCAATCGCACATTAAATTGATAAGTAGTTATCTATTTGATTGTATCGAAAAACATATATAATTTGTAACACTGAACTCGCAGTAAATGGAATTTCAAACCCATTTTATAGAGAAATGAAAACTGAATACAACTGAATGTCATTTAGCTTACATTAAAGGGACAATTGGCTGTTTATTGATTAAAATACATAAACTAGCCTAAACCATCATAATTTTAATTTAATATATATGTGCCAAGAATATGTTAAAAATGTATAGGGGTTGAGTGCTTAATTCAGGATAGACCTGTATATGCTTTCTGTTACTCATTATAATAATTTCCTATATCTTTGTAACCCTACTTTGAATTCTATTGAATTATTGAAGAATTTAAGAAGACGCATTATATAAAAAATACTGATTTTTTTCACAATGTACTTTAATCTATACGTAATAATCATGAATAAACATCAAAGAAGTACCTATCAGTTATTTTAGTCTCAAAGTCGAGAAGGCAAGACAAAATTATTTATTCAGAATTCATAGAGAAGCACCAATTATACGTTTTTAATAGAATTAGATTACAGTTGTCTTTATATATTTCCATGTAACTCTAAATCAATTCAAGTTATATTCTTTGAAGTGATTGCAAACTATCTTATAAAACCCTTGCAAATTAAAAAAATAATAACTCACGACTTCCGAATAAAATTCCATAGATCAAACTCCATGAGAAGTAGGAAATAAAGTGATGACATTAACTCGTTTTATTTATTTTGTCCTCTAACGAAGGCAACTTTAACTTATGATGTAAAATCCCCAATTAGTTGAATCAAACATATAAATGTATATATGTTAAACGTCTTCAAATTCAATACCATCATTTAAGAACAGAAACATTTACAGCATGGACAAGACATGTACCTTTAAGGTACTTAACCCTCGTCAGTGATTCTCAATCTATAATATGGCCAAACAGGGTGAAAATTATTTCGTCCAAAAATGAACCTAATGACGTAGCAGGTTGTATTCCATACTTGTACTGGACTTTGGAGATTGTTCATTAAAATAAGTTGTGTAAACGTCTTCAAATTGAACAGCATCATTTAAGAACAGATAAATTGGCAACATGGACCAGACATGCACGTTTCGGGTACTTAACCCTCATCAGTGATCCTAAATCTAAACAATGTAATATGCCAAAAAAGTATGAAAGTTACTATGTCGAAAAAGTGTGTTTCATGTTTCAGTGAAGCTATGTTATTGTCTCCGTCTGTTTGTCCTTTTTCTTTTCTCGTGAGTATATGTTTTCAAGAAATGTTTATTGTAATTAGTAGAATCTGATTTCGTGTTTAGTGTTCAATTTTCCTTCACTGATTAATAGAATTCTAAAATGTTAGCATCGTTACCTTGTCGAATCGAAAGTTGAAGAGCATTGACACCCGATTTTGAAAAAAACCCTCCTTTAATTGTGTCGTTAGCTGGATCGTTTTTTATTCGATATATATTTAATTGTAAATATTGAAATACATATGTTCTATTAGAAAATTTCCGTGCACCATATGTGTATTGCAGTAATTTGACCATTTAGTTTTTCTGTTTCGGTGAAATATCATTTCTAGAAATGTGTAAATGGTGCTTTATAATCATAGCCACACAATATATATTTCAATTTTGAAATATGAGGAAATTAAAACAATAGCGAAACGTAAATATATTGTTGAAAAACATTTCAAAAATATTCAAATTCTAGTTACGAACAAATTCTTTTTCCTCTTGTTTTTATTTCTATTGAATGAGAAGGAAAACTACTGAGGGAATCGTTGGAATTAAACAGGGGAAGGGTGGGGTATGTAAAATAAGTACAATTATGTATTTGATGGACTGTTCTTGATACAGAATGATTTTTTTATCGTTATAGTCATAATGAATAAAATAATTAAAGATAATTCTAATTAAATACCCCCCCCAGAAATTATCATTAAAACAGAAGGAAAACCATTGCTTGACTGTGAATGACATACGTTGATTACAGAGAAGAGGTTTTAAAGTTTTCAAAAAGTATTACATCAAAAGATACTTATATGCCTGTATGTCAGCTGCACGATTTCTTTTGGAAATTCTTAAAAAATGCTGTATCAGGGCACTTGCTTTATTCTTAATGAAAAAATACTGCGTTAGGGCACTTGCTTTATTCTTAATGAAAACAAAAGGAAAGAAAAAGATACAACAGGCCTTTCCTTATTTTGGTATTTTGGATTTTATGAACTTGCAATTCCTGACAGTTTTTTCTTCAACTCTGTTAAAATGGATGGTTTCAAAATAATTTGATTAATACTGAAAACAACTTGGATTAAAATATAAAATGGATTAAAATATAAAGGGGAATATCCATTTAATTCAAAAAGATGTGAATTACATGAACAGTTGTGGTGAATTTCTGAAAAAAAACATTTGAAAAATATGGTGAAGATACACAAAAATATTTGAATCCTTTGCAAATGGAAATATATACTTCAACGATAGGAAGATGTTTCACTGATTCATTGGAATTCAATGAAATGAAAGTACAGAAACAAAAAACTATTTAGCATGTTCTTTCCGATGATGTCGATTTCAGAAAATTGACATTAAATTGTGACATACATTTATTATCTTAAGTGTATTTGTTTTACATTTAAAATTAAAAATAATTTGAAAATAGAGAACAAATGAATAGAATTTCTAATTGATCAAGACATTTTGTCAATCAAACATATTCTAAAATACAAATAAAATCATACTTCAGTAATATTTAAAGGTTCTATAAACATGAATTTACTTGATAGCACGTGTACTTACAAAAAGAAAAATTGGTTTCAAATGCAGTAAACTTACTCCGGCTCTGTAATCAATATTATCTATCGCATTCCTTATAGAATCAAATTACGTTTGCTAAGCATTAAAAAAGATGGGAAACGGAAGCTATAGTTTTTACGAATCTAAATATCAATTTCTTTACCCAAACTTGATTTCAGTTCCGGTACGTCTTAGAATATTTCTGTTTATTTATAAGATCATACATATGCATGAAGGTTTCGAAATGCAATTTGATGAAAAACTCGAACAAAAAACCAAGCAATTCGATGCCAAAAATCACAATCTATAGGCCAACAAATTCTTGAAAAAAGATCTTATAAAAAAGAACTTGCTAACGAAAAAAAGGACAAAAATACAACTTCGTAGAAACACAAAAAGCAATATAATCCAATGAACTATCTCTATAGTCCAATTCAAGTTCGGAATTCATTGTAGGTGGCGCTTCAAAAGTGGTACTGTGATATTTAATACATTTAAACATATTCAAATATCAAATTTCAAATGTATCATGTTACATATATGATGTAAGTTATAGTATCTTTGTTAATAGGACCAAAAATGAAGCTATTTTGGCCATATTTTTCACTTAAATACGCTTCTGAATAAACCCCATACAAAATGTGGAGCCGCTCATTTTGGCAAGAGGAAACTAAAGCTCTGTATTGTAGATGGCGCTAGGAATATTCACTTTGGCTTTACTACTGACGAGGATTAAAATATGAAAAACCACGTGTCTAGTATAATAAAATTGGTACTATAGAACATATATTTCATTATTGACAACTTAAAGCGAATGTATTTTTCCTCTTGGTATTACTCATTATTTAAAACAAGGGGGGGGGGGGTGTTCGCTTATTGGCCGCGGTATGATAACTTAGAACAAGAGAATCGCTAAAACTGATCGCAAGCAGCGCCACTCTGAATATATTCCATGTAGAAATTTGATTCATACTATTATATAAAATGATATTCCATTGATCTTAAAGCCTGACAAGCATGAGAATACGGTTTCAGCATTTGTGTTTCCACTTTACTCATTGCCTTCTGTTATATATGAATGTTTAACGTCTTCAAATTCAATAGCATCATTTAAGCACAGATCAAATTTGCAGCATGAAACAAACATGCACGTTTCGGGTACTTAACCTTCATCAGTGATCCTCAATCCCCAACAATGTAATATGACCAAGTATTGAGAAAGTTATTATGTCCAAAATGTACCGAAAGACGTAGCTATGAATATTATCATTGATGAACAAATACTCTATTCAATATTTACTCATAACAGGTAAAACTTACATAGTGCTCTTAAATGCTGACAAAATTTGAAAATGCCTTCCTTGATATTACTTTTACAACTTAATCTACTCTTGTTTTGATATTATAAGATGTGAAAGAAATTCTCCATTAAAGTCTCTTAATTTTCAATTGCAAATGGGATAAGGTTATGTAAGTAACATTTAGAGAAAAATAAAATCAATGCAGTATTGATAATGCATATACTTTGCATTTGACGTTAAGAGAGGAAAAAAGTCACAATCTTCCACAAGAACGCAGAATTGTTGACAAAAATTCTAATATTGGATAAATATCTTTCAGATAATAATTTTTCATAAGTGGTACATACAGAGATGCAACAAAAATTATCTAATGACGCGCTACAAGTAAATTTCTAAATTTTAAGGTTGGTCCCATACATTTTGGAAAGAGCGAGCGAGAATTTCGAGGGTCCGATTTCTCTTGGATTTTAGGTTTCAATTTTTTATTATTACATATTTGTTCTTTCGGCTAGCCTTTAGCTATATAGAATTCTCATTGTAGATGGGAACCGATTAGAATAAACTATGTCATGCTCCTAAGGTCGAATAATGTATGAAAAGCTTATTTTATACATTACCTATCATTAATTTAAAAATATAATGTGAAAAATTTAACAAAAATGCCTACGAAGTCATTTTCTCAGCACAATGAAGCACCTTTCGCCATTATGTCATCCATTTTTGTGTTTCATTTTCATGAAAATTGCAACCTCAGCGAATACCAAAAAATGAATATGAAATATATATAAAACTATTTCCATTCCTTTCAAAAGTCATTTATTGAAAAATTGAAAACAATGAATTTACATCATAACTTACAAAAATATATTGCTTTTAAGATTTGAATTGCTCAGAAAGAAGAACTAACTTGTTAAAATGGCGTCCATCAGCCATTTTGTTGTAAGATAAAAAGAACGTGGGTAGAGTGCGCGCGCAGGTAATGGAAACGCGGAGGAATAACTGTGCTATGCGTCCTATTCCTACGCCTAAATTGTGATAACTATTTACATATATAGCAGCGAATTTCTTAATAAAACAAATTAACAGAGAAATAATATATTTCTTTTATAAGAGAACAAGATATACTCTTGTTTTATATATAAATCTTTTTAGTCCTTCTCTCCTTAATGTCAAGTATTTGATGCAATTATTTTTGCGCGTAAATTTATGAAAATGCATTATGAAACTTTTATGTTTCCACTCTTATGTTGACCTTAAAACTTTTATTAGTTCATGCCACCAGAAATAAGACCAACAACTTTTGAGTACTTTTAAAGTTTTATTAATTCACCCATGCAATCAAAACTAAGAGCAACAACTTTTGAATAAGTTTGAATTTAATTTAATTTGGTATTAATATCAATATTATTGTAATCTGAGAATCAACTGCTTTAAGTATTTAAAATTCGAAATTAATTGACAAATATTCTACCAAATTAGTTTTCGTAATAAATGATTATAAATAATTAATAATTCCAATATTGCAATGACAGCGACATTGACAATTATATCTAGAAATAAGATAAAGAAAATATTATAAGGATAATATCAGTTTTCATAATCTCATCATAAAAATTTCAGATTAATGCCATGGAACTCATTTTCATAATAAGTTTAACATTCGTAGCATTACCAGAGGAGTGGATATTTGTTTCATTTTTACGACGAATCAATCTAATGTGACAACATAATTGTTAAATATTTACGTTTACTCATCTTATTCAAATGACAAGTTTTATAAATTTAAAAATATCAGTTCAAACATAGATGGTTGAATAATATTGAGAAAATTAATTCGGGTATTATATAACGAAAAAATCCCCCACTTTCTAGAATACAAATCTACTTAAAAAGCACGAAAGCTATTTCTCTCCCAAGATTTGTCCTCAGTAGACTCTTTTAATGTAATATTCAGATTTTTTGGAGTAAAGATTTTCAAATATTAATTCTTTTGATTTTCTATATGCATGTTAAAATATACCTCTGCTGAACTTCATGATTCGTTATATAATGAATTGTTATTTCTGTACAGATGTTTTCTGACAAGAGAGTAGATCACTTTCCCCCTTATTTATTGTCTATATTTTTATTTCTTTGTAAATTTAATGATGTATCGCTCGCCTAGTTTTAGTGTATACGAACTGCATTGGAATATATTCTACATTTTCTGTCATCAAATTAGACCTAAATTTCTAAAACTCTCCCTCATTGCATAGCTCTGTCCTTAGCTGGGGTTTCGGCATAGTGTTTTCAGTCATGTTAAGCTTCTGGCGCCTACCTTCCATATATTTGTTCTTAAATGATGCTATTCAATTTGAAGACGTTTACATTCCAACGAATTTTTGGCCATATTATTCACGTAGATACGCTTCATACAGATCCACTCATTTTCAGCGAGAGGATATTAAGAGTCTACATTGTATATGACGCTAGGAATATTCAGTTTGGCTTTTTTAACCTGTTTGAAATTAAATACTACTGACGAGGATTCAATATCCGAAACACGTGTCTAGTACAATAAAATTGGTACTATAGAACATATATTTCAATTTTGACAATTAATGATCCTGAAGGCCGAAACGGGAAATTCTAAAATTAACATAAAATGTATGCTTGACTGAGCTATGAATCTTTTAGTCTCTTAGGTTAAATGTCATATCAATTATTTTTTCAATTCACTGAACCATACGTGGACATATCAATTAAACAGATTATGCATCATCAGTGATACGTGGATATAACAAATAAACAGATTATGTATCATCAGTGATACATGGATATAACAAATAAACATATTATGTATCATCAGTGATACATGGATATAACAAATAAACAGAGTATGTATCATAAGTGATGATCGAGATTGTTTATAGGAAATTCGAATGGTGATAATCTGAAGACTTTGATTCCTTATATGTCTGAAAAGGCATGCTTAATGATACGAAAGTCAATATGACTGTGATCACTGATGAAATATAACTTGCTGAAATGCGTGCATTGAAATTTTATAGTAAAACATACAATTCAATATTGACAAAAGTAATATCAAATCGACAAAAGTAACATTAGTTCGATTTTCGTACCCCCCAAGACCCTACACGAAATTTGGACCAGCTCATTCTTTGCAATTTAAAAATTAAAAAGTGAGACTAGGGACACTTTACTTCCTTTTTTTCATATAAGAATCGTTTTAGGTAGTCGTGAGAGCTTATATTCTCCCAATGGTCAATTTTTTCAGTTTTCGTACTAATTATCATTGAACCTTTTATAAAAACTTTTCTAATAGACCCTAGATTGTAGGAATATCTTTATCGTCTATAAATTCGAATGACCCCCAATAATATCGAGGTTTAATGTAAGAGCTAAATTGAATGAGTCAGATAATAAGGTATGCATTCAGTTCAGAAAAACGAAGTGTCAATCTGTCCTGCCACATAGAAGTCATACTGACAATGATAACATCTAGATACGCAGCACCAGGCATGCATGTTTCGGTTAATGAACTCTAACCAGTGGTACCTCAGGCCAAAATAATTATAAACTGGTTCAAGCAAAAACGTATCGCCCAACTACATCACGAATTACTTTATACGACGTTTCAGCATTTCCTTGGCACCGAATAAAAAATAACCCTTCTAATGACAGTAGATCATTTAGTGAAAATGATGAGCAAAACGTCATTCAAAAATTAGTATGGTGTAGCTCTCCAGAGACCCATTCCTGATATTGCAGAAACGTAAACACTGAAACATATAAAACTTTTTACATTAAATCAGCAATATAATGTAGAAATGTTAAACGTTTTCAAATTCAAAAGCATGATTTAAGAACAGATTTGCAGCATGGACCACCCTCGTCATTGACCCTGAGTCTAAGTAGATTATCTAGTTAACGAATTTAATCTTATCAATATGCATTACTTTTCTCATAAACGGATTTTTTTCTTCAAAAAATTGGTTGTGGTTTGTTGTGCCACTATATAATTAACAATTTATCTATTTCTTATGATACAGCAATTGAGAAAAAGTCAAGCCATGTAATAAAAAAAGAACCATCAGACATTTCTTTTACTGAATTTGACTTTTAGTTGGAGTGTACAATAGAAGGTGGTTTATATATATTGACATACTGTCTGGATTTCGTTCACCTGTAATGTACGACAAGCTTATAATGGCCCTAGCAATAGGTGTTCTAATGGAGATATTGTCTTCGAAACTTTATATCATGTAACAAAGTTAAGTTACATAACCATAATCACAAATCATATTTTAAGATAAAAATCAAACATAGATAATAAATGCACAAAACTAAAACCTCGAAACCTCAGAGTCTAAAACCTCAGAACTTTCTCTTACTGAGTTTTGCCTTCGGTTAGAGAAAGGAGGGGAGCTCCAACAACACTCGGTTGCAGCACCAACAGTAAACCCCCAAAACACCCCATGTAAAAACCCAAAACACTCCATGTAAAAACCCAAAACACCCCATATAAAAACACAGACATAGAGTCTACAGTTGAGGGGATCATATATGTATTGGCATATTGTCTCAATGATTGGTGAAAGTTGGTCTTAGTGGATATATTTTCCATATTCTCAATAAATCATGAAAGAATGCATAGGTTCATCCTTTTGTATAGTGCTAGAGCAAGTGACCATATTTCGCAGTATTTTTCGTACATTTATTAGGAAATTTCAATACTTGGAGACCAATTCAATAATTGCTTTGGCTAAAATTTAATTTAACTCCATTCTCGATTGAAATACTACAAAAGATATTTTTACACGGTTCATTGTATCGTTATATAACGTCAAAATATTTCGTTTCTATGTTTTCGAGGCTGACCATATTTCGCAGTTTTTTTTGTTGATAAGTATCCTAGTTGCACACAAAACGGACAAATTGTGATTTTCTATACATGCAAACTTTCGTCACCACTACTTCTAGGAAATTATGCCAAATAAGATGTTTTCTTTTATTGGATTTCAGAACAAATTACGGATATTTACGTCTAAAATTAGGTACTGTCATGAAATTTTTCTCATTTTGTTGTATTTTTTGGTCAAAATTGAGTGCAGGAGATGTTACAATATATCAAAACATGACTGCTTCGATCATATTTGCTAGAATATAGAAAGACAAAGCAGACAAATATTTCCGATAACCAATGAGAAGCAATTTACTATGAAACGGTGAAATATGGTCACCGGCGAAATATGGTCCATCCCTCTACACTTTAGTTATGCATCAGTCAGTAAAAAAATCACAATCGATAGTCATACGAACCCTAACAGAAAATTATTTGCTACTCCATCCCTAACTTAGGATAATTATATCTCATGTATAATCACAATATATAATCTAAAGATAGGTTTTACTCCAAGGTCAAGGTCAAAAGGTTGATACTTTTGGTATCCATGGAAAGATTTTGTGAAAAGAAATTTGCATGTGAAATATGAACGGCCTATCATATAATGAATTTGAAGACGTTAAACATTTGTACCACTTGGTGTCACTGCTGGTGGACCAAGAGTCCCTGAGGGCACATGTATCCAAGTTCGATCAATTTCGGTTGGTCGTTTCTTTAGACGCATTTGAAAATTTCTGTTTACAAAATTTTCTCAAATTTCTAAAACATGGCTCCTGTAGCGTCATATCCCAGCATTTTGCTATGTCTTTCGGTATATTTAGGACACAGTTTTCACAGATTTTGGTCATATTACATTGTTTAGATTGAAGATCACTGACGAGGGTTTATTATCCGAAACATGCATGTCTGGTCAATGCTGTAAATTTATCTGCTCTAAAATGATGCTAATGAATTTGAAGACGTTAAACATATTCCATTCCAACGTTACGCCAATATTCAAATGCAAACGGAAAGGTCTTATCACAAGGAAATGTGAAATATGATAGTCCTATTACTACCACTTCAAAAGTTATGACCAAAATTAAAGTTGAATGAAAGAAGTTCAAACGCCAAGGTCAAGGCCACAAGGCCAAAAATGTTGGTATCAACGGAAAGGTCTTGTTAGAAGGAATACACATATGACAAATGAAAGCTTTATAACTTACCATTCAAAAGCTATGTCCAAGGTTAAAGTTTTTTAAAAGTAAGTCAAACGCCAAGGTCAAGGACACAAGGTCAAAATGTTTGTATCCACGGAAAGGTATCGTTACAAGGAATACACATGTGAAATATGAAAGCCCTATCACTCACCAATCAAAGTTATGCCCAAGGTTGAAGTATTTTCATGTTGGTCAAACGCCAAGGTCAAGGTCACAAGTTAAGAAAGGGGTAGGGGCAAAAGTGACAATTTTTGGCCCAAACCATTTTTTTTAAAAGGTTCTATTTTCTTATTCATTATGCTTCTTCTGAACAAAAAAGGACAAATTTTATGTGATTTCTCGAAAACCCCACCTTTTAGGGCAAAATGATTGAAATTTGAGCCCTATGTCTTCGCAGTAGAAATTCAGATTTTCGGCAAGGGACAAACATACCTACAGTTGTAAGCCCCAGAGCAAAGGCATGTAATAGATTCAAACTCATATGGGAGATTCCTTTTCATATTCTGAATGTACATGAAGAGTATAACTTTGTTACACGCGCTTGCTCTATTTATACTATAAACTTTAATATTGAAATCTGGTTGCTATCATTTTACCACTAATGTTGGTAGTAGTGGGCAATTTTGGCGGGAAATAACACTCATATTAATTGATAAGATCTATTTTCGATTCAATTTCAATAAACAACAATATCTCTACCCTTATTTGAAAGATAAAAAACAATAAGAAAAGAATTTTTGAAAATAGCATAAAATGGGGCCAAAAACGGCAGATTTTGCCCCTACCCCTTTAAGTATCCAGGGAAAGGTATTATGACAACTTATACACATGTGAAATATGATAGCCCTATCACCTACACTTCAAAAGTTATGACAAAGGTTTTTTTTTAAAGTAGGACAAACGTCAATGGCAAGGTCACACAGTAAAAATATGCTGGTATCAACGGAAAGGTCTTGTCACCAGGAATACACATGTGGAATATGAAAGACCTATCACTTTCCATTCAATAGTTTTGAATGACCGGCAACAAACGGACGTACGAACCGGTTTTAATGTCCCCGTAATGCCAGATATGAAAGTCATTTCAATAACCTTAAAAAGAAAAACAGACACAACAAATGCAAGCAGAGAGAAAACACGACAAAACAGTGTACCCATCGTCGATACTGGGAAGGGGGGGGGGTCATGCAGAAAATACTTAAAGCTTATAAATGCCCTTGTCAGTAATTGTTATATTGACAATTATCTCTTCTAAAGTTTATGTCATGTGTCAAAATTATTTTGGAATATCACCATCATCACATATCAAATATGAAGATAAAAATGTAAACATATATATCATTAATGTAAAAAAAGAAAACCTCAAAACCTCAACGCCAATCGCTCACATCTTTATATTACCGGTCCCTCAAATGGCTCATAACAAGGGAATCACTGGTGTTGACAAAGAAATATACCAGACAGCTTTCCGGTTCTTACGGTAACAGTAAATTTGAGTATTGTACAATTTGTGACAACCAGTTTCGGATGTAAAAGAACGGAAAGAGAGAATGTTGCAAAGAGAAACCACTAAGTAACTGGCAATTACATACAAGCTATTTCTGTTGGAGAATGAACACGTCATTGAGAAATAAAATTCTGTTCTTTGTAAAATTCAGGTAAGGGCAATTCATTATGAAAAAAAACCTACCTGAATCTTTTATGTGACAATAAGAAATTAAATGTCATTAATACCTGCATCTACAGTTGGAAAGTCGTAATATTGTTTATATTGATTACACAGAAAATATGCAAATTTGGACAATTTAATGCTCATTGCTAGAAGCAGTAAATCCTTCATAACTCATTGAAAAGAAAAAAGAAAACTAATTGGGGAAAATGAAAATCTTTCGGTAAATTCATGGACATAATCTAAGTTTCACAGTCTTGGTCATATTAAATTGTATGAATTGAGGATCACTGACGAGGGTTAAGTATCCGAAACTTTATCGGTTCTTAAATGATGCTATTGAATTTGAGGACGTTTAACATGTACTCAATAATGTCGAAGGGTTCCAACTCTCTATTTTCTTGAAGAAAATTCCAAACCAATTTACATGCACCAGAAACGTGTTTCGAATATTAAATTCTCATCAGTGATGCTTTCAGCGACGCCACCAAAATAATTTCAGTAGCGCCCTCTTTAATTTTTTGAAGTTAGATTTTTACATTTACATTACAGAGAGCGCGCGGCTCCAAATTTTCTGTAGGGTCGATTCAGTAGCATACCCAAATAAAATCTATGTTCAAAATAGCATTGGAGGGATGGTGCTAAGATGTTAAACTCCTTTAATTTCGATGATATTTATCGGTAAAATGGCTAGTTTCCGAAATAGCAAAAAAATATATATGATGTCACATTAATAAAAGGCCAAAACAAAGCTTCTTTCAGGTGACAGAGCTGGAAAGAAGTAATTAATACACTTGACAAACATCAGGCCACGGGAAATCATACTGCAACGTGAAATAAGTGTCTATATTAATAATGTCGAAGAGTCAAGTATATATGGACCTAGCTGATAAATTATATGCATTGCTTCCCGTAGGATTTTTACAACAGAAACCTGTGGAGAATAGTCATGAATGAAGTGTTAAAGTTCTACGTCTTTTGTCATATTTTCTCGTTTTATACGAGTTGTTTCCCTCTGTGATCATTGCAACGTCGACCATGTTGGAAAATTTTATCTTACCCTTTCGCTCTTTACCATGAATATATCACAAACAAATTATGATCATGTGTATGATATTATGAACGGAACAACTCAACTTTCAATATTCATATGTAATTACGTAAACACAGCTTATTGCAATAGACAAGATAAGATTGTCCTTCGTGTTTCCGTGGTGCTGTGTCTTCGTCTATTTGTCCACATTGTATTTTCCTGTGGGAAAGCTTTTTTTCTATTTTCAAGAATTATATGCCTAATGTTTGTGACTTTTTCGGAATCTGATTAAGGGTCTTATGTTTGACTTTCATCTACTTTGACTATGTTCTAAAATTGAAATCCCTTTTGTGACATCAATTTCAGAGCTTTCAGAACGAATGCTGAGAACAAGAAGGGAATAACGATTATTTGATTGTTTTTTCTCTGCACTCTTACTTCCCATACTGGTGGATTGTTTAGTCCCCGAGGATATCGTTAGCCTAGTTTCGCAGTGTTTCGGCACTTGACTTGAAATATTTTTGTAAATTCTTCCTCTCAAAATTTAGTAGAAATTTTCTGAAACGAAGGGGTTTCTCACCAGTGGCATAGCTCTGTCCGTAACAGGTTCTTTTTTTCAGACATTTTAGGTCAAGTTTTGAATTCTGCTCTTCATATTTTCATTTTATTTGGATTTCCTCTTCCTCGGCCTTGAGCTTAACTATTGAGACATATAAACTTGTTGAAATATGCATTAGATACACGGAAATTTTATATTAGAAATATATTTCAATATTGACAATCAAATTCTAAATTTGTATACAATCCAAATTATGATTGCAACCGTTAATGCATTCATCCGCTTAACACCTTAATAGTTAAATATGTTCACGACAGTTTTTGTTTCGAAATCTTTGTATGATTTTGAAAATTAAGTATCCTAGAATCAGCAAAAACACCGAATGTGCTACCTTCATTGGTTTTGACTTTGCCTTCACAACTAAATACAAAATTGACGACCGATATTTACAAGTAGAAGATGCTATCTTTTTTTCCGGGCTCATTAAACCATCTTTATTTTGGATTCACGTCTGGTTTCTTTTAAGAATGTGTAGAAATATTTTGTTTGGTTTTATATTTTTTTACTATTACTGTGTGCAAATGGAATGTCATTTCGAATTCTGATTTGATTTTTGTGTTTATCTTTCATTTACTTATTGAGAATAATTACATATGTTTTTGTAAGGAAGTCACTGCATCAGGCAATTATAACCGGAAGGATAGACAATAACGGTAAACAAAACATTCGAAAAAAGAGAAACATATATAAATAGATAAGGAATATTACGTCTTCAAATTCATATAAGATTTGTTTTCAGACAAGTTTGTTTGTTTTGAACGTTTCTCCAATTTAAGAATTTTAGTCTGTCTACGATCTATGGTAAAAAGACAATGCTGTGTTCTCCGTCGGGAATGCATTCATTCATTTGAAGCTATCAATAATTAAGATAATTTTAAATGTGAAAAATACCATTCATTGATAAATAGATTTTTAAAGAAAAAGGGTCGTTGGAGTAGTAAGAAAATAAAAACAAATTCACATCCAAGGTAACATTGTCAGTATGATATTTTATTCGACATTAAGAAATGGAAATTTCTTCATTAATATTTCAAAAGATAATTGAAAAATATATTATACGAATAATATGTAGTATTTTATCATGAAACAAAATCTATTAACTTTTGGAGAATGAATTGAAGTCGTGATATTGATTTATGTTTTTAAAACCATAATTTTCTTTAACTAACTCCTTGTCCGGTCAAAAAACGGTGATATGGGGGTAGACCTAGATCTAAATGCAACAGAAGTTTTGATGGTACCAGGACAATATACAGATCATAAGTTATTTATATGTAGACATTTTTTAAACTTATGGAAAGTATTCTAAATGCAAATCTGTATATGTGTTCCTTTTTTTGCTCTATTGTATCATATTTTCGGTTGCTGTGTCAGCAGTCTTACTTTTCGAACAACTTTTTGTTAATCACTCATTGCGCTTTTTGTTTTGGACGGATTGTTTGTAGTTCTTAAAATTAATCTATTCTATGACGAGAGGTAAAAAAATATAGATACAGCTAATTTATCTTTTGGCATAGAGGGATGTAGAAATATCTTGATTAATCATGGGAATCTAAACGTAAAATATATCCAAAATATCTTAATCTTATTCTGTAGTGAAATGTTTAAAGTATTTGATGTTTCCGATATATATTTTGTTATCTTTTATTGTTAATGAGATGTGTATATCAAGAAAAAGCCAAAAAAGAAGAAATAAACACTGATAAAAAAAGTATTCAAATCATAAAATGAAAAAAAAAAAGAAAATAAAACTCAAAATTGGTTTTTTGATGATTTTGCAAATTTGGTTTGAGAATTCCTATCAGGATTTTATAATGTAAGATTCTTTTAGTTCAAATAAATATACATTTGATACTCTTTTTACATCTTAAACCACCGAAAGTAGTATTGCACAGGGCTGTAGAATTTTAATTCCATTGACGTCTTAGTATATGTATTTCAAATTGAAATTTTATTTCAATGGGGCTTTTTCTATGCTAAAAAATTATCAATATAGAGGGCAGGAGGGGATTCCCAAGAGGACAAGGTTGCGGCAACCTTATCAACACACCGAGACACCATCATGCCAAAACACATAGTAGACATACACAGCAAGAGACGCTAATCATGGTATGGGACTGGTGAATGTAACATTTGTAAATCAGCAATTTTCTAGTTATAATCAATAAAACCAAACTATTTTCTGTACATCGTTTGTTACAGCATTACTTACATTATTTAAATAATAATAAAAATAGAAAGTATAATGATGATAACTAAGAATTTCTCGGTATGAAATATTAAGAAGGCGCAAATAATGATCTTTTCTTCATATATGTCCTCTTTTTCTTTTTGGGATTTTATAAATTAGTGAATAAAAGTCAAACACAAAACCCAAAATCACAATCAAAAGGCTGACAAATTCTAGGAAAAATCATGAAACAATACAAAGAAGGAGGTCTAAACGATGAAAACAGTGGAACGTCTTCTTACGAAAAACCAAAAAGGAAAATGCGGACCAACAGATAAAGAAAAAATAACACAGCATCATGGAAACACGAGAGACGAAATTTATTTTGGTGGCGCTGTCAAATAAACTGATGTACTTAAAATATGAGTTATCGATAGTATTTGTAGTACTCCCTGTATCTTTAAAAAACAAGGTTTGCAAAAAATGAATTGAAGCATCGCGTTGGCACCTTACAGAATGTTTTCATTTTATTTGGAGGTGGAAGGATAATCAGGATAATACAAAGCAAATAAACAAGGAAACCCATCACGTGAGGAGAAGCCAACTCTAAATATGGGACTGAGACCAGGTGCCCAGGAAGAGTCAGCATGTCCAGCTTGCATGCAACAGGAAATTCTTTAAAGGTGTTTTTTTTTTCATTTTTGGATTACTTTATCTACTCCACATTTCATTCAGTGAGCTGAAGCTGAATCAATGCTATCTGACGTATATGACTTATTTATTTCTTCTCTAGGCGCACTATATAACAGAAATTGTCACATCCACAAGAGAGATCGAGAGAGAGATGTACATTTCTCAAGAATGATGTATGTCCATGCTTATAGCAGATTCACTGTAAATGTCATATAACATGCTTACTACGGTACGAGTGTAAATAAAGGAATTACTCCCCTATCTTTAAACTTCAATCTACCAGCCAAAGTATACAAGAGAATATACTTATAAGCATGAATGCCTTTTCTGCATTGAAAAATACTACAGTCAATCTGTCAGTATATCAAGCTTATCCAGGAGATCGATGCTAATGACCCTCAATGACACCCGCCCCTTAACATCTCTCTATGGTCAAATATATAAGGAAAGTAGAGGCGGATATTCTTATGGATCGTTGGCATCGAACTCCTGTGAGCTTATCTGATATTTCTAAGTCATTACAGGCTTGAACGAAAGGTTCTACTTATCAAAATATAGGAGTGAGCGGAACAAATGTGTCTCGATCGATCGATATCATTTTTCAAAACCTTATGTCTTGTGCAGAATTTACTGAAGCTATTTTTTCTATATCTCAATATCTGAAGATGGAGTTTATAGAAAATTGTCACTAACCAAGAAAATTAAAATGGAAATCACCACACACTCTTCACTCCTGCTGTCTTTTAGGTGGCATAATATTTATCAACAAATTCAGCCAAGAAACCATAAGCATCAATTGTCTTTAAAAATAAACCATTCTTCATTTAGACGTTGGTACTAAAGTGATTATTCGGATCATGCACGCATACCCCTCCGAAATATCAATATTGAATGAATTCACTACTGATCCAATTGACGAATTGAAAGAATTGATATATAAGCCACGTGAGCTGCTGTCTCTCCGATATAGGCCATATGGGAAATGGGGTCTAAGCGCTCTAGATCGGGCTATCATGACACCTTGGACGAAGTATTACAATAGAACATATATCTCAACTTTGAAGTGGCGGATTTAGAGGGGGAGGGAGCCTGCACCCCCTTTTTATCCAAAGTTATTGATTTAGAATACTCCTGTTTATACTAAATTTCTTAACTTATAATTTTTTTTGCTTCGCTGGCCGCATTTTATTTCTTTTGTTAGACGCCTATTTCGTATCCTCACTTAAAACATTGATGTGACGTCATGCCTTTGTTCGAGCAGTCCAAAATTTACCTTTGACTGTCCAATATCAAATCTAGGTCGCGTTTATTAGAAAAAATAAACGCGACCTAGATTCAATATTGGACAGTAATAGGTAAATGTACTTTGATATCTACAAGACAACCGTTACAATCCTTATTTAGAAATCACGTGACAAGAATTCCATGTATCGTGGTATTGACTATTCCAATTTTTGCTATTTTTTCCGGAGTTGAGAAAATCCATCACAATCTTTATATCTAAAGAATCGGCCGTTGTCGGAAATGATAATGTAAGAGGCACTATAGTTCAGTCTAGTTTTTTTTTTCGTTTTAATTTTTTACCATCCTCATAATTTTACTTTTTTGCTCGACTTCTTCTTGTCCGAAAAACCTTACCTTAATTCGACCTTTGACAGTTATTTTGACCCAGCCCCCCCCCCCCCCTTCCGGTGCAAATAACTGTCAAGGGCTGGGTATAGGTAAGGTTTTCGAACCTGACTCCTTCAAAATATCTTCTGAATTGTATCTTTCATTTAACCTTGCACATAGTAGGTTGAACGTCCCCACTGATTTCTTTTCGGTATCTAAAGGCATTATATTACTTGCTTGTCCGGAAAACGACACTTTTAGAAACACGCCCTTTTATTCTTTATCTCTAAAGAAGCTTCAACTAAATCGTCATCACGCAAAGTATTCTCGTTGATTTTTTCCCCAAAAATTGCATCCAATTTCGTTTTGGTTTACGGAATCTGCTACATAATTTGTCACAACTTTTTTTTAATTGAAAATTTCATCTCCTTTATCTTCTTTTATACATGTAAACGAATCCCTACTGCTAGTAGCGAGAATGTTAGAACCTGAAGTGATTACATTTCGTTATAGTAAAGGCAATTAACATAATAAGAACAAAGTCAAAGGTCATGCCACTTTGAATAGTGATCAATGTTTTAAGTACGATATACGCATCAAATAATTCATTCTTAAAGATATTGGACAGTTTTCGGCCCTGCGGGCCTCAAACTGTCCAATATCTTTAAGAATGGATTATTTTCGGCGTATATCCAATACTTCGACTTTGCTGAGAGAGAAATCGAATCCTTAAAAATGTAATACTCTATTCTCGAATGTTTCCGACTCGAAATTATATGGAATAAAATTGTATATATGATTTTGAAGACTGAATTCAAACAGAACGAATACTTCGTATCTTAAAATTACCGGCTCCGTGCTCTCGACTGTTTTCATATAAACTAAAATGACAAATATGGATAATGACCATATCTCTATATACAACACAAAATCGATAATTCAGAAAATCATAAACCGAAGGCAGACAGGAACCGAAGCAAACAAACAAAAACCTCCACCACATGAAAAGAAGCGGAAGAAATGGGAGTGAGACCAGGTGCCAAGGAAGAGTCAGCATCTCCTGCTTGCATGCAACACCCGTCGCTTCAATTCGATAGGATTGTCACATCCGGTTACATCAATTTTGAATTTCGTATTACATGCAATAACATTAACCCCCCTTCTCACTGAATAAATTTTCAGTCTTGATATTTTCGTCCTAGTTTTTCATTTTGCTTTCTGTGAACAATTTTCTTTGAAGCTTGACTTCCACCTTTTCTGAACTCTTGGATCTTCATTACTTCTCATCAAGTCGCGCTAAAATGTTATTGCAGCATAGTGAACCTGATGGAGTGTCAGACCTTCAAGATGAACCAATTTTCTTTAAAAAGTACATCACATGTTTTGAATTTCATTAGTTAAGCACCAAATGACTACGAGAGAATAGTGACAGGCACCCGAGAAACTCAAGTCAAAGATATAGCAAGAAAACAAAATGTATAAATTTGACAAAATGAACGATATATAAATTAAACACACGGAAGTGTTCCAACTCTTTACCTTCTTGAGGAAAATTACAAACTAATTTCAATGCACCAGACATGTGTTTCTGTTAGTAAATCCTCACTAACAGAGGACTCTTGCTTAAGCACATTTTGTAAAGTGTGCGCGGCTAAGAATTTCATGTAGAGTCGATTAGTAGCATAAATTAAAGAAATTAAAGATCAAAGGCAGATCAAACTTCAACCACTAGTGTTAGAAATAGTCGGTTGCCTGCCTTACCGAGGATATGATCCTAAAGTCATCAACAAATCACTGGGCATGTTACTTGACCAATCTACAGTTTTGCACCAGTGTATTTCCCAACGTTGCACACTGGCCAACCGTGACGACGGGACTCCATGACAGGTCTGGTTTAAATCCCGTCAGAGAAGACTTGGTCCTGAATCTCTGTCCTATCTGAAAGTTGGTCAGACTTGTCGGGGTGATTGATCACTTGAGCTCACTTCAGCCAGCAGAGCACAAACGCATGCCATAGATTTGTTTAGATCCATTTACATAGAATCTGTTAAAGAGGCCACTGTGTTTAAAGATCTTGTTTGTGATGTCACCTTACCTTAGACGATTTATGTTTATGCAACAATTGTGCGTCTATGGAGACCACCGTGTATCCGAATAAATGGGAGGGTTGTGCGCACGTAATCAGAATAATTACAACATTTTCTAATAGCAGATGAACGTCAAAAGTCGGCACCGGGAACACATCGGTCTCCTTCCTTTTATATGTTGTTATTAATGTTTGATATTTCTGTACGTCTGTTTCTATTGTTTTGTATGATGTTCTAGTGAATATGGTTGTTGTTGTTGTCTTTTTGCGGTTTGTAGTTTTGTCTGATGTCATTTATGTGTCGCTCTCTTGTAGGTTTGTTTCGCTTGGTGAGTGCATGGTGGTCATGTATGAGATCCTTCCCTTTTCCTTAAATAAAATCTATGTCCAAAAATAATGATGTAATGTCACTGTGACGTTAACTCAATAATTTCAGTTTTTGAATTGTGCTAAATTATGAAAAATAGGGCCAACAAGCAAAACTCCTCGAAGGAGTTCAACTCATAATGAAGATGGCTTTTTTACATAATTTTGTGTTTATGGTCTCCATAGATGACTATTTAACGAAAGTAGGGCAACTGAATAGAGGTCACCTATAGAAATTCAAAATATTTAAAATGACATTGCATAATAGTATGGCATGTAACCCGCAATCGGATTAGAATGTGGGGCAAATTAGAATCGTCCGGTTAATCCGAATTTCTGCCTACAAAGTTGAGAAAAGACAAACAACACCAACAGGGAAACGTTGATGTTTGGTGTTTTAAAAGATGTGTGGTGTTATAGCGACAATGAACAACTGTGGATTTCAAAGCGCATCACCTTCTCCTTTGATTCACGACTGGATTACATCATTTGACAATGAAAAACCATTGCTAGACATTGGGTGCGCTTACGGAATAAATACATATAAGGCCTTGGAAGAAAATATTTCAACAATAGCTCTCGATGTTTGCGAAGGGCATATTGAAATTCTGAAGAAGAATCTAGATACCAAGTACTCTCATCTACTCCGAAGCGTTGTCGATTCGTTGCCTTTACTAAAACAAATTGATGATTCTTCTGT
Source organism: Pinctada fucata (assembly GCA_028142955.1). Taxonomy (NCBI): domain Eukaryota; kingdom Metazoa; phylum Mollusca; class Bivalvia; order Pterioida; family Pteriidae; genus Pinctada; species Pinctada fucata. The sequence continues at coordinate 27,821,751 of AP027110.1, read as the reverse complement.
CTCGGGCGTATTATGCTCCGATGTCATTCATTTCTTGACAGGTGAGGATATTGAAGAGTCATTGAGGAATATATGGAGAGTACTTATTCCTGGTGGATATGTTATTATTTCTACAATTTCTGACCACTATCTTGGACAAATCGACAAAGAGAGACAACAGCAGTTCCACAAAGATCGGGGTACAGGAATCAAATGGCCTGGTGTTACTATTCTCGACGAAATATTTCAGAAAAAGTTCGAGTCAATAATAGAAGATGAAAATATTCGTCATCTTCACCGTGCATCACGCACAAAATTCCTCCATTTCTTTTGTCAGGAACAATTGAACGAAGAACTGGTTGCAAATGCTTTCAAAATAAAACAATCCTTTCTAGGGGAACATCCGGGACATCCCGATTCCAAAGGAATTGGTTGCTTCTTGCAGCGCAGTGTTCATATTGTAGCACAGAAAAATTAAACATTTTCAACTTCCTCTTCAACTACAGTCAACTAGTATTTTTGTGTAATTTCTTCACTTTACAGCACACAGTGTATCAGAGGTATCACTATTGACATCTATTCCAGTGCATAATATGCGCATTCTAAAATCGAATGTCTAATCAGTGACATTGCAGGCCGAAATAGGGTAAATTCAAATGACTTATGAAAAGCAAAGTCCTAATCATGAGCTATACATTATGCTGGAATATTAAAAGCCACCTTTTTTCCTCCATTTCATGACGTTTTGTTACGGAGAATTTACAAATTCATTTCAAGACAAATGCCGAGACACGGTGAGAGTAGGGGGACAATTTTCTGGGAACTAACGATGTGTTCGTAATGATGAGTATTGAAATAATATTTTCATCGAAATATACAAGGATTAAATTCGATGAAAGTAATGACCAGTTTAAAAAGAATGTTAGAATCTTGATTTTGTGCTTTTTAAAACCGAAATCAGATTCCAAAAAAAACCCACAGTAAAAAGACTTACAAATTCTTGAAAAAAATAAAGAACAGAATTTTCTCACGCAAAAAATCGGACATACAGACGGAGACAATGACATATATAGCTCCATAGAAACACAAAGGTGAACTTATTTAATGAACCATCTCCAGAGTCCAGTGTAAATGCAGAATGCACTATAGAAGGCGCTGTTGAAAGGCGCCGTGCTTATTTGCAAAGTCTAAATATATTCAGATGTCACGCATATCACGTTACATATCTAATACAAGTATAGTATTTAAAAAAAACGACTATAAAGGAAACTTGTTAAATTTCTCTCTTCGTATTATTCAAACAAAGGGGGTCGATTATTTGCACCGATAGTTTAATGTCTCAATCTACGAAAAAGTTTGGTCATAATACCTATCTTTCAATTTCAAATTAGTAAGACTTTTTTAAATGCAGCTTTATTCAAGATTCAGTGAAAAAAGGTCTTATTGGAATTCATGAGAAAAAAGTTCAAGATAAAAGCATATAGCTTTTATAAGTATTAGAGACAATCTGAGAGTTATTGTAATATTACAACAGAATATAAGTAAACACACATAATCACACTTCGAGACACCCAAACACACATACACACACAAAAAACGGATAATCACAATCAGGGAGGATAGTCATACACTAGACATACAAATTCAATGATATTCATAAACCTTCGGGGGACGGGTCAATTTGAGATACCTGGACTCAACACGATGTTAAGTTACATTACATGCAAATGCTATATGAAGACTCTAAAATTCATATTGTTCAAAAGTCGTTTTTTCATGTTCGCGAACTTCAAACTGTACATTCGCGTTTCGGAGGGAATGTGTCACAAAAGCAAAATGTTAACTCTTTTCCAATGAACTAAGAATACTTTGTGAGAAGAATATATTTGTTTTCATGTGTAAAATACATAATTAAAGCTGTTCAGTGTCATTTCGTCCATTGTAAGTTCAGATTTTACCTTTCTAATCGCACCTGATTTCTTTTTATAATGCCCCCTAAAATGAGAAGTCCAATGGGTGAAGTCCGAAGCACGTCATTTTGAAAAAAATCTAAATTAAGACCTAAGGATTAACCTCCTTAAGTCTAGATTACTCAAGACTTCAAACAAGTCCAAGATAATAGTGCTCCAAATTCCACATACAAATAGATAGGTATGATAACAGGTGTCGAAAGCATATAGAAAGGAAACAAAAACTAACCGTGCTATGTATCAAAAACAACGTCGAGCAACCTTTTGGAGTGGACGGCCAGTATGATTTGGAAAGGACCAATCATAGAATTTTTCCATTCGGAGCCTGCCACTATATATATGTACTTTTTATCCTGAAATATAGAAAAGATGTTGTCAACATTGCATGATACCTATCATATGTTTTCACTTTAATCGTCTTGTTTTACCATTACCTCTATGGAAACTTTTATTCATAGAAGTAAAAATGAGAACAAAAAACCAATGCATTTCTGAAAGTTTATGTAGAAAAAGCTACCTTTTGAGTCTGAATATGACATTTACCTTTAATGAAGATCTTTTAATTTGTGACCTTTGTTCTTGTAAATAATTGTGTAGGATATAATCAAAATCACTTGAAGTTAAGCGTACTCCCTCCTTACATTTAAAATATGCATTTGTTGAGCAGTATTCGATCTTTTCAAATCATTTTGACCAGAAACAGATTTTTAAAAATGTCTGAAATATTTAAAGAAAGAAAAGCTAAATCTAGCTATAAAATGACCTTGACCGATAATTAAAAGTTTAATCGAGACGACCGGAAAAGTGGGAGGGTTGTGATCGAGTAAGCCGGATAACCTCACCATTTGCTACCAATGTGGCAGATGACCATCCTGAGTCGGCATTGATTGCCCATTGGTCTCGTTGGTTTATGTGTAGTCTTTTGCGTGTTAGGTATTTTGATGTCATATTTGGTGTCCCTGGTCCGTTTTGCGTCTCTTTCTGTGCGTGTCTGCTCTGTGTTTTTTCACCGGGTGTTTTGAGGTTTTCCTGTGGATGCTGCAACCTTGTGTTGTTGGAGATCTCCTCCTTTGATATATACAAATGTTGACAAAGGGATATCCCGAAAAATGGGTGATCTAAACAATGCTTTACGCATTAAATTACATGAAATGAATGCAAAATCTAAGCTCAGGACAGTGGCTTTATCAGATATAAACAAAAGGATATCTATGTTTCCGTTGGTCTGATTGGTTTATGTGTATTGGTTGTGTGTATGTTGTCATATTTGGTGTTTTTTGTGCCTTTTGTGTCACCTGTATGGTGTTTTTCTTGGGTTCTACAACCGAGACTTGTGGAGATACCCTCTTTTGTCTTAATACTTTCGGTAAATTCAGAACATCAATGTCATGTCATGTTATAAGACAGCATCACTGAAAGAAGGAAAATATTTTCAAGAGTCTATACAGTCTTTCATAACTTAAAACGAATGATATTTTCATAACGACCGTTGAAATATCAAATATAAGTACTTTTTAAGGAAAATGGGCATAATTTTACATTTTTTTAGACAAAAAAAAAAAAATCGCCGAATCTATATAAACCATTTTCAGCAATGGTAAAACATTATTGTTAGGGGAATAAACAGATGTATTTGTCTCTTCCAATAGTTCTCGATTAGTTGAGTAAAAAATGGACTTCGTGATATGGAATATGTTTTGTTGCCATATTCTTTACTTATCATATATTGATTCGCTAGGTAAGTTCATTCAATATAGTAATACACATGATATATCTTTATCAAATATTTTATCGTGCCCTGCAAATGCATGACCAAGTCGTTTAATGCAGTGAAACGCTGTGACATGTTGCACGCATGATAACTTCGCAGACTGGTATTGATGAATAAGCTAAGTCAATATTGGTACGATGATCGTTGTGTCAGTGTCAGCAATATTAGCTAGCGACACAGCCAAGAGCCGATATCATTGGGTGTCATGCTCATAATGGTGCCAGTATAGATTACACTGGTAGATAAATGAGTTAAAGAAGATCCTGACGATAATCTCAACAACACTCACAATAGAGCACCAAATTGAGCATCGACGGACCCCTAGCAAGCTAGAGGTGGGACCAGGTGCCCGGGAGGAGTAAGCATCCCCTGTTGGCTAGCCGCACCCGCCGTCGATGATCATGCACGAAAATGAAAACATATGACAAGCATGAACTGCACTGTCTTGGGCCATTTCTATATAGAAAGTGCTATGGCGACCATGTCAGGGAAAGTATTCAAAACACTTACTGTCAAACCCCTCGCGGGGAACTTTTTTACGAGCTCCACACGGCAAAGGGCATAAGTGTGACACAAATAAGTTAAACATTTCTTTCTTTAAGTTAATTTTTACATTCTTTTACAGTCGAAATCTATCGATACGTCACCACAGTTTGTAAAAGAACTGTTGAGGAAGAAGTATCATGTACTGAAACTAATACAAAGAAACACACGTTTTTATGTTGGTAAACTCAATTCGATACAAAAAAGCATTCGCAACCTTCCATCCTTTGTTTTTGTTGCATTTTTTTTTCGTTTTTTTTTGGTCGAGTATTCATTTGCACATTTGACTTGTGCCGATCTGGATTCTTCCCTTGGGAATCAAAACTCAAAATTATTATCATAATTTCATTTAATTTTGCCTCAGTAATAACACTCATATTGTATATCATATAAATATGATAGAAACTATATTAATCCAGACATTCTTAACAACTTTGTAAAGCTTCACACGACACATTAAGTAAACTGCATGTACATTTAATATCGACAAGTATAAATCCTTATTCTTAAGGAATTACAATAGATGATGTCAAATGACCTATTCCAATCATATTACTTTATTATTCAGTAACCATACAAATTAATTTGGTTTTAGTTTTCCGAGCTTTTATTCTGACAAAATCACAATTTGTTCCTTCTAACAATGTAAACTTTATGTCAGTTTTGACATGATATAGCTATGACTAATTAATCGGTATTGAGGAATTACAAAATGTGTCACATAGCGTCTGGACGCTTCATTAGCATGACCATTGTTTGTGTCAGTATTCATGTTGATGATTATTCATGAAATGGATCAATTTCGGTTGATCGTCTGTCTCTTCAACGCATTCGAAACTTTCTGTTTTAATTTTCTAAAACGTGGGTCCTGTAGCATCATATCCCACCCATCCTGCTACGTCTTTCGGTACATGTTTGGACATCATAATTTTCATACTTTTGGCCATATTACATTGTTTAGATTCAGGATCACTGACGAGGGTTATGTGCATGTCTGGTCCATGCTGCAAATTCATCTGTTCTTAAGTGATGCTATTGAATTTGAAGACGTTTAACATTGATAATGAAATTATAATAGCGTAAGTAGTGAAGTATAATGAAGTCATCATTGAGTCAATTATTTTCGGCCGCTACGAGGATCCTATACGAGATCCCCCTTTCCAGAATGATAAGTGATGTTCTGGATTGCGACTGAATGGCTGTCAAGATTACCAAGCGAGACATATTCACCCGATACACCTGTATTTACATCAGTATGTACATCAAGGAAATTACCGAATTTGACATGTTGTCATGACACTGTTGCGACAGGCGTTGCATGCAAACAGGAGACGCTTACTATTCCCGAGTACCTGGTCTCACTTCGGAATATTGTTTACTTCGGGCTTCGCAACTGTTCAAATGGAAATTATCTAATTATTCTTTAGTTTTATGATGGTATATCATATTGTATCTCTTACCATTACATAATATAATTCACAGGAAAAGGAGATGAACAGTCTGGGTTAATATATTTTTGTCAATGGTTGAAAGGTGAAAGGTCAAGATTTATGACGTCTCATTATATATGTTTAAAGGATGAAAAATCAATCAGTCTTTAGTTTATAGGTGAAATGTCAAGGTGTATTCTATGATGTAAAAGAAAAGGTAAATAAATCTCTTTAAATTTGACGGTTCACATGTGTGAAGTCAAGGTATATGTTAAACGTCTTCAAATTCAATAGCATCATTTTATAACAGAAAAATTTGCAGCATTGACCAGACATGCACGTTCCGAGTACTTAACCCTTGTCAGTGATCCTCAATCTAATCAATGTACTATTACCAAGGAATGTGAAAGTTATTGTGTCCAAAATGTACCGGAAGACGTAGCAGGATGGGTGGGAATCGATGCTAAAGGACCCACTTTTCAGTAAATTCGAGAAATTTTGATAACAGGAAATTTCGAATGCTTTTGAAGAAACGATCAACCGAAGTTGATCGAATATTGCTACATGTGCCCTCGGGGACTCTTGATCCACCAGCAGTGACACTCACCAAGTAGTACAAATGTTAAATGTCTTAAACTTCAATACCTCTATCAATATAGATCAAGGTTTACGTATTATCATCATATGGTTTTAGGATGAAAGGTTTATGTCTAATTACAAATATGGGAAAATAACCATATCCCTATCAAGGAGTACAAAATCGTTAATCGAAAATTCATCTATCTATCCAAGGGCATACAAAACCAGTATAAAACCAGAACTAAGGCAAAGGAACAGATATAAAAAAGCTACCATATGAAGAGAAGTAAACTCTCTGCGAAGGAATGAGATCAGGTGCCCAGAAAGAGTGTGCATTTCCTGCTTTCATGCAACGTCCGCCACTTCAATTCGGCAGAAAGCTTAGGTCACAATCGGTAACTCCCACAAAGGAAGACAAACCTATAATCCTATTCTATGGTTTCACGTTGATAGGCCAAAGTTTATTTCTATCTATTGTGTGGCAGAAAAAATGTTATAGCACCATAAAAACGATTTTCATTTATCATTACATGTGTTTCGGCCTTGTCAATAGTCTCTTCAGACAATAGTATTCGTACATACAATGCGTTGATGAAAAAGCATTATATATGTATATATAAGATAATATTGATAAAAAGCATGATGAATAGATAGATGTACTCTTACTTCAAGGGAATAGTAAATAAATGATACTATTTCTATCGATCACTTTTTAATTTTGTATGGTATATAGGTGAACTGTAAAGGAGTAATTTGAATTATATAGACAGATTTGGTTATGTGTCTTGTTTTTCATTTTTGCAATGTGATCATAGACTTTTGTATATAGAGATCCTAAATGGCCCATATTTTCTTCCCATAAGACAGTTCTAGTTTGATGATCAGTCAGGCAATGACGATAGGTAAAAATGTTAAACGTCTTTAAATTCAATAACATCTGGTACGTCAGTGATCTTCAATCTAAGCAATGTTTTATGGTCAAAGAGTGTGAAAGTTATGTCCAGAAATGTACCGAAAGACGTAACGGATGGATGGAATACGATGCTACAGGACCCCTGATTTAGAAATTTCAAGAAATTTTGATAACAGAAATTTTCGAATGCGATGAAGAAAAGACTAACCGAAGTTGATCGAATATTGATACATGTGTCATCTTGGATTTTCTCTTTCTTGAGAAAAGATCGCTTCTGTTCATCGGATTAGTCAATTGGTTCTTTCAGTCAAGACTTATACTTATTAGTCAATAGTTTTCACTTACATTTGCTTATCTTATTTGTTACTTTAAAAATAAAATAATGGAAAAATAGAATATATCTTACATCGGATAGCTTGTTGAGATAAAAAGAAAGAGGAAAGAATTTTTTATGTATCAAAATATATATCTGTAGACCTGATATTAAATAGAAACCAATATATTCATTCAATATTTTGGTCATTTTCTCAAAACAGTAATATAGAAAAAAACTTATCTGAATCTGTGAAAATCAAAATATGGATCAACCCTATGTAGAATATATAATCTAGATATGCCCTTTTGGGTAAGGGTAATTATGCTATCTTTCAAATACTTATTATTTGTTTTTCTCTATAAACGTTTGCCTCAGACAAAAAAAATCTAACAATAGAATGTCTGAAAAGTGGCAATCAACAGAATCTCATATGGAATGTTGTAACCAAGACAAGGTCAGTCCTTGCATGCGCGGTTCTTGGAAAATTTTCCTCTAAAGGGGTCATGGCGGTCAGGTCAGAAGGAATCTAGGATGATTCTGAGTAAATTGTATGAAATATAGAAAATTAATATTTGTTTTTGAATTCAAGGACATGGAGGTACTGACTCCCGTAATCCTACTCTAGATCCGCCTATGCTCTTCTTTGATAAATGATGTCTGAAGCTGTCCAGACATAACAATGTGATTCATCAATGACAAGCGTTATGAAGGATTGAACTCCAGTGTAAATAGACCACGCTGCTTTATTGAACAATGGGTCTGGACTATCTGATCGAGATACGATTCAATCGCTAAATCTATGAAACTGACTACTGTTCATGTACTTTTGCACATCGTAGAGATCAAGCCTATTTACCATTCTAAGAAGCCATGTAAAAGTCTGAAAAGTTCATTCCAAGTAACCCAAATATATGAAAGTCAACAGATCCTATCACTCTTCATGTTCCCTTGTGCGACGTAGAGCTCAAGCCTGAATTCTATTTTATGTGTGAAAATTCCATATCATGTTTTCGAGAAAACATCTCAGCATAACTTCTTCGAAGTTTTTCTACGACTTGTTTTTACTCTTTTATAAGAATAATTTTATATTGAGAACGGAAAGGTTGACATTCACCAAAAGGTCTCGATCGAAAACCTATATATATATATATATTTATATATGAAAACGTTTTGTGTTTAATGTTTCTATGTCGTGTGTCTCATTGACGTATCTTGCTGTGTTTGTTTACTCTGTGTTTTTACATCAGGTGTTTTGGTGTTTTGTTGTGGCTGCTGCAATCGAATCTGGTTGGAGATCCCCTCCTTCTTATTAATGGAAACCGAGGAAAAGATGTACGACTTGACAATCATAACATACGTCAATTACATGCATAGGATTATGAATAATCGAATGAAAAAAAAAACAACCAAATTAATGGGTTGAATGCGAAAAATGATAAAAAAGAAAGGTAATTATGAACTAGAAATCAGAATGATAATAAAAAAATTTGTTGAAGTATGCACTAAAATATAGATAAAAGAGATTTGGTGTCAAACAATTAAAATTTGAAATCCAAACGAAAAAGATTCAATTTATATTTGAAAAATAGGGAAAACTTTAAGGCACGATTTCTATGATTTATTGATTGTTTTAAAGCTTTCAGTAAATAAAGATAGAAACAAGGGATATCCCCCATATCAGTTAGTACTTTTATTTTGTGATTTTCAGAATAAACGTTGACGTTGATATGATATTTCGGGATCACATGGTTACAGCGCAATGGAGAAGTGATATTTTGCTGATGTTACAGCGCAACGGAGAAGTGATATTTTGCTATCTTCTCCGTTGCAGTAGATTCATGCATATTTCTTGTCTGAGAATTTTCCAGGTAACTTACCTCTCGTATTTTTAGTATACATTATGTGGAATTTTTCCATGAATTATTAATCATATATATTCTTGGTAAAATGTAACCCAATTTATCTGACTTTTCCTAGAATGGCCAAAATCAGCATATAAACAAAGTCCACTTAAATCTGATGTTTTGGGTCGGTTAAGCCGTAACTACTTGAAACGGTGATTAAAGCTATACCAGAAAATGTATCACTAGATAGTCAGGAACATATTAAATTTATGGTATCTAATAAGAATTCCATAATTAGTGCAGAATTAATATCAAAACTATGGGTGGAAAGTTACCTGGAAAAACGTTGATTCTCAGACAAGAAATATGCATGAATCTACTGCAACAGAAAAGACAGCAAAATATCATTTCTCCGTTGCGCTGTAACCCGATGTGATCCCAAACTTTAGCAAAATATCACTTCTCCGTTGTGCTGTAACTAGGAATCACAATATAAGTTTTCTTTTTCTTTTTTTTATATCAGGTTTAAGGCTCTTTTAATGACAAATACAAATTTGTAGTCTTCAAAACAGAATCATAACATGCAAACTGTAACTTACCTCCACTTACTTTAAAGAAAAGAAATGATTTGAAATACCGAGTAAAGGCTAAAATTACCTTATCTTTTTGTGTGTTTTTTTCTTGAACAGGTTCAAATGGTCAAAAATCGTAGTATAGCCTTGTAAAAGAAAATGATAATAAATGACGAAAATTTCTTTATAATGAAGAGATACATTTGGTAATATACGTGACACAAGTAAAGAAAAAAATTATGACAGAAGTTTTAAGAATTACTCTCATTTTGGCTTACAATTTGCGAAACCGTTCAAACTTCAGACTTTTGTTAATCATGTCGATGTAAATGAACTTTTGGAGAATAATTTAGCAATTTGCAATGTAAGTTTTATAGATTTGAATGATGAAATAGATTCAGATTAATCATTTGAAGCTTATGCCACAAATAAATATTAATTTTCAGCCCTAAGTGTTGCACTATAATTAGAAGCATCATTTTCAAAATGATCTCGGTTGGACTACGACTTTTGAATGAAATTGTTATATTTATTTATTTGAGAGGCTAAAACTATTATAAGAAAACCGTATCGAGTGAAGTTTTGTAGATTTACTCAGTACCAACGAGAAAAAAGGAGGGGATGCCAAACAACACTCGGTTACAGTACCCACAGCAAAGCACAGAAACACCACGCAAAAACACAGACATACACAGCAATATACGCACAAAATATCATCTATATATCATTCACACAAAGATTGAGCCAGGCGAAATTTCTTACATCTGTCCTTTACAAACCTTTCTTTATTTTCAGTCAGTGCTTTCATTTTGCTATTTTGTTGAAAGAAAATGGACTATGTAAGGCCGAAATTCAAAATAAATAAAATAAACAAACCACTATCAAATCAACGGAAAAAGAAAATTACGAAGTTCTTCCTACATAAGTAAATTGAAATATAACTTGAGAAAAATACAATGTGTCATATTCAATCCAAGTACAAAATTCAAAATACCGATTTCTAGGTAACACAAAGTCGTCATCTACTTAAGCCACGTAAGTAAGACGTCAACTCTGTGTTATTCACGGTACAAACAAACTAAGATACTTCCGATCAAAGGTGATCACATCGTTCGCAGAACCGGTAGTTTCGGTGAAAATGTGAAGGAAAAGTAGTTTTATCGATTTTCTAAAACTACATTTTTTGTGTGTCTGATTTACATGACGTGAAAAATAAAACCAACATCTACAGGTTTCAATTTTGAATACTTAATTGAAATCGCCAAATAAGCAAAACTTTCAACTTATAACCCTTAAAACGTGATAAGAACAAAAACATCGTTTTCTGCTTACACGAATTCGTACATATTCTAACATAAATGCTAGTCTTGATTCTATAAATTTATGATATTTTTATTTTGGTCAAAATTGAGATGATTGAATGAACGTAAAACAGAACACCCAAAATCTGAGTAAAAAATCCACAATCAACCAGCAGAAAAATTCATGGAAAATATTGGCATTTAAAAATGACTGTCTTACTTTTGGTGATTTGGGTGTATGATGCTGGTTGGTCACCTGCAAATTCCGAAAATTGTGAAGCGATTCTCGAAAAATTTGCACGTGTGCTAACCAGAATTATATACCCACGAACACCAATTTCTTACATTTATAATTTTGCTAAATACTAGACACTCTATTTTTGACCGAACATTGCTTATACAGCAAAATTATTCTAACGTTAGTAAATTCTCCCTTCGTTCAAAACTTTGACGTGACGTCACAATAGGCATCACGATTTATTGGAATATAATTCTAATTGCCTAATGGGAGTTCACCATGGGGAATCTACTAGTAATGTAAATATAAAACTGTCTCACGAAGATAGAAAAAGGGGCAGACAAAATCGATAAAACAGCTTCTTAGAAAAACGAAGGACAACAGTTCAAGAACAGAATTCATTGTAGATGGCTCTGTTAAATACGCACTGTTTTAATTAGTTAAACTTTTGTTTTTCGAATACTACATGAATCATGTTGAATATAAAATGTAGGTAAGAGAAGCTAATAAGGTAGGAAAAGCTTTTGAATGATGAACCATATGCAATTACAATGTTTTAGTGAGCACAACAGAACCCAAACAATGACAGTGAAAACATAAAGTTTACGTAGGAAAAACCTTTATCATGGCTACTTTGTCTATTTCATTTAAAGAGTGTTTAATATGCGTTAAATTATTCAGCATTTGATTAGATAAAGTTAAGAATAGATGTTTTACAATAATATATCGAAACACGTTACCATCAAATAAGACGATCTTTATTTTTTTCTCAATTTTGCGTCGAATTGTTCTATTTTTTCTGAAAATTCATAGTCTTGATAGTTTCTTCTTATGCTACAGCAATTCATTTATTCAACAAAATTCGATTTACAAAAAGGAAATCAATAAGTAAAAAGTTCTTTCCATGATAGAATGTGTTCGCTGCCTGACAGTACGCTCTTTCATAATAACTAATCTTCATGTACATTAAAACTAAGGAAGGATCGAGGAATTAAATAAATAAAATTTTCAGTCCAAAATGAGAGAAAAAATATAACATAGGCATAAAATAGTATTGTTTATCTTTTAAAAACATTATTCATATTAAATGATTTTCATTTTTAACAAATATAAATAGTTGAATTGGTCTGTTTTTTTTGTTTCACATCAACTTTAACTTACATATATTGTGTAAAACTGGTATTTTTGTTTGTCTTTTTCGTTTCATTTTGAAATTATATGTACTATTTTTACATTAAATTGTTGAGTACAGTCATACAGAGGAAAAATATTTGAATGTAAAATAAGGTATAGATTTCGAATGAATTCATTCATAATAAAGTCCAATGACACCGCCTGCTAATTGCTTGGCAGATGGCAGTCCTTAGTCGACACCGGTTGCCCATTGGTCTTGTTTGTTTATGTGTGGTCTTTTGTGTTTCATGTTTCAATGGTGTGAGTTGATGTGAGTTGGTGTTCCTTGTTCCTTTTTCTGTGGGTGTCAGCTTTGTGTTTTGCCGTGGATGTGTTGGGGAGTTGTTGGTGATCCCCTCCTTTCTCCTATCAGAATAGTGTCATATGCTTAATGTTTAGATACGTTATGTTCATAATTCACATTCATTCTTTGAAAGTATATTATTCTGCCTTAAGATCATAGAATATTTATTAAAAATTATCATTGATTTCGAAGAACAAAAAAAAAAAAAAAAAAAAAAAAAAGAATCAGCCAATCAATAAAAGGAAAACAAAAAACCTTGCACGTTCTTTTCATGAAAATAACTTTCAGCTTCAAAAACATTTATTCGAAACTATAAATTTCAGCTTATTGCTTAAGGTCACAATCAGTTATACAAACCCAAAAATCAGATTCCTTACATCAAATCAACAGACATACAAATTCTTAAAAAAAAATATAAAGCAGAATATTCTCATGAGATGCTATGAAGCCGACATCTTGACGGAGACAATGACACAGCATCATTGAATCTAATGAAAAGAATGATGACTAAATGATTTTCAATGATTTTTAGAAAATATTGCGGACGAATGTACTGATAATTTTCACTCCACTTGCGTGAGCGTCATTACTTTATTTTGAGATATAACTAATTTTCCCTTATTATATACAGCATAGGTACATGTAACAGATTGATACTGTGACGTAAATAAACATTCCTTTAAACTAAAAAGTAAATTGAAATTTTCTTGGTGTTTTTTCTATCATTTTTCAGGCTGGATTTAGACCTAATCACGCTTAATGACCACTTCGTAAATGGCTCGAAACACCTTTTATCTTTGAAATGAAGAAACTAAGTAAATGCTGGATATTTAAGTGTCCTTTTTAGTCTGACGGTATTCCCCATTAAGGCAAAATGAACTCATTAGACCTCTTATAAAATGTTGGCACTGGTTGATATCAGTATTGTTAGTGCATCCATACGAAGACATTTTCAAGACATCGTCCTTTTGTTAATTTCTGAAAATATATTTGCAGCATCTGACATCAAAGCACACTAAAGAGAGAGAAGAATTATCCAACTTTTCTGTAAGACAATATTACGAAAAAATAATGATGAAATAAAGAAAAAATGATACAGCGCATCGTGTATACAGTAAAAAAAAACAACAACCAGAAACCAGAATCCAAAAGTCACAAATAATGCCATACAAATTACAGAAAGTATCAAACAATGTGTTGAGAGGAGATCACAAAGAGTGAATGAAGCGCAAGGATTTCTCACGAAAGTTAGGAAACATTCAGAAAAAAATATTGAAATAAAAAGAATAAAAATACAGTGTATCGTGTTTAAGAATTTCTGTTGCCAAATTTTCTTGAAATTTCTAAAACGAAAACGTGAGTTCTGTAGCACCATATCCAACCCATCATCGGTATATTTTTGAACATAATAACTTTCTAACTTTTTGGCCATATCCGAAACTTGCATGTCTGGTCCATGCTGCAAATTTATCCGTTCTCAAATGCTGCTATTGAATTTAAAGACGTTTAACATGAATGCACATATATCTTATCCTTAGCAATAAAACACTCAAATAATCAGGGATTACTCTGTTTTCTTCTATGAGAGAATTTTACATTCTTAACCATTTTCTGTGAGATAAAATGAAGAATTCCTAGGAGAGAATCGTCAAAATGTTGAGAGATTCTCTCAATTTCGCAGAGCCCAAAATTATCCATGAATAAATATTTTCAACAAGACAACAATTAGTGAAGTATGGCGAGAAGTGGCATCATATGTCAGACAAAACACATATAAATAAACTTTGGGAATCATGTACATTTAATGAACCATTTGAATATAAATTTCATCATGAAAAAAAAATATTTTGTTCTTGGTTTCCAATATGGATCACGGTGTGTAGCTTTACTTTTAAGAGTAAAATATTAGATATGGCTGCATGATAATTGATTGCTACAAATTATGAATTTTCTTGTTCATATATATTGGGCACGAGGGAGAAATACTTATATAACATAAATTTATGAAAATGATTTAATGATTCTTATATTGAAGAAAGTCAATAATTGAATTCTAACTCATTACAATTGGAGTTAGCTAATGCTATGCTCAAGTAGTTCCCAAAACATCGTCCCTACGTGCCCACTGATGTTGACCAGTAATTATTATTATCTATTCATATATCGTATATATGTTGATGACCATGATGGCACCTCAATTGTTTGTTATAATATATGGAACTGTAACTGATGTATACCCTTTGGCAATAAAGTGTATTGTATTGTATTGTATTGTATAACTACCATACTGAGAAACATTCCCAGACTAAGTAACAATAGTGGTGACAATCCTACTGTATAATCAAAATATCGAATACCAGACATCTATGATGAAAAATATTTGCTGAAATGCTCATATGGTCGACAAGCATCATAATGATACATGTATATTTTATTAATGATATAAATAGTATCGATGATAGAGTATACATTCTAATTCTCATTCAAGGCATTATTGTACGATATTTTTTTCTTCACTTTTTGCATCTATTGAAAATTGAATCATTAAAGATTCGAACTTTTCCTTTTAATCTCGAGCGTCAGCAATAAAACTTCTTTCGTTCAATTAAACTAATGGAGTTTTAAGCCCTAACTGTTTGTTTGTACATCTTTTTTCTATCATATTTTTAAAGGAACATTGAAACATTCGAAATGTTCAAAGAACGATGCTTAACGAATCATTGCATAAGAATTGTCAATATTGAAATATATGTTATATTATAGAATTTTAGTGCACCATTTCATCAAGTTATGTCTCATCAGTGATGCTCGAGACCGAAAAAGAGGAAATCAAAATAATATAAAATTATGAAGAACAAAAGTGTAAAAAAATTCAATGTTTTTGCCAAAGAACCTGCTAAAGAGTTATGCCATCAGGGAGATACCCCTTAGTTTCAGCAAATTTTCATTAAATGACGGAAAAATTAAAAATATATTTCAAGTCTGTGCCGAAACACTGTAGATATACCAACCTAGTGGTTGAAATTGTCATTAATAAAATATATGCTCTATAACACGGTTTTCATCTCCTTTCTCGAATTGTGAAATATTTTATGGCGTGTGAATTTCACATATGGCACATGTAACCAAGTTCGATCAACTTCGGTTGATCGTCTGTCTTTTCAACGCAATCGAAAATTTCTGTTATCAAATTTCTTGAAATTTCTAAAACGTGGGTCCTGTAGCATCATATTCTACCCATCCTGCTTCGTCTTTCGGTACATTTTTGAACATAATAATTTTCACACTCTTTGGCCATATTACATTGTTTAGACTGAGGATTACTGACGATGGTTAAGTACCCGAAACGTGCATGTCTGGTCCATGCTGGCTGTTAATCTATCTGTTCTTTACTGATGCTGTCTAGTTTGAAGACGTTTACCATACTAAGCATATTATCACGACATCACTTTGAAGTGTTGTATAGTCAGTATCGTTGTTCATTACTCCATACATTTTATTTCAAAATTAAACAATGGAACCTGTCTATTTTTATTAGTATTACACCCCTACCTATCTTTACGTGATACCTAAAACTATTTTTTTTCAAATTCTTTTAAAATTATTTTGATATTTCTAGGTTTGTCTACTAGTACTAAAAATTTATCTTCTCGACAGTACTTGATGGTTTTTTTTAATCTCTTATGACAAATTTCATTAAGAGTAACGTTAAGTATATATAATGAAACAAATGCCTGTCAAATGCTCAGTAAACTCAGTAAACAAGACAATAAGTTACGAATAATCTTAACAAATGTTGGACCACTCAAGAAAGCAGCATAAGCCTGCAGGAGTTATCTTTCATACCTTAGTATTAGTGTGAAAAAATGACTACGTGCGATTTTCACCTAAAGTAATACGACCGAGTAAGCATTTTTGTTTGATAGACATTCTTTACTCTTAGATACAGCGATCTGGGCATTTTCCCATCATACATTAATATGCATTTATCGTCTGCGATGTCTAGACATCGAATCCTGTTTCAAAACCTAGACATGCCGTAGTCACGTGATATTCAGAGCGCTGGAAAACTTATTATAAGTAGGCAATATAATAGGGGTGAGATATCAGGGGGCTGAATGACAAATAGTCGAGGTGCCTGTGCAAATTACATTCATGAAATAAACATCCAATCGTCGGCCGGTAATTTTGATAAGAGTGAAGTGCGCATGTCACAAGGTCTTCAATTTTTATAATTGGCTCTCATCTGCAGACACTGCCGGAACTACTTTTGGGGCCCGTGACGGGTTCGTCTGTTATTTCTTTTTTGGTTGCCAAATTTTGCACTTTTACAAAATCCATTTATTTTTTGTTATATCCAATTACAGGTTTTAAACAAGGTCTAAAATATTCCAAAATAATAAGAATTAACGCAATTTATACGCGATCAAAATAACTGTGTTTTAATTACAGTGTAACCTATATTGCAAATTACGAACTTTTTATGGGAAAACGATGTATAAAAACGAATTTTCGTATTTGTATCATTGTTGAAATAAAGCTAATTGATATATCAGTACAAGTTCATTCCATTTCAGAAAAGAGCTTGATTCCGTATAAAATTAAAACAAAAAAAGAAAATAAGTCAAAATAAGGTACAAAATGCACGCATGTTATGGACGATAAATTTGAGGATCATTAATTAGTAAAAACAGGATGAACTAAGAATTTTGCATACGTAATGGGTAAAAATTAATTAAGCTTATTTCTACCTTACTCCTTGAATATATTCTCCCAGATTAATTTTTTAGACAAAGATTAAATTTCGTACTCGTTCGGTTAAAAACTAAACAATAGTTAAAT
The DNA here is from genome assembly GCA_028142955.1 of Pinctada fucata. Taxonomy (NCBI): domain Eukaryota; kingdom Metazoa; phylum Mollusca; class Bivalvia; order Pterioida; family Pteriidae; genus Pinctada; species Pinctada fucata. The sequence continues at coordinate 27,803,976 of AP027110.1, read as the reverse complement.
ATATTTATCACGTGTATGTAACAAAATGATGAATTTGAATTAAGATCGCGGTAACAAAATGAAGATAAACAGCCAGAAGAATAGATAAGTTTAGCTTTTTACATAATAATCAGATTTTCTTTCATATAATTTGATACAAATGATTTCGCCTCACTATTAATTAATTATGAAAATAATTCATTCGTAGTATTTTACAACATTCAAAATTATGTATATATTATAAAATTTGAAAAACATGATTTACAATTCATTTGAGTATCAGTGAAACTTGTTCAGGTGAGTTTTAGTCCCCCTTTAAACGCGATGTTCGTCAATGTTTGAGAATTGAACGCTCCCTTCGTTATTATTAATAGAACAGTTGTGTACTTGCTTGTTTTTGTGTCCTCTATTTAAAAGAAAAGAGGGGATATCCAACAACACTCGGTTATCACCAACAGCAAAACACCCTATGTAAGAACATAAAGCAGACATACCGAGAAAGAGACGCAAAGGGGACAATGCATAAAATAGACGCTTGGGTGTGCGTGCTCCGATGAGAGATGACAAAATTGTCGATTTGGATCCTATGATCGACGTACTCTTTGGTTCGTTGGGTTGTGTTTCTAGTCACTTTTGCGTGTTTCATTTTTCTTTTTTGTTAATTACTAAATAGTAATTTTGGTCACTGTATGTCTTGCCTATTCTTTTGTCCTTTTACGTGTTTCTTTCCACTCTTGTGGTGTGTATGTTTTCCGTTTATTATCAATATCGAAATATAAATTCTATTATAAAATTTCAGTGCGCCATATGCGCATTCGACAAATTATTGTTCCATCAGTGATGCTCGAGGCCGAAAAAGAGGAAAACCAAATACCAAGAGATGATGAAGAGAAAAAGGCTTTACTTGACCTAAAATTTCTGCCAAAGATGTTTTAATCAGGGAAATAACCCTTAGTTTTAGAGAAATTTCAAGTTTTGTGACGGATAATTTATAAAATAAATTTCAAGTTTTGTGCCGAAACACTGTGAAACTAGTAACTTTTTTCTGATTTAATTTGACTTTGATAAATGATACATGAATAAACATGGTAAGTTCTACTGTATCTTTATACTTTTTAAAAATCTTTTTTTTTCGGTTTTACTCTCTAGTTGTTTTTATGGTTGGATCCAATTCTGTTTTCTATAAACCGTCACTTCTGACCAATATGTGTTGCTTTACCCGAAAAAATTTGTCTATTGAAGAATAAGATAATTCTACAAATTTTGTCGTGACTATCTATGAGTATACTGTATACCAACATCTTTGGATGTTACAGGGATAACCCTATATATTGTCAGGGAATTGGTTGGTCTTTTCAAATAGGTTACATTTTGATGTAGAGAGAGAATGTTAAAAGATTCACTGTGAACTGTTTATTCATGTTAGATGGTTATCTGTTCACTCATATAAATAGTATGCCCAAATTGCTGAGAAATCTTAGGGTAACCTTCATCTTTGGAGCAATTTCTTGATATCAAATAAAACTGTATACCTGTACGTGTTTTCCACTCATCTATATACATTATTGAATGAAGAAATGCAAAATGAAAAAAAAAATATCAGTTGAAATTGCAAAATGTTCGATACAGCCTATTTAGTAATCGAAAATGGAATAAAATTGGTACCTTCTTGTTTGGCAACATCTTATTTATGATAACACCTTTAGATATCATTTTACGTGTTACATTTCTTCTCTACTACTTGTTATCTTAAACTGAAACAAAATGATTAAACATGGGATTATAGGGTTTAGAAGCATATACTACATATTTACAAATTCCTAAATCTTAATGAGCAAGGGTACCTTTCTATATTTTACTATATCTTTGATGAAAACAAAATTAGCTGTCAGTGTTTCTATTAATGATGTCATTTGGATCATTGTGTATAGGAGCTACACTTTAAATGAAAATATTATGTGTAAAATTTACGAGTAGGGACCCACGTTATTTCTCATCAATACTTTAATTGACATTTTGGCAAAAGTTCGTGACGGCTAGTTTATAAATATAGCCGATATGTAAATGGCTATTCGTAAATAAAACAAAGATAAAAGTATGTTTAAATTGTGTTTAAAAAAAAGAAATTACAAAGATATAAAATATATGATATATTAAGCTACTTTAAACGTTAAACTTATATTGGATATATTTAGAGATTAAAGATGATATGCGAGATGTATCTATAATAATGAATAGTTGAAATATGCAAAGAATATTTAATATTTGAAAACTATTTCACATCTACATTATGTTCAATTACCTTCCTGATGACACGAAATCCCTATGAATTAAACTTTAGGCAAATTGTTTTCAAAATTAAAAAATAATGATAATTTAGTATGTCCCCTCCCTTGTCAGATTCTTATTTCAGATTCCAGGTACCTATTTTTTTTTCAAAATGAGAGGATTCAAGATTCTTGTAGGGTCAGTTCAAAGGCGTACCCAAAAGAAAAATTCGGCTTAAATCCATGGAAGGGATGGTGCAAGGGTATGTTGAAATGTATTGATTTAAAATATATCGTTAACTTTATTAGTTATAGGTTTGAATGCTCAAAAATTGATAATAAAACATGAAAATATTAAATCTCGGAAATATTTGTAGGAAAAGGTTATACATCGATAATAACTTTTAAGAGGTAAAGAAAGGAAGGGAAAAAGGAAAACAAAAATCCCATAAGACATGAAATATAATAAACAATACTGTAAATAACTAGATATATATTCAAATTCAAATGCGCTTTAGAATAAAAATAATACTAAATCCATATTAATTCTCTGACTCACCGAATAGATGACAGGTCCATAAGAGGATGAGAGTCTGTTAGGCGCAGAAATATGGCTTATCAACACAGATTTGGAGACAATTCTATGTGAGCTATAGGGCCTCCTGAATGGTTTCCAACGAAATTCCAAAGGGATCACGTCATTCTAAAACGACAAAATCTAAATTGTTAACAATGTGAATCATTTTTACTTAAAGTACCTCTGGTGAAGGGATCAATTCCAGGAACATGTATGTCTGGTGTACAGTATTTAGACATTTTTGATGGAGCTTTTCTATGGCAAATTGCAGATATAATAACATTGTGGAAATTCTTGTATTTAAATAAAACAATTTGACTCGTAATTAGCATCGAAAGGTATTTGTGTACACCTTTGCACAATCCCTCGTATGATTTAACCACATTTTGCAATTTTTGACACCTCTGCATTTCTAACCCGTTCACTCTTTGCATAAGAGATAAATAGACATTTGGAATGAAACTAGATGGTGCTTTACTTTTCCATTTTAAATCATTTTGGCCGAATAGTACCACGACGATTCACTTTTTGAAACATGCATATTTATATCTGTAGGACCGCATTTACAAATGTCTATCTTAAAGATTGCCTTCTGTCAACATAGTTGAAGACTTTGTTATCATATAATTTCCATTGTTATTTTTAAGAAACGAAGATTCTGATTGGCCGAGAAATTGTGTTGATACCTCCATCAACCGAAACGGGAAGTACACGCTTAGCAACGTCATAAGCAACATCGATGGCAACATTATTTCAAAGCTGCAAATAAACGTTGAAACGCGACGAATTGAAATGATAAGGAATCATTGTAATTTTTTTTTGGTTGACCGAGGTATCAACACCAAAAATTGAGGGAAAACTTATGCATCTTGCGCTACGCGCACGATGCAGTTTTTCCTCAATTTTTGGTGTTGATACCTCGGTCAACCAAAAAAATACTATAATGATTCCTTAATTTCTTGAATCTTTAAGCTAAATTATCGAGAGTTTTATTTCATCCGTTGTACAATTTCTATGTCATTTATCATTTTACTAAAAAAATTAACGGATCAACATGTTTTATAGCGTCTATAAAATATGTGATTTAATAAAATGTTTGAGCACAACCACTCGACTTGATGTAAGAGTGCAAGATAAGCACGTTTTAGGACAAAAGAAAAACAAGTACATTCACAAATATAGATCTGTTAAAAACTTTTAAGACACAAATTGATAACTACATGAAAATAGTATTCTTGAAAATCTTTGTACTTATTTTTCATTAATTCATCATTACGAATTCGAAATGTTGTGAAAGGGACCTTGTCATAAAGAACCAAGAATTCATTTCACCAAAAGTATATTTGTTTAATTGTGAATTACTCTATAAATGCAATATCGTTTTTGAACGAATCAATGAAAATATAAAACCCTTTTATATACGATATTCTACAATATAGAAAGATATTTTAGTTATTTTCTAAAACAACATATAAACACAGATATTTTCCACACAAAACTGTTCGACCTTTTGAGCGGTTGTAGTAATGAGTGTTTCTAGCATACAGTAGACGCCCCCTCCCCCCCCCAACCTAATCTCAGATGGCCGTCCCAAGTCGGCACCGGTTGCCATTGGTCTCGTTGGTTTATGTGTAGTCTTTTGTTTTTAATGTTTCTATGTCGTGTGTCTTTTGCTGTACTGGTCTTCTCTGTGTTTGCGCTTCGTGTGTTTTGGTGTTTTGTTGTTGGTACTGCTACCAGGTCTGGTTGGAGATCCCCTCCCTTCTCATATTTACTTGTTATTCATATCTGCTACCTTTTATGGTTGTTTTGTCCGGTTTTATAGTTTCATAATTATGTATGACTATTACTATCATTTTAAGTTCGAATGTTTGGTTTGTATTTGAATTTTTTGGCTTTCTTTCACTAGAATTAAAAAAACTGAAAAGAAATACCAACTTGAATAAGTCCAGAAATTTGATTAATGATCATGATCCAACAATTTCATTATTGACATGTAATAATTATTCATACAGCTACACATAACACATATGATTTATAACTACCACTCTATTATAAATATCCTTATTTTGTCTCCTAAAACACGCTAGAAATTGGCATAAAACTGGATTGGCCATAAGTCTCAAAGGAAAAACAGTGTTTTAATGGGCGATATACCTGCCATTACAAATTAAAAAGAAATGTACATACCTCAATTCTGGGTAGTAATATTATAATGCATACATGATACATATTTTGTGTGAATCAACAATTTTATATATACTATGTCTTATAGGTTTTTCTTTCTCTACAACTGACACATGCATTTTTTATCAATTCATCTTCTATAAAGATACATTTCTGATAAAAAAAATCGCAGAAAAATCCCTGAGAATCTGCAATAAGAAATTACCTCGATCAGATGCGTCTGAGTTTGTACTTTTACCTCACTGTTTGCTAAATAGCAAAGCTTGCACTTTGCAAATTTGTGGTAAGCATGTCAGGTATGCGGTTAACCACGTATAAAAATCATGCACAGATTGGTTGAATGGGTTGTGGTTTTCTAGACAGGAGTTGCCACAACTTCATGATTTTGTTTGTCTTTTCATGAATACAACGATAGACAGATTTTCATCTAACGACAATTAAATGGCATATCTATAGATTATAATACCGGTATTAGTTTTTAGTGCATTTGAAATAAAATGTGAAACGACAGACTGGGCACAGCAATGTGGTATAGGTGTTCTCTATTGTCTATTTGTTTTAAGGTTGTCTGTTGATGTTATAGGGTTTAGCCTACGCCCGTTCTCGAATTTGTATTTACGTAATGAGAGTATTACGTCATTATGTAAAATACTAGAGGTATAGATATATTGTTAAAATGAGGCATTTTACTTTTTGGGAAACATGCGAAATTTGACTTTATCTATTTTTCACAAAAGAAATGTTCCCTGAAAGTCAGACAGCAAATTTAAAAATTCTCTTCCTCAAAGAGGCAGAGTTACTGTTGTGCTTTAAGGTCGATTTCTAAAAATAAATTTCGGCGTACAATGTACCCCATCGTTTTACTATGTGCTTTTATTTGTTGCCATATTGTTCGCTTGTTTCGTTGTACGCCGGCAATGCTTTTTTGTTCGAGATCCTTTACTTTGTTATTTATAATCGATACTCAATATTATGGAGAAAGGACAATTATATACAAACCAAAGGTCTATATCAGAAATAGGGCTATCTTCAGAAAATGTTTCTATATGTTACATCGTAATAGTTTCGTGCACCATATGCGCATTCGAACAAGTAAATTATCATCAGGCCGAAAGAGAGAAATGCAAACTAAATCGAGTGAATACATGAAGGGAAACATTCTAAACATGACATTAGATTAATGCAAAATAGGCAGCTAAGAACAGTGCCATGTCATCATGAAGATATCCTTTAGTCTCAGAACAATTTTTTGAAATTATCATCAGTAAATCTTACAAATACATCTCTAGTCATTTCGAAAGCACAGTAAAACGATGCGAACGATATCCTCGGGGACTTAAAGTACACCAGCAGAGATACCTTGGTTGATGAAATTTTCGATTTTCAAAGTTGTATTCTATTTTTATTTAAGTGCACCATATGCTCATATAACCTTCATAAAAATACTGCAGTTAAAAAATATTGATTATCTTACAACATTAGTACCAAGAAAACTTTTATATTTGTCAATGAATTGACCTATTGATTTTTCCTTTTTTTTGCGTTTTGATTTTGGATTTTGTGTTTAGCTTCAATCATTGATAAGGAGCTAAATGATCCATTAAAGAGGTCTCTATTCACATAATTCAAAGGAAATTGGTGGTCATTGCCCTTTCAGCAATTTTGTTTTTCTCTCATCATGTTATATTATTTTCTTAAATTTTAAGGGCGGACCAGTCGAATATCGAATGGGCAGAGAGTACTAGTGTAAAAGGAGAAGACAATCCTGAACATAACGAGAAATATAGTGGTATCTGCCGAACACACACTCTTGAGATGAGAGATGGGGGCCAAACAGAGAGAACAACGACAAAATCGCTACTATAATTGAAATTATTGAAGGTAGAATGACTAAACTATTCATAGAAATCGATATATTACTGGATAGTGTGGTGTCAAGGTACTGAGATGGGCTTCTAAAATATCTTTAGGCTTTATATCTTTAATATGTAGCTTATTCTCTTGCAAAAAACTGAAAACAATGATTTTTCATTCAGTTTCGGAAAATATCTTTTCATATTATTACCCTTTGTGTTTGCAGAGTGGTGAAGGATTGCAGTAATATTGAAGCCCGGATCGCTTTGGAATTCTAGGAATGCGGAAGTTGTATTGTGCACTACACATGACAAAATAGACATCAAAGCATTTATACATGTTATAAGTGTCTATACATTTTTACTTTATTATGAACCCGTTTTTGAAAAAAAATCTAATTTCTCTTTACTTACTATCATTAAAATCTTATCTACATTGTCCAAATTCAATGAAAAGAAAGATGAATAAAAATGCGAAAACTTCATTGTTTGTGTGTCTTTCAAGTAAACAATATTCATCAAGATGTAAAATATGTATAGATTGTCCGTTGGCCTTTTGTTTTCTGTCTGTTTCTTTGTGTTTTGTTGTCTTGTTTAGTGCTCCTTGTCTCTTTGTGTCTTTTGTTGTGTATGTCTTCCCTGTGTTTTTGTTTGTTTTTTCCGAAGTTGTGCTGTGGATGCTGCAACCGTGTCTTGTTGGAGACATGTTTTCATTAATGGCATAGCGAGGGCAAAATACAGAGGATTCTTTCAACATCTTGTATGTAGCCAGGATTACAGGAAGGGTTGATGGAGAAAGGGCAGTTTGCGAAAGGGCAGCAGTGGGCAAAATCCCCCTCGAAACATAATATAAAGAAGCCATTTTAAATCATTTACCCTCACTAGAAAAGTTCATTCAGTGAACAAAATAAACGATAACTAACCTACCATTGAAGCATGCACAGAAACCTAATCGTATATTGAATACTAGCATATGTAGTAGCTACGCCAATGTCAGTTTTACCGGGTATGATCTAAAGGTAATAATACATCAGACAATGAAGAAATGAACTTATAGAAAGTATTTTTTTCAACATAACTGTAACATTCATGCTTATGGTACGTTATGATGTAAAAAGATCTCCAGTTACATTAACCCACAGCCCGCCGCTACTTTCCAGAGAGTTGCCACCGTTAAGAATGTCAAACGTCTTCAAATTCAATAGCATCATCGAAAAGCAGATAAATTTACAGCATGGACCAGACATGCACGTCTCGGGTACTAAACCCTTGTCAGTGATCCTCAGTCTAAACAATGTAATATGGCCAAAGAGTATGAAAATTATGATCTCCAAAAAAGTACCGAGAGACGTAGCAGGATTGGTGGGATATGGTGCTACAGGACCCACATTTTAGAAATTTCAAGAAATTTGGTGACAGAAATTTTCAAATGCGTTGAACATACAGACGATCCAAAAAGATTCCTTTCGAGTTTTGAAATTGTGCGAAGTAAAAACAAATGTTCTTATCTTTTTTAATTTCACTAAGCTAGCTTTGGAATTTGGAATCTTATATCTATAACTTACAATTGAATTAAAGTCAAAGAGATCATCCATATAGGTGAAGTCAAAGGCATCGTGTAAATTCAAAACGTCATGACCTCCAAAAGTACATACAAACATCACCATGGACCCTTACACTTCCAAAACGTGATAAATGTATAGCTAAAATGATGATATAGATAACTGGATGCAAAGTGAAGACCCTGAACATTGTTTCTTACCCATAATGTTTAAGTCATTCTTATTATCATAGCGAACTCGTATATACATGTACATGCAACATGTTCATCCTTCATACACCATATTCAGATTAATGTTTTACTGTCATGATTTAGATGTCTAAACTTGAAATTAGAATAAAAGAAATGATCTTGACTTTCAATTTTCCTACCCCAAAATGGATTATAAGACCTCCCCCTCAATACTGATTTTCAAACTTTTTATCAGTTCCTTTAAGATTAATGGTTCTGCATTTTTCATTGAACATCAAATTCTCAAGGAAATAAGAATAATACGGAATCGCTCTAACTCTAAACCCTCCCGAAGAAAATCGAAACCAATTTCAACACACCAGACACGTGTTTTTAATAGAAATTGCCACCGGCGTCATCCACCCTTCCCGAAGCGACCCTCCGACACAGCCAAAAACACCTCAGTTGCACCCACTGGTTTTATTTTTTGAATTTAAATTCGTGCATGGACTTTGCAGAGAGTACGCGGCTCCAGATTCTGAGCAGGATCGATTCAGTAGCATATTCAAATGAAATATATGACCAACATAGCATAAGATGGATGGTGCTAAGATGTTAAAGATCCTTTAATTTCGACGGACAAACATAATTCCCCATGAGTAGCATGTGTAGCTAAATTAGTTAAGTAATTCGGAAAAAGTATAAATCTATCTTTTGAGCATTCACTGAGAAGTAGCATTGAAAAAAAGAAATACTTCAATACACAAATTAGTCATTTTAAGTTATCAAAAAAGTAAAATTCTTCCTGAGCATAGAAGCTCGTAAGGCCGCTGCTTATACCCGGTTTCAGTAGCGAAATCGAATGAAAGGGTGTTAATCCTCCCACTGATCTATCACAGGTTAACTCCCTCTACCAATGTTCTACCCATTTCACAGCTGGTCAAGCAGGGTCGACTGTAAAAATTCGGGTTAAGGTCTTTCTTATGGCTCATGGATGCGGGATCGAATCCACATTGATGTTTGTCATTTATCCCCTATTACAAGGTGAACCCATAGTAAAAAAGTAAAAAAAAAGATCTTCATTACATATATATCTATTTATGTTTCAAGTATGTATGTGAGTTCCGTTATTATGTGCAAAGTATATTAATATATTTCTCTGTAATATATCTTCTTTAAAAAAATCATAGAAATGAAAAATGTGGAGATCAGCAGTATGTTTCTTACAAATACTTACGATCAGTTTCAGGAATTTTCGAAACTTTTGATTGCTGAGTTCCACTATCCTTCTTAAATTTGAGAAGTTTTGTTTTTGAATTTGTGTTAAGTTTGTAGAAATAATATGTGAAAACATTTTTAACTTATCATTAAAGGAAGAAAGTTACGAAAATTTCTTAAAATATCCGTACGAATTTTTGTGAAACTTGGCACTGGTTAGGGGGGGGGGGGGGGCAATAATTGGCATGTAATGTATACAGCATCTAAGGATTTCTTTTAGGCCGTCAGAAATTACACTTCACTGATAACTGATCATTATATTCTTATCAGACGTATATAAGAATTAGGAAGGATTATTAAATCTAAGGGCAACTGTATGAATTATTAAGTACTTGCGTATTCGTTGATTTATAAGAGTGTTAATTGAAACATGGAATTCATGAAAAATGAAAATGTCAAAAGGGACCTTCCATAACATAATGCACTCAGTGGCATCTAAAGAGTGAGACATGCTAATACTCCAGGATATTGTTTAATTTGTTAATTGTTACTTTAACAGCTTAAGAAAATATGCACTAGAAAATTACAATCGTAGGCGGACATGCACTTAGAATAAAAATATAAGTACTCAAATTGGTTAATACAAGCTATTGCGTCACAGAAAAATAAATGCGTCTTTTATATATCTATACATTACAGATGTAGGTACTTTAATGTAGTGTCGTGAAAATGCCTCTCCCCCTCTCGAAAAAAACTAGGAAAATCTTTGGTCGTAAAAAAGATAATAAAGTGAGTATAATGCACACTTTCGTATCCAAAACGAGAAATATGGAACAGACATATTTTGAGAAATCTATCAAAAATCTATAATTGGAGATCTAACAGGACAGCCATACGAAATCAGGATTCAGGTATAAAAGCAGATTAAGAAGTATTCGTTCAAATGAAGAAGAAGTTCACCAAACAAGGAGAATGGAATCAGGTGCCTGGAAAGAGTAAGACTTTCCTATCTTCTAGCAAGCGCGATAATTGTGAATATTGCTCATTATCATAAATTACTTATATCAAGTAAATGAAAGTCAAACACAAAATCCTAATAATAATCCAAACATTAACAATCAAACAGAGGCCTACAGATTCTTGAAGATATAAAAATAAAACTTTCTTACGAGAAAAGAAAATTCTAATGCACTCCGTTTGTAACGCGCATTCTGATTGGTCGAGCGATTAAAAAACTGCAAGTGGATTCACGTTTCACTTCAGTTTTTGCTATGACGTCATACGTTGCTATGGCGACGTCGTTAAAAGCAGACGTTTTCTAGCTTTTTACTGACCAAAGCATTAGAATAGGGTTACCATACTGATGTTTTACAAAAACTGACAGGGTATCGGCGAATCCCCTGTCAGAAATATCCGTTTTACCGCTCGGCTAACGCCTCGCGGTAAAACTCAATTTCTGACAGGGGATTCGCCGATACCCTGTCAGTTTTTGTAAAACACACGCATGGTAACCCCTAAATATGACATACAGACGGGGACATAACAGAGAACAACAGAGACACGACGGACAACACTATGACATACAGATGGGGACATAACAGAGAAAAACAGAAACACGACGGACAACACTATCTTACAAACCATCTCCAGAGTCCAGTACAGGAACTGAATTTATTGTAGATAGAGCTGTTCAAAACGCGCTGTGAATATCTTATGTTAGTTTTCAGATATTCAAATATCATATTAACCATTCTACAAACACAATGCAAGCAACAGTATCCAACCAAGGAACATTGATAAAGAAGCGTCGTCAAGTTATGGATTTTTCACTCGGTAAATTTATAAACATTTAGCCAAAAGTCAGAATGTAAGATGAAATATAACCAAAATTCATTGTTTGTGTCATCTTGAATTAATGAAAGGAAGAAATAAGGCGCATACTACAATTCAATAATGCAATTCCATTTATCACAAAATTATAGTTACTTTTTCATTTAAAGAGTTTGCTCTCAGAGATATAAACAATTTATATTACATGGTTGGAAGAAGGTTTTTTTCCGCAGGGTTATATTCTTGTCCACTAGGACTAGAGGGATTGGTTCCAGTCCATCGGGGTCCAACCCACGCTTTTGAAAATAGTTAAGGAGATGTCCACGTAAGGGTCAGGCAGTTGAAAAACCTAAGAAGTGTTACAGAACTGTTTTCTTTTCAAATGTATTCATATCAGCCTCCATATGAATTTTCTGAAGGAATATTTCCTCATACTTGGATGATGAGGAAATTTATAGGGGTAGCAAATTTGGCTGAATTATATAGATAAAAATTTTCCGCCTTTTTTTCCCTTCATAATCCTTGATAAATTGTAAGGTGAATATCTCGCTTCACCATCGCTACCTTGAGAAATGAATATCATATGTTTAATTTGTACCACATATATGACTCAAACAGAAATAAAAAGTTTTGCAAATATGCAGATGTATCTCCCCTACCTGATTCTTACGTGGACCTATACTTCAGAAAGTAGGGGATATCTGACAGCACTCGGTTGCAGCACCCACAGCAAAATACCAAAAGCACCCCAAACACAGCAACGAGACGCAAAAGGGACAAGGTACATAAAACACAACATCGAAACATCAAACACAAAATACTGCACATTCTCGTTATTCCGCGAGTCCATAATGCATTGCGGTCGTCAGGGTTTCCGGTCTATTTATAGCAGTGAAATATAAGTTGACCTACCCAAGCACCTGATGCTACCTATGTCAGGGACAGTGCGCCGGTCATTAATTTTTCATAATTTATTTTGGACCAATTTATATTAGCCTATATCATTTAGAAATATTCATAAACTATGATGTGCAATGATATGAGAAAAGAAATGGGGCGATAAAGGGGGAGGGGGTTCAAATCGATTATGAACGTGTTGATAAAAGTGGTACTACTAATAAATTTCTTAGTTCATGTTTATTTTATCGGATGGGGAAAATTATGTATCTAAAGTAAAAAAAAAATCATACCTGAAATAAAATAATTAAGCTCATTCCCGATTAAACTCGTTTGAAAAGAAGGTCCAAGGCGGATCGTAGTACATGTAGATCTACATAGCAGGTTGATTGCAATTTGTCATATTTAATTGATGATAAATACACTTAGTCTTTTAGATTCAATATACTCTATAAAAACTGAAAGTTTAAACTTAATTATAAAATTCTAAAGATATTTTTATTTCCCTCCCCTATCTTCGTTTACCGCTTGGCGATATCACGCTCTAATGAGTTTCACACCTTTCAGGTATTGAATGTACGATCGACACCTACGTACCCTGCACGGTTGATTGACGTGTACACGTGTACTTGTCAAAACAACGATTTGTCAAATGGGATGTTACTTCACAAAAAATTGCGCAATCGACTGACATAAAAGAAGAAAAACTACCACGATTTGTACAGCTTAATACAAGTAAAAAGCTGGTTTTCATTTTACACAAATTAATATTTAAATTAATATGCAGAATCATTATAGCATTTTTACTTCCAGAAAAACACATATAGATAATAATAAATAGATAATAATAAATCTAATCAAAAGTCGGATATTTTTTTTTATTGATGCCACATAGATATATTATATCAGATATATTGTGGCCGCGATATCTTTCGCCATCCAAAAATTATTCGTAACGTTTCGATTAGCGAACAAGCCTAGCTATTGTTGTCTAATCCCACATGTAAAATACATTCAAAAAGTTAATGTGTTTTCGTGTCATTTAAAAGTAAAATGTATTTCATAAAACGTTTTTTTTGTTTTTTTTTCATAAAACGTTATTTCGGTATATTAACACCACGTAAGTATGTTTACTTGTTTCCAAATCCTATTCATATGTCTAATTGAATATTGATGTATTGTAATATACAGTTTAAACTAACACCACGTATACGCTATAGCGTACCTAATCGAATACCCTTTTGTTGATGTTTACCTGATAGGTAAAAGTAGTTTTGATTAGTGATTGATTGGTGATTGATCGGCGGATTATACTATTTAGAGACAGACCAAATAAAACTCCATGAATTTGTCAAAAGTCATAAACAGGCTATCGTCCCAGTTATCCTAAATGTAAGATTGAAGATTTCAACTGTAACCCCCCCCCCCTCCAATATGATCAGGAAGAGGAGTCATTGGTGGGTGAAGGAGAAAAAACAAAAACAAAACAGGAGGGTCCAGTCAATCGAGGGGGGGGGGGGGGTCCAGTCTTAGTAAGGTATATATACATAGAAACTAAAAGCATCTTAGCAAATTAGGGGGAGGATCGAGTCTGGACCGACAGAAATGTAGTGTTTGGCATTAATTCATCACTATAATAATCAGTATATGTATGAATATGATCAAAATACTATGATGCCTTTCATAAGGTCAAGGTCATATCAGACCTTTATTATACTACATGTACATACCTATCACAATATGATCTCTATACTATATGCCTATCACAAGGTTAAGGTCATGACAAAATCTTTATATACTACTTGCCTACCTTCATGACTTGTATTACACAAATAATGAATTATAGTGACATGGAAAATCACATGAATTAGTTTAAACAATATTTATTGGTATCAAGTAAATATGCAATGAAACAATGATACAAACAATGAGATAGGGATAAAATCACATGAATTGATAGCAATGGCTTATAAATAATGAAAATATATTGTCAAAGTGTATAGAGCAAACTGGACAGAACTGTGCCATCTGCCTTTTAGGCCATCCTTATAGTTGATGTGTTGGGTTTTCATCTAGATTGAGCATCTACCTAAAGATAACAAAAATACAACATGTTAAATTTATGTCATATATATATATATATTGCATTACACTCGGATGTCTTCTGTGATCTGTTAATGTGAATTATAAACAATTCATATCATCTCAGTATATTGATTATGAAATTATACATAATGAATCAACCTACCTGCACTCAATCGTAATGTATAAATAATAATTTATCTTTCTATATTAAAATATATATGTACATGCATGATTTAATTTTATTTATACAGTTGTATTAATTAATTGCAATTTCACGAAAATATTACCTGTCATATAATACATGTATCAATTTTTCAATGGGGGAAGGTTGCATCGTGTAGGGAATGACCATTTGGCTAGAAAGTGGAGGGGGGGGGGTCCACGTAAGAATCAGACAGAGATGATATATCAATTTTTTTATGCAAAACTTTTTGTTTCTGTTTTGAGACATATGTGGTACAAATCAAACATATGATATTCATTTTTCAAGGTAAGATGGTGAAACGAGATATATATTCACCTTATGATTTATAAACGATTATAAAGGGAAAAAAATGGCGGGGAAATTGTCTCTATAAAATTTAACCAAATTTGCTACCCTAATAGCTTTCTTCACGATCCAAGTATGAGGAAAATTCCTTCAGAACATTCATATGGAGGCTGATCTGAACACATTTCAAGAGAAAAACGTTCTGCAAAATTTTAAAGGTTTTTCAACTGCCTGATCCTTGGACCTGTACTTAATTGTTAAGAGAAAGGGGGGTGGTTAATTTAAATATTTTTATAGCTCCTTGAGTAATATGCTCAGTTTATGGCAATCAAAAATTCATGTTAATATCAGTCGAGTACAGGGTAATAAAACATCTTGGGAGAACGAATCGCCTTAGCTTGGGCGAGGTGAAAAATACAGGTTGTAATAATAATAATGTTAATACAAGATTCAAGAAACTGTTACTTATAATCCGGCCCAGGCAGTGATCTGATTTATTTCTAATGAATAAAATCGTAAGAAAAAGTATCTGGGTATGTCATAACCTTTGAGTCTAATATAAAATTACATTGCAAAATATAGGCACATATTTTTCCTAACACCGTGACCGCCGATCCGCGTCACAGGTAAACCAGGTGAAGAAGTAGGTCAATTTACTGATGTTATTTTTCGCCATTTAACGGGCGAAATTGAAATATTTGAAGTGCAGACAACACAATTAATACTACTTAATTAAAAATGAATGATAAAATAAGAAAATAACTTACGTTTACTTGGTTTAATTCGTGTTGATAAAACGCACTATCAGCTGTGATCTATAAATAAACCGGAAACCCTTTCGCCGCAGTGCATTATGGGTTAGTGGAATAAAGAGAATAAACCAAAGAGACCAATGATTAACCGGTGTCAGCAGTTAACCATCTACTACGACAGAAACAAATGGTGTAGTTATCCTGATTACGTATGCACAACCATCCCAATTTTCTAGTTACCTGAGGCAAATTCCGAAGGCTCCTAACTCATTTATTATTTTCTATTACTGATGCCGAAGATGTTGAATTATTCGGTAGTTGTCATGAAGTTCGAAACTCAATGCATCATTTTATATGATACTTTGATCCATTCTTAAATACCATTCAAGTGACGGATTAAGAGGGGGCCCAGCAGCCCCCCCCCCACCCCTATTCATCCAAAGTTATTGATTTAGAATACTCTTTTTATCGTTAATCTCTTTATTTTTGGGGCTCGCTTCGCTCGCCGCACTTAATTTGTCATTAGCCTTCTATTTGTTCGTCTTCACTTTGTCTTCAACTTTCTTTGTCATCGTGTTTGATAGGATTCAAATGTAATAAACATATACGATATTCAAAATCAAATTTTCACTTGAATAATTACCAAATGCTTCATTTTCATGGGTTGATCTAACCAGGTTAGACAGGAGAATAGTGGGGTTGCATGCCCTAATCTTCCCAACATTCCCCAATTGGTCATACAAAAATAGAGCATGGAAAATGAGGGGGAGAGAGAGAGATTGTATTCCTGTGACAAAATGTAACCATCTATTCTAAAACTTTTACGGCTCGCTCCATTCGCCAATATAGAATAAAGTTGTATAAACATGTATGGATGACTAAATTTAAAAATAAAAATGAAAACTTCATATCTTAAAATTTTCCGGCTCGCTACGCTTGACAGTCTACCTATCAACTAAAGCAAATGTATCTAGGCACTCTATATCTTGTACATTCAGTTGGAATGAACTCCCCCACTTCCTTATTAGATCATCAGTCTTGAGATTCATGTTATTCGTCTTCGACCTTTTTTTTTCTTGAACAATTTTCTTCGAGCTGAAACCTTGCCGCCCCCTTTTCTGAAATCCTAGATCCGCCACTGCCATCTACAGAAAGATTCTATTTTGCCCCGTCATTTGTTTGCTTTTCAATCATCTAGAATAGACACATGCATCATACATATAAGAAAGTTTTAACAGCACCATCTACAATGCATTCTACAATGCCTTCCTCACTTTCACTGGAGATGTTTCATTAGATAAGTTTCCTTCGTGTTTCTGTATAGCTTGTGTCATTGTCCTATTCCGATCGTCCTATTTATTTTTCCTTTGAGGAACTGCTATTTTGTAATATTTTTCCAAAATGCGTAAGCCTTTCGGTTGTGGTTTTTAAAATCTGGTTTCGGCTTTTGTTTTTGAGTTTCATTCACTGATGCATTCTATTTAAGACATTGCTTAAGATTCCATACATACTGATTGTTATGCCCCAGATTTATCAACTTTATGCCGAGAAAGGTCAGATCTTATTTCAAATCTGTGAAAACCTAGACCTAGACATCATTATTTGAAAACGGCTTAATTGCATAATTTGACTCATGTCCTTGAAAACATTCGATACACATGTCCCCATTACATTGGATGCACCTTACAAAAACACAAAGTAGATTAAATTTTAAACAAATCTACAAAATATTGTACAAATTGCATATTAAATAAATGCCTGAAGGACGACGCACTGCAAAAGTGAATCCATAAACGAACTGATTTTACCCTGAAGATAAATATGGAAAATTTCAACATTGTATTTAGGCCATCGTATAAAAACCTTTGACTGAATATAGATTTATTAGTAGGTCGTTAGCTTAATAGGTAGTAACGTCTAGACAACTGCATTTATAATAGGTAAACTATCGGGGCATGAAGTGCAGCGAATTGACAAAGGGAAAGGCAACGTTTTAGACTAAAAATATATGAATAAAAAAATCTTCCTATGCCGAAAGATAAATGGAAATTATGGCAGATTGATTTTTGCAGAGAAAAAGAAAATACAAAGTTGATATCAAAATATCTAGAGATAACAAAAACAATTATTATCTAGTACGGTAGTACCTCGATACCCTCTTTTTTCTTATATTTTCATATTAAGCTCATAAATTTGAATCGAGATTGCAATTTTAAAATTAAGCTTGAGGTAAAAGATCTGATGTTAAGAATGTTTGTTCTTAAAGATACACAAAGACGTGTGATATTCATGTAAAAGATGGGAAAGGAATCCCAAACATGACGACGGTGCAGCTGTCACAGCGGAGTACACACACATAAAACGAGAAAATAGGAACAAAGATTGGTAATGACAGTTAGTAGATAAGCTAAAGGCAAAACAAAGCAGCGAGACTGTAGAAGAAAGGAGTGTATCTCCTCACGGGCACCTGATCCCACCTCTGGTTTGCTAGGGGCCCGTCGATGCTCAATTTTGTTCTCTATTGTGAGTGCTGTTGATATTGCTGTCATGATCTTCTTTAACTCATTCAACAACAGTCAGCTGTAGCACCCATAGCAAAACCAAAACGCCCCTCGCAAAAACATAGAATAGACATACACAGCGAGAGACGCAAAAGGGACAAGGCATGGAAACACTAAACACGAAAGACTTGAAAAACTAACGAGACCAACGGGCAGAACTTAAAATATATTATAACAATGATAACTACAGATATCGAATAAATGCACACTGTGACCACAAATGTGCGTTCTTCGAGATCAGTGGGTAATAGGAAATGTGGGAGGGTCGTGCTTACTTAATCCAGGATAACCACACCATGCTACTGGCGTGGCAGATGCCTGTCCTAAGTCGGCACTGGTTGCCCATTGGTCTCGTTGGTTTATGTGTGGTCTTTTGTGTTTCATATTTCTATGGTGTGAGAGAGTGCTCCGTGTTCCTTTTACGTCTCTTTATGTGAATGTTTGCTCTGTGTTTTTGCGATGGGTGCTGCAACCGAGTGTTGTTGGAGATTCCCTCCTTTCTGTAAAAGCCAGTAAGATATGTTTCGAAAAATCAATGACTTTATGTTTCTACGATAGGAATGTCCTTCAACCTGAGCAATTAACATTTCTATCACATTAACTTTTTGTATAGAGACTGTGTTGTTGTCTCCGTTCTATATTTTTCTTTTCTCCTGAGAAAGTTCTGTTTAAAAATTTCCAGAATCTGTAAGCATTTTGATTGTGATGTTGGGGTTTTGTGACTGACTTTCATTCGTTTATTCTTCATATTATTCTTATGGTATTCTGACGGATATTGTCGAAAATCAAACAAACGATTACAATTACTGATATACGAAATATATTATACAAAAGTAATAAGCAATTAAGATAATGACCATATAGAAGCTTATGCATACCGGTATTTTTTTTTTTTTAAATCAACAAACCGTTTATGGAACCGATTTTCCTATTAAACTTCCAGACACTTTCGGTAAAGAAAGTAAAATTAACCTTCACAACTTTTGTATAGAGGCATATTCTGTACAAAGCATTACTTTATACTTTTGTACGGAAGCATCTTTTGCACAAAGCGTGACAATTTAATTTTCAGTAATGCTAACATCTAGTTTTGATAGCAGTACTCTAGAATCACCTGCTTAAGTCATATGACTTTAAGGATTAACAGAGAAGGGAGTGGCTAACAATTAGGAAAGAAGCGGATCTCCAACAACACTCAAAGCAAAACATCAAAACACCCAATGCAAAAACACAGAGCAGACACGCACAGAAAGCGACGCAAAAGGGACAAAAACCAACGAGACCAATGGCTAAGGAGATACATTGCATTGAAGTGCAACTTATCCCTTTACATTTGTATTCATATTTGTCAAAACGCTAGTTTTTTTTTGTGGTTTTATTCAAATCGGTTAGCCAATGGTCCCGCGGAATGTGACAGATATAGAACCATTATCTTTTAACGAATACGCATTTTACGTTATTGTATCGTCTTTGTTGCTCCGTGTGGCACTACCTTCCTTCATTCTTATCCCTATATAATTACTTCCTCATATAAAATGAATATGATTTATGGTGAGAAGTCTTCTCTTTGCATCTATCAAACGTATTATGTCTGAATTTGATATTTTATTTACCAAATAAACGGACCTTGTCCTAGAACTTTCATCGTATTTGTATTTATAAGTAGTTATTTTTCATATTTGTCAGAACGCTCGTTTTTTTGTGATTTATTTAAGTCGATTATCATCGACTCATAAAACAGAGATTACAAATAATACTATAATACTCCAAGGAATGAACAATCGAACAATTACATTTTCTTTATCCTTCCATCAGATTTTATCTAGACTTCATGGTCTTAATAATTTTGTCAATTTGAATATAGAATTCTTTAAGATCATATCTGATACTTCAGTGCAATTTTCTATTTTGCGGATGTTATATATTTTGTTAGTAGATTCATGGTATATAGACAAGGAAACAGTTAAGCAGAAGTTCGACGTGCTGAAAGAAGTCTCAATGTCTCAACACGATTTTTTTTTTCAGTTTGAAACAAAGGAGGGGATCTCCAACAACACAGGCTGCAGCACCCACAGCAAAACTCCCAAACAACCAATGTACCAAACACAGAGCAGACACAAACAGCAAAACTCCCAAACAACCAATGTACCAAACACAGAGCAGACACCCACAGCAAAACTTCCAAACAACCAATGCACCAAACACAGAGCAATGATCGATGAAGGGTGAATTAAAATCTTGCGTAAAAGACACTACAACAAAGTCAAGTTAGAGAACGTAATGGAATTAAAACACTTCAAACATCGGGTCGCGGGTAATTGTATTACCAACTCCACACTGCAACACGATTTAAGTATAGATATAAAACAAAGGAGAGAATCTCCAACTGACGAACAATTTCGTTTTACATGTGAATGCCTTCTCAAGAGATGTCATTCATCCTACCAAATAGACTTTTTGCACCGTGACGGACTTCGCACTTCGTACTTCGAACATTGAAGATTCAGTGGCATACCTGCCGTACACGTATAAACTCATAAGCGAAGTAATCTACATTTTGATTAGTATACTCAATGGAATTGGTATACTGTACTACTGACAACCCACTTATAAAACTTTCTACCATAAATAAAGTGCGAAGTTCGAAGTACGAATTATAAAGCTCGTCACGGCGAAAAATGTCTTATAGAAAATATATGAAGAGCGAAATTATACAATATGTCAAATTGCCATGTAAGGACAGAGCTATGCCAAGAGGGATGTCAAATTACCATGTAAGGACAGAGCTATGCCACGGGGGAGGTCAAATTGCCATGTAAGAAGAGAGATATGCCAAGAAGGAGGTCAAATTGCCATGTACGGACAGAGCTATGCCATGAGGGAGGTCAAATTGCCATGTAAGGAGAGAGCTATGCCACGAGGGAGGTCAAATTACCATGTAAGGAGAGCTATGCCAAGAAGGAGGTCAAATTGCCATGTGCGGACAGAGCTTTGCCATGAGGGAGGTCAAATTGCCATGTAAGGACAGATCTGTGCAACGAGGGAGGTCAAATTGTCATGTAAGGACAGAGCTATGCCACGAGGGAGGTCAAATTGCCATGTACGGACAGAGCTATGCCACGAGAGAGGTCCGATTTCCATGTAAGGACAGAGCTATGCCAAGAGGGAGGTCAAATTGCCATGTACGGACAGAGCTATGCAACGAAGCAGGTCAAATTGCCATGTACGGACAGAGCTATGCCATGAGGGAGGTCAAATTGCCATGTAAGGAGAGAGCTATGCCACGAGGGAGGTCAAATTACCATGTAAGGAGAGCTATGCCAAGAAGGAGGTCAAATTGCTATGTGCGGACAGAGCTTTGCCATGAGGGAGGTCAAATTGCCATGTAAGGACAGATCTGTGCAACGAGGGAGGTCAAATTGTCATGTAAGGACAGAGCTATGCCACGAGGGAGGTCAAATTGCCATGTACGGACAGAGCTATGCCACGAGAGAGGTCCGATTTCCATGTAAGGACAGAGCTATGCCAAGAGGGAGGTCAAATTGCCATGTACGGACAGAGCTATGCAACGAGGCAGGTCAAATTACCATGTACGGACAGAGCTATGCCATGGAGGAGGTCAAATTGCCATGTAAGGACAGAGCTATGCCATGGGGGAGGTCAAATTGCCATGTAAGAACAGAGCTATGCCCAGAGGGAGGTCAAATTGCCATGTAAGGACAGAGCTATGCCAAGAGGGAGGTCAATTGGCCATGTAAGGAGAGAGCTATGCCACGAGGGAGGTCAAATTGCCATGTAAGTACAGAGTAATGTCACGAGGGAGGTCACATTGTCATGTAAGGACAGAGCTATGCCACAAGGGAGGTCAAATTGCCATGTAAGGACAGAGCTATGCAACGAGGGAGGTCAAATTGCCATAAAAGGAGAGAGCTTTGCCACGAGGTAGGTCAAATTGCCATGTAAGGACAGAGCTATGCCACGAGGGAGGTCAATTTGCCATGTAAGGACAGAGCTATGACACGAGGGAGGTCAAAATGCCATGTAAGGAGAGAGCTATGCCACGAGGGAGGTCAAATTGCCAATGTAAGGACAGAGTAATGCCACAAGGGAGGTCAAATTGCCATGTAAGGACAGAGCTATGCAACGAGGGAGGTCAAATTGCCATAAAAGGAGAGAGCTTTGCCACGAGGTAGGTCAAATTGCCATGTAAGGACAGAGCTATGCCACGAGGGAGGTCAATTTGCCATGTAAGGACAGAGCTATGACACGAGGGAGGTCAAAATGCCATGTAAGGAGAGAGCTATGCCACGAGGGAGGTCAAATTGCCAATGTAAGGACAGAGTAATGCCACAAGGGAGGTCAAATTGCCATGTAAGGACAGAGCTATGCCACGAGGGTGGTCAAATTGCCATGTAAGGAGCGAGCTACAAAATGTATGCTACGAGGGAGGTCATATTGCCATGTAAGGACAGAGTAATGCCACGAGGTAGGTCAAATTGCCATGAAAGGACAAAGCTATGCCACGAGAGAGGTCTATTGCCATGTAAGTACAGAGTAATGCCATGAGGGAGGTCAAATTGCCATGTAATGACAGAGTTATGCCATGAGGGAGGTCAAATTGCCAGGTAAGGACATAACTATGCCATGAGGGAGATAAACCTTAGTTTCTCACTAATTTATTAAATTAAGGAGAAAAAACTTTACAAATATATTTTAAGTCAGTGCAGAAGTACACTGAAATTATGCGAACGAAATCCTGAGGAACATAGTATATTTCATCAGGTACAGATTGCCGTGAATTCACAAGAAGGCAATTTTGTAAAGAAAAAATCAAATCATTTAAAAAATAGCATGAACAAACATTCAAAGCCAATTAGAAAAATGAGAAATTTCACTCCCAAGATTTGCGTGACATCATATACAGCTGAATGGAGAAACAAGCTGGATCAACCGAATGTTGTATAATACATTATATGTAGATATGATACATTTATTAACATAAACGATATTGATGCTTCTGGAAAGTAAGTAAATTAGATGATCCTTACTTTCAGTTTTATTCCCTTAAATTAACAGAGACACAAAAAATCTTTCAGAGTCGATGATTCGGATACTAGTAAAACTGAACAACGAAACCTAACAACATAATGAGTCAAGTTTGGAGATATAGATGCATGCATATTTTTTATATTTTTCATTTTAAAACGAAGCTACCGCAAGCAAGAAATTAACAAGCACGGGGTAGCAAAGAGAAAGTCATACATTTGATACATGAATTCATTTTGGTACAATATATTTGGATAATTATAAACTTATACTTAATCCATGATATGAATGCGTAGGGGGCTATTGACTCTTGCACCTCATCTGTCCAAAAATCCTTCCGTAGAAAAAAAAAGCATTCGCTACTGACCCTGTCCAAACCTCGTTTATGAAGACCGTTCCCCGACCACCCGTCTTCTCTGAATGTTTGTCGGATTCCTACATGCATGAGTTCGCTACAGCCGGCAGAGGGCGGACTGTATTTCGTATGCCCTCTATTCTTATACCCATTTAAATATCAATATATGTGTTTCTTGGACCCTTGCGTTATGCTGTCTTGTTTGTATGGTCATCTTACAGTGAGCCGAGGAGATTATTTCACGCCACTATTGTGCTGCGTTCTTAGAGACCTCTAGATAACCGGAGAAGTGGGGCAGGGGTTGTGAGCAGGTAATCCGGATAACCACACAATTTGCTACTGGCGAAGCACATGGCCGTCCTAAGTCGGCACCGGTTGTTCGTTTGTCTCATTGGTTTATGTGTGTTTTTTGTGATGTTTGATGTTTCTATGGTGTGTGTTGGTATTTCTTTCCCTTTTGAGTTCCTTTCTGTCCTTTTCTACTCTGTGTTTTTGCTTTTGATGTTTTTGTGTTTTGCTGTGGATACTGCAACCGAGTGATGTTGGAGATCCCCTACTTTCTTCAGTAGGGAATATTGAGTCTTTTATCATATCTTATTTTTATCAAAATCTATGTACTATGTCTAGAGAAGTTGCCGTTTTGTTGCATCTAATATTAAAAAAGATATTATTTGAAAGTATAGAAACGTCGACAGAAAAAAAACACCGTTTCAAGCATATTCATAGAATTGTTGTCACCTGCTTTTGGCTTTTTGTCAATAAATGATACCACGGTAAATGCAATGGCATCAATACGTATTTTCTTCTGGAATAAGCATCAAAAATATGAAATATGAAAAGCTTATGACTATCCTTTCAATTATTATGTTCAAAGGGTGGGTAAAAAGTTAAAATCTTCTCGTCTTATTTAAAATGCTTATAACAAGATACATGCATGTGAATTATAAAAGCTCCATCAGTTACAGTTAAAGTTTTCAAAAGTCGTTTAAACTTAAACCAAGGTTAAAAGATCGAAAGTCTTTTTAACGAAGTCACGGTCAAGATCAAATTTTCGGTGACTAACAGATTTTGCTCTTTTTCAATTTGACATCATTTTGCTATTTTTGAAACTTGTTTTTTATCCTAAAATGTCGAAATTACAGGTGGTGAACATATTAGCACCAACCATCCGATGTTTTTTTTCCCATAGATTTCATTTAATCATTCTGATTTATCGAGTAAATCGACCCTATATAAAATTTAGAGCAATTCACTCTCTACAAAGTAGATACAAAAATTAAAAGAGAGAGGGCGCGAGTCAAATAAATATTGTTGTGTCAACATCAACAAAACTATTAATAATGGTGTTGAGAAAATGGAAAATAGGGAAAAATAAAGCCTGTGTTTGTGAAACACGAATGCCCCCGGTGGCATCTTTGTTAGTATGAACACTATTTTCTGTTAAGTACATGTATGTGAGGTCACTGGGTTAAAAGGTCAAATGTCAAGGTCACGAGGTCAAAAATTTTGGTATCAATGGAAAGGTCTTGTCACAATGAATACACATGTGAAATATGAAAGCCCTATCACTTACCATTCAAAAGTTATGCCCAATGTTAAAGTTTTTGAAAAGTAGGTCAAAGGTCAAGGTCAACATCACGAGGTCAAAAATTATGGTATCAATGGAAAGGTCTTGTCACAAGGAATACACATGTGAAATTTGAAAGCCCCTATCACTTCCCATTCAAAAGTTATGCCCAATGTTAAAGTTTTTTGAAAAGTAGGTCAAAGGTCAAGGTCAAGGTCACGAGGTCAAAAATTTTGGTATCAATGGAAAGGTCTTGTCACAAGAAATACACATGTGAAATATGAAAGCCCTATCACTTCCCATTCAAAAGTTATGTCCAATGTTAAAGTTTTTCGGACAAACAGACAGACAAACAGACGGACAGGCCAAAAACTATATGCCCCCGAATCTTTGATTCCGGGGGCATAAAAAGTGATTAGTCTCTATCTTGATTTCAAACCACGACCCTTTGGGTTCAAGGACACAAAACACGTACCCATGTAAAAAAATTGACATCATAAAAATAACAACAAAAACAAAAACAAACTCACAGGCACATTTCGTATGGATAATAAATTTTGTTATCGAAAACCCGCTTTTAACCATTGTTTCTTTTTTCCATCATTTGCACATGTTTGTTTTATTTCTCAGCAAGCTGTTTTACATACATATATTATTTAAAAAATAAAAACTAGCTAGCCGTGGTTTGTTGTCCAATAATTCCCCGAGTCGCATGAACCAATTAGATTATCACCGAGCCGCGAAGCTCGGTGATGAGCTGTTTTACATATATATATATATATAAATAATTAATAACTAACTAGCCGTGGTTTGTTGTCCAGTAATTCCCCGAGTCGCATGAAATGCGAAGCGGCAAGGTGATTATTCAAATGCGAAGCGGCAAGGTGATTATTCATGCGATGGAGATTTGACACCAGGCGAGTTCTATAGTACATATAGGGAGAAAGTCTCAAGTCATGTTAGAATATTATTTTATTCTTCTAAGGAAAACATTGATGGAGAGCAAAGGGCCTTTTATCAAAGATAACCACATTAGATTTAACTATTGACTCTTAAGATCTTGCGTTTCCATCTAATAACCCATTTGATCGAATAAAAGAAGATTACTACATAAGATTATTAACCCCTTTCTTCAGAACTCAAAGAAAAGTAAATCTTCAAAATAAATGAATAACTATAAAAAAAGATCCTTCAAAACTACATTTTGAAACTAACAGCGAATAACAAATTTTCCTGAGAGAAAGAGGATAAACTAACCAATACAGCCCCCTCCCTTAAAAAATCATGACTTACATTCTCCGAACAAATACATGTAGAATAAAGAGCAGACTTTAGCGGAACTCACACGCGGGAGACACAAAAAAGGGAGTAAATTCATAGAAAACCAAATCAAAGAACAATGTAGGACAACATCATATATACGAGGGCTGATTGATATGTTGTGAGCCTCGTATTGAACGAATTGAATTTTATCAGACATTCTGCACTATTTTTCTTTATAATCCCCTTCAGTACCTATACACTTTTGCCGTTGTTTAAGGGCCTCAATACCACTTTTAAAGAACGCCTTATCTTGACTGGTCAGACAGCCATACACTGCAATTATAACGTCATCATCGGACTGCAAGCGGATACCAGAAATAGCTATTTTAAGTTTTGGGAATAGATGAAAGTTTGATCAGGTGAATAAAGCGGATGTTCAATCAAAGTAAAGCCACAATTATGAATGAGAGCCATAACATTTACAGACTTGTGAACAGGAGCATTGTCCTGGTGGAACAACTCATCTTTAACTAGTGATCTTTTCGCGGCGCTTAATTTTCATATTTTCCCGTAACTGTGTCAGAAGTGAAGCATAGTATGTGCCATTAATTGTTTGTCCTTTTTGGAGATAATCTATCAGCAGAATACCTTCTCACAGTGTAGGAAAGCTTTTGTACGAAATATGTTTTTTTTTTGCGATTTCCGAAGCAAGAGATTTACATGTGTAAATTTAATATCCATCTATTGCGTTAACACTCTCCCAACTTCATTATTTGGGACATAACACAACATAAATATAACTACTGAGAATATACTTATAGGGTTTTGATAAATAAAAATAAATTAAAGATAAAATTTAAATTCAAAGATATTTACCGTATATGTATGGTACTAATCAAATATGCTTAGTACAAGTTACTGGTCGTGTACATGAGCGTTCCTACACTGTGCTTCTGCACCCCAGAAAACCGAGGCTCACAACATATCAATCAGCCCTCGTATATAGAGAAAAATGAATTAGGATCTCGTGAACAAAACAAATCAACTATGGATGGTTCCAATAAAAATAATTATATATGCGCTGTCCAGAATCATAAAAAAAAAGCTGAAATAAATACAAATAAACATAACAAATAGTCAGTGTTGTCACCTATTATAACATCATTATCATTTGTTTTTTGAAATTTGATTTCAATTCCGTACTTCTACGTCCTATACTTCTAATAATGCGGAAGTGTCCAAGTTCGATTCTATGATAGATAAATAAATTGAAAAGAAAGTACAGTTCTTAGAAGCTTTGTTTTGGCTTTTATCAATGAGACATCATATATTTTTTTTACTATTTCGGTAACTAGCCATTTCACCGATAAATATCATCGAAATTAAAGGAGTTTAATATCTTAGCACCATCTCTCCAATGCTATTTTGAACATTAATTTTATTTGGAACGCTACTGAATTGACCCTACAGGAAATTTGGAGACGCGCACTCTCTGTTATGTAAATGTAAAAGTCTAACTTCAAAAAATTAAAGAGGGCGCTACTGAAATTTTTTTGGTGGCTCCGCTGAAAGCATAATTGATGAGAATTTAATATTCGAAACACGTGTCTGGTGCATGGAAATTGATTTGGAATTTATCTTCAAGAAGGTATAGAGTTGGAACCCTTCGACATTATTATATATACATTTCTTACAAAGCGTAGATGGTGACCTTAAGTTGAAATCAAAATACATTCAATTTCCAACGAATAGATCAGCATCACTGCCGGTTATCTCATTGGTGAACATGAAAAACCAAGATGAGAAACGGGAGCATTTTTACAAGTCCACAGTCAGTGTTCTAGGATTCCATTACTTGTTACCCGAATAAGTGAAAATTGAGGTCAGGTAAATGAGAAAAAGAATGCTACTTACCCGTTGGTAAGTGAATTTTGAAGCGCAATCCCTATTACACTCTTAGTATATATGTAGCAAAAAGTTATAGAAGTTAATAGTCGCCCCAAAGTACAAGATCATATTTTAGGAGTCATCCTGTATTTTCAGTGTTGGACATAATAATTTATTTTAATGGTAATGACAAGGATGCGCAATAGAAAATAACATTTTTGTTTGGGTAAGTGAGTTTCCTTGCTTGGTAAGCACATTTAGGTGGGCACTTACCTGTTGGTAAGTGGTTTTTTTTTAATAAAATTTAAGAACACTGCAACATGTAAAACATTTTAATTATCAAAAAACATCGAGGTGTGCAACTCGTCAGCCAGACTGTAGCCTTCTATACAGAAATGTCTAAATACAGTGCTAATTTAAAGTTTAAAATGGGAAAAAAATAGGTAAATTAGCTTAGTTTGAAAATTTCCTCTACCTATTTTAGAAAGAGTTTTACATAGCGTGTATTCAGCGGCGTAATTAAAAGAAAAAAGTCGCAAAATCTTGTCTTGTTGGAGATCTCCTCCTTTCTTTTCTATACAGAAATGTCTTAATGTGGTACCCCAGACTTGCATGACTTGATAGCGAATTCTCAGCAATGCCACTTGATGCTCAACGGATTCAAAATGGGAAAAATAGGTAAGTGAAGTTCTCCCTTGTTCAATTTTAAAGTTTTATCAATCTATGATGTGACGAGAAGCACACAAAGTGCACTGAAATGAGAACATCTGACAATTCTAGTTTAAAAAAAGTATCTAGGCATAGAATCACATCAATGTTTCGCTATTACCTCTAGCTATGTTGCACCTGTATCGATACAAATAAATGATAAGATGAATAATTAATTTAGAATTTATCCCATCTGACCAGGTAGATTAATTCTATCTCGAAATGAATTAGTGTTTTATTTGTTAAAGAATTGCTCATCTGGAAATCACGAAAGGATTTGCAAGAGAGTGATTTTTTAAATTCATAAATTTAGAATTTTAACCTGTTCTTTGTGCAATAGACAAAAAATGACTAAATACTTAGTCATCCTTGAGATATTGGACACGTTTTATCTGAGTTACAAAGGCTCTTCTTAGTTCTGATACATTTATCAAACTTCTGGCAGTTTACAGAAAGGACAAATGAAAATCTAATGAAAAAAGAAGGGTAAAAGAAAGAATCAACCTCTATCGGTAAGTCTCGTCAAATCTGATAACAACTGAAGAAAAGGAAGAGGGAAACCGAAATAGGACTCGGTCGAAACGCCTACAGCAAAATACTGAAACACCAAAATGTGACAATTGAGGGGCACAGTCACAACAATAGACAACAACGGATAAGATTAAACTAACAAGTCACAACAATAGACAACAACGGATAAGATTAAACTCACAAGTCACAACAATAGACAACAACGGATAAGATTAAACTCACATGTCACAACAATAGACAACAACGGATAAGATTAAACTCACAAGTCACAACAATAGACAACAACGGATAAGATAAAACTCACAAGTCACAACAATAGACAACAACGGATAAGATTAAACTCACAAGTCACAACAATAGACAACAACGGATAAGATTAAACTCACAAGTCACAACAATAGACAACAACGGATAAGATTAAACTCTTACGTCACAACAATAGACAACAACGGATAAGATTAAACTCTTACGTCACAACAATAGACAACAACGGATAAGATTAAACTCACATGTCACAACAATAGACAACAATGGATAAGATTAAACTCACAAATGAGTTAAAGAAGATCCTGACGATAATCTCAACGGCACTCACAATAGAGCATAAAATTAAACATCGACGGACCCCTAGCAAGCTAGAGGTGGGACCAGGTGCCCGGGAGGAGTAAGCATCCCCTGTTGGCTAGCCGCACCCGCCGTCGATGTTAATGAAGCATGGAAATGAAAATATGTAAAACGCATGCGTTGTCTGACGCTATGTCTATATAGAAAGTGCTATGGCGACAATGTCAGGGAAGGATATTCAAAACACTTACTGTCAAACCCCTCGCGGGGAACTTTTTACAAACTCACAAGTCACAACAATAGACAACAACGGATAAGATTTAACTCACAAGTCACAACAATAGACAACAACGGATAAGATTAAACTCTAACATTCAAAGGCGGTAAGATATAGGTAAACACTTGAAGGCACTATAGAACATAGTCATGATTACTGAATAAGTCAATATTGAAATACATGTTCTGTTATAAAATTTCAGTGCACAATATGCATATTTCAAACAGACAAATTATGTCTCATCAGTGATGGCAAGAACCTGCTACTCAATCACAAAGATACTCTAAGATTTATAATGTTTTTTATGAAAATTTGTGACATAGAATTAACAAATATATTTCAAGTAAAGTACCGCAACACTGCTAAACTAGGCGGACGATAGCTTCTGCTCTGCTGTCCGATGCGAGATTCTTCGAAATATTTTGCATAGTTCAACAAGTTTTTTTTATCGGAAAATAAGATTTCTATGATAAGCTGTGCAGACAGAAATATTATGATTCACAATGAGATGTACACCAAATGATTTTTGTTAAAGAGAATAATAATCAAGAGCCAATCCCGAAATCTTATCATGTAAAAAAAAAAGATGATGCCCCGTAAAGGCACCATGACGAATAATTCAATTCTTGAATATATGAGATGAAAATTCAACTTTGTTTTGAATACTTCAACAATATATAGAATGCAAACAATGCAGGAATAATTTGATAGGACAATCGGAATATACACTGTCAGTATCAGAAGTTAAAGGCGAATAAAGAAGGAGGGGATCTCCAACATAACTTGCCTTCTGTACCCTTTGTAAAACACCGAAACAACCAGATACAAAAACACAGAGAGGACAAGACAACAAAGGACAATAAAGAACAAGTTTTGCTCTTTTGGATAAAATTAGTTCAAATACCATCAACTTAAAATGATGAGAATAAAAATTCCATTCCATTAAAGCGGAAGAACATAAGAAAAGTTATCTTGCAAATGGAATAAATAAATTCTGCGTTCCCGCAAATATTTATTTTTATCGTAGGTAATGTCACCACAGACACAAGTGGGTCACGGGAAGTACTTTCTTCAGAACCTTGACATAAAAAACAAATCGGAATGATAAAAGCTAGACCAGATTTCCATCAAAAATACATAAGAATCATCAAAAGCCTTTTATACGGTTGATATGATCCTGGTGTTACAAGAAAGACATTCTTCCCTGTACTTGATCAACCTAGAGCCTTGTACCAGCGTATTTTAAGCGCATTCTGACTGCGACGACGAGACTTCACGAAGTGTAATGTCTAAGACTCATTAGAGAAGGCATTGCCTGGACCGCCAGTCTTCTCAGAATGACGGGCGAAATCCTCGGCTGATCAGATGCATGAGCTCGTTTGTTTGTACGCCCTTGTGTTTAACTTTGAATCTTGTTTGTGTGGTTAACTTACATTTTAACAACAATTTTGCTTTATTCGGTACCCCTTGGTAACCAGACAAGTGAGAGGTTTGTGCGCACGTTATCCGAATAACCACACAATTTGCTACTAACATGGCAGATGGCCGTCCTAAGTCGGCACCTAATTTCCACTTGTCTAGTTGATTTATGTGTAGTCTTTACTGTTTAGCGTCTTGGTGTCGTATTTGATGTTCCTTGTTCCCTTTGCGTCTCTTTTTGTGTTTGTCTAGTTTGTGTTTTCACAAAGGGGTGTGTGTGTGTGGGGGGGGGGGGGGGGGGGGGGCTTCGACGTTTTGCTGTGAGTGTTGCAACTAAGACTTGATATATATCCCGTCCTTTGTTTTATACTTTAACAGACCAAATACATTACAATGATCTGAAGACATACCTTAAGAAGCGTTGTTACTTCTTATTACAATCTGAAGTCATATCTTTGACAGTTTTTTTTATATGTTTTACCGATCTTCTTAGAAACGCTTAATTCTGTACTATTGTTTTGAAAAAAAGGGATGGTTTGAATTCTTTTATGCAATTTATCACATTTAAGTTATTGTATGCTTTTATATTCATTCTTTGCTTGAATCTAATTGGTTTGAATATGTTGAGTTTGCTCATGCAAACGGAGAGAATTAGCCTTTTCAATTACTTTGAGCTCTTTCTCCGGAAGAATAAAGATATTCTGATGTAACTATCTTGTATGTTGTCTAGACCCTTTAGCAAGTAGCAAATATAGAGAGATCCCAAGAAAGAATAGTATAGTACATCTTGTTCAGATGAGTGTGTTGTGCTCACTTTGGTATTTTGTTTATCTATTCTTTCCGCTAAAAGGTGAAACTTGAATGGCCGTCCCATGTCGGCACGGATTGTCCATTGGTCTTGTCGGTTTATATGTAGTCTTTTGTGTTTCTATGTCGTATGTCTCTTTTGCATCTCTTGCTGTGATTGTCTACTCTGTGTTTCCTGTTTTAAAATGATGCTATGAATTTGAAGATGTAACATTTGTATCAGGTGATTTGACGCTATGTAGTGTGTGCTGTAACCGAGTCTGGTAGGATATTCCCTCCTTCCATTGAAATATTCATGTTAATGCTTGACTGTTCGTTTTTCCTTTTTGTAATGCAACTATTTACTCAAGTAGACACTTAGAACTATTCCTAACATTAAGATAAAATATGTATTTCGTAGTAAATGCAAAAGAGGAAGAAATGGATGAATAAATAAGGAAAGAAGTAAAATATATTTAAGACATTGAGGCAACCGTTTTGAAATAATCAAAATGTAAGTCAAAAGCACGTACACAGTATAGTATCATTTTTATAATACAATGTATATCAGACAGGAAAAATGTTTAATTGGAGAAACTGTGTATATCTCAATAGCTTGATCAGTAGTTACTAATGAAGGATACGTTATTACTTCTGAACGATCTTGTTTATTTACTTGTATGCATGATCGTATCTTATTGTAATTTCATAGCCTAATGGCAGAATACCAAATTTGACAGTCTTTTTTCATTTTTTATTGTTCAAGGTTTTTCTGATTTTATAACTGTTCAATGCTTAAGGTAGGTATGCGTTTTGACCGTCCGTGTATCCGTTTGCCTATCCTAAAGACTTTTACTTACGTCATTACTTTTGGGTAGTACGTAAGAGATATGTTTTTATAGTTAACATGATTATTTCCTGTGAAAATACTTTTTCTAGATACCAGCATTTGTGACCTTGACCGTTTAATGATTTGAACTATTTGAGTGATAAGCAGCCAATCGCGGAAGACCACAATTCTCTGAATTTTCTTGATTTTGTTAGGTACTGGAGATGGGTATGAGGATACAAGTTTTGCCACATTCGAAAAAAAAATCTTTTTGAAAAGATAACCGATAGCACAGGCACATTTAGAGAGAGGATCAATATCCTGTTTGATGCCACCTTACAGGTCATAAGAGAATAGAATGACTATGTGTTTACCAGTGATATCAATGACATACAGGCTTTTCCATACCCAGTTGTTACATGTGCCCGTGACCGATAGCGCCTATTTGGTTCGGTTTCCTTCAAGCAACAATGAAACCGAAGACAAATTTAAGAAAAAGTAATATCTCATCGTTATCGGTTTTTATACATAGTTAGATATCCTATTATGAAAGAACATGTAGTTAATCACGTATTCATCACGTATATAAACGACCATTGAAAAATTATCTGACTCGTATAAATAAATACACATGTATTTGAAAAGGACTTATCACATGAAAGGCCTTCATCATAACTTTTCAAAATTTCGCAATTTTTCGTATGATAACCAGTATCAACAGACTAGACCTTTTGATCTGTAAACGGAAACCATACAGAATCTAGTTTTATCATGAATATGAAAATCCCTGAACGATATTTCCTAAACGAACTATAATGCCAACAGAAGAACAATTCTTGAAAGGTGGGGCTTTTTTTTCAAATTTCCCACAATTTTCTCAAGACAACATCTCAAGAAAGCGGATCCGTTGAATCACAAAACAAAACCTAGTATATGATTACCTTAAAGATATGTCTAACATCAACAAAACTGTCCATGGTGATAGGAAATTTGCTTTTAAAAGTGAAAATGACCCCTCTTGGAAACGGACACCCGAAATAATAACATTTTGCAACTGATATTGTGTGCAGAAAAAAGTCACCTACATTGTGTGGCATGGATTGCGAAGGCGCTAAAGGGGCCAAGATCCCTAGATATTACCAAAAATGTTTATTTTTCCCCGTTTTCTCGGGAAATTGCTTCTTTTCGAAACCATGGGCTTAACTCCTCTTGACGACATGTAACCCACCTTCTAGATGAATACTTGGAAAAGATTTGAGAATAAGATAAAAATTTCACTTACCCAGGCGGATGCTTCTCCTTGTACCGGAACAATCGTCATCCTGAATCTATGATTGATAAAAATTAATAATAGAAAATAGAATGAAGATAGAAAAAGATATTACATGTACACGACCATTGTCAAATCTTTATTTTTTCCCTGTATTTTCGATATTAATTTACAGAGGAACATAGCAACAGATCATAGGAAATATTCAAAGTGATAATTATTACTATTGTTCAAAATTTACAAGTTTTAAATATTGTTTGAGGTAGTTCTATACTAATGACAAATATGGACAATGACCATAAGCTTTAT
This sequence comes from Pinctada fucata, assembly GCA_028142955.1. NCBI lineage: Eukaryota > Metazoa > Mollusca > Bivalvia > Pterioida > Pteriidae > Pinctada > Pinctada fucata. Next base: position 27,768,737 of record AP027110.1, on the reverse strand, counting down.
TCATCTACACTGTGTTATAAACTTTCTTAATATGTAAGAACTTCATATTACTTTACTTAGTATTTTCAAGATGTCGACAATAAAAAGAAAGAAAAACTTATTTTGTTTTGATTAAAATTGCCTATTCTTTCTGCTAAAGAGAAACCTGGATCTAGGGGTGGGGGTGTGTGTTGGGGATCAGACCCCCATCTCCTGCATGGACTTTGTCAAAAATGCTTATTTGTCCGGTTTTTAAGTTCATAGATGTTTTTTTCCAAGCAATAGGCCATCTATTTTTCTATGACAGTTAAATTAATTCGCCATTGTTAGATATAAAGTTGCAGAATTCTACAAACTAATAGAGTTACATGATATTATATATGAAATATCAGTATTTAGAAAAAAAAATGAAATAATCTTTTTTCCAAACAGCTTTATGTGAATTGATTTTAAATTAATAAGAGATTCATCATTTCAAAATTAAAAAAGAAAATAAGCATATAGTAGTTATTTCTCGATGTAGTATGTAATTTACATATCAGGAAAATATTTCATTCTCCCAATAGTAAGCAACTGATTATCTCAAACTCTCAATACTGCGAACAAAATGGCTCTTTGATGCATTTATCCTTATGCTTAAAAACCGTTAATAATTACATGCATATGAAAACGGCGCTTCTTTGGGGAATAATTTTCTTTCATAATTTACAAAATTGACATACATGTACCACTGTGAAATTATACGGACAAGGTTTTCTTCCTATATTTTTCTTTTTTTCATTTTCCATCTTTACGTTATAATGTTAAATATATCTCATTTACTTTTAAACAGTGGAAGATTATACGGATGAAAAAGCTTTGAAACAATTTAAAACAAAATACATAATTGATATCAAAATTCAACTACATGTTACAATTAGAATTTTTTTTAGATAATTGACACGGTGCAAATAATTATAGAAATAGATCTGGATTTTTTTCTTACAATATAATAATTACAGTATCAATTATAAAAGTATAAATTATTACAGCATTTCCAATAATGTTATTGCTTAATGGATTAAAAGTTCTTTATTCGAATAGTTTTAATTTTTTACATGCTAAGATTAAGATAAAGGAGTTGTATCGGAAACTCAATAATCGAAAAAATAAAAACCGTTTTCAAATAATTTTAAGAAAGAAAAAAACTAAAAAGACAAAGAAATTTGGAGAAAACCCGATCAGAAATGGATGAATTTTATTTAGAAGAATTGATTTTAGAATGCTTAAAATTTTCCATGAAAAATCCACTTCATTTTATCTATCTGTAAATTAGAGAAATTGAATTTAAATAACATAAAAGCAATCGATATACCTATAGGAAATAAAGATATAAATAGAAACGGGGAGGACACGATCGGAAATATGCTCGTCGAGAATATGTTCGTCGAGAATTAAGGAAGAGATAGAGAGAGGAAAAATAGGAAGAATAAAATGCTTACCAAGAATATGCTTCTTCGAGTTCTTTCTGACCGAATTGTCCAAAGTTGGGATGTCGGCCATTTTGTCGAGTCTGGCGCAAAAATCACGAGATGTCTGTTGCCCTTTCTATATGCAAATTAGGTCAAATTATTCCTCGTCTGCAAAACAGACGATAAAGAATAAAGTCATGATAAATTTCTGTCTTGTGTCTTATCTTCGTACATATTATGACATAATCCAAAATGCTACACATATAAACCATCAAAGTCATCATATCATTTCATAATTATATTACCGCGTCAAACCGGTGTAGGTATAAATTTAGGCTTCTGATGCATATTCATGAACTGGAGAAACATTATACTTTCAGAAAATAAGAATTTGAATTAAGAAATACGTGAGGGTACTTTAGATAAAAAATATTGATATTTGAATTCATAGGTCTTACTTTCTTCGTTTCTTCATTTCTATTTTTTTCCTCTAATAATTATATTTTACTTTTGTCTCTTTTCTTCTGCGTGTATTTATATATCTTAAACGTAACATCTGTGTATTAATTTCTTCATTTTCTACGGTTATTTTCTTTCCATGAATTCACCAGTTCTCCTTTTCTATCTATTTCATAGAATCTTCTAGCGAAATTATTTCATGTTTAAAAATTTGTAATTTTTAGACTGGGAATTTAGAATGCCTTTTATGAAGGCCTTATTTTTTTTTTACAAAGACGTCTAGACGTAATTCATTATACCTTTGTAATCAATTTATACATTTGTAATTGATTTATACCTTTGTGATTAATTGAAAATAAAATTTATAGTATGATTAATCAAAATTCCCATTTTGATTATATATCTCATTGCACGAAGATGGGATCTTGAAAAAAAATAAATCCTTTCACGCCATATTTTGAAATCTAGAAATGAAAAATTTTATTTTACAAGGACAAGGGATTCACAGTAAAATCGCGATAAATACATTCATAAGCAAAATAAAATATTAGATGAGAGAAGGGGCATAGCGTTGTAAAGAAACTGAAAAAAAATATTTGAACTGATATTAGAGCAAAGTGAATTTGAGTACCGACTGAAATGTGAAATTAAAGAAATAAACTCGGATGCTCTGTACCGAATACGAAAAAATAATACAAAAAAATGTTCCGAAATACTTTTTCTGATATTATAAAAAGAACTACAATTTTAAGATAGAAATGCTATTTCAAAGAAAGAAAATATATAAATCCAACTACCGTTGAAATTCAAACGGAAAATACGTTGATAGTGTAAAGAAATATTTACTCGATCAGAATGAAATAGGACAAATACTTTATATCCATACACATAAAATACAGTTTTACATCATTTTAAAACTCATTCCATCTCATTTATCAATAAACGTTTTATCAATTCATCAATTAATGTATGATTTTCCAATAAGTAATTTTATTTCGCTCTCCACTTAATCATTTTGTCTATAAATATTTCAAAAATAAATCTTAAATATCTATTGTAGTTTTGTTTTCCACCGTTGTTGGATACACAATTTTAGCGTATACAGAGATATTAAGGAAAAAAAACAGAATAAGGATGAAAATTTTAAAAAGAAAAAGAGAAAGAAATAACAAAAATAAAAAGGACAAAGAAATGAAATAACAATTCAAGGGAACGAATTTGACCACAAAATTGAAGGTTGAGAATAATTTACTTTACTGAGAAAAGATGACACAAACGATAAAAAATTCCGAAATGTGCACAAAGAAAAGAAAAAGATAAGCCTTATGGTAGAAAGAACATCTTTACTTGCAAAATACAAAAAATTAAGGCTTTCCTGAATTTTAAATGTATTATTTTATCTAATCAAAAATATGCAATTTCTGGTAACTCGGACACTTTGTTTCTAACTTTTGTTCAAATACCCGTTTCCTTGAAGTGTATTTCATCTTTGACTTAAAAAAAAAATGTAACGAAGAATGGTGCCAACGCAATGCCTTAATACATGTGTATCCAAATTTTACTCTTGATTAAAACTTAATATGCAATTTCCAAACACGCAACTTCAATTGCATTCGTAAATTTCTTTTCACAAAATTTTCTAGATATTTCTGAAAAGTGGGTCCTGTAGCATCATATCCCACCCATCCTACTACGTCTTTTGGTACGTTTTGGTCATAACATTAAGGTTTTGGTCATATTACATTGTTTAGATTAAGGATCACTGACGAGGGTTGAGTATCCGAAACGTGCATGTCTGGTCAATGCTGCAAATTTATCTGTTCTTAACTAATGCTATGAATTTGAAGACGCAACATTTCTAAATAGTTTTGGAAGCATGAACTAGTAATATCGTATATCTTGAAATTCGTAAAATAAATCGATACGGGACATACATGTTTACATGTATATATATATAGATAAAGATTGAAGACTTCTGAATAAGATGTTAAAGGTCTTCAAATTCAAGAGCATTATTTAAGAACAGATAAATTTGAAGCATGGACCAGCCATGCACGTTTCGGGTAGCTTATTAATAAAATAAGAAAATAAAATTTCAACAAAGAAACGTGTAAATAGTTGCAAGGCAAAGACACAATCCTTAATCCCTGAAAGGAGCTGTTAAGATAAGGCGTAAAATCAGCTCTGAAAAGTGGAATTTTGAAAATTGAAATTTCAAGAACCTTTTTCGGTAAAATGTATACCTATACGGCATCCCATCAGAATATGAGGTTTTTTTTTATCTGTTTTGCATTATATTGCTAATTTTGGGGTCAAAACTTATCTTTTTCTCATAGAAATCAATAGAAAACGGAAAAGTTTTATTGAACATTATTCCCCCCGGATATACAGAAAGCCACTTTTACTGGAGATGTGTATCCATGATACAAAATTTTTGGCAAAGTGGGGTTCTGTATCTCCGGGGGGAACACTACCTCAGAGACGAAAAACTAAAAATGGAAAGGGGGGTGCATTTTTTAAGAATCGATCTTTTTGACCATTAAATACAGCACATTTGACTGTTTTTCCTCTTTAATCCATCAAACATTGTGTACTCAATATGATTGAATGAAAGATACAAGAATTAGGAACGAAATAAGCAAGAGTGATGTTCATTTCCCCGTCAATGTGTATTTCGCGCTAAAAGGCTTACATTGTAGCCATTGAATGAAGAATAAGACCGTATTTTAAGTTCCGGATTTCATTATTTACCGATTAAAGGGGGTAGAACGTTCGAAATCTATTTCTGATACACAATGTAGACATATTTGATGTCCTTTAGCTTATATTTAATCATTTTAGATAAAATATTCAAAAATGTATTTGTTTTTTGTCGTTATTATCGGATTTTCTATCCGAGCACCCCTACATCTTTCGACCTTAACTTTACAACCTTAAGAGTTCCTTAACATTATGTAAAACATGTAAAAGGTCTGCAAATACATTATATTTCAATAACGATTCATGTTTTTCTGTATACGATTCGCCATGCGCAAGAAATAAGTCACGAGATTCAGGGCTAAATACAGCCCTTATCTTAACAGCTCCTTTGAAACCCACAACAAACAGACAGAAAATCTTAGGAATGTTAAAATTTTGTGGTAAGTAATGTTTTTCAAACGCTGAGAAGACATACAGAGATACAATGTGCTTTTAGTCTGAAACATACCTAGTGATTTAACATTTGAACCATTCCCGAATCAAGACTCGCGGATGGTGTTCACTTTGATACTTTCCGATTGTTTTTCGTAATTTGGCCATCAAAAAAGTGCACTCATGTCAACATAGTTTATTCGAATACCCTAGACAGGACATGAATTTGATTTCAAACTCTCCAACAAAATCGTGTGAAGGCAAGTTATTGTCACAATTTTTTAGTACCGTTAGATAGTGAACAATATTCATAACTACTACTTAATATAAGTTAGAAAGAGGAAACTGAAAGAATAACTCAATCTTATTCGCCTGGAAGACGAAATACTAGATAGATGCCGAAGATGTTAAAAACTAGTCCTGGTGTAGTACATAAATACAAGAAAATTCCTGTAGTTAAGTCTATAAATGGAAATTGAACTATGTACATAATTTTTTCTAAGCAAATTGAACCACCCAAGGATTCTTAACATAAATCTTAACGGAAAGAAGATCAAGGATTACAAGGGAAACGATCATTTATAGCACATAAGTTCAAGTCATTGATGTGGTACTCTCAAAATCTAAATATTCCAACTTTTGCTGGTTTCTTCAGCACAATTTTTCCCTGTGAACTAAATGTGAAAGTGAATGTTTAACCATAAATGCGACTTCATATTAAGATCTTAAGCTATCGTTTGATAGCTATAAGTAACTGCTTTAATATTTTACATAAACTTAAAAATCAAGCAATACCCACCAGTTATTCAGTCTCTAAGCCGAGAATCATTATAATTATCATTGGAACAGTTGTGAAAGCCGAATTGAGGACACTAGTTAAGTTCTTATATAAAAACTCAGTGCACCATACGCGCATTTCAATTTATATTCACATCAGCGATCAATGATGATCGAAGCCGAACAGATGAAATCCAAAAATATGAAATTATGATGAGCAAAAATCTGAATATGACCTTCAATTTCTGACAAAGAACCTGATAAGGACAGAGCTATGCCATCAGGGGGATGCCCCTTGGAAATTTAGTTTAGTGTTGTGAAAATCTAAAAACTTACAAATTCAAGTGCCGAACACAATTAAATGATATCCTGCTGGACTAAACAATCCAACAACAGGAATACTAGACATCCATTACATCTCGTTTTCCACAATGATATATCCCTCAGGTCAGAATTGCTGGTTATATATTGCCTGGATACTCTATTTTTTCTTTTCAGAATATTGTTCAAATTATCAAACTAATATGGTTTGGGAAAAGAAACTTTTATAGTTACATTTAATTACCTCTAAAAAGGGGTTTTTCTTACTTTTTTTCATAGGGTCCAAAGTTCAAACGGCTCATGTTCTCGCAATAAGCATGAAACCACGAATCATATTTTGTTTGTATATTAGGTTTAACATAAGTTTTGAATATACGGAAATGAAAATATTGAAAAAGTTGAGGAAATATGAGCATCTTAGACCTGGGGGGTGCTCTACCTTAAGGTTAGAACCATCTTTAAACCCCACATATAATACATTTAAAAGTTTGGTATATTTGCACGGCTACAGGGGCAGTTGTTGTTAGCAAGCAGGGTATGTCTATTCGTCACCGTTTTAGTTACTCTGTTAAGTATTGTATTTTCAAGGTTTTGTACGCTCATGTATTGAGGTGTTTGTTTTGTGTTTGAGTTCCATTAAATGATAACTAAACTTACTTAGATACAATGCCTTATAATAGATATGCAACATGATTTATGTGATAACTGAATATTTTCATACTTTGCGAATGGGCACGACGCGTTTTAACAGCTCCATCTACAGTCCATTCTGTAAATGCACTTGACTTTGGCGATTGTTCATTAGGTCATCTATTGAGCTGTGACATTGCCTCCGTCTGTCTGTTTGTCTGATTCTTATTTTCAGGTGAGGAAGTTCTGTAACACACTTATTCAAAAATGTGTAAGACTTTCGGTTGTGATTTATGACATCTGATTTCGGCTTTATGTTGAACTTTCAGTTGAGCTGCAGAGTCAAATACAGTGTAAGTACACTTATCTTAACAAGTGAGGATAAATGCCTCATCTAATGATCCCGAACACTTACGCTTTTTCTCTCAATATTGGTGTGCCATAAACAATATGCTTTGGGGACTTTTAAAGTGTATATGCACTTGACATGACAAGTGCAAGTACAAGTCAATTCACGACACCAAATCGCGCACTCAGTCTTATAGTGTTGTAACTCCATTTTTGTTAAAATTGAGTTGAGCATATCATTGGAACCGTCACGACTTGTAATATCCCCTAAAGTTCTGTATCATATTTTTCCGAAATTTGTAAGCACATACGATTTCTTCATAAGACTTTTCTAATATATGTACACTATACTTCCTCACGTCAAAATTAATGATCGATTGTCCAAGCTCATAAAACGGTGTTTTGATCGAAAGGAGAAATCTTACATTTGTACTCCTGAATCAAATGGTGTCTTAACCGCTGCAGAATACAAATCATACAAATCATGGACATAAAGTGACCTGTGTATTGCCTTGTCCTCCCTCCTCTAAGACGACATTTATGTGTGATTTGGTGAGAATCTCTACAAGCAAGTTCTATGGGTTCTAAATGTGCGCCTCTTGTTGCAGATTTATTCTCATACACTTATGAAAAAGAATTTATCCAAAATATTCAAAAGCAAAGAAAACATGATGATTTGAAATGTTTCATTGGTACTTCTAGGTACCTGGATGATAGTTTTCGAAACGTGCATGTCTGGTCCATGCTGCCAATTCATCTGGTTTTAAATGATGCTATCGAATTTAAAGACGTTTAACATTTCTATCGACAATCCTGTTTTTGAAAAGTATAAAAATGCAATGATCCACAAGAGTTGACTCTAAACAAGACAAACGTTACAAACACAGAAACACGATGTTGGACCTAAATATCAAAATTGTTAATGGAGAGATTCAAACAAGTGTGTATGACAAAACATATCATTTTGGAATCAACATATTAAATTTTCCCTGTCTTGACGGTGATGTTCCTAGATTACCTCTGAACACTTCATATACTTTTTCTTTGCATTTCCCATATTTCGCACTGTACATCACTGATGAGACATGATTTATTTAAATGCGCTTTCAAAATATAACAACCAAATATATTATTCAACTCTTCTTGGGCACCTGGTCTCACTGTCATATCGGGAGTTCGCTTCTTTTCATATGGTGGAGGTTTTTGTTTGTTTGCTTTGGTTCCTGTTTTATCCTGATTTTGTATGCCTTCGGTTTCTGATTTTCTGAATTATCGATTTTGTGCTGTACACAGGGATATGGTCATTATCCATATTTGTCATTTTATTCTAGTTTTGTTTGTTACCTAAACAAATGTGGAAATATTCTTTTACAAAATTTCTCACACTTGCACTTTTCAAATATGCAAACTTGGAATTTTTTTTCGAATTCAATTTGCAAAGATCCAGATCAGGACGGAGTTATGCATTGATTAGCATACATACCTAATGTTTTAGCATAATGCACTCAGTTTAGTTATAGAAAAGTTGATATATATATATATATATAAGGTTAAAGTTGTTGCGGACAAACAGACAGACGGACAGACAGACCAAAAACTATATGCCCCCGAATCTTCGATTACGGGTGCATAAACATATTAGTATTGAGATAGGACGTCTTACTGGAACGATTCAAAATATGTTCAATAACATATTGGTATTTATAAGTCTTACGGGAACAATTCATATGTTCCCTCCTGTTTTGGAAAGTTTTGCAAGAAGTCTTTTTTTATTCCTTTGAGTACGGTTCTGAATCATCAACTTGTATTGTTCTTCATATTTGATAGAAAGCAATCCACAATGATGCGCCAAATTGAACCAATGAGATTCAAAACTAAGACGAGACCCGAAGTGCTTATAAATAATCATAGATTAAGTACATGTGCCTTGATCCGGATTGTCATTGCATTCATTTCTAAGGAATAATCTGGAAAGTGATTTCAACGATAGAAGCCTTAAAGTTAAGGATAATAAGTAAAACAAAGAGTTGGAAAGACAAGACAATGATCGCTCATTATACATATTTTTCTGATAGCATATATAAAATAACTTCAAAATGACAGGAAAAGAACTATTCTTCGGCATCCTTGCTACCCGCAAAATAATCAAACACTCGGAATAAGACAACTTCGTACTTAAAAAAAAACCCCATAATTTTATAAATATATCAAATATATGCTTATTCTAATGTTATAGCCAACCATAGAATAGATAATGTTGTTGTTTTCCCTATTCTTCCACTGTTTCATAGAGATCGTTTCTTATATATAGATTAATACTTGAGTACTTGAATAAACAAAGTGCTAAAACAATAACTATATCAATGGATGATGCAGTCAGCGTTATCAAAAAGATTGGTAATTCTATGCTTTTTAAGCCAAGCCACCTTTACCGATCGATTTCTTCAATACATTTGCACAAATTCTGTTTTTTTTTTGTACTTTTATTTTCATGCACATTTTGAATCTCACGAGTCCATGATCCACAATTTATGATGAAAAGCTTTCCCTTTCTGCTGATGTTAATTGATCGAATAAGAGGACGTATCTTCACCATTAGTGCATATTAAGCTCATGCGAACTAAGTATCAGTCCTGCTCAAAGCCGAAAACAAAATCGTTTCCCTTGTTTCACATGTTTTGGCACTTGACTTAAAATAAATTTGGAAACGTTCCGTCACAAAATTCAATAAAAGTTTACGAAAACAAAGCGGTCTCTATGATGAAACAGCTCTGACCTTAGCAACTTCTTTGGCAGAAATTTGAGGTCAAGTTTAGATTTTTGTTCTTCATGATTTCATATTACTTTGATTTTTACTTCCTCATTTTTTGCCTGCCTCGAGCATCACTGATGAAATATAACTTGTTCAGATGCGCATATGGTGCACCGAAATTTTATGATATAACATATGTTTCAATATTGAGATTCCCAATTGTGAACAGCTATATTCTAAAACACAAGTATATAGAAGAGATCTCCATCAAGACAACCTGGCACTGACCACAGCGGAACACTCTCATCGTAATACAACAATCAATGGACTGTAGATACAACAACAGAAACAAGCATCACGATACCAACACATAAACATGAATTCTATAGAGTCACATAGAAAAGAGGATCAAAACTTTATGATAAATGAAAACATTACCATTTGTTCATAAAAAACTTAAAGATGTTATGATGTTAGATAAGCTTCCAATGAAAATGGATGCCTTGAAGCATCAACAAGAAAAGTAAGCACTTAATTTTTCATCATATCATCATCTGCGAGTTTAGGAAAAAAACAAATTAAAATAATGTTTCTGTTTCAGGTTCAATATTTGTTTTGCATAGTTTAAGAGCGTCCACTCCTCTAGATCCTGGACCGCTTGCTTTATTTCATTGCACTTGTTAAAGCTGGGGATTCTTGGAATTCCTTTAAAAGGAACAAGACATATATAAATGTATATCTATTGATGTATTTAGATAAGTGCAGTTCGTAATTTGAACGAAGGGAAATGAAACACTAGACATGTAATAAAGATGTCATCACCTTTTTTTCGAGAGAAGGATTTTATGGAAATTAAGCACTCTACGATATCCTTATTTGAGGCAAACAGAAATATTTGTTAATTGATAAATTCACATAATTTATATTCATTTCATATTTTTTTTTATATTTCTATTTCTATTTTTTCGATATAATCATAAAAATTCTAGTCTGTTCAATATGTCCTTTCTTGTGAAGAGATAAAAAGATTCCATACTGCGGGACCTTATAGATATAACCTCAAACAGTGCAATGCCTGTATTTTATATATTGTTTTTCATGCATGAACATCGACGGCGGGTGCGGCTAGCCAACAGGGGATGCTTACTCCTCCCGGGCACCTGGTCCCACCTCTAGCTTGCTAGGGGTCCGTCGATGCTCAATTTGGTGCCCTATTGTGAGTGCTGTTGAGATTATCGCCAGGATCTTCTTTAACTCATTTAAGTTTTCAGATTTGTTGATCGGTTGAAAGACTCTTCTCACATCATCTATATTATAAATAGTTTTCAGTACCGATTATGAATGTAAAAAGTCATCAATTGTCAATATTGAAATATATGTTCTATCATAAAATGTTTAGTGCACCATATGCGCCTTTCAACAAGTTATGTCTCATCATTGATTCTCGAGGCCGAAAAGAGGACATTCAAATAATATGAAATTATGTAGAACAAAAGTCTAAACATTACCAAACGTTTCTGCCAAAGAACCTGCTTAGGACAGAACTAAACCATCAGTGTGACGCACCTAACTTTTTAAATATTTTCATCAGATTTTCTGTCGTCAATTGCCGTAAAACTGTGAAACTAGGCGAACGATATATTTGGGGTCTAAAACAATCCACCAGCAGAGATACCAACGTAGATGTTTAAATTGTCGATTTTAAAACATATGTTCTATTTAAAATTTCACTGTATATGCGCATTTCAAAAAGATGTGTATCATCAATGATGCTCAAAGCCTTTCGGTCATTTTTGTATCGTTGTTCTCTTAACTACGTGGTCTTTATAATTAAAAAAAAACATCCTATTAATTTTTTTTATTTTTTTTTCCTTATTTTGTTTAGGTTAAAACCATGTGTAAAATTTTGCTTTCCAATATTTGGATTTCTGTTTCTTTTTGGCACCAGCATACCTGATGAGACTGTTGAAATTATTATCATGAACATTTATATATATATTTCGATATTGGTTGACTATAAGTCCACGAGGAAATGGTTTGCCTATTCTACTATCACACGGACTCAAAATACATCTGTCAATTCTTTGTCACTTAATTTGCTGGGAGTCCGTCGATACTCAATTTGGTGCTCTATTGTGAGCGCTGTTGAGATGTCGTCAGGATCTTCTTTATCACATTAATTAGATAAAATACTCTGAGAGGAATCTCAATGTATAGCTATGTCTTCAGATGGACCTTTCGCATAAATTTTAGGTCATGTTCAAAGTGAGACACCCTGGCTAACGCCGTAAACATATCGTTTTTAGAACTTCATCTGCGGAAATTCAACCGCCTGTTGCCTATGAACAAATTCAAGAAGGTAAACTTTAGTATATGATAAAACAAGATATTTCTTGGAGATTTTAGCGATATCATAGATAAGATATTTCAGGTTTGGTTTCTCTAATAATCGTTGGTTTAAAGAATTTTTTTTTTCAATTTTGTCAACTTTCGTACTTTGCAACAAGATGTTACAGTTATCGAAAAAAGTTTCCCTATTTGAAAAATTGAAGCGAATGAATTTTAGTGTTAACCCTGCTTTGTTCAAAGATATATCCATTTCACAGATAACTTCACGCATTATCGAGAAAGAGGGAGGGGATTGACGTCCACTTGTTGACCTTGAACGTCAAAATGTTTAAAAGCGCTTCCGTTTACTTTAGTTCTATCTCTCTTATATATTTCCGTATCTCTAATTAGATTGATGGAATCAGATATGAAATTTTGAACAAAACATTTTTTTAAGCTTTGACTTGAACTTGAACTTTATTTGACAAAACTCATTTAACTGACACTAACAAAACATGAAAGGTGAGTTTATAAAAGAACAGGTCGAATAACGCTTTGCCAAGGATATTTAGAGGTACACATGTTACTTTCCTTTTCTTGTTTATTTTTTCGACAAATCATTTGTAAACTTGTTTATTCTTATTTAATTTCGATGATAAATGATAATTGTGTAAGTATTCTTCCTTGTATCAGAAATTGAAACGTTCACTGAATGTTGGGAAAGAATAATATCTTATTTTTAGCTCGCCTGAGCTATTGTACATATATCGCGCCGTCCGTCCGTCGTCTGTCGTCCGTCCGGCATAGACCAAGTAGATTTTTACAATATGGAAACGAGGTAAAACGGAATGTCTTGTACTTTTGTGAAAAGATTAGAGTCTGATCTTGAAAAATATGTCAATTATAACAGTTTTTAACAAATATTTTCATCGTTATAGTGTCAACTAAGGGAACAGGGCATTTTAATTTGACTTGTTGCAAATGGTTACAAAATCGTTACTATGACAACCAAATATTTAAAATCAGAATGAACGATAACATGTACTTTTTTATATTTCTTTTCGAGGACAGAGTTTGTCGTTGAGAAATATGTAAAAGAAAATAACTTCTGACAAAGATTTCTTATCACTTTGATGTCAAATAAGGGTCCTGAGTCCCTTTTTTTTTAGATTCTCATTTTGGGGTGGGGGGTACCCAAAATGTACTTTTCTGGAACAGTTTTAGCTATTTCATTCTTTGAAAGCATTATATATAAAGAAATATACATCTTTGATGATATTATGGTGAAAATGATCACAAGAATGGTTTCAATCTGGAATCATTATCAATATATCATGTGCTTATCTATCAAAATTCATTGTTTTGCGACATATCTATGGGTTGGTTTACATATGTATATTCAGAGGACCACTGGTCAGTCAAATGGTCGATGATATGTCATCTTAATTACAAACATGAATCATCAGATATTAATGTTAAATAAACAGAATATTTTTTCTCCTCTGACAAAGAATTCTTCGATTATTGAGCCACCTTAAGTAGTAGAAAATGAAGAAATCTGAATCTCAAAAAGAATCTATCAGAAACCGTGGATGTCCCAAGAGCCCTAGCTTAAGTGCGTTCCAACGTCCCTGCTTTATTTGGATATGCTACTTGATCGACCCTACAGGAAATTTGGAGCAGCGCACTCTCTGCAAATTGCACGAATTCAATTTCAAAAAATATAACCAGAGGTTGCTACTAAAATGAATTTTGGCTGTGTCTAAAAATCACTTTGGATGGAAGCATCATCGGATGGAAGCATCACAGGATTTAATATCCGAAATACGTGTCTCGTGCATAATATATTGGTTTGAGATTTTCTTAGGAAGGTATAGAGTTGGAACACTTCCGTATTATAATTTTTTTGATACTTTTTTTAACAGATACTAGTAGTCGGTAACTATTATCTATGTCCAGTCATTAAGTAAGTCAAATGTCATCCTTCAAAGCAGTAAAACAAAACCCTTAATTATCAAACAACACCAATCTTGAGCAAATAAAGATGGTAGCATTATCAAATCTAGGTTATTCTGTTTTTAAAATCCTGCTACGATATGTTTACATATCTGTATATGTATATGGAGTTTTATGATTAGACATACATCAATATATCGAACTATTTGAAAGTGACAAATATAGAGATTCTGAAATTTAAAAAAAAATGTTAAAAGTCTTGCCTCCAAGAGGTTAGGCTTATAACATAATTCTATACACTTGCTCAGAACATTTGACTACAATGATTAATTTAAATTTGTTTGTTATTTAAATCATCCGTACATTTTTTAACTAATCAGAAAAAAAAAATAAAATCACAGGATCAACCAGATGCAATTTCGTGAAACTTATTTTATGAATTTCGTATTTCCTTTATTCATGTGGTTTCTGTAATTTCAAATTCATTTAGCGTTACCTTATCTTTGCTTTTTTGGCGGACTGATAGTCAACATGTAAATGAAAAATTAAAAAAAAAAAAATTCGAAAAACATTTCTTTTCTACCAATCTCTAGTCTTTTGTTACATGTTTCTATGTCGTAATCTCTTTTACGTCTCTATCTGTGCTTGTCTACTCTGGGGTGTCGTATCAGGTTATTTTTGTGCTTTAATGTGTGTACTCTATGCAGTATTATTTGTCTTGAAGTCCTGAATTTCAATTCAATTATTTCTTCGTTTTTCGTCGTTAATGGTGTGGTTATCTGGATTACGTGCACACAACCCTACCAATCGTGAGATGACGGCATTAACAAGATATTAAAATTCAGTGGTCAGTTTCACTAAAGTTCTTACGAAAAAATTAGGAATTTTCCTTACTTTCGTCATTTAATAAAACCTTCAAAATTTTTCCATATATAGATAGTGCTATATTTTCTAAAATCATTTCTACATACTACTAAAGTCGGAAACAAATGATCGATCTTTTTCTTTACAATAAGAACTAACAATCAAAAGTTAAGAACATCCTTGAATTTCGTGAGTGTTTTTGTGAATATGGCTGCAGGCCCCAAGTAGCACACAGCTAAATATGTAAATCGATATCAAATACATAGAACTTACGAAAAACAGTCCGTCATTTCCCGGCTGGAGCGAGCCGAGGCATGCAATCACCGGAGGAGTCTGACCGAGATTCTTAGAGGGCAGGAAGTCCTGTCTTCTCTAACGAGGTTCGGACTGGGCCCGTTGTGAATTACCGTCGTTAAAGACAGTCAGAGTGCAATTCTGAAGAATGCGCTGATACAAGGTTGTAGAATTGTTAAAATACAATGAAAAGTGTCCTTCTTGTGACGTCATGATCATTATATATAAATGACGGTTGATGATTCTAGCGCACTTTTATTGGAAATGAAATCCACCTTTGATCCTCCTTACTTTACTTATTATGTCATCAAGAAAATCTAAGGGAAGTTGCTTACAAGGATTGAATTGCCACATCAATCTAAATTTCTGTTCACCTTATTGTAATAATTGGAATTAAAAACAAGCTCAAAAGAGGGTAAATCGTTTCGCGTTCTATCATCTAATTGTTATGTCTAGAGATGGACGAAATAAAAAAAACCTGAAAAATTAAGAGATGAAAAAGCAAAATAATAATAATAATAAAGCCTGTGTTTGTGAAACAGGAATGCCCCCGGTAGCATCTTTCTTAGTATAAACACCATTTTCTGTTAAGTATGTGAAAGGTTAAGGTCAGGGTCACTAGGTTAAATTTTTTTGGTATCAATGCAAAAATCTAGTGACAAGTAATACACATGTGAAATATGAAAGCCCCATCACTTACCATTCAAAAGTTATGCCAAATGTAAAAGTTTTTGAAAAGTAGGTCAAAGGTCATGGTCACCAGGTCAATAATTTTGGTATCAATGGAAAGATCTTGTCACAAGGAATACAAATAAGAAATATGAAAGCTCTATCACTTACCATTAAAAAGTTATGCCAAAAATTAAAGTTTCTGAAAATTAGATCAAAGGTCACTAGGTCAAAGAATTTTTGGTATCAATGGAAAGGTCTTGTCGCAAGGAATACACATGTGAAATATGAAAGCTCTATCAAATTCATATCAAAAGAAATTCCCAATGTTAATGTTTTCCGGACAAATGGACAGACAAACAGACAAACAGACGGACAGGCCAAAAACTATATTCCCCCGAAACTTTGATTCCGGGGGCATACAAATTGATACATAGATAAATAAAACAAATAAGATATGATAAAGAAACACACCTAAGTGAAGTGATATGAAGAAGATCTTTCATCTTTGACCGCTCAAATCATACATATGTTAGGTGGAAATAAATTAATCGTCAAAAGGGACTATGCACTTACTTATCAAGAACAAAAGATATGGTTTGAAATGCTTGTGCAAAACCGTTCTCTTATGTATTATTGACAGTGTCAGCGTCTTGGCTCGATAACAAAAGCACGTTTTGTTATGTCTGTAAGTAAGGATCTCTTCTTGGCAAGTGCTTCATTGAATGTCGAGTCACATTCCAAATATATTCAATGGAAACACAAATGAGAGCATGGATGTATTCCAATTCTTTTTTCTAGCAGCCATATGCTTTGGTATGCAGGTCAACATACTTATCGCTAAAATGTACTTAGTGACAGATAACAAAAGGGCAGACATTTTTAGTCATCGATAAATGTTTATGGATTCCAAATAGAATCGAATAATTTTTCTTCTCGCAACTCCTTCTGACTCCTTCCACAGTCTGACTCTATACAATGATTTTCTTGATTCTCACATATTCAAGATAACGTATTTCCTTTCTGTTTCTGTTTTGTTTTTGTACTTTTGGTGATTCGGATTGTGTTTCTCATCAGTTACTGGATTTTCATCTAGCATGCTTCCTTTCCGGTACATAACATTTATGAACATAGCACCTAAGCTATTGTGGGTATATTTTATTTATTGTTTGGTTAGTGTACCTCCTTTATGATTGGTGTGGTTGACATAACCGGTGTTTCTCATTTAATTCTTCAGGGGATTCTTTATCCAATTTATGAATAGTGTATCTCATCAATGAACAGGGTTGATGCATTCACTTATTGCCAATGTATCTCATTTATGGTCAGTGTTTATCATTTGTGAACACTGTATCTCGTTAATGGTTGATTTATCTCATTTATGTCAATGTATCTCACTTATGGTCAGTGTTTATCATTTGTGAACACTGTATCTCATTAATGGTTGATTTATCTCATTTATGTCAATGTATCTCACTTATGGTCAAAGTATCTAAAAACAGTCAGTATGTCTCACGTATCATCTGTATCTTTAGGAGATCGGTGTCCAAACTTGACAAAAATGATCCAAAAAAAATCGCACTATCTCTTTCAAAGAGAAAAGGGAAGGGGTTCTTAATGCCTACCATCCTCTCTAAACCGCGTTTTAAGGCATGTCATTTTTGAACTAAGGAATTTCAACGATTATGTGACTACCATATTAAATAATAGGATTCATGTCAAACAATCATTTCATGAAGAAAGATTGATAGGTAAGAGATGAAAATCCAGACTTTCGCTAATTTGGAAAAATACTGGAATGACAAATATGGACACTGACCATATCCCAATGAGTTAAAGAAGATTCTGACGATAATCTCTACAGCACTCACAATAGAGCACCAAACTGAGCATCGACGGACCTCTAGCAATATACAGTACAAATGTTCAACGTCTTCAAATTCATTAGCATAATTTTAGAGCAGATAAATTTACGGCATGGACCAGACATGCAATGTTTCGGGTATTTAACCCTCGTCACTGATCCTCAATCTAAACAACGCCATATGGCCAAAATCTGTGAAAATTATGTCCTAAATATACCGAAAGACGTAGCAAGATGGCTGGGATATGATGCTACAGGACCCAGGTTTCAGAAATTTGAGAAAATTTGAAAACAGAAAGTTTCAAATGCGTTTGAAGAAACGATCAGCCGAAATTGATCGAACTTGGCTACATGTGCCCTCGGGGACTCCTGGTCCACCAGCAGTGACACTCACCCAGTGGTACAATTCCATAAATCAGGAAATCACAAACCGAAGGCATACCAAATCAGGTTAAAACAGGAACCAAAGAAAACAAACAAACAAAAAACCCCATCCACCACATGAAAATAAGCAAAACCCCCAGTTAGGAGTGAGACCAAATGTCCAGGAAGAGTCTGCATCCTCTGCTTGCATGGAAGTTTGTTGCTAAAATAGCACATTTGTAATGAAAATGCAAAAAGTGCTAAACTGCACTCATTTGATTTTCAATTTTAGATTCCTTTGTTAACATACAATAAAATAGGTTAGAAACTTGTATAAAACTTGATTTTTATAACGTTTCACCGTAGGTAATCAATTCACAGATCATTTAGATTTCACACAAAATCACAAAAATCATGTAAGTTTAGGTCAAAATATAACAGATACTGAATATCATCGATTTTTTTTTCAAACAGACAGTAAAATGTGCTCATGAGAAAGACTTTTTCAAAATATTGAGGAAAAAGTATATGTCTGTGTTGAAATAAGGGAGTTCAAAGTAAGGGAGCTCAAGAACAGTGCCTTTTTGTGGTTTTCACGAAAAAGTGTCAGCGCCGTAAAATTTGCCTTAATTTAGATGGAATTAAAACAATAAAAAAGTTTTGGCGTCCATTAGTTTTACTTTACAAAACAGTTTAAGTATATAATATTCCATACGTAAAACGAAATTCATGGGTTATAACTTACAAATGTACGTAAGTGAAATCCGAACTGTTCAAAGGACTACCTCCAGTCCAATTTTTAAAGAAATTACTGCGAGGCATTTTCTTATGGATACATCATTCAGTTAAGTTCAAATTTTCAAACTTATCTGCTTTCAGGTATGTGATAGATAAAAGTCTTAATTTGAGTCAGAAATGAAACATTCGCCATAGTAAATTGATATATCTATACGAGTGCTAAAACAGGAGATGCGCAGGAATGGTCCTAAATCGTGACCAATGACGCAGTTAGATTTCATTCAAAAAACTTTATCAGCACTGTCCTGACACCGAAACATTACGATTTGCCGATCGGAAACATAAATCTATTTCATCATTTCCTTTCTACATCCGGATCCTATAAAAAGAACCAAACCGTCACCCCGTTTTCCGCTTTGTCTCCCACGCTGAGTATAGTCTATTCTAGTTCCTACATAACAGGTGTGTGTTTTTATAAGCTGTTTGCATACAGTCTAGACGCTATGGAGAATTATCTACATCTACAAAATTGTTAAATGTCACTGCAATATCAGCAAATATAGAATTGGGGCGCCAAAAGGGAGAAATGCTACGGACACCGTTAATGGGCCATTCTTATCAAATGTTATTTGTTACTTATGGTTTTCTGTTTAATAAAACACTGAGCATCAAATTACCTAATTTAATGTTTTTTTTTACAATTATCTTTTGATTAATGGGTTCATTCAAATTGGGCCGGTTTCAAATTGTGCTTTCTCAGACTGTTTGTTTTCATAGAGTGGGGATAGACTTAAACAAAATTAAAAGTAAAGACTGGAAAAAATATTACATTGTCAAATTCCAATGGAGGATCCTGAACCCCCTATCATCTAGACATGCGTTGTTATAATATCATCTGACACTGGCTTTTTGTTATGAATAATGCAAATGAAGGAGCAGAGAATATACTCTATTTCACTAAATCCCGAATATCTTGTTTTGACTATTCCTTTGAAGTAGAGCAAGTGACCATCCATATTTCGCCATAATTTTCGTACATTCTTCGAAAATATCGAAACTTGGAGGCCAATTCAATAATTGCTTTTGCTAGAATTTAATCTAACTCCATTCTCGATTGAAAAACTACAAAAAGAATTTATTTCATGCAATTCATTGTTTTCTCGTAAAACGTCAAAATATTTCGTTTCGATGTTTTCGGGGGTGACCATATTTCACCGTTTTTGTTGATATGTATCTTATTTGCACACAAACGGGCAAAAATTGTGATTTCATTTTCAGGAAATCTTTCGTCACCACTATTTCTATGAAATCATGCAAATAAAATGTTTTCTATCTTTTGGTTTTTGTAAAAATTTCGGATGTTTACGTCTAAAATTAGGGAGTTTTTGTTAAATTTCCCCCCATTTTATGGTATTTCTTGTCAAAATTGAGTGCAGGATTTATCTCAATCAGTCAAAACATGACTACTACGGTCATATATGAAAGGTTATTGAAAGATAAACTTGATAAACATTTCCCATAACCAGTGAGACTCAATTAACCATGAAACGGTGAAATATGGTCACCGACGAAATATGGTTCCTCGCTCTATGCTGTCAGTAGACATTTTTCAATTTGACGTACTTCGGACTTTGCACTCCGGACATTTAGGGGTATCAAAGTAATCAAGTGCTATAAGAAACATAAGACATGAACACTCAATATATGAAATGACAATCTAGAGCTATGGATAGGGGTAATCACACATAAAAACAAATTAATTCTCACACAAATTATTCAAGGTCCATTGTGATAACATCAACAATTTATATTTGTGTCACAATCCCTTCGAAGTGCGATGTCCGATGTTCGAAGTCCGCAAACATGAAATATGTCTAATATTATGTCTAAAATAAGTTGCCCCTTCTACCATAACTTTAATATTCATGACAATAAAATCTGGCCATTTCGCTCGTGCTTCGTCTAGTTTAAAAAGAAGAATGAAAACAAAATGTCCTCGGGGATTTTCTTTAGTAAAACTTCTGACGTATGTTATCATGGCGTCATGGTTAATTTTAGTTCACAAGGAGACCAATATGGCGGCAATAATTTTCCTAAGAATTTTCGTCAAATTGGGCACATGGTAATAAATTGCTTCTTCTTAGAAAAACATTCGAACATGATTAAGAGTTTAGTAAAGGTGGTAGTTTGATCATGGCTAATCATTGCTCGAACACAGTGAACTCGAATTTCCGCTAGCTGAAACTGTTTTTAAAAGTTCTGTTCCATTTATTTCTATGCATTTTTACTCCTGTTGACTCGAATTCCAAGAACTAAAACTTAGTTCCAGTGATTTATTTGGCCGTAAAAATTGACATCGACAAGGCGAACAACAAATAAAGGTTAATTCTTAACTAAACATCAATTAATTATGTTGAGATAGGTGGACGGACAATAAATATTTACTTGTGATGGGGTTATGCATGTGCTTACATCTAAGGTAGCTTGACTGTTTAAAGTAGACAATGTATACGTTTCTGAACGGTGATAGAGAAAGTGAAATAAGTCTTAATGAAAAGCACCTGCTTGTCATGTACTCAGTAAATCGAACTACTTTTCTGATGGTCCGTTGAAATTTATCTTATCGAGGATGGACTGTATTATATGATCGGAACAAAAATGAAAAAAATGATGCCAAATCAGTGTCCACCAAAACAACAAAATACACAGAAACCCAAATGATAAAAAACATCAACATTCACTTAAACTTAAACTGCCATAAAGTGAATGTCAAACACAACACCTAAAATCTT
Source organism: Pinctada fucata (assembly GCA_028142955.1). Taxonomy (NCBI): domain Eukaryota; kingdom Metazoa; phylum Mollusca; class Bivalvia; order Pterioida; family Pteriidae; genus Pinctada; species Pinctada fucata. Next base: position 27,747,020 of record AP027110.1, on the reverse strand, counting down.
ACACCAAAAATTAAATGGCTGACGAATTCTTGAAAAATATAAACCAAAAGAAAGATAGGGAGGGGATCCCTAACAGTGAAACAGCTTAATGCATTCTCTCGAGAAGAGAAAAAACGGACACACAGACGGAGACATGAACACCACTCCATAGAAACACGACGGACAATATTATCTCAATTAACAATATCCACAATATCCACCACTAAAATCTATGATGCGCCGTGTCTAAAATGAGCTCAAATCAAAGAAAAATGAAACGCTGTCGCACTTATGTCCTGGAATCGGAATGCCACAATTTAATGGCAAACATGTCTACAAACCACAATAGTTCATCCACACTTCACTACAAATGCTTTAAAATATCAACACTAAAAGAACCAAGTTCATGAACCGAGCAAGTGGTTCCGAATTACATTACAACCAAGCCAATTGTTACACTGATCTCATATGTTGTAGTTATCAGAATTACGTGTGCACAATCATACATACGTATTCTTTTATTCAGACATCTAGAGCTAATTACATTGTCTATATGTTTTTCGAAGGTGTCAAGTATCTCAAGTAAGAAATAGATCAAAGTGTAAACAGACATGAATATCCAGAAAAAAAGCTTTGATCTTTCAGCTTAGGATAGTGTTAAACTCTTTGAAATAAAATAATTCCAGAAGAGTACATTATAAATTTAGGGAATAGTTATGAAATAAAAAGTCAAAAATATTTTGGACAAGTGCGGATTTGATGTAAAAAATTCTATGTTATTATGTATCAGTCGCTGTCCTCTGGTTGGATTACGTCTTTTCCTAACTTTCTGTTTGTCAATGAAAGTAAGTGAATGTATTCACTTTTCATTTCAAAAACTGAAAATTAGAAAAGGACAATTTATTACTACATATCAGACAAGTGTTTGACAAACATTTAATTTTGATTGAAACAGGAAACATTATGTTTCGTGATACAGCTATATAAATCAAGAAATCAAATATTCTGTCCCATAAAACATATTCTTTCAACGCTCATATCATTTTCAAAAAGTCGTGTTTGTAAGCTAAAACTCAAGGTTATTAACTTGCAGCAAATTTTATCAAGTATCAAATATTCCACAAGACGTCAATTATTCTTTTGTTGAATTCACTGAGAAACATTCAAGTAGAAATTAAACTTGTAAAATCTGACTTTACATTATGTAAACGACTGACAAAGCACATAGAATATACTTGCTATTCTTCGTATTGTGATCATATGTCAATGCTAGTCCAGATGTTCTTATCTATTAATTCACCATCTTTTACGACATTAATGTAATGAACAGTAATCAGTATAAGAAAACAGAGGGTTGAGTACTGTGAACGTTAGTTTCAATTTTTCTCAAAATTTCTGAAAGCTCTTAATTCTTGTCTGTTTCTTGATCTAAAAAATCATCGATAATCATATACTTTTATATCTATTCCATTTTTATGGGGAAAAAAATTTCCAAAATCTTCCGAAGTGCATGACTTTTACGAAAGGTAAATTTACTAAAACAATCATTTTTAAGTAAAGATAATAACCACTCGCTTCTCATCTCTAAAGCCTTGGAATCAAAGGGCGTTAATTTGACGGTCCTACCTAAGTGACATTCCTCCCTAAAATAAGTGCATTCTTCTCCCTTTTATGTGATAAATCCTCTCCTGACTAAGCAGTATCCATATCTCAAAACAGTAGTATTCTTTTCCCAACTAAATAGTATTCCTCTCCAGTAGTATTCTCTACCATTCAAAGTAGTTTTCCTCTCCGGGCTAAGTAGTATTCTCTACCATACAAAGTAGTATTCCTCTCAAAGCTAAGTAGTATTCTCCACCATACAAAGTAGTTTTCCTCTCCGGGCTAAGTAGTATTCTCTACCATACAAAGTAGTATCCTCTCAAAGCTAAGTAGTATTCTCCACCATACAAAGTAGTATTCCTCTCCGAGCTAAGTAGTATTCTTCTCCATACAAAGTAGTATCCTCTCAAAGCTAAGTAGTATTCTCCACCATACAAAGTAGTATCCTCTCAAAGCTAAGTAGTATTCTACACCATGCAAAGTAGTATTCCTCTCCGGGCTAAGTAGTATTCTCCACCATACAAAGTAGTATTCCTCTCCGAGCTAAGTAGTATTCTCCACCATACAAAGTAGTATCCTCTCAAAGCTAAGTAGTATTCTCTACCATACAAAGTAGTATTCCTCTCCGAGCTAAGTAGTATTCTCCACCATACAAAGTAGTATCCTCTCAAAGCTAAGTAGTATTCTCTACCATACAAAGTAGCATCCTCTCCAAACTAGGAAGTATACCTCTCAAAACTTAGCAGTATTCATCTCCCAATAAGTAGTATGCAAACTCCCAATTTAGTAGTGTTTCTCTCCCTACTAAGAAGTATTTCTCTTCCAGGTTTGAGTATTTCTCTGCCAACTAAATAGTGTTTCTCCGACAACTTAAAAGTATTTCTCTGACAACTTAGAAGTAAGAAGTATGTCTCTCTGCCAACTTAGTAGAATTTCTAAACTAAAACGTATTTTACTCCCAACTTAGAAGTATTTCTCTCCCAACTAAGGAGTATTTCTCTTCCAACTAAGAAGTATTTCTCTGACAACTAAGAAGTATTGCTCTCCTTTATAAGAAGTATTTCTCTCCAAATTAATTAGTTTTTCTCTCCCAACTTAGAAGTATTTCTCTTCCAACTAAGTTGTATTTCTCTGCCAACTAAGAAGTATTTCTCTGTCATCTAATTTGTATTTCTCTCCTAACTTAGTAGCAATTATTTCTCTGCAAACTAAGTAGTATCCATCTCCAAAAGTACGCGGGGCTTATCGATATATCGATGTAATCATACCATGTTCAAGTCACTTCCCTTTGCTGATTTTCGCTCTTGCATATCAAAGTTAAAACCACGAGATGTACATGTAACTTTCTTAAATTGGTGATTGATAAACTCAAATAAATGGTAAGGAATGGGATAAGAGAACTCGGTGTAAATTCACAGATGAAGAGAATACTGTTATTAATTTCCCTCATGTCAACCGAAAGATAAAAAAAATCTGGTTATTTTGAAAACTAAACTTAATTAATTTTACTTCTGTCAAAGACAATAGTAAATATGCCCCAGAACTCTGATTCAGTAAGCATAAGAAATTGTTCAACTATAAGTGACAGAAAGCATATTATCAATGGAACTTGATTAATTGTTGAATTCTTGATTAGAAATTATGTGTTGATGTTGTTTTGAATCTTTATTTGAATCATACGAGTCTTACTATTCGTTATATAATATAACAAATAAAGACTCGGTCATTATTAATATTGGAAACACGTGTCTGGTGCATGGAAGCTGGTTTGGAATTTTCTTCGGGAAGGTATAGAGTTGGAACCCTTCGACATTACTGAATTTTTTTTTATTTTCAAAATTTCGATAAATTTTGATAAATGTAGGATTATTTCTATATATTCTTTATCAAATTACTGATTCATTTGATTTACAAAGATTTACTTTGTTCTATAGCTTTGAATAGCTTTGTAACATAAAAATTGCTAAGTCAAAACAGATGTTTGAAAATGTTTGAATAAAAAATCTTTTCCAGATGAACTATTGTAATTGTCAACAAATATATAAATGGTAGATATATGATAGAAATCTTATAAAATAAACGAAATGTTCTAATTTATCGATAAATATATTGATCTTTTAATGCTATAAACTAACAATGAAGGAAAGTTTGTTTTCCACGTTATTAATTTTGTGTAATGTTCCTTTTCCACGTTATTAATTGTACTATTCCTTTAATGGTAAACGTCTTCAAATTCAATAGCATCATTTAAGAGCAGATACATTTTCAGCATGGACCAGACATGCACATTTCGGGTATCTAACCCTCGTCAGTGATCCTCAGTCTAAACATTTGTATTATTGCCAAAGAGAGTGAAAATTATTATGTACAAAAATTTACCGACGTTGCAGGATGGGTGGGGTATAATGCTACAGGACCCATGTTTTAGAAATTTCAAGAAATTTTGGAAACAGAAATTTTCGAATGCGTTGAAGAGACAGACGATCAACCGAAATTGATCGAACTTGGTTACATGTGCCCTTGGGGACTCCTGGTCAACCAGCAGTGACACTCACCAAGTGGTTCAAATGCTAAACGTCTTCAAATTCAATAGCACCTTTGAAGAGCAGATAATTTTTCAGCATGGACCAGAGTACCCAATCCTCGTCGGTGATCCTCAATCTAAACGTGTAAATGTAATATTGCCAAAGAGTGTGAAAATTATTATGTACAAAAATTTACCGAAAGACGTAGCAGGATGGGTGGGATATGATATTATATAACCGGGATGTAACGTCGATTCTGATTGGCTGGCGCGCGAGCCATTATTTTCCGATATTGACCGCTAACGGAAGATAATGACTCGGTGTGATGTTTGTCCTGATTTTAGTATTTACGATAAAAAAATAATATAGTTATTTTGTTAAATATCAAAAGTTTAGATACACTTTTCACAAAAATAGTGCGATTAATTGTTGAATACTTGATTAGAAATTATGTGTTGGTGTTGTTTTGAATCTTTATTTTAATTATATATAATCTTACTTTTCGTTATATAATATCACAAATAAGGACTTGGCCTCGTTCATTATGTCTTCAGCCTCGGTCGATATTACAAATCTCATCGGGTCATTATAATGACATAATGACCTCGACCACGTCCATATTTATACAATATTAACATTATTCTTTTTCTCCACTGTTTGCAAAGTAGTGATTCTCCTCCCTATCTTAAGTTGAACGAACATTTCTAAAAGTAAGGGGTATCTCCCTGATGGCATAGATATAGATGTCCTTAGGAGGTTATTTGGCAGAAATGTTAGGTCAAGTTCAGAATTTTGATCTTCACAATTTCATATTATTTGGATAAAGTTTCTTTTTATTTTGCTTCGAGCATCACTGATGAGATACAACATGTTGAAATATGCATATGGTGCATCGACATTTTATGATAAAACATAAATTTTGTTATTGATAATTTGTTGTGTTTTATGTTTTTATGAATGTAATGTCAGTTTGTGATGATTTTGATGAGTCTGATATTGGGTATTTTTGTGATGATTTTGATGAGTCTGATATTGGGTATTTTTGTGATGATTTTGATGAGTCTGATATTGGGTATTTTTGTGATGATTTTGATGAGTCTGATATTGGGTATTTTTGTGATGATTTTGATGAGTCTGATATTGGGTATTTTTGTGATGATTTTGATGAGTCTGATATTGGGTATTTTTGTGATGATTTTGATGAGTCTGATATTGGGTATTTTTGTGATGATTTTGATGAGTCTGATATTGGGTATTTTTGTGATGATTTTGATGAGTCTGATATTGGGTATTTTTGTGATGATTTTGATGAGTCTGATATTGGGTATTTTTGTGATGATTTTGATGAGTCTGATATTGGGTATTTTTGTGATGATTTTGATGAGTCTGATATTGGGTATTTTTGTGATGATTTTGATGAGTCTGATATTGGGTATTTTTGTGATGATTTTGATGAGTCTGATATTGGGTATTTTTGTGATGATTTTGATGAGTCTGATATTGGGTATTTTTGTGATGATTTTGATGAGTCTGATATTGGGTATTTTTGTGATGATTTTGATGAGTCTGATATTGGGTATTTTTGTGATGATTTTGATGAGTCTGATATTGGGTATCGTGTTTGACTTCACTGATTAAGGAATTTCTTTGCCGGTTTTTTCAGTAAATCTCAATGTTGTTGCTCTGATAGTGTTTTTGTTTTTTGTGTCCATTTATGTCCTCATTACTATGTCTCATTTGAACCACAAATATCAAAGAGAAAGAAAATAGTAATGAGAATAATCAAAGACACGTACTAGGAATTTTATTTTCTGGATCTTAAGACATGTAAAGACAGACTTAAAGATGTTACCATAGATCTTAGCATTCTGTCCTTTTATTAATTAAATTAACTTTAAATTGTGTGAAATATATGTTTTATGTACGAAATATTCCTCTTCTGTCATTTTGCTTATGAAACCAAATTAATGAAATACATGTATAAATTTTATATACAGGAATTCAAGATATGTAAACATGGTATAAACAGACTAAAAGATGTTACTGTGTACTTTCTCGCACTGTTCTTTTGAACTGTAAGTAGTCCTAAATTGATTAAACCGTCATTATTTATTTACGTAGTATCATGATTGGCCCTTTTCTATATTAAAGAAGCGTCCGACTCTATAGCCGGAGGGCAGCCTTCTGGACACACATGTCTAAATACGGTGCACCAGACAGGCATGTTTCTTATAATGAATCCTTATCAATGGCACTGATAACTAGATTAATGGCGTCATATTTTCTATAAACCATTTCATAAAAAATGAAGTAAACTTTGGCGCGAACAATTTTTTAAAATTTTTATGATGAACATATCATGCATTTTACAACGCGATAGACAAAAGTTGCTTTAGTTTTTAAATGACATGTTTTAATGATAAAATCGTGTAGAGTATTAGAAATTATATTTACACTTTTCTATAGGAAATTAAATGTTTTCTTTTCCTGAAAATTGACCTCCCATATAATGCTCAATTTACTGAGTCATAAAGATATATATATTATTTCACATTATATTACATTTGGTGAAAACCACTTAAAATTTGAAAATCAAAGGACTGAAAGTCCTGCGAATTTGCAAAGTGGAAGGGATTACTATAGAGTTGAGTAATTGAGACATTATAATTTCAAAATAGGCCTTTTGAAATAAATGTCCAAAATTGTCCGTTATGGCAACAGCTATCGAAGTAAGGGAAAATTCAATCATTAAATAGTACAATAATTTCTTATCATTTCTCTCAGGAGCTATATTGTTTACCCTGATATGTTGATAGACACCACATTCTGTTATTTCTTTTGTAGTTATTCGCACAAATAGAGCAAGTACGTAGTCTTTTTACTCGAGAAATAGTTTCAAAGCGTAATCGAAAATTAAGCTGGATTTTCAATACTTATCTAAAGTGAAATACCATAAGCAATATTGTTTCGTAATCTTTATTGCATTGGTAAAGTATCTTTATTGGGACATGGCACATGTACATATTTGTCATCTAGTCAAAGAATACCATTAGGACAGTCAAATGTTACGTCTTCAAATTCATTAGCATCATTTAAAAGCAGATAAACGTTCAGCATAGACCAAACATGCACGTCTCGGGTATTTAACCCTCGTCAGTGATCCATAATCCAAACAATGAAATGTAACCAAAATCTATAAAAATTGTGTCCAACCGAAAGACGTAGCAAGATGGCTGGGATATGTTGCTACAGGGCCCAGGTTTCAGAAATTTGAGAAAATTTTGTAGACAGAAATTTTCGAATGCATTTGAAGAAACGGCCAACCGAAATTGATCGAACTTGGCTACATGTAAAGCATAACTTCCAAAAACAATTCACAAGAAGCAATTGTATAATTGTTTGAATCAGCGATAATTCTTACGCAGACATTGAATGAAGTGATCAATATTCCAGGAATTATATACAAAGTAGCTTTATTAAGCAAAATTTTCGACTTGATAACTGCATGTTAGTTCTTATTTACAACTTACGCTAACAGTTTTGTTGTCTTCTAATATGTTCTTTTGTCCTTTTAATAGTAGTACTATTTCTGATAGAAATTCTGCGTTGTAAGACCCTATAAAAATAATTAGGAATGAAAGGAGCTGTTAAGATAAGACGTAAAATCAGCCCTGAAAAGTGGGATTTTGAAAATGGAAATTTCAAGAAAAAATTTTCGTAAAATTTATACCTGTACAGCATCCCATCAGATTCTGAAGTAATTTTTCATCTGTTTTGTATAAGTTTGCTAATATTTGGGTCAAAACTTGTATTTTTCTTATAGAAATCAATAGAACACGGAAAAGTTTTATTGAACATTGTTCCCCCCGGATAAACAGAATGCCACTTTTACTGGAGGTGTATATCCATGATACAAATTTTCTGGAAAAGTGGGGTTCTGTATCTCCGGGGGAACACTACCCCAGAGACGAAAAACCAAAAAAGGAAGGGGTGCATTTTCGAAAAGATCCATCTTTTAGACCATAAAATAAGACAAATTTGACTATTTTTCCGCTTTAATCCAGCCAAAAATTTATTCTTAATATGATCGTATGAAATATACAAGAATTTTGAACGAAATAAGCAAGAGCGATGCTTATTTCTTCGTCAGTGTGTATTTCGCGCAAAAAGGCTTACAAGAATACAAATACAAAAATGAATACAAAATGAGACCGTATTTTGAGTTCCGGATTTCATTATTTGCCAATTAAAGTACATATAACGTTCGAAATCTATTACTGATAAACAATGTAGACATATTCCATGTCTTTCAGTAAATATTTATCCATTTTATATAAAATATTATCAAATTACAGTTTTTTTTTGTTGATTTGATCAGCTTTCCTATCCTTCTTCTTTCGACCTTAATTTCAGAATCTTAAGAGTACTTCACCAAAATGTAAAACATATAAAATGTCTTCAAATACATCATATTTCAATTATAATTTTCAACGTGTGAATCGTCATGCGGAAGAAATACGGCACGAGATTCAGGGCTAAATACGGCCCTTATCTTAACAGCTCCTTGCAAAGGTGAATAAAATCTAGTTAGATCTTTGATTCAAAGTTTTGTATAGATAATGTAAGTCGATAAAACTGTTAACCACATGCTCAGAAATTGTAAAGAAAAAATGGCTAAAATGTCAGAAATACGTGTTAAATATATACATGTACAGTGGAATGGTTAATGATTTATAATATTATATATACATGTATGCACGACCACTGTTATTCGCCAAGATGAAACCATTTAAATGAACATGTTGCATTTCGCATATAAACGTTCGTGACGTCACAATGCATTAGATCGGCAGAAACATGCTACGACGGCTGTTCTAACATGCAAACTGAAATGAAGTATGGTCATTTTTATATTCCTGGTAAGATACTATAAGCTACATATTTTCTCAAAGTTATTGATGCCCTGAGTTTAGATATAAGACTCCCAGGGGTTGAAAATCAATGTGGAAAATTCGTGTACAACTTGAACATGAACAAATAGACAATTTGTGCTCCATAAATCGTTCTCCTTTGTATTTCTAGTCCCAAAGTTACTGTTTCTGAGTTGTGGTCATTTTATCCTTTCAGAAAATATGTAGCTTATAGTGCCCTACAAGGCATGAAATTCCCTTTTGTACCTTGGATACCTCAAACCTATTTGGTGGGACATTTGAACGACAGGTGGCCTCTGACCTATTCGATCAGGTGATGTCATGACTACCCGGGAAACTGTCAAACTATTTCCATGGGATAGGTAGAAGACCTTGGAAACTATTACCCTCAGGTAATCAACTGCCTCCATACAAAAGTTAGACAGTTCCTCGTGTAGCCATTATTAATAGTTTTTTTTAATTTTATTAACTTGAAATAAGATTCCAGTGAAATCACACTGCAGTCATACAGACGCATCTTTTTCTTGTTTTTTAGAAATCGAATAGACGCCTCCATTTTCAACTAAATAGACAATGTTAAAGTTATCATTCAAACAAAAATAACGTCGTTTATAAAAGTGAGAAGACATATGAAATAGAATGCTATCGAGTTTCGGAGACCTTTTTAAAATTCTTTTTATTGAAATAAAGCATGTTTCAACTAGCATTTTGTAAGATATATAATCTTTAAAGCTCAACTTCCGTTGGTTTGGAAATATCTGTACTGTATCAATTCTACTATGGCTAAAGACAAAGCTTTAAACCATTCTTATTTTTTCATTTATTTCTACGATACTGATAGCGAGTGAAGCTTGCTCCTATGGAAACGCATATACACTTACTCTATTGAGAAAATATGCTGAATCAGTGAATGAGAATGTACTACTATGCTTCCAAAACCTTTCGTCCTGTCACAGAGTTACTGCGGAGATGCTGAATACTGCTATTTACATTTTTTTGGTATGCAAGTTGACGTATATGCTAAACTCAATTTTTGTTCATAAGTTAAATTTATTGACATAATTTTTCGTAAAGCATATTACGATATAGCATCATAACCTAAGCGTAAAGCACGGAATCTTTTAGGAAAGCCGACATTTCCGGTTAGACCATACGGGACGTTTCGCTGGTTCGCTGGTTTTTTTTTTTTTTGGCAATCATCAAACAGAAAGTTTCACAAATATTGTTAGATAAGATAAACCGTCATAGTCTAAAAATAAACATGAATAAAACGCAGAAAATAAAGAAGAATAATTTTTGGATTTAATCATATTTATTTTCTCTCCGCTCGCACAAAAAGGCTTTGCCTTGATTCATATTAGGTAAATCTACTTTGAATGTACTGTATCATCTTACTTTGGCCTTGGGCATCATCACTGATGAGACATTATTTTCTAAAATGCACATTGGGTGCATTGAAATTCATACAACAAAACATATAATCTAGTGATTTCAGCCACTAAGTTGGTTTCTATGCTGGTGGATTGCTTAGTCCGAGAGGATATAATTCAATGAATTATTTACAAACTACATATAAGAGGCACCTTCTTGATTACAAAGTTCTGAACAGGTGCTGTTACATACATTTCAGGTCATGTCTAGAATATCGCTCTATTGTTTGGATAGTCCCTGAGGATATCATATAAAGCCTTGTTTAGATTTTCCCTTTTGATATATTTACTATTTTTAGATTTCCTCTCTTTTGTCTTCGAGCCTCACCGATGAGACATTATTGGTTGAAATGCGCATATGGTGCACTGAGATTTAATAAAGAACATACCTCTGTCCTTCGCTTGGGTTTCGACATAATTTTTTTCGGTCATATTTAGAATTAAGCTCCTTGCGCCTACCCTCCAACGATTTTTGGTCATATTTTTCAATGAAATACGCTTCTGAATAAACCCTAAACAAAATTTGGAGGCGCTCATCTTGGCAAGAGGAAATGAAGTCTATATTGTAGATGGCGCCAGGAAAATTCACTTTGGCTTTATTCAAACTGGTTCAAACTGAATGACACGAAGTACTACTGACGAGGATTCAATATCCGAAACGCGTGTTTAGTACAATAAAAGTGTACTATAGAACATATATTTCAATATTGACAATATCTTTCAATATTTATTAATAACAATGAGTTAAAGAAGATCCTGACAATAATCTCAACAGCATTCACAATAGAGCACTAAATTAAGCATCGACGGACCCGTAGCAAGCTAGAAGTGGGCCCAGGTGCCTGGGAGGAGGAAGTGAAGTAACTAATTATTTTAAGGACTTTGACACACTTGCTACACTCCCTAAACAAACCGTTGATAGGTCCAAAAATGATATTTCCTTCCTATTCTTAAATGAGAGAAATAAGATTTTCATAGTAGTTAACTGTGAAATTGTAGTACGGTAACACTTGTCTCACAGACTTTTGCAAAACTAATTTCTTGAAAATATATATCAATTATCAACTTTTGGGACCACCCCAAAAATTCCATTAAACATACATTTACGTAATTAAATAACTATAAATGTAAGAAGTTATAATTAGACCCTACAGAGTTCTAAGAATCCGTCTTCACGATTTATAGTCACATAACGTTGAGGTTTTAAAAATACATCTATCTTAAAACCATATTTCTGTATGCCTCCATGCCATTATCATCATTTTATAAAATTCAAATACAAAATTCAAATATTTGAAATATATCACTTCAGTCGACCAGTCTCTTGCATTTTTTGTTGTTGCGATAATCCGTAAGCAACGAATGTAAACATATCTACATTAGGATTCCGCTAAACGTTTTTACTTGTTAAAGAAGTAGAATATCCCCAACATGACGACATTGCAGTGACTACGGCCGACTACACACGCACGCATATGGCGAGAAAAAAATTTACAGACTGACGGACACAGAACTATCTCCTCACATTAATAAAACATGACGATACCATACACATGTACATTCTCCACCGATTCGCTAATGACACTTCCTTCTAATACCCACCTTAAGTAGAGTATTTGATTTTTCGGTAAATATTACCATTCAAAAGATTAGATATAAAGCATCCCTGGCAAGAAAGAAAAATGAATGGTGATGTGCATCATTCAAAATACGGATACGCAAAGATAGGTCATTCGACTTCTATGAAATATTACGAGACTGCAAATAAAAAGAATGAAAAGTTCAACTGAAACTCTATAAAAGGATTGAATGAAAGAACATTTTAATACTTTTTATGAGATAGCGTTCAGTACTGCGATGAAATCAAGGTACGTGCATGACTCTGAGTGAGGGAGCTACAGAAAAAAAAGTTCACTTTTACTGAAACTCTATTTTTGTTCTTTACATTTCTTCATTAAAGTAAAAACCACATTTAAGAATTTTTCGTGTGGGCATTATAAATAATGTGCATCATTTTCGACAAAATAACGTTCAAAGTGTTTGGTCATATTACATTGTTTAGAATGAGGATAACCGACGAGGGTTAAGTACCCGAAACGTGCGTGTCTGGTTCATGCTGAAATTTATCTCTTCTCAAATGATGCTATTGGATTTGAAGACGTTTAACATTTATAATATCAGAAGTAGGGGTAACTGTGAATCACAAGAAAAGTTCTATAACGTTACATGTCTACACACCCTAGTTTTTCGGTAAAATGATATTTCTCAATTTAAGGGTTTCCTTTCATGAAAAATGATAGAATCATTTTCTTTTGCCACAGAAAGTATAAAATATATTTAAAATGCAAATAGCACTACCTAGAACAATAAGATATATTTTAATACAACATCAGTTTTGTATATGTATAAAAAGTTTATTTGAAAATGTGTAAATTATCAATGCAGATTTTGAAAGAGTTTGAAGAGTCTCCTATCTCTCTCATATACACTACTTTAAAGTCCCTTATATTTGTGTTCAGTTATTTCTTGACTTTGTCCTGTTTGAAGTAAAATGTTATAATTCGCAACATTTGAATAATAACAAAGATCCTGTTGACTGAATGTATACGAGAAATTGTAGTGTTATTCTAAACTTTTTAGCAGTATTTTGTCGAATTTCACGGAGGGGGAGGAGGAGGTCAGACACTCTCTCTAGATCCGCGAATATCATTGCTTGAAACTTGTACAGGCAATCTACGAAATGGCTCATGAATAAAACATGAAATAAGCTTTTCATATTCTTGTGTTCATTTCATGACTTTACCTTTTGTTCAATTTGAAGATTTGGTTTATTACATGTACTTCTTCTTTGGTATAATGTGAATATCTGCATAATTATGATTCCTCGTAAATTTCCAATTTACAATTTACAAAATGAGCTTAATCTTTAATGATTTATTTACATTAGTTTTCTCATCCTGTTCTAGAAAAAATAATGCAATGTGAGTAAGGTATGATTCCTGTTCTAATCAGACCTATTCTACGACGTATATGTAAAGGGCCGAAGTTTCTTTGAAATTTGTGTTCAAAAGTCGTATATTCCAATTTGCAAAAATAAATTGATCTTATCTCAGAACAAGATACAACTATTCCATTTGACGACGAATTTTCTTCTTTTAAACACAAGTTCATGTTCTACCATGTAATGTACTTATTTGACAGATTCGCTCTATCATATAGAAACTCAGCACGAAAAAAGGTTCTATTTTCCTGATAATTGTACATTTCATTCATCATGCTCATATTATCAATATTGAGATATATGTTCTTCGACACCATATGCACATTTTAACAAATAACGGATCATCAGTGATACTCGAGCATAAAACTAAAAGTCCAAAATGAGGATATATGAAGGGCTATTTGAGAACATACATTTCGTGACATTGCATCTTGGTCTCGTTGGTTTATGTGTGGTCTTTTGTGTTTCATGTTTCTATGGTATGAGTTAGTGTTCCTTCCCTTTTGCGTCTCTTTCTGTGGATGTCTGCTCTGTGTTTTGCATTGGGTGTTTTTGGGTTTTGCTGTGGGAGCTTCAACCGAGTGTTGTTGGAGATTCTCTCCTTTCTTTTAAATGATCAATGTGTCCTGCCCTAATTACCTAGTGCACCATATGCACAATTCTAAAAATTATGTATCATCAACTGTCCTCAGAGTTAAAGGGAGAAAATCCAAAAAAAGTAAATGTAAGAAGAGGGAAATTCTACACATGACTTCTTTCACAAAACAATAATTATCCAATACAGAATTCTGCGAAGAGGATTAAAAAATAAATTTTCTATTCCAAGATAAGTTTGTGCATTTGTAGGATTTTTAAAACTGGAAACAACAGAATTTTTTCTAAAATGAGAGCGCTTATTTTAGATATGATAAAAAAAAAATTGGATCAAGTTATTATATTTATATTCCAAAAGAAGGGAGGAGATCTCCAACATCACGGAGGAATACTACTAAGTCTTATTATAATTGTATGATACCTTCCTACTTTTCTTTGTTTTTTTTTTCTAATTTGTTAAATCTAGTCGCTCTTTCATATCAACATGCAAGGGCTTCTCAACCATTGAAATATTTTGATCTTTGGTTTTGTATTCAACTATTCGTGAAACTCTTTTTCTTCTCTCTCAGAACAGAAAGTATGAATTCAAATATGAAATGAGATAGTAAAAATGGGTCTTATTATTTTACGTTCGAAATTTTAACTTAAAATTATCATCCCTTTTAGAAAACTTAGTATCGCATTATCACAAATTTATAAATATCGTTTGTCAAATGCATACATAACATTTTATTAGTTTCATTGGTTTTCCATTGAAGACTTTGTTCTCTGGTGATAATCGTAGAGCACTTTATGCATATTTGTAGCCTTAATTCAGTCTCATAATGATTCTTTAGAGGAAATATAAGAAAAGGAATGTTTGAATATGCGACGCTGCTTCATAAGTTTTATTTCGTCTGATTACGCTTTACTTGCGCTTTCGTTTTGTCGCCATCAAATACCGCATCGGTTTTATTCTATTAAGTTTGGTATCACATATCTTCACCCCCAAAATGGTACTGCTCAAAGCTTTGCAATTTTGTTACTATTATCATTTGAACATTTATATACAACATCATTAATACCTTTAAGAAGTTAAAGATTAAGAACATCGTATGAATTTCTCTACAATTTGATATGGATTTTCGAATTTAGTAACAACTTAAATCATTAAAATACTTTTTGTTCATAATTACATTTTTACATTATGTTTCGGCACTAGACATGAAATATATTTGTAAACTCTCCATCACAAAATTTAACGAAAACTTCCCAAAACTAAGGGGTAACTACCTTATAGCATAGCTGTGTCCTTATCAGGTTTTTTGGCAAGAATTTTAAGTTAAGTTTAGACGTTTGCTCTACATAATTTCCCATTACTTGGATTTCCTCTTTTCCTGCCTCGAACATCGCTGATGAGACATCACTTGTTGAGAAGCGCATTGATGCACTTAAATAGTAAAACATATACATTGTATTTCAATGTTGACAATTATACCGTCATTATTTCTAAATCAAATCTTCAAAGGTAGATTGATCAATGTTTCTTTTAAATCTAAGAACATGATAGATTTTCAATTCTTTATACGGAAAATGTAGTTTCCTTATGACAAGAACGATTTCTCTTCAAGTCTTAATATCAATTATTTAGAATTTATCTCATCTTTGTGTACGTCATATCCGCCTATTGTAGACAAACCATCTTCATATTGTAGACAAACCATCTTCATATTGTAGACAAACCATCTTCATATTGTAGACAAACCATCTTCATATTGTAGACAAACCATCTTCATATTGTAAATATTTTTATTCCCTTTTTACATCCTCGAGCATCACTGAATAAAACGCGCATTGGATGCACATTTCAATCTACCTATTCTACAGTTTTCTGTATGTTGATGTACAATGCAAAAGTCATGATTTTGTGTTTAAATAACAAAGCAACAGCAAGTAATTCGTTTGATGATGATAAAATATATTTGTAAATTCTCCTTTACCAAAATTGCATAGATCATATTTGTAAGTTCTCCGTCATATTTTTTTATGAATTATTTTAAAACTGAAAGGGTATCTCCCTGATACCGCTGGTCTGTTCTTCGAGGTTCTTTGACATAGATTTTGGTCATATTTAAAATTTAGATCTTCATATTGTGAATATTTTGATATCCTCTTTTTATAAGCCTTGAAAATGACTGATAAGAAATTACGTGTTGAAATGCGCATAAGGTGCACAGAAATTTTCACAATAGAACATTTATTTCAATATTGAGAAAATGATAACATTACTCTTATTTCATTTCGCACCTATTCTAAAGTTTTTGTCATGAAATATATAAAAAACAAAGATTCAGAATGGAGGAAAAACAGAAGAAAGTTTGAATTAACTAAATAGAAAATTAAGGTAATAAATTAATCGAAGGAATCTTTTTAAAATCTTTATTTCGTATGAAAAAGTGAAGCGGGTTAGCGAAAGATGATATGGCAGAAAAATAAGTTTGAAATTTGATTTTCCAATTTTCTTCTATTTTAATTTGTAAAGAAATTTCAATGAATGGGGACAAAGTTCCCGGTAAAAGAAATTCATAATTAAAACATAGTATTGATTTCCAGGTCGATATGAATAGTTTATCAATGAAAAATGAAACAGAAATCTTATTATACGTACATCATTTTTTTAAACTGCAAAATCGGAGATTTCTTTTATCTTTTCCCATCGTCTTTAACATTTCTCTACTTATTACATTAATTTTGATTTAAAAACAGAAATTCAAGAATACATACATTGACGAACTGTCAGTATCGGCATCTCTAATATCTTTACGAATCCAATTGACTGATTTTTTCTGCTGAAGTCAGTGAAAGAAGAGTTCACTCCCTTTGGCAAATTTTGCGAAGGGGTTTCGGTTGATTGAAAATTTACGATGTGCTAAATAAGTTGTTTTATTACGTAAGGATAAATAACAGCATGTGAGAACGTAATCCCACAGCACAAAACCTGCACACGTGACTAGTATGTGCATGTCAGCATGCGGGAAGGCATGTAGACATGGAGAACTTGTAATGATATGCCTCGGCACATGGTACAGTTTCACTTTGATGTTCAAGGAACTGGAGTACTACTGAAGGGTTTATTGAATGAACATTCACGGATCTAGATAGGGGTATCGGGGGTCATGGTACCTCCTGGGATTCGCCAAAAATGTTCATATTTTCCATTTTCCATACATTTTTCTCAGAATCATAGGCTGGGCACACTTTTATCTGATGAAACTTCATCTAGAAACAATTTCTGATTTCGAACATGTTTTGCATGATATTAGCTAAAAACATGCAATCTGTTATAATTAATTGGTACATTTTGTTCATCTATGGAGAAAAGTACTGTAATTTGATGAATTGCTTATTTTGTACGTAATAATTGTTTAAATTTGTACTTAAAAATATAAATAAAGGAGATTTCATGATATAATATCCCACCTATCCTGCTACAGCTTTCGGTACATTTTTTAACATGATAATTTTCGCCCTCTTTGGCCATATTACATTGTTAAGATTGACGATCACTGACGAGGGGTGAGTACCCGAAACGTGAATGTCTGGTCCATGCTGCACATTTTTCTGATTCTAAATGATGCTATCGAATTTGAAGACGTTTAACATTGAATCATATGTGCATTTCAGCAAATAATGTATATGGATGAGATTTCCAACGAGACCACACTGTACTCGCTACAGCAGCGTCAGCAGGAGAACGCAATAAATGACGCTCACTTTAACAAATAGTAAGCGCAACAAGATAAACAACAAAATCCAGGTCGAACGATTAAATCAATAACAAACGACAAAAAAAAAAAAAAAAACAAAAAAAAAAAAAAAAAAAAAAACCAGGAGCTTCAAAGTAGAAAACACGAATGATATAAAACATGTCTTTATGACACACGAATGTCCCGGCTTTTGCGGACAAACAGAAAAAACAAACAGACATACAAATGGACACGCCAAAAACTATATGTCCTCGTCATCGAAGATTCGAGACTTGGCGTGGCAATTAGCTATAATAATGATAGAGAGTTGTGATAGTGATGCTATCTGGATAACATGCAAACAACCCTCCCACTTACCTGTTTTGCTTTTTGCTGAAATGATGGATACCCAAAGCAAGAATTTCTAACAGCTTTATCCCCAAAATGACTTCATATATATACATCAAAGATCCAGGTCTGAACTTGGTTTGTATCTACTTTGATACCTCTTCAATGGAATCGATAACAAGATTCCAGATATCAGGACAGAACAAAAAATGTGATAATTTATGAGAGCAATTTTTTCGGAAACTGACATTTCAACTAGCAGTAAAATCTATCAATGAATGAGTGATATATAAGTAAAACAAACTATCGTATATCAGTCCTCCAGGTGTATACTTCAACAAGTAATCTGTCTGGTATGCCATGTATGACAAAGAAATAGTTGAAATATAGGAGCTCCATTCCAAAATATATCTTTAGAATACCAAAGAACCTTCTAAGAACAATTCTCTACGTGGGGAAGAAACTACAATGTCTCGTGAACCATATTTTCTTGATTGGACTGTTTTTAAACACCATAGACATGTAAGCGATACGCAGATAAGGATTTTTTGTATATAGACCAGAATATAGATGAGTATATGTCGGCTGACCCGTAATCCTAGAGAGGCTCGTACCAGCAACATTTCGGTCACTGGCCCGACGCCCTATCCACTAGGCCACGCCACTATAACTAACGATTCACCATACAAAATTACAGCTGAGTTTGAATTTCTCTTATTTTTTATTCATCTTGAATAAATTCGTATTGATTGGGCCATAGAATCAGCCTATTAGAAAGAAAGAGAAAGCCGCAAACATGTAAAGAGAGTGTCCACCCTTGGGGTTTTTGAAATAGACTTGTAGAGGAAAGGGTTCGTGTTGAGGAAAGGGTTTGTGTTGAGGAAAGGGTTTGTGACCAAGCTATGCTACCTCATCCTTGTGCTCTATACCTACCAGACTAGATTTAAAGTGTTCGAATTATCAATTGCGCCTACCTTTACCTCTCTTACAATGCTTTATTTTTCAATAGTTTATCATATTAGTTGTCAAGTGAAATTCTTTTTAGTTCTATTCTTAATCTAAAGGGAATGTTAAGGTGCGTCATTGGTCACGATTTTGAACCATTCTTGCGCATCTCGTGATTTTGCACTCATTGAGCTTGAATTTTATACATATTTCAATTTTTTATGGCCAATGTATCATTAAATATAAACTTTAATTCATTACATAACTAACAGCGGATAAGTTTGAAAATTTGATCTAAACTGAATGAGGTATGCGTTAGAAAATGCTTCGCGGTAATTTCTATAGAAATTGAACTAGAGGTACTTTTTTTAATGTTCGGATCTCTCTTATATAAGCAATTACCCTTGAATTTTGTTTTACGTATGGAATATTATTGATTTAAACTGTTTTATAAGGTAAAGCTGATGGATACCGAAAACTATAAATTGTTTCATTTACACACGGAATAAGGCAAATTTCACCGCTCTGACACTTTTTTCAAGAAAACCACAAAATGACACTATTTGTGGGTATTTGTTCTCTCTCATATAATTTTCATCAATATTTTGAAAAGTCTTTCCTAGGAGTACATGTTAATGTGTATTTGAAAAAAATCACTGATAATCAGTATCTCTGAAATTTTGACCATAACTTGGATGATTTTCGTTTATTTTGTGTAAAATCGAGACTATTTTAAATGATCGGTGAAGTTGGTACCTTCTTTAACTCTTTGGTAAACCTTCATCAAATTTAAGTTTTATACAAAATTTTTAACCTGTTGTATTGTATATAAACAAAGAACCCTAAAATAAAAATCAAATGAGGGTATTTCAACACTTTTTGTATTTTCTTTACAAATGTGCTTTTTTTTGCAACAAGTTTCCAGCATTTTTACCCAGCTTTTCAAATAATCAAAAATCTTTATTTTCATCACAGACCTTTTAATTCATTAATCATGGCTTTGGTCACATTTTGAATTTTCATAAAAGGATTAATTGACACAAATATTATAGTTTCATATGGTTATCATAAAATCGTTGAAATTCCTTCATTCAGAAATGACATGCCTTAAGCAAATCATAAATTTTCTATGTCATTTTTCATTTTCAAGACTAGAATTTCCTTTTGAATTTTTTCTTTCATTTATTCCTTTTTAGCTCGACTGCACTTTAGTGCAAAAAAGCTATTGCAATCCCCCGGCGTCGGCGTCATCCGAACTAGATGATAAGGTTAATATTAAGATCACACAGTTTCCTTTCCTATATTCATATTCTGTTGGTTCTTTTTGTTGTTAATGTTAAATTATACTTTGTTTAGTATAACCAGATGAGGATGCAGCTCCTGGGGTGGGGATTTGAAAAAAAATTAAATGATGAGGCTAATGTTGAGATGATAAGGTAAATGTTAAGATAGCAATATTCAGCCTTTAATGGCTAATATCAAGCAAAGCATAAGTGCCAAATGTTCCAAACTTACATGGTAGATGTATCTTTGATCAAACGTTCATAAAATGACCGTGCCCTAGTTTTTCCGCTTGAGCGATTTTGCCTTTAAATGCCAATATTGAGCAAAGTATAAGTGCTACATGTTCCAAACTTGCATGATGGATGTATCTTTGATCAAACTTTCATAAAATGACCGTGACCTACTTTTCCCGCTTGACTGATTTTGCCTTTAAAAGCAATATTGAGCAAAGTATAAGTGCTACATGTTCCAAACTTACATGTTGGTATATATTTGATCAAACTTTCATATCATGACCTTGACTTCCCTTTTCCGCTTGAGTGAATTTGCCTTTCATAGCTTATATTGAGCAAAGTATAGGTGCTATATGAGTATGCAATTGTGTTTAATTATAAATGATTAGGGGGGAAAGTGAGATTAAGAAATTGGCTCTCGTCAAAGACATTATGCTATGCAGTCGAGCATTAGGTGACTCTGGCAATTATTTTTATGAATATAAATGACGACATGGAAATAAGACATCCAGTATTCTATCTCAGAATCATTTTTCAGTTTGTACCCCGCACACGGATATTGGCTATCGGGCAGTATATATTGTGGAAGTTATTCATTTTGGTATTCCTGTCTTGCTTTTTTGGAGGTACGCAATCTATTTTTGACGTTGGTAGGTTGTTTTATTGGACATGCCATTCTAATTGACATAAGTTAAGAATCGCAATATTACTTATCCTGGTTTTACTTCGGAATGTTGTTCATTCGGGGCGTGCAACTTTTCAAATGAAAATTCTGATGATTTTGCCTTGCCTTCCCGTCTTTGAGACTGAATAAGTGATAGGTACTTCTTGGTGTTTAGTTAAAATTCTTAATGACGTCTTTTTTTCATATCTCCGAATCGAAGATCAGAAATATGTTTGTCTTGGTTATCAATCCATCGTGATACTGTAAGACATAGTATCCTTAAAGTTTATATTTTTTTAATCCTTTTTAGACCTTATCAATTAGTAAAACAATTTATTTGATACTTTGCCATCAGGGCATCCATTTGACCTTGGCACCATAATGCCAGACTTTCGACTTCTTGGTGAAGAATGTATGTTAGAAGTATGTTATCTATTGTCCTTTAAGGTGGCTCAATAATCCAAGAATTCTTTGTCAGAGCAATAAAAATTCTTCTGTTTATTTGACATTCATGTCTGATGATTCATATTTGTAACCAAGATTACATATTATCGTTCATTTGATTGACTAGTGGTCCTCTGAATATACATGTGTATACCAATTCCGAGATCTGTCACAAAACAATGATTTTTGATAGATAAATACATGATATAGGGATAATACTTTACGTTAAAACCATTCTTGTGATTATTTTCATGATATAATCAAATGTTTCTATTTCTTTATAGATAATGCTTTCAAAGAGTATAATAGCTAAAACTGTTCCCGAAAAGTACATTTTGTGCACCCCCACCCAAAATGAAAATCTAAAGAAAAGTACCCTTTACCCTTAGTTGTCATCAAAGTGATAAGAAGTATTTGTCAGAAGTTATTTTCTTTTACATCTTTCTGAAACTCTGTTCTTCAAAAAATATTATAAAAAAGTATATGTCTTCGTTCATCCTGATTCAAAATACTTGGTTGTCATAGTAACGATTTCAAGGGGGTAGGGTTGTCAATAATGTTTGAAGAAGGGGGAGATTCTGAAATAAGTAACACAGAAGATGAATTTCTAGATATAGATATATTTTAACAGGCGTTAACAATGTAAAATAAGCGGGTCTTTTTTTAAGTACAACGATCGCTGGATGTCGGGGATACGGAAATATGAATAAGAGAAATAGAAAAAGTAAACGGAAGCGTTTTTAAACATTATGACGTTCAAGACCAATAAGTGGACGTCACTAACCTTCCTCGTTCTCGATAACGCGTGCACTTATCTGTAAAATGGATATATCTTTGAACAATGCAGGGTTAAAACTAAAATTCACTCGCTCAAAGTTTTTTAACAGAGAAACTTTATTCGATAACATCTCACTGCAAAGTACGATAGTTGACAAAATTGTAGACAAATTCGTATTACCTAAGATAATTGGAGATAGCAAACTTGAAATATTTTATCTATTATATTTCTAAAATCTCAATGAAATATCCTGTTTGATCATTAAACTTTAGTTTTTCTACTTGATTTTATTGTTAAGCAACACGCGGTTGAATTTCCGATGATGACGTTATAAAAATAATACGTTTACGGCAGTAGCAAGGGTGTCTCACTTACGGGATATTTTTTTATATATAGATTTAACGATGCATTTGGCTATTTATATATTACACTCAGATCGTAGATGATAATTTTTTGGTTCCATCGTCACCAAACTCGTCGAAACCCATCAAGACACAAGCGAATTAGAGGAGTTTGAAGACCGAAACCGCACTCGGTACTATTCGAACCAGCATTGACGCCGGGAATATGATGACGTCAAACGATTATTGAGCCTCCTTAAGTTTCTTTCTTTACTTCGCCACCCTGTGCTTACGGATTTGGGTGTTTGGGCTTTTTGTAGTGTGTGTGCAAGAGGATCGTTTTGGGGGTCCCTCCTTTTTTAAGATACATTGTTCATATCTATTGTACAATGCTCGGGAAAAGATACTTTATGTGTTACCGTGACCTTTGAGGCTAGGGAATAGATACTTAAGGTGCGTCATTGGACCATTCTTGTACATCTCCTGTTTTAGCACTCATTCAGCCAGAATTATATAGATATTTCAATTTATTATGGTCAATGTATCATTTCTGACTCAATTGAAGACTCTTTTCATTACATACCTCAAAGCGGATAATTTTGAAAATTTGAGCTAAACTGAATGAAGTATCCGTAAGAAAATGCTTCGCGGTAATTTCTATAAAAATTTGGCTGGAGGTACTCTTTTGAATAGTTCGGATTTTTCTTACGTAAGTAATAACCCATGAATTTCGTTTTACGTATGGAATGTTATTGACCTAAACTGTTTTATAAGGTAGAGCTGATGGATACCGAAAAATTATAAATTGTTTAAATTCAACCCAAATTAAGGCAATTTTTAACTCGCTGACACTTTTTCGAGAAAATCACAAAATGGCATTATTCTTGAGCGTGTATACTATAATATTTCAACACTGACATTACTTTTTCTTCAATATTTTGAAAAGTCTTTCTCATGAGCACATTTTACTGTGTGTTTGAAAAAATCGTTGATATTCAGTATGTCTGATATTTTGACCTGAACTTAGATGATTTTTGTGATTTTTGTGTAAAATCGAGAAAATTTAAATGATCTGTTAATTTAGTACCTATTGTGAAACTTCATCAAAATCAAGTTTTATACAAAGTTTCTAACCTGTTATATTGTATGTTAACAAAGAAAATTTTAGTACAAAGAAAACTAAAATTAAAATCGAATAAGTGCATTTTAACTCTTTTTGTATTTCGTTACAAATGTGCTATTTTTAGCAACAAATTTCCAGCATTTTTACCCTGTTTTGCAAATAAGCAAAAGTCTTGATTTTCATCACTGTCCAATTTATTTTTCTTTATAAAATGATTAATTGACATGAATCTTATGATTTAATATAGTTTTCATAAAATCGTTTAAATTCCTTGGTTCACAAATGATATGCCTTAATGTATTACCTTGACCTTTGAAGCTTGGGAAAAGATATTTTATGTGTTACCTTGACATTTGAGTCTTAGGAAAAAATACTTTATGTGTTACCTTGACATTTGAATTGAGGCTTGGGGAAAAGATACTTTATGTGTTACCTTGACCTTTGAGGTTAGTAATCTCGATCCTGGAGTTTGGTTAACTTATAAGATTTTTCATTATTGTGGTGAATTATATATTAAATCATTGGGACATGGACGGTTGATAGTTTCTTCCAACGCATTTGAAAATTTCTGTTTACAAATTTTTCTCAAATTTCTAAAACCTTGGTCCTGTAGCATCATATCCCAGCCATCTTGCTACGTCTTTCGGTGTATTTAGGACATAATTCTCACAGGTTTTGGCCATATTACATTGTTTAGATTGAGGATCACTGACGACGGTTATATACCAGAAACGTGCATGTCTGGTCCGTGCTGTAAATTTATCTGCTCTAAAATGATGCTAATGAATTTGAAGACGTTAAACATTTCCACCACTTGGTGAGTGCCACTACTGCTGGACAGGAGTCCCCGAGGGCACATGTAGCCAAGTTCAATCAATTTCGGTTGATCGTTTCTTCAAACGCATTTGAAAATTTCTGTTTATAATTTTTATTCTCAAATTTCTAAAACCTGGGTCCTGTAGCATCATATCAAAGCCATCTTGCTACGTCTCTTGGTATATTTAGGACATATTTTCACAGATTTTGGCCATATTACATTGTTTAGATTGAGGATCACTGACGAGGGCTGAATACCCGAAACGTGTCCATGCTGTAAATATATCTGCTCTAAATTAATACTAATGAATTTGAAGACGTTACACATATAGACGAAACGATACGTATGATTAAACTAATTTTAAGAATATGAGTCTATCAATGAGTTTCAACAAGGCTATTTCATTTTAATATTACTTTACTTTGAATTTCTAGTTGGCATAAAGTAGCAAGGTTGCTTTAAATCCGAATGTACATTCACACTTTCAATTGGTTTGAATCGTGAAATAATCCCGTCTCCTGAACATCTCTTGCGCGTCGCTTTGTCATCAGTTTTATTGAGTCACTCGCCAGACGGAGTTATGCTATAAATAGAAGCTGTAATAAGTCATATCGTATTTTTGTCATTCCTGACCATCGGCTGTATTTACTTCGTCTGTGTGCTGATTCATACCTGGCATTCTACAGACTCATTATTGTCAGAAATTAATTGTTTATGTTAAGGAATAATGAATACTTTGCACGTAAATTAGCACGACTAAATTAAAACTGAACAGTTTATAAGAAAGTCGAAACGTTTTATAAGTAGCATACTTCATTAACAAATAGTCTTCAAATTCATAACAGCATTTGATAACAGGTAATTTTGCAGCATGGACCAGACATGCACGTGTCGCGTACTTAATCTCTTTAGTGATCCTCAATCCAAACAATGAAATCTGGCCAAAGACTGCGAAAGTTATGTCAAAAATACCGAGTGGACGAAGCAGGAAAGGTGGGATATGATGCTATAGTATCCACTTTCCAGAAATTTCGAGAAATCAGAAAGGGGTAGGGCCACGAGACCCCTAAATTGGCCCTTGATTTTTCTCTTAAAATAAATTTCATGAAGAATACTTGATATCTCTCATGAAAATACACGAATGTTTACCGCTTTTCATGAAAAGAATAATATCACGAAACAATGTGCCATTTAACTGTAATGACCCCTTTTCGAATGACTTTGAAGAAACGATCAACCGAAGTTGATCGGACTTGGCTTCATGTGCCTTCGGGAACTCCTGGTCCACCATCAGTGACAATTACCATGTTGAACAAATGTTACACGTCTTACAATCAATACTTTAAACACTTTGAGAGAGAGACCTAAAAAAGCTCTAACCAAAATCTCATAGGAGAAATATAAATTTTCAATATATTCTAAACGAATAACATTGCATGTACAACCGTACACGTTATCAATTTAAAGAAAAAACATTAATGAACTACAAAGGATCATAACTACAGACATCAATAAAAACAAAATTGGTTAAACGATGCTAGAACACAAATTCTGTCCAATAACTTTGGTCTTGAACAGTTATATCCCTTGCACAAACTTAATTAATAAATAACCAGGGGGCGCTACTGAAACGAATTTTGGTTGTGTCTTAAAAAAACCTATGGCTGGAAGCATCACTGATGAGGATTTAATATCCGAGACACTTCCGTATTATTGCCTACCCAATTTGGTGTACATCAGCATTTATTGACCTCATTATAATTAATACTCCAGATTAATACCAGCTTTTGCGTTATGATTGAAATTACTTATCTGATTGGAATGGTAGTGTAGAGCGTGAAAAAGTCTAAAGACTTTATGCTAAAGAACCACAAAAAAAATTGCCCCAAATATCATCTTGCGAATTAACAAAAATTGATTGACCCTTGTCAAAAAAGTTTCTAACTTATCCTCTATCTATATCTAAATCAATGAATAACTTACAGACGATATCGATAAAGATAACTATTTAAATTCATACTTTGCATCTCAATCTATAATTAATGACGATGACTTACCATCAGATAGAATTGACTCCTCCATATAAGACGATACGACTGTCCTTTAGATGGTGTGACAATAACTCCAGTTGATGTCCCTGATGCTCTTAAATTCCTACACGTAAATAAAATCACATGCCAATATCAAAATAGTCCGGTCCTACATATAAAAGGAAGCAAGCAATGAACTTTGCGACGCTTATGTAGACAATGTAATCTCTCATTTATAACCAAATTTTTACTCTTCTCTCTGAATATATCAAATACTTCAAGTATGTAAAAACAACCCCAATAATCGTCTAATTTACCTCCTATGCAATTAATGAAGTCTTTGAGGAAAGTATGTATAAATATCTATATAAGTATATTATTAAAAATAACTTATTATCTAGACACCAGTCAGAATTTAGATCCGGTCATTTAACTGTCAATCAACTTCTTTGTATTGTCAATTTATTTTCTAATGCACTTTTTGCTAGAAAATTGAGATTAAGCTTTATTATATTTAAAGAAAGATTTTGATCGTGTTTGGCACAACAAAATTCAAAATTTGGCAATTGTTAAACGTCTTCAAAACCAACAGCATAATTTAAGAACAGATCAAGTTGCATCATTGACCAGACATACACGTGTATATGGTAATCTCCAAACATGGATAAAATCTTAGCTATGGTCTACTCGTAACAAACTTTATTGTTCTATTATCAAAATTCATGCTGGCATTCCTCTGGGTTCTATACTGGGTCCTTTATTCTTCATTATATTAATATCTAATACCTCCTGCACCACGATACTATTTGTCGATAACACAAATATTTACATCTTCATTGATCAAAATAAGTCCAACTCAGTATCTCCAATTTCAGGTTGACGGAGGAATGGTCAAGCAAATGGCTACTGATAAATTCCCTGCAAAACTAATGCAATTTCTTATCTAACTCTTCATTTCGAATTCATAAATTCATTTAGATTTAGCACTTAACGTTACACTGGGGACAATATTGAAGAAATCGTACTAAAAGTAAAATCTAGACAAAACATATTAAAGTAAAAGATGGGGATATCCAATGAATAAGAGATTGATACTTACATGTAATTTCTCTAATGTTTTTGACATACTTTTTACTTATTACGCTTCTGAATGGACCCTACAGGAAAGGAGTAGGTTCACGAAGCCCCTAAATCGGCCCTGTTTCTTAACATCTGAAATTATGGAATATTTTTTTGTGATTTGATACTTTGTAAAGTTCTTTACTAAATTATGTGTTGAAATTTTGTAAATAATGTATTTATCAGCAACTTTAAGCCCTTTGAAAAGCAAAAAATCTGCAATTTTCCGTAAACTTTCTGCAAAATCTACACGTTTCTTTAAAATAAGTATTGGCCACATGCATCGAGAAACATGAAAAAATTACAAATGAAAGAGAATCATTATATTTCTTTTTGTCATTAAGTTTAATTTTTCTAGACGCATGTGGCCACATTGAAATTCTCCACTAAAACAAAGACACATTTTCGAGGTATTTTTTAATGTTTTGTCAATAACATCAAAATGACGATGCGACTTCCTATGGTGCTTCGGTTGGTGAGATGTTCCTTTCATTAAAAGCGGGAAACATAATATTCATAATATTTCATGTGATAAATCAAGTATTCTTCAATACGTTTAATTTTAAGGAAAATTGTAGGGCCGTCTTAGGGGCTTCGTGGCCCTACCCCTTTGAATAACAAATGACATAGAAACATCAAACACAAATGCCTACACATGAGACCAATGGGCAATCGATGCCGACTTAGGAGGTCATTTGCCATGCCAGTAGCAGACGGTGTGGCTACCCGGATAACGTGTGCACACCCCCCCCCCCCTCACTTATCCTATTAACCAAAGGTTTCGAAGAACGCACAATTGTGGTGTGAAATAACCTCTTCACTGTAAGATGAACATACAAACAGACAGCATGACACAGGGGCCAAAAAACACACATATGGATTTGTAAATGGATATAAAAACAGGAGGTGTACGTAATACAGCCCGTGCTTTACAGGCTGTAGCGAGCTCATGCATATTATCACCCGAGGAGTCCGACTGAGATTCAGAGAGGACGGATGGTCGGGGGCCCTGTATTCTCTAATGAGGTTTGGACATGGCCCGTCCTGTCGCCAGAGTCAGTCAGAGTGCAATTCTTAAGAATGCGCTGGAACAAGACTGTAGATTGGTCTAGTACAAAGCCAAGTGTCCGTCTTGTGGCATCGTTTAAATTACTTTTACTGCTTAAACTTTATGTAGGAACAACAGAGGAAGCTATTCTTTGTTCGATTATTTCCAAAATTTGTCATTGACTCATACTTCCATGTCAATTAAAAATATTGATTCCAATTTCACTAATATTTTCATTTTTGTTGTTACTTATTATTTCTTATTTTAGGCTTGACTGTCATATATTTGTATCAAAATACTTCTTTCTAAAATTAGGACCAGGAGGAGGAAAAACATTACAAATTTTTGTTTTGAACTTTTCTTCTAAAAAAAATCATGATAATCTCATATATTTTTATTTGTATGTATGAAATACTAGCTACGAATGAAGGATTCCATAGATTTTTGAGATGTTTGCGACTTTTTTCATAAATAGGGTATATATCCAATATCAATATGTATGTGTTTGTTTTACTTAATGTCAAAGGTGCTCGTGGACGTGGATAATCAGTCAATTAAGTGCCCCAAGATGATCCCCGGTTCTCTATATAACCGGGATTTTAGGGCATATAGAGTAAAACCTTTTTTATAGAGGAAATATAACAAATATACATTAAAACGTGGGGGTTTTTTTTGTCATATAGAGTAAAACGCCGGGGACCATCTCAGGATACGTAATTGACTGAAACAAGTCGACATTTCTGATTATCTAAACAAATAGATTAGAAATGAATTAGCCATGCCCATGAACACCTATGCTCAATATCGCATGATTTCTGAGTTAATGCCAATCATTTTTTTTAAATCACAGAATTTTTTGAATCGCACCTTGACATTGGGCCCTGTGATCTTGAAGAATTTCAAGGTTATTTTTATTTCATAATGCTCTTTTATATGCACTGATAAAAATGCTTCTAAATATATAAGAGGCAGCTAAAAACATTACTATGCGTTAGACTGTGTATTGAACTGAATGACACGATGGTAACCATTTTGTACACCCTTTTGAATCAAATTGTGAAGAGGTCCCACTCAAATTTCAACATTTTCGAAAAGTTCGAGGATTGTACTGATAAGATAATTGGCATAAGAAATCAAATCAAGCTGACATTTCAAAATTTTTGCCCTTAAAATTGAGCAAAATCATATAAAATTAGGAAATCTTTCGGTCTAAAATAGGGCCTCTTCAGAGCAGGATTTTGCCTTTATTTTTAGTATGTTGACAAAAAGAATAGCGGATGAGGGCATATTTCTTGTGTAATATTTTCTGTTATCAAAAGGAGTAGGAGCGGTAACCTGCCATTTCGGACCTATTTTCAAAGTTCTTCATATATTCATAACATTCTGTTTATATTCTGTATGGTGAATACAAATCAAGAAAGCTTATTTTGATTTCACAGTCCTATTCTGAATAAAACGTCGCTCAAAACGTCTAAAAACGTTGAAATCATTGAAAATATCAATAATTGAGCGGAATGTCGATAGAAAATTATGAAATCAAGAAGCGCTCCAGGCCTTGCCCATGAATTATTTTGTACAAATCGATGGGTTTCGGCCTTTTAATTTCGATAAATATTGTGGGCGAGGCCTGGAGCGTAGATGAATTTTGAAGATTTCTGTGTAAAATACGATGATTTTCCTTTGTAATGCGTCATTCAGGGCAAATGACATCAGAACATGACGTCATATACCACGCATACATCACATGACGTTACGACAGCTCAAAAATATGACGTGGTATTTTCTCAAACATTCAACATTGCAAAAAGTTATAATTAATAATTCGTTTATCAAAAGCATTTTTCGTCGAAATTATAGGGCCGATATGAGGGGTTAGCGCACCTAGTCCTTTCTTGAAATTTCTAAAACGTGGGTCCTGTAGTATCATATCCCACCCATCCTGCTACGTTTTTCGGTACATTTTGGGACATAATAATTTTCACACTCTTTGGCATGGCCATATCACATTGTTTAGATTGAGGATCACTGACGAGGGTTAAGTACCCGAAACGTGCATGTCTGGTCCATAGTGCTCTATATTGATATTGGAATATTGAAGAGTATCGGTATTTTGAGATTTTCAATACGTATCGATACACAAATGAGTATCGATACTTTCAATACATTTTTTTTTTGTTTTTGGTCCTTATTTTTTTTTTTATTACTTCTGAATCTTCTCTGATCACATCAACGTTTAGACAAACGATATCCAATAATGCTTCTATCTTATATGCCGATAAATCGGGTTGCTGAAGTGACGTCACGTCCAAGTTTTGAACGTAGGGAGAATTTACCATCATTAGAATACCTTTGACGCTATATTTCGCTGTATTTGCGATATTCGTACAAAAATAGGGTGTCAAATATTTAGTAAAAATGTAAATATAAGAAATGATTGTCTTAGTTTTGATGTTCATGGGTGTAAAAAAGTTTTCGCGATTCACGGAATTTGCACTAAACCAACCAGAACTCCTTGGTAGACAAAGAAACACTTTCCATACCTGCCATTGTCATCGTTTTATTCCTTTTTTTTTGGTTTTCCGTTTGTTGCTTATTTTTGTTCTGCTTTATAAAGTTTTCATTGATTAAAACATATTCTAATATAACTTGATTCTTTTTCCCTATTAGGACAACAGACGCGAGCCGGGCTCTATTTTCCAATATAGGCCCTATAGCGATAAGCCACGCCTACCCATTTTCTGAAAGCAGATAGACCGGCAGGAACTGGTTTTTACCAAGAATCGAAAGGTGTAAGTTTGGTCATCATTAGAATAGAAATAAAAAATGACAAGCCGGGCTTTATTGTCTCATAATTCCCGAGCGTCCTCAGCCAATCACATTTATCACCTCGCCGCTGACGCGGCTCGGTAATAAATGTGATTGGCTGAGGACGCTCGGGCATTATGAGACAATAGAGCCCGGCTTGTCATTTTTTATTTCTTAAATAACTCCATTTGTTGATTCATTATAATGATTTATTTGAGAAAAATGAAAAAATGCTTATTTTATTGAAAATATTGAGTATTGAAGCAAAATGTATTGTATTGTAATGTATTGAAAATCTTAATTCAATATACAGCACTACTGATCCATGCTGCAAATTCATCTATTCTTAAATGATGCTTTTGAATTTGAAGACGTATAAGATTTACACTACGTAAGATATTAAGATAAAAATAAAGGAAATTTAAGTATTTAAGTTGACTACAATACCTTGTTACCATGGAAACTAGCCTTGTGAAAATGCCTCGTTATAAGTATTCTCCATATACATATGATTTCAAACATGGTTTCCATGGCAACGAAAACTTAATTTGTAAAAAGGAAGTTAATTTTCGTTTCAGTACATCATATACACTTTCCGTACTAAAAATCTCCAAAATTAGTCACATGTCATTTCCACGTGCTATTGAAATTCTTTTGGTCCTTACAGAGAATTGGTAATTCAAAAGACTTAATGCCAATGACCATCAATAGTACAAGAAAGAGAAATCTTTAGACTATTTACATGTATACCTGCATGTAAGATCATACAAGAAGTGAAATGAAGTATATGAAAGAGAACGAGACAATATACAGAATATAATGGAAGTGAAAGATAGATATTGGCACTCAGAGTCTCTACAATAGAGAATGGTAAATGAGAAATTCTTAAGGTCTTTACACAAGAATATTGGATCCTTCGCGTTCATACTTCTTGTCGAAGAGAATTTTAAAGCATATGGCACTGGAGGGAAAAAATATGAATTAAACCATAGTTATATCGAGTCATATTGTTTACGCTAAATAACGTATTTTTGTGCATGACTTGAATCTTTATATATGAAACAAACACGTTAAATGTTGACTTTGGGTTTTTTTAGGGTAAAGATGTCTATTTTCAAACATTTTAATGAGCCCATTTTCAGAAACAAATTCACAGACCTTAATAAAATTTTGCAGACATAAATTACGGAAAGTCTTTTGCGAGAGATTTTTTCCTAGTCATTAAAAAATGTCGCCGCCACAGAAAAGGTGGATCTTTTGAACAGAAGGAAATCGGAGTACGAAGACTTTCTGAAACTACATTGCCCCTACCAAAGGTTGTAATCTCGCAACACAGAACATTCGATTTTTCTATGATTTCGTGCAATATACCCGGTGGATAATTTATCATAAAAAGGGGAATGTAAAGCAGTGTAAGGATGTCCTAGCCACAAGTTTATTCCAAAGTAAGAGAATTTTTATAATATGTTATAAAGCTGTGAAAACGATCGGCGTGATTCATGTAGATGAAAGAGAAGTAGAGCGTCGGTCAATTTTATGTGTAATGAAAAGCTTATATTCACCCTTTGGGTACAGCCCATAGCTAAAAAAAGTAATAATATACATGTAGCTGTTTTTATCATATCTCTTGTCTTGGTAAAATGTTATTAATTCCCCGCCCCCTCCCTCTAGGATGCGAGTACTCATCCCCTAGAGCGGATAAATTGCCAATTGATTATCCATGATTTAAAATGACACACGGTTTTATTCCTACTAGGAAAGAGAGGTTGGGGGACTTTTTTACAGTCAAGGAGGGGAGAGAAGGGGCTCCAGTGTGCATAAGGATGGAAGGATAAAAATCAAGAAAAAATAACTTTTTTTTCAAAAATGGAAGGGAACATCTTGACTATTTCCTTAGAATCTTCAAAAATAGAAATGAAAAAAAATCTGGGAGGTTATGACGGGGGAAAAGATATGCCTTTCTGGAGGTACTCTCAACGTCCAGGTTGACGGTAGTTGGTAACAGCCGTAGCTAGATTTAGTCCATTTGTTACATATGCTCTCATGAGGACATGGAGAATCGTCCATCCGTCAGAATCACTCTGTCTGTCCAAATAAGCTTCTCCGGACTGCAGCATTTTACCCATGCATGAATTTGAATTGAATTTTACAGAATTGTAGCCTAGTAAAGGCAATTTTCACCCCTTTGATTGATTTCAATATTTCATTGGCTTATTGCGGTCAAATGGTAGCTCATACCATTGAATCAAGGTCAAAGGTCAAGGTTCACAGTGCATTTGAATAGTAAGAAAAGGCGAAATGGAAACAAATCATAAATATAATGGAAACATATTGAGGCATATTCAAGTTATTGCGTTCAATAAGCAGACAGACAGACGGAAGGACAGACGGGCGGAGAGACGGACGGACGGACGAACGAACGGACATAGCCATAACATTATACGTCCAATCAAATAACGAGCGTATAAAAACGAGCCGTGCTGATTAGTAAAGTTTAAACTTATTCAAATACCATACACTGAATCATATTACATATACAAAATGTATATTACAAGTTATAGTATCTAATTAAGGAGGGTTTGAACACCAAGACGGCGGCGGCATTATTTGTTTTCTCACTTCCTAGGAAAAGTACAGTCTTAACTCCCTTAAAACATTTGATACTCTGATTGATATACGCATTTGAGTATCCTGATAAAGTTTGAATAATTTCCGACGTTATTTGAGGAAAATATGGCGATTTTCGAAATTTAGGACTTTGGGAGTTTTATCCATGAGCAAACCACGACATCATTTCGACGTTATCGGGAAAAATGGCGTCACAAACCTTCGCATTCAAAATGTAATAAAACATTTTACTGGACGTATTGCACTGAAACTCGGCATGTATAAAATAGAAAATTAAATCTTCATCACAGTGTATTCGTTTACAAATTTACGTAACAGGAAAGCGGATGTCACTTCATTGAAAATGGACGATTTTGAAAGAAAAAAATGGAAAATATAAAGCCTTGTAATATTTTAATCCTAAATTCAATTTTTCCCATTTAATCATGAAATGATCTTCTTGATAATTTTGATAGTTTTTGACAAAGATTCATCCACAGGATTCCTAATAATTAACTGGCAACTACAGTAAAATGGCTCGAAATTGCGTTTTTTTAGCGACAGTGTCATCTTTTATTCAAGTATCCTGCCTGTGTTTAAAACACAATTCATTTGATCTTTTCCATATGTAAGTGCAATATATTTATGGATATTTTGGAAGTTAAATCAAAATTAATTTCAAATAGCTTTACGAGAACTGGAATGACACCATCAAACACACAGAGATTAAGATAAAAACAAACACCGCGAACACTGATGACCATCAAACACACAAAGATTAAGATATATACAAACACCGCGAACACTGATGACCATCAAACACACAGAGATTAAGATAAATACAAACACAGCGAACACTGATGACCATCGAACACACAGAGATTAAGATAAATACAAACACCGCGAACACTGATGACCATCAAACCCACAGAGATTAAGACAAAACAAACACCGCGAACACTGATTACCATCAAACACACAGAGATTCAGATAAATACAAACACAGCGAACACTGATGACCATCAAACACACAGACATTAAGATAAATACAAACACAGCGAACACTGATGACCATCAAACCCACAGAGATTAAGATAAATACAAACACAGCGAACACTGATGACCATCAAACACACAGAGATTCAGATAAATACAAACACAGCGAACACTGATTACCATCAAACACACAGAGATTAAGATAAATACAAACACCGCGAACACTGATTACCATCAAACACACAGAGATTCAGATAAATACAAACACAGCGAACACTGATGACCATCAAACACACAGAGATTAAGATAAATACAAACACCGCGAACACTGATGACCATCAAACACACAGAGATTAAGATAAATACAAACACAGCGAACACTGATGACCATCAAACACACAGAGATTAAGATAAATACAAACACAGCGAACACTGATGACCATCAAACACACAGAGATTAAGATAAATACAAACACAGCGAACACTGATGACCATCAAACCCACAGAGATTAAGACAAAACAAACACCGCGAACACTGATTACCATCAAACACACAGAGATTCAGATAAATACAAACACAGCGAACACTGATGACCATCAAACACACAGACATTAAGATAAATACAAACACAGCGAACACTGATGACCATCAAACACACAGAGATTCAGATAAATACAAACACAGTGAACACTGATGACCATCAAACACACAGAGATTCAGATAAATACAAACACCGCGAACACTGATGACCATCAAACACACAGAGATTCAGATAAATACAAACACAGCGAACACTGATGACCATCAAACACACAGAGATTCAGATAAATACAAACACAGCGAACACTGATGACCATCAAACACAC
Organism: Pinctada fucata; assembly: GCA_028142955.1. Classification (NCBI taxonomy): domain Eukaryota; kingdom Metazoa; phylum Mollusca; class Bivalvia; order Pterioida; family Pteriidae; genus Pinctada; species Pinctada fucata. The sequence goes on along the minus strand of AP027110.1, from coordinate 27,710,784 downwards.
AGAGATTCAGATAAATACAAACACAGCGAACACTGATGACCATCAAACACACAGAGATTAAGATAAATACAAACACCGCGAACACTGATTACCATCAAACACACAGAGATTCAGATAAATACAAACACAGCGAACACTGATGACCATCAAACACACAGACATTAAGATAAACACAAACACCGCGAACACTGATGACCATCAAACACAAAGAGATTAAGATAAATACAAAATATTTACAACAAAAAATTACAATCATATTAAACAATCTGTAAAGAAGCAAAAGTGAATGTTCAATATGGAGAGAGTAAGCATCTCTTGTTCCTAGCAAAATCTGTCACGTCGGTCGTGCAGAAAAAAGTAGTATTCGGTAAATTTTATAGTTTCGGTGTTTTTAGATGGATTTTACTAAAACATCTTCCAACACGGAGAATAATGAGATGTTATAATGTTAAATGATTTCATTGGATTGTCCTATAAAAAATTTGGAGTGTCAAAGTCTTTTGCTCATAAATGTCGTATTTAGTGTTCCTTGTTTCTTTAGTCATTTTGTCGTGTTTGTCTACTCTGTGTTTTCACATAGAGGATGTTTTGGTGTTTTATTGAGTGCTGTTGAGATTATCGTCAGGATCTTCTTTAACTCATTTGTTTGGCTACAACCGAGTCTTGTTTGGCTACAAACGAGTCTTGTTTGGTTAATTCCCAGTCTTGTTTGTTAACAACCGAGTCTTGTTTGGCAATAACCGAGTCTTGTTTGTTTACAACCGAGTCTTGTTTGGCTAAAACTGAGTCTTGTTTGGCTACAAACCAGTCTTGTTTGGCTACAACCGAGTCCTGTTTGGCTACAACCGAGTCTTGTTGGTACTAAAACCGAGTCTTGTTTGGCTACAACCGAGTCTTATTTGGCTATAACTTCGTCTTGTTTGGCTCCCTTTCCTTTCTTTGGTTTATTTTTGCAAAAACTGCTAAATACTAAATTTTAAGGAAACCGATCAGTTAATGTAGAATGTATGTTTTGTTGCATTATTTGATGTATAACGTTAACATTGAACATCCATTCTTCATCAATAATGTCGAAGGGTTCCAACCTTCTTGAAGAAAATTCCAAACCAATTTCCATGCACCAGACACGTGTTTCGAATATTAAATTCTCATCAGTGATGCTTTCAGAGGAGCCACCAAAAATAATTTCAGTAGCGCCCTCTTTAATATTTTGAAGTTAGATTTTTACATTTACATTACAGAGAGTGCGCGGTTCCAAATTTCCTGTAGGGTTGATTCAGTAGCATATCCAAATAAAATCTATGTTCAAAATAGCATTGGAGGGATGGTGCTAAGATGTTAAACTCCTATCGGTGAAATGGCTAGTTTCCAAAATAGCAAAAAAAAAATATATATGATGTCACATTGATAAAAGGCCAAAACAATGCAACTTTCAGGTGACAGAGCTGGAAAGAAGTAATTAATACACTTGACAAACGTCAGGCTATGGGGAACGATTTTAACTGCTCCACACAGTGTCGATATTAATAATGTCGAAGGGTTCCAACTCCATAATTCCAAACCAATTTCCATGCACCAGACACGTGTTTCGAATATAAATTCTCATCAGTGATGCTTTCAGCGGAGCCACCAAAAATAATTTCAGAAGCGCCCTCTTAATTTTTTGAAGTTAGATTTTTACATTTACATTACAGAGAGTGCGCGGTTTCAAATTTCCTGTAGAGTCGATTCAGTAGCATATACAAATAAAATCTATGTTCAAAATAGCATTGGAGGGATGGTACTAAGATGTTATACTCCTTTAATTTCGATGATATTTATCGGTGAAATGGCTAGTTTCCGAAATAGCAAAAAAATATATATGATGTCACATTGATAAAAGGCCAAAACGCCAAAACAATGCTTCTTTCAGGTGACAGAGCTGGAAAGAAGTAATTAATACACTTGACAAACATCAGGCCACGGGGAACGATTTTAACTGCTCCACACTGCAACGTGAAATAAGTGGCTATATTAATCATATCGAAGGGTTCCAACTCTATACCTTCTTGAAGAAAATTCCAAACCAATTTCCATGCACCAGACATGTGTTTCGAATATTAAATTCTCATAAGTGATGCTTTCAGAGGAGCCACCAAAAATGATTTCAGTAGCGCCCTCTTTAATTTTTGAAGTTAGATTTTTACATTTACATTACAGAGAGTGCGCGGTTCCAAATTTCCTGTAGGGTCGATTCAGTAGCATATCCAATTAAAATCTATGTTCAAAATAGCATTGGAGGGATGGTGCTAAGATGTTAAACTCCTATCGGTGAAATGGCTAGTTTCCGAAATAGCAAAAAAATATATATGATGTCACATTGATAAAAGGTCAAAACAATGCAACTTTCAGGTGACAGAGCTGGAAAGAAGTAATTAATACACTTGACAAACGTCAGGCCACGGGGAACGATTTTAACTGCTCCACACTGCAACGTGAAATAAGTGTCGATATTAATAATGTCGAAGGGTTCCAACTCTATAATTCCAAACCAATTTCCATGCACCAGACATGTGTTTCGAATATTAAATTCTCATAAGTGATGCTTTCAGCGGAGCCACCAAAAATGATTTCAGTAGCGCCCTCTTTAATTTTTGAAGTTAGATTTTTACATTTACATTACAGAGAGTGCGCGGTTCCAAATTTCCTGTAGGGTCGATTCAGTAGCGTATCCAAATAAAATCTATGTTCAAAATAGCATTGAAGGGATAGTGCTAAGATGTTAAACTCCTTTAATTTCGCCCAGTTATACACTATACTGACTAGACAAAAAAATAATGGAAGTAGTATGCTGTTTTATGCAAACCAAAACGTGTTGGTACAAGACAACCGCTACACATCCAATTGTGCTTCACATGAAATTTATATGAAATGAGCATCATGTAAATTTCACGTAAAAGTTCATGTGAAATGACAAATATGGCTAATGCCCATATCCCTATATACAGCACGAAATCGATCATACAGAAAATCATAAACCGAAGGCATACAAAATCAGGATAAAACAGGAACCAAAGCAAACAAACAAAAACCTCCACGACATGAAAAGAAGCGAACTCCCGAAATGGAAGTGAGACCAGGTGCCAAGGAAGAGTAAGCATCGCCAGCTTGCATGCAACACCCGTCGCTTCAATTCGGTAGAATTGTCACATCCGGTTACTTCCATTTTAGATGATAAAAAGTATAATCTGTGGTTGGACGGTACAAATGGTCTATGACAGAATATTATCCACCATTCTGGAGAGTGGGACATCATAGTGTATGACTAGTTCCCCATATCGACCGTAGAACTTCCTCAGTGACGATGTCAGTCGGTCACAAACGTAACCATGACTGAGAAGCTTATCTGAAAGACTCCTAGCTCTCAGCATAAAATATGTATATTTGGTACTTGCTGTGGCATAGCGTATCAACTGAGATATGAACACGCCATAAGCAGGCGATGAAGAGATGTTGCTACTCAGAAAAGGAAAGTTTGTGATGCTGAAACTGAAGTCGTCACGTTTGTCATAGAGAGAGGTGTTCATGTGACCATCAGTGTCGTAGGACAACATTATGTCAAAATAGGATGCTGAATTATTTGTCTCCGTAGTTTCTTTGATTCTGCTGAGGTAATCCGCGAATTTTGTTTCATTTCCATTCATTGATGGCAATTCATTTCAATTTCACATAAGATTTATATATATATAAGTGTGAAAAATATTTCTCATTGAATGTGACATAAATTTATATTACATGAATTTCACACGAATATTTCTTTGTGGTCTTCAAGCAAAACTGACTTTACATAAAAACATGTCAGAAACTTCACGTAAATTTCGTGTGAAAAAATTCCATGTAAATTTCATGTTCGTGCTCATTTCACATAGATTTATGTATTTTTTTATGCAAAAGTCATGTAAATATCACATGGATTTCATATGAGGCACAATTGACTGTGTATTGTTTGTTTACGATTAAAATAAAGCCTACGCTCACGCAGCAAGATACGCCCGTTGGGATTTTTTTCACAACATCAAAATATCTAAGTCCAATAACTCCATAAGGACAAATCTGATGAACCTGAAAATTGAAAGGCGGCTTCCTCTTCAAAGTCTGATCACAATGTACAAATATCATGAATACTGTTGACGCATATTCAAGTTATTGCGTTCCATGCACTTATATTTTGCCCTAAGCTTAACATGTATGTGCATATAAACCCCCCCCCCCCCCATTACACATAATTTCTGGATAATGTGACAAAAAATTTAAGAATCCGTTATACATGTGAAAGAACATCCTTTCTATTTGAAGTATACAAAATTTCAAAACATTTTGACTAGAAATAGATTTTTAAAGAATTTTTAACTATTTTAGTATATTTTCACATTGTATCTAAAATATTTAAGTCCCATAACTCCGTAACGACAAATCCGATGAACCTGAAAATCGAAAGGCGGCTTCTTCTTCAAAGTCTGATCACAATGTAGAAATATCATGTAAATCCGTTGACGCATATTCAAGTTATTGCGTTCCATGCGCCTATATTTTGCCCTTAGCTTAACATGTTTGTGCATATAACACCCCCCCTCCCATTACAAATATCTCAATTATGCGACCAAAAAATTAAAAACCCGTTACATATGTCAAAGAGCATCCATTCTACCTTAAGTATACAAAATTTCAAAACATTTCGACCAGAAATAGATTTTTAAATAATTTTTAACTATTTTAGTATATTTTCACTGTATTTTAAAATATCTAAGTCCCATAACTCTGTAACGACAAATCGAATGAACCTGAAAATCGAAAGGCGGCTTCCTCTCCACAATCCAAACATAATGTATGAATATCATGAAAATCTGTCAACGCATATTCAAGTTATTGTGTTCCATGCGCCTATATTTTGCCCTTAGCTTAACATGTATGTGCATATAACCCACCCACCCCCCCCCCCCCTTCCCATTACACACAATATCTCGATTATGCGACAAAAAAATTAAAAACCCGTCACATATGTCAAAGAACATCCTTTCTACTTGAAGTATACAAAATTTCAAAACATTTCGACCAGAAATAGATTTTTAAGTAATTTTTAACTATTTTAGTATATTTTCACTGTATTTTAAAAATCTAAGTCCCATAACTCTGTAACGATAAATCGGATGAACCTGAAAATCGAAAGGCGGCTTCCTCTCCACAGTCCAATCATAATGTATGAATTTCGTGAAAATCCGTTGACGCATAATCAAGTTATTGCGTTCCATAGGCGGACGGACAGACGGACAGACGGACGGACTTCGCCATACCATAATACGACCCGTCAAACGACGGGCGTATAAAAACGAAGAAAGGATAGCTTTTGAAATCTAGGAGTTCAAGATAGATATAGATTTAGCATTCACTTAAACAAGCACCAAGTGTATAGTATAGCCTGTCATTATAATTGGTATACCACATTCAGAATTCTGCGGCTTACCAACAATGTAGTGGTGTCTATGTTATGTTAATATTAAGATAAGAAATTTGTTGATATGTTAATACTGCTCATGCAGTTTATAAAACCACAATAAACCTAAAAGATTTGACGTCTTACTTCTTGATAATGTGTATATTTCAAGTCACAGGTAGTAATCTTGATATAGAGTTTGGTAGAATAAATTAGTGTATCAAGAAAATCACTATTTTTTTCTGATGATAATAATACAGAAGTGTTCCATCTCTTTACCTTCTTGAAGGAAATTTAATGCGCCAGACACGTGTTTCAGATAGTAAATCTCATCAGTGGTACTTATTAAATGAGGAAGTGGTTTTCTAACACAGCCAAATGTATTTCAGTAGCGCTCTCTGGTTTTATTTTTTGAATTTAAATTTGTGCCTTTTCTTTGCAGAGACTGCGCAGCTTAAAAGTTTGAGTAGGGTCGATTCAGTAGCATAGTTAAATAAAATCTATGACCAAATATCATTGGAGGGATGGTGCTAAGATGTTAACCTCCTTTAATTTCGATTATATATTTTTCAATTAAATGTCAAGTTTCCAACATAGCAAAATAATATATATGATGTCAAATTAATAAAGGGCCAAAACAAATTAAGTTTCGCGAAATATCATCAGATTCTGTTTAATCGAATGATTTTATTTCTTTTTTTCTGATTAGTAAAAAAAATGTACAATTCTTTAAATAAAAGAAAGGAGGGGATATCCAACAACACTCGGTTGCAGCACCAACAGCAAACCCCCAAAACACCCACTGCAAGAACACAAAGCAGACCCGCACAGAATGCAATGGAAAGCGTACAATGAACGCCAAATCACATAGAAACATCAAACATAAATGACTACGCATAAACCAACGAGATCAATGGGCAATCGGTGTTGACTTAGGACGGCCATCTGTCACGTTAGTAGCAGACGGTGTGGTTATCCTGGATTACGTACGTATAACCCTCCCACTGTTCCGATTACCCAGAGGTCTCGAAGAACGTAGAATTGTGGTGTAAAACAACCTCCTCACTGTTAGATGACCACACACAAACAAGACCGCAAAACGCAGGGGGCAAGCAACGCAGATGAATATGTAAATGGATATAAAAAGAGGGCGTGCGTAATACAGTCCGTGCTCTGCAGGCTGTAACGAGCTCTTGTATGTTATCACCCGAGGAGTCCGACTGACATTCAGAGAGGACAGGTGGTCGGGGCCCTGTCTTCTGTAAAGAGGTTTGGACAGGGCCCGTCATGGTGTCCCGTCGTCACAGTCAGTCAGAGTGCAAGTCTTAAGAATGTGCTGGTACAAGACTGTAGATTGGTCAAGTACCAAACCTATTGTCTGTCTGGTGACATTAAGATCATATCCACGGTATAAAAGGCGTTTGATTGAAGTAGGACTTAAAGTAAGGCAGAAAAGGCATTTTACCTAACCTGGTCATTCAAGCGTGAAAATGTGGGTCAGATGCAGCCTCTTTACCATGCAATTTGGTCAGCATCCTCAGATGCATCATCCATGCAAGTTTGGTTGATGTAGGACTTAGAGTATGTACCTGTCCAATTTTACCTAACCTGGTCACTCAATCATAAATTTGTGGATCAGATGCAGCATCTGTACCATGTGCTGCAGTAAGCACCCTCAGTTGCATCACCCACACAAGTTTGGATGACCTAAACATATAGTAAGGCGAGAATGGACCTGTCCCATTTCACCTAACCTGCTATCTCAAGCATGAAATGTGGGTCAGATGCAGCCTCCGTACCATGCATTGTAGTGGGCATCCTCAGATGCATCATCCATGCAAGCTTCGTTGATGTAGGACTTATAGTAAGGCGGGAATGGACCTGCCCCATTTTACTTAACCTGCTCACTCAAGCGTGAATTGTGGGTCAGATGCAGCCTTCGTACCATGCATTGTAGAAAGCATCCTCACATGTATCATCCATGCAAGTTTGGTTGGTTGATATAGAACTTATAGTAAGGCGGGAATGGACCGGTCCCATTTTACCTAAAATGGTCACACAGGGCGTGAAATGTGGGTCAGATGCAGTCTCCGTACCATGCATTGTAGTAAGCATCCTGCAATGCATCATGCATGCAAGTTTGGTTGATGCAGGACTTATAGTAAGGCGGGAATGGACCTGTCCCATTTTACCTAACCTTCTCACTCAAGCATGAAATGTAGGTCAGATGCAGCCTTCGTAAAATGCATTGTAGTGAGCATTTAGATGTATCATCCATGCAAGTTTGGTTGGTGTAGGACTTACAGTAAGGCGGGAATGGACCTGTCCCATTTTACCTCACCTTCTCACTCAGGGCGTAAAATGTGGGTCAGATGCAGCCTTCGTACCATGCATTGTAGTAAGCATCATCAGATGCATAATCCATGCAAGTTTGGTTGATGTAGGACTTATAGTAAGGTGGAAATGGACCTGTCCTGTTTTGCTTAACCTATAGTGCGGACATGGACTAGTGGGCGATAGCATAAGCCACCCTCTACTTCGTCGAGGTGAGCTAATAAAGCTCATTTGTTGTTTTGCAACGTCACTACAATGATGTGACGTCATAATAAGGCCGAAATCCTGTCGGAACTGGGGAACCCTGAACCTAAGGGTACTTTGCAATGAAGCATCTAGCGAAATATAAAGAAACCCTTGATGCACAAAAATGTTACCACCAAAAGTATATCTGAATGTATCATATTTACATTTGGGTTGGATTCTTTGGGTCTGGGTGAAGGTCAAGGTCACAGGGTCAAATCATGGTACCAAAATGAAGTACTCTTTACATTGAATGTGTGTATGACAAATGAGAGGCCAACCATTTATAGTATAAAAGAAATCTGCTTTCAAAAGTTCTTAACCGGACGGACAGACAGACAGACGGACAGGGACAGGATTCCTATATACCCCCATAAACTTCGTATGCGGGGGTATAATTATTTAACTTTTATAGATTTTAAAGGAAGGAAAGTCAAGTGCGCCAATTCATGATTACGCTATATACAACATGTATGTCAATTGGCCCATTTTGTTGTTTGCGCTAAAATTTCGTTGTGCTAAAATAAATACACATACAGCTCAGCTTTGCAATATGAGGCAGAATTCACAGAGTTGTATAAAGAAGCTAGCAACACAGTTCAACTGGACTTACAGATAAATTGATGACATAAGTAATAATCCTGGACTAGCAGATACATTGATGACGCAAGTAATAGTCCTGGACTTATACATTGATGACATAAGTAAGTCCTGCACTTACAGATAGATGGATGACGTAAGTAATAGTCCTCTCACTCTACACATACAAACATAAAACAATCATGGATTGGCATGAATTTATTATCACACAATCTCCAAAATACAGATGATAATATACGGTTGTATTATCACAACTTCATATAACAGATCTCCGCAAAATTATAAACAATTGAAATAAATAAGAAAACATGAGGCTTCACGGTATAACTTATATATAACTTCTACACTATGATATGAACTTCCACACAGTCATCGTCTTTGTAGATTCTAATAAGAATAGATTTGATATATAACGACTCATTAACAATAGTGTTAAAAAATAGAATACTGCATGATTTGCTTTTTAAGGGCATTTATGATGACCTTTACGTTTCACCTAAACTGATTCATAACTAAAGCATGTTTGATTTCTAAAACACAGTATATTCCTAAAAACTTGAACATTTCTTCATCAACTTTTAAGATTAATCAAGCATTAAGAAAAAGTTATAATCAGATGAAAATATATAAACATACAGTCAGTACATGTCTGTAAATAACATGACCAAGAACAGGTGGATTGATGTAATGCCAACAGCAATGTATGTGCGACTCCGTTAAAACTCAATGGAAGTAAATGCTGAGGTTACGTTTTGACATATTGTTTTTGTTTCCGTATAGACGTTTTTTTTTTCTTCATGTATACATATGACAGAACCAGTATATAACCATAAGCATGATTTCTAAATGAGGGAAAATTTCTTGACAGCCTGCGGTCTTAGTACGAATTATGGTCATTTTTCACTCGGACATGATCTGCATTGCACCGATTGTTTTTCATGAAGAGCCATACCATCACAGGAGAAACTCACGATACTGAATTTAATGATGATATTACCAACTTGATGATGTCACATCCCGGTAAAAACGGTACGAGATTTCACGAGATTATTCAAATATCAACCTCGGTGATGACAAAAGTAGATTTGGACGACATCCAAAATATTTCTGAATAAGATACGTAGGTTTATGTTTCTCCTACATAATGTCGAAGGCTGCAGCACAGGAATTCGTGATCAACTCTTGTAAATTCAGACGCGTCCAGAATGACTGAAAGTGCATCATGGGAGGATGAAGTCTATCTCAGACATTAGCCAGCGAGACAATTTGTCCTTAGTCTGCTTCATTTACTACGGTACGCTCGTTCCAGATATCCTGACCTTTCCGCTAGGTCCATCACATCTAAGTAAGTCTTATATAAGTCCTTTAAGTCCGACATTGAGGGACTCTGGATCTGAGTCCGTTTGGTTTCAGTAGGTGGATCAAACAACTTTGATAGAAAGTCCTGCAATTTCTCAACTTTTTTCTCTGCAAAATAATAAAGCAAAATTCAAATAATGTAGCTAAATGTCTGATTTTTTCCGTCATAGAGTTGGTACAATGGACAAGAAATGCTCAAATAATCAAATCAGTAGTGATATTTGCTTAAGACTTCGGGCATATACATGTAAATGTATGAGTGAGAAATTATCACCCACAATAAAGATTTTATTGTCTCTTCTATATGAACGAGATTTAACATTTAAAAGTCTTGAAGATAAGAACGTGACTTTCAGCAATCAGAAGGTTCAACTTATTTCAAAACTTATATCGTATTTCATAATTATCATGATTATAATCTACATACTGTAAATTGGTTTTTATTCGTCAGATACCAATTTTCGTCATTTTGGTCAGTGTATTCCTTGACGAAATTACGTACTGATAAATATATATACTCCTAGCAAAACATAAATTGTAGTAGGTAAAAATTGAATCAGTCTCTTGGTAAACTTAAATATAAACCGGGAGCACCGCGGAGGAGGGAGGAACAAATGAGGAAGAAGCTGAATGTTCTAAGTTTGAAGACATTATCAAATAGTGTTATTACAACACGCAAATGACAAATCCATGAAAACTGAATACGAACAAAATGTCGCATACAAATGTACTTCTAATTACTAAATGATATGTTTTGACAGCAAGGTAGATCATATACCACTCTTTAATTGTTTGTTTACCGATAATTGTTAAACAAACAAGGAAAAAACACATACGGCGGATTTGACGATCTAAATGTTAAGTTGGAATTTGAACAGACTAATATACATTTAAGGGACCGTTGGATGACGAATTCACGTACTGACGAAATTGTCATTTCTAACGTATTGACGAAAATTGGTACTGACGAAAATAAAGCAATTTACAGTAGTTCAACTAATCTACATAGTTAAATTTACTTTAGTACATATATTGTATTTCATAATTATAATCTACATGCCTGTACTGTATATTGTAATTAATCATATACATGTGCCCTCATACATTATCTCCTAAAAATAATATCAGGTTCATGCATCGTATATCATAACTAATCAAGTATATTCATCTACTGCATACACTCCACTTCAAATAAAATCAAAACAAAGTCAAACTAACCTCCAATTTCATGTCCTAAGAACGCGCACCATTTCTCCCGAATTTCCTCTGCGGCACAAACATCGTCTTGGTTACCAGAGTTAAGCAGCATCGTTAGACAAGGTAGTACCATATCATTCATAATGTCTAGAGCTCCAGTGATGTCATCGTTATTTTCAAACTGATGCGCCACCATATCGTTGATGTGCTGTTGTAATATGTATTATTAATATAAACAAGAATTCTCTTCACAATTTTCAATGCATTTGAAAAATAAGAAATGCTGGATTTCTTATTTCATAAACCAGTTTTATTGTCATCGACAAAATGAAACCAGTTGAGTTTTAATTCGGCATTTCTCATTATTGATATTTCATATCTACCGCTTTAAGTTTATTTTGGAGTATTTATGGCATTTTGTCTTGAACAATCAGATTTCTGAACCGAGAAGATTTTTAAATATTTGTCACTTCAAAATAACTTTATTTAAATATACAATAGCTTAACGATGCCATGAAATTTCATTCCATATTGAAGGAGCCACTCCATACTATTCATTGTGCAGTTTGTGCCCATTGTTACTTGCTTTTGTAGAAATGACGTCAAAATCCAGATGGCATCTCCTAGGCACCCAATAGTTTGGTGAAAATGCAGATATGACGAAATTGTAAATTGTACCATGTTTTGTTCATTGAATGTACCATAGTAACATAAATGAACTTGCAAGGAACAAGAAATGCTGTACCATGAAGAAAACTGAGGTAAAAATTATTAACCCTTTTCCCATAGGTGCAATCATATTTGTTCTGAAATGTTATAAGTATTCCGAGACCTTGAGACACAAATCTGTGAAGGACCTAGAATATAAAACTCTGTATCACACTTACCAGCATACACTGCCTCCTATAGAAACATACTAGGTTTTCTTGTAGACCGTAGACATCTATTTTTAAAGCTAAGGTTTGATTCTGTGAGTACGCATGCACCAAGTATGGCAAGGAGTCTCCGTATCTGAAAATGAAGTATATGCATGGTCTGAACGGATGTTATTTTAAGGAATGATTTTCTTAAACTTCCTTTTTTTACAACGTTTAAAAAGCATTTTTCAAATTTATATTTAATGTGTCATGTTGGTCCCAGGGCTTTTTGAGGGTCATTTAATATGAAATCCTGGGATGCATTCAGCCGCACATTGTACTACATAGCCAATACAAAATGCTGAAATTTGTGCTGCTTGATGTGACATTGAACAATTTCTTAAATAATCCATTAAGCTGGATAAGTTATGCTATACATTGTTTAATGATATGTATATAGCCAATAGCTGTAACATGGCCATCCATGTATATAGCTAATACATGTAGCTGTAACATGTGTAATATGGCCATCCATGTATATATAGCTAATAGCTGTAACATGTGTAATATGGCCATCCAAACATCTCAACTAAGACTAGTAATACATTATTTCCTCGTTTTACTATTCATCCCCTCAATCTATCATGATCTATCTCAGTAAGCCATTTCCATCAAAATCAATCACATATATAACAATCATACTAAACATAGTGCTACATAGTAATGACCCAGTGGCTAGAAAATTTTTTCTCAGTAACGTAGTTTTTCTGTCAAAGGCTATGCCGAAGGTTGAAATTTTCCAAAAGTAAATCAAAATCCAAGGTCAAGGTAATAAAATAAAAATTTTTAGTACCGACGGAAAGATCTTGTGACATAGAGCACACATGTGAAATATAAAAGCATAATCAGATGCTATTCAAAATCTATATCCAAGGTTAAAATTTTCAAAAAGTGGGTCAAAGTGGGAAACTCCAAGGTTAAGATCACAAGGTCATGGTATTCCTTATATTTTTAAGCAAATGATGACAATGATGAAAAGTTACAGTAAGATGTTTGAAATTTAAAATGAAAACTTTTAAGTGTAAGTATCATTATGTATTTGCATTCTGACCTTTCATCATTGAAGAGCTGTAGCCCCTTGACAAAGTAATAAACAAGTCGTCGGAACTGGTGGTATCTCTCATGGTAGACCTGAAAATAAAGATCATAAACAATGTTGTATAAACAAGACTTTCAGAAAGACAACATTGCTCCCAATTGGTACTTTGCTCATAATTCAAAATGGAAATTCAAAGGAGAAATTTATCTTGCTATTGTCAACCACTGAAAATGATTCAAAATCCTTCTTCCCTCTATTAATTTTGACATATTATCTTAAGTATCTTTATTCTAAAACTTCAATACAAACAATCTAAAAAATTGAGTAGACCAAGAGCAGACAACTCTAACATTTTCCTAATAATTTACTTTTCATATAAACCTTGTTATGAGATACTTGACTTATGAGATACAAAAGAAACAAAATTATGCTTAAATCTCAATCACTGTTAATGTTTGTAGAACTTAATTTCTTTCACCATGGGGAGAAGAATCCACACATTTACCCTTGTGCCGATTTATATAAGGACTTGTTTCTTAAATCTGTTAGATCTTCTTTTGTACTTGCAATGTACATGTTTGTGAAATCAAAATAAATACCGGTTTAATCAAACCCTTGTGTATAAGATGTGTATGGATATACTAAGGACATTCTGATACCAGCATCAATTTTACACATACCTTACGTGACCTACTTACTATCTTACATGACCTACTTGCTATTTTACTTGACCTACTTCTGATACAAACCTGACAAGACTGATCTAGTTTCTGTCCGTCTGGACTCTCTAATAATTGTTTTAACTTTGATCTGGCAGCCTCTTGAATTTTTCTCGCCCTGTGGATGGTTGTAAATGTATTAGTATTTTTCATTTAAAGAAGGAAATTAAAGATTTTAAAAATATCTTTTTAAAATATATTCATGTACATGTTTGTAAAGAAGATGCCCTAAAGACAAGGTTCTATTTAATACATGTATGCAAAGCTAAAATACATGATCATTTACAAAGTTAGTGGACTTAAGGTGAAACCTTAATTAGAAAGTGTCAAAATAATAGACTTTGTATGATTTAACAAAAGTTATAATTAATTTTTTTCAGAAATTTTCATAATTTTTCATCCCTTCAGTCTTTTAATCTTTAGCAAAATAATGTACATGAAATTTTATTTCTGAATTTATATCTTACTTTTTTAATGAAAAATTAGAAAACATGAAAGGATGAAGTTTTATTTCTGAATTTCTATCTAATTTTGTTAATGAAATGATATTAGAAAACATGAAAGGATCTAACTGTCAGAGTATATACATGTATTTTTAATCATTTTTAAAATTCAGAGTCAAAAGTTAAGTAAATTCCCATTAACTGTCAGAAGAGTTTTTGTGAAGGTACTCTAGTTCTTAATCATTTCCGATGGTGAAATAGCTTAAATTAATGCAAACTAAAATCCTACACATACATGTAAATGATTTAAGCTTTGTGACTAACCTTTCATCGTTCTGCAGTAGCGGACAGTAAGCAAACTGTTCATAAAGGAACCTGTCAATCACTTTACTCTGGGCATTACAGGCTATAAGGTACACGACGGGGTGCTGGAGTCGGGGGTCCTCACGAGGAAGTTTATGGGGAAGGGTCTTCACTATCTGTTCTACTCGTTTAAACTCTGCAGAGCACGCCTGAAATTCACAACAGTAAAAATGGAATTGTGGGAAGTTCTGTTATTCTGAATACATCATAAAGAAGCATTCTGTGAAATTTTGGCAATCAAATTTGATGATAACAACATTTCCTTAGATAACATGATTACCTGTAAATTTCAAACACTTCAAAAACTAAAATAAAAAAAATATTTATATATTTAACTGCAGGATAGGATACATGTATGTCAGTAAAATACCTTTAATGAAATGGAATCGAAACAGATTGTTTTTTTTTTACTAACTTGCACAAGTACATGTGAAAATAGTTCTGACTTGTACTAAATTGAGATAAGAATAAACAAAATTGTCAGGGATAACAAGATTTTTCCACAAGTTTACATTCAGTCACATGCACATTATTCAGGAAGTATACATACATATATTTCTACAAATATTTAAACATTTTTAAAATGGGATCAAAACAAACATTTCTAAACTGCATTGTGCATGTGAACTTTTTAAATACAAATCAAAATTTGGGCAAAAATAAAAAAAATTCCCTTGGCCTTTATCAAGTGCAAAAACGACAATGCATTTATGTGCACATTGTCATTTTTGCACTTGATAAAGCCGATGGGGACAAAAATTGAGCATTTGAGAGTTTGTATTTTTATTGATGTGAAAATGGTTAAGCTTTGTACCAGTTTGAGTGCAGCAGGGGCTCCTTTGGTTTGAAATGTTTCTAATTCTACCACATCGGACACAATCTCTATCGTTCTTTTACAGCTTAGCTCGGCATGGATCACAGGATACTGATTCTTTAAACTGGAGCCCGTCTGTGTACTCACTGTACTTCTGTTTGGACCTTAACATACGAAAATACTGGTTTAATCATATATTTTCATAGAATCTTTGGTGGTAGCATGTTTTAAAGTTCTTGTTCTCAATTTGCATCAGATAATTCTCAATTCATAATCATTACAATTTTTTTCTGTAAATATTGTATAATCATGCTGAATTTGAATATTAAAAGGCAGATTTTAAAAAGGAAAAGCTGAATTTTATAGATATGAAAACTGATTTTACACGAAGTAATAATTTTCCCAAATTATATCTTTTTTTCAAATACCTGGGAATAAAGACCAATTTCCTAAACAACTGAAAATAGATGCTTGCTTAAATTTACTTGTAAAAGCCTAACTGGCTTTCTGTACACCAACCCCTCCCATGAACTGTTACACCCTACCTCCCCTAGATTCTATACTTACTTGTAACAACCTTACTGGCTTTATGTTGACCATCCCCTCCCTTGACCTGCCACACCCTCCTTCCCCTCCCCTAGATTTTATACCTACTTGTAACAACCTTACTAGCCTTCAGTTCAGAGTCACCATCCCCCTCCCTTGAGCTGCCACACCCTTTCCCCCTGCCCTAGCTTTTATATCTACTTGTAACAACCTTACTAGCCTTCAGTTCAGAGCCACCATCCCCCTCCCCTGAGCAACCACACCTTCCCTTTCCTGCCCTAGCTTTTATATCTACTTGTAACAACCTTACTAGCCTTCGGTTCAGAGCCACCATCCCCCTCCCCTGAGCAACCACACCTTCCCTTTCCTGCCCTAGCTTTTATATCTACTTGTAACAACCTTATAAGCCTTCAGATCAGAGCCACAATCCCCCTCCCTTGAGCTGTCACACCCTAAATTCCCTCCCCTAGATTACAGTGCTCCCCCGATATAACGCCAACATCCGTCCAGAGGAAAAAATGGCGTTAAAGTGAGGGTGGCGTTATATCGAGGGAGTAAATAAAAGCCGGGATGATAGACAGCTATACGCTTTAAATTTATTCTTATTTTCGCATTTCAAAAATGTGCTGGGTCAAAGAAAAATGCATGTACATGTAGAGTATTCAAAACGATTATTTGAGGCGGCGATTTAGAAATTTTAGAGCAAATAAACGATCAGAGGAAATTCAAACTGGCGATTTTTATCATCTGAGTCGGCGATATTTCGCCGGGTGCCGCCCCTTATAGAAGTCAGTGCTAAACACATGACAGAGGTTTATTCGTTCATTTCGGCACTGACGAGCAACTTCCTTGCATCGGCATTAGTAGCGCCTAGATACGTTCACAACGCATGCATTCTTTTAATTTTTCGTCGGTTCATTTTATGCCGGGCTAGATGCCGTTTATCTGCATCCTCACTGGACTCGCCATAAGCATTAATTAATGTACAAATTAAACTATCTAAGTAAATGTACATACTGATTGGTTATCAAAACATTCATTAGTACACGTATGTTAACGAAAATAAACCCAAGCGTTATAATTAACAAGACAGTGCACCTATGAGTTGTTTGTTTAGTGATAACAACTCAATTAAATGGCATTGTAATCGAGGGTTTTATATACCAAATACGACAATTTGTACACCGAATGCAGTGGCGGATGGCGGTATGCGGGGGTTGGCGTTACAACGGGGGTTTATAATGTAAGGAAATCTGTACATTGGGAAAAAGTGGCGGTAGCCGGGGTTGGCGGTTTAACGAGGGGCGATAAATCGGGGGAGCAGTGTATATACTTACTTGTAACAACCTTACTAGCTTTCATTTCAGAGCCACCATCCCCCTCCCCCGAGCTGCCACACCCTTGGGTGGACACCGCAGTGGCTTTATTTGCCTGATCTCTGTCCCATTCCTCTATCTCTGTGTTGAATTTTTTGTTGTCTTCCATAACAACGACCTTGAGGTCATCTGGCAGATTCTCAAGGTCACATTGCTGGGGCATGTCTGTCGTTGAACTTGAATCTGAGAGTAGCAATGTACAATGCAGAGACGTCAATACTCTGTAGTTTTATCAGACATGATATCTAAAGGCTTAAAAATGTTTAATTCTAGAGTTCCTGAAATCTATCTGTTTTAATGGATATGCTGATAAAAAATTGTTCGGTTCGATAAAACGTCACTTTATATCTATTATTTGGACTGATTAATATCCCAGTATGTCCAACATTCCATGGAAGTTTTCAAGAACTCTGTAATTCTGTAACCAACTGAAACTATATGTAAATATTTCTATACCACTTCCAATACCTATTTAAGATACTCTTTTAATTACATAAGCTATCGGAAACCTATTGAAATAACTGTTTCTGGTATACAAAATAATGGAAATTTGAAAAATATCGGTAGAAAATATTAACTGGTCGAAAACGATATTTCTCTCGACTAGTGATCATGATGAAACAATATTGGTGCCGGCAATTGATTGTCAGTCACTATATCAAGTCTTTTGATATCGATTGTCGAATTAAATTTTGTAAGCAATTGTTGCTGAAATTGAGATATTTATGCTTGATTGTTTTCTTTCAAACATTTTTAATACTTCACGTAAGGTTACTTGTTGTATTGGCTTATAAAGATGGTAAAATGCACAGATAATATGAAATTAAAATTTGAAAGTTGTCTGTTTTGTTTTTTTCAATTTTTTTTTCTAAAATTTATGCAGAAAAAATACAACCTTCTTATCTTTAACACTGAATTATTAAAATATTATTTCCGATTTAAAACAATGATTCATCAGTTGTCCCTCTCCCATCATTTTCTGATTATTGATTCCTTATTGAGTATTTGCCGAAAACAGAGTTCTTTCCCATTTGAGACGGTACCGGAAGTAAAACCATTATGTCATTATGAGAATGGTATGGCAATGTTGATTTTATACCATCATTTCCAAGAATTTAGGGACAGTTTCCATAGAATTTTATGACGTCACAATTAGTCTGCATCAGATACTGTCTTAAAGGGCAAGTAACTCTTGTTTTCAAAAATTACGAATAGTCTCCCCATGTACACCACTACTCTTGATGTACCTTGATCGTCCATATGTGATTTGTCCACATACATCAGACAGTATGCGCTGGCATTATGGTAGCCTCCCACGCTCTCCTTCACCAAGTCTTCCCATGATGCACTAGACACAGTAATATCGTTAAATTTCAGCCATTCTTGTCTCTCTGTGTCATAGATGTACGCCCAATAATGTCCTGATGCAGCCTGACCTTCGTGCACTAAGACAGCATGAAGTTGGTAAGGACACTGAAAAGAAAAATACATTCGTACAAGTATGATTTGTAACAACATAAATTTTTTGGTTCACGCTTACTAACAAAATCATTCAACAATCTATCTCTAACATTTTTCAAACAGAACAATATTTTTTTTTTCGTAAACAAAAACAAAAATATTGATTACTGCCCCTTATGATAGATGGGTAAGATTTGGCATGCCATGTAAGTGTTGTGTATCGCAATTGTCAAAGTTAATTTTTCAGTTCAAAAATAAAACATGAAAATTATTTTCAAACAGAAATTCTGGTCAACCGTATTAACTTCCCTTTAACATTAGCTACATGTATCGATATATTTACCCTCTGCATCAGGTCATCTTTATACATGCCGTTCACAGATTCCTCCAACGATGAGATTTTTTCTTGAAGCTCTGTAATACAAGTATGAAATCAGTATTCTAATTTCCATTAATATCTTTTTTTTACATTTATTATGAGAATTTGTAAAATTGAAAGATTGTCATTGTCAAGATGGACATTTATGACAAACTCTTAAACTCTAAAACACAACAAATTTTCAGTTTAATTTTATCTATCTGAATTTTAAATGTTCTGTTTTATTTCTGTTAACCATCTGCAGCCAATGTGTTGAGGGACAGGGTCATATATATGTATCATGATATCAATCATTTGACTACATTAAGGGGATGTGGCTTACACTAAAGGAATATGGCTTATACTAATGGGGTGTGACTTACGTAAGGGGGTGTGGCAGGCTTTCTACTCTACCTTGATGAACCAGACTTGTCAGAATGACAACATAGCTCGCCGGTGGCAACCATATGTAAATTGCAACAACAACAATAAAAAAGGTCTTATCACAAGGAATGCACATGTGAAATATCAAAGCCCTATCACTAACCATTCAAAAAATATGGCCAAGGTTAAAGTTTTTCAAAAGTAGGTCAATCATCTCCAAGGTCAAGGTCACAAGGTCAAAACTTTTGGTATCCATGGAAAGGTCTTGTCACAAGGAATACACATGTGAAATATCAAAGCCCTATCACTTACCATTCCAAAAATATGGCCAAGGTTAAAGTTTTTCAAAAGTAGGTCAATCATCTCCAAGGTCAAGGTCACAAGGTCAAAAATTTTGGTATCCATGGAAAGGTCTTGTCACAAGGAATACACATGTGAAATATCAAAGCCCTATCACTTACCATTCCAAAAATATGACCAAGGTTAAAGTTTTTCAAAAGTAGGTCAATCTCCAAGGTCGAGGTCACAAGGTCAAAAATTTTGGTATCCATGGAAAGGTCTTGTCACAAGGAATGCACATGTGAAATATCAAAGCCCTATCACTTACCATTCCAAAAATATGGCCAAGGTTAAAGTTTTTCAAAAGTAGGTCAATCTCCAAGGTCAAGGTCACAAGGTCAAAAATTTTGGTATCCATGGAAAGGTCTTGTCACAAGGAATACACATGTGAAATATCAAAGCCCTATCACTTACCATTCCAAAAATATGGCCAAGGTTAAAGTTTTTCAAAAGTAGGTCAATCTCCAAGGTCAAGGTCACAAGGTCAAAAATTTTGGTATCCATGGAAAGGTCTTGTCACAAGGAATACACATGTGAAATATCAAAGCCCTATCACTTACCATTCCAAAAATATGGCCAAGGTTAAAGTTTTTCAAAAGAAGGTCAATCTCCAAGGTCAAGGTCACAAGGTCAAAAATTTTGGTATCCATGGAAAGGTCTTGTCACAAGGAATGCACATGTGAAATATGAAAGCCCAATCTGTATTGGTTTAAAAGTTATAAGCAAGGTTAAAGTTTTTGTGCACGCGCACGCAGACGCAGACGCCGACGCCGACGCCGGGGGTATGACAATAGCTCTCCGGACATTCGTCCCGGCGAGCTAAAAAGTAGGAAAAAGTAGGAGTAATCGATGCAAAAAAGTAGGAGAAAAATAGGAAAAAGTAGGAATTAATAGGGGAAAAGTAGGAAATTTTCCATCACTTTTAGGGACAATTTTCAATAAGTATGACACACAAATCACAATAAGCAATGATTGCAGACTGGTAATGTTGACATTTTGAGAAAATCACAGAGAGAAATAAGAACAGATTGATTTTTCATGTAAAATATACAGAATGGGCGAGCGAAGCGAGCGCAAAATTTTTTAAAAACTTTGAATCAGATGTCGATGACAAGTGAAGCAAGTAATTTTATGCTTTTGAGATGAAAAAGTAGGAATAGTAGGAGGTTTTGAAGAAAAAGTAGGAAAAAATAGGATCAAAATAAAAAAGTAGGAAAAGTAGGAAAAAGTAGGAAATAGTAGGAACAGTAGAAAGCCTGGTGTGGCTTACAACAAGAGAATGTACAATTACAATGATGGGGTGTGGCTTACATGTGGGTGTGAGGCTTACACTTAAGGGCTTACACTATGTGGGTGTGGCTTACCTCTCACATCTTGTTCTACTTCTGTTCTCCATCGACACAGACACTGTTGTAGCACCTTTAGTTCTGTTTCTTCTATATGTCGAGGGGCGGGGTCACATATCATGGCAGTGGTTCGACTACATTTAGGGGGAGTGGCAGCAGATATCTTGGAGGAGACTTCTGCTTTGGATGGGGAATCTGTCACCATATTGTCTACACTGAAATACATTTAGAAATCGTCAATGTCAGGTTTAAATTCTTAATAATGCAAAAATAGAACTGTTCATGAACATGTTTATTGCCTGTTGCACGTTGGCTCCTAAATATGTGATCTTAATCTTGAAAATGACCTTGACCTATAGTTGGTGGTGAGTCTCATCATGCTTTACCATCCCTGCAAGTTTGAAAGATGTTTGATGTACATGTATATCAAGGAAGTAACGAACGGATGGTTAGATGGACGGACAAACAGACAGACAGAGGCCAGACAAAGTGATCCCTATACATGTATGTCCCTCTTGCATTGCAGGTGACATAATAATTTTATCCACTATATTTGAACATTTTGAAATTGACATTTATTACCAAATTTTCAAAATCTGTGAAGTTAATGCAGTAAATAAATAATAAGACTTCTCATGAAGGCATCATAACTTCTTTTGGAAAGTTATTGTCATATTTGGGATGTACTACAATAGCTTTCTATACACTTGTATCGCAGAGTTAAAATTCTATCACATGGTGGAGAAAATTTTTTGGCATTTATTTCTACACATTTTCTCCTCAAGTTAGTACTCTGTCTTCAGCAAACTTATCATTTTTGCTACTTTGTGAAGAATTTATTTTATCATACATTTGACAATTATTTTCTTTCCTTCCATATCAGATGAATCTTAAACAATTAATCTAAGAAATAATAACTAGCTAGCCATGGTTTATTGTCCAGTAAAATCGCTTCAGGGCTCAGTGATAATTTGATTGGTTCATGCGACTCTGGAAATTACTGGACAATAAACCGTAAGTAGCTACGTAGTTGTTATTTCTATTCTAATATTGTTCTGCAGACAACAATGGGCAGAGCTTAGTGGACCAGAAGTTTGTTGGAGATTTTACACCAGACGAGTTCTATAGTACATATAGTAAGAAAATCTTAAGTCATATTAGAATATAACTCTTACCTAGACGTAGAGACATTAGCTTTAAACGGAGACGTCATTTCCACGTCCTGTGAGGAGACTGACACATTACTGCTATCTGGCTTTGTGTGTGCGAATTCTAATGCGTAGGATAATACATCTTGTAGAGGAACTTTCTTACTACCAGAACCGTAGTGGTTAAATCTGAAACATAATTTTGCAAATACACGTAACTGCTACATACATGTAAAGTATAAGTGGAAGAAGGCATGTATATCAAATTGCTAGCATTGGTATATGTTACACTGGCTGATAAAAATAAAATACTGTATAAGCAGAATTTTTTGCAAGAATCAAATTTCATAATTTTAGAATGAAAAAGAGTGTTTTATGTTAGCAGAAACTATTTCAATAATTTTATAAGTACATCTATGTGCCAATCACATATCTAGAGGATCAGAACCCCCATGGATTTTGCAAAAAAAAAAATTGATTTTTCCTGTTTCATAGTAATTTTCTCTAATTTCAAAGTCATAGACTGGACCTCTTGATGGCTTGACCCCCCACCACCACCTTTACCACCTCCACCCCCTTACCCCGAGAATAATTCTAGATCCCAGTCTTTCCCAAAACTCACTAGCCAGATACCCGAGGCGTCAAAAATTTTTGCTGGGCTCGTAGAAATTCTCTAAGAGACTATACAAAAAACTAGTCAAATTTATCTTCGGGCTAGTGGCTGAAAAAAAGTTTTCAGAAAGACTGAGATCCACCAATGTATACTGAATACATAGATACATACTTATCTAATTTAGCATACAGCACTACTAATTCTTCTTTTAATTTTTTCACTTGCTCTCGCCGTTTTCTAGTCTCTGCTTTATTTAGACCGAGGTATCTGAAACACAATAACAGTGTCTACAACGAGCAGAAAACCCATCTGGTCATTCCTAAACATCTAATTTATTGAAAGACAACGTATATATTTTTCTAGGAATGTATAAATCATATCTCTCTTCTATCTTTCTTTAATATATTAACATTCAATTATCATTTGGGACAGTATCTAACATAACTGCATAATGAAATAAAGAAATTCCTACAGAGGAATGTAATGTTTGAAAAAATAATGTTTTTTCTAAACTTTGCACTGGTTTCCACAAAATTTGAGGACATTAGAATAATGTACCTCACATACTGTCCTAATATCCAATTTGTGACATTTTGTAAACTAATCGTGACATCATCAAATTCAATGAAAGCTTACGTCAAATTCAGAGAGAAGATGCTTCAAAACCACATGTACATGTCATTTCTATAAGATTACCATTCTATCATACTGCATTATGTCAAATACCGTCCTGTGTGGGTAGTAAGTCTGTATATACATGTAGAAATAATCAAGTACATATACATCTACATTCATTAAAAACTTATAAATTGAATTAGTAATACAAATGTATTAAGAAAATTCTCCAGGTGTTTTTTACCTGTCCATATAAATAATATGAGGGAATTCTATTTTGTTGTGAATTTTTTCTGGCCGGCCTAATTGTTGGTTGAACTGAAACCTGGAGAGTTCAAAGGTCAGCACAGGAGGCAGTCGAGTGAACCATAACTGAAATTGAAAAACATGTTACGATAATTTTAACATGTTTAATCATACACTTACATGTAGTTTTTTTATCAATTTTTTTTGCAAATATACTTCAACACAAAAGCACATTGATCAGTCCTAGGGTTTCCACTAGACACATTGATCAGTCCTACGGTTTCCACTAAAATCCTTTATCAGTCTTTGGATTTCATTTGCATTTGCAAAGTTTCAATTCTCTCATTCATTTAAACAATATATTGTAATTGTAACAATGACATCATTTGATTGTCATAAGATGTTTCACACAGAATCTTTGTTTTTGCACAAAACGTTTCATTACAATCAAATGATGTCACTGGTAACATGTGACGGGTGTCCCCAGAAATGAGTTTAAAAGTCAGCACTGAGAGGGTATATTATTCATGAATTCCCGTCAAATTAAGTCAATAGATCTTTTTAGTTTTTATTAAAAATTTCACATGTCAAGATTGTGATCTTTGTACATATTTTAAGGTATTAGGGGTATAATAACAATATCATCGAAAAGGTAGAAATCATGTACTGCTTTATCTTACATGTTTTTAGATATTTTATATTTTCATCTGTTTCATTTAAGTTTTAACTCACCAGGAAAATAATTAAATTGTTCCATACAAAGCCAAATTCACGCATCTTTGTCCAACTTTGTGATACATGTACGTAATTTTTCTGCTATCAAAACTGCTGGTAGTAGAGTGTTATACCCCTAATACCTTAAGACAATAATAAAGATGAGGCTTGCCTTACCTCCTGACCAGATTTCTGTGTACTCTCTGTACTGACTGTTTCTATTTCGCCTTGGGCAGTCGCAGCTTCTAGACTCTCGTGAATATCACGGAACCCATTCACCTGCAGCGGAAACTGCCCAAATGTCTCATCGTTGCTAAAGCCTTTACCTTCAATATAGAAATAATCTATATTTACTATGTGAATGTTAGCAGTCTTTGACTTATTGGGATGACGGCATGATACAACTTATTTTGTAATGTCATAATTCTACTCTTCAGAATTATGCTGTTAAGTATAGGTCCATGTAAAAATCAGGTAGAGGAACTACATCAACATTTTTTGCAAAACTTTTTATCTCTGTTTTGAGACATATATTTGGTACAAATCAAACATATGATATTCACTTCTCAAGGTAGTGATGGTGAAGCAAGATAATCACCTCATAATTTATAAAGGATTATGAAGGAAAACATGACAGGAAATTTTTCTCTATTTTATTCAACCAAATTTGCTACCCCTATAACTTTCTTCACCATCCAAGTATAAGGAAAATTCTTTCAAAACATTCATATGGAGGCTGATATGAACACATTTCAAGAGAAAAAAGTTCTGCAAAAATTTTAAGGTTTTTCAACTGCTTGATCCTTCGGTGGACCTGTACTTAAATAGCTAACTAATAGACCACTAGCTGCAGAATGAGGAATGAAATGAAATGAATGAAAATTCCTTCAAAAGATCTATTTGCACTCTTTTCTACTGTTATCATAATAATGTCAGAATGGAATTGTGTCTTTGGCAGTGATGTCATAATCATTTAAATTTCCATTATTGGTTGAGAAATTTTGTTGATACATCGATCAAATGAATTTTTCAAGGACATCTATTTACAGCACTGTTTTTGGAACCATGGATTACCTAAAACATGTATCAGCTAGTAGCTGGAAATCCGATATGTGATGCTTCCTTTAAATTTCAAGGGTACCATTTCTTTTCTACTTACTAAAAAATTTCTGTGCATGGAAGATTTCCTCAAACTGGTTCTTATTCCAAAGATAAAGCGAGACTATCATTTGCTGTTTGAATCATGGCGGATGCCATAACTTGTTTTCGTCTTAGGAGGCAGTTGCATCACTGCAACTTACGATATATATAGTGCGGGAATTGATTGTTATTAGAGTCAAGAAAACAGTCTGTTTTTCAAAAGTTTAGGATATAAAATGGCAAGAAATAAATTTTTGTATTTTTTTTCACTTATCCAGGTATCACCCGAAAAATTGGACTGAAAACTTTTGCATCAACGCACTTCACACATTGAAGCAATTTTCTGTCCAAGTTTTAGGGTGATACCTGCATCAACAGGCAATATATAAGTTTCATTTCTTAAAAGAAAAAACAATGCTGAAGTATAGGAATCAGACCCCAATTATTTTTTCCTATATATTCCTTTGTAAAACGTACTAATATGACGATTAAATACTCGAATCGCACCACCATTTTTTGCTTGAAACTTTTATATCTGCTAGATAGCATCAAAATAAGCTCAGAAATGGATTCATGCAAAAATCTGTCGCTTAGTAGACTTTTAATATCTTTTTAAACCCGAAAGGGGGTATCTGTGGCTCTAATGTTCTACAATCTATCAATTCTAGAGCCTCATAACACATCTGTCATTCCGCGATTAGAATGATGCAGTATCATTCAACATGCTAGAATATTTTTTTTCAACTCATCTGCGACTCATTGACGTAAAAAACGAATCATCTAGTGTAAAAAGAGTCGTAGAAATTAAATGTAAGAAGACAAGGGATTGAAATAATCAGGAACTATTTGCGTGGTCAACGAACAATAAAATTAATTGTGATCTGTAATCTATAACAGTCAAAAATTTTAATTGAAAGTCAAACTTTTGCATCAGAACCCTTCCTTGGTATCTTTTGATTTTATCTATCAAGTTTCAGCTCAATACTTTCATTATTATTCAAATAGTTGCATTTTACAGGTAGTCTATTGATGTCCCCAGAATCAAGTTTTTGATAAGAATTATTTTCAATTACGCTAATTTCAAATTTCTGTTATTTCCGCAATTCTACAGATATGTTAACAAAATGAAATGTGACTCTTTCAGATGGCTGAATTCTCATAATTTATGGTGCTAAAAACTGCATATGTACCGTTTTCGAATTTATATGAATTTTCGTTAGGCCCTCTTAGTGTATGGACAAAAAATTAAAAATTAACGTTTAAAGCGTCAGACAACTTATTCTTTTGCGATTTCAATAATATTTTTAGTGCAGACCATATGAGATGTCATATAAAAATATTATTCCAGCAAATAAAGTTCAGCTGTACATGCGAACTACGAGCAGAGATCGAAAAACGGAACCCCCCCCCCCCCCCCCCCCCCCCCCCCCCCCCCCGATTTCTTATTTGGGGGGGGGGGGGGAGCCATGCAATGCTTGGCTATTGGATGAGATCATATCTATAGTAAAAGTAACAGCATGACACACAGCTAATGCAAGCATGTTGCTGTAATGAAAAAAAAATCACACTATGTCCTTACCTCGGCCTCCTTTCCAATTTAAGCACACGTTCGCTCGCCCCGAACCCCCCCCCCCCCCCCCATTTTCGCCAGATCAGCCCTGATTACCAACGAATTGGCATCTAGCAGTATCATGAAAATGATATTTTCATCCTAAATGTATCATATTTTCTCCTTTTCCCCTCGTCTGGTCTCTATTTAGTTACACACGTGATATCACTGCGCGCGCTTATAGGAATCAGACCCCAATTATTTTTTCCTATATATTCCTTTGTAAAACGTACTAATATGACGATTAAATACTCAAATCGCACCACCATTTTTTGCTTGAAACTTTTATATCTGCTAGATAGCATCAAAATAAGCTCAGAAATGGATTCATGCAAAAATCTGTCGCTTAGTAGACTTTTAATATCTTTTTAAACCCGAAAGGGGGTATCTGTGGCTCTAATGTTCTACAATCTATCAATTCTAGAGCCTCATAACACATCTGTCATTCCGCGATTAGAATGATGCAGTATCATTCAACATGCTAGAATATTTTTTTTCAACTCATCTGCGACTCATTGACGTAAAAAACGAATCATCTAGTGTAAAAAGAGTCGTAGAAATTAAATGTAAGAAGACAAGGGATTGAAATAATCAGGAACTATTTGCGTGGTCAACGAAAATTTAAAATTAATTGTGATCTGTAATCTGAAAGATGTCCCCTCGAACATTTTGTGCTCATTTACAAGATGTAAACATAGGGTAATCAAAGATTACATAGCTCTCCTATACAGGTTTTTGTCAGAAACCAGGTTAAAGTTTTTGAAAAGTAGGTCAAAGTCCAAGGACAAGGTCATGGTCTCTTATGAAAGGTCTCGTCACAAAAGGGTTGTCTACATGTGAAATATCAAAGCCCTACCCCTTACAGTTCAAGAGATATAGCCCAGTTAAAGTTTTGTCTACAGATGACGACAACGACGCCGAGGGTATGGCATTAGCTCTCCAGACTTTTTCGTCACGGCTAGCTAAAAATGGTCTTTTTGAAACAATCCAACATATTGACCCCAGAAAACAGAATTCTGTGGATCAAATCCAAGGTTGCTTGTAATATGTGAAGCCAAATTCTGTTTTAGCATGGAGAAAAATCATGACTGGGAATAATAACATATACATACCCTCATTTACCCCCTCTGCTCTGTACTGTCCGTAAAACAACTCCACCATCGGATTTCTCCGACTGCATTCACCTGCCTCAGAGTTATCTCCCCCTGACCTAAAAGTAGCAAATCAGAATTGATCATCACAATTATGGGATTCAGTCTAACAAAGTTTTTCTTCCATAATGATAAAATCAATGAGAAACTAACTACCAGTAATAAGTAGACGAAAATTATTCTTTAAAGTTGAAAATTCAACATTAAGTGAGCATTTTAATAATTTTCAAAATGTTATGATTTTCAAAATGAAACTTGAACATGTTGAAAGGTTATGAATATTTTGAAATCCCATCAAATTCAATATTTTTTTCACTGTTACATGATTGTGATAAGAGATTGACACATACCCATGTCCTGAAGTTGAGGGGTGACACTTAAAGGCATCTTCTAACCATTCTAACAGCTTATGCTGAAATTCACTCACATCCTGAAAGATAACTACTCATATAAGACTTTGTATTCTCATGATGTATTATTCTTCCCCTTTGAGAAATCATCTACCATAAATCAACAAATTACAATATTGTGAGAATGATTAATGTAATACATGTAAGTGTTAATTGGGACATTTCAGCTACAGAATACAATACATTGGTACAATTCACTTATTACCCTTATACATAGCATTTTTACCTGCTGGGCGTCGCCCACCCCCACCGCTGACTGTGAGAAAGCTTCTTTAAGTATATCCACAGCCTTAGACGGGTCCACATACTTCTTACTTGACCCGACCATCAGCGCAAACAGGTATCGCAACTCCTGCATGAATCGTAAATTTCTTGTCTCCTGTGAATTAAAAGCCATCAATATTCAAATAGAATTCTTTTTTTCTGAAAATGAAATCTGAATATTTTCTTATTACAAATTCAATAACACTGAGGGAAGAGTAGCAAACAGGTCCTATAACTCTTGTATGAATTAAAAATTTCTGGTCTCTCATTAAATAAATGGCATTATCACTCATTGACAAATAAGATTCTCTTGCATGAGTCGTAAATTTCTTACATGTATTTCCTGTGTATACAGCAGCATAAAATTTAAAATGGGATATTCTTTTTTCTGAAAGTGAAATCTGAATATTTTTTCCCCAACAAAAAATCTGCGAACTGAGGACAGAGAAAGTAGGAAGGCATAACTTTTTTTTCAATTTTATGCATGCAAGTGCACCTACATGTATATATTTTTATAGGCCTCCATTTAAAAAGTCTTCAATGTGAAGGTGACAGCGTTACCAAGGTATGTCTTTACAAACTCTGATTGAAGCACCTGCTGATTTGATATTTAGACTTAATCCATACTTACTGTGAGGTTCAATTGTCCGTTATCTTTTGGCACTTGAAAATTCAATACTAATCTTCTAAATCGTCGTAAATGAAAGAGGGACTGAAAATCAATAAAGAACAAAAATTTTAATCCTGCAGTATATGATTTCATGCATAACACTCATTGCATTGGAATACATGAATATTGAACAATTGAACAATAAGTGTTTGTAAGAAATCAGTTTGCAGAGTTCCTGAAAAGTATCGGTTTTACCAAATTTGCCGATAAAAAATTGTTTGGTGTGGTAGAGACTGACTTTATCATGTTTATATCTAGTATTTGGACTGATAAAAATTCCCAAAATGTCATTTATTTCATGGAAGTTTTCAAGAACTCTGATATGGACTGTAATCCTTAAATAATCTTTTGATGAGCGAATGTCAAAATTTCTTTTTCCTTAATCACCTTTGTTTAAAGCAAAGGTAGGGTAATTAATACTGGAACTGTTTGGAGGAATTGAAATTTTAATCGTCCTTGGACATTAAAATCGTTGAATGCTCCACAGTATTATTTGTATGCATTCGCTAGTTTTTCCTTCATTATCTTCCATGAAGAAAATTTTGAAGCTTATGCACTCTTCTTCTGTTAAATACAGCAAAAAATGTATTTTATGGGTAGTGGGGAGTTTTAAGACCTCTGTATCATTCTCAGAATCGGGACTGTCTTTCAATTGCTTTGCGTTTATTTTCTAGCCAATTTTGGTCCATTATAAGGATCCACTCCCAATGTAAAATTGTACATTTTTTCCCAATTTGGAACATAAATTTCCCTATTACAAATTATTATTATATTATTACAATTTTTCACTTAAACATGTTAAAACCTTGTAATTTTGCAGAGTTCTGATGGTAAAAAGTAGATTTTCAATTAACATGATTAAATGAAGATGAATTTGATAGATATGAAAGTATCAAGTAATATACTGAGAAATCATTACAATTTGTGGGGCTCAATTTTCGTGGCTTTTGTGGATAGCTTCATCCACTAATTTACATCCCAAACAAATAAAGTAAAAAATTGGGACAACTTTTAATGACAAAAAAATTGGAACAACTTTTAATGACAAAAGAAGCATGCATATTTTACAGGTGATTAACATATAATCAACTTTCAATAACGTGAAAAAAAAAACTTTCTATAACTTGGACACATACTTTTAATTGCAATATTTGTCACAAGTCAACCTTACGAAACTCACTTTTAATTGCTTACTAGGTTACTAGGTCACATTTCAGCGATATCTTGGCATGAGTGGCAATAAGCCAGTTGGCATGGAGGGGTTTAAGGTGGATTATATAGATCTATGTTAACGCAATCATGGGCGGCATCCATGAAATTACGTCCCCATGAAAATACTGAATCTCACGAAAATAAATGATTTCACAGAGACAGATTTAACATTAATAAGCCTTTTTCTGTTTAATTTTTTTTTCAAATCATGTACTTTTTACTCAACGCCCAGGGACCTAGAGCCATTCTCAATATGCTGATAATAATAACTGTAGCTATGAAGGTATTAACTTTATAAATGTAACCTACTACACGTTTTATTACTGTATATACCTGTATAACAGCACTGAACCAGCAAGTGTTGCCTACGTTTTTCAGGCCCACTGGACATCCCTCCTGTCGCTTTCTTTCATGGGGGTTCAGAGGATCCACGAACCATAAATCACCTCGCTTACGTTTTGTGCCAGCTTTACTTTCAGCTAAACTTTGCTCCAAAACTCTACAATAATACATGTAATAAGAGGTGTCAGCTGAAGCCAGTTTTTTTATCAAATATTTTACAAAAATAAAAAATTAGGTAATTACAGATTACGAAGCTCACCTCATGGCAGCAAAATTCAATTCAAAGATACTTTTAGGTACATGTATATTGGCTTTAAAAGGCAAAATCAATCAAGCGGAAATAGTAGGTCAAGGTCATTTTATGAAATTTTGGTCAATGATACATCCAATATGCAAGTTTGGTACATGTAGCACTTATACTTTGCTCAATATTGGCTTTTAAAGGGAAATTCACTAAAGCGGAAAAAGTAGGTCAAGGTCATTTTATGAAAGTTTGATCAAAGATACATCCAATATGCAAGTTTGGTACATGTAGCACTTATACTTTGCATAATATTATTGGCTTTTAAAGGCAAAATCACTCAAGCGGAAAAAGTAGGTCAAGGTCATTTTATGAAAGTTTGATCAAAGATACATCCAATATGCAAGTTTTGTACATATAGCACTTTGCTCAATATTGGCTTTTAAAGGCAAAATCACTCAAGCGGAAAAGTAGATCAAGGTCACTTTCTGAAAGTTTGATCAAAGATACATACAATATGCAAGTTTGGTAAATGTACCACTTATACTTTGTTCAATATTGGCTTTTAAAAGCAAAATCACTCAAGTGGAAAAAGTAGGTTAGATGCTGCATCTGATGCATAGGTCCATCTCAGTATCCCAAGATGAATCACTTGTGCAAGTTTGGTTACTGTAGCTTCAGTACTTTGCCTAATACTGAGCTAACCAAAACTTCTTAACCGGACATGGACGGGTACGCGGACGCATGGGGGCATAGCATAAGCTCATGTCTCGCTTACACGGAGAGTTTATTGCCCAAAAAACGTAAATTTGTTGCGTAATAAATTTGTTTTGCGTTGTTTTCGATTTGTTTCGCAATAACTTTATTGCGCAACAAATTCAGTCGAGTAAACGCTTAGCGAAATTGTTGAGCAATAAATCTGACTCATGTGCATCATCATGACAAGAGAAAGAGATTGTTATACTAACGAATATAACTATTCGACATCTTTATTTTTAAGATTCTATTGAGAGATTCCGATTTTTTGTTTATATAAAAACACTTCTTATACGTCTGGATCCCTTGTAGAGAATGACGTCACAATTGAATGATGTCATGCTCTAGACTGAAATGACAAATAAATGATTGTTTGTTATATACTACCTCTCAAAATATTCCTCAATTTAGACTTTACGAAAATTATTCAAACAAATTTCTGTACATTTTTATTCATGATTCTTGTGCATGTTCATTGGTACTTTATTGCGCAATGGTTTCAGTCCTGTTTGAACGCAAAAAAGCTTATTGCCAAATAACTTTGTTGTGCAAGAAACTTATTGCGAAATAAATTCATTGCGCAACTGTGTGAACGAGGCATCACTCAACTTCATTGAGGTGAGCTAATAATGAGTTGAGGGGGATAAATAAAAATATAAATCCTTTGTAATCCCCATCTCAGCCCTTGTGTAACCTCTTACCTGCTGATATCTTGTTCCTCCCTGGACACCTGACCCCCCAGGATTCCTGCTCCACTCCCCTGTGTCTCCTGTAGTGAGGCTGCTATAGCCTTCTGTATATCATCCTCCCCTGCGTCACTTGTTAGATCTATCACTCCCGCTGTTATTGTACAGAAACAAATGTAAATCAGTTGATAAAATCATCATAAAGAAATTTTATATCGTTTGTACAGAAGATTGGTCCCCTTTTTTCATGTTCTAAGCAAGTTTTAAAAAGTTTCAAGAAGTAATGAATTTCTACCAATTTTTATATACAAAGTAGGCTACTTATGGAATGATACATGACCTGCAACGTCCTTCCTCAACTTCTTTGAATTTCAAGTCTTTTTCTCAGCAAGATAACATGGCTAATAATTATAAAGTATATTTTTCTTTTTTCAGTCACATTTGTTTTCAGCATGTTCAGATGCTTTGATGAGGTGAAGGACACCAGAACAAATCTAAACAATTGCAAAGCATTATGAATACCTTGACTCTTTGTGGGTGGTCCAAACGGCACGGTGCCCAACTCCTGTTTTGGACCATGGCTATTTCTGTTTTCTGAGCCTTGCTGATGCTTAGCATCAACGGTTGATGTCCCTTTCCCAAGTAACACACTACGACTATCACATGCTTCAGGAGGAGGGAGCGGGATAACGTTTGACTGAAAAGGTTGACAAATTTCAATTATTTCATCTTTACCTGTGAACTTGCATTGTGTACCATTAATTGTACAATAACACACAAATTTTGGACATTTTGACATACATATTATGAATGCACACATGCAAGTATTGGCCATTGGTGGATTAAGGGCTTCCTTTGTTAAGGGTCATGGAGCATATTTTGCTGATTTTGACCACAACTTTAGGTTTTGTGAAAAGCTTTGGTCATTGCCAGAGGGGATTGTCCCCTCTGTGACCCCCTGAATCCGCCACTGATATTCTTTAATAATTCACTTAATAAAGTATCTCCTTGTACAACAATTTCTCCTGGACATCTAGTCATAAACATGATAAAATATTACGTGCAATGTCCATTAAGTTTCTTGCGTCTTGTATAACATGTTAAAAACTGAAATACATTTCACAGAGGTGAAAACAGATTATGAGTAAAAAAAAATGAAAAGGGAGAGAATAAATTTTTCATAAAGGTTTTGAAAAGGCAGCTTTCAGAAATAAGATAGCAGTGATATGACCAAATAAGGCGTCAATCTGAAAATTGGGAATTTCATCTACCTTCTTCTTCTTCACTCCAGCAAGAGATTCATCGCTGAGCAGTACTGTGACTACATCCTCTACTTTCACTTTGCCTTGGTTGTCTTTACACACCTCGCATGCCTGTCGTATAAGACTTTCATCATGTACACCTGTGACTTCCTTCACTTTGTTAAACAGCAGGGACTCGTGCTCTCTGGTATTCTGAAAAAAAAACCAGAAGTCTCTGATGAGACTGAAGCTCTACTGGCTGTTTTGTTAAATTCACTAAATTGCACCCATTTTCCAATCCTGGTGGACAGGAGCTCACACAAAATATCAGATGCATATCTACACCACAGACAAATAATACAAGTAATGCAAAAAGAATTTACTCTCCATGAATTACCAGTATACTTTCTGAGATCTGGTTTTCACAAGATTACAAAGACTTATATAGGAGAAAATGACCACACCCATTTTCAAAGTCGGGTCAGTCTTAAACAGAATCTCTGGCACACAATCAGACCACAGACTCATGGAAATGGAAAAAGAAATCTCTCTACAGTATCAATTATACATTCTGAGGTAACAGACTTATATATGAGAAAATGACCACACCCATTTCCAAGACCCTGGGGTTCAGGGGCTCAAACAAAATATCAGGTGCACAACTAGACCAGAGACTGATTATAATGCAAACAGAATTGTCTCTCTATCAATTATACTTCTGAGAATTGATGTTCACAAGGTAACATAGACTTATATATGAGAAAATGACCACACCCATTTCAAAGACCCTGGGGTTCAGGGGCTCAAACAAAATATCAGGTGCACAAATAGACCAGAGACTGATTATAATGCAAACAGAATTATCTCTCTATCAATTATACTTTCTGAGAATTGGTGTTCACTAGATTACATATATATATATATATAGGAGAAAATGACCACACCCATTTTCAAGACCCTGGGGTTCAGGGGCTCAAACAAAATATCAGGTGCACAACTAGACCAGAGACTGATTATATTGCAAAAAGAATTATTTCTTTATCAATTATACTTGCTGAGAATTGGTGTTCACTAGATTACATAGACTTACATAGGAGAAAATGACCACACCCATTTTCAAAGACCCTGGGGGTCAGAGGCTCAAACAAAATATCAGGTGCACAACTAGACCATAGACCAAACTTATTGCAAAAAGAATTAACTTTCTATCATTTATGGTTTCAGAGGAGTTGCGCTCACAAAAAATTGTTAACAGACAGACAGACAGACAGACAGACGGACGGACGGATGCCGGACAACATGGTATCGCATAAGCTCGACTGGTCTTTGACCAGTAGAGCTAAAAACCATAGGTAATCACAGATTATGAAGCTCACCTTGTGGCAGCAAATTTCAATTTAAGCATATTTCTAAATACATATATATTGGATCATATATTTGCTTTTAAAAGCAAAATCACTCAAGCGGAAAGAAGGTCAAGGTCATTTTATGAAAGTTTGATCAAGGATACATCCAATGTGCAAGTTTGGTACATGTAGCACTTACTTATACTTTGCTCAATATTGGCTTTTAAAAGCAAAATCAGTATAGCGGAAAAGATAGGTCAGATGCTGCATTCCAATGCATGGGTCCTTCTCAGCAACCCAAGATGAATCACATGTGCAAATTTGGTTACTGCACTGGTGGAAAAGTAATTATTGCCGAATCTTAAAGCATTTTTTGCACTATTTCCTTTAATTTTTAAGACTTGCACATGAAATTATCAGAAATTTGGACAGCACAAACTAGAACCTTTTACCTATACTTCCAAAAAAACATTTTCAATAAATTCTGATGACTGGTAATGGTTTTATAAGCAATTAAAATGTGCTAGTTTTAAGCTTTTCTTTAAAAAGGTTGGAGAAGCAATTATCGCCGCTTGGGATCATTCTTGTCTAATGTCCACAATAATTCAACTAAAACTAGAACTGCCCTTAAGTGGACAAATTATACCCCCTGCAGATCTTTTTCCTCAAAACAGATTCATTTATGACATAACACAAAAAGTTCTTGTCATAAGGAATCTATGTGAAATATCAAAGCCATATCCCTTATACCGGTAGTTTGAAAGTATGTCAAAGGGCAAGGTCACTATTTCAAAAGTCATGGTATCAGATGAAAGCTCTGGTCATGAGGAATCTATATGTGAAATATCAAAGTCCTATCCCTTATAGTTAAAAGGTAGGTCAAAGGTCAAGATCAAGGTCATTAAGTTAAAAGTCATGATATCAAATGAAAGCGCTCATCGTGAAAAATCTACATGTGAAATATCAAAGCCCTATCCCTTATAATCTAAAAGGAGGTCAAAGGTCAAGGTCAAAAGTCATGGTATCAAATGAAAGCTTTCGCCATGAGGAATATGTACAAAATGTATGTGAAATATCAAAGCCCTATCCCTTATAGTTTAAAAGTAGGTCAAATGTCAAGATCAAGGTCACAAGTCATGATATCAAATGAAAGCTCTCATTATGAGGAATATATATATGTGAAATATAAAAGCCCTATCTCTATAGTTAAAAAGTAGGTCAAAGGTCAACACCACAAGGTCAAATGTCTTTGAGTAAAACTTGTTGTGATGAATGTCTGTATGAAAGCCTTATCACTTATACTTGAAGAGATATTCACTTTGAGAACATCTTAACCAAAATATTACAATAAGGTCAAATGTCTTGGTATCAAAATGTAGTACTTATTATGGTGAATGACTATAAAATATGAAAGACGTATCACTAATACTTGAAGAGATATTCACTTTAAGAACTTCTTAACCAAAATACTACTACAAGGTCAAAGTTCAAAGTCAAGGTCACTAGGTGAAATGTTTTGGTATCAAAATGTAGTAGTCTTTATGGTGAATGTGTGTATGAAATGTGAAAGGCCTACCATTAATAGTAAACAAGAGCCCCAGGGGGCACAACGCTCACCTGATACCCATGCACGCTCTAATTGACATACTGACATTGAATACTGATAGTGCCAGTACCAGGATTTTAGCCCACAACCTTTCTAACAAGATTTTTGCCGGATGCAGACAAGTTTTTTTTCAGACAACCTTTAAAAGTACAAACAAGAGAAAATAGTCACATTTCAAAACAACAACTTTTTTTACTGATTTGAAAAGATGGATTATGCGATCCAAAGTCATATGCCCAGCTAGTATAGTTCGATTATGCAACATCAAAAATAAAATCAGTTTGTAAAATTCCACATTAATGTGCAACAGAAACAGAATAAAACAATGAAATGATTTCATAAATTAAGTTTATTTAAAATTGAACACCAAACCTTTCATTATTAATAGCTAGTATGCCAGAAAATAATAAAGCCTGTGTTTGTGAAACACGAATGCCCCGCGGTGGCATCTTTGTTGGTATAAACACCATTTTCTGTTAAGTATGTGAGAGGTCAGGGTCAGAGTAATGTTGGTATCAATGGAAAGATCTTGTCACAAAGAATACACATGTACAATATGAAAGCCCTATCACTAACCATTCAAAAGTTATGCCCAATGTTAAAGTTTTTGAAAAGTAGGTCAAAGGTCAAGGTCAAGGTCACGAGGTCAAAAATTTTGGTATCAATGGAAAGGTATTGTCACAAGGAATACACACGTGAAATATGAAAGC
This sequence comes from Pinctada fucata, assembly GCA_028142955.1. NCBI lineage: Eukaryota > Metazoa > Mollusca > Bivalvia > Pterioida > Pteriidae > Pinctada > Pinctada fucata. The sequence goes on along the minus strand of AP027110.1, from coordinate 27,672,756 downwards.
TCTATCACCTTCCTATCAAAAGTTATGCCCAATGTAAAGTTTTTCGGACAAACAGACAGACGGACAGGCCAAAAACTATATGCCCCCGTATCTTTGATTCCGGAAGCATAAAAAACAAAGACTTTTCGGTTTTGCCTTTATTCATATTAAATTATACAGAAATCTATGAATGAGAGCTTTTGAATAGTATTGATTTCATCTTAATACATGTAACGTACAGTCAAAATCGTGTTAATCCAATTAACACAGACAAGTTGTTAGCGGACAATATTAATTCAAGTGAGTTGTGCAGAAATTGAGCCAATTTATTTTCCAAACAGCAGTGTACAGTGTATCAAACCTCATGACCCAGTGAAGCCACTTGGACAAATTATTTTCGGTAAATATGCTGAAATGCGGTGCTTGGAAATGTATTTTTAACATATTGAATCAATAGTCGTGATAAATTTAACTTCGAACTTGATCTTGTCTTTTATGCAATCTACAGATAGGTTTGAAAATATGCAAAATTCGGAACATTTTCGATGAGGACGCAGAGTTCCTGTAAAAAAAGTGAAATTTGTGAAAAAAGGACATGCATGACCCCCCCCCCCCCCCCCCTTTTTCTTTACATTTGTATGCGTGCCAAAGATTCGCAATAAAAAAAAAACCAATTTTACAGACTTCCGGGCATTTCAAGTCAGTCAAAATTTTTAGTGTGCACCTTTTTATTTCCTGTAGTTACCCCTACTAAAGGGGCAAGGAGGTATTGAACCAATCAAATCTGTAACACAAGATATATGGCGACTATGTTTACCATAGATACAGAAATAAGACAGAGAAAATAATCATTAAATAGGGAAATTGTTCTGAAATATGCATGTATGAAAAAAAAGCAATCCAAGGAATGCTTGTGTCGCCTGGGTAGCGGATTTTTTTTTTATTGAAATTAGGTCAAATATCAAGGGCAAGGTCACTAGGTTAAAAATATGGAATGTTTAGAAAGGTCTTTTCATAAGGAATACAAATGTGAAATATCAAAGCCCTATCACTAACCAATCAAAAGTTATGGGATGTGACACCCAAGTGTGACAGACATACGGACAGACGGAGGGACGGATGGACGGACAGACGAACAACAGACAAAGTGATCCCTAAGTGTCGCTGTGCTTCGCAGGCGACACAAAAAGTCAACATCTTAAAAATAAATTCAGCGTATATTTGATAGCGTATGTGGCCAAGTTAATTCGAAGTATGAAAATAAGTACACAAAGCCAAACTAGCTATAGCTTGTCTTATTTAAAAAATCATTAAAAATCTAAAAGTTGATATTTTGACAAAATTCTTTCACAGTTTCATTTCTAGCGATAAATATCAAAATAAAAAGAGAAAAAAAACTGAAAAAGGGAAAAAAAATTGTTGGGGTCCCGCCGGGGTTTGAAGCTACTCCCCATGGGTCCATTTGGCATGGAAAACATACATTATACCTATGTACAATCTTAAAAAATATTCCTTAAAAATCCAAAAGTGGATATCTTGACAAATTCTTTCACTTGTAGGGTACCATGCATGAGTACCTCATACCTACAAATTGTCATGACAATCTGAAGAGTGGTTATAGAAAAGAAGCAGAAAATGTATGAAAATCAACCCCCCCCCCCTTCCTTTTTACATAAGAAAAAAATTCATAAAAAATCAAAAAAATAAATTTTAAGCATAAAATACATATCAAAGCATTAAGTAAGTTAAATATGATAAATATGTAGTAAATGAGTGTGTAAAATCATACACTTATTGAGTTATTTAAAGAAATAGTGCAAAAATGTGCATTTCTGACAAAGTCCGAAAAGACGTCAAAAACGCGTCAAAAATTTGACTTCGAAGTGGAACCAAAAATAACAACACTTCTTAAGACATCTCTCTAGATCATCCTGATGCTTTCGGTTTGTCAATACATGCTTCGGTTCTGAAGAAGAAGTTTGTCAAAGGAGGGTACCCCCCGTGACCTACTTTTGGCTGTGGTGGCGCCACCTGTTGACAGATCCGGACGAAAAACAACAACACTTGTAGGGGACCATGAGTACTTCATACCTACCAAGTTTCATCAAAATCCCTTCAGCCGTTCTGGAGAAGAAGTTTAAAATGTGAAAAGTTTACGACGACGACGGACGACGACGGACGACGACGACGGACGACGGACGACGGACGCAACACTATGACAATAGCTCACTTGAGCCTATGGCTCAGGTGAGCTAAAAAGAAATCTGCTTTCAAATCATCTTAACATGAAATGTCGTATAGGGTGAAGGTCAAGGTCACAAGGTCACAGGGTAAAATGTCATGCTACCAAAATTTAGCACTCTCTATGGTGAATGTGTGTATCTTAACATAAAATGTTGTGTAGGCTGAAGGTCAAGGACACAAGGTCAAAAGTCATGGTACCAAAATGTAGCACTCTGAATGGTGAATTGTGTATGAAATATGAAAGGCCTACCATTAATAGTATAAAAGAAATCTGCTTTCAAAACTTCTAAACCAGACGGACGGACGGACGGACGGACAGACAGACAGACAGACAGGGTGATTCCTAAATACCCCCCTAAACTTTGTTTTAGTTCAAAGCATTAAATGACTGAGCTATTGGGTTGACCCATTAGCTTAACGATTTCTGTGCCGCAGGGCCGATTTTGGGCCGATGCAAATTTGGTGGGAAAAGATGAGTGAGATTATGATTAACGATAGGAATTTTTGTTGTAAAGACATTCAAAACTCAATAAAATGTCAAACTGACTTCGATTTTCTGTAGATTTCGTGCAAATGTAAGTCTAGATGGTGTAGGTCGAAAGACATTCCATTTTCCGACATGGTTTTATAAAAAAGCTAAAATAGAGCAAACCAAGACTTGCACTGAATATTGATGGTTCAAATTTACGGCTTACTAGTTACTTATTATGTTATAATAAATACTTTTATAGATCAATGATGTATTATATTTATGCTTCCTTGCATTATAAAGGTACATTTTACACTACATATCTTACAGTGCTCACCAAACCAATCTTGACGTTACGTCATTTTTGTCGGACAGAATGACGTCACAGTTGTTTGACGTCAGCGATTTACGAAGAAAAAGTTTTGGCGCGTAATAAGTACACGGATTTGTTTCTTGTCAAAAGGATACACACAGAAACGTTCTCGATTGAAAGACATTGTAAAGCTTATTGAGTCAATGAGAAATGTTTCCTAGATGCGAACTTAAAATACATGGGTTATTTCAATTTTGTAGATTATCCCGGTGGGGTAAGGTTGGATATTGAAAGATAAAGAATATGTAGGCTTTTTTGGACTCTTATAATAGCACTCTATGGACTTTTAAAGCTTTGTTAATTTGTCATCATTTATGATCAATCATCATGCATGAAATATGAAATGATCACACACAGATTATGGCATACTAAGCGCCACATTCGCACAGCGCACCCCCCCCCCCCCCTGGCACTTAATTATAGCTATGATAGAGTTTTCATGGTCGGAAAGTGTAAAAACAGAATGCAAAGCAAAGAACATGTACAATTTATGTATGTTTTATGTATGCATTATGTATATTCAGTATGAAAGTTCATACATAAATTATAAATGTATATAATGTTTACATGAAGGAGAGACAGATAATGTAAGTGTTCATCTTACATGCAGATTGAAGAGAAGTAAAACAAAAATGTTAACGAACTACGATCACAATCTTGAACGTCGTACGTCATTGAATATTGGTCGATGTTTCGACATCGGAAGAGAAATATGTACATGTAGATATAAAGATAGGAGTTAGTCGTTGTGAAAAGGTTCCGATCGAAATTTTTTACGACATCTTTTGTTTTTCATTTTTTTACATAAAATTTTATCGCAGTGATGGGTTGATCCTACCTTTTTTTTAAGCTTTCATAGTCGTAGAGCATGTGACTGTCTGTCTGTCTGTTTCCAAGATTGAAACCAAGAACTCTGACTGGATGACACACAGAATGTGCGATATGTGGACCTCTTGGGGGGGGGGGCTCCAATGTATTTTTATTTTATTTTTTTGCTAGATTTGTATACGTTTACCCAACAGTTTCTATCAGACAATTACTAATGAGGCAATATGCAAAGATACACTGAGACAAAAAACCCCAAAATGTTCATTTATCTAAGATACGGGGCATAGAATAATATTAGATGCATAAACAAATGAATAGTTATTTTTTCAATTTTTCAAATGAAGTTTTATGCTTGCGCCGATTACATAATTTTATTTTGAAAAGGAGGTGATTTATTTCTGTCTCCCTCTCTTTCTCTCTCATTCCAATTTCTAGTAGAACCATATACAACGTGAAATATCTTACAACCTAAGCACCCCCCTCCTTCCACTGAGGAGTTGTTAGGACTGACAAAACGAGAAAGATGTAAAATACGGTATATTTCATCTTTCTCAATTTTTTCATCATGGATACGGTAAGAGCTGATTCCCTCAACTTGTGCAAACATATATTTTCATAAAATGTGCCCATTATGAAGAGTGAAGTATTCACGTTTAGTAGAGACTAAAGTCTGTCCATTTAATTCGATGAATTTCAAGTCACACTCAAACGTTCTGATCATTTCAACTTGTACAAACGGAGCTTTTGGTAGCCTACAGACAGGCAGTTGGTACGCACTATGTGGAGTTTGCCGACGCTGTACAGGTAGTGCCGTGATTGTGACATCACTTCCATTGTGACGTCAAGTCAAACTCGTTGATTTGAGTATAGAGTTTCAGCCTACCTAATTTTTTTGGCAGCGAAAGGGTTAATCTTGTTGGAGATTCATGCACAGGTCTATTAGCTATGCTGCTGTGAGCAAAATAGTAAACAGCAGCATACGTAATAGATGCGTGCATGAATCTCAAATGAGATTACCTTTACAACACTCGGTAACGCACTGGAATTCCAAGCCAATGACCGCGGTTCGATATCTGGCCAGTAAGGGCACAAGTGCTCAGTTTATACAACTATAATGACAAACCTTTTTCCTTTATCAAACCATTACCTGTGTGTGTATTTTCTGAGGGAGTGCAGGCTGCTCCACCGTCATTTCAAATGACAGAGTCGGTTAGACTCAAGATGAAATAGTAGACAACCTGTCAGTTTTGGAATGGCTTCTTTCAAATTTGTATTGCAGGCAATGCAAACCAACGATACTGCACGACAAACCAACCTCGTGCTACTGTAACTTTCAACAAAGACGTAGTTTTTGACTTTTTAACAGAGGTAAATGATTAATGCTACAGGAATTTCCTGGAAATGAAGATTGTCTCGTTTGGCATGCATTTCACTGTCATGGCTGAAAGATGTTTTCCAGTGTCAGACAGGCGCAAGAGACGACAAATCTGATTGGCAGTTTCGGCCCTAATCTAAAAATAGAAACGAAGAATTTCCTTTCTGGGCTCAGATTTTTAAAGATGTTTTTATTCTTTAGATGAAAACGATTATCCATAAACCTCTATCTAAACTTTTTTTATGTTTTGGTAGCACGCGAAAAAGGGTAAGTATGATTTTGATGTTTATATTAGGTGGCCTATTATTTGACCTATCAGTTGTAAGTTTACTTATTCGCTTTCATCGTATCCTCTCGCGACTCATCCTTCGGAAATTTCTTGATTTTACGTATAGCGCAATGTTGAGAAGCCCAACTGCAGTCAACGTGTGATTGATGCTGTGTCCCTCAGCAAAAGGCGGTCGAAATGTCTTTTCTTGTAGACTCGTGTCTTATCGTATTCTCACAGGTTGTAATCTTTTAATATATAAGAGAGGCATAAGATAAAAAGGTGTGTGTGGTGGGGGGAGGGAGAGGGCCAGGTTTTTTGTCTTGGTTTCAAAATATGCATTATTTCTCCAATATAGCCATTTATAGCTATTATAGCCATATTTAGCTATTATAGCCATTTCTGGAGTAATCCCGGACCTGTTTGAAACTCGTATACCTTGATATTATCATAAAATACCCCCAACTTATTCCTCTACAATGAACAAAATGACATGTCTGTGAAATTTTACGGAGGCCAGTCATCAGACAATCGGTACCTAGATGTTACATTATAGATTAACTTTTCATCGGACCAAAGTTATTTCCAATTGACTGGAAATTAAGATGAGAAAAATCAACCCGGAATATTGGCCCCTCAATATACTTTTTATGACCCCCTTCGAAGAAGAGGGGACATATAGGTTTGCCGCGGTCGGTCGGTCGGTCGGTCGGTCGGTCCGCGACATCAGTTTCCGTTCAATATCTCTGGAATGGATTCACATATTGAAATGAAATTTTGTATACAGACACATCAAACAAAAATCTAGGTCAAGTTCATATTTGGGTCTGATCAAAAAAATTTTGACAGAGTTATGCCCCTTGCATTTTGAAAAATACCAAAATTTCAGGGTTTCCGTTCAATATCTCTTGAATGGAGTTACATATTGAAATGAAATTTTGTATACAGACACATCAAACAAAAATCTTGGTCAAGTTCATATTTGGGTCCGATCAAAAAAATTTTGACAGAGTTATGCCCCTTGCATTTCGAAAAATACCAAAATTTCAGGGTTTCCGTTCAATATCTCTGGAATGGATTCACATATTGAAATGAAATTTTGTATACAGACACATCAAACAAAAACCTAGGTCAAATTCATATTTGGGTCTGATCAAAAAAATTTTGACAGAGTTATGCCCCTTGCATTTTGAAAAATACCAAAATTTCAGGGTTTCCGTTCAATATCTCTTGAATGGAGTTACATATTGAAATGAAATTTTGTATACAGACACATCAAACAAAAATCTTGGTCAAGTTCATATTTGGGTCCGATCAAAAAAATTTTGACAGAGTTATGCCCCTTGCATTTCGAAAAATACCAAAATTTCAGGGTTTCCGTTCAATATCTCTTGAATGGAGGTACATATTGAAATGAAATTTTGTATACAGACACATCAAATGAAAATCTAGGTCAAGTTCGTATTAAGGTCCGATCGAAAAAATTTTGACAGAGTTATGCCCCCTGCACTTTGAAAAATACCAAAGTTTCAGGGTTTCTGTTCAATATCTCTTGAGTGGAGTTACATATTGAAATGAAATTTTGTATACAGACACATCAAATGAAAATCTAGCTCAAGTTCTTATTTGGGTCCGATCAACAAAATTTTGACAGAGTAATGCCCCTTGCACTTCGAAAAATACCAAAATTTCAGGGTTTCCGTTCAATATCTCTTAAGTGGAGTTACATATTGAAATGAAATTTTGTATACGGATACATCAAATGACAATCTAGGTCAAGTTCTTATTTGGGTCCAATCAACAAAATTTTGACAGAGTAATGCCCCTTGCACTTCGAAAAATACCAAAATTTCAGGGTTTCCGTTCAATATCTCTTGAGTGGAGTTACATATAGAAATGAAATTTTGTATACAGACACATCAAATGAAAATCTAGGTCAAGTTCATATTTGGGTCCGATCAAAAAAAATTTGACAGAGTTATGCCCCTTGCACTTTGAAAAATACCAAAATTTCAGGGTTTCCGTTCAATATCTCTTGAATGGAGTTACATATTGAAATGAAATTTTGTATACAGACACATCAAATGAAAGTCCAGGTCAAGTTCGTATTAAGGTCCAATCGAAAAAATTTTGACAGAGTTATGCCCCCTGCACTTTGAAAAATACCAAAATTTCAGGGTTTCTGTTCAATATCTCTTGAGTGGAGTTACATATTGAAATGAAATTTTGTATACAGACACATCAAATGAAAATCTAGGTCAAGTTCTTATTTGGGTCCAATCAACAAAATTTTGACAGAGTAATGCCCCTTGCACTTCGAAAAATACCCAAATTTCAGGGTTTCTGTTCAATATCTCTTGAGTTGAGTTACATATTGAAATGAAATTTTGTATACAGACACATCAAATGAAAATCTACTAGGTCAAGTTCATATTTAGGTCCGATGAACAAGATTTTGACAGAGTTATGCCCCTTGCACTTTGAAAAATACCAAAATTTCAGGGTTTCCGTTCAATATCTCTTGAGTGGAGTTACATATTGAAATGAAATTTTGTTTTCAGACACATCAAATAAAAATCTAGGTCAAGTTCATATTTGGATTCAATCAAAAATTTTTATGCCCCCCTTTGAAGAAGAGGGGACATATTGCTTTGCCGCTGTCTGACTTTCTGTCTATCGGTCCGTCGGTCGGTCGGTCGGTCCACAACATCAGTTTCCGTTCAATACCTCTGGAGTGGATTCACATATTGAAATGAAACTTTGTGTACAGACACATCAAATGAAAATCAAGTATAAAGTTGTGACGGACTTTAATCACAGAAGGGGTAGGGGGGCATTAATGTTTTACAAACATGACTTTTAACTTGTTTTTAAAAGTTAAATGTTTAAGTTTAAGAATAAAATAAAATGACATTAGATATTCTTGCTATTTTTACCAGTCAGGGGTGCTACTTCAACAAGTTATTAAAAAAATTACCTTTTCAAGTAAACTTTCTAATTCTGCCTTCTAAAATGATTACTCCTTACTTGCTATGTCCATGCAACATATTACTTCTACTAGTAATATACATATTACTTCTACTAGTGAAATCGTATTCTCTATATTACTTCTACTAGTATTAGTAATATACATAAAAAGTAGGGCATTGGATGGTTTGCAATGATGGTAGTATACGAATTTAAAGTTCTCAATCTTTTAATTCTAATTATAGGGCTACTCATATCAGTAATAATTGCTTCAGTAACAGAATATCAAGGTTAATACCATTCCTTAAAATTACTTGTTTAAGAATTAAGTAATATTTATTGAATGGGGCTTATCTTTAAAGGAAAGGAGTAAAGCTTTAAGCAATTATAGTAATTTATATTTAAATCTTATTTTGAAAAGGAAAGTCTGAATTTATAGGAAAAATTATTGCTATTGAATTGAAAATTCTATTTAAAAATCTACAAGGTTAGGCCATACAAAATTAATGTTTTGTTTGACGGGCACTTTTTGAGAAAAAAAAGTGAGGGAGGCAGGTTTTTTTTTTTTTTTTTTTTTTTTTTTTTTTTTTTTTACAAACGTGAAATTTGATCTTTTAACCAAATTTCTAATTCAAGTGTTTTGATGCTGAAAATACATTAAAACTTAGGTATAGTATGAAGTGGTGATGTTTAGTGCATTGATTAACAAGATAACCCAACGTCTTCCTGTAATATAGTAATTGCATTTCCAAATCTGAGGTTTGCTAGATATTCTGTGATTTGGTCACACTTCTTATATTATCATATGACGATGTCCTATGACAGACCAGTATGAAGCTATAGACTTAATACATGTATGTTGCATAGCTGTCAACTGACCCGATTTCCGCGGGTCAGTCCCGCTTTTTTACCCTTTGACCCGATTATTTTTTATCACCCGCGCGGGTCATGTCTTTCACCCGATTTTTCGTTGCTGACCCGGGAATCACCCGATTCCGATTTGGTTCCGTCTATTACTTGGGACTTTAAATTTCCAGCTGTGACTTCAATAAACACACCTGCATTTACAGGTAAATTGGGCTGTTTGTTAAGTGATATGGGAAGTAATTAGCCACTGTCATGTTGTTTTAACGACCTGGGCTTGGATTATTAATTAGGAATGTCCATGGAAAGACGATTGTAAACACGGAGATTTATGCAGACGAAAAGGGACAAATGTTTTTATAGTGTTTAAAACAATTGAAGCAGTGAAATGTAGAGTTTATTTCACACAAAACCTTCATCATGGTATAGCAATGACTAAATAAAAATATATCTAGCTTAGCAAATTCAACTGTGAACCTTCAGACATTGATTAATAAGTCCTAAAATTTTACACGTGCTACATTATCATGATTATCAGTATTACAATTTAAAAAAATGCTTTACATGTCTTCCAATAAAATGAACTTTATTGACCTGTATTATTTTTTTTTGGGGGGGGGTGTTAAATTTTATTCATAATGACACAAGCAAAAGGTTGCGATTTTGTTTCGCGCGCTATGACCCTCTTTTTCATTTCCCAAAGAGGGTCATTGACCCTCTTTTGTCTGAAAAAAGTTGACAGGTATGATGTTGTACATCTAAATTATGCATAAAAAAGAACACCAATCTCTAACTGTTGCCCTGTGTAAGGTTAAAACTTCAAATGACGTTAACATTTTGTGAACTACTTCTTTTATGTGCAACTAAGTGAGTGAAAATCGTAATTGTTGCACAGTGCTTAGACCGAAAATTTGACCCTTGGCGTCGGCAAAAGAGTAGGAAAAATACAAAGAAACATGTCCAGGGATAGGGTAGGCCCATTCTGATAGAAAATTGCCCATAAAATCGGCAACTCGCTGCGCCCTGGTGCCATGATTCTACGGCGTCCATTTTTGGTTTTTAAATCAAAAAGTTCTGTTCTCGTATTTACGTTGTAACGTAGGTCTACACCAGGAGCAGTAATACAGAGATCGCAGCTTTTTGTACATGGCCAGTCAGTCAGAAGCACAAAATTCTTCTGTCCACTAACAATTAAAAGATTCTTTGCTATTTTGATACATTAGTGATTTTTCTCCGACATTCTTTTTTATCCCCGTTCTGCGCCTGAGATTTAAATCTCCAACGTCCACTTACGTATCTTATCTACGTACTTGTGTATGCGTTCGTCCGTAAAATTATCAAGTGGTCAGTCAATGGGTACAAATTTAAGTAAAAAAAATGTACTGTAAATTACTCATTAGAAACGGTAAAATTGAGAATATCGCGACAAAAAATGTGCTATCGTCTAATGTATTATACATACATGCATATGCAAAGCTTTTCGAAAATTGATCATTTTTGGAATGGCCCTTTCGTGAGGAAAGATGGCCCATTGTTTTTGAGAATGACCCATTGAAGTCCAAGTGGAAGGTGCCATAGTCCCATTGAGCAAGTTTGCCTTCCCGATCACTGCATGTCTGACAATTTAGTTTGAATTTTAACAACGATTACACAAGGGTACCCTGATCGATACGTCATCCCTTTTCACTGTCGGTCTGGAAATTTGAATTTCTATCCCGCGGAAATTTTGAAGTTTGCTAAGGGTTTAATTGGCCAGTTTATTCGTAGCGAAATTAGGATCGCGTAGTATTTCTGCCCCTCCACTCGATCCCGTCACCGGCGTTCCCGGCTGATCAATCTGACGTAAACTGTGAGTTCTAAACAAAAACGTTTTCAAATTTCTAATAAATTGAATAATTTAACTAATTAAGAAGTATATAATGCTCTTGCATATTATCACAACAGAGTACAGTATCATTTTACGTTACGTTACCTCGTCCATGATATGGAATATACGCGTGGTCGCGATTACCGTACAACCAACAATTGAATACGGTAGCTTGGGTAAATAATACTATTTTATATAAACAAGTATTGAGTTACAGCTTTACAATTTATATATTTAGTGAAGTAAAGAATATGTAAACAAACAATTTGTATTAGCACGGCGATGTTCAATTGACTACTTTAAAGTTATGGTAAAACACGCGATAAAAATCGGAAATGCGGCGGGTTTTTAGGCAATGCGGCGGTGCCCGTCAAACGAAACTTTAATTTTTTTTGGCCTTACAAACATACCAATTTGCAACTTTTTAAGTGAAATTCAGCTACAATTTGGACTATCTTTCTTAACTGAAACAGTTTCCTCTGAGAAAGTTATTTCCTTTTGAAAATAATGGAAGTGCTCTTACCTTCTACTGCTGTATTTTCTTATTTGCTATAGGAAATAAAACATTATTGAACTTTTTATGTGAAATCATGGGTACATTTGATATTAGTCAGATAATTACATGTCGAAGTAATTTTTTTGATTACTTGTTGAAGTAGCACCCTTGACTGTTTACAAGAAGTAATGATTTAATAGTAAAATATGTGATAAAAAAAACTGAATAAACATCAAGCTCCAAAATCTACATTGGACATTTTGGTTGGGCTAGAAATGAGGCATATCGGACGGATCAAAAGATGTCCAATGTTCCGATGAATTTGTCGGACACCGTAATGACCACATTTGCATTGTCGCTGCCTTCATAATTTGATAATAAGTATTTCAAATCAATAGAAAATGAGAAAATGAATGAAATTTGCACAGATCCTATTTGAAGCGTTGGTTGGTCGTAACTTGGTCATATAGAGCGTGAATAGATAGCAAGATGATCATGAAAAGGTCTTGGTTAAGATCAGCAAACATTGAATCTGTAGTAGATAGATCGTGGTAAGAGCATACCTGGTAGAATAGATGGTAAAGATTTGGAACAAGGTGTAATTAAAGCGTATCTTATGCTTGAAGAGAGCGGGGTTTAGTTGAATGCCGATCAGACCAAGCTTAATCCACACTCTTTCCCGACCAAGCACCGACTATTTCACGACCACAAAGGGAGCGGGAAAGTTTTCCATATTTTTTCAACCGGTTGAAAGAATACGGGAAACTTCCCGACCTCTGAAACATGCCCACTCCAATACCAATCAATTTTGGACCCACATACACTGTACCAGACCAAGATATGACTAAGAGCCATTCACTCCCGACCTTGCAATTTTCGAGATCGGGAATAGACATAGGTACAGCTGGATTGCAGTGGAACGGGGGCTATAATGTAGGTGATTCATATCTCGAAAATTTCCCATTATCATTCCATTGTAATGGTTTATCCCAGTTAGGCCTCCATACTTGTTTCTCTGTGAAAATACTTGTAGACAATTTAGAAAATTAACCATTCTTTTAGAGATTTCTTCAATTGTATTAGGGAGCTTTTTAATTGTTTTAGAGAGCTCTTTAAAAGGGTCGTCTCCATTATGTCATAATTATCTAAAATGAGGCAATGAACAAATAAGGAAAGGGCACATGTATGTATAAATGTTATGAAACTTTTGCCAAGCTCCCATCTCTGCATTTTTAGTCCCCTACCGGCAACGCCGAAGGGGACTTAGTTTCCTCTCGGTCTGTCTGTCTGTCCGTCCGTCTGTCTGTCCCATTTTCAGTTTTCCGGACTTTTTTTCGCTGTTGTTGCATATATCTCAATGTGATACAGATCAAGTTTGAGTTTGCTTTTGATTGACCCAATTTTACAAAAGTTATGGCCCTTGGACTTAGCAAATTTTATGAAAATTTCAGTTTTTCTGACTTTTCTTAGGTTCTGTTGCAAATAATGCACTGATTTTTGGTAAATGAATACATCTAAGTGTGATACAGACCAACTCTGAGTTTGGTTTCCATTGACCTATTTTTACAAGAGTTATGGCCCTTGGACTTAGCAAATTTCATGAAATTTTCAGTTTTCCGGACTTTTTCATGCCTGTTATTGCAGATAATGAACTGATTTTTTGTATGTGAATACATTATAGTGTAATGCAGATCGATTTCGAGTTTAATTTAGATTGACTAATTTTCACAAGAGTTATGGCCCTTGGACTTAGCAAATTTCGTGAATTCAGTTTCCCAGACTTTTCTTGGCTGTTGTTGCAGATGATGGACTGATGAACAGAGATGCAAGACATAAATTTATGCCGCCGGTAGGGTACTTATATTGCACAGCGATCATTGCATTTTTTTTAAAACTAAATCCAAAATGAGTTTCTTGCTATAATTTATAGACCGGCGAACATGATTCATAATTCACTTGCCCACTTACATGTACAACTAATGATTTTGCCTGTGGGACCAATAAAACAGTTCTCCCCCGGGATTGGGCTGTGGAATTGGTCAGCCCCTCATATGAAAAAATGAGGAGCAACTACTGAACTAGATTGAGTAGAGGCAGAATTATTCTGTCTGATCTCGTACTTTCTGAGAGATCATTCATATCTACTTTACAGCTATTGAATTTTCTTTTTTTTCAGATATTTTTCTTTGCTGGAGGTTATGTTTTTTTCATCAAGCAGCTATTCAGAGATTATGAGGTAAATTAAATCTGAATATCACAGTATATTAAAGAATAGACAGAGAACAGGCCAAAATTTTATTCTTGAGTTGGTATTCAAAATACCAACTCATATAAGTTCATATAAAACTAGTTAGAGATCTGCCACTGTAAAAAACTATCGTAAGTCAATGTCAAGGTTACTTGGTCAAAAGTCATTATATCAAATGAAAGTTCTGGTCATGAGAAATCTATAAGTGAAATATCAAAGCCCTGCCTCTTATAATTTAAAAGTAGGTCAAAGGTCAATGTAAAGGTCACTTGGTCAAAAGTCATGATATCAAATTTGGTCATGAGGATTCTACATGTGAAATATCAAAGCCCTACCTTTTATAGTTTAAAAGTAGGTCAAATATCAGTGTCAAGGTGACTTGGTCAAAAGTCATGATATTAAATTCTGAAACTTGACTGTGCTAGTGTCTGTATACTCTGATAAATATAAACAATATTCAGACTTTTTAAAACTCTGAATATATACTTTATCGAAATTGATAAAGTACATTTGTACTTAACATGTTTATACATGTACACGTATCTAAAGTACTAACAGGTTCCTAAGAAAACGGAAATTTCCCTTTTATTTGTAAACGACAAGAATTAATTACAAGAAAATTTAAATGGTAATGCAGAAGGAAAAGCACTATTAAAAAAAGTACCTTTTTTAACCATATAAGACGTCATTTTCAGTGTACCCATATGAAAAAAAGCAATATTTTACGCCCAGAAATTGTCCAAGTCGGTTTTCTTAACAAGGGTCGAGTATATTAGAAAAAACGGCAATACAGGTAGATACTCACTGATCATTCAGGCATAAATCAATGTGTACAAGTATGATTATGGCTATTGCATTAATCAAACTTGACCAGTGTAGGTTTTAATGACTTACTGCATGGAAAATATGATTTACCGTGCTATTTTCATATGTGTAGAGGGGAAATGCCAAAATGATACCAAAATAAAATTTCATTTTCAAACAGTGCTCTAATAGTTGAATATTTCTCTCGATATTCGTATGTGTCTATCTTAAAAAGTTTTCACCTTAAATCCAAATTTCTGTTTTCTTAACTGGCTGTTAGTACTTTAGTCATTTTGTATTTGTATATATTTCATAATAGCATTGGTTTAAGATACGCACATAGGTTTGAACATTATAATTTTGGTGCACGCTTTAAACAATTCACCAATTTTAAAAGCGCCAATATTTCCAATGCCAGATTTTGACCGTATTAGCCCAAATTCGCTAAAATTACCTGACGCCAAAATAACCCGGTTTACAGTATTTTACATATACATGTACAATGTACTAGCTATTTGATTCCTATGATAATAATTCCTTGAATATTTTGTCACTGTTACAGGTACATCACACGGTCGTTCTACTGGTATTTTCCGTGACGTTTTCTCTATCCTGTACTATGTTTGAACTCATCATATTTGAGATACTGGGCGTCATGGAATCCAGGTATTTTGCTGATGTGTGATTTGTTAAAGTTTCCCATATTATAAAACATTCAATTCACCTCATTTGGGGAATTACTATCTGTCTGACATTGCACCTATTAACAAAATCATCGTTTGATGCACCATTCATTTTATAAAGAGATGAAAAAATGTGGGTGCCCTGGTGTAGTGGTAAAGGCATTGGGACAGTGAACGAAAGGCTGCTGGTTCGAGCCTCACTAGGACCACGGATCGGCCAATATATACTCTTCTATGTTCTGTGTTATGTAATAAAAAAATGTCCTTGTCAGTGTATTGTTTACATCTTTTTAGTGTTTAAAAAAAATTAAAAAGAAGAGAAAAAGAAAAGAAAAAATATGTCAACATGTGTGATATCACATATTAGATGATCCCTCAGTTTTCCTCCTCTTTCCCAGGTCCACGATAATTGAATATACATGTATTTTAAACTTGGAATCATTTAATAAAGGTAAATTGTCATAAGCACATGTATTTTTAAATGTAGATTTTGATAATTTCTTTTTATTTTAGTTCTCGTTATTTCCATTGGAAGCTTGGCCTGTATTCCATCCTGTTTGTTCTTATTGCCGTACTACCATTCTATATTGGTTACTTCATCATTGGAAATATCAGACTGGGTAAGATATGATATCATATTATATGTAATATACCTGATTGTCAATTCAATGTAAATATCAGATGTTTGAAGAAATGATTTTCCTGTTGATTCTGAGATATTGAGTACAGGATTATGTATAATTATTCCCCAAGTGAAATAATTATGTGCATATAGTTTTTATGTCCTTTGTAACGCAAGAGCAACTAGGGATCACTTTGTCTGTCTGCTTGCTCATCACTTCTTTTCTAACTTGTCCTCGAGATCTTCATAGGCTTCTCGTGATCCATTTTGAGGTGTTATGTTCCTCTATACTTCCGGTTCAAAACAGTAATTGACAATGTTGATAAGTGAAAAACTAACAACATGCTAGCAGTGCATAGATTCTCAAGCAAAATGAAACTAATGAGGCTTGCGACAGGCAATACTTATTTAATAGAGCATTTTTAGCTCACCTGAGCGAAGATCAAGTGATCTATTGTCATAGCATGCCCTCCGTCCGTCGTCCGGCGTTAACTTTTCGACATCTCCTCTGTAATCGCTGCACAGAATTTCACGAAACCTTACAGGAAACAAATACTCATGGACCTCTAACAAGTTTGTGTTTTTCGTGCCGATCGGTCAACAAATATGGCGGCTGAGGGCTCTGATTGGCTGACACATTTTCGACATCTCCTCTAGAACAGCAAAAACCTTTCAGGTAGCAAATACTCAAGGTCATCTACCAAGGTTGTGTTTTTCCTGCCGATTGGTCAACAAATATGGCCGCCGAGGGCTCTGAATGGCTACATATTTTCGACTTCTCCTCAGCAACTGCTGCACAGAATTTCAGGAAATCTTAGAGGAAGCAAGTACTCAAGGTCCTCTACCAAGTATGTGTTTTTTGTGCTGATCAGTCAACAAATGGCTCTGATTGGTTGACTCATTTTTGACGTCGCCAAAACTGATGCTCATAATTTCAAGAAACCTTAAAGGAAGCAAGCACTGAAGGGCCTCCACCGATTTGTCCACTACCATTCTTTTGTTTGCAACTCAGGTGAGCGATGTGGCCCCCTTTGGCCGCTTGTCTCTCTGTACAGTTTAAATGGGAGATAACTCTTTCTAATATAAAATACTTACTTTGCCTTACAGTACCACAAAAAAGACATTGGCGAGCCGGCTTGACAGCGGCTGTATGGTTTGTATTCTTGTACCTTTTCTGGAAGGTTGGAGATCCATTTCCGATACTCAGTCCTAAACATGGTAAGTCGTTATTATTTTCACTTTACATCTAACATGGTAAGTCGTTATTATTTTCACTTTACATCTAACATGGTAAGTCGTTATAACTCAGTCCTAAACATGGTATGTCGTTATTGCTCAGTCGTAAACATGGTAAGTCGTTATTACTCAGTCCTAAACATGTAAGTCGTTATTACTCAGTCCTAAACATGGTAAGTCGTTATTACTCAATCCTAAACATGGTATGTCGTTATTACTCAGTCCTAAACATGGTAAGTCGTTATTACTCAGTCCTAAATATGGTAAGTGGCTATTACTCAATCCTATACATGGTATGTCGTTATTACTCAGTCCTAAACATGGTATGTCGTTATTACTCAGTCCTAAACATGTAAGTCGTTATTACTCAGTCCTAAACATGGTAAGTCGTTATTACTCAATCCTAAACATGGTAAGTCGTTATTACTTAGTCCTAAATATGGTAAGTCGCTATTACTCAGTCCTAAACATGGCAAGTCGTTATTAATCAGTCCTAAACATGGTAAGTCGTTATTCCTCAGCCCTAAACATGGTAAGTCGTTATTATACCCCACACAAACGAAGTTAAGGGGGGTATATAGGAATCACCCTGTCCGTCTGTATGTCTGTATGTCTGTCTGTCTGTCTGTGTCTGTCCGTACGGTTAAGAAGTTTTGAAAGCAGATTTATTTTATACTAATAATGGTAGGCCTTCCATATTTCATATACACATTCACCATAAAGAGTACAACATTTTGGTACCATGACTTTTGACCCTGTGACCTTTTGACCTTGACCTTCACCCTACACAACATTTATGTTAAGAAGCTTTGAAAGCAGATTTCTTTTATACTATTAATGGTAGGCCTTTCATATTTCATACACACATTCACCATAAAGAGTACTACATTTTGGTACCATGAATTTTGACCCTGTGACCTTGTGACCTTGACCTTCACCCTATACAACATTTTATGTTAAGATGTTTTATAAGCAGATATCTTTTATACTATTAATGGTAGGCCTTTCATATTTCATACATACATTCACCATAAAGAGTTTGACCCTGTGACCATGACCTTTGCCGGTACAATGTTTTATGTTAAGATATTTTGAGAGCAGATTTCTTTTAAACTGTAAATGATAGGCCTCTCATATTTTTTACACACATTCACCACAAAGAGTGCTACAGTTTGGTATCATGACTTTTGACCGTCTGACCTTGACTTTGGGCTTATGTTAAAATTAGGACATGTTTAGAAATTTTGAAAGCAGATTTCTTTCATACTATAAATGGGAGGTCTTTCATATTTCATACAAACATTCACTACAAAGAGTACTACAGTTTGGTATCATGACTTGACCTTCTGATTTTGACCTTGACTTTGGACCTATGCTGCAGTTTAAGTGAAGAAGATTTGAAAGCAGATTTGTTGCATACTATAAATGGTAGGCTTTTCACATTGCATCATAAATGGTCCCATTTATAAAAAACGTCAGCCTCAAGCCGCAAAAGTTTGTCCCAGTGAGTAAATATATGAAAATTTCATGCATAATTCAATAGCACCAGGAAAGGATCCGTGAATCATTGTCCAAGCAAAAAGGTTTACTCTTATAAAAAACTGTGAAAGAAAGTACAAGAAAATAATTCTACTTATACCGTATTGTAATGTTTGAGTCACTATATTAGTCCTCAGCTACAGTATGAATCAGGGAAGATGTCTACCCAGTGCAGGAATTTAAAAATAAAGCATTTATTTCTTTACTTAAATTTGAGGAATAATAAAAAAATTTTTATAAGTACAATATTTACATTACTTGTAGATTCCCCATGTTAAACACCCACTAGGCAACTACATGAAGAATTTTAATAACTTGGGTTGCTATTGTGACGTCACGTTTAAGTTTTGCATGTAGGGAGAATTTACCAACGTTAGAATACATTTGACACTGTTACTGGCAAAATGTGCAATGTGCATGCAAATAAAAATGACTGATAATTAGAATAAATGTAAATATGTAATGACTGTCTTACTTTTTGTGTTCATGGGATAGTGTATAATTCTGGTTGGACAAGTGCAAATTTCCTCAGAACATGGAGGTGTAAGGATTTGCACATGACCTACCAGAATTGATATACCCATGAACATCAAAAGTAAGACAGTCATTTCTTAAATGAATTAACATAATGCATTAATTATAGCCCATGTATATATGCTATACACAAGTTTATTTTTATTTAATGATACAATATATTGTACACAGGTATATTTTCCATTGAGCAGTGTATAGGGAGGATAGGGGTTCTGGGAGTGACCTTGATGGCCGTTTTGTCGGGTTTCGGAGCTGTTAATTATCCTTACACCTCCATGTTCTACTTTATCAGGTAATATGTATATGACAGTGAAGAATTAGTTAATGATCCAAGTTGGTGCCTTTGAATTAGCAGTTAAAGTCTCAGAACAGTTATCATATACTCCCACTAGTATCATGGGTCATCTGACATAATGTGGTACCTTCTATGTTATGTTATAAATAGAAGATAAGAAAACTTTTTATACTGATAGTTGATTTTCCAGTAAGTTTATGAGGCAGTCAAACACCAGACATCACAAAATTGTGACGTCAAAATAAAAGGCATGACAACACATCAAGGTGCTTCATGATGGTACGATCAGATGTGATGTCACAATTTAAAAAGATGTGATGTCTGGTGTCTGTGTGTATAAAATCAAGGTTAGAAATACATGGTTATATCTTTTATCTGAAAAATAGACTATTTTAAAAGATGCAGAGAGTGACATTTGAGATATACATGTAAGTATGGAGGGTGGAAAACGGTGATACATTGAAATGTCTCTCTAAAGTGCAAGATGCGAAAAATCCTAGTGCACAGAGAACATACATGTACAAATGTACCTTCTCTTCCTGTGTTTCACAAAGTATAATATGTCTTATTTCAGAGCTGTTTCTGATGCAGATATACAGGGAGTAGAAAAACGTCTGATGCAGACCATGGATATGATCATAATGAAGAAGAAAAGGTAACCATGGTAACATCATTCAAACTTATCTAACGGTGGATCTGAAAAGAAGGGATTGACAAAAATGAATTTGCCTGAATTTAGGGATAATTTTTTGAAATCATGGACCCAGAACCCCCAAGTGGGCTTGACATACTATAAACATGGTTATTTTCAGGGAAATTTAAAAAAATGACAATTGCAACATTACGTGTGGGGGAATTTTGTCGAAATCAGTGGTAATCTCTTAAGTTTTTAATACTTGTTGTAATTTTCATGCAGAGGTTATTTTCACAATAATACAACTGCGAAAATTTCCATGTTTACGGTATACCCCTAAAGTGAAATAGACAAAGATGTCCAGTAACCAGCATGTATGTCATATTTGTAAGTGTCAATAATTAAGCTTAAAGTTAAAAAAAGGAAGACATACATGTACAAGGCCGGTAACTCCACTTAATGATTGGTTATGTTATAGGTGTAATACTGTGGAGATTGAAGACAAAAACGTTATTTTGCTTTGTTCTGCGTATAAACAACAAAGGAAAGATTTGCTAGATAGACTGTTGAGAAATGTCCGATTTTTACACATCTAGAAAAGGAGAGTAAAATGGGTTTTTTTTTATTTTCAGCAATGGTGAAAGTAATTTTCATAAATTGTTTAGGTCATTTTGTGCATGAAGTATTAAATGTAATAAGCTCCCTAGGAGTTCAATAACTCATACAGATTTAATTGTCTGAGAGAAATTACATGTATTGCTAGAAATAAATATTTATGTTGTTGTCTGCATGGTGACTTTGTATTGAAGTTGTAATGCAATAAATTTATTTGAATTTGTATTTTCTAGGGTTGCCCTTGCCAAGAGGGAGAGTTTAAAACAAGCCAGTATCAACCAATCACAAGGAGGAATATGGGGGATCTTCAAAAACGTACGACTGGCCGCACCAAGTACAGAAAGTATCCTTGCCAATCTGAATATGTTGTATACAATTAAAGTCTTGGTTTCTCAACCGTGTGGTCATTGATATGCATATATACCTGAGCGGCGTTGGCTTGGTAGGCGTAACTGTTTTGATGATAGCAGCGTTCACTTAAGGTATACAATGTATTCCTAGAGTCGGAAGCGGTGTGGGACATCAAACACACACCGATAGGTAAACTTGATTATGCTAAGGAGATACCCCAATATCACCCGTTTTAAGCCGTCAGTCAAAAATTGAGAAGGGAAATTGGGGATTGGGCCAATCAGATTGCCATTAGAGATGTTAAAGGGACGGTGTCCCTGAAAAATTTTAGAAATAATTTGGAATGCAAAATTTTTCTTTTCATATGAAAAAATACATTCTCATTTGTTTAAATTCAAATTTTCAGGTGAATCTTACGCATACATTCGCAGTTATAGACCTTTAAAAGCGTGATTTTGAATTAGGGGTGCGCAGCTCTAACTAATTTCACTGGCGCCACCTACAATGTATTGAGTTTTTACAATAGAAGTATACGGAGATTTATTTATTAAAGAATCGACAATATTAGGGTCGTTACTGCATATTTTCAAATAAAACTTTTTATGGCTCCTTTTTTCCTCTTTCTAGACCCTTTGGAATAAATTTTACGTTTTCGATAAAATTTATTTTCAGGGACACTGTATCTTTAACTTTAAGGCAGTCAGTGAGAAAATGACAGAAAATAACCTGTCTTTTGTAGTCCCCCACCCAACCATTAAACATATTTAAAGAGACCCTTCAGGGGATTATCATATCATGGTCACATTAGACAGGTGGTCTTCTAGTACAGGTTCATTAGTATGAAAACTGTTGACTTTGGAAATGAATGTGTCACATATGACATGAAGTCCTTTTTGAATACAATGGGTCACTACAATAAGGCAAGTTTAATAGTCAATTTTCCAGAACGTATTGTTGACCGTTTTAAACCTTGATTTTATATGCACAGACACCAGACATCACACCAGTTGGCAAAGTTTTGAATTATGACGTCATATTTGATCGCACTTACTTTATACGTTGTCATGTTTCCTATTATGACGTCACAATGTAAATATCCTGTCCGCCCACTGAATCTACCGCAAAATTAGCTATTGTATGTGCAATGCCTTTCTGGAATGTCAATTTCTGTAAACGTAGTTATTTATGCTGGGGAAAAATTTCATGACTTTGTTATTCAGACATTACGCTTAGGGAAAGTATTCGCAATATAAGCATCTCTACCTTTGTAAGAATGCAGCAGGGATATTTTTGTGTGGGGGAAATTTTTGCATAGTCTATTGATTTGTGAAATAAATGACAATTGCCCCAACACGAAAATTTCCACTGTTATAGTGGTCAGTTTTGGGGTCAAAATTTAGCTCCATTCCATTGAGAAGGTAAATACTTTTTCCCAAAAAATTTTCACAAGTGCTCATTTTAAGAAAGTTTATTACAATCTTGAAATCTGTATGCTTCAAATACATACATGTACATGTACACGGTCAAAATTTTAGTTAAAGATTGGCACATTTAAAATAATACGAGGAAAAGGCAACCTTGTCGAATACTAATTATCGAGGAAAATTGCTTTCAAATCATTTGTAAAAATAACAAAACTTAATATCTCATAAATAATACAGGTTATACAGTGTGTATTGGGATATTCTATAGTATTTGAATATTCTCCATGTTGACATGCATGCATTCAAGAACCTTAACTCTTATAAGATATTCCGTTACTCAAACAGGAAACTGATGCATATGAAGAGTTGAGCAGGCAGCTATTTTTAGAATCTGTTGATTTGCACAATGCCCAGGTTTGTGACAAGTTAAAACCATTTATTCTTTGTTACAATTATGATCAACTTTTAGTCATTTTAGTAAGAAATACATGTACTTTTGATGATTTTTGTGTCCCTATGAAGTATAGCAACATTTAAGGATCACTTTAGCTATGTCTGTCCTAGTTTCTGTCACACTTAAGGTGTCACACTCTGTATTGATTCCTAGGTGTCGCTTTGTTTCACAGGCAACATGTGCATTTCCTGTAATGCTGCAGCTATAATTCTAGTCCATATGATGTATTTGAAATTATTGTAAATTGAATAAAAGGCGTCACCTCAGTGGTCAAAACTATTGAAAACTTAAAAATAGCACATGAAATCAATGTATGATTCCCTGCTGTCCCGAGAAATTGATCTCTTTGTAAGACCATTGATTTTTATGCTCCTGGAATCAAAGATTCAGGGGGCATATAGTTTTTGGCCTGTTTGTCTGTGGCAAAAACTTTAATATTGGGCATAACTTTTGAAGGGGAAGTGATATGGCTCTGATATTTCACATGTGTTTTCATTGTGACAAGGCCTTTCCATTGATACCAACATTTTTTACCTTGTGACCTTGACCATTCACCTACTAAACAGAAAATGGTGATGGTACTAACAAGATGCCGACAGGAGCATTCATGTTTCACAAACACAGGTTTTTTTTCTTGATTTTTTCTTTCAGGAGAGAATAGCTTACTCAAAAACCTTTAAAGGGAAATATTTTAATTTTCTGGGATATTTCTTCTCCATATACTGTGTATGGAAAATATTCATAGTAAGTAATTCACATTAATTGGATTTTTAATTAATTGTGTTTATATTCTGTAATTTTATTAGTCAATTTGTAGGATGCAACATTTTGGGATAATTCTAGAGCACAAACATAATTTTTTCTTACCTTGCTACAATTTGTCAGAAAAACTTAATTTGGACCAATAAAATAATAATTTACTGGCTGCAGACATCATGTTAGAAGCTATTTATTCTCAATAATGTTAAATGCTTAGACTTCATGCATACCCCTTCAGCGTATATTTAGAAATGAGCTCGCTGAAGTATAAATCTAGACAACAACATGCAGATTCTTAATATGAACATACTTTCTCTAAAAAGATAACTTTACTTCTTGTTTTAAAACAGATATTTCTCTTTTGTTACTGAATTGTTCAAAACATCATTTATTTGAATACAAATGTATGTAATCCAATGTGATCCATTTATATGTAAGTGAACAAAGTTTCATATAAGGCAATGTTTTTACACCTTGAACTTTTATCTTATTGTAGTCAACAGTGAACATAATATTTGACCGTGTGGGAAAAGTGGACCCTGTCACAAGAGGAATAGAAATAGCCGTTAATTACCTCGGGATTCAGTTTGACGTTTTATTCTGGTCTCAGCAGATCTCGTTTTACTTAATAGGAATCATCATTATAACCTCTGTTAGGGGTCTGTTGTTAACACTAGCCAAGGTAAAGTAACTTATCTGTTAACACTAGCCCAGGTATAATTACTTATCTCTTAACACTAGCCAAGGTATAGTGACTTATCTGTTAACACTAGCCAAGGTATAATGACCTATCTATTAATGCTAGCCAAGGTATAGTGACTTATCTGTTAACACTAGCCAAGGTATAGTAACTTATCTGTTAACACTAGCCAAGGTATAGTGACTTATCTGTTAACACTAGCCAGGGTATAGTGACTTATCTGTTAACACAAGCCAAGGTATAGTAACTTATCTGTTAACACTAGCCAAGGTATAGTAACTTATCTGTTAACACTAGCCAAGTTATAGTTACTTATCTGTTAACACTAGCCAAGGTGTAGTAACTTATCTGTTAACACTAGCCAGGGTATAGTGACTTATCTGTTAACACAAGCCAAGGTATAGTGACTTATCTGTTAACGCTAGACAAGGTATAGTAACTTATCTGTTAACACTAGCCAAGGTATAGTAACTTATCTGTTAACACTAGCCAAGGTATAGTGACTTACCTGTTATCACTAGCCAGGTATAGTAACTATCTGTTAACACTAGCCAAGATATAGTGACTTATCTGTTAACACTAGCCAAGGTATAGTGACTTATCTGTTAACACTAGCCAAGGTATAGTAACTTATCTGTAAACGCTAGCCAAAGTATAGTAACTTATCTGTTAACACTAGCCAGGGTATAGTGACTTATCTATTAACACAAGCCAAGGTATAGTAACTTATCTGTTAACACTAGCCAAGGTATAGTAACTTATCTGTTAACACTAACCAAGTTATAGTAACTTATCTGTTAACACTAGCCAAGGTGTAGTGACTTATCTGTTAACACTAGCCAGGTATAGTAACTGATCTGTTAACACTAGCCAAGGTATAGTAACTAATCTGTTAACACTAGCCAAGGTATAGTAACTTATCTGTTAACACTAGCCAAGGTATAGTAACTTATCTGTTAACACTAGCCAAGGTATAGTGACTTATCTGTTAACACTAGCCAGGGTATAGTGACTTATCTGTTAACACAAGCCAAGGTATAGTAACTTATCTGTTAACACTAGCCAAGGTATAGTAACTTATCTGTTAACACTAGCCAAGTTATAGTAACTTATCTGTTAACACTAGCCAAGGTGTAGTAACTTATCTGTTAACACTAGCCAGGGTATAGTGACTTATCTGTTAACACAAGCCAAGGTATAGTAACTTATCTGTTAACGCTAGCCAAGGTATAGTAACTTATCTGTTAACACTAGCCAAGGTATAGTGACTTACCTGTTATCACTAGCCAGGTATAGTAACTATCTGTTAACACTAGCCAAGATATAGTGACTTATCTGTTAACACTAGCCAAGGTATAGTAACTATCTGTTAACACTAGCCAAGGTATAGTGACTTATCTGTTAACACTAGCCAAGGTATAGTAACTTATCTGTAAATGCTAGCCAAGGTATAGTAACTTATCTGTTAACACTAGCCAGGGTATAGTGACTTATCTGTTAACACAAGCCAAGGTATAGTAACTTATCTGTTAACACTAGCCAAGGTATAGTAACTTATCTGTTAACACTAGCCAAGTTATAGTAACTTATCTGTTAACACTAGCCAAGGTGTAGTGACTTATCTGTTAACACTAGCCAGGTATAGTAACTGATCTGTTAACACTAGCCAAGGTATAGTAACTAATCTGTTAACACTAGCCAAGGTATAGTAACTTATCTGTTAACACTAGCCAAGTTATAGTAACTTACCTGTTAACACTAGCCAAGGTGTAGTGACTTATCTGTTAACACTAGCCAGGTATAGTGACTTATCTGTTAACACCAGCCAAGGTATAGTAACTTATCTGTTAACGCTAGCCAAGGTATAGTGACTTATCTGTTAACACTAGCCAAGGTATAGTAACTTATCTGTTAACTAGCCCAGGTATAGTAACTTATCTGTTAACACTAGCCAATGTATAGTAACTTATCTGTTAACACTAGCCAAGGTAAAGTAACTTATCTGTTAACTAGCCCAGGTATAGTAACTTATCTGTTAACACTAGCCAAGGTATAGTAACTTATCTGTTAACACTAGCCAAGGTATAGTGACTTATCTGTTAACACTAGCCAAGGAATAATGACTTACATGTATCTGTTAACACTAGCCAAGGTATAGTAACTTATCTGATAGAAATCATTATAACCTCTGTGAAGGGTCTTTTGTGAATGCTTTGGCTTACAATACCAAAAAATAAAAATACAATTTACAAACTGTCTTAAGCTACAGTCTTTGTAATTTAATCTTTGATGTTTTTTTTTTCAGTTTTTCTATGCAATAGCAAGCTCTAAGTCATCAAATGCCATTGTCCTGTGTTTAGCTCAGATAATGGTAAGTACTACTGCATTCAACTAACTTAAAAATATATGTTTTTTGGTACACTACTGACAAGTTAATTAAGTTCTGCAAACATTTTTTTTTATGCCCCCGGAATCAAAGATTCAGGGGCATATAGTTTTTGGCCTGTCCGTCTGTTTGTCTGTTTATCTGTTTGTCTGTTTGTCTGTTTGTCTGTCTGTTTGTCCGAAAAACTTTAACATTGGACATAACTTTTGAATGGGGAGTGATAGGGCTTTCATATTTCACATGTGTATTCCTTGTGACAAGACCTTTCCATTGATACCAAAATTTTTGACCTCGTGACCTTGACCTTGACCTTTGACCTACTTTTCAAAAACTTTAACATTGGGCATTACTTTTGAATGGGAAGTGATAGGGCTTTCATAGTTCACATGTGTATTTCTTGTGACAAGACCTTTCCATTGATACCAAAATTTTTGACCTCGTGACCTTGACCTTTGACCTTTTAACCCAGTGACCTCACATACATGTACTTAACAGAAAATAGTGTTCATACTAACAAAGATGCCACCGGGGGCATTCGTGTTTCACAAACACATGCTTTATTTTTTGAGCGAATAGCTCTAAGTGATTGCCTGATTAGTTTCACGCATGAGGGCCCCAATGCCGTACATGTATAATTTGAAACACGAACCAATCAAATCACAGGGTTTCAGCATCGTGACGTATGGATATTCTAATCTTCTTCCGCCGGATAAAGTGAAAGAAAGGAGGAGATCTCCAACAACACCTAGTTGCAGCATCAAACACACATGACTACACATAAACCAAGGGCCGATGCTGCTTCTGTGTATAAACGATGTAACTCTGTTTACTTTACAATCAAGCTGTTTTGTTACGTAGTAGCGCATGGTTATGTAATGAGATGAACACTAACTGCTTTAAACACGATAAATATAACATGTTACAGTGTACATCCGTGGATACGCGTTTATTTCATTGTCGGGGGAGGGTCATTGAAAGCATAACGGGTCGTTGACAAGGAAGGTAAAATTATGTATACACTGTACAACCTACCTTATGTATGTTTCATAACTAATTTTAAGTAGCTGTACTGATCCAATTCCCTGTCCTTTTTCTGTTGGACCGAAAAGTGAACATGTTTGTATGTATACGTACATCCCTAGTGTGAAGTAAGAGAACCCGAGAGAGGGGTATACAACTACATGTATATGCATCAAGCTATTTTTACGGGAGATGTTTTATTGTTGTTCAAGTTTTAGAAAATCCGACGTTAAATTTTTTTAAGAAAAATTGTACATTATTACGTACAGTCGCACACCATATCGTTTTCAAGAAACTTTGCAGAAAAAAGCCGTGGAAGAAAATCAATATATACATGCACGTATAATCGAAAACTTATCGACTCGCGCCGCGCACGCTGCTTTGAAATATAGAACTGTTCTTACAGAATACTGAATTTAGCACTATTCATTCTTTATTTGTTAATTTTTTTTCAGCTTGTTATACCCTCGTTAATTTTCATGTCATTTTCAGAATGTAAATGTAAAACAAAGATATTAGAACCATATTAGTTGTATGCACCGTCCCGTTTCCCCTTTCTAAATTTCGATCTAAGTCTAAAAATAATCGAGAAGTATTAGTTGTTTATGTATCAAAAAGTTCTTTCTCAAATAAATCCTTGCAACGAGCAAACTTTTTTATTTGTAGATGATAATTACCACTTCCCCACGACATGCGTAGACTATTAAAATTTACATAATAAATGTCGCCAGTTTCGTACATTCCAAACAGCAAGAATACGTATGGGGTTTGAGGTTAGATTGGAAAATGTTAAGAAACGAAAAACTCTAATAACACTAAGGAACAAGAAACTATACTTACCTTCCCTACCCCCTAAGTCAACCCACTTGTATTAACGCTTTTGAACATGCTAGTTCGAGGACGGTAATCTTTTAATTCTAATGACATCATTATGCATAAACTTGTCTACGAAGTAAAGTTTGATGACATACAGCATAAATGATGCATATTCTGATATTTAGCTATTCGCTCTCAGTACCTTCAGTGCTTTGATTTTTTTTTGCTGGAGGAAAAAGGGGTAGGTTCACGAACTCCCAAAATGGGCCCTAAATTTTTCCGAAAAATAATTTTATGAAAATTATGATTCAGCATCTATTATATTAATCTCAAATACCTGCCAAAATAGATAGTAAATATTTGTCCCCCGCTTTCGCGAAAGCGCGGGGACATTAAAACTGGTTCGTCCGTCCGTCCGTCCGTCTGTCCGTCAGTCACAAAAACTTTAACCTTGTGCATAACTTTTGAATGGTAATTGATAGGGCTTTGATATTTCACATGTGTATTCCTTGTGACAAGACCTTTCCATGGATACCAAAATTTTTGACCTTGTGACCTTGACCTTGGACTTTGACCTACTTATTAAAAACTTTAACCTTGACCATAACTTTTGAATCTAAAGTGATAGGGCTTTGATATTTCACATGTGTATTCCTTGTGACAAGACCTTTCCATGGATACCAAAATTTTTGACCTTGTGACCTTGACTTTGTACTTTGACCTTCTTATTAAAAACTTTAACCTTGACCATAACTTTTGAATGGAAAGTGATAGGGCTTTGATATTTCACATGTGTATTCCTTGTGACAAGACCTTTGCATGGATACCAAGATTTTTGACCTTGTGACCTTGACCTTTGATTTCGACCTACTTATTAAAAACTTTAACCTCGACCATAACTTTTGAATGGAAAGTGAT
The DNA here is from genome assembly GCA_028142955.1 of Pinctada fucata. NCBI lineage: Eukaryota > Metazoa > Mollusca > Bivalvia > Pterioida > Pteriidae > Pinctada > Pinctada fucata. The sequence continues at coordinate 27,642,988 of AP027110.1, read as the reverse complement.
AGGGCTTTGATATTTCACATGTGAATTCCTTGTGACAAGACCTTTCCATGGATACCTTTTTTTTTTGACCTTGTGACCTTGACCTTGGACTTTGACCTACTTATTAAAAACTTTAACCTTGACCATAACTTTTGAATGGAAAGTGATAGGGCTTTGATATTTCACATGTGTATTCCTTGTGACAAGACCTTTGCATGGATACCAAAATTTTTGACCTTGTGACCTTGACCTTTGATTTCGACCTTCTTTTCAAAAAACTATAACCTTGTCCATAACTTTTTAATGGAAAATGATAGGGCTTTCACATTTCACATGTGTATTCCTTGTGATGAGACCTTTCTGTTGGTAACAGCATTCTGACCTTGTGACTTTGTCCATGGAGGTTGACCCACATTTAAAAACTTCAACCTCGACCATAAGTTTTTGATAATAATTTAAATCATAGGTCTTAAATATTTCAGATGTGCATACCTTTTCATAAGCCCTGTCCCTTGGAAACAAAACAAAAGTTTGGACCTTTTGACCTTTTCTTGGAGTTAATCTTTCATATTTAGAATGTTGATAATGTATGAGATATATTATTAAAACTTAAGAACGGGGGGATGTCTGTAAGCATTTCTTTAAAGACAAACACCCAAAAGCGGGGGACCACAATTCCTTGAATTTGATTTTTTTCATTGTCAAAACGTCACGTGCGTTAGTTATGACGTCACATTTTGACGTCATTTGCTCTGCATTACGGAAAATGAGGGAAACTCGCCATATTTTTGGCATAAATCTTTAAAATTAGTATAGACGCCACCCTCGCCCAAAATAAATTTTAAGTAGATCGAAAGATAAATTGGAAATCTAACTTTTTATATGAAAATTATTTCGGATTAGGGCTGGCACCTTACTTATTTTCATAAATTTTGACCAGAATTTTGCCAATTTTTTACGATTTTTCAGCATTTTACAACTTTAAGCCAATTTAGGAGCCATGTCTTTCGGTGTACTGCACGAAAATTACTATATTTATTTGGTATTTCAAACAATCTTACATTTTTCTTCCTTAATACGAAATACAATCGAAATCTAAAGCATTCTATAATTAGGGCCGATTTTCCATGTTACCGAACCTGCTCCTTTGTGATTATAATATCAGTACATTACACATGGAGGAGCCTCTCTGTAGTTGTTAGAATGTAGCACGGTTATTTTCACTCCCAGAAGTCCCTTGTTTCAGAAAATACTCAAAATTACATTAACACCAAGACTTCCACCTGAACAGTTTCTGTATATTGCCTATCATTACTATCAGTTCAATCCCGGCTCTAGGTATATTATTTTCTTTTCATCCAGCTTGATTATGATTGGATGTCAGATACGGCTCAAATGGGAAATAACTCTGTTTTTCACAAAGACTCAATAAGAAATATAGAGTCAAAAGTTTGGTCTTGGTGTCTATAATGCAAGTCCATAGTGTAAATACAAAAATGATCTATCTGCTGGATTGCTAAATGCCCAATATCTCACCTGCTGGCAGACTGTTCAACAATGCTTTCAGGTTCAATTTTTTTATTTGTAAATGTGTCAATAAGTGTGATTTCAGACATTTTGTACATTCTCTCAATACTTACTTCATATACATTGTTTTTTTTTCTTTGAACACTACAAACTTTGACTATCTTTTTCATTGTATCATAATGTACATGTATAACAAACTCAGCTTGACTCTGAGCGCCTGCCTTCAGGTTCGTAGGATTTCTACTTCTCCAGCCACATAACGACAAAACAGAAAAAATGAAACAATGAAGATAATTACGGTTTTCATTCTCTATTACCTTACAAAGAGTTATGACAATAAGAATATAATGAAATCCTACCTCAAGTCCATAGCTAAACAACCAAAATATCCCTTAATTACACAGCCAATTGTGCCTCATGTGAAATTCATGTGAAATTTACATAGTTCACATGAAATTTATGTGAAATGAGCACGAACATGAAATTTACATGAAATTTTTCACATGAAATTCATGTGAAGATTTTTACATGGATGTTATGTGAATTCAGTTACCTTTGGTGGTCACTTAGAAAAAATTCATGTGAAGGAAATTTATGTGAAATTCATGTGAAATTTTTTTTACATAAATCTTATGTGAAATTTATATGAACTTTCATGTGAAATTTACATGATGCTTATTTCATATGAATTTCATGTGAGGCACAATCGAAAGTGAAGTAACAAGTCAAGAATTGACTCACAGTAGCATTGAAGAGTTGGCCGACTAAAATTTGACTAAAATTTGACAATGTGGCAGAGACAAACATGCCTTTTATTACAAAAATAACCACATGACATCTCTAAAATTAGAACAGTGAAGGCATTTAAACTTCTATCAAGAGATATACACGATAAGATATGTGAAATATCAACGTAGGTGAAGAATATAAACTGCTATGAGAATATTTTCATTTAGAATCATAGTCAAAGATAAAGTGTTCCTGTATTACATATATTATTTCAGGGCATGTATTTTGTATCATGATGTACATGTATCATTTCAGAGCATGTATTTTGTATCATGATGTACATGTATCATTTCAGGGCATGTATTTTGTATCATGATGTACATGTATCATTTCAGGGCATGTATTTTGTATCATGATGTACATGTATCATTTCAGGGCATGTATTTTGTATCATGATGTACATGTATCATTTCAGGGCATGTATTTTGTATCATGATGTACATGTATCATTTCAGGGCATGTATTTTGTATCATGACGTACATGTATCATTTCAGGGCATGTATTTTGTATCATGATGTACATGTATCATTTCAGGGCATGTATTTTGTATCATGATGTACATATATCATTTCAGGGCATGTATTTTGTATCATGATGTACATATATCATTTCAAGGCATGTATTTTGTATCATGATGTACATATATCATTTCAGGGCATGTATTTTGTATCATGATGTACATGTATCATTTCAGGGCATGTATTTTGTATCATGATGTACATATATCATTTCAGGGCATGTATTTTGTATCATGATGTACATGTATCATTTCAGGGCATATATTTTGTATAATGATGTACATATATCATTTCAGGGCATGTATTTTGTATCATGATGTACATGTATCATTTCAGGGCATGTATTTTGTATCATCAGTTCTTTTAATGAGGATGAATATGCCACAAGAATATAGGTAAGATCAAAGGACAGTTTTTACATTACTGCAGTAGACTTGAATTTTATACAGTTCAAGACTCAACAACACAAGTTTTCACTGTTACGTCGTTTCAGATTTATGACGTCATAGAAAGAAATAATGTCAAAACTTGTGATCTTGGCGTGTCTAAAACGCAAGTCTGGCGGTAATATGAAAATAGTCTATTGAAAAATGTTTAGATATATTTCATGGGAAGATCTAGAAAATTTTTCAAGAGGAGGGAAAGGGGGGGGGGGGGGCTTAGCCTAATCTTTTGAACAAAATTGTATGTATATATTTTTTATTTGTCAAATATATAATAATTACAAGTTGAAGCATTTATAATTACATGTATATGTATCATAATATATCTTTGAAATTTTAAAACATTACAAATTACTATAGATGTAATTTGAATACTGTATGAGTATATAACAAAACCTTGGTATCTTAATAAATTCCACTTTCTGATAAGTATGGATTGATTGGATTCACTATTAGTATTAGAACAAAGTTTTGTTAATTCCTGTTTCCATCAGTATCTGATAAAGACTAATTGATGTCATCAAATTCTATGAAAATCTTCAGTAAACTTTGGTAAATTATGGTACAAAATTGATTTTACCATTTTCATAACGTCATAATGGTTTTACATTAGATACTGTCTCAAATGGGAAATAACTCTGTATTCTGACAAGACTTGGTGACCGCAACTGATAAAATGTTTCTCAAATACTATTGTTATTTATTTCAGAATGATTATCACAGAGGTGCTAGGAGAACTACAGTTTAACTTTTACCATAGATGGTTTGATGTGATATTCCTGATTAGTGCTTTATCTAGTATAGGATTTCTATATATAGCGCATAAACATCCGCAGGAGAAAAGTGTTACAGGATACTGAGTGTTAATTATAAACTATGGAAATTCATCCTTCATTAAAGTCTGACGAACCGACCTCATGAAGTCAGAAATATTTTTACAGGACAATCGGTCTGGTGATGTACAATATTTTACCATACTAAAAGGAAATGTGCTGGACCAAAAAATTGAAGTGGAAGTTTATGCAGGAATCATACTTTTACCGACATCGAAATGACAGACTTTGCAACGTGTGGACAATGCCAACAAAACCTTTAAAATGATGTCATTTATTGATTGCATAGCGACATCACAGTCATACTTTATTTTACAACATTTCAGGATTTATGAATGAAATGACATAGTTTGTCAATTTTTGTAAAAAGGTAGTTTATTATTGTTCAGCTTCCATGTCATATTTTAACTACTTGTAAGGTTGTTATATTTTCCAAATTTGGAAGATTTTTGGTAGCAAAACCAAATCACTAAAACTGACGCTACATGAGATTTTTTATAAAGATTTCTATTAAAAAATTTTGTCATTTTGTAGATTGCTGTTTTGATATACATGTATCTATGTTTTTTAAACAAATAAGAGACTATCAGAGTTCATGAAAAGTATCCGTTTGATCGGATTTGCCAATAAATAAATGTTTGGTCCGATAAAAGCTTACTTTATATCTCTTATTTTAACCAATAAAAATCCCCAAATGTCCAATATTTAATTTGAAGATTTCATTAACTCTAGACTATATTAAAATATTTGCTTAACAAGCATGTATTTACATTTTGGTCAGCCATATTCTATGTTTAAAAATGAATCAATTTTTTCGGATAAAACATAGAACCATTCTCTATATCTTATAAGTTTGGTAAAAAAAACAAATGTTTCTCTCCCTACTTATCAAGGGCTTTCAAATCAGCTCATTGCAAATTTCTGCAAAATTCCATACACTGGCACAGGTATAGAATGGCATACTTCCATTTGCAAGATACATGTAATTGATGAGATATTGTTATGTCACTTGCAAGGTACACGTAAGATGATAAAGTATAGGGAGAAATTTTATTTCTGTTATTAAATAAATGATAACCCTGAAATATTTTTGTTTTGTTGATATGATGTTCACATTACAGAAGAAAGGAGGGGATCTCCAAAAAAGACTTGGTAGCACCAACATCAAACACATTAAAACACCCCAAGTGAAAACACAGAGAGGACATGCATGTGACGGACGCACAAGGAACAGCAAACATGACATCAAACACATTAACCAACGAGACCCAAGTAACCACACTACCTGGACACTCAATAAAAAAGCCGGTATACATAGAATAATTCTTAAATGTGTTATTACATGGATTTACAGGCTTCACCATGTCTGTCCATCTGTCCGTCTAAAGCAACAAATTTTGTTACACTTAGTAGAGAATGAAGTAAGAATATCAATGCAGAAAAAGGACCTCTAATGGGATTGACATTGAAATTTCAAAATTCAATGTCATATGTAAGGAAAGGGATTATTTCTGGATATTTCAAAGGACTAGGTGTGCTAACCCCTCGTATGAATTTGATGAAAAATGCTTTTGATAAACGAATTATCACTTTGCAATGTTGAATGTTTGAAAAAAATATTGTGTCATCATTTTGAGCCCTCGTAACATTACTTACGTAATGTATGACGTCATGTCATGACGTCATTTACCCTGAATGACGCAAAACAAAGGAAAATCATCATTTTTTTTTTTAAACTTTATTTATTTTACAACGTTTAACAAACAAGTTACACAACTTATATAAATGTCTCACGTTGGCTCAGATGTTGGCGTGAGGGGGTCCATGGAGCAGGAGGAAACCGGAGTACCCGGAGAAAAAACCCCTGCAGAGGCCTGGGTGGGGGACCACCTACCCTCCCACATAAGACCCATTGCCGAATCTGAGATTCGATCCCGGGACCTTAGAGGTGAGAAGCGAGCGCGCTACCACTGCGCTAATCATCATATTTTACACACAAATCTTCAAAATTCATCTACGCTCCAGGCGTCGCCCATGATTTTTTTTTATTTTTCGTGCAAAAAAAGGCCGATCTGAAATCCATCGATTGGTACAAAAATATTCATGGGCAAGGCCTGGAGTGCTCCTTGATTTCATGATTTTGTATCGAAATTTCGCTCATATTATTGATATTTTCAATGATTCAACGTTTTTAGACGTTTTGAGCGACGTATTATTCAGTAAAGGACAGTGAAATCAAAACAGGCTTTCCTGATTTGAATTCACCATGATACATTTGACATTTTATAAACTAGAATATAATGGATATATGCACAACTTTGAAAATAGGACCAAAATGGCAGGTCACCGCACTTACTCCTTTCTCACAGAAATTGTACATGCAAAATGGACCCGATCATGTTTCAAGATTAACAGGTTTGGGCCAAACTTGGCGTATTTGGGAAACAATTTCTGCACCCTACCTTAAGATAATTTTCTTGCGCTCATTGATGAAACTTAATACATTCAATTGCCATGCCCTAATATGGAGCCATATTGGTTTTGGGGTCAAAAGGTCATAGATCAAACTTTGTATTTATGGAAGGAAGGTTTTCAGCACCTATCAAGTTTTCCACAAATGTTCCTTATACAGAAAGGATGAACCCTATTGATTTCAAAAGTCAAGGTCACTGTTGACTTAGTCTCAAATAAAAAGCTATTGCACTGCACAGAAGATGAAACATTAGCATTGGCTAGCCAAATCTTCCACAAACTTTGCTTAAAGTGAGAGGAATTCAAGGTCAAAGGTCATGGTCACTGTTGATTAGGACTTACAAAACCTAAAAAAAAAAAGTACATGTCTCTTGGGTCAAGGTCATGATACTCCCGCTTTTGCGAAAGCGCGGGGATGTCTGTCCGTCTATCAGTCACAACATAACTTTTGCAAACATAACATAACCCTCGGCGTCTCAAAATTTTGCAAAACCCTCAGCGAGCCTCGAGTTTTACATGATTTTGAGACCCCTCTTGTGGAACCGATGTATCTTTCATAGAAGACCATGAAAAAGTCTTATACGCTCACATAGCTGTATCTCATGGGCCTTCTCTGTAACACATACGCGGGTACGAGAGAAATGCATAGTCTTTTAAAAGATGGGCCATACTTCATGGTCAAGGTCAAGACTTTTGTCTCGATCATTGCACATTTGAATTATCTTAGCTATGTCTGAAAAAAAATTTAAAGGTTAACTAAAGATTTTGTTAAAAAGTTCACTTCTAAAAATGAGAACCGTCACCAAGCCCAAGTGGTCAAGCTAAAAATACATCGGCAAAGCCTGGGCAAAATTAAATTGAAGCTTTTAATGATACAAGGAAAATGAAGACCACATACATTCTCTAAGGTGATGGCGGGTATTCCTTGGTAACATTGATTTAGACCGAATGTAAACGGGAATTTGCCTCTGGCAGCTCGACAAAAGACAGGTCTTCATCACAGGGATTTATCCCGTTTTTAGCTCTACTGGTCTATGACCAGTCGAGCTTAAATGTGATCGCCCTGTATCCGACGTCAGTCCGTCCGTATATCGTTACATGCATGGTAGTAACTGCGGACTTGAAAAAGAAAATTAGAACTAAATAAAAGTATAATATATCCGATGTGCAATAGGACATTTTTCCATGCCTGGTAAGGTACTATAAACTATATATTTTCTGAAAGATTATAATGCCCACTGCTCAGAAATAATTATTTTGGGGCCGATAAAATAAAGGGGAACAACTGATGAAGCATTTAAATTGTCTATTTTCTCTATAAAACATATGCAAAATAACAAAGTTGTACAACAGTTTTTCCCCTTTGACTTTTAAGACCTAGGAGTCTTATTTGTACTCAGGACATCATTACCTTTCAGAAAATATATAGTTTATCTATAGTAACAATGGAGATGATTAAAACAATATGTAAAATGACTCAATTGTACAACGGATACCTTAAGAAGAAAAATGGATGCTTTAGCGTACATGTACAATCATACATGGTAGCTACGCCACTGGTTTATATCTCACGTGCAATAATCTACACGTGTACGCAACATTTCAACAACAATTCGCTATGATACTAGATAAGACACCTCAACAGCCGGAAATGTAATTATGTTGAACATTATCCAAATCGTGTCATATAGATCTATGTAAACCATCTACTACATGCCCAACTGCTATCTACATCCTGTCTCCCGTGTGCAGGTCACCTCGATCTAACAAGTATCTAAGGTATGAGGTTTCATGCTATTTTGCTTTGCGAAAAAAAAGTATACTTATGTTATTGAAAATAATGTAGTCTGCATGCACCTTGTATCAGGCGCAGACCTAAATGCGCAACTTGGGGACCAGTCACTGCATGTTATAGGCGGATATTGAAATACTCAGGGTTACGTCCTGTCCGCCAGGAGGAAAGGGCAAAGCCTGTGTAATACTGATAAAAATATATACATATGCTTAAAACTGGGATTTTTTGGTAAATTCAAAAAAAAAGGGAGGGGGGGAGGGGTCCTGACTCGATCCTACCACCCACACAAGATCAGCGTTTGTTCGCGGATGAATATAATCTATGCACAATGAGATGCTCAAGAAATTTTCAACAAATCTATCTTGCATGTTTTGATAACCCCGGGAAAAGGTTGGGACCTTCGATTTACTTAAAAAAAAAAAGAACCAATCTGTATTTTGAATCAAATTTACTTATATTTATATAAAATCAATTTTCCACACTACTTAATATAATAATATACCCATATGTTACTTTCTATAATCGTATTCATTCCTAAGGTAGATTTATGCGGTGATGTTCAGCAGGGACAAATATGCACATGTAGATAAATTTTTTGCATGAAAATTCCTGACGTCGACTGAACGTTAAGTATTTATATTACCTGTGCTGGACTACGGGTATAAACATGATAAACAAAAATTAACAAAAACTCAAACATTTAAGTCATTTTCTCTAACACTTTCGATTAAGGACATTGACATTAACATTATTTAACCTCCGTCGTTAGAGAGTTCTATAAGATTGTTTGACAAAAAGAAAGATACGTGTAACTATAATTCAACGTTTTGAAAAAAAAAATTAAGAAAAATCAGCGAAAAGATTCGACAAATACACCCCCCCCCCTTTCCTTTTGAATTTTGAAGGATCGACATATGGCTGAGTCCGTGCTTTACAAATAATGCGCTCGTTGTAAATATGTCGATGACTGAGACAGTTATTCACACAGCTGTTACAAACTTATCTGTATTCGTTTCCGTTTTCGGATCAACCCAACCATTTCTTTGTATGAGTCCGCGCATCAATTCAATTATTGAGGGATCTAACATACATGTACATGTAGTCGCAAAATTAATTTTCTTGCTGACTTTACTCTTTACTGATCTGATTGATTGTATTTATCAAGTTGAAGTGATATCTATATTTGATTTTCCCATATTGCAGATGCACGGATTCTGGCACAAGCGGCACTTCCATCCGAAACCAAGTAATGGAAATGACGTAAGACTGTCATGTGACGATGAACACCTCTTCCGGCGTGAGTTTTACGTTTTTTGGAATTCTGGGATGCCAAACCTCCGACAGCTTCCGTAAGCGATACTTTCGAAAATTCTCTGTTATACGTTTTCAAATGTGCTGTTATCGTTCAATGCTTTCATGTTTCTTTTTATGTTATTATGTTTGCGTACTTCCTTTGTTGAGAACATTTAGGACACCTTTCAGTAATGTTGTTAAACTTTTGCCCGATCCCGTTTCATTTACGGAAATAAAATGTGTTTAAACAAAAACTAACAGGATTTAAAAGTGTCCTTTTTGTTGTCGTTCAATATTTTCCTGTTTATATTTAAAGTGTCGTAAATTTTCTATTGTCATTTTGATGTTTATTGCCTTAGTGTAAACGTTTATAGTGTTTTTGATTTGGTATTTTGTGTCTATTCTGTTAGTTAATTTCTTCCTGTTTTGAGGTCATGAGTCTTTGCTGTTGCCATTTAGTCTTTTCATGTTGACATCAATATTTTTTACTTTGATGTTGATTGTCTTGAGTTTTGTCGCAAAATCTTCATGTTTTGCGTTCAGTGTCTTTATTGTCGATTTTCGGTTTTATCTTGGCGTAGTTAAGTTATGTTGTTGTTCAGCGTTTCTTTTTGTGTTTCGGGTTTTTGATATTTTCCATTGTATGTAATGCTGTAGTAAAGCGTCTGTGTTGTTTGTTGTTCAACTTTTCATGTATGTTATTGTTGTTGTTGTTTAGTGTATCATATTTGTGTATTGTTTAGTGTCTTGCTGTTTTTCATTCAGTGTTTTCGTGTTTTGTTGTTCAGTGTTTTCATACTTGTGTGTTGTTGACTGTCTTCCTGTTTTAATTCGGTGTTTTCGTGCTTTGTTGTTGTTGTTGTTGTTCAGTGTTTTCATACTTGTGTGTTGTTTACTGTCTTCCTGTTGTTCATTCTGTGTTTTCATGTTTTGTTGTTGTTGTTGTTGTTGTTCAGTGTTTTCATACTTGTGTGTTGTTTAGTGTCTTCCTGTTTTAATTCGGTGTTTTCGTGTTTTGTTGTTGTTGTTGTTGTTCAGTGTTTTCATACTTGTGTTGTTTACTGTCTTCCTGTTGTTCATTCTGTGTTTTCATGTTTTGTTGTTGTTGTTGTTGTTGTTCAGTGTTTTCATACTTGTGTGTTGTTTACTGTCTTCCTGTTATTCATTCTGTGTTTTCATGTTTTGTTGTTGTTGTTGTTCAGTGTTTTCATACTTGTGTGTTGTTTACTGTCTTCCTGTTGTTCATTCTGTGTTTTCATGTTTTGTTGTTGTTGTTGTTCAGTGTTTTCATACTTGTGTTTCGTGTGTGTTGTTAAGTGCCTTGCCATTGTTCATTCTGTGTTTTCGTGTTTTGTTGTACTTGTTGTTTATTGTTGTCATACTTGTGTGTTGTTTAGTGTCTTGCCGTTGTTCATTCGGTGTTTTCGTGTTTTGTTGTACCTGTTGTTTATTGTTGTCATACTTGTGTGTTGTTTAGTGTCTTGCTGTTGTTCATCCTGTGTTTTCGTGTTTTGTTGTTGTTGTTGTTTATTGTTTTCATACTTGTGTGTTGTTTAGTGTCTTGCCGTTGTTCATTCTGTGTTTTCGTGTTTTGTTATACTTGTTGTTTATTGTTTTCATACTTGTGTGTTGTTTAGTGTCTTGCCGTTGTTCATTCGGTGTTTTCGTGTTTTGTTGTACCTGTTGTTTATTGTTGTCATACTTTTGTGTTGTTTAGTGTCTTGCCGTTGTTCATTCGGTGTTTTCGTGTTTTGTTGTACTTGTTGTTTATTGTTGTCATACTTGTGTGTTGTTTAGTGTCTTGCCGTTGTTCATTCGGTGTTTTCGTGTTTTGTTGTACCTGTTGTTTATTGTTGTCATACTTGTGTGTTGTTTAGTGTCTTGCTGTTGTTCATCCTGTGTTTTCGTGTTTTGTTGTTGTTGTTGTTTATTGTTTTCATACTTGTGTGTTGTTTAGTGTCTTGCCGTTGTTCATTCTGTGTTTTCGTGTTTTGTTATACTTGTTGTTTATTGTTTTCATACTTGTGTGTTGTTTAGTGTCTTGCCGTTGTTCATTCGGTGTTTTCGTGTTTTGTTGTACCTGTTGTTTATTGTTGTCATACTTTTGTGTTGTTTAGTGTCTTGCCGTTGTTCATTCGGTGTTTTCGTGTTTTGTTGTACTTGTTGTTTATTGTTTTCATACTTGTGTGTTGTTTAGTGTCATGCCGTTGTTCATTCTGTGTTTTCGTGTTTTGTTGTTGTTGTTGTTCAGTATTTTCATACTTGTGTGTTGTTTAGTGTCTTGCCGTTGTTCATTCTGTGTTTTCGTGTTTTGTTGTACTTGTTGTTTATTGTTTTCATACTTGTGTGTTGTTTAGTGTCATGCCGTTGTTCATTCTGTGTTTTCGTGTTTTGTTGTTGTTGTTGTTCAGTATTTTCATACTTGTGTGTTGTTTAGTGTCTTGCCGTTGTTCATTCTGTGTTTTCGTGTTTTGTTGTACTTGTTGTTTATTGTTTTCATACTTGTGTGTTGTTTAGTGTCTTGCCGTTGTTCATTCTGTGTTTTCGTGTTTTGTTGTACTTGTTGTTTATTGTTTTCATACTTGTGTGTTGTTTAGTGTCTTGCCGTTGTTCATTCGGTGTTTTCGTGTTTTTTTGTACCTGTTGTTTATTGTTGTCATGCTTGTGTGTTGTTTAGTGTCTTGCCATTGTTCATTCGGTGTTTTCGTGTTTTGTTGTACTTGTTGTTTATTGTTTTCATACTTGTGTGTTGTTTAGTGTCTTGCCGTTGTTCATTCGGTGTTTTCGTGTTTTGTTGTACTTGTTGTTTATTGTTTTTATACTTGTGTGTTGTTTAGTGTCATGCCGTTGTTCATTCTGTGTTTTCGTGTTTTGTTGTACTTGTTGTTTATTGTTTTCATACTTGTGTGTTGTTTAGTGTCTTGCCGTTGTTCATTCTGTGTTTTCGTGTTTTGTTATACTTGTTGTTTATTGTTTTCATACTTGTGTGTTGTTTAGTGTCTTGCCGTTGTTCATTCGGTGTTTTCGTGTTTTGTTGTACCTGTTGTTTATTGTTGTCATACTTTTGTGTTGTTTAGTGTCTTGCCGTTGTTCATTCGGTGTTTTCGTGTTTTGTTGTACTTGTTGTTTATTGTTGTCATACTTGTGTGTTGTTTAGTGTCTTGCCGTTGTTCATTCGGTGTTTTCGTGTTTTGTTGTACCTGTTGTTTATTGTTGTCATACTTGTGTGTTGTTTAGTGTCTTGCTGTTGTTCATCCTGTGTTTTCGTGTTTTGTTGTTGTTGTTGTTTATTGTTTTCATACTTGTGTGTTGTTTAGTGTCTTGCCGTTGTTCATTCTGTGTTTTCGTGTTTTGTTATACTTGTTGTTTATTGTTTTCATACTTGTGTGTTGTTTAGTGTCTTGCCGTTGTTCATTCGGTGTTTTCGTGTTTTGTTGTACCTGTTGTTTATTGTTGTCATACTTTTGTGTTGTTTAGTGTCTTGCCGTTGTTCATTCGGTGTTTTCGTGTTTTGTTGTACTTGTTGTTTATTGTTTTCATACTTGTGTGTTGTTTAGTGTCATGCCGTTGTTCATTCTGTGTTTTCGTGTTTTGTTGTTGTTGTTGTTCAGTATTTTCATACTTGTGTGTTGTTTAGTGTCTTGCCGTTGTTCATTCTGTGTTTTCGTGTTTTGTTGTACTTGTTGTTTATTGTTTTCATACTTGTGTGTTGTTTAGTGTCATGCCGTTGTTCATTCTGTGTTTTCGTGTTTTGTTGTTGTTGTTGTTCAGTATTTTCATACTTGTGTGTTGTTTAGTGTCTTGCCGTTGTTCATTCTGTGTTTTCGTGTTTTGTTGTACTTGTTGTTTATTGTTTTCATACTTGTGTGTTGTTTAGTGTCTTGCCGTTGTTCATTCTGTGTTTTCGTGTTTTGTTGTACTTGTTGTTTATTGTTTTCATACTTGTGTGTTGTTTAGTGTCTTGCCGTTGTTCATTCGGTGTTTTCGTGTTTTTTTGTACCTGTTGTTTATTGTTGTCATGCTTGTGTGTTGTTTAGTGTCTTGCCATTGTTCATTCGGTGTTTTCGTGTTTTGTTGTACTTGTTGTTTATTGTTTTCATACTTGTGTGTTGTTTAGTGTCTTGCCGTTGTTCATTCGGTGTTTTCGTGTTTTGTTGTACTTGTTGTTTATTGTTTTTATACTTGTGTGTTGTTTAGTGTCATGCCGTTGTTCATTCTGTGTTTTCGTGTTTTGTTGTACTTGTTGTTTATTGTTTTCATACTTGTGTGTTGTTTAGTGTCTTGCCGTTGTTCATTCTGTGTTTTCGTGTTTTGTTATACTTGTTGTTTATTGTTTTCATACTTGTGTGTTGTTTAGTGTCTTGCCGTTGTTCATTCGGCGTTTTCGTGTTTTGTTGTACTTGTTGTTTATTGTTTTCATACTTGTGTGTTAAGTGTCTTGCCGTTGTTCATTCTGTGTTTTCGTGTTTTGTTGTACTTGTTGTTGTTGTTGTTAAGTGTTTTCATACTTGTGTGTTGTTAAGTGTCATGCTGTTGTTCATTCTGTGTTTTCGTGTTTTGTTGTTGTTGTTCAGTATTTTCATACTTGTGTGTTGTTTAGTGTCTTGCTGTTGTTCATTCTGTGTTTTCGTGTTTTGTTGTTGTTGTTCAGTATTTTCATACTTGTGTGTTGTTTAGTGTCTTGCCGTTGTTCATTCTGTGTTTTCGTGTTTTGTTGTTGTCTTTGTCGTTGCCGTTTAGTAGTGTCATGTAAACTTTGTGCTTTGTGTGTCGCTGTTGTCGTTGAGTAATTGAATTATTTGATATTTATTTTCTTGTTGTAGCCATTCAGAGTTTCCGTTGTTTGATGTTTAGTGTTTTTGCTCTCGTTGTATACTTTTAAAGTCTTTTGTTAAGTATACCCTAACGAAAAAGTACTATAGTATACTATAGTATACTATAGTAAACTATAGTATACTATAGTATACTTTACTACACTATACTACATGTGTAGTAAAGTAAAGTTTCGTGTAGTATAGTAAAGTTTTGTGTAGTATAGTAAAGTTTCGTGTAGTATAGTGTAGTATAGTAAAGTTTTGTGTAGTATAGTAAAGTTCTGTGTAGTATAGTAAAGTTTCGTGTAGTATAGTAAAGTTTCGTGTAGTATAGTAAAGTTTCGTGTAGTATAGTAAAGTTTTGTGTAGTATAGTAAAGTTTCGTGTAGTATAGTAAAGTTTTGTGTAGTATAGTGTAGTATAGTAAAGTTTTGTGTAGTAAAGTAAAGTTTTGTGTAGTATAGTGTAGTATAGTAAAGTTTTGTGTAGTAAAGTAAAATTTTGTGTAGTATAGTGTAGTATAGTGTAGTATAGTAAAGTATTGTGTAGTATAGTGTAGTTAAGTATCATAAAGTATCATGTAGTCATTTAAAAGTATATTAGTACAGTATCATTTAGTATTTTGTTTTATTTCACATAAAATTTAAAGATGACACTATTTAAAGAAAATAGTCCATGAAACAAAGATATGAATACATTTGTTTTTCTGTATCAACAATTATTTTAGTACTATTTGGTATTTATTATTGGTGTACTACTAGAATCATCGCTAATAATCGATTATTGCTCAATCATTGCTTTCGATTCTGATAATAGATTATGACTCTCAATAATCATGATATGACTCTCAATATTCATGATAATTGATTATAAAGCAAAATAGTTTAAGATTGAATTTTTATGAAAAAGACATTTCAACTATTGAGAGGCAAGATTTAGTTGAAATAGAAGTATGACATCAAAATGGGAAGACACAATGCTTGTAGATCTATATACAAACTGATCTGTACACCAAAATATATCCTGTTTGTCTACAACATAGTAATAACTGTACTGTGATATTATAAAAGTATCATGTATATGTTGTAGTGCTGCAAATATTCACCATGGTTTTCAATTAACCACAGTTCTTGTTAATGGTTTGATTCACAGCACCCCACTGTCTCCATATTGAGCTTTTTCGATTCATTTGAAAAACACGTACATTAAAGATATTAAAGTAATTCAAGATATATTAAGGTGATTGACACGTCGTAGTATTGCTCTCTTATTGGGATTATTCTTTTATAACTGTAGAAAATTCAATGTAAGAGTGCTCAAAACCCATTTTTAAGTGTGATTTCACCTTTATCGTCAGAAATCAAAGACTTGAGATACGAATCACATCGAAAGCAAATAGAGTGATTCACATCGTACCGTGAGTTAATTCGTTACAGCCCTAATATGTCGAGAGTGGAACAAGAGAATTTTGTAGCCTGCAAGTAGGCTCACAGCCGGTAGTAGGAATTACCGAAAAGACAGCATTTACCGAAAAGACAGTGATATTTACCGAAAAGACAGATTTATTTACCGAAAAGACCTTTGAAATTCATTCATTTTATGTCAACAAAATATGATATTCAATCAAAATTCATAATTTAACTGCAAAATAGCAACAGATACATGCAACTGCATGTACATGTAACCCCCCCCCCCCAAAAAAAAAATAAAATTACCAAATACATATATTTCGTATTTGTTTTTATGAAATATGCTCTTTATATAATTAATCATATATTCACACTATACTTCATAATAATTATGACTTTTGCTACAACATACTTATCAATTTATCATTATTGAAGCAAGTTTTACATTCTGTGTCAGAGGAAACTATGACTAAGTCAAACCTTAAATCAACTAGCTTTTTTTGGTTTTGACGATACATTTAATTGTATGAACACATTTCCGAACATAAAATGTGTTTAGTTTTTAAATTTAAGTGTCTTTTCGGTACAATTTTGTGTCTTTTCGGTAAATATCACTGTCTTTTCGGTAATTGCTGTCTTTATGAATTTATCATATTTATATTAACAAATTGTTTCCAATAAAATATTTCATATTTTGTTTTGAGAGTATTCGAATAGAGAAGTATCGATACGGTCAAGTGATTTTCTGCACGATTAGATACGAGTATAGGGGGTAGTAAGGTATTGGTCATTCGAAGGCTCAATACCGGGCAGTTAACACGTTAATTCCGTTCTCTCGTATAGATGTCCGACTCAGACCACGAGGCAGAAAAATTACTTCAGGACTCTACGGAGCCCATGGAACAAGACCAAACTGCTTCTATCAGTACGGCTGGTGAGAATTTTGGCGTTTCTGATGCTGTAAATCTGTTACAGACCGCTTTAAACAATCAGTTTAGTACTTTATCCAAACAGCTACTTTCCGAGCAAAAAGTAAACGCCCAGTCCCTCTCCAAAAAACTGAAGGAAAAATCCACAACTAAATTTAAAGGGGAAGGGAACCGTGTACAGTACGAGTTCAACGAGGACCTAATTGAGGACTTGGACGGCCTAGCAGACCTTGTTAGTTCCGTACCGGGGACGAGGAAAGCAGTCCGCGCCATTCGCTCCAAGCTCACTCACCGCAATAAGTTAATACGCATTGCTGATGCAAGTCCGGCAGGCTGGCGAACAGTCCATGAATATGAATGCAACGACTACGCCTCGGATTCCGACGATGACAAAAAGATCCGTAGTGCCGAGAATCGGGCCCTCCGATCTATCAAGAGAGGCCGTTCGTACAGAAGTACACCATACACTAGGAACATCCCGGCGGCCGCGGGATCAGCAACGTCCAACGAGTATAATTCTGCTGGTACTACTAGTAATTTTCGTCCCCAAAGCGGCTACACGTACAATAACGTCACTAGAAGGACCCCTCAGCCAACAGACATCTGCTACAAGTGCTGGCAGCAGGGCCATTGGAAAAATCGTTGCCCCCTTAATACACAGCCTACAGTCCAGGGTGCCTCTGGCAGCAGCAAACAGTAGTCATTTAGATAAGTATGCTTTTGACGTTCAGTGTAATAAGTCAAGCTTGACTCAATATTTGCAAAAAATTGAAAATGATGCTAAATCTCATACAAACAGAGTAAAGAAAAGTCTTTTCAATCACTCAAACTTTTGGGAGGAAATTAAAGTTAATGATTTTGTTAGAAATATTATTACTCAAGGTTATCGTCTCTCTTTCGCAAGAGATCCACCACCAATGCATTTTAAAAACAATACTTCTGCTTTGCAAAATTCCGATTTTGTTTCCCTTGAAATTAAAGAGCTGATCCAAACAGGACGGGTTATTGAAGTTCCATACAAACCTTACATAGTTAGTCCTTTAAGCGTAGCTCAGAATAGAGAGAAAAAACGTTTAATTTTAGATCTTAGTCGTTTAAATCTCTTCATTAAAAAGGAAAAGGTCAAATACGAGGATTGGAAGATCGCATTACAATTTTTCTGTCAAGGTTGCTTTATGACAAAATTTGATTTACAGAGTGGGTACCATCATGTCGACATTAATCCTGATTTCCAAACTTATTTAGGATTTTCTTGGGATAAAAAGTTTTTCTGTTACACTGTGTTACCATTTGGTTTGTCTTCAAGTCCGTTTGTATTTACCAAATGCTTGAGACCCCTTGTAAAATATTGGCGGCAAAACAAAATATTGGTAGTCTTGTATCTAGACGATGGATTCATTATGTCTCAGTCCTTGATTTCATGTCAAAATGAAACAGAATTTATCAGAAAATCCCTTTTAGCAGCAGGATTTTTCGTTAATGATAAAAAATCTGTTTTTTCTCCTGTTCAAGAACTGGAATGGCTAGGTTTAAGCTGGAATTCAATTGATTTCACACTACGCATTCCAGAAAGGCGTATATTAGATGCAAAAGCATGTTTGAATAAGGTTACCTCCCTTTTGCCACTCTTAACAGCCAGACAATTAGCAAGTTTCACAGGTAAAATAATATCAATGTCACCTGTATTGGGGAATATTGTAAATTTAATGACGAAAAGATGTTACAAAGTCATTCAGTGTAGGTCATCCTGGGACAAACTTTTGCCAAGAGATACCATAGAGTTTTTCGTTGTAGAGTTGTCTTTCTGGCAGAATCACTTAGACGAATATAACGTAAGACCTCTTAGTTTGCAATTCAAAAAAGATTTAGTTATTTATTCTGATGCAAGTGACAGAGCAGGCGCAGCTTTTACATCAGAATTGAACGAAAGTATTTTTCAGATGTTTTGGAATGACCATGAACGAACAAGAAGTTCCACTTGGAGGGAACTTAGAGCGATAGAACAGTCACTTAAATCATTTTGCTCAAAGTTTGAGGGAAAGTCCCTGAAATGGTACACAGATTGTAAAAATTGTGTCAATATTGTCAATTCTGGTAGCACTAATATAGACCTGCAAAACATGGCATTTAGTATCTTTAAAACTTGCTTAAGCCACAATATTTCCCTTGAAATAGAGTGGATTCCTAGAAGCCAAAACGAAAAGGCCGATTACATCAGTAAAATGGTTGATTACGAGGACTGGCGTACGACTCCTGGATTCTTTTCTTATATTAGTTCTATATGGGGACCATTTACCATTGATAGATTTGCTAGCCATATTAATACGAAACTTCCCAGATTTAATTCTGTGTTCTGGAACCCAGGTACTGAACATATTGACTGTTTCAGTGTTGATTGGTCAAAGGAAAATAATTGGCTTGTTCCGCCTGTTTCTCTTATAGGCAAATGTTTACGTTACATTGTAGAATGCAAAGCTAAGGGAACTTTGATTGTTCCAAAGTGGCCTTCGTCCTATTTTTGGCCTTTGTTATTCAGTGGGCAAAATTTCAAACACTTTATCTTGGAAGTTTTAGAATTCCATAAAGCGAATCAAGTGTTCGAACAAGGAATGAACAGAAATTCTATTTTTGGAACTAAAATCATGTCATCTAGTGTTCTAGCTATTCGGTTCGATTCTTCTTAGTTATTATATGACAGGCCCTGGTGTGCTGGATGCACATTGCAGATGTATTTTACGTTGTACGTAGCATATACGCAAATGCATAACGTATATATATATGAGAAATTTGATGGAGTTTTTACGACGAAGATAATTCGAATGTGACAGTTTGCACGATGCTTTTAAGTTATTTAATATTCATTTTTTCTTTGTACGTTTAGCGCATAATGTTTTTGAGACGGGAAGATGGTGTCAGGAGAGTGGCACATTCCTGGATCCACGACTGCAGGACCTCAGCGATCAACTACCTAATTATTGTTTGAAGGCAAAAGCAGCTAACACAAGGAAGAAATATAGGTATGCATACGATAAATTCACTAAGTGGTGTTCTTCTTTCGATCAATATTTAAGTCCTCTACCCGCAACAGAGAAAACTGTTTCTATGTATTTAATACATATTGCACAAATTTCTAATTCTGTTTCAAAGATTCAAGAGGCTTCATTTGCAATTTCTTGGATGCATAAACTAGCCGGTTTTTCGGACCCTACTACAATGAGTTTATGTACACAAGTTAAAGAGGGCGCTATCAGAGATTGTTCAAAACCTGTAGTAAAAAAGGAACCAATCAAAGCACAACACTTGCATTCTCTTGTTCAGAATTTAGCTAAGGACGATTCTTTATCAAAATTGAGAACTGTTACCATGTGTCTGCTTGGCTATTCAGGTTTTCTCAGGTTTTCAGAATTATCTAATATAAGAAGACATGACATCACATTTTTTACAGGTTATGTTTCAATATTTCTTCCCAAAAGCAAAACAGACAAACTTAAACAGGGAAGTTATGTAAAAATTTCAAAAACCTCAACTGTTACATGTCCTGTTGAAATGCTGCAAAGATATTTGAAAAAAGCAGGTATTGGCGAAAATTCGAATGAATTCATTTTTAGACAGCTTACATATTTCAAGAAATTAGGTACTTACAAGCTTAGATCTGTCGATAAACCGATTTCCTATTCTAGATCACGAGAAATAATTCTTAACGAGTTAGAAAATATTGGTTTGAATAAATCAAAATTTGGTATACATAGCTTAAGGTCCGGCGGGGCTACTGCAGCAGCTGAATCAGGGGTAAGTGATCGACTATTCAAGAAACATGGAAGATGGAAATCCGAAAATGCAAAGGATGGTTATGTTCATGAAAATTTAGAAGAAATTCTGTCTTTAAGCAAAAATTTAGGCATTTAAAATAAATTAATAAATAAGATTTAAGCAACTTTCCCAAAAATGATCGACTTCTTTATATTCGAGCTTCATTGAGCGCTTCGCTCCTCCATATTTGTGTTTATTATTATTTTAAATGATTTATATTCGATTGAGCAGAGCGAATAAGAATATAAATGAATTTATCATATTTATATTAACAAATTGTTTCCAATAAAATATTTCATATTTTGTTTTGAGAGTATTCGAATAGAGAAGTATCGATACGGTCAAGTGATTTTCTGCACGATTAGATACGAGTATAGGGGGTAGTAAGGTATTGGTCATTCGAAGGCTCAATACCGGGCAGTTAACACGTTAACCCCCCCCCTCCCTCCCACAGTGTATACTTGTATAATTTCATCACTTTATTTTTCTCTTTTCAGGAAAATTGGTTGATTGACTTTGAGGTGTAAATGTATATGTATGATTCAATGACTATAGTGACGAGAACGATTATGAGGTGAAATGTGTGGATAGAGTGATGATAATGATGATGATGTTAATTGATGATTAATAAATGCCCTTCATTGAGCGCTTCGCTCCTCCATATTTGTGTTTATTATTATTTTAAATGATTTATATTCGATTGAGCAGAGCGAATAAGAATATAATCGGTAATTCCTACTACCCGCTCACAGCTTATTTATGCAAGGACTAAAATAAGTAATGAACTTCAAGGTAACAGTATGAATACCCATTCTTTCATAATTTGCTACATGGTTGTCAAATGTGAAAAAAATGTGACATCTAAATGCACACATATAACATGTGAAACAACTGTACTGTGTTATGTGTCATATGTAAAAGGAAATTCGAGCTACCTATGTTGTCTATGCAACTGTAAAAAATCGCAGCAATTACTCGGCAATCGTATTCATAATTGGGTTTATTAAAAATACGATGGTCAGTTAGTATAATTTCAGATCAAGCATACCAGCAGGCTTGGCTAATCTTCTTTCTTCTAATATTATTCGACTTCGTCATCGTACAATTCGTTCCAAAATGTCTTCTCACTGTTCTATTTATTTCTAGTATTTCCCTCTGCTATTTGGAGTACAATGGGAACTGATATGTCAAAATTAAGAGAAATCCACCTCGATACCCAATCCTTTGTATCGACCCCATCCCCACCTCGGGACTCAAGGTCCGCATGGATAAGAGAGAGAACGTGAGAATCCTAGACCTGTACAACGTATAAATAAATGCGAAGGGGGGGGGGGGGGTTCAACACAAAAAGACTGTATCAACTCTAGGTATCATGTACCATTATCATTTTCCAGTGGTTGATTCAGGGAGGAGCGGAGGGGGCGCCCGCCCTCCCCACGGCACTAACCCCAATTTTTCCAAAACAGGTATATTTTTGCCCATTTTCAGTATAAATCGGCAAAATTCGCCCCTTGACCCCCCGGCAAAGGGGGCGCTGGATCCGCCACTGTTTTCTACTCTGGGCAGATTTTCTAAAAGTGGGAGACATATTTTGAATTTTCCCAAAAGTAAATCCCGTTACGTTTTTTTCTTTCTTTTTTTTTTTTTTTTTGTTTTTGTTTTTGTTTTTGTTTTTGTTTTTTTGTTTTTGTTTTTGTTTTTCTTAAACAGGCTGGAATCAAATCCCACCTACCATCCCATCTCCTCTTTCCGATAGGCTGTGACAGTGTCCAACCCTCTACCAGAGATCGCCGGTTACTCATAATTTACGAATTCATGTACATGTATATATAATATTTCCAAAATATGATCTCTGTCTTTTGGCCTTAGAAAATATGCTGGCCGGGACCGAGTGTGGTGAATCCCGAGTTTCTCTGATATTTTTATAATTATTATTATTATTATTATTATTTTACGTATTTTATCTGATTCTAATTACAAAATTGATAAATAAGGTAAATTGGGGGGGGGGGGGTTACTTTCTATATTTGAATGAGATACTTGAAAATAACCATGATAATGAAAAATTGCTATTTATAAGACTAGCCTTTTATATATTTTGAATCTGATTGGTTTTATCGACTTTGGAAGATTTAGATGACGTATATATGGTAAATTAAAAAAAACAAAAGACGTCACCTTTTACTCCAAAACTTGAATTTGTCCGATTTCTTTCTTTAATTTACCATATATTCCTTTCTTTCTTTCCTTCTTCTTTTTTGTTTGTTTGACAGTATTTTTGAAGTAAAATTTCACGCTTTCTATTTTACTCGCCACCTTTTATGACTGACATCATACAGTCCCCCCCCCCCCCGCCCCCACCATTGAACATAATGTAGCCCTAGGGTCACTGAAGGACGGTATATATATATGGAGCATAGAAAAAGTATCTCCTTACAGTTTTCCAATTTTCGGTGACCTGTGCTCTCGCTTGCCAGTTGTACATATATATAAATCATAAAAGGGCTTCAACAGGTTTTTTTTTTTTTTTTTTTTTTTTTTTTTTTATTTATAGTTTATGGTTTCGTTTTTATATTCCTCTTCACAAAGTCCGGAATCCTCTTTCAACCTATTTTCTAGATCCGCCTTCAAGATTTGAATGATGTTTATGAAGATTTCCGATTAAGGAAAGGGATAACTAGTTGTTTTATTTCGTTTTATTTATTCATAAGCTCAGTCTCATTCGATTCATTAGGTACTGCAAGAATTTAGAGACATTTATTTTCTGAGATGGGATGTTTTAATTGGACTTTTTCTTTACTTGCCGAGTCATTTTCTATCGGTTTGGCGCTGAATATAAAAAAAAAAAACTCAGGCTTGACCCCCTCTCTTTCTCTATCTCTCTCTCTGTGATAGAACCTGCATAGCGTTGCATAATTGACATGCCGAAGTTGCATGCATCAGTGATTGTGTACTTGTCAAAACAAACTAAGTACGCGGCCGCACCTCCCCCACACCTCCCCCGCACCTCCCCCGACTCCAATTGACATGCAATTTACATGGGGTCAATCGTTACGTAACTGGTATTTGTGACATTTTCAAAAGGTATACATAGCCCTTCGCTAATGCTATAGCTCTATTGAATTAGTTTTTGCGTACATGTATTGATTTTTACAGATTTTTTTTTCTAGAAATGTCTTAATAAACATTAATGCTGAATCGTGTTGACTTTAAAAGTGTTTATAAGTCCTTGTTATTAGTAAAATACATAAATTAGAATGATACCGTAGTTATATATGCAGATCCTGAGTCATCTAGCTTTGAGGAGGAGGAGAAGGTTCAAGAGGAAAATTTGCTATTCCTACAATATAGGGCTTGGGGAGAAAAGAGGGGGACGGGCAGCCCCCTCCACACCCCTAAATTTGCCACTGATGTACAAGACGATTCATAGTCAAATTTTCAGGAATTTGACTAGAAAACTAAAATAAATACCTGCGAAAATATATTTTGTCTCTGATATAGAAAAGGAATAGGAAAAATATGACATTTATGCACAAATTGAGGTAGGAACTACATTTTTTTAATTTCTCAATCCGTTTCCCAACTAAAATTCTGTTTTAATTCGTATTGACAAAACGTATATTGTGGCATATTTCAGTTATCTATTTGTTTCTTTTAAAGTATACGTATAAGAGAAACAAGAAACTAAATAAAATAAAAAATAAATAAATAAATAAATAAATAAATAAATAAATAAATAAATAAATAAATAAATAAATAAATAAATAAATAAATAAATCACCCTGCCGCTATGGTATGAATGTGAGGCAAAGTCGCCGTACGGAATGGCGTCCGCTAGTCGACAAAATTCCACCTCCTCCAAATCGAAGTAGAAAAAAATAAAGTTTTCTTCACTCTGTGTTAAAGTTTGATTAGTAGTTTACAAAATGGAACCTAATGGAAACCACTCAACCAAGTTTCAAAAATGGAATCTTGGTGGAATTAAACTACGTGATCCGGATTTCCATGCCTTGGAAACCACTGGGAAACTGTCAACTCCGGTTTCTATGCAGTTTCTAGGTGGTTTCCAAAATATGGAAACTCGAATTTTCGTGCTGTGGGAGATCAGGGAAATACATGTATCGAGTAAGCGGAGGGAGTTCAAGATAGATGAAAATAGAATTTCAGATAAAATGTTTATTTGGGTTGGGTACATATACTTTGCTATTGAAAATTGTGAGGCCGGAGGATATGGGAGGATGTTCCTCCTATCGATGGGAGTCCGGGCCTTCCGAGAAATTGAAAAAAAAATTGACAAATAGATTCCTCTTGAGAGTATTCGAACATGATTCAGTTTTAGCAAACGATGTACAATATAATTCTTTGACATTCTCTACACCTACAAACGCAGCTCAGTTACCGGGACCAGGAATTGCCCGCAAAAATCCTCATGTTTACCCGTTTTATTTTCTTAAATTTTTATAATTCTTAATTTATCTTTATAATTCGTCATAATATCGTCATTTATTGTTGTATATATCTTGCGATGCTTGTTTGCATATACACAATATGGCACATGTCATTCTTCCTCCACCACTTGTACAAGAACATTTTATAAGAATTATTTTCCTTTTACTGTTTTCTTCGTTCATAAGAAATAACTTTTCCCCTCCATTTTTTTTCTCATACATATTTATTATTGTGGCTACTCACAGTGTTTCAAATACGCTTTATTACATTGTAACTGTTTGTATGCTTTAGCCTTATGGGCCTTAATGACTGTTTGCAAATAAACCATACCATACCATACCCGTTTTATTTTACAATGTACATGAAGATACTATACTCTGGATCCCCTGACCCGGGTTGCACCCCCCCCCCCCCCTTGAAACAAAATCTAGAGACGTACATATCCGCCCATGTATTGTTGTCACCAACTTATCCTTCGAAAAATCTTAAATAGATGAATAATTGATTTTATTAAAATACTTAAAAAAACACAATATGTTAACATTTTCTATTTAATCACCTTTAATACTTAAAATTATAATAATAATACATATATTAATAATATCAATAAATTGTGGATTATTGTGTATATGCGGTGAAAGATTAAACGGTTTATGTGACATTGAAGATACCGATAATTCGAAAGCATTAATTGTACATGTACGGAATACCTTTCGAATATACAACGGGGTAAGTAAAAGAGATCGATACATGTACCATTCATCGCGAATGTAAGCGCGGATCTAGAGGGGGTATGTAATACCCCATTCATCGAATGTAAGCGCGGATCTAGAGGTGGTATGTTGGACACCCCCAATATCCCTTGGATTTGAAAATATCATCGAAGCTTATTTTTGCATATATATATATTCTAAAATTATATAATGAACCCCCTCTCCCACTCCGGACTCTGTGGACTACATGTGTATACTTCAAAGTCCTTGTATAGTCTTGTTTTTATTCTTTATTGTTTTTAATCTTTATTCGCTTCGCATCTAAGTTACCTCTCTCTCTCTCTCTCTCTCTCTCTCTCTCTCTCTCTCTCTCTCTCTCTCTCTCTCTCTCTCTCTCTCTAACGTATATAATTAGTAGATCAATACAACCTCCTCTAAGCAGTTGATGATCGACAAGTGAATGTTACTTTGAAAAAATTAGATTTACATGTATACATGAATGCTTTGAATGTACTAGTACACATTTTTTTCTAATTTTAAATCAGACATAATATCATGATTTCATTTGAACCACCGCTGTGAAAGGCCCCCGAATCCCTACCTACAGAATCAGGCGTTACCCCCCCCCCCCCCCTCCCCTCCCGCTCGATACTCAATAATTCTTTAGGGATCCGGCTTTGGGGATACCTCCTATATGCTTGTTACCCTGGACCCGCTCCTTTTCATCGCTTTCGCTGCAACCCCTCTTCCCCGGGACTCTTGAAAATATGCTCTGGTCTTGCCCACCCAGTACTCCTAACATAGATATGGAAAGTCTTGGACTTCTATATATAGACGTCCCAAACTTGAGAAGGACATCGACGAGAAATTGGACAAAAGTGAGAAAAAAGCAAGGTAAACTGAGTACTCACAATCATATTTTACAAGAATTTGATATGGAATATGATTGATGGGAGATAGCTTCGTTTAAGATATTCTCGTGGTAATGTTAACGTTTTGTAACTCGAATTGCCTCTGACTGTTATTCACTATTGTGATATACCATGATGTAAACAAAGCCTACCTATCTTTTGCGTTACATAATTCAAATGTATTCCACTTACTGAATTCATATTCAATCTTAGAAACTTAAGCATATTTGTTTGAAAGTAATTTATTCTCAGAAACTTGGGGGGGGGGGGGGGGGGGGGGGAGGGGCTTGCATCAGTTCAATGATCATTGTCTAATTTCAGACACTATGCACATTAAAAAATGTACTACAAAGAAGTTGTGTAATAAAAAATATTGATCATGTAATAATCCCCCATACACTGTAGATTTGGAATGATGGTACAGCTTTAAGACACATTTCTGTGAAGTTTTGTGCAGATCAACTACACATTAGATTTTGTCGAGCGAATGCAAAGCGAAACTATTTTGCATTAAATCTGGCACATGCATATATGATATATAATGATTCTACAGTATATACCATACTTTGATATTATTAAAAACCCTTGGACCTCAAATCATAGAATACGAAGCCAAATACGCTATCTTATTTAAGGTATTCAGCCCGTAATACATTTTCAATGAGAATTATCAAAGAAACAGATTTTCTATTTCATCATATAGAATACTTTATACACTAATTTTGCTTATATAATGATGCCACTTGCAACCAATGACCAATGCATTTACATCCGAATATTCCCGATGATAAAATCATCGGTATTTGTCGGAAATGTAGGAATAGTGTAACATTTTAACCGGAAGTAACTCTATTAGGGTGCGGGAACCTTAATGTGCATTGCTCAGTACCTCTTGACTTAAGTAACGTTGTACTATGAAATCATTTTTATCTCGTAATGATGAAATGCCAAGCTTTGTATCAGCCTTTCTGAAAATTCTAAAAGCCTAGACGAAACTTATTAGAAATACAATAATTGGGCATAAATTCTACTTTTTATACGCTCGTCAGTTGACGGGTCGTATTATGGTATGGCGAAGTCCCTCCGTCTGTCCGTCCGTCTGTCCGTCCGCCTATGGAACACAACAACTTGAATATGCGTCAACGGATTTTCATGAAATTCATACATTATGATTGGACTGTAGAGAGGAAGCGTCCTTTCGATTTTCATGTTCATCCGATTTGTCGTTACAGAGTTATGGGATTTAGATTTTTAAAATACAGTGAAAATATACTAAAATAGTTTAAAATTATTTAAAAATCTATTTTTGGTCGGAATGTTTTGAAATTTTGTATACTTCAAGTAGAAAGGATGTTCTTTGATATATGTAACGGGTTTTTAATTTTTTTGTCGCATAACCGAGATATTGTGTGTAATGGGAAGGGGGGGGGGGGGTTATATGCACAAACTTGTTAAGCCAAGGGCAAAACATAGGCGCATGGAACGCAATAACTTCAATATGCGTCAAGAGATTTTCATGATATTCATACATTATGATTGGACTGTGGAGAGGAAGTCGCCTTTTCTATTTTCAGGTTCATCTGATATGTTGTTACAGAGTTATGGGACTTAGATATTTTAAAATACAGTGAAAATATACTAAAATAGTTAGAAATTATTTCAAAAATCTATTTCTGGTCGAAATGTTTTGAAATTTTGTATACTTAAGGTAGAAAGGATTCTCTTTGACATATGTAACGGGTTTTTAATTTTTTGGTTACATAACCGAGATATTATGTGTAATGGGAGGGGGGGGGGGGTTATATGCACATACATGTTAAGCTAAGGGGCAAAATATAGGCGCATGGAACGCAATAACTTGAATATGCGTCAACAGATTTACAGGATATTTCTACATTGTGATCAGACTTTGAAGAAGAAGCTGCCTTTCGATTTTCAGGTTCATCCGATTTGTCGTTACAGAGTTATGGGACTTAGATATTTTAAATACAATGAAAATATACTAAAATAGTTCAAAATTCTTAAAAAATCTATTTCTGGTAGAAATGTTTTGAAATTTGGTATACTTCAAGTATAAAGGATGTTCTTTCACATATATAACGGGCTCTTAATTTTTTTGTCACATTATCCAGAAATATGTGTAATGGGGGGGGGGGGGGGGGGGGGGTTATATGCACATACATGTTAAGCTAAGGGCAAAATGTAGGTACATGGAACACAATAACTTGAATATGCGTCAACAGATTTTCATGATATTTGTTCATTGTGATCAGACTTTGAAGAGGAAGCCGCCTTTCGATTTTCAGGTTCATCCAATTTGTCCTTATGGAGTTATGGGACTTAGATATTTTGGTGGTGTGAAAAGAATCCCAAAGGGCGTATCTTGCTGCGTGAGCGTAAGCTTTATTTCTGTTATAACTATATATGACTATCAGTGCAAATGTACGAAAATCTAATGCGCATTCATGTGAACAAGGCATTATAAAAAAAACATCCTGATTGTCCATGCCGTTACATTTTATGTTATAAAGTTTCCCGTAGTGTAATTAAGTTTCATAAAGTTTTGTGTAGTATAGTTAAGTTTCATAAAGTTTCGTATAATATAGTAGAGTTTCGTGCAGTATAGTAGAGTTTCGTGTAGTATAGTAAAGTTTCATGTAGTATAGTGTAGTAAAGTTTTGTGTAGTAAAGTTTTGTGTAGTAAAGTTTTGTGTAGTATAGTGTAGTAAAGTTTTGTGTAGTAAAGTTTTGTGTAGTAAAGTAAAGTTTTGTGTAGTATAGTAAAGTTTCATGTAGTATAGTAAAGTTTTGTGTAGTATAGTAAAGTTTCGTGTAGTATAGTATAGTTTTGTGTAGTATAGTAAAGTTTTGTGTAGTATAGTAAAGTTTCGTGTAGTATAGTAAAGTTTTGTGTAGTATAGTGTAGTATAGTAAAGTTTTGTGTAGTATAGTAAAGTTTTGTATAGTATAGTATAGTAAAGTTTTGTGTAGTAAAGTATACTATATATAGTATACTATAGTATACTATAGTATACTATAGTACTTTTTCGTTAGGGTATTATCAGAAATCGGAAAATTGAAGTGATGTGTACTTTGTCGGCAAATGTTCCGACTGAAATTCATAAAAGGGGATAGATCTCGGATTCTCGTAATTAACGGTGTAAGTGATATGTCTGCTCGACCAATTCTTCTCTCACAGTCAAAGATTATAATCTTAGATGAGTTTTCTATGTTAATTTTAGTGTGATGTCGAATGGAGTTTATAGAGAATGTCAACGACGTCACGTTAAAATTAACATAAAAATCCCCATCTATATAACTATTTTCTACCTTTCTGCGCATGATATTGATAAGTTGGAAGTTTGAGATTTATCCCCGTTTATTGTTGTAGATAAATTTAAATCGGAAAATAGTCTGACATATGTGACAAAACTTCAGTTTTCCGATTTCTGAAGAGAGCTGCGCGGACAGTAGGTATTTTCATTCAGTGTTTTGAATATTTTGTTTTGCTGTTGTCTTTGCTGATATTACTGCGATAAGGACGTGTATGTAGTCACATCTTTGAAAAAGTATATAATAAATCATTTTCATTCCAGAGACGAAACTGCGGCCGTATGCCATGCGAGTTTAGACGATGGAAATGTGGTTCTAACACGAGTTTTCCACGGCTGTGAACACGATGTTCATAGAGCAGAAGACAAAGTTCTGAACTGGTTACACCATGAAAACTACGTCAAATCCTGTAAAAATATGTTTTTAACCATTATAATGGATTCATCTCCGTTATATACATTTTCAAGAAACTTAATGGAGTTTAAATTGCTTCTTGACGAACAAGAGATACTTAATGAGGTGGATCTAAAATTTGTCAGATTGTGTCATATGGAAGATTTGGAGGAGGATCGTGAAGAAAACAAAGAGGGAATGAGACTGCTTCACAAAGCAGGTGTGAAATTGTCGTCACTGACAGAAAAGGACTGGTCCTTTCTAAGGGAGCATTTATTGGATCCAAATCGATTGTACGAGCAGGAAAAAAATGCGCGTCGCGTAACTCATGAATTGGAAGAGATTTTGAAGAAATGAATAAACAATAAAAGATTCATTATAGACATTAACTGCGTGGACTTTATTCTGTGATTGCTTTTATGTGTTTATCTTGTCTATGTTTTGCTTATTGCATCAAATGCATGTATTGTAGTGAAATGCAGTAAAGTACAAAACATTATATACATCAGTAAATGAAAGTCAAACACAAAAACCTTAAAAAAATTAATAAATTATTTTATCAATGGGCATACAAAATCATGAATAAAAATATAAAATCGAACAAAACATTCTACAAACCTGAAGAACAGAAGAAGCAAACGTGAATTCCAAATGGAGATGATGCTAGTATGCCTGGTGCGTGTGCCTGGTGCACGGGAGAGTAAGCATTTCCTGTTTGCTATCAAAACAGGTCACTCTAGCTGCGCAAAAAAAGTTAAAACCCATGAATGTGTCTAATGCAGTGTCAAAATTTCGAGCTGTATTGTTTGTTTATTTTATAGCTCACCTGAGCAACGCTAGAGTGAGCTATTGTCATAGTTTGGTGTCATATGTAGCGTCTGTCCGTTCGTCCGTCCGTCGTCCGTTCGTCGTAAACTTATCACAATTTCGACTTCTCCAGAACCACTGAAGGGATTTGATGAAAATTTGTCTCATGTTCCCATACAAGTGTTATTGTTTTTCGTCCGGATCCGTCAACAGATGACGCCAACACAGGAAAAATAGGTCACGGAGGGTACCTTCATTTGACATACTTCTTCTTCAGAACCGAAGCATTTATCGACAAACCGAAAGCTTCAGTATGATCCAGAGAGGCGTCTTAAGAAGTGTTGTTATTCATGTTTCCACTCCGAAGTCAAATATATTTGACACGCTCTTCTTAAAATAACTCTATAAATGTATGATCTTCTGCACTCATTTATTGCATATTTATCATATTTAAGTTACTATATGCTTTGATATACATTATATGCTATAACCTTATTTTTTGGAATTTGTATGATTTTTTCAGTCCCCTACCAGCAACGCCGACGGGGACTCTTCGTTTCCTCTCCATGCTCTCGGCCTGTCAGTCTGTCTGCCACATTTTCAGTTTTCCGGATTTTTTTTCTGCAACTAATATATAAGATATTCAGGTGAAATTTGATACACAGCTTAGTCTTAGATAGTTACAGAGCAAGTTCGAATTTCGTCACGCTTGACCTATTTTTCGAGGAAATATGCCCTTTGATGACTTGCAAAATTCAGTTTTTGTCAGTTTTCCGGACTTTTTTCTGCAACAAATAGAGATATTCAGGTGAAATTTGATACACAGCTTAGTCTTGGATAGTTACAGAGCAAGTTCGACTTTTGTCACGCTTGACCTATTTTCCAAGGAGTTTTGTCCCTTGATGTCTTGCAAAATACAGTTTTACTGTCACGCTTGACCTATTTTCCAAGGAGTTTTGTCCCTTGATGTCTTGCAAAATACAGTTTTACTAACTTTTATTCTGGATAGCTACAGAGCAAGTTCGACTTATGGAGAAAGTCAACTACGTCATGCTAAAATTGACATAGAAAGCTCCCCATCTAAAACGTTCTCTTTGACTGTAATCGTACTATTGGTCGTACGGCCATATAATTTACACCGTTATTTATGAGAATTCCATATCTATCCTCTATAAGATTTTTTTCATGGGAAAAAAGTCGATAAAGGAGAAAAAAACCTCAGTTTTCTTATTTCTGACAAATTTATGCCGCCGGTAGGGGACAGTCACTTATATCGCTCAGCGATCATAACATATTTAAGATATGAATAGACATGATGGACCTAAGGGTTGTGGGTTCAAGTACCGGTGTTATAGAGTGAGCCTTCCCCCATAGCCAGACTTCCCCCCGGCGGTCCCACTCTAGAGCGAGCCTTCCCCCCTAGGGGGAAGGCTCACTCTAGAGCCAGCCTTCCCCCTGCCTAATTTTGAGTGAGACTTCCCCCCGGCGGTCCCACTCTAGAGTGAGCCTTCCCCCCTGGGGGAAGGCTCACTCTAGAGCCAGCCTTCCCCCCCTTCCCAATTTTGAGTGAGACTTCCCCAGCAGTCCCTTTTTAGAGAGAGCCTCCCCGCACACCGGAGAGGGGGGCGCTCACTCTAGGCGCCTCCCCGCACACCGGGGAGGGGGCCGCTCACTCTAGAGAGGGGGCGGACAGGGTAAGAGGGAGGTGGGAGATGAGGAGCGGGAGGGGGAGGTGAGGGGACGGGAGGAGGGAGAAGTGGGGATGGGGAAGGGGGAAGAGGGGGCGGGAGGAGGGAAAGTGGAGGAAAAAGTGGAAAAAGGGAGAGAAAAAAAAGAGGAAAATTTTGAGCCAGCGCAGCGCGCGCCGTTCCAAGTAGGGAGGAGGGAGACAAGGGTGCGGGAGAGGGGGGGGGGGGGGGGGGTAAGGGGCGGGAGGGGGAGAGACCTACCCCCTGTCCACCCCCTCTCTAGAGCCAGTCTTCTCCCCATTTAGTGATCCTACTGCAGTGTTAACTCGTCTCTTTTCCGGTGATCTATACTTAAATAATAGCTCCAGCAATCAGTTAGGAGTTACTTCATATCAATATTACTGGCGATCATGTCTCCCATAGTCGTCTAGCTGTCCGTATGTTCATCTGTGTGTCACAGATTTTGTCTGGGTTATTTATAACTGTTCAACTGGGACTTGAAACGAATTCAACTCGGACTTGAAACGAATTAAAGCTTTAAATACGGAACTGTTCATTGAAGTGTTCGCGGAATTTATCCTACGAGTATCGGATTTTCTGCTCTGTGACCTTGACCTTTGTGATATGACCTTAAGTCAATGTCATGACACACCCTTGGGTCATGGACAACAATTGTGTGAAATATTATTCAAATCCAACATGACAGTAAGGAGGTATGGCCCGGACAAGAAGTTTGGCAATGTGTGCGCTGTGACCTTGACCTTGAAGATATGACCTTGGGTCAAGGTCAAGACACACTCTTGAGTCATGGACGAATATTTGTGGGAAGTATCATTTAAATCCAAGTTGCCAGTGAAAAGTTATAGCCCGAACACAGATTTTGGCTATCTGTGCACTGTGACCTTGAACTTTGAGATACGACCTTGCGTCAAAATCGTGACACATTCTTGGGTCATGGACAACACTTGTGTGAAATATGATTCAAATCCAACATGGCAGTAAGGAGTAATGGTCTGGACAAAAATGTTGGCTATCTGTGCACTGTGACCTTGACATTGAAGATATGACCTTATGCTTCAAATCCAACATGGCAGTAAGGAGTTATGGCCCGGAAAAAAATGTTAACTATCTGTGCACTGCGACCTTGATCTTGAAAATATGACCTTGAGTCAAGGTCATGACACACCCTTGCGTCATGGACAACGATTGTGTGAAATATTATTCAATTCCAACATGGCAGTAAGGAGTTATGACTCGGACAAGAAGTTTGGCTATGTGTGCACTGTGACCTTGACCTTAAAGATATGACCTTTGGTCAAGGTCAAGACACACCCTATGGTCATGGACAAATATTTGTGCGAAATATCATCTAAGTCTAAGTTACCATTGAAAAGTTATGGCCCGGACACTGATTTTGGCTATATGTGCACTGTGACCTTGACCTTTGAGATACGACCTTGCGTCAAGGTCGTGACACACACTTGGGTCATGGACAACAATTGTATGAAATATGATTCAAATCCAACATGGCAGTAAGGAGTTATGGCTCGGGCAAGAAGTTTGGCTATGAGTACACATTTGACCTTGACCTTGAAGATATGGCCTTGGGTCAAGGTCATGACACACCCTTGGGTCATGGACAATAATTGTGTGAAGTATCATTTAGAATCAAGTTACCAGTGAAAATTTATTATGTCGAGAATTCATGTAATTGCGTACATTTTTACAAGTCTATGTTTTGTAGTTACTTGTGGAGAATTTACACCGATTATCAACTGCAAAAAACATATTTACAAAATCTTGAAAAATATCGAAGATTTTGATGTTGAAATTAAATACTAGTACACATATGATGTCCATCACTTAGGTAGATCCCTTTTAGGGTCAATAGGTCAAACGTGCGGTTTGCACTTTGTTGCCGCTGGGGCTGGGCGGGGCGGGGAGGGAGGGGTATTTGTACCTTTAGGACAGTTCTAGCTTTTTTATTTCTTTTATAAGTTACCTTGTACAAGTAGTACATGTTTTTTTCTTTTTCGTTATTTTGTCTAGTTTTAGCGCACAAGAGCAGAAGGCTCCAGTGAGCTATTGTCATCACGCACCATCCATGTGCGCTATATATTAGGCCGATTTGGGCCTCTTGTTTTTTAGGGGGGGGGGGGTAGGGTTGTTTTGAGCTATTGTCATAGCGCTTCGTCAGTCCGTTCGTCGTCCGCCTGGTGTAAACTTTCATATTTTTGACTGTTTCTCTGAAACCGCTTAAAATGGCCATGGCATATGTTGTCATTCCCATATCAAAGCTACGTCAAAGCCACAACATACTTCGTCGTGGTCATGGCATACGTTGTCGTTCCCACATCAAAACAACAACATTCTACGTCTTGGTCATGGCATACGTTGTCGTTCCCACATCAAAGCCACAACATACTACATCGTCGTCATGGCATACTTGGTCGTTCCCAGAACATGGCTACGCCGTTCCCACAATAAACCTGTACTACGTCGTGGTCATGTCATACCTTGTTATTCTCATATCAAAACTACGTCAAAGCCACAACATACTACGTCATGGTCATAGCATACGTTGTCGTTCCCACATCAAAGCCACAACATACTACGTCGTGGTCATGTCATACGTTGTCGTTCCCACATCAAAGCCACAACGTACTACGTCGTGGCCATGGCATACGTTGTCGTTCCCACATCAAAGCCACAACGTACTACGTCGTGGCCATGGCATACGTTGTCGTTCCCAAATTAAAGCCACAATATACAACGTCGTGGCCATGACATACTTAGTCGTTCCCACAACATAGCTGCGCCATAGGCACAATATACTACGTCGTGGTCATGGCATACGTTGTCGTTCCCACAACATGGATACGCCGTTGCCACAATATACTACGTCGTAGTCATGGCATACTTGGTCGTTCCCACAACATAGCTACGCCGTAGCCACAATATACTACTTTGTGGTCATTGCATACGTTGTCGTTATCACAACATAGCTACATCGTAGCCACAATATACTACGTCGTGGTCATGGTATACGTTGTCATTCCCATATCAAAGCTCCGTCAAATCCACAACATACTACGTCGTGGTCATGGCATACGTTGACATTCCCACAACATAGCTACGCCGTAGCCACAATATACTACGTCGATGTGATGGCATACGTTGTCGTTCCTACAACATGGCTACGCCGATCCACAATATACTATTAGTTATAAGGTCTGTTTCTGACGTATTTATAGGGTCCATAGTGGGTTTGTAAAATTTGTGGGGAAGAGGTCGTGATATATATTTGAAGTGAAAATGATACCAATTAAAAATCAAAAAGCCTTAAACGTATACCCCATTCCAGCCGCACGCCTGTAATCTAAGTCCCCTCCCCTTCCGTGTGCAGTGCATGCCTACATCACTCTACTAAAACGGTAGCTTCGCCTGACAGGTGCAATATCTAACAACGATAGTATACGGTCTCTTCATCATTATAAAAGCGACCGTACACTATCGTTATGTAATACAGTCAAACGTCGAATACTCGAATCGCAAGGGACGAGTCGTTCAAGTTATCGAATTAAATATATGTTATTAAACTTCGATTGGCACCATGTTTACACTTCGTGTTTTAAGGGTATTCCAATTTTTGACGTTCGAGTTTACGAAGTTCGTATTGCACATGTCAAGCGAACGTACCGTGTCCCTCAGGCGAAGCGACACCTTGTATGCAAACACATGTAGATCAAGTTTATAATTACATCTGTCGTACGAAGACATATTTCTACAATGTACTTATAACGAGGAATATCTAAATAAATGCATGTATAATTCGCATGAGAATAACTGCTAAAATACGAGTAAAAAGCTTTTGTTTCCATTGTCCTCATGGTCAGATATATGAAGGTTGTACTGGTTACAGTTGGGCATGCGCTAGGGGTGTCACAATATATCGATATATCGCAATACACAAATGATTTATATCCTATCGCGATACGAAATGCGTATCGCAATATATCGCAATTTCTTCTTCTAATTAAACTCTTTATTTTTCATCCAATTCTAGTGTTATAGCAATTAGAAGTCCAGAAGGTGTATGCCTGGATTTTACTGAAAATATAAAGAAAGCAATAAATCACAATATATCGCAATACAGTGAAAAACTATCGCAATAACGTGTTTCCACTATCGTGACACCCCTAGTATGCACAGCTAACTATTCAAAGCAACATTGACAGAACTCAAGCACAACGACGGGTTGAATTCCAATCGCATGGAGAGGAGGGGGGGGGGGAAGTCTCACTATGGGGGAAGTCTCACTCTATAACTAGTTGTAGAGTGAGACTTCCCAAGGGGGTGGTCCTGCTCTAGAGCGAGCCTTCCCCGGGGGAGGTCTCGCTCTAGAGTGAGACTTCCCCTGGGGGAAGTCTCACTCTAGAGTAGGACCGCCGGGGGGAAGGCTCACTCTAGAGTGGGACCGCCGGGGGGAAGTCTGGCTATGGGGGAAGGCTCACTCTATAACACCGGCACCCAATTTTTTTTCTTTCCTTTTTTTATTCTTTTTTTTTTTCCATTTTTCAGCCTTTTGTGCACTTTAAATCATCTGAAAACCTTTAATTTAATTTTAAACCCCTCATTTTTTCTTTTTTTTTTTCCATTTTGCACTAAATTGTTTAAAAATAGCAATCCAAGGAATGCTTGTGTCGCCTGCGAAGCAGCTTATTTTCAGAATTGCGTCATCAAAGCGTTGTCATGATGGCATGTCTTATTTTGTGAAGTGGATATTGGAATGCCTGTCTCTGGTCACGTGTTTTTCACTAGTCGATGTAGATCTATTGCATTGTGGAATCTGACGGAATCAATTCGGAACTTTCTCCCACTGACAGCATCTACAAATCTAGAATGGTCGATTTCATCGACCAATAAAGATATCCCTCTACAATCTAGGGTTTATTTGGAAAGTTTTTATAAAAGATGATAAGCACGAAAATTTAAAAAAAGTGATCATAGGGAAAATATAAGCTCAAACAAAAAACATTTTATCTTTGTAAAAACAAAGTCAGGGAGAATACTACATGTATGTGCGGATCAAACCCCCAGCCTTAATTCTGGCTTCTTTTTTTTTTTTTCGCGAATTTTGAAAATATTACAGTGTATATAATATTTTTTGTTAGTCCGCGTGAAAGGAAAGTCCTTTCAAGATCAGTGAAACATCGAAGTTTTTTGCTAATAGTATTAACAATCTGCAGCCTGTTTCACAAAAATACTTACGAACAATTTCAGGAATTTTCGTAATTTTTGATCGATCAGTTCTACTTACTCACTAAGATTTGCAATAATTTTTTGCTGAATTTAATTTTAGTATGTAGAAATGATATAAGAAAGCATGATACAATTTTTCTAGAAGCCTTGTGAACGTTTCATTGAATGAAGGAAGTTACGAAAATTCTTGAAATTATTCTTAAGAATTTTTGAGAAACTGGGCACAGGTGCGGATTCAAGGCGCAAAGATTACCGACATTAAACTTAAAGATGGACCGAGCTCATCCCCATGCAGGCTAATTTAAAAGGCACTTATACGCAATAATTATTCTTCTATCCCCTGGATACTGATTAATCTACAGATAAAATCTTGGATCTGCCCCTGTTGTAATTTGTAAGTTTACGCCGCTACAGGGGG
The DNA here is from genome assembly GCA_028142955.1 of Pinctada fucata. Lineage (NCBI taxonomy): Eukaryota > Metazoa > Mollusca > Bivalvia > Pterioida > Pteriidae > Pinctada > Pinctada fucata. Next base: position 27,604,402 of record AP027110.1, on the reverse strand, counting down.
TACTACCATAATCTCTCCCCTTCCCCCACGCCTGTAATTCTATCCACAGCCCAGTTTATTTGTGATAAATACGATATTTTCCTGATTGACCTGATTCTTACAGTACATTTCTACACATTGTACTTGAAGTATGCGTAGTGGGATATTACTCAGGATTTTTGATTGAGTGATTTTGTTGGATGATCAAAATACAGTACGTATATGGTTGATAGTCTCCTTGTGGATGAAAGTGGTAGGTGTACATCTGAACGAAGAAAGCACTTGAGAATGTTGTTCAAAGCAAAACTAATGAAATGTCGATTGAGCCAACGATTTATACTTCTTCAGTTTTTCAGGTAGTTGAATTTAGCTGCCAAAATTGAGTCAAATTACGAAATGTCGATTGCCCCACCGAGTTACGAAGAATGCGTCAAGGGTTACGCCCTTTCTTACACGCCTGGTAGGACCACTGGTAAGGGACCCCCGCAAGGAGCGCAGGAGAATATTTTATCTTCTCAATACCAACATCAACCACCACTTCCAGTCGGTTGCGCGATGGGCTTGGATTCTTACAGTTACCCTGTTCATTTGGATGAAAAGTCAGGAGCAAATCCCGAAATTAGCATCGAGATTCCCGATGGCCCGCCTTCGTCTTACCCTGGAACCACGCCTGAATACCAAGTACAGATATCTGGATACGCTGGTACAGCAATACTGAATGAGGAAATACTGCCCGGATATGCTCCTGATCAAAGGTCGAACGAAATCATCAATATGCATGACGAACCCACAAGTATGTGAACATAGATATCATTTGGTTTTGTTTCCCTGTGAGGTGTAAGCCTGAAATTCACTCTTCAATTCTTTATCATGCTCAGAGCGTATACAGTTGATCAGATATATTATATGCACATCTCATAAAAAAACGATTTTGAGAAGTTCAATCATACATGAATATCCAAATTAAAACCCATAACAAGCTGTATAAAAGTCGATCTTGCCGGCGAAAGAGTAAAGAATAGGCAAAATAGGGGGGGGGGGGGCGTTTTTGAATAAATGTTACCATTTGATTTGCCGTAGATGAAATCATATTGATATTATCTTAAAATTTATTCATTTCATACTATTATTCTTAAGTACTTTTATTGTAAAATCAAAAAGAATCATTTATATAGCATAAAGCCCATATAGGAGAATCCAGCTAGATGGATAGAGGGTTGCCCCCCCCCCCCCCCACTCCTTTGGCTGTACCCTAAATTAAGATCAATGATAGCATAAGCACAAAATGATGTTAAGGCAAAGGAAATAAAAAAAGAAATGAATTAAGGCCAAGAAGTAAAGAAAAAAGCTACGGTTTTAAATTATGCTCAAAATATTTGAACATGTCATTCCCTAGAAATTTAAAAAAAAAATTAATATTAAAAAAAATCCGGTTTGCATCGCTCCCGTTCTTCTTCTTCTTCTTTTTTTTTAATGAAAAAATAAAATAAGATTTTATGTTATCAGTGATCCTATACACTTATGCATAAATTTCCTAAATTGTCAGGCTTATTACACTCGCAATTTAAAGCTTGGTTAATATCAAATATTATAAATGACCCCCCCCCCCCAATCAATAAAATCAATTATCGTAATAATATACATTCACGTGTCATAAAAAAATGCTCACACCCCCGGGCTGTACCCGCCGACGGTGTTTTATATTTAACCCCTACCCGACCCTACTTTTCATTTCGCATCCTGAAACAATGTGTTGGACGCCCTCGAAATAACTTTCACAAAAATATTATACTCTTGTTATGATGATTTTAGAGATAAAGTACAATACACATAATATATTTCATGGAAAAATGATTACGAAAATCAGTTGAAATGGCATATTTTGTTGCCGATTTTCCTATAGAACATGTACTGTTTACATCTGCCTTAGCTGGTTTTTGTCTGAGCTAGCGGGATCCAGCGTATTTGGTAATATGGGCGGAGCTTATCTGGGAATTGGCGATAGGCGAATTATATAAGATATACACGTGAACAACATAATGCATAATATGGTTATCATGACAATAAGCACCATAGCAACAGGTTATTTACACTAGAGTAATAGAGGGATTTTCCATCTTCATGATATTTAGATTTTTGTGAAATTGTGTATTTCAAAGTTACAAAGTTCATAAGTTTGATTAATTTTCAAATTTTAAGACACTTTTCTCATCTAAATTTCTTTTTATCATGGTAAATACACAGCCAATTGTGCCTCACATGAAATTCATATGAAATGAGCATCATGTAAATTTCACATGAAAGTTCATGTAAAATTCATATAAATTTCACATAAAGATTTATGTGAAAAATATTTCACATGAATTTCACATAAATTTCCATCACATGAATTTCACATGAATTTTTCTAAGTGACCTTCACAGAAAACTGAATTCACATAACATCCATGTAAAAATCTTCATATGAATTTCATGTGAAAAATTTCATGTTCGTGCTCGTTTCACATAAATTTCATGTGACCTTATCTTTATCCGAGAGCGGTCAGTTAATCTCTAGGCATGAAGCTGACACTTTATGTTAATTGAGGTAAAGAAATCGGGTCTTTTATGTGCAAGTACTCTGTTTACGCGCATTGCGCAACTTGATTACTCTGGTCGTGTACCTTTATCTAGAACCATTTTAAGACTTCTTTATGTTGACATTGAGGCCCACGAAAGGTTTTATTAATTGATTTCAAATAGCTATATTGAGAGAATTGAGTGTAATTTTCCATCAAGAACCTGTCTTTGTTCTGGTCGGGTATTTCACGCCATTGTCCGCTAGACATCCTAGAGGCCAGAATATGTTTATTGTCAATTACCGCGAAAATGTAAAATAATCTTTCTAATTGAATTATTCTTAGCTTTTTCATGTAATTTTTTACTATGCTCTATACTTTGTATTTACTGTATGTGTATTTATTTTAGCGGGATTCATAAAGCGCTGCTTAGACTGCGCTAATTCAAGAATACGCTAAATCATGAATCTCTTGCAGATTAATATAACAATATGCCTTACGTTGAGTTACAAGAGTTATCTCTCTTTTTACTGATGTATGCCGATGATATGGTATTACTGGCACAATCGGCTCCAGACCTACAGGCTTTATTAAATTCTCTTGATGTGTACACAGATAAATGGTCGCTAGAGGTTAATGTGATTAAAACAAAAATAATGATATTTAGAAATGGAGGTAAAATAAGAACTGATGAAGAATGGTTTTATAAGGATAAGAAAATAGAAGTAGTAGACACTTTTTGTTACCTAGGTCTCTTATTGAATTACAATGGAAAATTTTATGTCACTCAGATGCAACTATCCCTTCAATGTAAGAAAGCTGTTTTTGCCCTTAAAAGAAAATGTTTAAATATGCAGCTTAATATTGTTACTTTATTATCTCTCTTCGATTCTTATATAAGTAGCATAGCATGTTATGATTGTGAGGTGTGGGGTTTTCATGCTGCCCCAGACATTGAAAAAATACAAATTGATTTTTGTAAAAATATGCTAGGTGTCAAGAGATCAACTCCAAATTCTGTTATTTACTGTGAACTTGGGAGATTACCTTTAATATGCATATCATAGGGTCATTTCGACTAGTAACGAATTCAAGTTAAAAGCATTTATTTATTTCGTATTTTTATAAAAGTTAATTTTATTTTCTTTCACTCATTTTTATCAGAAATTATTAACTTCTTTTTGGATAACAGTATTTTTGTATTATATTTATAAATCGTCTTAACTATAAAATCCGGCTTTCAAATCATGAAAATACATGTCAAGTAATCCGCGATCACCATGTTTTCCAAACATCCAAGCCGTTACTTCTCAATTTTCTATTGTTTATGTTTGGCAACTATTTTTGAAATAAGAGCTTGGTGTTTGAGTGAAATTGTTGAAACTTGTTGTGTCACCGCTAAAGTGAAAAGTCGGCTTTGAGTAATTACCGCTAATTGTCCTAACCTGGTTTTAAATAGTTCCGTCCGGCGTTTTGACTTCACTAAACGTTCGGACACCAGAAAATAAAGATAGAAAATACAGAATTATCTCATCATTTTCAGGTAGGACATTTTGTCTATTTTATGAAAGGTTAATATGGTTTTATTTTAAGTTAAATTTCAAAGTAACGTATGTCACTATTTTCTATAAAATTCTCTTATATTCCGTTAAGGTTTTACTATAATTTTTAGAAGTCATTTTTATATTTTATGCCACTTTTATGTGATTTACATTGATGAAATGAAAGAATTAGGATTCCAACAACTTTATTATAAATTGAAGAAGGTTAATTTCCGTTACATATATCTTTCATTAATTTTGTTAACATGCATTTTATATATGTGATTATGTTTGTTTACTTTCATTTTTGGTTATTGTTGGAAATTCTTTTGTACGAAATTATTATTCAAATGTTACACTATTTTTGGACATCATTTTGGTAAAACCTCTGTTAAGCGAGTAGTCTCTACATTTATGCAAATTCCCCATGAAAATCTATTTTATATTTGACAATTTGTTTTTCTATATATCATATGTATTTACGACTAAACGTTCGGACACAGGAAAATAAAGATAGAAAATACAGAATTATCTCATCATTTTCAGAAACAACAGAAATACGTTATCACCGAAAAAGACAAAAAAAAAAACCCGGTGATAAGTTGGTGGAGAGCCTTCCGATCACGGTCCACTGATGCCTTAAATTATCATGAGGAACTAAAGATAGAAAACATGAGGAATCGCTGGGTGTGTAGCCTACTCATAAAGGGCTATATGTATCATGTACCAAGACAACGTGATAAACCCATGACACGGGCACCATAAACGGAAACGGACACCATAAACGGAAATGGACACAATAAACGAAAACGGACACCATAAACGGAAATGGACACCACAAACGGAAATGGACACCACAAACGGAAATGGACACCACAAACGGAAATGGACACCACAAACGGAAATGGACACCACAAACGGAAATGGACACCACAAACGGAAAAGAACAATTACGTTTTCTAAAACCCGACAAATTGTATTTTAGATCGATCGACAATTTCAAATCTAGGCTAGGATACCACATTTGATTCTGATGTATATAGTGAGCAGAAACTTCTTCCTATTCATATCATATGGATTATTTAAACTAAAAGGCAACGGATCAAGGTAAAACTCCTCGTTGGACAGTATAAGTGTGACATCAATAGACTGAGCTGACTTCGTACCAAACATGGCATGCATTGGTAGAACTCGGCAACGCCGACTACATGTGAAACTAAGTAGAGTTATAGATGTATAAACTTGTATATCTGTTCCGTGAAGTACCTATGTCTTTTCTACACTTCTGATTTCCTTTCTTTAGTTCTCCTTGAACTTGCAAACGTTGTTAAGGTTGATTAATACTGATTTGATTAGTGCTAGTCCGGACAATATAAACCGACGATATCTTCTCAGCGAATGCTTTTTGAGGTCCCCTCTAAATCTGTCTTTTTTTTCCATAAGGTACACTCAACTGAGTATACGGACGTTATATCTGCTTGGTTCTGTCATAGCAACGATCTGCTCAGATCTATCTTCAAATGATGCTATCGAATTTGAAGACGTTTAACATTCGTTCAAACTGAATGACAATTTTGAAATAAAAAAAAGAATGTAAAAGAATTTTGGAAGAATTTTTGGAAGAACTATTTACGACATCTTTTTCTTTCATATCGGAACACGGGTTTCTCAAACATATTGAATAGAGTATGATGCTTTAGAAAAAAAAAATGATGCATTTCTATTAAGAATGACTTAATGTGAGTGTACATATGTTTATTTTGTTTTTATCTGAGATTTGATTATATGACAATGCGTGCAACAAAGATTCCGTTGTCAAAACCTAACACGGTTTTTAATATGATCAATTAATACATTGAACTTTAGCTTGAATCTATGTATATGTTTTTCATTGTATATTATTATGTATATATCATTGTCGATTTTTTTTTCTTTACACTTTGTTAATCTTTGAGGACAAAGAGTTTTGTAGCAGGGGGGTATTATCATAGGGTCATTTCGACTAGTAACGAATTCAAGTTAAAAGCATTTATTTATTTCGTATTTTTATAAAAGTTAATTTTATTTTCTTTCACTCATTTTTATCAGAAATTATTAACTTCTTTTTGGATAACAGTATTTTTGTATTATATTTATAAATCGTCTTAACTATAAAATCCGGCTTTCAAATCATGAAAATACATGTCAAGTAATCCGCGATCACCATGTTTTCCAAACATCCAAGCCGTTACTTCTCAATTTTCTATTGTTTATGTTTGGCAACTATTTTTGAAATAAGAGCTTGGTGTTTGAGTGAAATTGTTGAAACTTGTTGTGTCACCGCTAAAGTGAAAAGTCGGCTTTGAGTAATTACCGCTAATTGTCCTAACCTGGTTTTAAATAGTTCCGTCCGGCGTTTTGACTTCACTAAACGTTCGGACACCAGAAAATAAAGATAGAAAATACAGAATTATCTCATCATTTTCAGGTAGGACATTTTGTCTATTTTATGAAAGGTTAATATGGTTTTATTTTAAGTTAAATTTCAAAGTAACGTATGTCACTATTTTCTATAAAATTCTCTTATATTCCGTTAAGGTTTTACTATAATTTTTAGAAGTCATTTTTATATTTTATGCCACTTTTATGTGATTTACATTGATGAAATGAAAGAATTAGGATTCCAACAACTTTATTATAAATTGAAGAAGGTTAATTTCCGTTACATATATCTTTCATTAATTTTGTTAACATGCATTTTATATATGTGATTATGTTTGTTTACTTTCATTTTTGGTTATTGTTGGAAATTCTTTTGTACGAAATTATTATTCAAATGTTACACTATTTTTGGACATCATTTTGGTAAAACCTCTGTTAAGCGAGTAGTCTCTACATTTATGCAAATTCCCCATGAAAATCTATTTTATATTTGACAATTTGTTTTTCTATATATCATATGTATTTACGACTAAACGTTCGGACACAGGAAAATAAAGATAGAAAATACAGAATTATCTCATCATTTTCAGAAACAACAGAAATACGTTATCACCGAAATAGGCACAAAAAAAAGTCCCGGTGATATGCATCCGAAAAATTCGTATTCTAAAATATTGGTTAAAACTGTTGAAGACAAATAATTGTATTTTGAAGAATTGTTATGAGTACATGAATATTGAGTGTGAATCTAGAAGTAATTGTAAAAATTAGGTTTCTGATGTGAAAAATTTACTATGTAGCATAGGTTTTATGGATTAATCAACATGTAGAGAAGCCAGAATATATTTTAGGTGTGGCAAAGCAACGTTTATTTGATATTCATAAGCAGTCTATTTTGTCCGATATTTATGCCTCACCAAAATGTTTCATTTATAGAAATTTAGTTGACAATTTCACATTGCAAAATTATTTGTTGAAACGTATTCTTTCTGAATACAAAAGACTAATTTGTAAACTTCGGGTATCCTCTCATTGTCTTAGCGTAGAAACTGGTCGTTATAAGAAAATCCCTTTAAATAGACGATATTGTCCTATATGTAAAGAAGATGTTGAAAACGAATTTCATTTTATTTTGAAATGTCCCCATTATACTCATTTAAGACAAAAGTTTATAAAAAGATATTATTTTGTAAGGCCCTCTGTCTTTAAACTTATACAATTGTTATCAACTCCAAATGTTAAAGAACTATGTGCTTTAGGAAAATATATTAAGTGTGCTTTTAGTTGAAGGAAGAATATTACTTAGATGAATTCTTTAATGTTTTATTGATATAATATCAACCATTAGACTATCTCTCTTTTGTGACTATATTGTGTAATATTATATGTTAGAAAATTGTATTGATATCTATAAGCTGTATTGCTTTCGATTAATAAACTATACTATAATGTGGAAAATAAGTAAAAGCGCTAATTCATGTTTTAATATGACAATTTACCCCATTCTGCTCTGTTTCCGCCAAAATGTGGCTGCGCTAAAATAAGTACAAGTACAGTATTAGTGTCCATCTACAATTAGGAATTATCGTTTTCCTCTCCGATCGTCATAACCTGACATCAGCTTTCGGACAGCTACGTCCTATAGAAGCATGATGAGGCTCATAGTCAATCTATTAACTGCGCATTACGCCGTACCAAGTTAGGGTACCACTCTAGGGATAAGGACACATCCCTGCGTAACACCACACCTCATTTCACCGCGGAATAAAGAAAACATGTTTGCGAGGAAATTGCAAAATAAGAAATATTGCAGAAGAGCATTGAATTTCATTTTTCAACAATTTAGAAAAATTAAATAAAGAGATAAATAAATAAATATTGTCTGGATAGACAAGGAGTGAACCAAATAAATACATAAAATAGATTAAGGAATAAAGTTAATCAGAAAAAACAAACACACACAATGCATTTACATGATCCCTCTTTTGACTATATTTTTCAATATTCCATTTTCTTTTTTTCAAATCACTTCCCTGCCTCGAATTTTTAAAAGACAGGGAATTGAAAATTGTAGATAGAATAGGGAGTATTGATATTGTGCTTCCAGCACACAAGATTTCTCTGTTACAAACACCTATGAGAATTTTTTATATATTGTATTAACTCGTAACTTATTTCAACAGATGTGATTTTAACCACACAGCCAGAAGTGACAGCGGCGACGTTCAAAGAGTCTCCTGTCCGAATACAGTGTCCTCATTGTAACAAAGAAATCCTGACGGAAACGGAAGATGTGATTGGAAGTGAGTCATGGTTCTGGTGCTTCTTTCTTATGTTCTTTGGGTACGTATCACTTCCATGAATGGACCTAGAATTTTTGGGGAGGGGGGGGGGTCCAGCTTATAACTTTGAAAAAAAGAACTATTATACATAAAATACCCTGAAACATTAGAAATTTTCCAGGGGGGGGGGGGGGGGGGTTGTACAGTGCTTCAGTCGTATAACAAAGAAAAAAAATTACGTAGATACTGCAAAATCATTGTTTATATTTTTAAAGGAAATGTCATTGGGGGGGGGGGGGGAGGGTTAGTGTCTACCCTTGACTTTGTTTTATTAGATGCTTGCTGACTGATTTTTCTCTCTATTTATAGGTGTTTCCTGGGATGCTGCCTGATTCCATTTTTCATGAAGTCCTGTTTGGATGTGGAACACACGTGCCCAGAGTGCGGGGAGACTGTGGGAACATATTCACTATCAACGCCACAATTCACCGGAAGTTCACGAGGCAGGTCCGGAAGTAGGGGTTTCTCTAGCCGTTTCCGAAGTCGCCTGCGTCATCGTAATAGACATCATCAATCGCACCTGCAAAACATGCGACAACGTCAACGCAAGCGTCGTCAAAAACGTCAGCGTCAACGGCGTCGCCGTCGTCGTCGTCGTTGATAAGATGAAATTTCCTTCGTTATTGTGAAAATTTTGGGCCAATTGTGCATTGATGAAAATCGGAGGTTAGGTCATGGTACATACGCGGCGGGTACCTTTTTTGAGAACACTCGAACACGAATTTTTAGGTTGAAAAATATCAGTAAATGATCTTAAATACCATAAAATAACAATACCATCATTAATAAAGAAAATTCAAATATATTTTTCTTTTACGTTTTCAGTCTTCCTTCCTAGATTCCTTCATATTAGTCACTACCGGCTCTCCGGGGGGACCAATAGTTTCCACTTCATATGTTTGTCCGTCTGTCTGTCTCACTTTAATTTTCCGGGCTATATTTCGTCGTTGTTACATATATAGAACCCGTTTTTGGTATGTGAGTATATCTCAATTGGATATAGATCACGTTCAAGTATGGTTTTAACTGCCCATTTTTTACACGAGTTATAGTCCTTTAAGCTTTATTTTAAGTGTTTCATACTATCCTGTTATTGCAGACAATGAAGTGATTTTTGGTATGCAGATACATCTTTTAAAAGGAGATACGGATCACATTCAAGTTTGGTACTAATTGACGTATTTTAACTAGAGTTATGGCCCTTGGACATAGCAAATTTCATGAAATTTCCAGTTTTCCGGACTTTTCACCCCTAGTTGTTATTTCACATATTGAAATATTGATATATGAACTGATTTTTGGTATGTGAATGCATCTTAAAGAGATACAGGTCAAGTTTGAGTTTGTTTTTGGTCGTTATTTTCGACATTTCGTCCTTTAGCATCACTGATGATGAGTTGTTTGTAGAAATGCGCACATGGTACACTAAATTATTACGATAGAACATATATTATACAAGGCCAATCATGGAGTCCTGTCGTCACGGTTGACCAGTGTGCAACGTTGGGAAAGACACTTGTACACATTTCTAGATTGGTTCAGTACCGTGCCCAGTGTTTTTGTGAAGACTTTAAGATCATATCCTCGGTAAAGCAAGCGACCGACTATATTCTTTGTTGAAGAAGTTTGATCTGCCTTTGATCCTTCTGATTTTGTTTATAAGGTCACCGTAAAATGAAGGCAATGAGATTCCCAAAGATACATACTCTGATGCTGGAGTCGTACCGAATTTTGAAAGAAGTTCAGAATAGTTTTTGTAAAATGTCCAAAACGATTTAACAAGTTTATGATATCTAAATCCTTGACTTATAAGTTTTTAGCTCACCTGAGCAAAGCTCAAGTGAGCTATTGTCATAGTGTGGCGTCCGGCGTCCGTCCGTCGTCCATCCGTCGTCCGTCCGTCGTCCGTCCGTCGTAAACTTGTCACATTTTCGACTTCTTCTCAAGAACGGCTGAAGGAATTTTGATGAAACTTGGTAGGTATAAAGTACTCATGGTCCCCTACAAGTGTTGTTGTTTTTCGTCCGGATCTGTCAACAGGTGGCGCCACCACAGCCAAAAGTAGGTCGCGGGGGGTACCCTCCTTTGACAAACTTCTTCTTCAGAACCGAAGCATTATCGACAAACCGAAAGCATCAGGATGATCTAGAGAGATGTCTTAAGAAGTGTTGTTATTTTTGGTTCCACTTCGAAGTCAAATTTTTGACACGTTTTTGACGTCTTTTCGGACTTAGTCAGAAATGCACATTTTGCACTGTTTGTTTAAATAACTCAATAGGTGTATGATTTTACACACTCATTTACTACATATTTATCATGTTTAACTAACTTAAATCTTTGATATATATTTTATGCTTAAATCTTATTTTTTTGATTTTTTATGAATTTTTTTCTTATGTAAAAAGGAAGGGGGGGGGGGGTGATTTTCATACATTTTCTGCTTCTTTTCTATAACCACTCTTCAGATTGTCATGACAATTTGTAGGTATGAGGTATTCATGCATGGTACCCTACAAGTGAAAGAATTTTGTCAAGATATCCACTTTTGGATTTTTAAGGAATATTTTTTAAGATTGTACATAGGTATAATGTATGTTTTCCATGCCCAATGTTACAGGTGCAACTACAGGAAAAATACCTTCTTTGTATGATTAATCATTTTTAGATCGACCTTTCATCCATAGTTACAGCTGATAATTCAACAAGTGACACATGCTCCAATGTCTTATTGATTGACCTTTTATGTGATATGATTCAATTATTTAAATTCTTTATACTTATTTAGAATTTTATTTTTAATGTCGGGAACAAGATTTCAAAAGCGGCCATGTTTTGCCGTGTACCCGAAGGGGATTCCCCATGTAGTAATGTGATACCTTTAGTACTGCGATACATTTCAGGAGATACAGTGCAAACGGAATAGATTTTTATACTTGGAACACTTTCATAATGGTTATCATTCATGTACTTGGAACACTTGCATATACTTGTTATCATGAGTATTGAAGAAACGTCTAATAAGTAATCTCTTCCTCTGGATTTTGAGAATGCATAGGACATTTAATATCTGAAATTCTTGAAAATAAATAATGCAGTTCAGATTTCCTGAAATCTTCCAATGAAATGTTGGACCACAGAAAGCTGTTGTTTTAATAGAGAAAATAAATTATTATTCACAACCTTAAGCCACTGTGTTCGTCATCTTGTATGTATAATATTTCTAAGAGAAACACAGAGGCATGAGGTTGTGAATAATAAAACATTTTCTCTCATAAAACGACAGGTTCCTGTGTTGAGACATATGGGAATTTTTATCTGTTCAAATAATAGATACATGATGAGTTAACTTTTTGTCGGCAAATCCGATGCAACCGATACATTTCATGAACTCTCTCCGCTAACAACTTGTCCGTGTAACAGACCTATGATGAGGTAAAACAATTAGTTAACAGTAAATAACGATGTCGTAGGTCTGCTAGTTGGACAAGCTTAACAATTTCATGGGCCTTTTAATTTGTTTCAAACTGCGAAACCTAGAGAAACCACTTGAGTTGTTGAACAGCGTATGCTGAAATGCGACGCTCCTTCTCGCCTGTTGAAATATGCATAGGCAAGAAGCGCCGCATTTCAGCATATTTACTGAAAATTATTTGTTCAAGTGGCTTCACTGGGTCATGAGGTTTGATACAACATACACTGCTTTTTTGGAAAACAAACTGGCCCAATTTCTGCACAACTCACTTGAATTGATAAATATTGGATCAAAACGATTTTAACTGTACGTTTCATGTATTTGAGATGAAATCAATACTATTCAAAAGCATTCATAGATTTCAGTGAATAAAGGCAAAACCGAAAAATCTTTGTTTTTTATGCCCCTGGAATAAAAGATTCGGGAGCATATAGTTTTTGGCCTGTCTGTCTGTCTGTCTGTTTTCCGAAAAACTTTAACATTGGGCATAACTTTTGAATGGTTAGTGATAGGGCTTTCATATTGTACATGTGTATTCCTTGTGACAAGATCTTTCTATTGATACCAATATTACGCCGACCCTGACCTCTCACATACTTAACAGAAAATGGCGTTTATACTAACAAAGTTGCCACCGGGGGCATTCTCGTTTCACAAACACAGGCTTTATAATTTCTGGCATGCTAGCTATCAATAATGAAAGGTTTTGTGTTCAATTTTAAATAAACTTAATTTATGAAATCATTTCATTGTTTTATTCTTTTTCTGCTTCACATTAATGTGGAATTTTACAATATGGTTTTATTTTTGATGTTGCATAATTGAACTATACTAGCTGGGCATATGACGTTGGACCACTTTATCCGTCTTTTCAAATCAGTAAAAAGTTATTGTTTTAAATGTTCTTTTTCTGCTGCACATTAAGGTGGAATTTTACAATATGATTTTATTTTTGGTGTTGCATAATTGAACTATACTAGCTGGGCATATGACGTTGGACCACTTTATCCGTCTTTTCAAATCAGTAAAAAAGTTATTGTTTTGAAATGTGACTATTTTTTCTTTTTTGTACTTTTAAAGGTTGTCTGAAAAAAAAACTTCTCTGCATCCGGCAAAAATCTTTTTAGAAAAGTTGTGGGCTAAAATCCTGGTACTGGCACTATCAGTATTCAATGTCAGTATGTCAATCAGAGCGTGCATGGGTATCAGGTGAGCGTTGTGCCCCCTGGGGCTCTTGTTTTTTTTTGTAATTTGTATATTTTTGTCATGGAAGTCCGAAACATGGGAGCAAGCTCTAGCGTACCTGATGAGCTGAGAGATGTATATCCCGTACGATGGCAATCTTGGAACATCGCCATCAAGCCGAGTAAAATTAACTACTAATATGTTGAAGCCAAAGTTTTCTCTTTTGTCGTATATCTTTGTCTTAATCTCTCCGCTATTGATTTTGATATCGAGATCCAAAAATGGTGTAGCTATATCATTTTTGTTTGCTTTGTTCAATGTTAACGCGGGAGGATAAATTTGATTTTTGTAATGGTCAAAATGTGGGTTATCAATATTCAAAATATCATCAAGATACCTAGAGGTGCCGTTGAAACATTTCAAGTCGTCATATTTCTTGAGTTTTTGCAGAATATGCATGAATTCTTTTTCGTATGTGTATAAAAACAAATCTGCAACCAGTGGCGCACAAGTAGTACCCATAGGAATTCCAATAACTTGCTTGTATAGAGTGTCATAAAATCTTACAAAAATGTTGTCTAAAAGAGAGGACAAGGCCTTGCACAACTCAGATCGAGTCCATGATTTATACGATTTGTATTCTACTGAAGAAAAGAATCCTTTTGTGTCAGAGGTACATATAAATGTTTTACCCTCTCGATCAAAATACCATTTAATAAGTTCTGATAAGCGATCTTTTATCTTTTCATCAGGGAGCGTGGTGTACATATTAGAGAAGTCGTAGGATGTGAAAGATTAGCCTCTAGATTAAATGATTTGCATTTGTCGATCAAATCACCAGAATTCTTTATTTACAAAAATAATTGATGTCGCTATTATTGAATGCAGTTTCACAATATATTGATACATGATCTTTAATTGCTGTTAACACTGTTGTTGTCAAAATCCCGGATAAAACAGTAGTATACAATTACTCGAGTTAGCAATAAATCGAAATTTGTAAGGAGACTTGTGAAGTTTGGGCAGACAGTAAATAGTCGGTACGTCTGATTTCGAAATAGAGAGTTGAAATGAAGAAATTTCATCCAGATGTTTTTGTAAAATCGAAGGGATAGTTTCGTCGTTTCCTATATGTGGCTCCGCAAGAAGTATCACTGATGAGAATTTAATATTCGAAACACGTGTCTGGTGCATGAAATTGGTTTGGAATTTTATTCAAGAGGGTATAGTTGGAACCCTTCGACATTATTAGTGGTAGAAAATTCTGAAAGTAAAACTTATATGTAATAGCGCTTTCAAATGATTATAGTGTTATTTACTGCCTTGTCTGCCGGAGAAAATACATACTTACTGTGCAAATTCTGAAGTTTAGATTTATAAAATTTCGCCGATTTTGAGGGTGCTTCCGAATAAAGATGAGGATTTTTGAAAAAATTGTCAAATTGGATATCTACAATGTCTAGAATAAGGCTTTTCCAGTCATTGAGAGAATGTGGTTCGACTCCTTCTAACTTACACCATTTTTGTATATAAACTTCCAATCCCTCATTTTGCACGTCCCGACATTTTATGAAATCTATCTGGGAAGGAATTCTAAACTTTGGTCCCTTCTTTAGAAGACTACGAAGCCTCTAGTCTTGAATGATGGACAGGTCTCCAGTGATTATATGACCAGCTGGTTCGTAAAGATATGCAGAACTAGCGCATTTGCATGACGTAGGACATGACTCATTAAGATAAACATCAGAGGTGACTTTATTGTAATTAAAAATAAAGCTTCGTACAGGTTTTTTTTTATATTTATAACAGATAGTAGGGGGTTCTAAATTTTCGAAATACTGGGGTGTCTTGCTTTGAACACGATGATCTCGAAATATATTCGAGATGTTTAAAAGGTCAAATCCTTTGTTTATATACTCAATTATGATGGATCTCCTTTTCGATTGAATACTTTTGACAGCCGGATAAAGTTTATTGAAACAGAAGCTAACTTTATGGTGTTACATGTAAGTCTAGGTGTTACATGTAAGTCTAAACCAGTCCGTGTTTTTGTAATACGTCTATAAAGCTTCACCCAAGACAGATTTGAGTTTAACAGCCGGAATTGAAGACAGTGCGTGTAGAAGTTCGTGCCTTCCGTTATTGTGTCACGCATTCTATTCTTTTAAGGACTGCAGGATCCTAAATGTTACGTTTACATTTAGCTTGACAGACACTAGGCTTGGTACTTGACCAATCTACAGTCTTGTACCAGCGCATCCTTGAGACTTGCACTCTGACTGACTGTGACGACGGGACTCCATGACGGGCCCTGTCCAAACCTCTTTAGAGAAGACAGGGCCCCGACCACCTGTCCTCTCTGAATGTCAGTCGGACTCCTCGGGTGATTACATACATGAGCTCGCTACAGCCGGCAGAGCACGGACTGTATTACGCACGCCCTCTTTTTATATTCATTTACATATCCATCTGTGTTGCTGGGGCCTCTACGTTTTGCGGTCTTGTTTGTGTGAGGTCATCTTAAAGTGAGGAGTTTGTTTTACACCACAATTGTACGTTCTTCGAGACCTTTGGGTAATAAGAGAAGTGAGAGGGTTGTGCGCACGTAATCCAGGATTATCACACCATTTGCTACTCGCGTGGTGTTTTGCTGTTAATGCTGCAACAGGGTCTTGTTGGAGATCCCCTCCCTTCTTTTAGCCACACGACAAAGTAACGACAAAGAGCAATAAAATGATACTGCAAGTTGAATCAAAATTTAAAAACATAGTGTAATCAAAGATTACGAAGCTCACCTCGCGGCAGCAAAGTTCAATTTAAACATATCTCTAAGTACATGTATATTGGCTTTAAAAAGGAAAATCACTAAAAGAAGGTCAAGGTCATTTTATGAAAATTTGATCAAAGATACATCAATTATGCAAGTTTGGTACATGTAACACTTATACTTTACTCAATATTGGCCTTTAAAAGCAAAATCATTCAAGCGGAAAAAGTAGGTCTATGTCATTTTATGTAAGTTTGATCAAAGATACATCCAATATGCAAGTTTGGTACATGTAGCACTTATACTTTGCTCAATATTGACCTTCAAAGGCAAATCACTCAAGCGGAAAAAAGTAGGTCAAGGTCATTTTATCAAATTTGATCAAATATACATCCAATATGCAAGTTTGGTACATGTAACACTGATAATTTGCTCAATATTGACCTTTAAAGGCAAAATCACTCAAGCAGAAAAAGTAGGTCAAGGTCATTTTATGAAAATTTGATCAAATAAACATCCAATATGCAAGTTTGGTACATGTAACACTTATACTTTATACAATATTGGCCTTTAAAAGCAAAATCACTCAAGCGGAAAAAGTAGGTCAAGGTCAGTTTATGAAAGTTTGATCAAAGATACATCTAATGTGCAAGTTTGGTAAATGTAGCACTTATACTTTGCTCAATATTGGCCTTTAAAGGCAAAATCACTCAAGCGGAAAAAGTCGGTCAGATGCTGCATCCGATGCATGGGTTCACCTCAGCATCCCAAGATGAATCACTGGTGCAAGTTTGGATACTGTAGCATCAGTACTTTGTCAGATACTGAGCTACCCCAAAAACTTTAACCAGACATTGGTACAAGTCATTTAACCGGAAAATGTAGGTCAGATACAGCATCTGATGCATGGGTTCACCTCAGCATCTGAAGATGAATCACTTGTGCAAGTTTGGTAACTGCAGCATCAGTACTTTGTCAGGTACTGAGTTACCCAAAAACTTTAACCGGACGCGGACGGGGACGCGGACGCTAAGACCGGGGTTATAGCATAAGCTCATCTCAACTTCGTCGAGGTGAGCTAAAGACGACAAACCATCAGTTGCTTATTTTATCCAAGTAATGTTATGCAAAGTTTACACATAGACACGATTACCATGATTAGCTATCGTGCTTTGTCGCTCTCTCACGATTCCCCAGTATCATCTTATTGCTCTTTACCGTTACTTTGTCGTGTCCCAAATCTTCGGTCAGAAAGTAACTTATTCGATAAACATTGCCTTTCTTTTCATCAGACATAAATGTTTCGGATAATGGAACTTAATAGCAATTCTCTGTAAGGACCAAAATAATTTCAATAGCACGTGGAAACAGCATGTCTCCAATTTTGGAGATTTTTGGTGTGGAAGGTGTATATGATGTACAGAGACAAAAATAAACTTTATTTTTACAAATTAAGTTTTCGTTGCCATGGAAACCCATGTTTGAAATTTTACGCATCAGTAGAATACTTGTAACATGGCATTTTCACAAGGCTTGTTTCCATGGTAACAGCTATTGTAGTCAACTGAAATTTTCTTAATTTTTCTCTTTATATCTTTAATAGTTTAAATATTACACGAGATGTATGTTTCTTCCCGCTATTCTCTTTTTCAATATGCTCAAAATGTAGGCAAAACCTGTTTTGAAGAGGCCCCTTTTTAAGACCGAAAAAGCTCCTAATTTAATATGATTTTGATCAAATTTAAGGGCAAGTAATCAGAAATGTCAGGCTAACTTGATTTCTACTGCCAATTATCTTAAAAGTTTAATCCTCGATCTTTAAGAAAATGTTAAACTTTGAGTGGGACCTCTTCACAATTTTATTCAAAAGGGTATAAAAATGGTTACCGTGGTGACATTCTGTTCAGCGCTATTACACATAGAGTAATTTACTAGTAAATTTTCAGCTGTCCGTTATATATTTTTAAGCATTTTTATCAGTGCATATAAAAGAGCATTATTATTAAAAAAAAGATCAACATTAAAAGTTTTCAAGGTCACAGGACCCAATGTCAAGGTCATCTTGAATGCAATTCACAAAATTTGGCAAAATTCTGTGATTTTTCAAAATATGAGAGGCAGTTACTCATATATCATGCGGTATTGAGTAAAACAAACACATACATAGTGGTTTTGGATATATCCCCTATTTATAGACCAAAGTTGCAAAAATTCTCAAAATCAATGACATCCTTGATTTTTAGCTAGTAATTCATACATACATATAAAAAAAATGTGAGATGCTCATGATTTTTCTCTGGGGCTTATTTTTTTAGGAGAAATGTTCTGAACTTAAAATTGTAATGTTTTTCCATCTATCGGTC
This sequence comes from Pinctada fucata, assembly GCA_028142955.1. Lineage (NCBI taxonomy): Eukaryota > Metazoa > Mollusca > Bivalvia > Pterioida > Pteriidae > Pinctada > Pinctada fucata. Next base: position 27,585,775 of record AP027110.1, on the reverse strand, counting down.
TAATTTTAGAAAGATGTATTTTTGATACAAATATATGACAGTCAAGCCTAAATTTAGTAACAATAAATAACAACAAAAATGCAAATTTTATTGAAATTGGAACCTATATTTTGAATTGACCTTGAACTTATAGTCAATGACCTTGAAAAATTTTGGAAGTGCTCAAATAAAGAATAATTTCTTCTGTTGTCCCTACATAAAGCTTAAGCGATATAAGTTATTTAAACCATGCTAAAAATCAATTTGAAAAGATATACGTGTAGTCATCATGTGTCAAATGAAAAGTTGCCATGGCAACCATTTTTGACCTCAAAATGTAGGAAAACAAAACAAGGTCCCACTTATTTTTTCCAGTGATTATATTTGTCACATGAAATATGTTTTGTTCTGACAACAGTGATGGTGTTATCAGCATGACATTTTGTGTTATTTTTGCTTGAAAATGGTAAAAATTGGACAAAATAGGCCTTGATTTTGACCTTACTTTATGGCAATTTTTGACTGATTTTGATTTGATAGGATCCGGCTAATTGAAAGAAATGTCAAAATTTTTTTTCTAGAAAAAGAGATTTTAAAGATTATAAGTTGTTAATACCAGATGATTCTGACAATGGTTTCCATGGCAACATAATAACCAAAGATGACTTATTTGACCATTTTTTAGTGCTATAAGTAGACAGACCTCGTTTCCATGGCAACCCGAATATTTATTTTCAAAATATTCTTATTTTTGTATTCAGGGCATTATACATACCATTGTTGTGGGTCATGTATTATTTTAGTTTTACTTTATGTGTAAGTGCACATGTACTTATAGTCATGTTATTTAATGATTTCATAATAATTCTTTCTAGATTTTACTATGTCATGTTTATTTCATTAAAGAATATCCCAGTATGTTCTGTGTTACATCATTATCATCACATGACGTGATTTCTAGAATTTACTCTATTGTTAATCATTTGTAATGAGTCATTGTTCTAGAAGCTTCTGGTAAATTTATTTGTATTAAGTATATATACCTCCGAGGAACTGTGCTGAGGGGGCATTCGTACACATTCGTAGACACGATTCATTCATCTATTCTGATATACTGGGACACTTTATTTGTTGAGACTTTAATCCATTTAACAACGTTTGGACACCGATCTTTCGAGAACGTTTGTGATTACCGGAAACCATACATTCGATAGACTTTGTGGACCGTAACGGACACTTTGATCCGGACATTATATTGTAAGTTGTAATCATTTGAAATATATATATTTTGTACATAATTTAACTTGTAAATTTATATTCTGTCTTTGTCTGATTTTTGCTGGCGTTTTGGGGTATTCTGACCCATAACACCATTTGTAGAGAAAATCACGAAAATCCATGACATGCTGTTTCCAAAATATTTTGGTCCTTACAGAGAATTGATATTAATATTTAGTGTTGTTGTGTATTTCATTGTCCTACTGTTTGTTGTTGTAGGTTTGCCTGCGTCTCGTTGGTTTATTTGTTGTCTTTCTGTTAAGTGAATTACTTTCCAATTATTCAAAAACTTTTCTTGCGAAATGTGCTCAGATCAACCCCAAAACATATGTTCCGTTGGAATTTTCTACATACTTGGATGGTGAAAAAAGTTGTAAGGACACTAAAGTTGGTTGAATTATATGTAGAGAAATTTCCTCTTCATAATCCTGTATAAATTATGAGGTGAATATCTCGTTCGCCATTGCTACCTTGAGAAATGTATTTCATATGTTGATTTGTACCATATATATATGTCTCAAACCAGAAAAAAAGTTTGGAAAAAATTGATGTACCATCCCTGCCTGATTCTTTCTTGGACTTAAACATTGTAATGTCGTATTTGTTGTTCCTTATCCATTTGGCGTCTCAGTAACAATCTCTAGGTCAAAGGTAATGCCGCTCGGACACATTTCGAAATATTTTCTGATAGTTTCAAAAAGGTTCTCTTGAAACATATCTGGCAAAACGTTTTTAGAACATTTTAAGACGCTGTACAGTTGTATAGAAATGTTTTTAAAACACTTAAACATTTAACAAATTTTATTTTCATTTGTATCATCCCTTCATTCTGGAAGAAATATTTCAATCAATTGCAGCTTTAACAACAATTAAGAGTGTTGAACGAAATTAACTAAATTTAGATATTTTCGAAAAATTTTTGATCAATAATACTGTTGAAAGATGTATATTGAAATATATGATCTATAGTACCAATTTATTTTGCTGTACTATACCAAATGTAATGAGAATACGTTTATGCAACATACCGCAAATATTTTTTGAATGTTTTTAGAACAATCCCAATTTTGTTGAGATAAAAGTTCTGACTTCAACAACTAGTTTATAGATGCGTTTTAAAATAACGTTATAAGTGAATTAAGCTTCATTTTTAAGCATATCGCGAGATTTTCAATTTGACTTTCAACAACTTTTGACTTTCGTAATTGACCAGTGTTGATATTTCCAGCAAAACAAATATAAAACAGTAAGGTAATTGGAAAGTATAAGAAATTTAAATTTATTTAAGGTTAGGGTTGCGACTAGAGGGAGATAACTCTATTTTCATATCACATAATATTTGAAACCGACTTAAACGATACATGGTATAAACACAGATTGCTACATTCTTTTAGAAAAAAATAAAATTCCTTGAAACTTTCATTGCTGAATAGATATGTTTGGGAAAAATTCATATTTTTCAATGAAACATCGCCGAAAATAGGAAAAAAAAATTGTCATTTTTGCATGAGTTCTGCTATCAAAGATTCAATCATCAGAATATTTTCTATCCACTATACTCTTTAAAAGTGAGATAATTAGAAATTCGAACTTCAAGTTAAACTCTATGATTTTGGGTCAAAATGTTATTTTTTTGCATAAGTTATTGTGCTATTTATAGAAACTTTCATTTTGCTCAAAAACAAATTCGGGTACATATTGATTTGACTGCTTTAGGATAAAGCAATACCATAGATATATATGTAGAAAAAAAAATGTGTAGCTGGCGACCTTCTAGCTTTAAATGAAAATAATGAGTTGTTGCCATGGCAACCAGCAACATAGTTTTTATAAGAAAATACTCTCCTTGAAACTCTTTTTGATCAACATTTCTCAAAATAGCCTTTAATTCATCCACAAGCTATAAGAATCTTGAAAAATAAGGATTTATATGAATTTTTGAAATTTCATGCATTTCAGAGGTATGTAAAGTTATGATGTGGTATTCTCTAAAATGACAAAAATGTTAAAATAGGCCAAAAATGGCAAAACAAGACGGACAAATCTTGATTAAAGGGTCTGAATAGTTCGAAGAGATGTTCCTCTACATATGAACCTATCCATCTTTCTTCTACCTCATTTCTATTAAAAGTCGCCACCCTGACCTTAAAACGCGATAATGAAAGACATCAAAATATGGTTATATGTATCTGAAATGTGACGCTTTAGAATAAATTCAAGATATTTGTTCTCCAAATTTATCATACAAATGCTCAAACTATATAGACTGTATAGAAAATGCATGTAGTAAAGTTCGCAAAATATTTCAATCAGTCATTCACTCCATGACGTTGGTGTTAGAAAAGGCGGCATGCATCCGATAAGCTACGCAATGATTTAGACTAGAGTCGTATCGCCGTCCGTCCTTTACGGTGCAGAAATATGGGATGAAATATCATCAACCAAATTAAAACTCTTGAAAAACTCATCAACACCTTGTTAGACAGATATAAGCCTTTCAGAAAACTTCTAAAATGGAGGCAATTGATACTATAATTGGTTTATTTCAGTTTGTTCACATATATTGAAAAGGGTAGACTTCATTTCTTAGGTCTCTTGTGTAACTCAGAAACGAATTTATTTCATAAAGATTTATTTTTGAATTTTATTGCTGAATATTACTTGGGGTACTCTTATATTTCTAATGTAACGACAAGTTTGATAGAGACACTTTTAATGTATGCCTAGATCCATTTGGTTGTACGGGATACTTTCCTGACAAAAGAAGGGAGAAGATCTCCAACCAGACCCGGTTGCAGTAGCAACAACAAAACACCAAAACATCCGATGCAAAAACACAGAGAAGACTACCACAGCAAGAGACGAAAGAGAGATACCTAAACACAGAAACTCCAGGCACAAACCAACGAGACCTATGGGTAACTGGTGCCGACTAAGACGGCCATCTGGCACGCAAGTAGCAATTGTTGTGGTTATCCGGATTACGTACGCACTACCTTCCCACTTCTCTGGTTACCAGAGCACAATTGTAATGCAAAATACCTCACCACTGTTATATGACCACACAAACAAGACAACAAAATTGCAGGGACTCAAGCAACACAGATTAATATGTAAATGGATATAAGGGAGGGGGGCGCTTATGTAATACAGTCCGTGCTCTGCCGGCTGTAGCGAGCTCATTCATATTAACACTCAAGGAGTCCGTCCCTCATTAAGAGAGGACAGGTTGTTGGTTAGTAATTAGAAAAATATTGTTACAGTTATAAATGCTATTACAAGACGAGAGGAAGATGAATAGACACTATGTGTTAACTCTCGTCCAGAACTTTCATTAAAAATCACTGTCGAAATAAAATAATTTATCACTTCTTATTTATATATTTCCTGAACACACAGACAATAGAATTAATTTATTTAATCAAGCAGCATGTTATATCATGAAATCTCGATGTAACATGTGTGATATTGAAGCTGACGATATTATTCTACGTTTGTTCATGTCATGTCAAAGCTATATACAAAAAAGAGATAGTTTATGTTATTATTGTTAACATTATATACACAAATACATAAATATTATTTCATTCTTAAATCGTTGTTATGTGGTTTGACGTCGTGGACATTGACGATAACAGATGATGTATGCAAAGAACTTATGCCTAGCGTTTCAGAATATGTCAAGAATGGAATTGTAATATCCCAAAACCATACTTTACATAAATGTTAAATGAGAAATACGGAAAATGTTTATCGCTATATCATAAGTAACATGATTCACTTTATGGAATAGCCATACACTATGAATATTAATTTAGTGTGATACACATATATACAATCATCAAGATACACATACGTACAATCATCAAGATACACATACGTACAATCATCAAGATACACATACGTACAATCATCAAGATACACATACGTACAATCATCAAGATACACATACGTACAATCATCAAGATACACATACGTACAATCATATCAAGATACACATACGTACAATCATCAAGATACACATACGTACAATCATCAAGATACACATACGTACAATCATCAAGATACACATACGTACAATCATCAAGATACACATACGTACAATCATCAAGATACACATACGTACAATCATCAAGATACACATACGTACAATCATCAAGATACACATACGTACAATCATCAAGATACACATACGTACAATCATCAAGATACACATACGTACAATCATCAAGATACACATACGTACAATCATCAAGATACACATACGTACAATCATCAAGATACACATACGTACAATCATCAAGATACACATACGTACAGTCATCAAGATACACATACGTACAATCATCAAGATACACATACGTACAATCATCAAGATACACATACGTACAATCATCAAGATACACATACGTACAATCATCAAGATACACATACGTGCAATCATCAAGATACACATACGTACAATCATCAAGATACACATACGTACAATCATCAAGATACACATACGTACAATCATCAAGATACACATACGTACAATCATCAAGATACACATACGTACAATCATCAAGATACACATACGTACAATCATCAAGATACACATACGTACAATCATCAAGATACACATACGTACAATCATCAAGATACACATACGTACAATCATCAAGATACACATACGTACAATCATCAAGATACACATACGTACAATCATCAAGATACACATACGTACAATCATCAAGATACACATACGTACAATCATCAAGATACACATACGTACAATCATCAAGATACACATACGTACAATCATCAAGATACACATACGTACAATCATCAAGATACACATACGTACAATCATCAAGATACACATACGTACAATCATCAAGATACACATACGTACAATCATCAAGAAAACATAAAGTTGAATCTACAACATATGGTTTACCTTAATGAGATTATGAATGCACGATGAACTGAAATTGTACGTCTTCAAAATTTATCTGAAATTTAGTATTATGTATCAGGTTATTTATTCATTAAATTGTATATATTATATTTGTTCTTTTCCCGATGTTTCATTTATTCTTTTCAAAAATGGAGGAAATAAAGATGATTCATTGATTTATTCTTTAAAATGTTTATACATAACACTGAAAAAAAATGTTTATAGACAAATGTTAAAATGTTTTTTGAACATTGTTAAAATGTTTTTTGAACATTGTTAAAATGTTTATTGAACATTGTTAAAATGTTTGTTGAACATTGCTAAGATTTTATTGAACATTGTTAAACATATGTCCTAACATTATTGAACATTGTTAAAATGTTTATTGAACATAGTTAAAATGTTAATTGAACATTGTTAGAAAATTCTATAGAACATTGTTGGAAAGATTTATAGAGCATTCTTGGAAATGTTTATAAAAACTGTTGGACTTGTTTGAATACTGTTTCTGGAACCATACAAAATCACGTGAATGAAGCAGTAACGAAAATGTTTTCTTTACATTTGTGAAACGTTTGGAAAATCTTTGCCAACATGTTTAATTAACACAACGTTAACGTTTTAATGATGTTTCTGGAACCTTACAAAATCACGCAAAGAAAGCATTTTTAAGAAATGTTTCTGTAACATGTACTGAAGAAATGTTAAAACATGTTTTAAAAACATGCTTGTGTTTACTGGGAAGGAGGAGAGAGGGAGGAAAAACTTTGATTTTTTACAAAGTTCATACACAAATCAAATGTTTAACATCTTCAAATTCATTAGCATCATTTTAGGGGAGATGAATTTACAGCATGGACCAGACATGCACGTTTCGGGTATCTAACCCTCGTCAGTAATTTCCAATCTAAAGAATGTAATATGACCAAAATCTTTGAAAATTATGTCCTAAAGATACCGAAAGACGTAGCAAGATGGCTGGAATATGATGCTACAGGACCCAGGTTTCAGAAATTTGAGAAAATTTTGTAAACAGAAATTTTGAAATGCATTTGAAGAAACAACCAAGAAATTTACATGATTCGTATTCAAAAAGAGAGCTTACGTTCCCCATTATCACAAATACAATACAATACAATACAAAACCAGAGCAAAGTGGCCTCGCCCTTTAACGTGTTCTGTTTGTGTTAAAACTTCCTTACTGCAGCTCTTTTAATGTTATTATATCCTGGGATTGGATCACAAAAATGTCTGAAACACAAAAAAAGCTAGGTCAAATTAGAAATCAAGATCATTCAGACTTATTCATCTATAATGATTTTAAGTCACAGCAAAACACAGATACACCCCTATGGTAAAACATAGAGTCGACACGCACAACAAGAGACTAAAAAGGAGAAGGAACACCAAACGCGTCAGCGGCGAGGTGATAAATGTGATTGGCTGAGGACGCGAGGGCATTATGAGACAATAGAGCCCGGCTTGTCATTTTTTTTATTTCTATTCTAATGATGACCAAACTTAGACCTTTCGATTCTTGGTAAAAACCAGTTCCTGCCGGTTTATCTGCTTTCAGAAAATGGGTAGGCGTGGCTTATCGCTATAGGGCCTATATTGGAGAATAGAGCCCGGCTCGCGTCTGTTGTCTTAATAGGGAAAAAGAATCAAGTCATATTAGAATCTATAATAAAAAATAAGTGCACCATATGCACATTTCAACAAATAATGTATCATCAGTACACGTAATCCGGATAACCACACCATTTATATAATAGTGTTAGGTTTAGTGTTCACTATGCCGAAATAGTAGTCAGGGTTCTAGCACATAGTGCACGACCCGAAGGGATGTGCCAGAACCCTGACTACTATTTGCTAATAGCAGATGGCCGTCCAAAGTCGGCACCGGGTGCACATTGGTCTCCTGTCTTTTATGTGTTGTCATTAATATTAGATGTTTCTGTACGTCAGTTTCGATTGTCTTGTATGATGTTTAAGTGAATATTGAGTGTCTTCTTTGTGGTTATTAGTTTTGTCTGATGTCATTTACGTGTCACTTTCTTGTGGGTTTGTTTCGCTGGGCGAGTGCAGGGTGGTCATGCTGGAGGTCATCCCCTGTGTTGATCGAGGCCGAAAGAGAAGAAATCCACATAGTGAATATATGAAAAAAGAAGTTCTAAACATGACCTATGACCCTAAAATGTATGCTAAAAAAAGACAGGACAGTGCTGTGCCATGAGGGTGATACTCCTTAGTTTCAAAATAGTATATTTTAGTATGAGAATATTCACAAATCACAAAATCACAAATCACAAAATCCACAAAATTCACAAAAATCCACAAAAATTCACAAATAACAAAATCACAAAATTCACAAATCACAAAATCACAAATCACAAAATCCACAAATATATTTTAAGTCAGTGCAGAAGGACAGTAAACCTAGGCGAACTACTTCTCGGAGACTATCATTATCCATCAGCAGAGATACCAACCTAGTGGTTGAAATTATCATAGTATTGAAAAATACATAATGATAATACATAGTGTATTCATATCCTAAATGATACGCTTATCCAAATTGTCAGTATTGAAATATATGTTTCTATAGTACCAATTTATTGTACTACCAAGCTCAAACTACAATGACCTTGATAGAAATCGAGGAAATACGTTCACATTCAAGGTACATTTAAGAGCGACTAGATTCATTCAAAACATTGAATATGGTACGATCAACGATTTCTTTTTACAAATTCTGCACGGAGAAGGGGATATAAGGGTTTCCATCCAAAGTCATGTTGGATCGGTTGACTTTCGGAAGAGAGGTAGCTGGCAGGAAGAACGGGTTATAATAGCATCAGAATTGGTTGATAGAGATGGTTGCTTTGGTGGATTGCTTTGGAGGTGTTAAATGTACCAGGACAGTTGATAGAGCGGTTGAATCGGTAGGTGTTTGACAGGTACAATGTCTTTTACAAGATGAAATCGCTTTGTGTTAATTTTGGTAGGTCGGGATGGTATTGTTTGCAGGGTTGCATAGCACTCTATATATGCAGGTTTCCAGGATTCCTTACAGATACAAGATCAAGACTGTTGGCGGAGAGGATAAGATTCGTGGATGGGTGACAGGTGTTGGTGTTTACCAGTGTGGAGAGGGGTTGATATAGAGGGTTTGGTGTATGGATGGCCAGCAGATTCAGGGGTTTGATAGTATCAGACTGGTTTGACGGAGAGTGTTGGATGTTTTGTTAGTGACATACAAAGGTGTTGTTACAGTGACGATTGGTTGAGGTTTTGTGGAGAATTGATGGCTAGCAGGTAAAGGAAATTTAACGCTATCAGGATAATTCCATGTAGTGTTTCCGATGTCTGGCTAATGGCATATACAGGTGATTTTACAATGTCCAAATTGGGGGTTAGTAGTTCTCATATCCAAATAAATGAATCCTATTCTATCAATATCTCTTAATATGCATCGTTGCTTTAACGTTTTATCGACTAGTGTTCTTATTATTCCATCGACATGTACGAATCTCCGGGAAAATATCTGAAACTAAAATATGTTATGCAATTTGTTGCAATCTTTTATCAATTTTTTATGTGCAATTCCAATACAAGAAAAGTTTGCTTTCACAGATGATAATGAAGATATAGACGACGACAAAGACGCTGGTTACAGCGATGGAGGTATGGTAAACCCCTATCCATTGAGTATAGTACATAAGTTTGGGCCTCCCACGCCACTGAAAGACGCCAATACTGACTCAAAACCAGGTAGGAAGTCTATCACATTGTCAACTCAAAGAAATATAACCGAATCTTTTCATACATGCTATATTGACAACATTAAAAAATTTCTCAGAATTTCGTAAACATATAATTTGGTTCAGATTTTAGATACACACAGAATTACATTATGAATAGAACTTTTAGAACTGAAATTTGTGCATTTACTTTGAGGAGTGCGCGGTTCCATATTTTGTGTAGGTTCGATTCAGTAACGTAGTTAAATGAAATCTATGAACAAAATAGTACTGGAGGAATGGTGCTTAGAAATAATTCAACGCCTTCTTTATTTGTTTAAATTTTGCGAAGTGTTTATTTATGATAAATAAAAATGAAGAAGAATTCATCAGATTTTCAATCTCAAAGTCGAGTGGGAACTCCGTTTTTCCGATGCATTTTGCTCGAATGTTGACTACTTAATCAAGAACACTTGCGTCATACATGTACATCTGATGTTTGAACATATTTAAGCTGTACTAATTAGCACGGTACCACTTTAAAGTGCCACCCACTATGCATTCCTTACTTACACTGGCTGGACTATGGAGATTGTTAAAACATTTACATTTACATGTATGACGCAAGTTACATGTAGTTGTGACCATTCTTAAAGGGTTCCGATAAATATTGGCCGGAAATTTCTCAATGCAATTTTTCTGATTCATTACCGACCAACTGTAAATTGACATCATTTCAAAGACAGAGTAAGGCAAGAGTAAAAGGTAACAGAAACAAGAGCCCCAGGGGGGCACAACGCTCACCTGATATCCATGCACACTCTGAACATACTGACATTGAATAATGTTAGAGCCAGAGCCATAGTCAGAATTTTTTGGTCCATATGCCATAAATAATTAAAAAAATATCATAAAAATTCCAAAAAAGTAAAATGCAATAAATGAGTGTGCAAAATGGAGAAAATGAAAATGGAAAAAGAAAAAAGAAGGTTTTTTTTGTATTTAGATGATTTAAAAGTGCTTAAAAAGCTTGCAAAATGCAAAAAATGAAAAAAAAATTGGGATGCCAGTGCCTGAATTTGAACCCACAATCCTTGGGTCTATGTGCACGCACAGCATATCTAGATTAAAATATATAAAAAAAAAAATTCAAAAAATAAAGTTATAGCAAATAATGTATATAAAAGAATTGAGTAACTTAATCTGACAAACATGCAATAAATGAGCGCAGAAGATCATATATTTACTAAGTTATTAAAAGAAATAGTTAAAGAAAAATAATAAGAGCACCCTAACATCTCTCTCTTTCGGGGAAAGGATGGACAACCTAAAGAGGCATCAGATAGGATGTCATCCTTAAGAAATATTAAGTACAGAAAACCACTGTTAGATGGAGTAAATGAAAGAAAGATTAGTATTTACTCTGATTAGTTCATTAATATACAAGCCAATTAGAAAAAAAATATTATTTTGTCCAGTTCTTATTATATCATCTAATAGAAAAAAAATCTGTCAGCAGATGTTGTTACAGAAATTTTGACCCCCCCCCTTTTATACTCTATAGAATACAAGAATTATTATAAATTCAAATTGTACATGTTGTTAATCAAAAATGCTATCACACAAGCATTCATTAATTTAATCTTATCTAGGATATAGGTTTCAAAATATCAATATGAACTCAAGGGAAATTAATATGGAGAAAATGCCAAACTTCATAAAAAATTCCAAAGTTCAAAAAGTGGCAAAAATGGCATTAGAATTATTCAGGTAAGTTAAAAATAGCATTCAAAGCTTAAAATATGGATGAAAAATGAAATGAGAAAAAAAATTTTTAAGGCCCAGCCGGGATTTGAACTCGCTACCTTGGGACTAATTGACACAGAAAACATACCTATTTACAGTATTGAAGAAATCATTAAAAATCTATAAGTCAAGATATTGAAAAAATTCTTTCACTGTTACATTCCTTACAATAAATATGATAAATATTAAAACAATCATTCATGGGAAGAACCATAAAATGCCAAAAATGATGAAAATGACCACCCCCCTTCCTTTTTTACAGTATTAAAAAAATCATAAAAAATTCAAAAATAAATTTTTCAGCAAAATTCTTTCACTCAAGCATTCCTTTGCTTAAAAATGGCTAGATTAAACTAAACTGGAGCAGAATTTTTCAATCAGAAAGAAAATATTATGAGAAATATCAATTTTTGCATTAAAAATGCAATGTCGAAAAAGACGTCAAAAACGCGTCAAAAATTAGGTATTGGATTTTAACGAAATGAACAAACTTGAATTGTACATCCTTCTAGATCATTTAGATACAATTAGTTTTTCAATCCATTCAGTGGAACTGGAGAAGAAGATTTTTGAAGAGGGGTACCCTCTGGGGCCTATTTGACCCCGCCCTGGATCCACCCCTGAAGGGATCGAGCCGAAATGAACAAACTTGGTAGAGGACCTTTAGTACTTCATGCATACCAAGTTTCATCAAAATCCCTTCAGCCGTTCTTGAGAAGAAGTTGAAAATGTTAAAAGTTTACGACGGACGGACGGACGACGGACGACGGACGACGGACGCCGGACACCACACTATGACAATAGCTCACTTGAGCCTTTCGCTCAGGTGAGCTAAAAACCCCCAATGCGTATTAGATGAAAGAGTAAAGCGGGAGTAAAGGTAACACAAAAATATGCAATGGATATTGAAGACAGAGTCAGGCAGGAATTACAGGTAACAAAAAATATCCAATGCGTATTCTACACAGGGAAAGGCGGGAGTAACAGGTAACACAAAAAATATCCATATGCATACTGATGACAGAGTAAGGCAGGAGTGGTAACACAAGAATATCCAAAGCGCAATGACGACAGTATTGAAGAAATCGGGTATAAACAAAACTGCGTTGAAAATGATCTGTTGGCTGAAGCGAGATTTTGATCGATCATCCGAAAAGTCCAACCGTTGTGTATCTGTTGGTTTGACAATATAGATCATGAAAGACTCTAAGCATAGCAGTAAAATATAGGAAAATAAAGGAAGAGAAATCCCACATGAAACATGATGTTGACGCTATGTACAAAATCGATGATTCAGGAAATCACAAACCGAAGGCATGAAAAATCAGGATAAAACAGGAACCAAAGCAAACAAACAAAAACCTCCACCACATGAAAAGAAACGAACTCCAAATAAAGGAGTGAGACCAAATGCCCAGGAAGAGCCAGCATCTCCTGCTTGCATGCAACACGCGTCGCTTCAGTTCGGCAGAAATATCACATCCGGTTACTTCCATTTCGGAAGATACAAGTAAATTCTGTGGTTGGATGGTTCAGATGGTTTAAGACAGAATATCATCCACCATTCTGGACAATGGGACATCATAGTGCATGACGAGTTCCCCGTATCGACCTTAGAACTTCCTCAGTGACAATGTTAGTCGATCACAAACGTATCCCTTACCGAGAAGCTTATCTGAAAGACGCCTAGCTCTCAGACCAAAATCTGTAAATTTGCTACTTGCTCTTGTATAACGCATATATTGGGATATGAAAACGCCATAAGGAGGCGACGAAGGGATGTTGATACTCAGAAAAGGAAAGTTTGTGATGCTGAAACTGAAGTCTAATGCACGAGACGCGTGTTCGGATATTAAAATCCTCATCAGTGACGCTTCCAGCGAAAGTGATTTCGGACACAGTCAAAATTCATTCTAGTAGCCCCCTCAGGTTTTTTTTTAAAATTTAAATCAGTGCAATTTCTTCGCAGATAGAGCGTGGCTCCAAATTTTCTGTAGGATCGATTCAGTAGCAAATTTAAATGACGTCGATGACCATAATAGCAGTAGGGGATGTTGCTCAGATGTTAACCTCCTGTAGTTTTGATGTTATTTTTTGATGAAATGACAAGTTTCCGAAACAGCAATCAAATAGATATGATATCAAATTGATAAAGGGCCAAAACAAAGCTTCTTAGGCGACAGAGCTCGAAAGAAGTAATTGATACACTTCAAACATCAAGTCACAGGGAACGTTTAATTGCCCCACACTGCAAAAAGAAATAAGTGTTATGGCATTTAAGGAGGAAAGTCTCAACATTACGATGCTGTAGTTACAACAGCGGAACACAAACATATGCGATAAAAAAGGAAGAAAAACTGTGTCCAGTTTCTTAGAAATTCTTCGAAAATTTTAAGGAATTTTCGTAACTTCCCTCCTTTGATAAAATGTTCAAAATGTTTTCTAGCTAGATTGTATCATGTTATCTAATATCACTTTTATATACTTAATAGAAATTGAAATACATCCCATCCGTTCATTTATCAAATTAAAAACCACTTTAATTGAAGGTAAGAAAGGCTAATCTCGCAACGTAGAACAATGGGATTTTTTAAATAATTTTTTTGAGCAAAAAAGATGATTTTATGGGTTGCATCCAAAATTAGGTGAATATTATCAATTATAACGCACAGACACAATCGGCGTTCTACTTTCATCTACTTAAATCTTCAGCTTTATAAATAGATATTGATAATATTCACCTAACTTTGGATGCAATTCATAAAATTATCTATTTTGCTCAAAAAAAATTATTTAAAAAATCCCATTGTTCTACGTTGCGAGATTAGCCTTTCTTACCTTCAATTAAAGTGGTTGCATCCAAAATTAGGTGAATATTATCAATTATAACGCACAGACACAATCGGCGTTCTACTTTCATCTACTTAAATCTTCAGCTTTATAAATAGATATTGATAATATTCACCTAACTTTGGATGCAATTCATAAAATTATCTATTTTGCTCAAAAAAAATTATTTAAAAAATCCCATTGTTCTACGTTGCGAGATTAGCCTTTCTTACCTTCAATTAAAGTGGTTGCATCCAAAATTAGGTGAATATTATCAATTATAACGCACAGACACAATCGGCGTTCTACTTTCATCTACTTAAATCTTCAGCTTTATAAATAGTCTGGTTCCCGTGATTTCTTTAATAGAGAGGTCCCGGGAACCAGACTACTTTATAAAAAGATTTTTTTCTTCTATAATAATGGATAAAACTCATAGCAAAGGTATATGGAGGGGGATAAGGGTCAGAATGCTTGCTTACATGCTTCATGCTATGTTGCTTCAATAAATGTCTGATTATTCCATGTTCATTTGTTTTGCTTTGATTTCAAATTGACTTAATTGCAGTTGTCTTTCTTCTTTATTCAATGTTGCTTCCGTGTATTTTACATTTGTCCTTCTTCAATGCATAATTGTCGTTATGATATCTTTTATTCTGTCATCATTCTTTCGTCCTAATGCCATTATTGCTTCGTCAATGCTAACCTCAGTTTTGATACCAGGTGGCGCTCCGTTTGTGTCCGTTCCTTAAAACGAACTTTGAGACGTCCCCTGTTGCAGTACTTATCGTCAGAAAAATGAGTTTTAATTAGCGCAAAACGCAAAAAACGGTTAATGAAGCTAAATATTTGAACAAAAAACGAAAGAATTTAAAGATAAGTATTTGGGCTTTTTGTGTTTGTTATATTTGTTTATACAGTACTAGCCATTTGGGGAAGTGCAAGCTCTAAGCTCTAAATCTTTTATTATGGTTTCGTAGCTCAGAGGTAAGCGTATATACCTGCTTTGCTGTTGTTGTTTTTTCTGAGTGGGTTCGAATCCCATCGGCTACATTATTGTTTTTTCCTGAAATGTGTGTGGGGAAAAGTCAGGTCTTTAATCTGAGGTATCGTGGGAAATTCTTGATAAATTATAACAGCCGTCCTAGTACTAGAATAGCCTATAGATAGAACCCCCCTCCTTGGTTCTGTCAATAATGCAGTTTCTCGTCTCCTTTCATAATTTTGAACTTGAAAATTTACATTTATTATATCCCTGTATGCCAAAATTACTTCAAGCTGTCGTCCAGGGCACTAAAACAGTTCATTCGTTCACAGCCTTTTTAATCATATATATGGCCAAACTGAATCTTGACCATTATTGTGTTCCTATACTCCATGGCGACACAGAACAAAGGAGCGCGAGGAATGTAAATTTTTTTTATCAGATTTCACTATGTCAAAGATATAAGATTTTTCTTGTTCAGTGGCGGATCCAGCGCCCCATTTACCGGAGGTCAAATTCACTCAAGGGGCGAATTTTCCCGATTTTTACTGGAAATGGCCCAAAATATACCTGGGTTTTTTTTGGCCTATGGTTTATGCCGGAGGGAGGACATCCCCTCCGCACCCCCTAAATCCGCCACTGTTGTTCGACCCAAAAACTCGGAATTTTCCTTTCATCTCGGCCAATCTATAATTTATGTATCATCACTGTAGGTTAAGATTGAAATCCAAGCTTTTGGTGATTGAAAGGATTGACCTTGAATACTTCAAAATCAATTATTATAGAAGTTTTATCTTTTTTTGTCAGGAATCATCCGATGTATGGTACAGAAACGACATTGAAGGGCATGTTTTAAGAGGCAAATATTCATAGATTACTTGCAAGCGACAATGGCGAGCTAACGAAGCTTTTGCAAAGTTGGAATAATTTTTTTTTATTTCAAATAAAGATAACGAGTTAAAGAAGATCCTGACGATAATTTCAACATCACTCACAATAGAGCACCAAATTGAGCATCGACGGACCCCTAGCAAATTAGAGGTGGGACAAGGTGCCCGGGAGGAGTAAGCATCCCCTGTTGGCTAGCCGCATCCGCCGTCGATGTTCATGCACGAAAATAAAGATATATTAAATACATGCATTGCACTGTCGGAGGTTATATCTATATAGAAAGTGCTATGGCGACAATGTCAGGGAAAATATTCAACACCTACTGTCAAACCCCTCGCGAGGAACTATTTTACGAGCTCCACACGGTATAGGGCATAAGTGTGACACAAATGAGTCAAAGAAGATCCTGACGATAATCTCAACATCACTCATAATAGAGCACCAAATTAAGCATCGACGGACCCCTAGCAAGCTAGAAGTGAGAGAATGTGCCCGGGAGGAGTAAGCATCCCCTGTTGGCTAGCCGCACCCGCCGTCGATGTTCATGCACGAAAATAAAAATATATTAATACATGCATTGCACTGTCTGAGGTTATATCTATATAGAAAGTGCTATGGCGACCATATGTCAGGGAAAATATTCAAAACACTTACTGTCAAACCCCTCGCGGGAAACTTTTTTACGAGCTCCACACGGCAAAAGGCATAAGTGTGACACAAATGAGTTAAAGAAGATCCTGACGATAATCTCAACATCACTCACTATAGAGCACCAAATTGAGCATCGACGGACCCCTAGCAAGCTAGAGGTGGGACCAGGTGCCCGGGAGGAGTAAGCATCCCCTGTTGGCTAGCCGCACCCGCCGTCGATGTTCAGTTGCCCGCCAAAACACTGAGCCTCCTACCCCCAATAGAAAAAAGAAAAACCGAAAAAAAATGAACAACTTACATAAATTTTATTTTTATAATGATAATACGGAAGTGTTCAAACTCTATATCTTCATGAAGAAAATTCCAAACCATTTTTTTCTTGCACAAGACATGTGTTTCGAATATCAAATTCTCATCAGTGATGCTTCCAGCGGAGCCACCAAAAAAATCGCCCACTTTCCTGTAAGGTCGATTCAGTAGCATATCCAAATAAAATATATGTTCAAAATAGCATAGGAGAAAATGGTGCTAAGATGTTATAAATACCCCCATTTTTTCTACACCTCTACCGGGGCAGATGGACAACATTGACTAGGTGTCATGTATATATATAATTGCCATTAGGTACCCCTCCCCAACATACCAATATGTAACGTTCATGATTTCAATCGGCATGGGGAACAGTTTACATTATACATAAAATTGACAAAATGAAAAAAAAAAGTTGTATCCTCGACCGGGATTCGAACCCACTAGGAAAATTGTAAAATGAAATTGACAGGCGACGCCGTAACCACTACACTACTAAGTTCCCTCCTACAAAGCTACTTCGTATAGTATTACAAGTTACAAAAATCTGATCAATGCATTCAAAAACATTCATAATAGCATATTTTTCAAATATTTATACAGCTTCATTAATCTACTTCTGTCCTCTCTTGCGATAATATAATTATTTTTCGAACGATACTGTAGAATGTTAAAGAAATTTCCAACGACAGGAGATGTTTCAAAGTTCGTTTCAAGGAACGGGCACTTGCTGTCGCGCGAAGCGCCATCTGGTATCAAAATTGAAGTAAGCATTGACGAAGCAATCATAGCATTAGGACGAAAGAATAATGGCAAAAAGAAAAATGTCATAACGCATGGTATAACGACAATTATAAATTGACGAAGGACAAATGTAAAATGCACGGAAGCAAAATTACACAAAGAGGAAAGATAAATGAAATTTGAAATGAAAGCAGGAGAAATGAACATGGAATGATTAAACATTGAATGAGGCAACATAGCATGAAGCATGTAAGCAAGTCAAATAGCATTGTGACCTTAATCCCCCTCCATTCAGGTATCCTTACACTGCATCACATCCCCCTTTTTGTGATAAATAATCTGTTTATACGAAATTTAAAACAACCCGAATGTTCTGCATTGCGAGATTACCCACCGTGATATTGAGGATATGTGTGTCAAATCAATGTTTATATACATTTAAATTTTTGTACAATAATGACTTATAAATCGACTCATCATCCGGTGCGTTATGACTAATACACATGTACATTGACTTTAAACATTTCCGTCGGAAAAATATGGACGTTATAACTGAAAAGCATGGCTAAAATTTTCTGTATAGGAATTATAATCGATGTGACAAATTGTTGAAATCTTTTTGTTTCTTTTGGAGGACGATAGGCAAACTTTAGTGGTAGGTGTTTGATCTATTATAAAAATACTTGTAACATGTCAAATGAACCTCCGAGTTACCAAGAATGTGTACAGGGGTCCTTAGCTCCTTCTATGCCTGTCGGAGCCCCGGAGAAGGTACCTCAACACGGGGCAACGTGGGACGGATCTCCTCAGTATCAGTCTCCGCCACCACCTCCTATTGGAACTAACATGACGGCCGATCCTTATGATTACCCTGTTCAAATACATGTAGATGAAAAATCAGGAGCGACTCCACACATTTTCACGCAGTTTCCTGAAGGTCCCTCTTCACCATATCCACCTGAACCAACGCATACATACCCAGTTCAGATATCTGGATATGCTGCGTCAACATCAGTGAACTACGGACTGACGCCTGGATTTACACCTGTATCCCTATCTCACGGAAATAACGACGTTACCATGCCTGGCGATTCAACAAGTATGAGTAAACAAGATTTGTTTGAAAAAAGGAAACAAATATGAAAGTTATAAAATGATTATAAACACTTTTTTCAAATAATTCTATTATAATTGTACAATTTCAAGAAAAAAGAAATGTATGATAAATTGACGCTTATTTGAACTTCGTATCGATAAGAAAGATCGAATTTTACTGCTTTCCAATTTGCATGGCGGATCAAAAACTCATTATTTATTATATACCACAGATCGTACCGATTACATTTCAAGAATTTCCCGTCCGAATGCAATGTCCAAACTTTTTTTTCAAATATTTCTTATCATAATTGCAAAATAACAAGAAAAAAAAAAAAAAAAGAAATGTATGATAAAATTTCACATCGATAAGAAAGACCAAATTTTTCTGCTTTCCCATTCGAATGGCGGATCAAAACCTCATTATTCATTATATCAACCACAGGTGTCATTGTATCAACCCAACCACAGGCCGTACCGATTGTATTCCAAGAATTTCCCGTCAGAATGCAATGTCCTTACTGTAACAAAGAAATCACAACAGAAACAAAAAATGTGGCCGGAAGTGCGTCATGGCTCTGGTGTTTTATTCTGGCTTTCTTCGGGTATGTTGTAGGATCAGACAAAATTATTTTCTATTAAAAGCGTCTGTCGCAAAAGTACGGGGACATTAAATCTAGTTAGTCTGTGGATTTGTCTGTCCGTCCTTTTGCCACAGAATCTTTCATTAAGTTTAGATTCTTAATGAGGTTTTCATATTTCAAATGGGTACCGGTATTGTTTTTTGCAACAAAAAGCTTATTTGACATAGAAACCATTGTTTTATCTCTTATGACACACACACACGCACACACCCTCTCTCACACACACAAACAAATAATAACAGCGAACCCAAATTTTATTATCTTAATTTTGTGGAAACCGTCGCGTAAAAAGAAATCCTGTTCAATTCAGTATACAATGCATCTTTTGACTCTTTGATAAAAAAGCCAGATGTCTGTTGACTAAATCAATGGACGTAGAGGTAGTTGTAAAGTAACTTACATGTTCATTATATACAAAGAACATTACGAGACCTCTGGGTAATCGGAAAAGTGGGAAAATTGTGCGCATGTAATCCAGATAACCACACCGTCTGCTAATAGCGTGGTAGATGGCCGTCCTAAGTCGGCACCGATTGCCCATTGGTCTCGTTGGCATATGTGTAGTTATTTGCGTTTGATGATTCTATGTGATTTGGCGTTCCTTGTACCTGTTGCATCTCTTTCTGTGCGTGTCTGCTCTGTTTTTATTTTAGCATTGAGTATTTTGGGCTTTTGCTGTGGGTGCTGCAGCCTAGTGTTGTTGGAGATACCCTCCTTTCCAGTATTTATGGATTAGAAAAGCAGAAAATATGAATTTCTTCCGAATATTTCTGACATCTTGATTTGATCACAATTTCTAGAATAATTGAAATGTTCTAAACAATGAAGATTTAACATTTATTCAAAGAGTTTGTTTCAGTACGATGATTTTTTCATATCTCAGAGGCCCGTTTTATTTTTTCTTCAGGTGTTTCCTCGGATGTTGCCTGATTCCATTTTTGATACCGTCTTGCTTGGATGTGGAGCACACATGCCCGGAATGTGGGGAATCAATAGGCACGTGCTACAGGTCGTCACCTGTTGTCACTGGTGGATCACGTGGTCACTTTAGACATACACACAGACACAGGCACATGCATTATGGACATGTTCATCGCAACATGCACATGCAGCATCGTCATCGTCACCGTCAGCGTCGTCGTCGTCGTCGCCGCCGATAATAACGTACAATATGCTTTGTTACTTTAAGGACATCCCCTACACTCTTCGTTTTTCTGATACGCCTCGTTTGAATTTTGGTGCCTTCTCCCTTAAATCACTGTAGTATTGCAGTGAATGTAATAATCTCTATACAGGTATCAGACCCCAATTATTTTTCTATAGTTTCCTTTGTAATTTGACGATTAAATACTCGAATCGCACCACCTTAATTTAAAATTTTATATCTGTTAGATGGTATCAAAATAAACTAAAAAATAAATGGAACCATGCAAAAATCTGTCGCTCAGTAGACTTTTAATATGATTTGAAACCCTAAAGGATGTCTCTGTAGCTCTAATTTGTCAATATTAGAGCCCTATAACACGTCTGTCCTTCCACGAGTAGGATGTTGCAGTACCATTCAACGGGACGTATTATGGTATGGCGCCGTCCATCCGTCCGTTCATCTGTCTGTCCGTCCGCTTATGAAACGCAATAACTTGAATATGCGTAAACAAATTTTCATGATATTCCTACATTGTGATCAGACTATATAGAGGACGCCACAATTCGGGTTTTCACTGTCTTACAATTTGTCGTTAAGGAGTTATGGGAATTAGATGTTTTACATACTTTGAAAATATACTAAAATAGTTAAAAGTATTTAAAAATCTTTTTTTTTAGGTGGAATGATTTGAAAATGTGTATACACTTCAAGAAAAAAGGAGGTTCTTTACATATGTAACGGGTTTCAATTTTTATTGTCGCATAATTAAGAAATTATGTGTACTGGGAAAAGGGAGGGGGTAATATGCACATACATGTTAAGCTAAGTGCAAAGTATAGGCGCATGAAACGCAATAACTTGAATATGCTTCAACGGATTTACATGATATTTATACATTGTGATCAGACTGTGGCTGTGGAGAGGAAGTCCCCTTTCGATTTTTATGTTCATCCCTTTTGTCGACGTCGTTACTGAGTTATGGTACTTCAATATTTTGGTATTGTGAAAATAGACGCCGACGGGCGTATCTTGCTGCGTCAGCATAGTCTTTATTTTCAACTCATTTGCGACCCAATGACGTAAAAAAAATCATCTAATGTAAAGAGAGTCTCAGAAGACGAAACAAATAATAACAAGGAACTATTTGCATGGTCAACTAGGTGTGCTTACCCCTTATATCGGCCCTATAATTTCGACGAAAAATGCTCTTGATAAACGAAGTATTCTAAAATTATCACTTTTTGCAATGTTGAATGTTTCAGAAAATACGGCGTCATAATTTCAAGCCCTAGTAACGTCAGGCGCGAGATGTATGACATCATGTTTTGACGTCATTTGCCCTTCATGACGCAAAACAAAGGAAAATCATTCCAATCTTCAAATTTCATCTACACTCCAGGTCTCGCCCAAGAATTTTTTGTGTAAATCTAAAGGGCGATCAGAAATACATCGATTGGTACAAACATAGGGTCATCAGAGATGACAGCGCTCACCTCGACGGCATCATTGTCCTATGACTAGCATATGTACCTACATTCCACAAAGTATTTCCAGAAACATCATCCACATAAGTTTGGTTGATAAAAAAATTCAAAGAAGGCTGGTAATGGAGATTCTAATTTTTCCATAACTGGTCAATCATGTGTGAAATATAGGTAAGATGCAGCATCTGTACAGTGCATTGCAGTAAGCATCCTCAGATACATCACACACACAATTTTTTAAAATTCATTTAGGCCTTAAAATTGGCCGGAAATGGACCTGTCCCATTTTCCTTAATTAACCTGATTGATCAAGCATGGGTTGTGGGTCAGATGCAGCATCTGTACCATGCATTGTATTAAGCATCCTTAGATGCATCATCTACACAAGATTGGTTGACGTAGGACTTATAGAAAGGCGGGAATAGACCTGTCCCATGTTACTAAACCTGGTCACTCAAGCATGATATGTTGGTCAGTTGCAGTCTCCATACCATGTATTGTTGTAAGCATCCTCAGATAAATCAACCACACAACTTTGGATGACCTAGGACTTATAGTTAGGTAGAAATGGACCTGTCCCATTTACCTAATCTGCTCACTCAAGCATGAAATGTAGGTCAGATGCAGCCTCAAACCATGTATTGTTGTGAGAATCCTTAGATGCATCAACCACACAACTTTAGATGACCTAGGACTTAAAGTTAGGTAGAAATGGACCTGTCCCATTTACCTAACCTGCTCACTCAAGCATGAAATGAAGGGCAGATGCAGCTTCCGTACCATGCATTGTTGTAAGCATCCTAAGATGCATCATACGAACAAGTTTGGTTGATGTAGGACTTATAGTAAGGCGGGAATGGACCTGTCCCATTTTACCTTACCTGCTCACTCAAGCATGAAATGCAGGTCAGATGCAGCCTCCGTACCATGCATTGTTGTAAGCATCCTCAGATGCATCATCAATGCAAGTTTGGTTGATGTAGGACTTATAGTTTAGAGGGAATGGACCTGTCCCGTTTTGCTTAAACTATAGTGCGGACGCCGACGCCGACAACGGGGCGATATCATAACCCCCCCCTCAACTTTGTCGAGGTGATTTGAAAATTATCATGGAAAAGGCCTGGAGCGCCACTTTATTTCATAAAATGTGTATCGAAATTTCACTCATTTATTGATATTTTAAATGATTTCAACGTTTTTAGACGATTTTAGCGACGTATTCAGTTTAGGACTGTGGAATCAAAACAGCATTTTCTGATAAGGATTTACCATACGTTTGACATTTCATAAACTAGAATATTATGGATATATGAACAACTTTGAAAATAGGGCCGAAATGGCAGGTTACCGCACCTACTCCTTTCAAAATTAAATGTGACCTGTAATCGATAGGGAGATAAGAAAATGTTTTACGTGGTAATGCTCTTTAAATTAGCCTACAAGAACTAAACAAATAAGCAACGAGTTCAGAAATCAGGCATACAAGCAAAACAATCCTTCAAGCCTTGATCTAGGATGAGGGATACATCAAAAAGACACACTTCCCTTGGAATTGACAAATTACCCATGTTTTCAAAAACATCAGTTAGAACCCCCCCCCAACTCTTAAGACTCCGACTCCCTGATAAAAATTCTAGATCAGCTCATGTCCTATTCATTTCTTCATTTGCAAGAGAAACGCTTTGATTATTGTTAATCCTTTACATGAATTAATGTCAAAATATAAGAAAGTGTGAAATATTGATCATTATATAAAGAAGTCAGTGATCCTCAATCTAAACAATGCAATATGACCAAAGAGTGTGAAGGCTATTATGTCCTAAAATGTACCGAAATACGTAGCAGGATTGGTAGGATATGATGCTACAGGACCCACGTTTTAGAAATTTTAAGAAATTTTGATAACAGAAATTTTCGAATATGTTGAAGAAACGGTCACCCAAAATTAATCGAACTTGGCTACATGTGCCCTCGGGTACTCCCTGTCCACCAGCAGTGACACTCACTGAGTAATTTAAATGTTAACCGTCTTTTAATTCAATAGCATCATTTAAGGACAGATACATTTACAGCATGGACCAGACATGCACGGAACCAAGGCGTGGAAAATCATTTGGCATGGTTATCGTTTATTTTGGAATGTGTGAGTAAAAACAAATTTTTGCACCAAATAGGGTATAAGACATGGAGAACCATTTCAAATAGAAGGACAGTGCGCTGCATTGGGGTATTAAGAATACCAAAAACATATAGAAATAACACAGGCAAGGATGTTTTTCGTATGGAACATACAACACTTCAGTGCATATTTGCCGGCGAAACTGGCAACCTTAAGTTACAGGCCCAACACATTAACCACTAGATCACGGCTCTGACACGCACAGTAGTATGTGAATAATTACAGACACTGACTAAATAGTGGTGAGCTAACATCAATTGAGGTCCAACTTTCCTAATTTTTTTTATTTTGATCATATCAAGTTAAACTTCTTTTAAGGTATCCGATGTACAATAGAGTAATTTTACATAGCGTTTTAATCATCTCCATTGTAAATTATGGTCAATTAATGATGCCCCGATTACAGATATATGACTCCCAGGTCTTAAGAAAGGTATTGATGCACTGAGTACAGATATAAGACTCCCAGGTCTTAAAAATCTAAGGGAAAAAACTCTTGTATAACTTTGTTATTTTGCATACGTTATATAGAGAAAATAGCCAATTTGAATGCTTCATCAGTTATTCCACTTTGTTTTCTGGCCCCAAAGTTATCATATCTGAATACTGGACATTATAACCTTTCAGAAAATATATAGTTTATAGTACCTTACCAGGCATCGAAAAATGCCCTATTGTACATCGGATACCTTAAAGTATAAATACTACACTGTCTGCACCACATTGATTTTAAACCACCAACTATTATATATTTCGTTCTTACACCAGACAACGACTCTGTGGAATTGCTACTTTGTTTTAATATGCTCTTTTTGTTTTTCTCCCTGGCTGGCTGGTAGCTTTTTTAAATTCAGTAATGGGGATGCGCTTGTAAGAGGTATGTTTAAATGTCTTTGATAAATTTTTACATGTTCCTTTTTGCAATATTTTTGAAAACAAAATATTTAGACACGGACTGAACGCGTTAAAGAAATCGCAATAGCGCTTTTTTAAGATATCTACTGTCCGCGAGACCCAACTAATAAATTGGATAATGGCAATTTTGGTCTCTTTATCACGCAAAAAAGTTATGAGAATTTAAAATTATCTAGTAGATCGTGCTTATTCGTATAAGTTATATGATCGTCAGAGCACGCTATCGATTTTTAAAGACAAAACTCGATTTAGATGGTCTATTTTCTATGTCAATTTCCCGTGACGTCGCGACCATTTCCATGGGCTCAATGTTAAACTTTTCGATATTACGTTCGAAATTAACAGTGAAAACGTCCGATCTGCAAAATACTTTGTCGGCGAAATTTGAAGGCATAAATCCACGGCTAAAGATATACATTCTTATATCCAGTTTCGGAAGTGAGTCACTGGAAGCCGACAGTATTGGACGAATAGGTTTACATCCTAATAGTCATATGTAAATTTGTGTGCTTGACCCCCCCCCTCCCCAAACAAAAATTATTTAATATATTTTGTTACTGACCGTTGATTGAGATTTGTCGGATAGATTTAGTACGACAAATCTACGTAGAAGTTCAGTAACAAACATAATCATTAATGGTGTCATTGGTAATTTTATGCAGCAGGAACACCTTGAGAAAATTTTCCACAGAGGTTCATCTGGTAGCATGAAGTACATTTGTCCTTCTGCACGGCTCCACACTGACATCCACCATTGCGACAACATGCGCAGTCAAATTGCTTATGGTTAAATCCACATTGGCAACCACTCAATGATGCAGTATAATGGTCCGGGCCTGAAAATATCCTTGGCGTACAGTACCACTGATTAGAATATATTATATAAAACACGTATCTGATGGTAGTAAAATTTGTTTGAAGTGTTTTCAAGAAGGAAAGATGTCAGCGTATCGTAACTTTAAAAATTGTTGTGCAAAACATTCTATTGTATATGTTAAATTTTTACCAGAACAACTAAATCCGTTCAAGGTACATCCGTGGCCAGTTCTGCATATTGTTCCATTCTCTACATATATTGATATTAAATACAAATAAGAATTGCAAGGTACTGCGACACATTTTAAATTGGCATGATGAAAAGGCATGAAATTAAGTATAGCAATACATACAGTTTTTCGAAAAATGTAGAAAAGCAAGGAATGACAAATTTTGGATAATGACCATATCCCTATATACAGCACAAAATCGATAATTCAGAAAATCATAAACAAAAGGCATACAAAATCAGGATAAAACATGAACCAAAGCAAACAAACTAAAACCTCCACTACATGAAAAGAAGCGAACTCCCGAAATGGGAGTGAGACCTTGTATTGAATTGAAAAATAGGAAATGGAATTCCAAGACAATAAGATTTTCACTATCAAACTTAACAGAATAATTTTACGGAAGTGAAAAGGTTTTCAACGAATTTTGAAACTCACTCATACCTGAGTTTTGTATAAAGATATACTTACGATAGAGAACAGGTGAATCTTTGGATCCATTATTTATCTGATTACCAGACTGTTAAACATAAGAATAAAAAAATAAGAAACAAGAATGAGCATGCTTTCAATATTTCAACATTTAAAATTACATGTACTTGTATATCATTTATCATATTTTTTTGCAAATTCGTTTGATAAGTCAATTTGTTTTGTTGTTGAGAAAAACACATACGAATAGGGGAGCAACAATGGGAGGGAGGGATGTGAAAGAGCTCAGGCTAGAATTTTTGACCAAAAAAAAAAGAAGAAAAAAAAATCAGGATGAAGTATTTGCTTTAGATATAAGAGAAAATTTATTAGACACCTTCCCATGAACTACATTCATAGCACAGTTATAATACAAAAAATTATTGAATTTTCTTTTTTACCAGTTTGAATATTGAAAGACAAAATTACTTTAAGAGTGATGGGCCCCTTGAATTGACAATGAACTGAATGGGAAAAGGCTTTTTTCACCAGAAGGAATCAAATATCGATTGGCTAAAAATTTCCAAAAAAATATATTTCATCAAATTTTGCTGAATAATCATTAGTTCACCAATTAGTTTTTTTTCTGCAATTAATATTTATGATATTTTTAACCAACGGGAGATAACTCCTGTGTTAACACCCTATTCAAAATATTTCTTATTTCGATATCTACTAGGCTAGTACTACTATTTTAGATATCATATGACACAGAAAAATAATAAATGATGAATTCGCCTAATTTCAATGTTTTTGGCATAATTTCTTTCAATACTCATTGAATACCTTAAAGAAAAAAATTACTGTATCTCTTCTTATTTTAGCGGGATTCATATTTTAGCGAAGTTAGCGTGATACAAACTGCGCTAATTCATGACAACGCTAAATTGTTGAACTTTTATAGATTAATGTTGAAAGTAAGTCAGGTGTGCTAATTCATGTTTACGCTACTATCTGAATATTTCCTGTTTTACCCTGTTGGCGCTAAAATTTGGTTGTGCTAAAATAAGTACACATACAGTATTACAAGAGACCCGAAAAAGTCCAGATCTGGAAAAAAATTGAAAAATAATCCGGCAGGAAAAAGGGTCACTCCCATGCATGCACCCCTTAAATCAAATGGTTTCTCCCTAAGTGAATACTCACACCTATAGGTGATATAGCTCTTAGTTTCATTCCAGCTGGTGTGAAGTAAGCTTGTGGTGCGCTATGTTTCAATGCGTATCCAAAAATAAGGGCACCGAATGTAGATTTTCTTGTGTTAGATAACAAATGTTTTCCTCGATTCACCTGCAAAATAACTTTCCAGAAATCTGAATTAACATGTTCGAAGGAGGCATTCAAAGGCCCACCGTCTAATGAAATGTTGGATTTATCTGCGTGCCTCACTACTACGATGAGGTAGACATCAAAGGACCTATCATCCGGGATAGCAAACGTGTAGCTTTCTTCCCATTGTTCAACAGGCGGTATAGTTGTCATAGCTGGATCCTGTGTGTAATACTGACCGACCAGCACAGGATTATTCGCATTTATTTCAATAGACCCATTATAAGGTAGATTAAAACTGTAAACATCCCCTGGTTTGGCTATGTTAATTACCTTGCTAATTGATCCATTGATTCTGAGGACAGTATCAGCCTGTCTAGCTAAGATCCTTACAATATCAGGGTGTCTTTGCTGAGGTGTACTGACACATATAAAGTGTTTCCCCCACTTTTCTATCGATGGAATCATCTCAAGAATGTTATCAAGATAACCACTGTGCACAAGCTTCGTACGTTCATTTGAAACAATCACTCCAATAGCTGTACTAGATTCAACATATGTTCCGCTCAAGTCACCTCTTGCTTGTATTTGAATGGTCTCAAAACGATTCAAATTACCTCTGATAGTTCTATTATCATCTTTCAAGAGAGCACCGCTCCATGTCATATTTCCAATTAAATTTTCAGGCAGTATTATTGTTATATTTGTTTGATCATAGACACCAATAAGTAAGAACTCGCTCATTGATCCTTCAAATGAACATGTCAAAATATAATACATTTTACCTAAGGATTCCACAGGTAAAGCCAAGAACGAATCAGCTGTATTACCGCCGACCTCCCAACCGTATATTATAATCGGATCCTCTGATTCTACTAAAATTCCTTTGGTAGTTTTATTTCCATCTTCCACTCTCATCGACATATCTACTGAAGTTGAAAAGTGCTTACTTCCTTGGACAATGAACTCTCTTCCCATATTAGTGTTTAGTCCCGGGGAACATAGTTTTACAGCAGTGTCTGTATTTCCAATAGTAAACATTGTCAATGACAGAAGGTCATATCTTGAATTGAGTGACGAAAAAAATGGAAAACCGATCATAAAAACTCTTCCACTAGTTCCTTGGGCCATTGCTGATGTTTGTAGGGCTACAAAGATATAAGAAGGTTTAAGACAAACGATACACATGGCAAAATACATGTATAACATAGAACAAAATAAATAACTTCGGTCTCATCTCAAATCATTCGCAAGTCCTTCTTGAAGAAAAGTTCAAACCGATTTTAATGCACCAGACACGTGTGTCGGGTAGTAAATGCTCACCGGTGTTAATTATTAAATGCCGAAGTGATTTTCTGACACAGCCAAATGCATTTCAGTAGCGCCCTCTTCTTTTATATTTGGATCTCTATTTGTGCATTTACTTTGCAGAGAGTGCGCGGCTCAAAATTTTATGAAGAGTCGATTCAGTAGCATGATTAAATGAAATGTATAACCAAAATAGCATTGGAGGGATAATGCTATGATGTTAGTCGCCATTAGTTTCAATGAAATGACAAGTTTCCGAAATAGCAAAATAATGCATATCATGTCAAATTGATAAAGGACCAATACAGAGCTTTTTTTTCAGGCAACAGAGCTGAAAAGAAGTATCATACTTTAAACATCCAGTTATGGAAACATGTATAACAAAGATTAAGATACCAAATGAGAAGGAAAGTAACGTGCAACCTTCATAATACTTACAGCACAAGTTACATGATCTTTTACAATACTGTGCGGAGACACTGTCTTTACAGATGACTCTCAAGGCGTCGGGGTTCGCACAATCATCCACAGTGTCTGTACAGTCATCAGCACAGGCTTTAGATAAAATGATAAAAATAATAAAAATAAAACAAGAAACAATAAGCTCGTACCAAGAAGGGCGGAGGGGAGGGAGAGGGGGTGTTCAGGGGTTCTGAACTACCTCGACAGCAGACAAAATGCTGGTTTTCATATTTGTACCTACAACTTTTCTCATAACAATAGTCTGGAACCCCTCTCCTCAAGAAAATGGAACTACTGGTCTTTAAATCAGTCATTTTAAATTAAACACAAAAATCCTCTAATCATACTCCAAATCACAATCCAAGGGCTAACTACCGATTGTCCATTGGTCTCGTTGGTTTTTGTTTAGTCATTTATGTTTTATGTTTCTCTGTGACTTGGCGTTCCTCATACCATTTGCGTCTGTTTTTTTATTTTACAGTGGGTGTTTTGGGGTTTTGCTGTTGGTGCTGCAACTATTTGTTGTTGAAAATCCCCCTTTCTAGGAAGAAATTCTTGAAACAAACGAAGGCAATGACATGACGGACAACTTTATCTTATGAACAATCTGCAGAGTCCTGTGCAAATAATAGACTGTAATAATGATTAATATTATTAAGATGATAATGAAAACGTAAACATGTATATATAGCGCCCTATAATGTACATCTCTAAGGCGCTTTACCAAATGATTATGATGTTAAAAGACATATATAATAAATATTACAGAGCATTTTTTACATCTGTCCATATCCAGCAGATGTCATGCATTTAAACATATTTCTTTCTTTTTTTAACGAACGTTGGAATCAAACTACATCTTTTAAAACATCTTTTATTACCTTGAGTGAAAATGGCAACATTCAAAAACTAAATTATTGATTCCGAATACGAACAGCTTTAACAGAAATGCAGCAACAATACAATATTGACAGAACACATAAGAGAAGAATTGGCATCAAAACAAAAGGTATGTAACCATATTTTTGTTCTCAAGTTATATATCACTCAATGACATATATATTCTTTACTGAAGTGATGTTTCATTTACGATGTATTTCATTTCTTTCCGTTCAGAAATCTTTTACAATTTACCTTGTGCAAGGAAAACAATGAATGTTAAACACACAAAAAGCATTTCCGACTCTGTTCCTTTGATATAATACCTCTGCTGAATGACTTTGACAGGCTATGATTGCAGTTACAATACACCGAATAAATGTTTCTTATCTCTTTGATCGTCCTATAATAACTCTAGACATATTGTATATTACTTAATATGAACGGTATTTGTTTTGAAAACAGGAAAAGATAATGTGTTGTCTTTGGTGTTTATATTTTTATTTTGTCTTTGTCTCTTTGGTGTCTGTTGTTGTCCACTCTGAGTCTTCGCATTTGAATGTTTTGGTGTACAGTTTGTGCGCGTGTGTTTTTCTGTGTTTTACAGTTTGTGTGTTTATTTGTTTCTGTGTTTTACAGCTTGTGCGTGTGTGTGTTTCGGTGCTTTACAGTTTGTGTGTTTCGATATTTTACAGTTTGTGTGTTTCGGTGTTTTACAGTTTGTGTGTTTGCGTGTTTCGCTGTTTTACAGTCTCTGTGTTTGTGTGTTTCGGTGGTTAACAATTTGTGAATTTCTGTGTTTCGGTGCTTTACAGTTTGTGTGTTTCGGTGTTTTACAGTTTGTGCCCTTCTTAATACCGGTATGTCGTTTTATATATGAACAGAAGGCATTGGTAATTAGACTGATCAGATTTTACTTTGACTGCTCTTGTCACTAATAATTATCATTCTCCTCATATGTGGATAACATTCTTTTATTTCCAGATCCAGAAATTTTTCCAGGGATAAAACCCGTCAGGAGGGTCCATCCTATGCTTTTGAGGAAGATTATGCGTAAAACCAAACGTTTATAAACTGCATTTATAGCAAATGAGATGTAAAGAATATTAAAAAAAAAAAATCTATAAAGTAAAATGAAATATTCCTTTAATAGGGAAGGAATGATATATATATATACATTGTACTTTATAGTGTAAAAATTTCGATGGTTTTTTTTTACAAAATTGATTTCTAAATTTAATATATTTCCACAGTTTTGATTTCAATTTTTCAAATATATCTTTCTGTGCACGACCAAAACACTTTTTTTTATTATATACATTGTATAAATATAATCACAAACTCTCAGTTACACAAATGATCGACCTCTCGGCAATTCTCAAGTTAATGACAATGTATATGACAGCTAAGTAATATTTTGTTTCAAGAATATGTAAGCCTTTTGATTGTAATTTTTGGTTCTACTATACAGTATTTGCCATTGAAAATTGAGCGTTTTTAACGAAAGGCATACTAATGATGCTAATGAATTTGAAGACGTTTAACATTTGTACCACTTGGTGAGAGTCACTGTTGGTGGACCAGGAGTCCCCGATGGCACATATGTAGCCAAGTTCGATTAATTTCGTTCGGTCGTTTCTTCCAACGCATTCGAAAATTTCTGAAACCTGGATCCTGTAGCATCATATCCCAGCCATCTTGCTATGTCTTTCTGTATATTCTGAGCATATTTCATTGTTTTGATTGAGGATCACTGACGAGGGTTAAATACCCGAAACGTGCATGTCTGGTCCATGCATAAAATTTATCTGCTTTTAAATGATGCTAATGGATTTGAAGACGAAGAGACAGCGATACCAATTTGGTGGTTGAAATTGTCAATATTGAAATATACGAGCCAGGGCTGCTTGATATGTTGTGAGCCTCGTATCGATTGATTTGAATTTTATCAGACATTTTGCACTATTTTCTACATTATGACAAATATGGATAATGACCATATCCCTGTCTACAGTACAAAATCGATAATACAGAAAATCAGAAACCGAAGGCATACAAAATCAGGACAAAACAGGAACCAAAGCAAACAAAAACAAAAACCTCCACCATATGAAAAGAAGCGAACTCCCGATATGAGAGTGAGACCAGGTGCCCAGGAAGAGTAAGCATCTCCTGCTTGCATGCAACACCCGTCGCTTCAATTCGGTAGAACTGTCACATCCGGTTACTTCCATTTTGGAAGATATAGAGTACAATCTTTGGTTGGATGGTTCAAATGGTCTATGACAGAATATCATCCACCATTCTGGATAGTGGGACATCATAGTGTATGACGAGTTCCCCATATCGACCGTAGAACTTCCTCAGTGACGATGTTAGTCGGTCACAAACATATCCCTGACTGAGAAGCTTATCTGAAAGACGCCTAGCTCTCAGAACAAAATCCGTATATTTGGTACTTGCTCTGGCATAGCGTATCAACTGAGATATGAACACGCCATAAGCAGGCGATGAAGGGATGTTGCTACTCAGAAAAGGAAAGTTCGTAATGCTGAAATTGAAGTCGTCACGTTTGTCATAGAGTGAGGTGTTCATGTGACCATCAGTGTCGTAGGACAACATTATGTCCAAATAGGATGCTGAATTATTTGTCTCTGTAGTTTCTTTGACTTCAAGCTCCGAAGGATAGATACTGCTCAGGTAATCCGCGAATTTTGGATTATTGATGGACAACACATCGTCTATGTATCTGTAAGTGAAGTTGAAATCAGAAGCTGAGTATCTTTTCCCTTCAGAGACCAAATATTGAATGAATTCAGCTTCGTACGAGTAAAGGAAAATGTCGGCAAGGAGTGGGGCACAATTGGCACCCATTGGAATTCCGACAATTTGCTGGAAGACCTTTCCTCCAAACACCACAAAAATGTTGTCGATCAGAAAGTTTAACATCTGAATAATGTCTGTTTCAGTGTACTTATTTTCAGAATCTGACTTTTCTTTTACAAAGTAGGTTTTGTCATAGTTAACAACAATAAATTTGTATTTGCGATTACCGTTCTTACTTGTAAACGCATTACTTATAATTTTTGCGAGTCTTTCTTTCAATTTAGAATGTGGAATTGTAGTGTAAAGTGTCGAAAAATCAAAGGCTTTGATCGAATGGACTCTACTAAAATGAGTGGATTTCAGATGTTCTAAAAGTTCCTTCGAATTCTTTAAAATCCACATCTGGTTGATACCACTGCGAGAATATACTGTCGAACAATATTTTTGTAGCCCAGATTTGATTTCAGATAAAACTTTGGTGAGTAAGATCGATACAGATTTGGTAGAACATTTTGAGGAACCAGCGATGAAACGTTGTTTGTACGGATTCTTATGCATTTTAGGTATGCAGTATAAGTATGGTAAATCTAAATCTAAATTGGTAGTGTCGAAGCCAAAGGAAGCAAGAGCTGATTTGTGGTTATCTATTATTTCAGAGGCAGAAAGGTTTGTTGGGGTGTAAGTGGGATTTCCAGGTGTCGAATTTAAACCCAACCAAAATAGTACTTTTTGCAAGTAAATGTGTAATTATTTGAGGCTTTGTCCGCTGGTGTGATGACATAATGTTCTTGGAGGTAGGTAAGTTCTGTGATAACATCAGGGTCTTTAAATATAGACACGTTCTGGTGTTCACAGTTGATTTTAATCGGTTAATTCTAGATAAAAGTAACCCTCTGATTGATTTTATCCATTCGGAAAGGGTGTCGAGCTGTACATCCTCTTTCTTTGCCCAACGTCTTGCATATTCCTCACAAGAGTCCATGATAATTTTGACATTTTGGTTCCATGTAAAGGACATACTTTCTCTGTATTTGGGACCCTTTTTTAACAATTCTCTCAACTTGTCGTTCTTGACTATACTAAGGTCACCAGTAATAACGTGTCCACAAGGAGAGTAGTTGAAATCCGATGAAGAACATTCGCAGGGAAGTGGATGTAGTGAGGGATTACTTAAATCAATACACTGCAGGAATCGTTTGTAATTGTAAATTTTAGATGCAACTGTTGGTGTGTAGCTATAGGAAATACAAGGAGTTTCTTTTCTTTTGAAATATGGTGGGATTTTTTCTGTGACAGTTTTGTGATTCAAAATTTGACCAAGATTCAAGTTATCAATACCTTTGTTTGCAAATCTTACTTTAATGAAAGGGCGGTTTGTTTTCTCCTCTGATTTATCTGATCTAACTGCTTGAAATAAACGAAAAGTAGAAATGTCCAAGATGACTCCTTGTAGTCTGTATTCTGGGGAACGTGTATCGGTATATGCGAGGTCCTTCGTATAATCGTAGATTTCGTGTAACTTCCGTAAAGGAACAGAGTATAATTTGGTACGAATATAATGCAGGCCTAGAGGCTCATTCAAAAATGGAACCAAGTCATCGAAGGAGAAACTATGTATCTCAGGCCTATTATATTTTCGAATGCCATGACTTCGAGGTCTTCTTTGTGATCTGTTGAATAAGCTAGTCACATTTACCGATTGACAACCGGGACTTGTTAAGTTTCCTATAGTGCTGATGTTGTCGTTGCACCCATAGGGCGCTGCAGTGTTAAGATTTTTTATCCAGAACTCTTCTCTGTTGCGACGGAGAGGTGTGCTCAAATTGGGATTGTTTGTGGGGTGATATATTTTCTCCAGGATTCTGACTCTCATAGATAAAACAGAATGATCCGCCTGGTCAAAATGTCGGTAAAGGAGTTGACTTCCTTTATTATTTATTTTTGACCGGTGTCCTGACATTCTTTTTCGGAGCTGGCCTTTGGTTTCGCCCACATAAATCAATCCACAAAGTGAGCACTCTATTCCGTACACAACATTAGATGTCATGCAGTTAAGGTTTTCAAAACTATGCGTGTTAAATGTTTGTTTTGTGAGATTACTTGAGAATGAAGTGTCTGTTATTAGGATGCCTTTCAGTATCTTTTCACTTTTGTTTAACGATGTTTAAGGGACTCAATACCACTTTTAAAGAACTCTTTATCCCGACTGTTCAGAAAGCCAACCACTGCAAGTATGACGTCATCATCGGACGGAAAGTGGGTGCTAGAAATAGCTGCTTCCAGTTTTGGGAATAGATGAAAATATGATGGAGCAAGATCAGAGAAATAAGGCGGATGCTGAATCAAAGGGGTAGGTTCATTTTCTCCTTTTCACTTTTCACTTTATGCTGATGAGCCTTTAGGCTTAAAGCTAAGAAACCATTAAACCATACTTAAATCGGCCCTAAATTTTTGCGAAAAATAATTTTATGAAAATCATGATTCAGCATCTCTTATATTTATCTCAAATACCTGCCGAAATAGAAAGTTAATATTTTTCATTGTCAAAACGTCACGTGCGTTAGTTATGACGTCACATTTTGACGTCATTTGCACTGCATGACGAAAAATGAAGGATAATCGCCATACTTTTTGCATAAATCGTTAAAATTAGTATAGGCGCCAAACCTCACCCAAAATAAATTTTATGTAGATCGGAATGACAAATATGGATAATGACCATATCCCCACATACAGCACAAAATCGATAATTCAAAAAATCATAAACCGAAGGCATACAAAATCAGAATAAAACCAAAGCAAACAAACAAAAACCTCCACCACATGAAAAGAAGCGACCTCCCGAAATGGGAGTGAGACCAGGTACCCAGGAAGAGTCAGCATCTTCTGCTTGCATGCAACACCCGTCGCTTCAATTCGGTAGAATTGTCACTTTCGGTTACTTCCATTTTGAAGATAAATTGCAAAAAAGATAAATTGCAAATTCAACTTTTTATATGAAAATGATTTTTGGTGAGGGCTGACGCCCTACATATTTTCATGAATTTTGACCAAAATTATGCCAATTTCTTACGATTTTCAGTACTTCACGACTTTAAGCCGATTTTAAAACCATATCTTTCGGTGTATCTCAAGTAAATTAAAATATTTACTTGGTATTTCAAACAATCACACATTTAACTTCCTTGATACGAAATACAATCGAAATCTAAAACATTCTAAAATTAGGGCCGATTTTCCATGTTACCGAACCTGTCCTTTAAGTCACAATAATCTTAGCAGCTATGGCAGTGACAGACTTGTGAACAAGAGGATTGTCTCGATGGAACAACACGCATTTAACAAGTGAGCTTTCTGCTGCGCTTCAGTTTGATATTTTCCCGTAACTGTGTAGAAGTAAAGCATAGCATGTGTCATTGATTGTCCTTTTTGGAGATAATTTATCAGGATAATACCTTCTGCATCCTAGAAAACCGAAGCTCACAACATATC
Organism: Pinctada fucata; assembly: GCA_028142955.1. Lineage (NCBI taxonomy): Eukaryota > Metazoa > Mollusca > Bivalvia > Pterioida > Pteriidae > Pinctada > Pinctada fucata. The sequence continues at coordinate 27,548,404 of AP027110.1, read as the reverse complement.
AATCAGCTCTCGTATGTTCTATAGTACACTTATTGTACTAGACACGTGTTTCGGATATCGAATCCTCGTCAGTAGTACCTAATGTCAAACAGGTTGAATATTTCCTATTCTATAATCTCTGCAAAATTATTCGAGAAATATGATGTCAAAATTCTCTTACCTAACTACAGTACATTTTCTTTGCCCAGAGCTAATCATATGAACACTCCCTTTCACATCGGGTCATACTATACATATAATGAATACAATGGAAATAATGGGCTGTTCTCGAAATGACAATGTAATAATCTCTTCCAAATATTATAATAAGTTTCATTATAAAGCTCACATGATGGAGCTGGACCGTCCCTAGCCAAATTCCAAATGCGACACAGCGGATACTATGTAGTGTAACTTTTTGAGTCTGGTTTAGGGTTTGCATGTTAAACGTCTTTAAATTCAATAGCATCATTTAAAACCTGATAAATTTACAGCATGGACCAGACATGCACGTTTCGGGTACTAAACCCTCGTCAGTGATCCTCAGTCTAAACAATGTAATATGGCCCAAATGTATGAAAATTATTATGTCCAAAAATGTACCAAAAGACGTAGCAGAATGGTTGGGATATGATGCTACAGGACCCACGTTTTAGAAATTTCAAAAAATTTTGTAACAGAAATTTTCAAATGCATTGAAGAGACAAACGATCAACCGAAAGTGATCGAAATTGGCTACATGTGCCATCGGGGACTCTTGGTCCACCAGCTGTGACACTCACCAAGTAGTTCAAATGTTAAACGTCTTTAAATTCAATAGCTTCATTTAAAACCTGATAAATTTACAGCATGGACGAAACATGCACGTTTCACTTTCATTCCATGATCTATAATTTACTTACTAACGTTCATTACAAATGTTTACATTAGTCTAGGAAGACATCGTATTTAAGCACGAATATCCGCGAAAACGTTCAAATTCTATGAAAAAATGAACGATCCAACAAAGGATAGTTTTTGAGAACTAAATGATAATCTAAACATATGTACATTATCAATTTTGAATATTACATATGCATACGTTACATATGTTATTGGAAGGTTAAAGTGCAAATGTGATACAAGCACCTGCTATGTACAAAGGAGTGGCTAAAACGTATACAGACAGTCTTTACAACATGTAAACACATGATCTTTAAAATGGTTCATTTTAGCCTTATCTACAGTATTTCTTTTTATTGGTACTGTATGTCACGTCTATGTTCCTCGGTCCTTTCCTTCAGGGTTCGTTCTAAAACCTACACGTACTGTCTTCGCACATTTATCAAAAATTGACATGTTTTATGAGTTTTGTTTCGTTAAATGACTTTTATATTCCGAACGAATGCGCGAGATTCCTATTCTGGGTTTCAGACCCGATGTGAAACACTTGTGCAAAGAAAGACAGCAAATGTTTTAAAAACAAGCGAGAGAAAATATGAAAGTTCAGTTTGCCAAATTTTTTAAACAGATGTTATGTCAGATACCGATACATCTGTTTTATCCTTGCCTGTTTTTAATCATGAAAGGATCCTTCCCAACGGAAGTGTTCCAACTCTATCTCTTCTCGAAGAAAATTTCAAACCAATTTTCATGCACCAGACACGTGTTTCGAATATTTCGAATATTAAATTCTCATCAGTGTAAATTGCTTCCAGCCAAATTGATTTTCCAGGAGCCGCCTTAATTCATTTCTGTAGCGCCCTCTTGTATTATTTTTTTAGATTTAAATTTGTGTATTACTTTACAGAGAGTGCGCGGCTCAAAATTTCCTGTAGCATGTCCAAATAAAATGCATTGAATTTACAAGTCCTCATTATGATAGAATTTGGAAAGGAATGTTGAAATACTATAACAAAAATATTTTTCCTAATGTGTGATGGATAATTCCGACTTTATTCTCAGAAATATAATGATGAATCATTACAGTAAACTTCACTTATAACGAAGAGGTTAATAGCGAAATTCTGCTTGAAACAAAGTAAAATGAAAGTCCCAGCAGAACTCCTGTTAATACACCCTACTGACATTTGCATGCCTGTTACGAATTTTGGTAAAAAAACGAATGATCGACTTTTACGAAGCCATCTCATGGTCCTTTGGTCATAGTTTCTTCACTATTTTCACTTAATGTAACGAAATGCCCACCCTCTAGGTATTCCAAATTAACAAAACTGACGGACGGACAGATAATAATTAATTAACACACATAGTTGCTCTCCCCGTATGTTGTCCCCGCGCTAATTACCTATTACGGTTGTATATCCTTGTAATGATTTGCAAATCCTCTTTAAAATACTCTATCGGTATATCAACTTTACTTTGTAAATATTAACATAGCAAGTGAATACTGGTATTCACATTTCCTTCATTACATTCAAAACGACCACAACAAGGAAACGTAAGGCACCAAAATGCATGTAACGAAATATGGCTATAAGGAATTTGGACCAATGGTCCCCTGGGCTTCGTTATGCACGAAGTTTAGTGGATAATTTTTGCTAGATAGTTCATTATTATAAGGACTTTGTAATGCAAAATGTATGCATGTGCCGTAAACTTGACGAGTTCACAGTCTAATATTAACATTTGTGATGAACGCAATGAACGCTCTTGAACCAAAAATGGATTTGACTTAGCTGTTATTACTACCTTGTTTTTTTTAACTCAATAAAGAGTCAAAGACCAAAGGGTAAAGCATGTGTTTAATTGTGTGTTTGTGTTTTCAATCTAATAGTAGCATAGGTTAAACGTTTGAACAAAGTTAACAAGATACTCTTACTGATATTCAACTCGTACGATGCATAAATTGAGAAGACCTTCCACTTATAAAAATATCACGAGAATGCAAAAGTGAAAATAATTCAGCACGTTTACCAAGTTTACCTAGTCCCTTTAACACGGACGACAATGCAATAATCCGTGCGACCTAACAGTCTCATAACAAGGGCCGCATTACATACATTGTGTAATATAATATATATCTATTATCTTAACAGCTACTGAATACACATGTTTTTGGCACTAAGGTATTGAATAACGAATGATTTAAGGAGGGTTTGAACACCAAGATGGCGGCAACATTATTTGTTTTCTCACTTCCTATGAACAGTTCAGTCTTAACTTTTTCAAAACATTTGAAACGCTGATTGATATACACATTTGAGTATCCTGATGAAGTTTGAATAATTTCCGGCGTCATTTGAAGAAATTTTGCGATTTTCGAAATTTTTGACTTTGGAAGTTTTATCCATGTGCAAACCACAACGTCACTTCGACGTTATCGGGGAAAATGGCATAACAAACCTTCGCATTCAAAATGCAATGAAAACATCAATACCAAACGTATCGCATTGAAACTTTGCATGTGTGAAATAGGAAGTTCAATCTTCATCAATGAGTTAAAGAAGATCATGACGATAATCTCAACAGCACTCACAATAAAGCACCAAATTGAGCATCGACGGACCCCTAGCAAGCTAGAGGTGGGACCAGGTGTCCGGGAGGAGTAAGCATACCCTGTTGGCTAGCCGCACCCGCCGTCGATGTTCATGCACGAAAATAAAAATAAATATATAAACTACATGCATTGCACTGTCTGAGTGAATTCGTTGACAAAATGAATTCGTTGACAAATTTACATTACATTATGTCACTTCATTGAAAATATATGATTTTGGAACGAAAAATTGGAAAATATAAAGCTTTGCAAAATTTTAATCCTAAATTCAATTTTTCCCTTTTAATCACAAAATCATCGCTGGACATTGTTGATCAATTTGTAAGTTTTTGATAAAGATTCATCCACAGGATTCCTAATAATTAACTATCAACTACAGTCAATTGGCTCGGAATTGCAACTTTTGAGCGACAGTGTCAACTTTTTTCCCAGTATACCCGCCTTTGTTTAAAACACATTTATTCTAAATATTGGTCATTTTTATTTGCATGCACTTCGCACATTTTGCCTGTTACACGTCAAATTTATTTGAACGTTGGTAAATTCTCTGTACATGCAAAACTTGAACGTGGCGTCACAATAGCAACCCAAGTTAGTTATTTGAATACAATTCTAGCTGCCTAATGGGCGTTTAACATTGTAATGTGAATGCAATCACTTAACAAAAAAGACTACACATAAACACAGGAGACAGAGCCAAACATGCTGTCATTTTACAACAAAAGATAAAAAATGATTTAGACAACACTAAACAAACAATGAGGGATATAACTTAATACAGTGATACGCAAAAAGCACTAAATATGTCAGTGCGCCAAGGAATGTTCCATATATGGAGATTTCATCGTTAGAACCAGACAGCTTGCAAGTATATAAGCTACTCTTTCAGAGTTACTGTATATAGTACAACGGCTGAAACCATCATTTACTGAGTTCTTCGGTCGATGGCGGGATCATATATTATCCCTCTTTTCAGAATTACCAGTGACATTCTACATTGCAATTGAATAGCTGTCAACATCACAACACAAGACATCGTTACCTGATATGCACATTAATATGTACATGGAGACAATCAACGAATTCGCCAAGTTTTTATGGATCTTTTGTTTCGGGTGTTACATATTAACATGTAAACAGGAGAAGCTGCCTCTCCCCGGGTACCTGATCTTGACTGGTCAGAAAGCCATCCACTGCAAGTATGACGTCATCATCGGACTAAAAGTGGGTGCCAGAATAGCTGCTTTCAGTTTTGAGAACAGATGAAAGTGTGATGCAGCAAAATTAGGTGAATAAGGCGGATGCCCAATCAAATTAAAGCCACAATCATGCATTACTGCCATGGCAGTGACAGATTTCAGAACATGAGCATTGTCCTGATGGAGCAACACATCTTTAACAGGTGAGCTTTCCACGGCGCTTCAGTTTAAAAATTTTCCGTACCTGACTCATAAGTGAAGCATGGTATGTGACATTGATTGATTGTCCTTTTGGAGATAATCAGCAGAAAACCTTCTACAACCCAGAAAACCGAAGCTCACAACATATCAATCAGCCCTTGTAAAGGAGTTCAATCTCTGAACGTAACATCAAACATATCTTTAAAATATTTTTCTTTAGATGCCATCTTTTTCATTTATCACTACACGAAAAAGAAAACAACAATCCTTTCCAATAAATGAAGTAAATAGATTGAATTTATTTATAAATTAAGTGTCTTAATTTTTGGTTTGTTACGGGAAAGTGCATTTAATGCAATAAATGCGCATGCGGTGTATTGAATACCCGTAACAAAGCACAATTATTACATTTATTCTATATTTATGCATCACGATTGCTTTTTTTTCTTGTTTTCTGAAATCTCGTTTTCCATGTAAATAAAGGTCAGTTTGCAGATTTGAACAACCATCAATGCATGTTTCTGTAGGTCTAACGCATGAGTTAAAGAAGATCCTGACGATAATCTCAACAGCACTCACAATAGAGCACTATGTTGAGCATCGACGGACCCCTAGCAAGCTAGAGGTGTAGGTCTAACGCAAATGACGAAATGCAACGATTCGTTCAATTGGTCTAATTTAGGTAAATGCATCGGCTGAAATGAAAATAAAAAAAGACGATAAAACTTAAGAATTATTTCTTTATCAATTACAAAATGGTTTTTTCATTTGTTCTCAAATAATTCATTGCTTCATTTGAAATCAAACGTTACTATTTTTTGTTTAAAAAGTAAGTGCTGAATTACCTTTTCATATTCATTTTTTAAAAGAAGAATAGATATACAACGACTAGAAAGAAAAATGCGATTTGTACTTATAATGCAATTATAGTCATACTTGGACAATACTGTTATATTATCAGTTGGCAAGTGTACATGTAGCCCATTTTCCGTTAGAAAAGGCAAATTTCGGACCCCCTCTTGAAAAATTTCATATTTGCACATGCGAACCGATTCATTGATTATAAAGTAAGTGAAAGATTGGCTTATTAGTTTTTATATCTACACAAGTAACTGGGTTATGTTTAATTATATTCAATACTTTACATACAATGCCGAGAAACGAGTGAAAATGACACGATTTTGTCATTATGCAAGAAGACTCGATAACCTAGTATACAAAAAGAAGGGAGGAGATCTCCAACAAGACCCCGTTGCAGCATCAACAGTAAAACACCAAAACACCCGATGCAAAAACACAAAAGACGAGTACAGCACGAGACGGAAAAGAGACACACGACATGTAAACATCAAACACAAAAGACTACACATAAACCGACGAGACCAATGGGTAACCGGTGCCGACTTTGGACGGCCATCTGTCACACAAGTAGCAAATGGTGTGGTTATCCTGGATTACGTGCGCACAACCCTCTCACTTCTCCAATCACCCAGAGGTCTCGAAGAACGTACAAATGTGGTGTAAAACAACCTCCTCACTGTAAGATGACATCACACAAACAAGACCGCGAAACGCAGAGGCCCCAGAGACACAGATGAATATGTAAATGGATATAAAAAGAGGGCATGCGTAATACAGTCCGTGCTCTGCCGGCTGTAGCGAGCTCATGTATGTAATCAAAGAATGTATTCCATCACTATATTATACAGTGTTTTTAATAAACTAAGTAACTATCAATATCAAACTGTTTGTCTATGTGATAATTTCAGTGCACCATATTAGCATTTCAACAAGACATATAATATGAATTATGGCAAAGCCCTTGAAGCGAAGCGAGGACGGTACATGAAATTGCATTGGCCGACGCAAGTTGCAGTGTTTATATAGGATACGAAACTAAGGATTTAAAAAGATCCATATAGCATACGAAACTAAGGATTCAAAAATTTTCTTACAGGATACGAAACTAAGGATTCAAAAATTTTCAGTCTCCTGTTGCAGACATCATAAGCTAACACTTTTCAACTAATTCAATACTTTTCATCCTAGCATTATATTACACACTGTAAAAACCAAATCTACAACATATAGCTACAAAAATAGATATTCATCTAGAAATATTTCGTATAGAAACTGACTAAAATGGCGGCGCCCATCTTGCCAATTCTTGGTTGAAGAAAAATAAATTGGTCAGTATGTATCTTTTCTTCCTTATTTTCGTTCATTTTTCCACTTGTTTCGTATATATGTGTTACCATTAAAGCTTGCTCGCTTCGCTTCGCTATAACCAATGATCCACGAGGCAGAGATAGGAGACATCCAAATGATTAATATATCTAGAACGAATTTAAGAGGGTTCAGAACAGCCAGACTTAAAAAAAAAGTCCTATCATCAAATTTTCCTAAAAAATATGAATGTTAATAATTGAAGTTTCATAATTTTTGACCGTCACTTTTAAAGCTACGGACGTACATATATATCCCTTTAAACCCCAAAATGTGCCGTTAAAGTGCCGTATAAATTAACGCGCGTTAAGGAATGAAAAACAGTTACAAATCTTCTGTAGAGACAGAAAATTAACAAGTACTGTAATTTTTCAGTTATATATGATGTCGGCAATCGGATATGTATAGAAATATAAATGATTACTGAGACGTTTAAAAAAATGTCGAAAGGAGATAAATAAATGTTTATATTCAGAACATCTTTGAGTTGTTATTTTTCAATAATAAAGTCCCTTTATCTGAGACCCTATCATTTATTTTCCGTAAAGATTTAACATTATTTTCTTCATATGTCAAATTAAACACCGATAAGTTCCTATTGAATTTTGACCATCAGTTATTAAGTTATTATGATTTTGTCCTCCCTCTAAAATGAAAACAATATCTACAATGAGGTAAAGAAGATCCTGATGACAATCTCAACATCACTCACAATAGAGCACCAAATGGAGCATCGACGGACCCTTAGCAAGCTAGAGGTGGGACCAGGTACCTGGGAGGAGTAAGCATCCCCTGTTTGGCTAGCCGCACCCGCCGTCGATGTTCATGCATGAAAATTGAAAACAATATACAAAACGTGCACTGTCTGATGTTATGTCAATATAGAAAATGCTATGGCGACAATGTCAGGACAAACAATTAATACACTTAATGTTAAACCCCTCGCGGGGTCTTTTCTTACGAACTCAATACAGCAAAGGCCATAAGTGTGACACAAATGAGACAGAGAATATTCTGACGATAATCTCAACAGCACTCTTAACAGAGCATGATTTGAGCATCGACCCCTAGCAAGCTAGATATGGGACCAGGTGCCCGAGATGTGTAAGCATCCCCTGTTTGGTTAGCCGCAACCGCCGTCAATGTTCACGCACGAAAATGAAAACATTTACAAAACATTGACTGTCTGAGGTAATGTCTATAAAGAAAACACTTACTTTCAAACCCCTTAGCCACACCCACCGTCGATGTCCACGAATTGTAAAATAGCTTAAAGTGAGTTTTGTCTATGTCTAAAACTCACTTTGGCTTGAAGCATCACTGATGAGGATTTGATATCCGAAACACATGTCTGGTACATAATAAATTGGTTTGAAATTTTCTTCGGGAAGGTATAGAGTTGGAACACTTCCGTATTATTACATATCTCAACTCGATATCATGTTACAGCATGTACTTATGCTTTATATTTTCATAGAAGAAATTTACAAATTACCTAGGCAATCTATGTCAAGACTTCCGCTTTTGTAAACAATTTCAAACTTTCCGAAATTTTTACTAAAAAAGTATTGTCACCTCCGATTGAATTTCGCTATTTTCAATACCTTTGCAGTGTCGAATTTATTTGCTGATAAATATGCCCTAGGCTAAATGTTTCTCTGTCAGTCGTCTTTACCTCAGAACAAAGTATATGAAATAGTTTTTCGATAAATGTTCTGTAGCATTCGTGAGAATATGGAGAAGAAGATTTTTGTATTTTTTTTAATGTCTCGGGACAGTCAGTTTGACAGATGGGAAAGAGCGCAGTTTTGTCAATATTGTGCTTCATATTATTTATGCACCGAAAGATGCTTCAAATTGCGATCATTAATTATGTCAGAATTTATTTCCCCTCGCTGGAATTTTACATCCACATATTTGGTTTCGAAGTTTATTTGACATAAACTCATTAAAAATGTATTAGAAATTCTAATTAAAAAAACTTGAAAGACACAATGGTCAAAATGACATAATATTTACACTTCAACTTCGTTTCCTTCATTACAAGTAACGGGAGCTATTTTTCCCTTTTTCCAATGCGAATATTGATACATTATAGGTCGCATCGCATTTCAATGGTCTGCGCATAAATTCATCATTCAATATGAAATACAAATGTACATATATTACGTTTCGGGGCAATATTAAAATTTTTGTTGAATCGATGTTTAGATGAATCAAAGACGTATCTTTTTTATTATTGTTAATTTCTTTATATAAGAGTAAATTGCATGTTCTGTGTACCATAATATGGCTAAAACTCGATTGCAAATTCAGAACTACTTCTTAACATTCGGCTGCCGTAAGCTGTTCTGTAAGCTGTTCTGACATTGTTCTTCCAACCTCGGTTTAGAGAAAGATGTTTAATACAGAGAAGACCAGTTCGATTCGTTTCATCAAAATGGTGTGTGTATAAATATAAGAATTGTTATTCATATTTTGCGTTTGAATTGGTGTGTGTAAAACATTTGGTCATGAAAAAATGTTTACCATGACCAAATGTTTCGACACACCAATGCAAACGAAAAATGTGAATAACAATTAATAAATTTTCAGACATGTTTTTATTAAAGATACAGTACATTATAGAAAGTTACCTTTGCAAATTTAAAAGATTTAGGAATATTTAATATTCAGTTTATGCTTCTAATGTTAAACGTCTTCGAATTCATTAGCATCATTTAAGAGCAGATAAATTTACATCATGGACCAGACATGCACGTTTCGAGTATTTAAGGAGGTATTCAACACCAAGATGGAGGCGGCATAATTTGTTTTCTTACTTTCTAGGAAAAGTACAGTCCGTACTTCCTTAAAACATTTCATACCCTGATTGATATACAAATTTGAGTATCTTGATAAAGTTTGAATAAGTTCCGGCGTAATTTGAAGAAATTATAGCAATTTTCAAAATTGTGAATTTTTGGAGTTTTATCCATGAGCGAACAATGACGTCATTTCGACGTTATCTGGGGAAAATGGCGTCACAAACTATCGCTTTCAAAATGCAATTAAAACATTAATACAAAACGTATCGCATTGAAACTTTACATGTATAGAATAGAAAATTCAATTTCTATCTCAGTGTATTTGTTGACAAATTTACATAACAAGGAAGCAGATGTTACTTCATTGAAAATGGACGAATTTGGAAGGAAATATTGGAAAATACAAAGCTTTGTAAAATTTTAATCCCAAATTTACTTCTTTTTCATTCAATCATGACATCATCTTTGGACATTGTTGATCATTCTGTTAGTTTTTGACAAGGATTGATCCACAGGATTCCTAATAATCGCTTAACAACTAAAGTCAATTGGCTCGAAATTGCAGTTTTTTTAGCGACACTGTCATCTTTTATTCCAGTATCCTGCCTGTGTTTATAATTCAGCTAATTTTTTCACATGTAAGGACAACACATTTATAAATATTTTAGAAGTTAAATCAAAATTAATTTCCAATAGCTTTAAGAGAACAGGAATGACAATTTTAATATTATGACGTCAAATGTATAGAATCAAATGTAAGTTTGTATGATGAAGGACAGCGAAGACATTTATATAAAGAATATTTTCAGAATTTTTGAGAAAAAATGAATCTGGCGTCAAAGTGTTCAATACCTCCTTAAAGGAGAAAGGAAAAATGCTCTTTCAACATTCGTTTTTTCAAACACATTAAATATTTTGAATTAAAAATTATTTTTCTTTTTACAGGAAACGGTCAGATTCAGCATAAAAAGGATGGGAAAGGGCTAAGGTATTTCACATCTTCGCAACTATCCGTGATCGACGTCATATTAGCCAGAGGCCAAAATGTAAACAAACAAGCATGCAGTTGATTACTTGTATACTTTTTGTTAGCTAAATAGTGAGTCGATACAGATGGACGGGGGATTTGCCATTGTTATATATCAAGAATTATCTAAATATGAAGGTAAAAGCGTGTTATCTTCTAAAAATGTCCGATTGACTTATATAATCATGACATTGGAATGCATGAGTAATTACATACTACATACTTCGCTTACCCAAGCAAGTCTACCTTTGATTAAATCACAATTTTAATACGCAACTCATTCATAAAACTATATATTGAATAACTCTTACACGTCATATATCAGTGCAATGAAATATTTTGATTTCACTGGGCATATCAATAGCGCTCATTGCAATTTTTACAAAAATGTTGGAAAAATACTGTGTTAAATGCGTGAGAAAAAAAGACATTTATTATAATAAGCATAATTTGATTGGTTAAGTTTCATTTTCTTTGGAAAAAATCGAAAAAAGGCCATATTTCCGTTCTCCTTTAACAACCTTCCATGTCAGGTTATAATAAACTCTTGCTCACTTATTTTGTTTTAATTCATTTAAACAAGTGATACAGAAAAAATATAGCACATAAAACGATATTCTAAGAATAAGAATAAAATATAGCACATAAAACGATATTCTAAGAATAAGAATAATATATTGCCAAACATAAAGTTATACCTCTTCTATTTCATTATGCACCCGTAATCGGAAACTCGGGTGCATATAGTTTTTGGCGTGTTTGTTTTTCCACAAAAACTTTAACTTTGACCATAACATAATAATTGGGATTTCATATGTGTATTCCGTGTGAGTCGTGATGAGACGTTTCGATGGATACCAATAGTGTTTTTATGGAGACCTTGACCTTGGGGTATGAAATACTTCTTTCCTTACAGCTGTTTTCTATCAAAGATGCTAACGGGGCATCGTGTTTCACATACGCATTTTTTTGTATTGTATCTGCGACTATCAAAATAGACTATATCCAATGTTATGAAAAAAAAACTCACATATAGAATTTCTTCATTTTGCATTATTTCATAAAATTATAAATATAGATAAGGGAAAACACACGCAAAGTTACATAAAAGACCAGGTTATGGCGTGATTGATTTAGGGTACCCCTTATAATTCTCAGTAAAATCGACATTACATATATAGGTGTGAATTGGAATATTGATCCTTTTTTCCGAAAATTGGACAAAAAAATGGATTTTGAAGGATTTATTTCCAAAGGACGCAGATAGTGAGCGATTAATCATCTTAAGTAAACAACCTACCTGTACACCTGTATAGCATACCTGTATATATCAGTGACTCGATTAACAGTTGATTAAAGAAAGTCGTTAACCATGTCGTTTGGTCACGCATCAAAGTATTTTCAAAAAGATGGGAAGAAAAATGAAAAATCGCAAAAATCGCTGAAAGCGCAAAAAAGGACGGAATCACCCTTTAAACGAACTATTAGTGATGTGTCGGCTAGCAGTGCAGATGAAAGCATATTAAACGTAACTACAGATTTAGAAGAAATGAGGAAAACAGTGAGCGAAACTATTCAAAAAGATCTCGGAGAATTTAAAGATGGTATGAAAAAAATGGTCCGTGAAATAATCAAGGAAGTCCTGAACGAAACGAAAGAAGAGATTAACAAAAGCATGGAACAATTGCAGAAGAAAAATGACTTATTACATACAAAGATGCTAGATAGAATAGATAAATTGGAAAAAGAAAACCATCATTTGAAAGAGAAAATTTGCAAAGCCAAAAAGGAAATACGAGAAATGCAAAACAGCGTAATAGACTCGATCCAAATTGCAAGAGATGCTCAACAGAGGTCAAACTATAATGAGCAGTATAGCCGGAAGAACAACTTCAAGGTACATGGGATACCCGAGGAGCGTAACGAAGACACCCTGGAAGTAATCCGCAATATGTTATCCGATACGGCCGATGTCCAAATTCACGACAGCGATGTTATTGCGATTCATAGGATACCCGGAAGGAGGGGAGCGACAAGGCCTATTCTTGTGAAAGTTAGGAATTCGGACGTGAAAGCTAGGATTATGAAGAAACGGAAGAGGGTGAGACAAGCAGGTCAAGACATGCGCTTATCCGATGATGTTACAAAACTGAATTCGGCTTTGATTCAAAGACTAATAGATCACCCGGGCATAGATCAGGCGTGGTACTTTAATGGTGCAGTATACGCGACAGCAGCGGACAGCGACGGTAAGAAAATCAAGTTTGACATTTTCGACGATATCGAGATGAAGATAAAGAAAAAGTAAAGGAACAAGTTAATATTTAAGTGTTGTATATTTTTAAGCATTAAAGATATGCATCTATATGACATATTGATACATAGAAAACTACATAGAACTACGATGTATACATGTTTTGATTACCCATATATGATAAAAAGCTTTTATTGCATAAGTCTTTTTCTATTTTTTTCTTTTTGTAGGTGAAAGTGAGCACATGACTACTAGTAGTGGTGTGCTCGCTTTCATTTATAAGGGGGAACGTTAGAAAGAGACACATAGATTAGTGATATGCTTGAACGGTCAGAATGATCACTACTATCATGATCAGGATTATTTTTTTTCTTCTGCTTATACTTACCTGTGGGACTTACGTGAAGGGAGTAAGTCGTAGTAAGAAAGACCAGCGTGCAGAAACTTGTGCTTATTTTTTGTACATTTACCTGTATTTTCATTTATACCCACATGATGTCACTTTTTTGTTCATACGTGTTTTTTTCAAAGAGTGCTACTCAAAAAATGGTTCATTTCACATGCATCCTTATATTTGTGCTAAATCCTTGTATAGTATTACTCATATTTCTTCATTTTTATATCTTGATGACGTTAATCATGTTTATACAGAAAAAATATGGCTCCTGATGATCATAACTTAAAAGTCTTATCTGTAAATGTTCGAGGGTTGGGAGAATCTGCTAAAAGAAGAGATGTTTTCAATTACCTTAAAAGTAAAAAATGCCAGATTTATTGTTTGCAAGACACCCATTTTACGAGTGAAAATGAAAAAAGGATCAGAAGTGAATGGGGTGGTGAATGTATCTTTAATTCATATCGAGGAAATTCTAGAGGGGTATCTATACTATTCAGTAATGATGTTCAGTTTGACATTAAAGATATAGAAAAGGATGATAAAGGAAATTTCATAGGATTAAATGTAGAAGTTGACGGCAAGATGTATACATTAATAACAATATACGGACCAAACGAAGACAATCCACCCTTTTTCGATAAAATAAGTAACTTTATTAATATTTATAAAAATGACAATGTAATCCTCTGTGGAGATTTCAACTTAGTTCAAAATCCTGATATAGATACTTTCAACTATTCCAATATAAATAACCCAAATTCAAGACAAAAGGTTTTAGACATTATGAATACGTTCAGTCTCGTTGACCCATATAGAGAACTTAATCCTACTGAAAAGCGATACACGTGGAGAAGGAGAAATCCTTTTAAACAATCTAGATTGGATTTTTTTCTTGTGTCCAATAACCTGTTACAATGTACCCAATCAGTTAGAACACTACCTAGCTATAGATCAGATCATTCCATAATCCAGATTGAGTTGAAAATTAATGAATTTGTTAGAGGAAAGGGTATGTGGAAATTTAATACGAGTTTACTTAGGGATAAATACTATATTGAAGCGGTAAAAAAATGCATCGAAGATACTAAGAAACAGTATTGTTTACCAATTTACAACATAGATAATATTAATGTAATTGAAAATCGCGATATACAATTCACTATTTCAGATCAGTTATTTTTTGAAACATTGATGATGGAAATAAGAGGCAAAACAATATCGTATTCATCATACAAAAAGAGGACAAATGAAAATCGAGAAAAAGAAATTGTCAAGGAAATTGAAACTATGGAAAATGAACTAATAAATAGTCCAGAGCGAGACAGAAAGATGCAACTTGTTGAGGAAAAGCAAAAATCTTTGGAAGAAATCAGAAAGGTTAAACTACAAGGTTCATTAATAAGATCAAAAGTTAAGTGGACGGAAGAAGGAGAAAAGCCAAATCATTATTTCCTTGGTTTAGAGTCAAGAAATTACGTTAATAAAACCATCCCTTTAATTCAAAAATCAGAGAGTGAATTCGTTAAAGATCAAAAAGAAATTCTTCATGAATTAAAAGAATATTATGCACAACTATTTCAAGAAAAAGACACGGATGAAATTGATCTAAATGAAGCTTTATCACATATACCAGATGGATATTTAAAGAAACTTACGGCTGAACAGTCAGAAAAGATAGAAGGGAAAATAACAAAGGAAGAATTAAGTTATGCAGTACGAAATATGAAAAATAACAAGAGTCCCGGCAGCGATGGGTACCCAATAGAGTTCTATAAGTTTTTCTATAGTGATATATCGGATTTTGTTCTACGGGCTCTTAATGACGGTTATGACAAAAATCAATTATCTTCCTCTCAATCACTCGGCATTATAACGTGCATTCCAAAAGAAAATAAACTAAGAATATTTATTAAGAATTGGAGACCAATAACCCTATTAAATGTAGTATACAAAATAGCATCTTCGTGTATAGCTAACAGACTCAAAACAATTTTACCTTATCTAATATCAGAAAATCAAACTGGTTTCATTAAAGGCAGATTTATGGGGGAAAACACAAGGTTGTTATACGATATAATGGAAACTGCAGACCACAATAATATACCAGGTTTATTACTATTAATTGACTTTGAGAAAGCGTACGACTCAGTTTCGTGGAATTATATGGATAATGTTTTGAAATATTTCGGGTTTGGAAGCTCAATTTTAAAATGGATAAGATTGTTTAATAATAATGTAAAAGCTACAGTCACACAATGTGGATTTTTCTCCGAATATTTTGATATAAAACGCGGCTGCAGACAGGGGGACCCAATCTCCAGCTATATTTTCCTTCTTTGTGCAGAAATTCTTACATTACTATTAAAAGCAAATAAAGACATAAAAGGCATAAGTATAAAAAACATCCAATACCTAATAACGCAATTTGCAGACGATACTTCTCTTCTACTTGATGGCAGTGAAAAATCTTTATCAGAAACTATGAAAATGTTAAACTTCTTTGCTAGATTATCAGGTTTAAAACTTAACGAAACAAAAACAAAGGCTATATGGATAGGCAGTAAAAAATTCAGTAAAGAAACTTTTCACCATAGGTACAAGTTAGATTGGAGTCAAGAAGACTTCAAAGTATTAGGTGTAGAATTTTCAGTAGATTTAGACAAAATGTTAAGTAAAAACTATGAAATTAAGATTAATGAGATACAAAAAGAGATGAAGAAATGGTCAAAAAGAAATATTACACCAATAGGAAAGATAACTCTTATAAAATCATTATTTCTCTCCAAACTTATTCATATTATATCCTCCCTGCCAAATCCAAGTGATGATATAGTCCGTAAATTAAATACAATCTTCTATGAATTCATATGGGATGGAAAAAACGATAGAATAAAAAGAGAAACTTTAATACAGAATTACGAAAAAGGGGGGTTGAAAATGATAGATGTTCAAAATTTCATATATTCAATAAAAGCGTCATGGATTAAAAGACTAATAAACAGAAACTCATCTTTTGTAGATTTTTTTGAAAGTAATGTATGCAGCATTAAATATTTAACGGATAGGGGTGAACAGTATTTTGAAAAAGAAGTAAATAAAGTAAAACATAAATTCTGGGCAGATGTATTAAAATCATACTCCATTGTTCTACATAAAAATATTGCTACCTCTATAGATGATGTAAGAGGAATGTGTATCTGGAATACAATGAATGTTTTGATAGACAATAAACCTGTTTATTATAAGCATTGGTATGAAGCAGGTATAACATATATTGAAGATTTATTGGACGAAAATAATGATTTTTTAACTTATGAAAACTTTTTGAAAACTTACAATGTTAGAACAAATTATTTAGAATTTATTGGAATCATACAAACTGTTAAATCATTTTTAAGAAGTAAAAAAATTTCATTAGTAGATTATGCAAAGATGAATATGGTCAAACCATTCAATTTGAAAAACATTACAAAGCAGAAAAATGGTTGTAGATTTATTTATGAATGTCTTAAGAAGGAATTTAAACCAACATGTCATGAGAAATGGATGAATGACATTGATATTACTATAGACAGTAAAGAATGGGAATTTATACATATTGTATCTTTTGTTAGTTGTAATTACGTTAAGTTTCAGTGGTTTCAGTACAGGTTAATACATAGAATTCTTGGCACAAACAAATTATTATACGACATGAAAATTAAGACTGATCCTATGTGTACATTTTGTAGAAAAGAACCAGAAAGCTTATCTCATTTATTTTGGTACTGCGAGGTTGTTAATGATTTTATTGAGAATTTTAGTACTTGGTTATTTTCAAAAACAGGTATTCTTTTGAATTTTAATATCAAAATTATCCTATTTGGAAAACCGAGAATAAACCAAAACAAAGCCATCAATAATATAATCTTAGTTTTAAAGTACTATATATATAGAAGTAAAATGGAAGAAAACTCACTGAGTATTGAAAAATTAAAAATTGACATACAAAAACACATTGAAATCGAAAAATCAATAGCCTTTAATAAGAATAAATACACAAACTTTGTTAAAAATTGGTCATCCTTTCTCCCACTTTGCGAAGAATAGTCATTAAGTAACATTATATCCTTAATGAATTGTAACTCTGACTCTTTTCTAATATCATTATGATGTAATACTATTTTTTTCATCTTTATTAAGACATAATACTTACTATATATACTTCATTGTATTATGTATGTGAAATGTGACAATAAAAATAAAAATTAAAAAAAAAAAAAAATCGACATTACAGTTCTATATAACCACAAAGAAAAGTATCTAGCAAGAATTAACAATTCATAATGAATGCTTTTGACACTCTAAGAGATCAAAGTGTTCCCTATAGAAAATACCCACATATTTGAAATCTTCCTTGTGAAAAATGTTTGGGGTACTACAAAAGGACATCCCCAAAAGATGTGTGATATACTGTTTTATGGTCGAATTTTCAAAATGATATTTGATAGAAATAATATTCAGATAAAACAAAACGTATTGGTCAGAAGTGAATGTTTATTGTAAAAGAAAAAGGATTCAATCATAAAAAAAAAAAAAAAAAAAAAAAAAAAATACTGGGACATATCTTAAGACTTAATTTTATCATGTTTACGATGATAAATTACACGCTAATAAATAGATTACAAATACGAGGGCACATGTAGCCAAGTTCGATCAACTTCGGTTCATCGTCTGTCTCGGTCTTTTACGCATTTCGTAAATTTCTGTTAACCAAAAAATCTTGAAATTTCTAAAACGTGGATCCTGTAGCATCATATTCCACCCATCCTACTACGTTTTCGGTACATCTTTGGGCATAATGATTTTCACAATCTTTGGCTATATTACATTGTTTAGATTAACGATAGCTGACGAGGGTTAAGTACTTGAAAGTGCATGTCTGGTCCATACTGTAGATTTATCTGTTCTGAAATGATGCGACTGAATGAACATTCAACAATTTGACCTTTGGATGCATTTTTACGGAAACCAATTTGTACTATCTCGTAGTAACGAAAGACAAATTTTGTAGTGATGAGAAATATATCCCGTATTAACGAGAAAAAATATCGTAATCATGGGGAAAAAACCCCTTGTTACAAGAAAAAAATCTCCGAAATACGCGGAAAAGTTCTCTCAGTTACGAGAAAAAATCTCATAGGTACGAAAAAATAAACATTCTCGTAGTCACGAGAAACCATTCATGTAGTAACGAGAAACCATTTTTGTAGTAACGAGAAACAATTCTCGTAGTTACGAGAAACATATCTCGAAGTTACGAGAAAAAACCTCGTAGTTACAAGAAAACATTTTCGTGGTTACGAAAGAATTATCTCATAATTACTGGAAAACAATCCCGCAGTTACGAGAAAAAAATGTCGTAGTTTCAGTTTAGTAATTGTGGCTGGAGATCAGAAACCCGTAACGTGCATGTCTGGTCATTGCTAAAAAGTTATCTGTTTTTAAATGATGCTTTTGAATTTGAAGACGTTTAACATTTGTACCTCTTGGTGAGTGTCACTGTTGTTGGACCAGGAGTCCCCGAGGGCACACGTGGTCAAGTTTGATAAACTTCGGTTGATCATTTCTTCAACGCATTCGAAAATTTCTGTTACCAAAATTTCTTGAAATTTCTGGAACGTGGGTCCTGTAGCATCATATCCCACCCATTCTGCTATGTCTTTCGATACATTTTTGGACATAGAAACTTTCACACACTTTGGCCATATTACATTGTTTAGATTGAGGATCACTGACGAGAGTTAAGTACCCGTTGCGTGAATGTCTTGTCCATGCTAAAATTTTGTCTGTTTTTCAATGATGCTATTAAATTTGAAGACGTATAACATATCCAAAGCTTTGGATGGAAAAGCGGCAGTGGTTGAATATAGTCCTTGGGTTGCTTTGTGGGATTTGAAAGTATATTCTGACAGTGTAAAGGTCCTACTTTAAAATGAATTAGATTGACACTTTGCCAATTCAGGTATTTCGTGGAAATTTTGGGTTGGAAATAACCTATTCTCTCAAAAACTGCTAAAAATGAGAAATGCTTAATTTCATCCATTTTTAATCTTTCCATACTATGGTCATGTATTCATATAAAAAATAGTTCATACTTTGTTCATTTAAAGGTAGTAAATTCATGAACTCCATTCTAGGAAGGCCTTTTTATGCCAAATATCATGCCATTCAGTTTGAAATATTTTTATCTCGTAACTACACGATTGTTTTTCCCGTGACAACGAGATCTGTTTCTCATAACTACGAGATTGTTTCCCCCGTAACTACGAAATTTGTTTCTCGTATCTACGAGATTTGTTCCTCGTATCTACGAGATTTGTTTCTCGTAACTACGAGATTACGAGAGATGTTTCTTATAACTACGAGATTTGTTTCTCGTAACTACGATATTTTTGTTCTCGTGACTACGACATTTTTTTCTCGTAGCTATACGAGATTTTTTTTCTGGTAGCTACGACATAGTAAAAAAAATATAACATCGCACGAATTGGCTTCCGTACAGTTTTGATCTCCGCAATATGCTTTTTAAACATTCTACATTCTCACATAGCAAAATGAATAATGTGTGAGAAAATAGAATGATTTTGTAACACGAATCATTCGTTCTACAATATGACCGAGGTATGAACAATGCGATCGTATCAAATTCTGTTTTAAGATTTAGAACGATTTCTTTCAAAAATCTACATGAATGAGAAAATCTAGTATTTAATCCTTTGGATATTGCGAAGTTCAGATCAGGTATGCTATTAAGACGTTATTATTCAGATATAAAGACTTTGAAAGGTTCAATAGTAGTTGCAAAGTTTTTCTGTCAAATGAGGATATATTTTCGTGCTTTGTGTGCGGTAGGATGGGGAAAGTAGAGGGATTGTATTCTTAACTATGCTGAATTCATTTTTATTCTGAGAAAGCTGTATCTAGCAGCGCTTTTTTGCGTCTAAAGTATTAGTTGTCAGAAGACGCTGACTCTCCCCCGGACACATTGCAATTCTCTGAAATTAAAGATGCAGTGTCCCTGAAAATATTTTTTTATTGGAAATGTAAATTTTACTCTAAACGATCTAGATAGAGGAAAAAATGAGCCAGAAAAAATTTTATTTGAAAATATGCAGTAACCACTCTTATATCGTCGATTGTAAAATAAATAAATCTCCGTATACCTCTATAGTAAAAACTCAATACATTGTAGGTGGCGCTAGTGAAATGAATTAGAACTGCGCACCCCAAATTCAAAATGACGGTTTTAAAGGTCTATAACTGCGAAAGTGTGCGTTAGATTGGCCTGAAAATTTGAATTTGTACAAATGAGAATGTATACTTTCATATTAAAAGAAAGATTTTGCATTACAAAATTTTGTAGAATTAATTAATTTTCAGGGACACCGTCCCTTTAACAAATTTACAACATTTTACAATTTTGTTGTTCAACAAATTACAAAAGTCTATTTAATGTCTAATTATCTGAATTTTAGAATTAATATCGTGTTTTAGTTTTAACATATTCATTTTGGAAGATTGGCATAAATTTAGGTCAAATTTAGACTTTTGCTCATGAGTTTTTCACATAATGCAATTTTCTATTTTTCTGCCTCAAACATCACTAGTTTAACATGACTTGTTCATCATTTGAATTTAACAACAGAATATATATTTCATTATTGACAATCATAAGCATGTTGACATGATTAATCATTTAATTTCCATTGTCATTTTAAAGAAACGAAGATTCTGATTTGCTGAGAAATTTTGTTGATACATTTTCACGTAAGTCTATTTATAGCACTATTTTCAGAACCGGGGGCTCCCTCAAACACAAATGAACTCGTTGCTGAAAATACAATTTGTTGATGTTAGCTTATCATTTCAAGAGTACCATTTCTTTTCTACTTTCTAAAAAAAATTAACTGTGCTCAAACTGGTCCTTATTCCAAAGATATAGAGAGAAGATCATTCGCTGTTTAAATAATGGCGGCTGCCATAACTTGTTTTGGCAGACGTTTCACTGCGAAACCCTTCCGACTTTCGAAATAAAGTGCGGTGATTGATAGTTTTTAGATCCAAGAAAACAGTCTGTTTTCCATAAGAAGATGATAATAAAATGATAAGAAATGAATCTTATATTTTTTCTGTTGATGCAGTTATATCCATAAAAATTGGACAGATAACTTTTGCATCAACGCTCTACGCGCATTGATGCAGATTCCTGTCCAATTTTTCGGTTGATACCTGCATCAACAGAGAAAATATAAGATTCATTTCTTAAATCGTATGAAATAAAATTTGGGACAGAGAAGAAGGTTAAAAACATAATTTTCGTATTTTCATGTAACATCCTATTATTTCACATTGATGCAGTTTCCTGTCCAATTTTTCGGGTGATACTTGCATCAACAGAGAAAATATTAGATTCCTTTTTTAAAATACATATAATAATATTTGAAGGTTCAAAACAAAAATCTCGTACTTTCATGCGACATCCTATTATTTCGCATTTAGAATGGTCAATTGTCTTTTTTTTCCATATATTTGGCAAAATAGTGAGATTGAAATGGATAATCATAAAAGAAGTACCCATCATTCACTCCCGGGCACCTGGTCCCACCTCTAGCTTGCTAGGGGTCCGTCGATGCTCAATTTGGTTCTCTGTTGTGAATGCTGTTGCGATTATCGTCAGGATCTTCTTTAACTCAGTCTCAAAATCGAGATTGTAAGGCAAAACCACCAGAATTTCCACTGGAACCCCGCGAACCTCGGAATGAACTACATTCCAATGTAAGGCCAGGTGCCCGGGGAGAGGCAGCGTCTCCTGATTACATGCAACATCCGTCGCAATAGCTCCATGAAAACAATAGAGACAATTCAAAAATACTTATGATATGTGTTAGGAATTTTGGTTGAATACATCGTTATAAAGTTAAATTTGATTTGACTTTCTCGAAACGACACTTCAGAGTATCCACTTATCTTACGCATATTGTGGCAGGATTTTAGATAAAAGTAAGAGGGTTTGGGATCATCTTTCGATAGGTAAAAGTCAAGAGTTTGACATCACGCAAGGCTAACAACATTTCCAGTAGAGAGCCCGGTAAAAAGGGGGAGTATTCCAGGAAACAACGCCCTCCCCGAAAATAGATAATAATTTTCAAAAAGGCGTAGAAGGTATCTTAGAAATGACCGATTTATATAACAAAGGTGTATTCCTATGCATGCTCGATAACTTTCCTATGATTAATATCTTACAAACGATAATGTTCCCTATCAATGTTGCATTCAAGATTAAGATGGCTTCAGGTTGTACATTCTCGATTACTTCAATCTTGAAAATTTGGTATATTTTGGAAAATGCTACGACTCCCCAATAAATAGCAGGATGCTCCCGAAAGTATGATATCCGAAGGTATGGCACCTGGTCTCATTTCGGAATGTTATTCATTCCGAGGTTCGCAACCGTTCCAATGGAAATTCTTATGATTTTGCTTCGCCTTTTTTACTTCGACTTACTGATAGGTACTTCTTTGATGTCTATTATTATCAAAATGGCATTTTGATGTACTAATAATATCGATAATGAACGCTGCGTCTCAAATGGAACCAAAAATTATCTTTGGATAAATACTTGGAAAAATGATTGTGGGTGTACGAAAAAAGGGAAAACTTTTAAAATACAAATTTATTAAAGTTAATTTTCTGTGAATACTTTTGAATTTGAAGAAAACGTAATGAATCCGAAATTGTATGACTTTTCCGGACATTCTATGTCATATTATAACTAGTAAATGGCTTTTTCATCCTTATCATTGATTCCACTCAATATTATACAGTTGTTGACTGGGGTTGAGGTTAACAGCTAATTTGATGGAGCCGAGGATGAACTGTTGACCGAGGCCGTAAGCCGAGGTCAATAGTTCATCCAAGGGTCCAACAAATTAGCTGTTGACCGAACCCCCTTTCAACAACTGTTTTGTTATACTTTTTTCGATCTAAAAAAGAATATTGAGACTCCGTTCTACAACTGTTTTGTTATACTTAGTCAATTTCTCGGCTGTATAATCAGCGAGCGACAGATTGAGATTAATGGATCATAAAATATTCTACGAGAATGTTCTGTGAAGTTCTTATTGCATTCTTAGTGTTTTTACCATCTCTGTTCTCCAATATTTTGGTTATATCTTCCTCTGTTGCAGGGGCAACTCGCTGCCATTTTGAAAGGATATAAACAGCTGATTAGGGAAGATAACTCTTATATATTTGATCTATTCAAGGGGCCCCGCATGGGGAACCCCGAAATAAACAAGAAGCTAGTTGTCTTAACAACACTAAAATATCTTGCCGGTCAACAGTTCGTCACGTGACCGGTCCAACAGTTCTAACAGTCATTTTGTTGGACTTTTGTCTTGTATAGACTATTAAGGGGAAAATATTTAAGGGTATAACAACAAAAGTTATAGCATTTCACTTGAATCTCTTATCCATCTCTTTTTTATATGTGTCGTAGAATCATCGTAGCTGAAGGTGTCATGTGTTTATTTTAGCTAATGAAAAAGTTGATACTATTTTGGGTTTTTCGTTTCAGGAGTGATGATGGATCTCCGAAAGTTGATATACCTTGTCTTGCTGTTTAGCCTATGTCACCAAGCATATTCTTCGAATATCCTTTGTGTAGCCACTCCACATGTTAGCCACTTATTACCCGTCGTACAGATTGGTAAAGCTCTAAAAGCCATGTACAATCATTCCCTCACAATTGTTGCTAGTGACCATGCAATAAACAGTCCCTTACTTCGCAACGCAGATAATCACTTCATTAATTCTGAAATGCTAAATAAGTTGAACTTTGTCGAAACTGCAAGTAAGATAACAGAGGAAATCGTTAAGGGAAATTTTCCATTATTCAAAATGATAAGAATGTTTAAGGATATATGCGAAAGCATTCTTCAGGACGACGATGTGATAAACAAACTGAAAGACACGAAGTTCGAAATTATGATAACAATGCCTGGATTAGCTGGTGATTGCTTTAATTATATTGCATACAAACTTTCCATTCCCATTATACATTATGGACCATTCTATGATGCCTTTTATCACGGGATTCCTCTTAATCCTTCCGTAACACCGGAATTCCCCTTTGCAGTTTACGGGGAATCTATGACATTCTTTCAAAGAGTAAAAAACACAATGTTTTTCTATGCTAAACCTTTAGTTACAACCTTCGTCGAAGATGGAAGTCTATCAACAAGTTTCGTGCCTGAGAAACCGTATATATCACCAAAGGAACTCCGCAACCATGTCCAATTCAATCTTTTGGACTTTGACGTCCTCATGGACTATCCACGACCCTCGATGCCTAATACAGCGTTTGTTGGAGGATTGAATGTTGGACCACCACACAGACTAAACTCAGACTTTCAGAATATTATGGACTTAGCTTCAGATGGAATCGTTGTTGTTACATTTGGAAGTGTTTTTAAAGCATTTCCCGCAGACAAACTGCGAAACGTTTTCGATGCAATGAAAAATGTTAAAACATTAACGTTTGTGATGAAGTACGGGAATGAGTCTAGACAAGAAGGAAATATCTATTTAAGACCTTGGCTTCCACAAAACGATTTGCTTGCACATAAGAACACAAGAGCTTTCATCACACATTGTGGAAACAGTGGACAGTATGAAGGTTTATACCACGGTGTTCCTATGATCGGCATTCCAGTTTACGGTGACCAGCTTTACAATGCAGAAAGGATGAAAAACAAAGGCTACGGACTTTATGTTCCTTTACTATCAGTTGAGACAGAATCTCTTACGAATCTTATTGAGGAAGTAGTCCGAAATCCAACGTATAAGGAAAAGGTTAGCAAAGCTGCCAAGATTTTTAAGTCCAGACAAGGTGGTTCTCCCTCTGAACGGGCGGCTTATTGGGTTGATCACGTGATCAAATATGGCGGCTCATACATGCATTCCATCAGTACAGAATTGCCATGGTATATCTATATCGGGCTCGATGTTTATTTCTTTATGTTAAGTATTGCTGTGATAAGCACTCTTGTACTTGTGTTTAGTATTCGTGTTGTATATAAATTTGTTTGCAAGAAGAAGAAAGTCAAAACGAGTTAAGAGCAAAAGTCGATTCTCGACTATGATTTTCATTTTCTGATTTTCTGTCGAGCTAGAATGATGATTATAAAAAGAAAAACAAATTTCATACTAGGGCGTTCTCCTGGTCTTACCATAGAGATCTTGAAAAATTGAACATTTGTTTAAGGTCTTGTCAAGCGTAGTCAAATCCCAAAACATCGTATAAATACAATGAAATAGTAAAGAATGAAATCGCTAATAGCAGCAAGACATGTCGCTTATTTTAGTATATAGAAAACATTCGCAATGTGATGGCCATCGGTCGGTTGCGAGTACGTTTTTTTAAGTACCGCGAAGCAATAAGAAGTCTGTATTGTAGATGGCGCCAGGAAAATTCACTTTGGCTTTTTTAAAACTGTTTGACATGAAGTACTACTGACGAGGATTCAATATCCGAAACACATGTCTAGTACAATAAAATTGGTACCATAGAACATTTATTTCAATATTGACAGTATAGAGTCCACCTTCGATACGAGTTATCTTTCTTTACTTTTGCATGATGAAGTTTGACTTCTATGTGTAACAACGATTGCTTCTATTATTTGTAACCATTATGATACATGTGTAGAAATAGAACATGAAAAATTCAATATACTCATCATTAAATGTTTTTAAAGGAATTCTCACTTTGGTATCTAGCTGTTTTCCCCCGTTTTCTAAATTGTAGGTCCTGTAGCATTATATCCCACCCATCCTGCTACGTCCTTTGTTACATTTTTTGATAAAATAAGTATCACCCTCTTTGGTCATATTACATTGTTTCGACTGAGGATCTCTGAGGAGGGTTAAGTACTCGAAACGTGCATGTCTGGTCCATGCGTGCATGTCTGGTCTATGCTGCAAATTTCTCTGTTCTAGAATGATGCTGTGGAATTTGAAAACGTTTACAATTTAATATATATCACATACGTTTTGCCGTTTTGTTGTTGATGATCTTTTGTATGATACTTTTTCATGAATTTTTATGCACATTGATCATGTTGATATATGTATATATATTGTTTTGTTTCGTTTTTGGTTTTATGTTTAATTTTCCTCAAAGAGTATCCATAAAATGGAGTATGTTAAGGTAAAATTAGCAAGGGAGAAGGATAAAGGAGATTATATGACACTCTGAAAATTTCCACAACTCAAAATGTTCCCAATATGTTCTTTTGTTTCAAAATTAAAGATTAACAACATTCCTAACCCCCTTCAATGACGATCGTGAAACCATCCGGAAAATGATTTTGCAGAGAACATAAATTAGTTAAAGAACTGTTAGTCTTCACAGAATCTTGGTGTCTCCTAACTCCACTGGTGAATAATTAAGTTCACAAGTTGTTTTGTTTAAATGTTGATTGGTCCTTTTGAAAGGATAACTTTATACAGTCAAACCTGTCTTAAAGTGATCCTCTTTTTAGCGACTTGCTTTATGTGACCTTTTTTATTCCTCCCGAGGAATTTTCCTATAAGATACACCTGTATATAGCGACAACATGTCTAACGCGACAACGACCGTGATCTTTCTGTCCCATACCGAATTCCGAACCTGTATAATACGACTTTAAGTGTTGTAAAGGACCCAAACTACATACATTAAATCTCTTCATCAGTGTCTTTCATAATTAAATCTTCTGTGATAGATAAAATATCTAATGTGATTTTATATGTGCAATACGATTAATCAATAAGTACACGAATTGATATATGCAGTGATTCATTTAATAGTATTGCTCTTGTACTACGAAACTTTGTTGGTCAAAGTCAAGTCAGCTTGAACCTGTATTCAGTGACCACCTGTCTTATGTGACCTATTTTTGTCGGCCCTTGCAAAGTCACATGAGACAGGTTTGACTTTAGATACAGTATCAAGTATGTTTTCCTATTTTTCTAATTAAATGATGAAAAGAGTGTTTTAGCTTAAAAATACGATGACTTCCATCTTCCATCGAGCATATTTTTGCCGTCCGCGTTCCTTTTTATGTCGTCTGCAACGCAAGCATACCACATAGGGATCACTTTGTCCGGCGTCCATCTGTCTGGTACATGTAGTCACACTTTTACATATTTGTCTGTAACTTAATATACATCAAACTTGCAGGGATGGTAAAGCATGATGAAACTCACAATCTAATATAGGTCAAGGTCACTATCAAAGTCAAGATCACGTATTCAGGGTCAACCATTCAACAGGCGACATTCTTTAACAGTTCTATATTTCAATACATCCTTTACTTATTGATATTGAAATATTACTTGAGATTCTTCTCTGCCCCGATGTCATTCTGTATTCTTGAATTCCTTACTCTATACTCATAATATTTTTAAATAATATCTTTTTTATGTTGAGGTGTTGCACGCAATCAGGAGACGCCGACTCTCCCTGGCCACCTGGTCTCACTTCGGAATGTTGTTCATTCCGGGGTTCGCAACCGTTCCGATGGGAATTATCACGATTTGGTCTTGCCCTCTCGACTTTGAGACTGACTAACGATAGGTACTTCTTTGATGTTTATTTATATCTCTGAAATCAGGTTCTTATAAAAGTAATAAGTTTCCCAACAGAACTCGGTTGCAGCACCAACAGCAAAACACATGAATACGTAAATGCGAACACTCAAAAATAGACATCAAATCGAAAGGAAAGATCAAACAGCAAATACGGCATTAGAACACTTAACATTAAAAACTGCACATGAACTAACGAGACCAAATCCAATCAATGCCGATTTAAGATGACCATCTGTCCTGCAAGTAGTGAATCGCGAAGTTAGCCGGATTACATACGTCAACCCTTTCACTTGTCCGTTTACAAAGCAGTTTCGAAGAACACACAATTGTTCTGTATCAAACCTCCTCATTGCGGCATGAACGAGATAACAAAAAGGGGCCTAAGTAATGAACTATCGGTATCAAAGACGTAAGGTCGAAGGAAATAAACATGGAAGAATAACTTTTCAGTTATTCAGTCTCAAAGTCGAGAAGGTAAGGCAGAATCATTAGAATTTCAATTGAACCAATGCGAATCCTACATTAAATAACTGAGACCAGGCGCCCGGCGAGAGTCAGTATCTCCTGTCTGCGTGCAACCCGTCGAAACAGATCCACGAAAACTTGTCAAATTCGGTGATTGTCTTAATGTACATCGCCCTATTTCATATGATGAAGATTTGCTGTCAGATAAAACGTGGTGCATTGAAATTGGTTTGATTTTTTTAAAAAGAAGTTTAATAGTTTGAACACTTCCATTATAAGAAAGTAAGTGCGCTAAGTGCTGTGAGGGTTTTACTTTCTGTCTTAGTGTCATCGAACTTCTATCATTGTAATTGTTGTTCAGATATTATCTAAAAAGCATGGTTTTCGAGAATAAAGCCATGTTCCTATGTTTCTACTGAGTGAATACTGAAATGCTGCGAGTCACTTTTGACGAATGCTTCTGAGTTTCGAAATTTAAATGGAAGTGTCTCTCTCAAAGACTGGTAACATTTTTTTTATTCATTTCACACTATAATAATGATATTGAATGACATGAAAAATCAAATGTTGATCCATATTCCTAAAAGTTATCTGTAGATTTTTGGCATTTATTAAGAACAAAGGAGTTAATGTCAATGTTCTAATTTCTTTCCATCTTGTCCAAGACGTTGTTTTTGAGAATTGTCACTGTACATAGACGTTGGATCGTTTACAGCTCCCAACTGTTTTTTCTTCCATCTACATCACCATTTATATCGACTGAGGAGACAAGACTAAATGTAGAATCTGACGCAACGGACTCGCGCCTAGTAGCATCATCCATCGCTACAGATGACGACTTCATTTCGCTTAGGGCGACTGTATTCACCGATTCTTGCAGATCCAAAGAACTTGCGATTAATTGAATCACATCAAAACCATCATTCTCAAAAAAAAATGATGAATCTTGTGATACACCTGGAGAATTGTTTGGTTTACCATTCTCTTTCTTTGTTGAATCGATTTCATGATTTCGAAGACACTCGTCAGCGTTGTGCATTGTACTGCCGCTTTGTGAAAGAGATGCATTCTCTCCGTTGAGTGTCTTTCGACCACGACGAAAAACGGGAATTTTCACCTTTCCCATTAACGATGTTTCTTTTAGAAACAATCGTCGTAAACTCTCATCAGATCTTAAAGTCTGCAAGACATTTTCTTGTTGCTGCTGAGATGTGGAATTGATTAATTTATGAACCAAGGACTTAACTAGTGGGATTTTATCGTCATCTTCTGCATCTTTACAAGCAGTATTGTTGCTGTCCTCCGTGACGTTGCAAATGTAACGCATTAAAGAATCGATGAGTGATTTGATATTTAAAATCCCTCCTTCTGACTCCCCCGATTTCTTTAGTTGCTTTGACTTTCCCTGGCTGTCCTCAAAATGTTCTGTCTTGCAGAATGATATTTTGCGTTTTAATGAGTTTCCGTAACAATTTTGTGATCTACTGACACCTTTTTCGTTTCTGTTGCATTCATATCCTGTCCAGGACGTTTCATCTTCTTTATCTAAATGATCAATGGGAGAGTTGTTGCAGAGTTTCATCATCTCATCCCGTGTTGGTTTTTTTTCCATACAAAGAACTGGATTTTCCTGTTGAAGATTACCGATGCTTGATTGCTGTTTGTTTGAATAAGGCTTATGTCTATCATATGTATAAGGATCGGTTATGTCGTTACTATTGGAAATATCGCCATTCATTCTACAATTACTTCTTGTCATTGAGTTGCCGTTTCTGGCATTATGTGTTCCTTGTTGTGAAAATGTATGATTGAAGTGTCCTTCAGATTTGTACGAAGACTCTGCAACCTCTTTTTCAGAACGTAAATCTACCGTATTCAAGCAGTCACCGTCGCTTTTCCCCATTGATTCTCTGAGATATTCCCTCAACACTGCCTTGTTACAATTAAGATAATTCCACGTCTCAAGTTGCATGACTTCCTTACTCTCACTTGACATGATGAGGTGGATGAATTTGAGAAGGTCTCTTTTGTGTTCTTTGAAATCACAAGCCATCTCTGTGAAAAGGAAAAAAAAACACAAACCATCTCTGTAAATAGAAGAAAATTACAAGCCATATCTATGAATAGAAAAAAAAATCACAAGCCATCTGTGTGAATAGAAAATAAATCACAAACCATCTCTGTGAATAGAAAAAAACAAGAAGCCATCTCTGTGAATAGAAAAAAATACACAAGCAATCTCTGTGAATAGCAAAAAAATCAAAAGCAATCGCTGAATAGAAAAAAAAATCACAAGCCATCTCTATAAATAGAAAAAATCACAAGACATCTCTGTGGATAGAAAAAATCACAAGCCATCTCCGTGAATAGAAAAAGATCACAAGCAATCTCTGTGAATAGTAACAATAATCAAAAGCCATCTCTGACTCTGAACAGGAAAAACTCACAAGCCATCTCTTTGAATAGAAAAAAATCACGCACTATCTCTATGATTAGAAAAAAAATCACACGCTAAGCTGTCTCTTTGAATAGAAAAAAATCACAAGCCATTTCTGTGAGTAGAAAAAATACATTGATCCATAGATGTAATTTAACATTAGACTTGTTTTAGAATTATTACATAGATTTGTTGTGAATAAACTTATATAATGATACAGAGTAAAGTAAGAATTTTAGTTCTAGTAGAATTAATATACAAAAGGTTAACAAGTTGTATATTTAAATGTACAAGTCAGCTTGATCAAATTTTTTATTATTTATACTGAGTTACATTGTGTACTTTTAGGAGAAATATATTTCAGTAGGGCGGTAACGAGGGCATCCATCGTGATGTTGCTAAGACGTCATGTCTATTTACTTGCCACAAAAGCTATTTCGACAGTCTAGTTAAAGAGTTCAGTTTAAATACGACACCTGGAAATCCCACTTACACCCCAATAAACCTTTCTGCCGCTGATTTAATAGATAACCTAAATCAGCTCTTGCTTCCTTTGGCTTCGACACTAACAATTCATCTTTTCACTAAGGAAATTATTACACAATTATTACTGAGTGATCAAAACCACAAATCAGCTCTTGCCTCCTTTGGCTTGTACACTAACAATTTAGATTTACTATACTTTTACTGCATACCTAAAATGCATAAGAATCCGTACAAACAACGTTTCATCGCTGGTTCCTCAAAATGTTCTACCAAATCTGTATCGATCTTACCCACCAAAGTTTTATCTGAAATCAAATGTGGGCTTCAAAAATATTGTTCGACAGTATATTCTCGCAGTGGTATCAACCAGATATGGCTTTTAAAGAATTCGAAGAAACGAAACTTTGAGAACATCTGAAATCCACTCATTTTCAGTATAAGTCCATTCGATCAAAGTCTTTGATTTTTTGACACTTTATACTACAATCCCACATTCTAAATTGAAAGAAAGACTCTCAAAAATTATATGCGTTTACAAGCAAGAACGGCAATCGCAAATACAAATTTATTGACAAAACCTGCTTTGTAAAAGAAAAGTCCGATTCTGAAAACAAGTACACTGAAACAAATATAATTCAGGTGTTAAACTTTCTGATCGAAAACATTTTTGTGGTGTTTGGAGGGAAGGTCTTCTAGCAAATTGTCGGAATTCCAATGGGGAACAATTGTGCCCCACTCCTTGTCGACATTTACCTATACTCGAACGAAGCTGAATTCATTCAATCTTTGGTCTCTGCAGGGAAAAGATACTTAGCTTCTGACTTCAATGAGTTAAAGAAATCTCAACAACACTCACAATAGAGCATCAAATTGAGCATCGACGGACCCCTATTAAGCTAGAGGTTGGACCAGGTGCCCGGGAGGAGTAATTTCACTAACAGATACATAGACGATACGCGATGTGTTGTCCATCAATAACTTCATCTACAGATACATTGAGGATGTGTTGTCCATCAATAATCCAAAATTCGCGGATTACCTCAGCAGTATATATCCTTTGGAGCTTGAAGTCAAAGAAACTACAGAGACAAATAATTCAGCATCCTATTTGGACATAATGTTGTCCTACGACACTGATGGTCACATGAACACCTCACTCTATGACACACATGACGCCTTTAATTTCAGCATTACAAACTTTCCTTTTCTAAGTAGCAACATTCCTTCATCGCCTGCTTATGGCGTGTTTATATCTCAGTTGATACGCTATGCCAGAGCAAGTACCAAATATACGGATTTTGTTCTGAGAGCCAGGCGTCATTCAGATAAGCTTCTCAGTCAGGGATACGTTTGTGACCGACTAACATCGTCACTGAGGAAGTTCTACGGTCGATATGGGGAACTCGTCATACACTATGATGTCCCACTCTCAAGAATGGGACATCATAGTGTATGACGAGTTCCCCATATCGACCGTAGAACTGGTCTATGACAGAATATCACCCACCATTCTTGAGAGTTTAGTTTGATCATATTCTTTTTCTGCTACTTGAGATAAAATATGATTAAACTAAACTCTCAAGAATGGTGGATGATATTCTGTCATAGACCATTTGAACAACCCAACCTTAGATTGACTCTTTGTCTTCCGAAATGGAAGTAACCGGATGTGACAGTTCTGCCGAATTGGGGCGGCGGGTGTTGCATGCAAGCAGGAGATGCTTAGTCTTCCTGGGCACCTCGTCTCACCCCCATATCGGGAATTCGCTTCTTTTCATATTGTGGAGATTTTTGTTTGATTGCTTTGGTTCCTGTTTTATCCTGATTTTGTATGCCTTCGGTTTCTGATTTTCTGAATTATCGATTTTGTACTGTATACAGGGATATGGTCATTATCCATATTTGTCAATTTGAATGTCCAAATTGCATATTTACTAAATTGTGAACCTTTCAGATCATCGCCTAGAAGTCCACAAACTTAAATACAAACCTGTTGATTGACAATGGTATATTGTAATAATTCCGGTGTACTGTATAAGCATTACAATAAGTAAGACATATATATTATTTGAGCCGAAAATTCGAGTAAACGACAGTTTGTGCTTGTATCTGAGTTTTTTTTTTCTTTTAAGTAACAGTTGATTTAATATTGTTGTTAGGATAATCTTATGACGATATGATATATTACGCTACATTTTGCAAAAGTTTGACATAGAATAACATTTTTTTATCATGGAGTATATTAGTTCATATGTGCCATATGCTAATGATATCTTCTCTCCTAGAAAACTTCCTTTAAAAACTTTTAAGGATATTGCCCTTCTTTATTGCGTTAATTAATGACACTGATAATGTAAAAGTATCAAAAGTGACCTACAGTGTTTAGACTTTCCATATCCTTTACGTTAGTTTTACATAATATCATGATCGTGATGCGATTGGTCGGAGTATGCATGCACTTTTGATGTTATTATTATGATAATTATTATGAAAATTACTTCAATCGATAAACATATCATGAGTGTTTTCAATTCTATGAATTGCATATAAAACTACTTCATGATTTAAAAATGTCCGAACGTGACTTGTTGAAGACATTTTCTTAGAAAAAAAAGAAGTCTCTTAAATACCTTTTACAAAAGTTTGGATATTTTTGCCATTTTGAGGCAATATGATTGACTGTCAAATTCCTTTATCTTACAACACTAACCTAGTTAATGTCTATTGGCTATGTATTTTAGAATACAAAATTGAATTACAAAAAAGGAGACGCATGCTCCTTTTAAAAAAGATATTAATTTTGATATGTTTATTTTTATATATCCATTCTTGAAATGTCGAAAGTCTTCGACAAAGATAACATTATAAAAAAAAGATACTTTGAATAAGAAATAGCAGAAAAATCAAATGTCGAATATTTTCGCAGTTCTTGCCTTTTTTCGGAACCCCAAATCTCATTCCTTCTACTGAATTGTACTTCTGATTTTGTAACAGAATTTAGGATTCAAATATATATTTCTCTTGTACCTAAACATTTTTTATTTGATGGCGAGAATATGTCACGAACTATATCAGAGTCCATAACTTTCTTTTGTCTATAACTAATGACTTAACATAGGTTTGAAAATGAATTCGGGGTCAATTGACATAAATATATTTTCATATTAAAATATCTCTATAAGTAAAAAAAAATGTAACGAGAAGAACAAAACTTTAAAGTTTGCCTCAAGCCAAATCAACTTCTGCACTATGGAGAATGACATTTTCAAACTAAAAAACTAAACCAAGTCATTCTGAAGCATTTATATTTACGAAGGCCTACTTGGGTCATGTTATCATTTTATTTTTTTTTTCTTATAAATTTCCTACTTTTCAAATTTAAACCTAGGGAATCTATCGTAAATGTTGCAAATTCTTTGCCAAAAGTCGAAATGTTAGAGTGTATTTCAAATGTCCATATTAAATCTGGGTATTTCTGACTTTAATGTAGAAATTTTCAACTTCAATTTCCGAATACGATTTTCTAAATTAGGAAAGAATATATTAATCGTGCCTTTGCACGAGAGAGTGTGCACCCAACGTTCAATGGGTTTGGAAAAAAATTAATATTTCAACTCGTTACTGCCTTGAACAACTTTTCAAAGCAATTTCGGATATCAAATCCTCATCGATGTTACTTAGCCAAAGTGAATATAAGCCACAGCAATATCTTTCTTATAGTAAGTATTCATCTCTTCTTTCTATCTTCTACATGTACAAAACATACCAAACATATAAAAATGTTTCCCGTTTTTCTTTAATATTCAGCTCCCTCTATATGCCGTAGAATTTTCCTACATGTCTGTTTTGATCACATGATATCATTCGGCACGAAATAGTTTTATTGTGGTACCCATTATATCAGAAATGCATAGGAACATGAGATGTATATATATATGTTATGTTGCTACTGCATAATTTCTTATTTTGTTACCGTGAACAATGTTATTTTAATTAAAATTTGATCATCTGGAGCCTAGTCTCATTTCGAAATGATGTTTCAAACTGTTCTTGTGGTAATTTTAATGATTTTGCCTTACCTTCTCGACTTTGAGAGTGAATAACTGATAGGTACTTCTTTGATGTTCATCATGAGAGGCAAATCTACACGAGGCCAAATGCATCTTAAAATGGCGGGTGCGGCTTGCCAAACAGGGGATGTTCACTCCTCCCATGCACATGGTCCCACCTCTAGCTTGCTAGGGGTCCGTCGATCTTCAATTTGGTGCTCTTTATTGAATGTTGTTTTGATTCCCGTCAGAATCTTGTTTCTCTCATTAAAATTGATTAACGTTTTAGAGTAATGTCAGTTTTAAATTTCAAGATTAAAGTCGAAATTTGAAGATAAAAAATTTAAGATAAATGATAAATAAGACAAAATGCAAAATTAGAATTAAAGTTTCAAATGCTATAAATCTTCATTGTGATCACATGATTTATTAAAACAGGTCAAATTTACACAATGGATTAGACATGCACGTTTCGGGTAAAGATTCCTCGTCAGTGATTCCAAAGCCAAAACAATGAGTATCCAAACAGTGAAATAATATTCAAAAAGATTACAAAAGAGTTGACGGAAGGATTGGATATAATGCAGAAAATCATCGTAATTTACACACAAATCTTAAAAATTCATCTACGATCCAGGCCTCGCCCACGAATTTTTTTATGCAAATTGAAAGGCCGATCAGAAATTCATCGATTGGTACAAAAATTATCATGGGCATGGCCTGGATAGATACTTGAATTTATAAGTTTGTATCGAAATTTCGCATCATTGTTGATGTTTCCAATGATTTCAACGTTTTTAGACGTTTTAAGCGACGTATTATTCTGTATAGGACTGTGAAATCAAAACAGGCTTTCCTGATTTGGATTCACCATACATTTGACCTTTTATAAACTAGAATATTATGGATATATGATCTACTTTGAAAATAGGGCCGATACGACCGGTTACCATACCTACTCCTTTTGAATGCTTCTTTTATGATCTAAGTCTCGTCAATACAATGTTAACATGGTTAATTGAACGCAACACACTACTAGTATCTATACATGAGTGAGTGATGTTGGGATTATCGTCAGGATCTTCTTTATCTCATGAGATCAACCTTGTGTCTGCATTTAATGAAATATTAGTACGACATAAAGAAAATTTGTAGTTATTTTTTCCTTTTGTGAGAATGTCAAAAAGACAGTGAATAAACAAATATATGCATGTGGTTTTCTCCATGTTTCGTAGTAATCCCACTAAGTAAAGTTCATTCAAGCGATTGGTATATCATGGTAGCATGGTGCTCACTCTGACCTTCGTATACGTGACATATTTCTACATACTGTATAAATGTAAATAACAATTTCTGAAGATTACCGAAATCGTGTGCATCCGAGTATCAAAACGTCTTAAAAACAACATTGTGAAAGATTATCTTGCAAGTAATATATAGATGTTCAAATGGTAGTATTTAAAACCAATTTACGGTAAAACTTCGTTATTGACAGTTAAACCCTGCAAAACCGAGTTTAAAAAGTGCAATTTTAAAGTCGAAATATTAAACTACAAAATGTTACACTGCTACGCTTCCGTATATTTTGATATATTCATAAAACAACCGAGAAATATTTCAATATTTTTATATGAATGTTTCGAATCCGCTTAACAGGAAAGACATCTCTTACCGTTAGGCCGCTGGAGATAAGATACCTTGAGAGCTATTAATAAAATGTAACGTAGAAATATATGTCAGGAATAAATATTGACACACACATTTATCGCGTCGAGCTTTACTAGAATTTGCGCTTAGCGCATGCCGTTCACTACATCGTCTTAAGTTACGTAAAAAGTAAATCACGAGGGAAATTTTGAGGATTTTGTTATCGGTATGAATGAGGTATCGTAAGATTTTTTCATGTGTTTTTTCTTATCTCTTTCATTATAAATAAAACTATTTCTAAGAATAAAAGTTAAGGTTTTACTTAAAATAATAATACTTTATGAAATTATCGCAAGAGAAGAGCTATCCCATCGTAGAAAAATCCCTCGGGCAACGACTGAAAGTCAAAGAAGGGAGGGGATCTCTAAGATGACCCTGTTACAGCACAAACAGCAAAACACCAAAAAACATCCAATGCAAAAACACAAAAGACAAGCATACTATGAGACGGAAAAGAGACATACGACATATAAACATCAAACACAAAAGACTACACATAAACCGACGATACCAATGGGCAACCGGTGCCGACTTTGGACGGCCATTTGCCACGCAATTAGCAAATGGTGTTGTTATCCTGGATTACGTGCGCACAACAATTTCACTTCTCCCATTACCAAGAGTTCTCGAAGAACGTACAACACAAAAAAGGCAACTAAAGACAGAACTTTCCATCTGAGAAAAATCCCTCAGGCAACGAATGAAAGTCAAGCACAAACATAGGCAGCCAAGGACAGAGCTATCCCATCTGAGAGAAATCCCACAGGCAACGAATGAAAGTCAAACACAAACATAGGCAGCCAAGGACAGAGCTATCCCATCTGAGAGAAATCCCACAGGCAAAGAATGAAAGTCAAACACAAACATAGGCAGCCAAGGACAGAGCTGTCCCATCTGAGAAAAATCCCTCAGGCAACGGATGAAAGTCAAACACAAAAATAGGCAGCTAGTGCCAGAGCTATCCATTTGAGAGAGATCCCTGAGACAAAAAGTAGTAAAGGTCAAACACAAAAATAGGTAGCTAAGGACAGAGCTAAGTTAACTGAGAGAAATCCCTGAGGCAACGAGTAAAATTCAAAAGCACCACTATGAAATTCAAACACAAAAATAGGCAGCTAAGGACAGAGCTATCCAACCTGAAAGAAATCTCGTAGGCAACGAGTGAAAGTCAAACATTAAAATACGCTGCCAACCCAAACAAAAATAATTCGACATAAATCGCTTTAAAATCATGCTTAAATGATGTTTAAATTGTGGATTCACAATTTGAGCTCACGATTTGAGAACGATTTTTATTTGAAATCGTTTATAAATCGAGATTACCTTATATGGCAGAAACGATTTCTGTACGATTTATATTACAAGACACAATTTAAGAACGATTTAAAATTGTAACCAAGCTAATAGTACGATTTAAGCACGATTTAATAATCTTAGCAAAGGCAGTCGCGATTTCAACATGATTTGAAAACTTAGAATTTCAGGTATTACAGGTCTGAAGTGTCAAAGTTTGAACTACTCTGTATACGATGCGACCATGTATACCGACGGCCATTTTAAAGTTTCAGCAGACGATAGAAAAGTCAAGTATATGTCATGTATATCGGTAAATCCGTCCTAGGATGGAAGTAATTCTAATCTCCAACACATGTTTACACAGATGGATCATTATAATTATGAGATTTAAACCATGTGACATACCCTACACATGTTACAGACACGGGTAAACTTTGGCACGTGTTTACAAGCAGCAATCGATCTAGAAAGTTGTGTTTGGAGTTTATTACTGACAAAGTATCAATATGAATGCTAGGAGGTAAGGCTTTAATATTTTCTGTTGATGTTTATATATGTAAACGATCCGATTCTAAGTCAGTAAATATTTAATTGATAACAAAGGAAATCTGAGCTGAAAGAACGTTTCGACAGTAAGACTTTTCGCCCTGAGACTTTTCAGTCTAATTTCTAGATGCATTTCATGTAATTGTTGGTGAATTTATGGCTATAATATTTATATATCTATCAACTGATTGATCAATACATCCATGTTCATTGTAGATTGAACATCAGGAAATATAGTTTCGTACCACGCAGTAGTGAATGTATGGAACAGTCTCCCGGACCTCGTGGTGGATTCCCCAAATGTTAATACTTTTAAAAGCAAGATGAATTTAACCTGCACTGGAAGGATCAAAACATTAAATTTAATCCCACTTGTATAGTCCCAAACGCACCACGTACACCATATATTTAAGCAACAACACAAGAGAGGATCTGGAGGGTCAACAGGCCATTGGATGGATCCCAACAAGAGGTAACAGGTATGTTCTTCACATTTGTATATTATAATTTGCATATTTT
The DNA here is from genome assembly GCA_028142955.1 of Pinctada fucata. Taxonomy (NCBI): domain Eukaryota; kingdom Metazoa; phylum Mollusca; class Bivalvia; order Pterioida; family Pteriidae; genus Pinctada; species Pinctada fucata. Next base: position 27,508,634 of record AP027110.1, on the reverse strand, counting down.
TTTGTATAATCTTATGATTAAAGTGTTATTTGATTTATAATTTCATATTTTGCATTTCTTCAGCTCTCATTTTTGGAGATGATCGAGTTTAATGCTGCAATATCGTCAGTGAAGTGGAAATTAGCATACAATGAAACGATAATCATGCAAAATACCTATATAATCCTTGAGAATGCTCGGCCAAAACACATACTGTAGAAGGGGAATCAAAGGAAATTAACCCAGCAATCTCAGCTGTTTGTACGTCACAGTATCCCTTAAGGCTTTACTTACTCGGACTTAGTCGCGGTGGATCGAGATAATTTCCAAATGAAACCTCATATTTGTGGGTATGTATGCATGCATGACAGTGTAATCAAGGTGGTTCCAATCGGATGCAGTTCGAATGTTCAATGACGACAATGATCAGTGTATAATTTTTCCTCAATAATGACAGATCTATAAGTACGTGTTATTCTGTGTTCGAGGTCCACAGTGTTTTTTACTTCAAACTATAACTTGCGACATTTTATTATTATTGATCATAACATTGATTTGGTTTTTGTTCTATAGCTACACGTACAGTCAACGTGTTACACAAGTCAATATAAACCAATTCTTTGTTCAAATTTCTTTTTCTATTCATATTATATGATAAATAGAAAAAAATGACTCAAAGAACTGGGAAATAGAAAAAAAAAAATGATTCGAACAAAGAATTGGGTTATGTTGACTTTATTTGTGTAACGCGGCGACTGTAGCGGCTACAATTAATATATAGCATCAGCTTAGAAGTTTTTAGGGTTTTTTTTCAATCATTGTTATGAAATAGATTATGATGCCAAAATTATTTTTCTTTTAATTTATGTATTTTTATTTATCTTGTTTTTGTGTTAATTTTTACATAATGTTTCTGATTATTTTAGTGTGAAATTTTATATTTGTGTATATTGACTGTGTTTATTATTTTATTTTTTACAGTTTTTGTTACACTTGTTTTTTGTAAAATTTTATTTTACATATTTTCTGATATACATGTATTGTATAAATGCACTATATCTGCTGAACATTGGTAATATCCATTCAGTAATGATTTGTCTGTGTGGCTGTCAAAACTAATGTACTTTTCATGATCACATCTCAGTTGTCAAGGTCACTTTGTTTGATGAAAATTATTAAATTTTAACAATTTGACACCCTTCACTTATTTTGAGATTTTGTTGATATAAAATACTTTTATTAATATTGAAAGTTAGCAGATTCAGGGTACATGTTTGTAAATTATGGTAATTATACCCCTGGGGAGATATCGAACTACACATGAATATAATTCTAGTTTAGTTCGGAATGTTCAAATTTTGATGTTGGTTGTGAATTGTTGTATTTTTAATTCCATGTGGAATTTGTTGCAGTAATTAATACATGTAAATTCAGCTTTTTCTGATATTGAATCCTTAACTTTATATGGAAAAAAAATGTATTTCCCATGCTGATTAATGCAACAAAAAAAGTCATGGCCTCATTGCCAGAGAAGTTAAAAAAGGTCTGTTTGTCCATGTCTTCTGCACAGGTCCCATGTTTCGATAAATTTTGACCAGTTAATACCTTATATGCCATCACAGCATTCTTTTGTTGGTGTATATGTAACCTTTTTATTATGCCCCCTGCCTGAAAGGTACACTGGGGTCATCTAGTAATCGAATCATCAGTCTGTTTGTCTGGCCATTTGTACGTAATTCCTTCCCCCTATCTTTGAATGATTAATATTTATACACAATTTTTGAATGATTTATACACAATTTTGATACGGTTTGTACACAATTTAGTAAAAATTTATTACAATTTATATACGATTTGTAGTTATATGAACGATTTTAACACGATTTATGCACACTGCTGTTACGATTTTAACACGATTTTGACACGGTTTGGTAACAATTTATGTTTGATCAGGGCACGATTTTGACACGACTTGTATACAAATTGTTTATAAATCGTACGATTTACTCACGATTTATCATGGATTGTTTCTGTGTAATAAAAATTTTGGAATAGAAACACGAGTTTAATGCGATTTATCAAAACACGATTTGAGACCTCATTTACATGCGAATTTTATCGGGTTTAAATCATTCAGAAATCGCATGATTTAAGCACGATGTAAAACACGATTTAAGCCCTAATTTTTTTTGTTTGGGAAGAGCTTTCGCTCACTTGAGACTGATTTGTCCGCGAAATTAGGTTTCAAGAAAAATGTTTTCTTATTTTCTTATATATATTACCCTGCATTCCGGAAATGCTTGTAGCTGTTACGTCATTATGACGTCATGTATGAGTGCTGCGTTAGCCGGTTAGCTGGTTAAGATATGAAAAGAAATACATTTAAACTCATTTTGAGCTTTTTTAGACTGTGAGAAAAAAAATCCCCAGATGTGATCAGGGACACGGAAATCCAACCCTCATTTTTGAGCTCTTTTAGATAGTGAGAGAAAAATAATCAATCAGAGACACTTAAACCCAACCCTCGTGTCCAGGATTTGCTTTTGTCTGCAAGCCTCGTCGTGGTACAAGCAAATCCTTGACACTCGGGTTGAATTTTCTCGTCCCTGGTTACATCTTGGAATTAATTCTATTAATACAATCTGACAGAAATCCCTGAAACAAAAAGTGAAAGTCAATCACAAAAACAGGCAGCTAAGGACAGAGCTATCCAATCTGACAGAAATCCCTGAAACAAAAATTGAAAGTCAATCACAAAAATAGGCAGCTAAGGACAGAGCGATCCCATCTGACAGAAATCCCTGAAACAAAAATTGAAAGTCAATCACAAAAATAGGCAGCTAAGGGGACAGAGCTATCCCATCTGAGACAAATCCCTGAGTATCGAGTGAAAGTCAATTAGAAAACTCGAAATTGAAAAATCACAATCAAAAGTTAAAGAATATTTTATCAAATTTAAGTATGAGGAAAATTAACGAATTTATTCCAAGTCATCGTTAACTTGAGAAATATGAAGATGAGCACAATGTAAAAAATATATATTAAAGGCGCTTGCGCTAGGAGACAAATTCTATACTTCGGTCCGCAGTTTATCTATTTTCGTTATTTTTTCTTCATGCATGCTTTTTAATAAATATGATGATTGTTTGTAAGTTGTGATTTCTTCTAAAAAAATTATATTTTGATACGCTAACCTTGCCGGTCTGCAAATGATATTGACTATTTGGCTTAGCATTTTTTTTTTCAAAAGACATAGTCCAAATTAGATCTATGTCATCTATATTAATAAAACTCCGAAAAGTCCTTTCTGATAATACATAGGGAAATGAAAATAAAAATTTCCCAATCAATTAAAGAGGAATTAATGTGAAAGGGTTTTTCAAAAGGACGATTATTTGAATTGGAACTATCTTCTATCCCGATCGATATCGGTTTTAGTTACCCCTAGATGGAGTCAATCTTGAAAAGGCATCATTTCTTGGGCAAAAAGGCAAAAACATTTCGCTAAATGGTAAACAGAAATCGTTTTAAAAAAATCTTCTTTACAAATAGTACAGTCATTTTATTGTTTTAAATATTTGAAATTATAGAGGGATTTGTATAAAAAAAGCATTTGCCAAAATATTGACCATTTTACTTCATACTGTAAATGAGATTCGAAAATATATATGATGGTATCTGAAAAAATAAGTTGACATCTTGTATTGAATGAAAAAAAAATCTACTAGCATCAATTAATTAATAATTTGATCTTATTGTCAATTTGAATGAATAAATAATATTTCTTTTTCGTTTCTTTTCATAAGAAATACTTCTTTACCATGAAAAGTATGTAAGGAAGACATTAATTGTTGATAATTTGGTTTATTTGTTAAGTTTTATTGTAAAAAATATTTTCTGTTCAATAAATATCATTAAACGAATAGGATAATTGAATATCGAAATTGCTAAAAACGAAAAGGAATTACAGACGAATAGGGAGAAAATCAATTATTTGATGGTTTTTTTCTGTGCCAAATTATTGTCTATTGAAAAATCAATATTTCATCTCTTTTTCAAATAATCAATCTACTCCCTTAATTTTAAAAGAACATTAAAATTTCTTACTTGATTAATTCCTGAAGATCCAAATATTCCCCAAAGCGTTGGCTGTTATATGAGAACAAATTTTGATATTTTCTTGATTTTAAGGAGGGTCCTTTAATGATGTCATATGAATAAATAAAGTTATGAAATTAAAAAGTATTACGTAACTTCAATAGTATATAATTTGACGTGTAATTATGTGTAGTCAGCTCTAAACTTGTACATTAATTTTTTTGCTTTTATCGGGTATATATTTAATGAAAATATTTTTCAATTTTGTTTCAGATATTACAGTGCAAATAATGTATACCAAGGTACTACTCCAGATAACAATACAGCATGATGTTTACAGATTCAAGTTCAATTTCTTATTAGAAAATTATCATTTGATTATGTTGACATTGAAATGTGTTAAGAAATGTTAATAATCATTTATTTTTTCCAGGCACAAACAACATAATTTGGAAAATGAAAATAAGTTGATATAAATTACAATGACAAGAACATCTCAATGGATTATTGAATTTTACAAAACAAAATCCAGATAATAAATTAAAAAGACAATGAATGTATATCCAAAGGGGTTGTGGTCGAGAAAAGTTATATGCAAATTAATATATTCATGCAAATAAATTTCCAAGAAATCACGTTTTGATTTCATGGTACAGTATGCAATTCCTCCCAAGTTGTTTCTGTGTGGTGCAAGTGAACTCAAGTTAAACAACTTGAAAAAAAATCCTCATAGATTATAACCAGTGGCGGATTTAGAGGGGGGGGGGGGGGCAGGGGGCCCGCCCCCACTTTTTTTCACCCAGAGTTATTGATTCAGAATACTCTTTTATACTTAATCTCTTTACTTTTGGGGGAAATTTTCTGTTCGCTTCGCTCGCCGCATTTAATTTTTCATTAACTGTCTATTTTTTCGTTTTCACTTTGTTTATAACTTTCTTTGTCATCGTGTTTGAACGGATTCATATCTCATAAGCGTATCCAAAATTCAAAATAAAATTAACACTTGAATAATTACCAAATGCTTCATTTTCATGGGCCGATCTAACCAGGTTAGATAGTTGGGTTGCAATGCCCTAATCTTCCCAACCTTCTCCAATTGGTCAAACAAAAATAGAGCATAGAAAATGAGAGAGAGATTGTATTCTTAGACAAAATGTAACCATCTATTCCAAAAAGTTAACGACACGCTCCGCTCGCCAATATTGATGACTGAATTTAAAACAAAATGAATACTTCATATCTTAAAATTTTCCGGCTCGCTACGCTCGCCAGTCTACCTTATACACTAAAGTTAATGTATCAAGAAACTCTACATCTTGTATATGCAGTGGGAATTAACCCGCCTCCCCCACTTCTTAATTAGATCATCAGTCTTGAGATTAACGTTTTCCGTCTTCGACCTTTTTTTTTTTTGCTTGTCAACTTTCTTCGCACTGAAACCTTGGGCCCCCCTTTTCTGAAATCCTAGATCCGCCTCTGATTACACTTCTATGAAGCACTAAATATATTCAAAATAAATTCAAATGATAATGTCTCTATCTAATTTCAATCAGTTGTCTTTTCAAACTAGAGTCCAAAGTGGGCCCAAATTGCTCACAAGAGATACGTGAAGCTTGAAATAGCTCGAGTCATATAGTATTACCATTACATCAAAGGATCAACCGTCGATGTTTTGGATAAGTAAATGCTTTAGCCGTCATATGTTTCAACAGTGCAGCGCATGAGGACAGTTTTCAAGAAACCTTGATTATATGCTTGCTCTAGTTGCTTACTTTTTTCTAGCAGCGGGAATGAGAGGAATACCCCGCATATCATATGCATTGGTGACTATCTTGTTTTATAGATATTGTCATAAAGCCCAGGATAATTTTGTATTAGAATTTGTGGACTTGTTTTTCTTATAAGGTAACTAATTTTGGCTGTGTCTGCAAATTACTTTGGCTTGAAGCATTTATGATAAGGATAAATTAACAGAAACACAAGTCTGGTTTATATCTCCTCCCCTGTGTATGGATTTCAATAATATTTCACAGAAATATTCCTTGGGGCTTAAGAGTGTGCTATGACATTGAATTAAGGTCATAGGTTAAAGGTTAAGGTCACAATAGACATCATTAATAAAACCTTGTCCACAGCATAACTCCTCTTTCTGTAGATTGATTTGATAAATATTTCGCAGAAATGGTCCCTAGGACCTAAGGGTGTGTCATGATCTTTAACAAAGATCATAGTTCAACGGTCAAGGTCACAAAAGACATCATTAGTAAAACCTTGTCCGGGGCATAACTCCTCCTCCTGACGATGGATTTAAATAATAATTCATAGAAATGTTCCTTAGGACCTAAGGGTGTGTCATGACCTTTAATCAAGGTCATAGTTCAACGGTCAAGGTCACAAAAGACATTATTATTAAAACTCTGTCCGGAGCATAACTCCTCCCCCTGTGGAAGGTTTTCCATAATATTTCACAGAAATATTCCTTAGGCGTTAAGGGTATGTCATGACCTTGAACTAAGGCCAAAGGTCAAGGTCACAATAGACATTATTAGTAAAACCTTATCCGGAGCATAACTTCTCCCCTTGTGGATGGATTTCAATAATATTTCACAGAAATGTTCCTTAGGACCTAAGGGTGTGTCATGACCTTAAACCAATGTAAAAGATCAAAGGTTAAGGTCACAATAGACATCATACTAGTAAGTAAAACTTTGTCCACAGCGTACCTCCTCCCCCTATGGATCGATTTCAATAATATGTTACAGAAATGTTCCTTCGGACCTAAGGGTGAGTCTTGACCTTAAACCTAGGTCATATATCAAAGGTCAAGGTCACAATAGACACCATTAGTAAAACTTGTCCGGAGCATAACTTCTGTTCCTGTTGATGGATTTCAATAATATTTAAAGAAATGTTCCTTAACTAAAGTAGTGTAATGAACTTGAACCAAAGGTCAAAGGTCAAGGTCACAATAATATTCATTATAAAAACTCTGTCCGAGTTATAACTCCTCCCCCTGTGGATGGTTTTCCATAATATTTCAAAGAAATATTCCTTAGGCCCCTAGGGTGTGGCATGACCCTGAACTAAGGCCATAGGTCAAAAGTCAAGGTCACAATAGACATCATCAGTAAAACCTTGTCCGGAGAATAACTTCTGTTCCTTTCGATGAGTTTCAATAATATCTTTAGAAATATTCCTTAGGACCTAAAGTAGCGTCATGAACTTGAACCAAGGTCATAGGTAAAAGGTCAAGGTCGGTGGATTTAAATAATATTTCATAGATATGTTTCTTAGGACATAAGGGTGTGTCTTGACCTTGAACCTAGGTCATATATCAAAGGTCAAGGTCACAATAGACATCATTAGTAAAACCTTGTCCGGAGCATAACTTCTGTTCCTGTCGATGAATTTCAAAATCTTAAGAAATGTTCCTTAGTACCTAAAGTAGCGTCATGAACTTGAACCAAGGTCATAGGTAAAAGGTCAAGGTCACCACAGTAATCAGTAGTAAAACCATGTTCGTGGCATAACTCCTCCTCATGTTAATCAATTTCAATAATATTTCACAGAAATGTTCCTTAGGACCGAAGAATGTGTCATGACCTTAAAACATGGTCATAGGTAAAGGTTAAAGTCACAATAGACATAATTAGTAAAACCTTGTCTACAGCATAACTCTTCTTCTTGTCGATGGATTTCAGTAATATTTCTCAGAAATATTCCTTAGGACCAAAGGGTGTGTCATGACCTTTAACAAAGGTCAAAGGTCAAGGTCACTATAGATATCATTACTGAAACCTTGTCCGGAGCATAACTTCAACTCCTGTGGATGAATTCCAAATATATTTTAAGAAATGTTCCTTAGGACCTAAAGTAGTGTCATGAAAAATAACCAAGGTCATAGGTCAAAGATCAAGGTCACAATATTGATAGGTATTTAAACCTTGTCCACAGCATACCTCCTCCCCCTGTGGATCGATTCACTAATATTTCACAGAAATGTTCCTTAGGACTAAAGAATGTGTCATGACCTTAAACCAAGGTCATAGGTCAAAGGTTAAAGTCACAATAGACATCATTAGTAAAACCTTGTCCACAGCATAACTCTTCTCCCTGTCGATGGATTTCAGTAATATTTCACAGAAATGTTCCTTAGGACGTGCGGATGTGTCATGACCTTTAACAAAGGTCATTGGTCAAAGGTCAAGGTCACAATAGCCTTCATTCGTAAAACCATGTCCGGAGCATAACTCCTCTCCCGGTGGATGTATTTCAAAAATGTAATGATCGCGGAGCGATAAAAGTCCCCTACCGGCGGCGTTAATTTATGTCCTGAATCTCTTTTCACGAGTTTATAATCTGGAACAGCCAAGAAAGATACAGTGGTGATCGCGGGAGATTACGCACTTTTACCGAAGTTTCCAAGGCTTAACCTAACTTTCCGAATTTCGGAAAAATCCTACCTAAGTTTACGAATCCTAACTTTACGAAAATTACCGCTTTATCCGAAGTTTCCGAATTATCAAACTTCGGTAGGAAATTTAGGGAAAACCGTGAAAGTTAGGTATTTTAGTTAGGTTTTTTTAGGAAAAAGCGTAATATTTCGGGTTTTTCGAGGTAATGGTAGTTTTAAGATTGATTTCAACAAAACGAAATTTCCATTATGTTAACAAAAGGAATGCAGCATGTGTTCGGGAATTCATGTGTATGCTAGGGTGTAATTAAGAAGGGGGGGGGTATCCCTTGAAAATTTCCAAACATAGTAATATACTATCTTATTGGCAATTTGCACTATTAGGGATGTTTTTTTTCTTAAATAAATACGCTCACGCTGTTATAACTCTCCCCCTCCCCCTCCCCTGACAATTGTCTAGAGTCGCACACACATCTTAATATTCAGGATTGTTAATGTGTTTCATTATGTAAACAGGTCAAATTTGGTATTGAATAAATCACAGGGGGCCGTAGCCTGATTTTTTTTTATTTCCATGAAATCATTCTGCAATCAAAATCACTCCCCCCCCCTTCCCTCGCTACATTAATCAGCTATGTACAACGATTTCCCACAGATTCTATATGAAAGATACATGGAATCTGCGGAAAATCGCTGTACGTTACGTAGCTGATTAAATGGAATGAGGTGCACGTCAGTCATTGAAATATTAAAAAAAAAGATCTTGCTTCGGCCCCATTAGAATTAGGTTTAAGTTCCATTAGAGTATTTTATCTATGAAAAGATCCGATATTAGAAAAGTATTATAAGAAAAGATCGTTAAACTGAAGAAAAGATCTTGTCTAAGAAAAGATCGTTGAATATAAACAATTCGAATTTCCTCTGATCGACGAAGTTGTATACATGTACTTTACGCAATGGAAACACTTCCGCATTTTCAAAAATTCTTAGAGATTTTTAAATTTCAAATTGAGAAAACTGTAATGTAATTTCAAAAGACAATAAGTAATATATTATATTCCTACATAAAAAGCCGATTTTACACTTTGCACCGACAATAAACCGAGCTAATGATCGTACTTGTTTGCAATTTCAGGCAAGTAATGTAGCGAAAATCGCATCTTTTTAATTTTTATCAATTTTGTGGTGTTATTCATACAATTACTTGTGATTTTGATTTAAAGATACAGAATTCAAATTTAACATTTTTTTTTATTTATTTTTCTACATTTTATTTCATTAAAGAAATTCATATTCAGAATTATTTTTGAAACCTTTGCAAAGATTTGGCATTTTGAAAAAAAGTACACGTAAATATAGACCCAAGAAATGATAACGTAAATAAAGACTCCGAAAACGATAACGTACTGACCGTTCAGTTTAATCCGATTAAGACAATCCATTGTTTTCGGCTAAAGCCATGAAATCGTGAGATAAGTAAGTTGACGAGTACTAATCGAAGCCGACTGGACCTATAAGACCAGAAAATGTATCGAAATTCTCCAGTTGCGGTTTCGAAAATAAATTATTGTCAACTATTATCTCTGTTTTATTGAAGGTACGTTATATTTTGGTATTTCATATATTGTCTAAAATATTCTAGGTAAAGTAAAGTAAATTTATTTAAGATCAACAATTTCTATAATTGCATTTGCATAATTATCTTATTCATTTGAATGTTATCAATTTATATTTTCAGTGAATGATTTGAATCTTGAATTGTGAAATTTTGTATTGTGATAATCATGAATTATTTGATTTATATTTATTGAATAAAATGAGTTGCGGTTTCGAAAATAAATTATTGTCAACTATTATCTCTGTTTTATTGAAGCTCTTTTGGTGCAGAGATTCCATCTCCCTCGCTTTGACGCAGCGAGTTCATACGCTGTTAGCGTTCAGGACTAAACGTACTAAACGTCTAGTACGTGCCAACACAACAAATAACACAATAAACACAATACAACAACTATAACACAAGTTTAAAAAATTAATTCTGTGTGTTTTGTTAGATAATTCCTCCTTGTGTGTGTGGTTTTTTTCTAATTTTCTAGAATTTCAGCTGTCCTTAGCCGGGGACGTATATGATACTGAAAATTTCATTAAATTTGCTAAGTCCAAGGGCCATAACTCTTGTAACAATAGGTCAATGGAAACCAAACTCAAACTTGGTCTGTATCCCACTAAGATGTATTGATTCAAAACTAACAATCAGTTCATTAATCTGCAATAGAACTGGAGAAAGGTCCTGAAAAACTGATTTTCATGATATTTGCTAAGTGCAAGGGCCATAAGTTTTGTGAATATAAGTCAATCGTTATTTAACTCGAACCTTACCTGTATCACATTATTATGTATTCACATACTAAAAATCAGTTCATTATCTGTAATAACAGCCATGAAAAGTCCGGAAAACAAAACATTTCAAGAAATTTGCTAAGTCCAAGGGCCATAACTCTTGTAAAATAGGTCAATGGAGACCAAACTCAAACTTGGTCTGTATCACACTAAGATGTATTCATATACCAAACATTAATTCATTATCTGCAACAGAACCGAAGAAAAGTCCGGAAAACTGAAATTTTCATAAAATTTGCTAGGTCCAAGGGCCATAACTCTTGTAAAAAATTGGTCAATCAAAACCAGACTCAAACTAGATCTGTAACACATTGAGATATATCCACATACCAAAAATGAGTTCAGCGAAAAAAAGTCCGAAAAACTGAAAATGTGACAGACGGACTGGCAGACGGACAGAGCGAGATGAAACTAAGAGTCTCCTTCGGCGTTGCCGGTAGGGGACGAATAATTTTTCACAGAAATCCTTATTTAGGACATAAGGGTGTGTCATGACCTTTTACAAAGGTCATAGGTCAAAGGTCAAGGTCGCAATAGACATCATTAGTAAAACCTTGTCCACAGCATAACTCCTCTCCCTTTCAATGGATTTCATTAATTTTTCACAGAAAATGTTTCTTATGACCTAAGGGTGTACCATGACCTTGAACTAAGGTCATAGGTCAAAGGTCAAGGTCGCAATATACATCATTAGTAAAACCTTGTCCTTAGGACCTAAGTGTGTTCAAGGTCATAGGTCAAAGGTAGATTTCACAATAGATGTTTGACCTTGATCAAAAGATCACTTTTCAAAAAATATTGCTGCGGGGGTATTTTCGTCCCGTTAGGCGCAAATTTTTATTCTCCTATTTTGGAAAATTGTCATTTTATCCAAATATATCATCGCAATTAAAGGACGTTTACATCATAACACCATCCCTCCAATGTTATTTTGATCATACGTTTTATCTAATTATGCTGCTGAATCGACCTTACAGGAAAATTGGGGCAGCGCACCCTATGTAAAGAAAAGTAAATGCACACATTTAAATAAAAAAAAATCCAACTAGAGGTCGCCACTGAAATGAATTTTGGCTATGTCTGCAAATCACTTTGGCTGGAGGCTTCTCTGATAAGGATTAAATATAAGGGACACGTGTCTGTGTCAAGATTAAAGTAGCATTTTATTTTTTGTCTCAAGATTACATTTTAGTTGGTTCTCTTTCTGACCCTTAGAGGTATGAATATACTTTCCCAGTTGTTCTAATGATTGATTCCAAATATTTTTACAATGAATGTTAAACGTCTTCAAATTTAATAGCACTATTCAAGAATAGATAAATTTGAATAAGTAGAATGTACCAAACATTCACGTTTTTAAAACATTCAATGAAGACCATTTATGTCTGTTAAAGATTTTTTTTTTCATGACTGTCGATGTTACAACTAATTAGTAAACATCTTTGGATCTTTTAGATACCCTTCTCTTTGAAACCATATTGTGATCCTTAACAAAATAAGATACATGTATGTTTTCCCCTCACCTTTATACAATATCTTATGGAATTATCCAAAATGAAGAGAATATATCTGCTATATGTTGCATAAGAAATGTAAATCCAAAGAGAGCACGGACTGGATCTCTTGTCGGCATTTTTTAAAAACAAAATCTGGAAGGGGGGTAGGTTCATTATTTTGTATCAAACTTAAAATTATTGCTACATTTCTTTTTATTTTTTGAAAGATATGTTAACTTAGATTAAGACAGCAAATTTTCCTTTCATTGGCATGTTAACAAAGTACTTAAACCCGTCATTTACCAGTTGAACTCAAAAAATTATGACGTCAAGAATAGAGCCTAAAATGGTACAATATTTACTTTTTCATAGAATTTGACGTACCAGCATTGTTGTATTTCCTACTTTTTATTTGTTTTAGATCTTCTTTCGATATTAAAAGAATAATATAATCTTACACCACCACGAAGGAGGGATGGCGATTTCTCAACCCGAGTGTATAAATTTTGCAAGTCCATGACGATTCGAGGGTTGAGAATTAGCCATCCCTCCCTCGTGGTGGTGTTTGATTGTTTTTCTCCCACGATATCGACTATCTAGAGTGTCTGTTATAATCACCAGTTTGCCTTGCTTCCATAACGTCGCATTGGTAGCGATGACGTCAGAGGGTGAGATCGATGACGTCAGAGGGTGAGAGCATGAAATGAAAATCACAATGTATATTTTACATGGCCCGCCCCTCCCCAACCCTTTTCCGATATTACAAAGTACACGTACATATAAACAAGAGGGTATTTTTCAGTGGCGGATCTAGGATTTCAGAAAAGGGGGGGGGGCAAGGTTTCAGCTTGAAGGAAATTGTTCGCGGGAAAACTGACAAGCAAAAATAAATAGATAAATAAATTAAAAAAAAATGAATAAAAAAATAAATGGGCTAGACTTAAAATGTGAACCTCAAGACGAATGGTCTAATTAAGAAGTGGGAAGCGGAGTTGATTCATTTACTTAAGTTTATAGGTAGACTGGCGAGCGTAGCGAGCCGGAAATTTTTTTTTCAGATATGAAGTTTTCATTTGTTTTCAAATTTAGTCATCCAGACATGTATACATGGTATATATAACTTAATTCTATATTGGCGAGCGGAGCGAGCCGTAAAATTTTTGGAATGGATGGTTACATTTTGTCATGAGAATACATTCTTTCTCATTTTCCGTGCTCCATTTTTGTTTGACCAATTGGGGAAGGTTGGGAAGATTGGGGCATTACAACCCCACTATCCACCTGCCTAACCTGGTTACTCCTTGACGTCATGTTGACACATGCGATCTGAACACGCTGTGACTTTGACGTTGCGAGTAAAATTGACGCCGAAGACACGCAAAAAAAATTTTCAATCTAAAATTGCAAAAAATCTGCCGAGAAGACCTATCGATATCTTTATATATTCGAATTCAGCTCATTCTCTACTTTTACGTGTAAAAAGGACTTTAAGGATTTCCACAACTTAATGGAGAAAGTGGAAATGAAACAAGCCACGTTTTGCCTTTCGAATGAGTGTGCATTTTTGAATAATAAGTTGCAAAATGGCGATAAAATTTGCAAATTTCCCCCAAGATACACAATAATCAGTAGAAATACAATACTCAACATGGCAACAATATTTTCGATACCCCTTTTTACCCTCCTTGGTAAATTTTCTAGATTAAAATTATTTTAGTTCAGAAAACGCACATTTCCGAATAAGAACGTCAATGCCGTCTTTGAGGCTTAAAATCTCGAAAACTTCGTGGAATGATTACATGAAAATTATATCAAGGACTGATCAAATCTTAAATTTCATGCAGACAAATTTTCAGGCTATGCCTTCTCGCAAAGTTTTTCGTGCCGTAACGCCGCAATGTACCTTTAATGACCCACCATAAAATGCTGACGCCATATTCATGATATTGTGAAACTGAGTCATATTGAAAAAAATGGGGGAAAATGAATGTTTGATATTTTAAGATAAAGCCATTTTGTTATTTACTGTTTTGTGTCCTCGTGCTGGTAGGTTATAAGCCCAAATATCATAAAAAATGAAGAAATAAAATCTTCTTTCGAATAAAATGTATTTTCTACAATTATTAAAGAGAAATTGTTTTATCAATTTTATATTTCTTGTAAAAATGTTAATGTTGTAATTATTATTCTTCTGTTCACTACAATCTGTTTATAATGAAAAAAGCGTTTCATACAGATTTCACACAGTCACAATATCCAATGACAATTTCTACGTCTTTTGGTATGCTTTTTCGACATAGTAACTTTCATACTTTTTTGGCATATTACATTGTTTAGATTTGAGGATCACTGACGAGGGTTAAGTACCCGAAACGTGCATGTCTGGTCCATGTTGCCAATTTATCTGTTCTTAAATGATGCTATTCAATTTGAAGACGTTTATATTTGCTACTGAAGTGGCAGATGACCGTCCTAAGTCGGCACCGGTTGCCCATTGGTCTCGTTGATTTATGTGGGTTCTTTTGTGTTCATGTTTCTAAGGTATGAGCTGGTCTTCCTTGTCTCTTTTGCGTCTCTATCTCTGGGTGTCTGTGTTTTTGCATAGGGTGTTATGGGATTTTGCTGTGTGTGCTGTAACCTAGTGTTGTCGGAGATCCCCTCCTTTCTTTTTTGTTTATATGCTTCTTTGTTTTTTTTCCATGGCTGGCTGGTAGTTTTCTCAATTTTCAAAGGACGCAAAACAAAATGAAAACAAGAAAAGGTCCAATCTTGGTATTTGAAGAGGTACTAAACAATCTTATATACATGTAACATGGTTGTCAATCCCACAGCATGATAAGATATATTCAGATGTTAAAACTCCCTGTAATGTCAGAATGGTCAACAAAGAGCAAGATTGTGCAAAATTATCAATTTGAATCATAACAATAAAACCATAATATAAAAAAGTCAAAATATTTATCTTTTTTCAATCCTACACACACTGAAATACATACGCATTTTCCCAAATTTTTAAAGCTAATATATATTCATAATAAATAGGATTAATTTGGTAAGGAGAATTATACGAACCTTTCTGTTTTGTTTTTTTCTTGAATGCACATGAGTGGTTATCGTCTGAATGCATAGATACTACAAGCCGATCTTCCTAAATGTCTTCCGAATTCCGTCGGAACTATACTTTATGTAGTCCTATCTATGATGCGTAGATCGTACAAGTAGTAAATTCGAAGAGTCATGTCATCTCATCTTTGCTAATTGAGCTTTGTACTCGGTATACACTGATGAATGATTTCAAAAATTAGATTCACGTAGCATAAATCATTTTTTTCCATTTTTATAGAATCGTGAATAAAGCAGTTCTACGATTTCTGCTGTTTGATTACAAACTTAAAAAATACATACTGAAATTCTAAAAAAAAAACAAAAACGAAGAACCGGGAAGAAAAACTCTGGGACTAATTTAACTTATAATTGAGTTCTTATTCAATTTCACGAAAAGAAACCAAAGCTAAAAGGTAACAGTTAAATCCAATATAAAATAAAAGCCCGATAAGCGCTTGTATATTGCAAGGAGGAATCGTCATATACATGTAGATGTTTGTTTTGTACGGAAGCCAGTTCGTGCCATGTTATCCTTTATACTATCTCGTAGTTACGAGAAACTTTTCTATGAGAAAAAAACTCTCGTAATTACGAGAAAATGTTCTCGTAGTTACGAGAAAAAATTCTCGTAGTTACGAGAAGAAATTCTCGTAGTTACGAGAAAACATTTTCGTAGTTACGAGAAACGTTTCTCGTAGTTTCGTGATTTTTTTCTGGTAGTTACGAGAAAAAATTCTCGTAAATATGAGAAACTTTTCTCGTTGATACGAGAAACAGTTCTCGTAGTTACGTGATTTTTTTCTCGTAGTTACGAGAAATAATTCTCGCAATTATGAAAAACTTTTCTCGATGTTACGAGAAACAATTCTCGTAGTTACGAGAAAATTTTCTCGTAGTTGCGAGAAACAATTCTCGTAGTTACGAGAAAATTTTCTCGTTGTTACGAGAAAATTTTCTCGTTGTTACGAGAAACGTTTCTCGTAGTTACGAGAAACTTTCCTCGTAGTGACGAGAAACCTTTCTCGTAGGTACGAGAAACCTTTCTCGTAGTTCCGAGAAACTTCTCTAGTAATTACGAGAAAAGTTTCTCGTAACTACAACAAAACTTTCTTGTAACTACGAGAAAATTTTCTCGTAAATACGAGGAAAGTTTCTCGTAACTAAGAGAAAAGTTTCTTGTAACTACGAGATATGTTTCTCGTAACTACGATAATTTTTTCTCGTAACTACGGGAATTTTTTCCCGTAACTACGAGAAAAGTTTCTCGTAACTACGAGAAACGTTACTCGTAACTACGAGATAGTAAAAAAATATAACATGGCACGAACTGGCTTCCGTAGTTTTGTAAGCAAATTCGAACAAATTGTGACATATAATTTTCAGCTATGTCCTTTTAATGCAATTTACAAGAGGCACAAGGGGGCCTCGTCGCTCATCTGAGTTGCAGTCAAAAGAATAATAGTGGTCTATTTGGTGGAGGCCTTTGTATACTTGCTTCCTTTAATAAGGTGGCGTGAAATTATGAGGATCAGTTTTGGAGAAGATGTCAAAAATGCGTCAGCCAATCAGAGCCCACAGCGGCTATATTTGTTGACTGATCGGCACAAAACAAGAGGCCAACAAGTCCATAACGCTGACCTAATGCTTATGACTGTCCTCTAATTAGTCTTATTAACATAATCACGTATTTTTGATCGCCAATCAATGTTACTTTTCTACTGGTCTAAGTCTTAGTCTAATGAAAGATTGCAGGCTGTACAACAAGTTTAAGGAGGGTTTGAATACTAAGATGGTGGCGGCATTATTTGTTTTCTTTCTTCCTAGGAAAAGTACAGTCTTAACTTCCATAAAATATTTGATATGCTGTTTGATATACACATTTGAGTATACTGATATAGTTTGAATAATTTTCGGCGACTTTGAAGAAATAATGACGATTTTCGAAATTGTGGACTTTGGGAGTTTTATCCATGAGCAAGCCACGACGTCATTTCGACGTTATCATGGAAAATGGCGTCACAAACGTTTGCATTCAAAATGCATTAAAACATCAATACCAAACGTATCGCATAGAAACTTTGCATGTATAAAATAGAAAATCAAATCTTCATCACAGTGAATTCCATGACAATTTAAAATCACAGGAAAGTGGATGTCACTTCTTTAAAAATGGACGAATTTCGAAAGAAAAATTGGCAAATATATAGCTTTGTAATATCTTAATCCAAAATTCATTTTTTCTCATTTAATCATGAAATCAGTATCTCTGGACTTTGTTGATAATTTCATCCACATGATTCCTAGTAATTAAGTATCAACTACAGTCAATTGGCTCGAAATCGCAAATTTTTGAGCGACAGTGTCATCTTTTATCCCAGTATCCTGCCTTTATTTAAAACACAATAAATATCATCTTTGTCACATGAGATGCAATACATTTACAAAGATTTTGGAAGTTAAATCAAAATTAATTTCAAATAGCTTAACGAGAACTGGAATGACACTTTCAATATTATGGCGTCATCAAGAAAATCACGAAAACGTCGATTTATGCATATTTCAAAGTCTCGTAGAAAATTTTCCTGTAGATAGAATCAAATGTTAGTTTGCATAATCAAGGACAGACAAGAAATTAATAATTTCAGAAAATTTGAGAAAAATTGAATTTGGCGTCCAAGTGTTCAATACCTGAAATTCAAACAGGAATGAAATACTGTAAGTCAAATTAATAATTAAAAGCAAAAGGATTTTTGACTGGAATTACTATTAATGAATGAATGATTATTCACACAACAGCATTCTGATGACAAAGGAAATGCAGTGAAAAAAGAAATGTCCGGATTTACATGTAAAGATAACTGAGAGTTAACAATCAATTTAAATGAACTGCCCCCCTCACACAACCCCGCATCATTGACTGTGCTCCGTATATCAGATGTAAAGCAAATCAAAACCAAAATCTTACAACAGTTAACATTGCTAAGTCGACATTGTGCTAAAGCATGAATCGGAGGTTGATGTAATGTAAGGTTAAGTGCAGAATTCAAGCCCATTGAGGCAACCTATATTTCAAATTTCTGGAAAACACTGGTATGTATTTTATGTTTTAAATGACAAATTCCTGCACTTAATCTTACAGATGATATTTAGAGTATTGTAAAAATGAAAATGACTAATATGTAAGAACTCTTGAGTATAAGTTCAATAAGGCAATTTTTTTTTCAAAAAATGGATTAAATTTTTTCCAAAAAAATGTGTTTGGTAGGCTGAAAAAAAATCTATTTGCCTTTCCTGAAAGAACTTAAACTTGAGTTATACGTACAGTACTGAACACGGATAAATGATCAGAATAGCTTTGTCCGTTCATTTTCCATTTTGACAGAGTGTGTTGGTATAATATTTCAAAACTTGAACACTTTTCATAGTCATAACATCACGTCATTATGGAAATAAACAAGTGGGGTAACGATAACAGAAGCTTTGCAATGTGTCTAGTTTATAAGAGAAGTTTCTTAACAAATTATTTGGCAAAAATGTAATCTTTGGATTTTTTAAGGGGGGCAACCCCCTTAAATGTGGTTATGCCAATGAATCACTACTAGTGATACTATTTAACAATTAATCTTGTGACATACTTTTTTTTCATTAATGTCAAATACTTATTGGAAGAGGGGTGGGGATTCTGATTCTCATACTGTTAATGCCAGAATTCATACAGTGCTACACAAGGTGTCTTAACATCTATTTTTGCCTTCCAAACACATTGTCTCTATCTCTACATAAACTGCACAACTGTCAACGTCACAAAAATCTCCCCCATGGCCATACTTTTACTTTCGTTTTCTATGCACAATGTACATAGTTGATCTTGATCTGATTGGTTTGAAATCATTTAATGATTAATCAATTTTTTTTTATAAATGCCTAGGGTCGGAAAATAAATAATCCAAAAAGATTTTTTTAGATTATCAGAAAATGGCCTTAAACTGATCAGGGGAAATAAATGTATACTATAAGTACTGATACATAAATTCGACAACTCATCAAACATGATAATAAGACATCTACAGGAAAACAATTTCGAGGGGATTCCCCTAGTATTTGACTCGCGGGGACAGTACTGAATAAAAGGTGTCACACCATCGGTAAAAACATTGGAAATGTATTTATAGCATATAGATTCAAGAAAATATTACAAATAGTCATTAAATCATTAAATGACTTAAATATGACAAATATCAATAAATTAGTGTACAAGACCACACTTTGAAAGAGTTATACAAAGAAACAGGTCAAAAATGGGCATTTCTGACAAAGTCCGAAAAGATGTCAAAAACGTGTCAAAATTTTGACTTCAAAGTGGAACCAAAAACAACAACCCTTATTAAGACATCCTTCTAGATGATACAGATGCTTGATACAGATTTCCCCTGGCTTGACGGTGATGTCCCTAGATTACCGTCATATGGTATCTCCTATATTTCACAGCTCTTCCGGTATGCTAGAGCATGTACTGATGTTTTGGATTTTCATAGTAGAAATTTACAAATTACCAAGAAACTTTTAGGACAAGGTTTTCGCTTTCACAAACTAGTAAAGACTTTCTTTATATTTTACAAAAAATATTGTCAACTTCTTCTGAAATTCGGACCAATACAGGCAACAGAGTTTATTACTTTGGGTATTTCACAACCTGCATTTTATGGTGACATTATTAACAAGATAAGAAGGATCAAAGATAGACAACATCACTATCGAAAATGCGTCAGAATAATCAAACGCCTTTTATACGTGGATATGATCCTAATGTCACCAGACGGACACTAGGCTTGGTACTTTACCAATCTACAGTCTTGTACCAGCGCATTCTTAAAAGTTGCACTCTGACTGACTGTGATGGCGCGACTCCATGACGGGTCCTGTCCAAACCTCTTTAGAGAAGACAGCGCCCCGACCACCTGTCCTCTCTGAATGTCAGTCGGACTCCTCGGGTGATAACATACATAAGCTCGCGGCGGCAGAGCACGGATTGTATTACGTACGCCCTCTTTTTATATCTATTTACATATTCATCTGTGTTGCTTGGGCCCCTGCGTTTTGCGGTCTTGTTTTTGTGTGGTCATCTGACAGTGAGGAGGTTGTTTTAAACAACAATTGTACGTTCTTAGAGACCTCTGGGTAATCGGAAAAGTTGGAGGGTTGTGCGCACGTAATCCAGGATAACCACACCTTCTGCTATTTCCGTAGCAGACGGCCGTCCTAAATCGGCACTGGTTGCCCATTGGTCTCGTTGGTTCATGTGTAGTCCTTTGTATTTGATGTTTCTGTGTTGTGCGTTGACGTTCCTTGTCCCTTATGCGCCTCTTTCTGTGCTTGTCTTTGTGTTTTTGCATTGGGTGTTTTGGGGTTTTGCTGTGGGTGCTGCAGCCTGGTGTTGTTGGAGATCCCCTCGTATGTTTCAGAATCATCAAACGCAGTTTATACCATGGATCTGATTCTAATGTCACCAGACGGACACTCGGCATGGTACTGGGCCAATCTACAGCCTTGTACCAGCACATTCTCAAAACTTGCACTCTTACCGATTGTGACGACGGGACTCCATGACGAGCCTGTCCAAACATCTTTATAGAAGACAGGGCCCCGACAACCTGTCCTCTCTGAATGTCGGTCGGACTCCTCGGGTGACTACACGCATGAGCTCGCTACAGCCGGTAGAGCACAGACTGCAGTTCGTACGCCCCTACCCCCGTTTTGATATCTATTTACATATTCATCTGTGTTGCTGCGGCCCCTGTCAAATATGATCAATGTGTCAGCTATTGAAATGTGATTCCACTATAACATCTAGCGTTAATGGGCAGACTTACAACATCGCGATTGACTTTGACATTGACTGATCTAAACAGGATCTCACGTAATAACCAGAAACGCCAGGGGATGTTGCGCACAATACGTTGGCGAAACTGGTCAGCCCTTAAAATCTCGTTTTCGGAACCTGTCGTATAAAATCAGACTCCGGTTATCAATGACCTACATATTCTGATTGGTACGAGTTTAAATTACGAGTCTCCTATTACATGTACAAGAGTATAATGGTACGATATGCTAGTGGCACAAGCTTATGATTGGTACTATTTTCTAAGTACCATAGTACAAGTTGGAAATGTATGGTACTAGTTGGTAGAAAATATGGTACGAGTTGGTAATGATACGATAAAGTTTTAGTACGAGATATTAGTCAGTTATGGTACTAAGTGGCAGGTACGAGTTGGTGATGGTACGAATTGACCAAACCCCCGTATAGCTAGTGTACTGAATTATTAATATTACAATATAAATTCTGTTGTTTAGATATGTTTAGATATTCCATTGTATTCTTTACGGTAAATTTCTCAGTCAGGGATACGTTTGTGACCAACTAATCTCGTCACTGAGGAAGTTCTACGGTCAATATGGGGAACTCGTCATACATTATAATGTCCAACTCTCCCGAATGGTGGATGGCATTCTGTCTTAGACCATTTGAACCATCCAACCACCGAATATACTTGTATCTTCCGAAATGGAAGTAACCGGATGTGACAATTCTACCGAATTGAAGTGACGGGTGTTGCATGCAAGCAGGACATGCTTACTCTTCGTGGGCACCTGGTCTCACTCCCATTTTATATGGCGGAGGCTTTTCTTTGTTTACTTTGGTTCTTGTTTTATCCTGATTTTGTATGCCTTCGGTTTATGATTTTCTGAATTATCGATTTTTACTGTGTATTGGATTATGGTCATTATCGATATTTGTCATTGTATTTTCTTGTCAATTTATACGATTCTACTTTGATCAAATAGTTCGCGGCGGGTGTTGCATGCAGTCAGATGACGCTCACTCCTCCCAGACACCTGGTCCTGCCGCCATAAACTATTCACAGAGACGGTACTATCAATCCAACTCTACCAGACAAGTGTTCTTAATCAGTTACTTTGTGTGTAGTCGTTTGTGTTAAATGTCTGTATGTTGTATTTGGAGTTCCTTGTCCATTTTGCGTCTCTTGCTGTGCACGTCTACTCTTTTAATATTCATGAAAGTATAATTCTGGTTGGTCATTTGCAAATTTAATATGCAACTATTAGTATTTTTGAGCTCTACTAGTGTTAGAATTATCTACATCTTTATAAGTTTCTATTATGTACGGTATTGAATACTTAATATTTATGTAATGAGTTCCCTGGATCTTTGACAGAAGATTATGTAATTAATCAGTTTCATAAATATCATTTGAATAACAAAGGGAATTTGAGATTAATTTTATTAAATGATATACATTGTTATTAGGGCTGGGACGATTCAGGTATCCTTCGATTCGGTTCGATTTGGAATCACGAGGCCTCGTTTCGGTTAATTTCGATTCGGTTCATTTGAATGAGAAAAAATACAAAGTAATTTGTAAATGGATTAAATTAACGAAAAAAAAAAACAAAAAACTAAATTGAATTGACCAACCAATCACTTCTCAGTCAATACAGTCTAACCTTATGCAGAATTAATTTATGTATATTTAAAGAATATTAAACGTCTTCAAATTCAATTGCATCATTTCAGACCTGATAAATTTACAGCATTGACCAGACATGCACATTTCGGGTACTAAACCCTCCTCAGTGATCCTCAGTCTAAACAATGTAATATGGCCAAAAAGTGTGGAAATTATTATGTCCAAAAATGTACCAAAAACGTAGCAGAATGGGTGGGATATGATGCTACAGGACCCACGTTTTAGAAATTTGAAACAGAAAATGTCAAATGCGTTGAAGAGACAGACGATCATCCGCACTTGTGAGGACAAAAATGTGAGGAGAAAAATTATAACACCATTTTAAGAATTAAGTTTTACATTACTTATTATTGTGGATGTATGTGCTCCAACATCCCCATCAGTGGTCCGATCCTATCAGAAATGCCGAACAGTTTGCGAAAAGTTTAGGCTACAAGGATTTTAAGGCATCAAATTGATTTATTGAAAGATTCAAAAACAGAAAAGGAATTGTATATCGCGCAGTGTGTGGAGAGAGCAATTCAGTAGTCGTCAATATGGTCAATGATTGGAAAGAGAAACTTCCTGAAATCACACGCGATTTTTACCCAAAAGACATTTTTAATGATGACGAAACAGCTCTTTTTTACCGATGTTAGCCGTTTGAAGGGGGGGGGGGATGTAGTGGCGGGAAGAAAAGTAAGAAAAGTGTGAGTTTGTTACTCGGAGCGAAGATGGATTTTTCCGAAAAACTCAAACCCTTGATGATCGGAATATTTGAAAATCTGAGGTGTTTCAAGCGAACAAACAAGCGTGGATGACAGGCCATCTTTATACCGCATGGGTGCGCGAATTGGACAGGAAGTTTGCAAGAGAAAAACGCAAAGTTCTGCTTTTTGTAGATAACTGCCCCGCTCACCCAGTTGTGAAAGACCTAAAGTCCATTACGGTGAAATATTTACAACCAAATGCGACTTCGTATGTACAGCCGATTGACCAAGGCGTTATTCTTTGTTGCAAGCTGTATTATAGGAAGCACTTGATCGAACGAAAGCTTGCGGAAATGGATAAGAAACAGGAATTTAACATCAACTTGGTCATGGCAATGTCATGGTTACGACGAGCATGGGGCAAAATTAAAAAAAAATTGAGAAATGTTTCCGTAAAGCTGGATTTACATGTATCAATTCGGAAATGACAGACGATCATACAGAGACAGCAGATGAAACAGACGCAGACGACCTACTGGACGACCTTCCTCTGTGTGATTCAAAAAGGTTTTAACAGGCAGTACTAGAAGAATGCTTTAGGATTGACGAGGATGTCTGTCACAGGGAAGTGCTGTCCGAACAGGAAATTATCACGGACATTCTAGCCGAGAAGTCAAAAGGAGAAGGCGTCACAAATGATAGTGACATAGACGATGACCTTGTTAACACGATTGTAACCACGTCCATAAATGAAGTTCAACAAAGCCTTGATGTTTTGTTGAGGTACCTTCAGAGCACTGATAAAGCGCCTGATAATTTGTTCAGTGCTATTTATGACTTTGAAAATTTTCTAGCCAACAAGAACAGGAAGCAGACACGTTTGACAGACTTTTTAAAAAGACATTAAATAATCGTTTCAGATTTAAATTAGAGAACTTTAAGTGAAATAATGTGTATACAAATGAGATAAAATACATAATTTCAACTGAATTCAAGTCAATGTTAACCTTGTATACATTTAATGTTGTTTATTAAGCAAAGACTGTAGTCAACCATTATAATGGTACAAATATTGGATAATTTGAAACCCGCTTTATTTGAAAAGATTTCTTGTTCCCCCTGGATTTCAAATAATCCGGAGTCCACTGTACTGTGAGAAATTAGATATAAATACAAAGTTCAACACCTCATTTTTAACAACCAATTATTGGCAGTTCTCCTAGGATTTTCACAGTAAATATATTATAGTGGACATAGCTTTCCTGACATATTTGGCGACTAAAACCCTGTTTATTCTTGTTGTTGCTTGTACATCAGACCATTCACAGAAGGCGAAAGTAGATCTACTTTCATTTCCATTGGAGGCCTGCAAGTGAGGGAAAGTGCTCGTAAATCGGCGCGGTAAGTAAATTTACGCTCTTTTCGTACTTTCTGGCCTTCTTAAATGTAATTCCTAAGCTATTTCAAACATTTTTATATTGTATTTACTTTGCTAAAATACGTCTTAACCCAATCTGCAATTCTACATCGGTGCACCGCCCAGACCTAATCATTATTGATAGAAACTTTATGTAAAAGTTTATAATAATGCGTCATCATCCCAATGACTATGCTCCGAAGTGTTATGTACAAAATTATGAAATGTCGTTATGTAATCGAATATGGAGAGTATCTGTGATAAATATGTAATATGAAAAATTATTTTCTATGAATTTGTTTTTGATCTGCAAATTTATCTTTTCTTTAATGATGCTATGAATCTGAAGACGTGTTACATTTATATTCTCTTATTCAATATAGCATATTAACATTTTCCCCTTTAATCTATTTCAATATATTCGTAATAAAAAAGACAACAAACCAAATATAAAAAGAGTTATGGATTCTATGAAACTACTATTAGCAGTGAAAAATGTTCAGTTGCATTAAAAAAAAAAAATAAAAAATTGTCTTTGGTATTACGCAAATATAGATTACTGAAAGTATTCAATAGAACATATTATTAGTTATACAGTGTTTTACAGGGGGGATACAGAAATATATTCGGTCGATGAAAAAAGTTGTATTGGGCGAGGCGAAGCCGAGCCCAATACAACTTTTTTCATCGACCCAATATATTTTTGTATCTCCCTTGTAAAACACTGTATAACGAATTTATTCCGCCGATGGCTTTTGGTTTTTGTATGTTACATCAACATATTTTAAAGCATCTTGGTGACGTCAAAAGCGTAAAGCGTCTTAGTAGAAGCAGGATATTAACATAATATTCGGTTAGTAAAATAATACAACATTATATTTGGTTCTTCTCGACCAATCAGATTGCAAGAAATTTGCAAGAGGCGGGATAAATGGCAATATTCAATGGAGGATGAAATCCAAAGTATATCCGGTTAATTTACAATACAAGCAGAAATTTTCGAGATTTTAATTCAAAAGAACTTTTTCGGAGGGTACAAAACCGTGCAACTGGACGACAAGATATGGATTTGAACAGTGTTGGTATGTATTTGACTAGTACACAATTAATTAGCAAGTAATAATTATCATATATTTTGTTCTATGAAATGATGAAATAACTTTTGTCATATTCAAAATGAATGTGAATTGGTCTTGTCCAATACCTTTAATGAATAGATTAGAAGAAAGTAATTCTTATATTTCAAATCGTTCCTGAACATTGCAAAACAATCATCTTATAAGGTAGTTTAATATATAATGAAAATTCTGATTTTATTTTCTTTTAATTTTGGAATGGTGACTAAAGATAAAAAGCCCCGATTGAAAATGAAAAATTTCATACTATTTTTGAGTGTACTTATTATACGTATAAAGGCATAATTTTTGCATCTAGAAAGACAAAGTACATCTGTTTACAAGAGAATGGCAACTCGACAGAGAGTATTGTTAAAAAAGAAAATACAGTAATCGCTCACAATGAGATCAGCATCATAATTAATTTTCCATCGTTTAGCAATTCACTTAAAGTATATGCCTATTCTAAATCATACTAATCGAAAATCAGTTGTGAGGAAAACTGTATGAGAATTTAAAAGAGAATATGCGAAACCCGCATGTAAATCACGTCAAATATGGTAAAAAGAGCCGAGGAGAAATCAATAACTTATCATTTGTAAATAATACAAACATAAGTTATTATTATTTATGAAATAATGTTTTCAAATATTCAAGGAGATGAAAGAAAAATGAAAATGGAATACATTGTATCTCTTCAAACAAGTTCAATGCTGACTGCTAAGGAAGAGGGATTCAAAAGTTTTCATATATGATGATAAAAAGACAGTACAGTTTTAATAATAAAAACGAAAATACATATATGATAATAAAAAGACAATAAAGATATAATTATATAAAAAGACAATACAGGTATGATGATAAAAAAGACAATAAAGATATAATAATAAAAAGACAGTACAGATATAATTATCAAAAAAGACAATACAGATGTAATAATAAAAAAGACAATAAAGATATATTAATAAAAAAGACAATAAAGATATAATAATAAAAAACCATACAGATATAATAATAAAAAAAGACTATACAGATATAATGATAAAAAAGACAATACAGATATGAAAATAAAAAAGACAATATAGATATGATAAAAAAATGCAATACAGATATATTAATAAAAAGACAGTACAAGTGTTATAATAAGGAAGACAATATAGATATAATAATAAAAAAAAAACAGTACAGATATAACAATGATAAAGACAATACAGATATAATTATAAAAAAGACAATACAGATATATTAATAAATAAAAGACAGTACAGATATATCGATGAAAAAGACAATACAGATAAAATAATTTAAAAAGACAGTACAGATATAATAATAAAAAAGACAATACAGATATATTAATAAAGAAGACAATACAGATATAATGATAAAAAGGACAGTACAGGTATAAAAATGAAAAAGACGATACAGATATCAAAAAATAAAGAAAAAGGCATTACAGATATGATACTTAAAAAGACAATACAGATATGATAATAAAAAGAACAATAAAGATATAATAATAAAAAAGACAATACAGATGTAATAATAAAAAGACAATACAGATATAATAATAAAAAAGGCAATAAAGATATAATAATAGAAAAGACAATACAAATATAATTATGAAAGAAGACAATACATATATGATAATAAAATAAGACAATACAGATATATTAATAAAAAGACAATTCAGATATGAAAATAAAAAAGACAATACAGATATGAAAATAAAAAAAGACAATACAGATGTATTAATAAAAAGACATTACAGATATGATAAAAAAGAAGACAGCACAAATATAATAATTAAAAAGACAATACAGATATATCAATAAAAAGACAATAGAGATATGATAATAAAAAAGACAATACAGATATGATAGTAAAAAACAATACAGATATGATAATAAATTAGACAATACAGATAAAGTAATAAAAAAGACAATACAGATATGATGATATTTATCCCACCGATGGCTTTTGGTTTGTGAATGTTTACGTCAACATATTTTAAAGCATCTCGATGACGTCAACAGCGTAAAGCGTCTTAGTGGAAGCGGGATATTAAAGTAATATCCCGTCAGTAACATAATACAACATAATATCCGGTTCTTCTCGGCCGATCAGATCGCAAGAAATTTGCCAGAGGTGGGATGATAAAAAAAAAGATATTAAAAAAAGTCAATACAGATACAATAATAGAAAAAAGACAGTACAGACATTATAATAAAAATAACAGATATAATAATAATAAAGAAAAAGACAATACAGATATAATAATAGAAAAGATGACAATAAAGATATGATAATAAAAATGACAATACAGATTTGATAATAAAAAAAGACAATACAAATATGATAACAAAAAAGACAGCACATACATAATTATAAAAAAGACAATACAGATGTATAATAAAAAAGACAATACAGATATAATGATAAAAAAGACAATACAAGTATAATATTGAAAAAAGACAATACAGGGTATGTTTTAAAGGATTGTCATACCAAAGAAAAAAAAAGATATAGGATGATTTCGATGAAAACGTTATAAAGAGAGAAAGAGTCATTTAATGAATAAAAGTAAAAATTGCAAAATTCATGCTTTAAATATAAAGTATACAACACATGCTCTTGACTTAATCCACCGTATTGAGGGTTTCTTTTTTAAGTATGTTCTCATGCATTCGAATATTTCTGTTATCACAATTTCTTAAAATTTTCTAAAACATGGGTCCTGTAGCTTCATATTCTACCCATCGTGCTGTTTTTCGGTACATTTTTGGACATAATTGCTTTCACACTTTTTGGCTCTATTACATTGTTTAGACTGAGGATCAATGACGAGGGTTTAGTATCCGAAACTTGAATGTCTGGTCCATGCTGCTTATTTATCTGTTCTTAAATGGCGCTATTTAGTTTGAATATGTTTAACAATTATAGAATTACAGATACAAGTTAATTGTTATATAAATGATATGGATGTCTGTCATTTTGCCCCTTAAAGGAAATGTGGTGGAGGTTTTTTTTTATTTGCTTTGGTTCCTGTTTTTTCCTGATTTTGTATGCCTTCGGTTCCTGATTTTCTGAATTATCGATTTTGTGCTGTATACAGGGATATGGTCATTATCCATATTTGTCATAATATGATAACTTTAAATTGCGGCCGCCTTGCTTTCATGGAACTGTTGAATGCGAAAAGGAGACGCTATATATATTATATGTATACATTAACAAGTAAAAAGTAATAAGTCTCTCTAAAACTACTAGATATAGCATTGTTTTTGTGGAAGGATCACATTTACATTATTCGAATTTTTCCCCACTATCATCATTTTCCCATCTTCCGTTCTAAAATGGAATTGGTTTGAATTAGTTAATTACATTATTACACTTTTTTTCCTTTTGTGTTTCATTGATTCTTTATATTTTTTCTTTCCTTCTAGCGTTTCATTAATTCTTTAATTTTCGTTCATCTTTATATACTTTCCTTAATTAAGACAAGTTTAATTACGGTATAAATGACTGCCTATCTATATTTGCATATTGGGAGATGAATTTATAGAAGCGGTATACTTTTTTTCAGATCCCTTCATTCATTCTTATTGTCATTTATATATACATGCACAATTTTCCATGAATAAATATGTTTAGATTTAAAAGGCGACGCTTACTCTCTTTGGCATCTAGTATTGTTTATTCCGGGGTTCGTTACTATTCCAATTGAAATCTTAATGATATTGCCTTTCCTACTGGACTTTGAGACTAATTTCTGATGGATATTTTAAGAGACGCGCACATAAAAATCTTTATAAATTTCAGAAGCAAGTGAACTCTTTTTAAAAACGGCATTCGATGCTTTTAAAACGTAGCGAGATATAGGGGGGGGGGGTTACATGTACATGTAATTGTCCATGTTATATACAAAGACAGATATATGTTAGAAAAAAATATTCTCTGGTACAGTTTTAAAATATCAACAATGAAAAGCTTAGTTTACATAAATCCGACAATAATTAAACGTACATCTTGATTTACTTTTTTAAAATTATAATAGCTGAAATAGAATTTTCACAAAGAGAATTAGGCTACAAAGATCGAGAACGTTACATTTTCTGATACAACATTTACATTCATTACAGACAAAATCCTGTTTAAATAATATTAATGAATTGGTCAGATGATTATAAAAACTCTTCAGCAATAAAGCCATTTACAATTTTATATCTTTGATATATTGTTATCATAATTACTACTGGTATTATATATATTATGTAATCTAATCTATTTTTTTCTGCAGTTATTTTCATTCAGTGAATAGAAATTTCGATAGAACAAAAGAAAAAAATGACAAAAGATGCCTGCTGTCAAAAGCAAACCGAAGAATAAAGTAAATAAAATGCTATGAGCAATATACCTCAAGTTCAGAAATAGCTTAAGAGAAATGGCAATCAATGGGAAAATTTATGTATGACAGATTAACAATGTAATAGGATAATAAAATATGTAATTTGCGAAATAATACATACATAACAGAAATCCATAAGTAACTAAACATCCATGATTAACCAAAAAAGTAACCAAAAACAAGGTGACAAAAAATATTACATAAAGGAGTTAAAGGAGATGCTGACGATAATCTGAACAGCACTCACAGT
The DNA here is from genome assembly GCA_028142955.1 of Pinctada fucata. Taxonomy (NCBI): domain Eukaryota; kingdom Metazoa; phylum Mollusca; class Bivalvia; order Pterioida; family Pteriidae; genus Pinctada; species Pinctada fucata. Next base: position 27,477,719 of record AP027110.1, on the reverse strand, counting down.
AGAGCACAAAATTGAGCATATAACTAAAAAGAGAACCAAAAATATGAATCAACTGCTAATACATATAATGAGGAAATAACATTGTGTTGATGTTTATTAACCATGATACTTTTATGCTTGTTCCAAAGACACCGTTAATACATGGATATCTCAAAAAGTGTTTGCAGAAATATAAATTTTCCATTTTTTTCCATTTTTTGTCAACCTTGAGATCTTTTGGGCTTTTAGAAGAAATTATTCTTTCAATTTGCAATTTAGTTTTTTATATTTGTTAAACGTCTTTAAATTCAATAGCATCATTTCAAACCTGATAAATTTACAGCATGGACCAGACATGCACGTTTCGGGTACTAAACCCTCGTCAGTGATCCTCAGTCTAAACAATGTAATACAGCCAAAACGTATGAAAATGTTTTATGTCCAAAAATGTACCAAAAGACGTAGCAGAATGGGTGGGATATGATGCTACAGGACCCACGTTTTTGAAATTTCAAGACATTTTGTAACAGAAAATTTCAAATGCGTAGAAGAGACAGACGATTAAACGAAGTTGATCGAACTTGGCTACATGTGCCCTCGGGGACCCTTGGTCCACCAGCAGTGACACTCACCAAGTAGTTCAAATGTTAAACGTCTTTAAATTCAATATTTTGTCGTATAGTAGTTTCGTTGTCGCGTTGTGTTTCTCGCTCTGGATCTTTAACTCTATGAATGATACTGGTCTGATATTCTTAGACGAAATTAAAACGCTTCAAACGCCGAAGTTTTGATAAGAACTTTAATATAACAATCCGACAATGGTGAAAGGCGGCTACTATGCTGGCATGCAGGGAGGAGACCCATTTGACATGGTATCTCACAGGGTGGAGACCCGCTGGAGAGTGAGAATGGTCTGCTATTGGTCTCTAAAAGTCTGAATTGCATTTTCTGACCAGGGCTTTTTATACTAGAGAAAAAACAACTTGTTTACTTTCCCATACCCCCAGTTATGAAAATGAAGCACGAATCTTGGCCGTTGGAATGGACGTGAACTCAAGATGTGACATAACTTATGCAACTAATGTCCGTACTCGGACCTACCCCCATTCCTGACCTCACGTTTTCTGTGTTTCCCATCTAGGTAACAGTCCCTATCTAGGTAATAATCATGCTTCCTCCTCGCATACCAGCATCGCAATATCGTAACAAACATGTTATAAAGTACAAACAAGTGTAATCAAAGTAAAACATATTCAAATTAACAATCTCAATTAATATTCTTTATCAATTTCAATTCAGGTGAAAATATGTTAACTTTAACAGCCTCTCACTAAAATCAATAATATATACAGTATGTCTTTGATATCCTGTTTATCACTTTCGGAACAAACAGTGGCGGATCCCGGATAAAATAATGAGGGCCATTATTTTACAATATATATGTTATTCAAATGTCTTAAATATAAGGGATATTTCTAAAAGGATGAGAAAATACATTTTTCTTAAATTCTGACTTGATCATCAGAGATTTACTTTTACTTCATTGCAGAATGTTTGAGTTAAATGTATTTTTTATGGTGAAAATATTGTCGAAGTGGTGGTCCTCAGTGTACTATTTTGTAATAGGATATTTTACTAATGATAATTGTGATTGGCAGGCTTTGGGATACAAGGGTATGCATTTTGAGGTATAGTGTAAATCTTCTTTCTTCATTGAAGTTATGTTTAAGGTGGCGACTCTTTCTGTTATTTTCTTACTCGAAATTCCTATACCGGGGACAATGAACGAAATTCTCATGGTTCAGGGCTGACATGGTCGCCATAGCACTTTCTATATAGACGAAACCACAGGCAGTGCATGCATTCTTTATATATTGTTTTCATTTCCGTGCATGAATATCGACGGCGGGTGCGGCTAGCCAACAGGGAATGCTTACTCCTCCTGGTCCCACCTCTAGCTTGCTAGGGGTCCGTCGATGCTCAATTTGGTGCTCTATTGTGAGTGCTATTGAGATTATCGTCAGGATCTTCTTTACCTCATTTGTGTCACACTTATGCTCTTTGCCGTGTGGAACTAGTAAATAAGTTCCCCGCAAGGGGTTTGACAGTAAGTGTTTTGAATATTATCCCTGACATGGTCACCATAGCACTTTCTATATAGACGAAACCGCAGACAGTGCATGTATTCTTTATATATTGTTTTCATTTCCGTGCATGAACATCGACGGCGGGTGCGGCTATCCAACAGGGATGCTTACTCCTCCCGGGCACCTGGTCCCACCTCTAGCTTGCTAGGGGTCCGTCGATGCTCAATTTGGTGCTCTATTGTGAGTACTGTTGAGATTATCGTCAGGATCTTCTTTAACTCCACTTGTGTTATACATGTGTCTTGTGTTACACATGTATAATAAATACATTTGTATGGGATTATATGTGTAAAACATGTGTGTTTTTCATTTGAAAAACATACACATTGATGTACATATTAAATATATATGTGTAATATTACATATGGTTAATATATGTAAAATCTAAGTGTATTTGTTTTCCTCATGAGAAGTGAGAAATGACTTTTTAGACATTGTTATTCAACCATTTTCTACCTTTTTTTGTCTTTAATTAATTCAGCATCGATATCATCGATTGGAAATTGCTTCATGAACGGGCTTTATGTTCAAAATATTGACATATTTAACACAAAATTGATAACAAATCCTGAGATATATTACAAAAAACTCTTCAAGTTTATTCCCAAATAACACCATCGGTGCATGATCATGGAAAACATGATTCCAAGGGTGCGAGGCATATTAAATATTGATAAAATTTAAACATTGTTATGACTCATTATCATAACCTGAGCCTTTTTGAAGTTTTTCCGTATAAAAGCGAAAACTCTGTACTGTTGTGTACTTAACCTTTGACGATTACGTTGTAGTTTTATAAAATCAACATTTACATGATTTACCTAGTCATTCTTTTTATGTATACAGTTGTGTGGCAGTCTTAAGAATTTTTGACAACAGTTTTTTTAAAATGAAGAACAAAAGCAAACTGGAAAATACAAAAATTCGTAATAAGAAAAAAAAAAAGATTCAGCATGATACATATGCATTAAATGAATGAATCATCAATCATATGATAGATAACATTAAGTAATAGTCCCAAAAGATAAGCATTCATGTAATTCACATTGTTAATATGCATTTAATAAATAAATTGTCATTCATATGAAAGATAACATTAAGTAAAAGTCCCATTTTTATCCCTGAACTTTGGCCCTCAATTCAACAGGATTCAATGACTAATGACAAAACTAAGTCTGAGTTCAGTAAAAAAAAATTGTAGTTCCTTAGAAGTGATTTTTTCCATAAAGAGTTTTCTTATAATATATATAATTTATGTAAAGCAAATTGTTTGTATACTCTTAATTTTTTGTAGAGGATTTTTAAAACATTTTATTTACTTTATACAGAGAAATGGTTGTTTTCATCCAAACTGGTTGCAAATCAATTCTACAACTGTCTTTTGCATGAAATAAATCTAATGACGGGTTAATCCTCCCTCTTTTTTCTCATAGAATTTTTTTTTACAGTCAGTCACATTAATGGTACACTGAAATTTATGGCAGTTTTCTGTTAAGAAGTCGATATTTAAAATCCTCTTAAGTATGGGGAGACGTTGCCCATGACAGACACGTTTTCGGTCTGAGGATACAAGAGACTGTTGCGTTTTGAATGCTACGATAAGCATCACTCATGGGGGGCTGTGTGACAATACCTTGTTTAAATCCAATTTTAAATAAATCGTCGTGTCTCAACTGGGGTGTTCACGCAACATGTATATGACCCTCACTTCTTCGATGGGTACATTGATTTGGTCAACATATCGGCATTTATAGCGTATATCGTCGAAAGTGAAGTCTAGATGAACCAGAATCTAATTGCATTAGAAATCGAACGAAGTGTTAAACAAAGAATTAATTTGCAATTCAACATACTTATACATTTGTACTGTACACTTTTTAATCTTAAAACTACGCTGTTTTTGTTGCTGCTGGCGATCCGTGCTTACATTAAAGGACAATCAGTCAACGGTAGCGTAATGAAGCCCATGCCAGAATAACAAAAAGGATTATTTTTACATCGCCAATGTTTTTTTAATAGACTCATAAACTTAATAGTATTCTTGATATTGTCCGGCATAAATACATGAATGCTGTAGAGACCAATCAACAAGATGTATTAAAAACACTGCGCGAATCGGCAATTTAAGTGTCCGCGGCACGTGTCGGAACGTGGGTATAAAGAATGAAATCCCCAGTTCCACTGCAATCCCGCTGTACCTACGTTCATCCCCGACCTCGAAAATTGCCAGGTCGGGAGAGAACGGCTCTTAGTCGTTTCTTGGTCTAGTACAGCGTATGTTGGTCTAGAATCGATCGGTATTAGAGCGGGCACGCTTAAGAGGTCGGGAAAAGTTTCCCGTATTCTTTCAACCGGTTTAAAGAATATGCCACCGTTCCACTGCAAACCCGCTGTACCTACGACCATTCCTGACCGCAATTTTGACAAGAGCGGGTAAAAGTTTCCCGACCTTTTCATTTTTTTCTTGACATCACGCTCCCGACCGATTCCCGATCAATTTATGACCGATTCACGTTTCATCGCGAACTTACTCACGCTTTACCCGCTCTACTTACGATCATATTGCCGACCAAGTCCCGTTCCATCCGATCAAACTCCGATCTATTCCCGACCAAGACTCGATCTATTCCCGATGCAATCCCGATCTATTACCGACTGTCCCCGACGCATTCCCGCTCAAAACAATATTTCTAACTTAAACTGATCTCATTTGTCATCCAATGATCGTATAGGCCAAGAAGAAGCCTATATTTCTCGTTTTGACCAAGCCTTACCCAAAAGTGTCGCTATCAAAATTAAAAATTGTCCTTACTTAAAAAGTGGCATTGGATAGCCCAGAATCTTCGCCGCGACATTTTGATAAAAAGTATTTTGAACATATCAATATCAGTGCGAGAAAATGAATGAAATATGCACATATCCTATTTGAAGCGTCGTTTGGTCGTAACTTGGTCATATAGAGCGTGAATAGGTCGCAAGATGATAATGAAAAGGTCTTGGAAAGATCAGCAAACATTGAATCTGTAGTGGGTAGATCGTGGTAAGAGCGTAGAATAGACGGGTAAAGATCGGGAACAGGACGTAATTAAATCGTATCTGATGCGTAAAGAGAGCGGGTTTTAGTTAACTGCCCATCATACCACGCTCAAACCACGCTCTTTCCCGACCAGGACACGATTAACCTAGGCTGTACCCCCGACTATCCCGATCAAGCGCCACGACCACAAAGAGAGCGGGAAAGTTTCCCATGTATTTTTTCAACCGGTTGAAAGAATACGGGAAACTTTTCCCGACTTCTAAAGCGTGCCCGCTCTAATTCCGATCGATTTTGGACCAACATACGCTGTACCAGACCAAGATACGACTAAGAGCCGTTCTCTCCCGACCTTGCAATTTTCGAGGTCGGGAATGAACGTAGGTACAGCGGGATTGCAGTGGAACGGGGGCTATACGGGAAACTTTCCCGCTCTCTTTGTGGTCTGGAAATAGTCGGCGCTTGGTCGGGATGGTCGGGGTACAGCCTAGGTTAATCGTGTCCTGGTCGGGAAGGAGCGTGGTTTGAGCGTGATCTGATCGGCATTTACCTAAACCCCGCTCTCTTCACGCATCAGAGACGCTTTAATTACGCCCTGTTCCCGATCTTTACTCGTCTATTCTACGCTCTTACCACGATCTATCCACTACAGATTCAATGTTTGCTGATCTTACCAAGACCTTTTCATGATCATCTAGCGACCTATTCACGCTCTATATGACCAAGTTACGACCAAACGACGCTTCAAATAGGATATGTGCATATTTCATTCATTTTCTCGCACTGATATTGATTTGTTCAAAATACTTATTATCAAAATGTCGCTGCGACGATTCTTGGCAATCCAATGCCACTTTTTTAGTAAGGAAAATTTTTAATTTTGAACGGGACTTGGTCGGCAATATGATCGTGAGTAGAACGGGTAAAGCGTGAGTAAGTCTGCGATGAAACGTGATTTGGTCATAAATTGATCGGGAGTCGGTCGGGAATAGAGCGTGATGTCAAGAAAAAAATGAAAAGGTTGGGAAAGTTTTACCCGCTCTTGTGAAACTTGCGGTCGGGAATGGTCGTAAGTACAGCGGGATTGCAGTACGTGGAACGGTGGCTTTAATAAGCTTAAAATGCATCAAAGATACATAGTGCCGAGTTGCAAAACTTGAATGTGAGTATGAATATGCAGACTTAAATTCATGAATTGTAAATTGTCTTGACAGATGGGAAACATTACATTTCAGATTAAGACGCATTCATATATAATTCAGAAACCATTCTAAATTACCTGAGTCTTTTGAATTCGACCTTTGATCTTTTTACCCCAAAATCAATTGGAAAAAAACCCATGACTCACGGGAAACATTTCTGGCAAGTATCATGATCATAGAGGACGCAGTCCGGCCGCAGGCGCGGACGTAGTTCTCATCAAGGTAACTCGTGTATATATATAGGGAAAATAGTGTTTATCGATTGAATTCTATGCTTTACCTATAGGTTCCAAAACCATTGTCAATGACGTCATTCTCCCCATTACCTATTTGAAGCGCAAGCTTATTTCATTTTGACAATGTCACTTGACGACAGAATGAAACCCATCGATGACCATGATTTCTCAATCTCCTTTGAATATTCTCCGTTTGACTTATTTCTCCAGTGTCCCTATTTATGTTTTGTACTTTGCTTCACGTAATATTGACATTCCACCATCATTTCCAACATATATCATGTTTAGTCCGAATATCCTCTTTGAAAATTACAACGTGACGTCAGCATGCGACGTCAGCATAAAACTTTGTTTCGCGGACTTTCTCATTCATCGACAGCTCCCCCAGACAAATTCATGGATAAACTCATAACGCTGGGATGAAAATACAAACAAAAAATATCAGCGACTTACCAAACTTCATTCTGCTTTCGAGTATGAATTGCAGCTGATATTTTGATACCTGTAGATCGAATAATGTGGTTTCTCTCTACATATATAAGATCTACACGTAGAATCTACAGTTGCCATGATGCAGTGTAAATCCCAACACAAACTTCTAAATGTCTGCTGTATTCGATACTGTACACAACGCGTCACAAATTACGTCATCATTTACAGTGCTTAGTGCAAATAGGTAAACACAAACTGGGGCTCTGTTCAAAGCATAAAATAAGGCTGGGTATTTTTCCCCCTTGGATGTAAATCATAGGCGGATCCAGGGTTATTCAAAAAAAAGGAGGAGGGGTGAAGGCTTCAGATTTTTTTAGAAAGAGGGGGAGGGGTTGATTGTAATTGTGGGGGAGGGGGGGGGTGACAGGGGGTGAATTTCTACTCAGAATACTTGTCTCCTCTGTCCCGCCCCTTCCTCCCCTCTCCCATCTCCTTACATCTCCCGGCTCCCTCCCTTCCCCCTTCCTCCCCCTCCCTTTCATCCTTGCCTTTTATGGGGTTGGGTAACAGACAGGGGGTACCTCTCTCTGCCCCCTTATCTCCCCCTCCCGCACCATTCCTCTCCCTCCCCCTCACGCTCCCCCTCTCTCCCTCCTTCCACCCTCTTTTATAGCAAAGGAATGAATTTTTTCTACATTATATTGGAAAATCATTTTTAAACATTATTCAGAAGGGACAATCCTGTGATACTAATATTATACTGGATTTTTTTTTATCTTTTAGTATAAACCCCTTCTCCAGGCCATCCCACAAAACGATATATTGCTGATAACTCTATAGACGGCCCCGAAAAGGAGGCTTTCTTTCTTCTACATATTGAATGCTAATTTTTCCGGTAAAAGCAAAAGGAGGTGCAAGGGGGGGGGGGGGGGGGGGGTTAATACACATTCCTGATATGACAACTGACATTTCATCATCCAATGAAATTTGAAAAATATAAACATTCTAAAAACGTTTAATTGAATTGAATAATCAAGATAAATGTAACTAATCCTTACAATATGTGAATACTTCAGAAAAAAAATCTTTTTTTTTATATTTTAGTGGTTTGTGCCCACAGTTTTCTTGCACGAGTTCTCTTTTCCTTGGTTTTCGTCTAAGTCCAAGGACTTACAATATATACATAGATTAAGATTACATCACTCGATCTCTTCTCATCTGTCATTTATGTTTAAAAAATAAGCATTGCGATTTCATGTTTACTGATTGTTTTGTGACATCAAACCGACCGACAGTGAAAGTTGTTTCCCCGCATTTACGTGTTATTTGCATGCTGTTGATCCAGAAATTCTCTATAAAAATATCCCCTTTCCTGTAGATTATTATGGATTTCAAGAGAAAAAATGTAAGACTGATATAGTAGAAAAGATGCTGGAAAAGAATAATAAGAACACAAATTGTATGGCATATTTTGTTTATTATAAACTTTCAATATTCAATGATGTATAGTGAAAAATCATTGAAATTATAATTCATCTGTGTCCTCACAATAGTCCAGTCAATTTTGAGGAAAAAATAGCCAAACCTTGAACAAATTGCAACAGAAATAGTTTTTACCTTTTTTGTCACATAATTATGTAGAGCATAATATATAAAAAATCTAAGACTCAAATATGTGAGGAAATATTATTTTTTGGGGGAAAAGTGACTTTTTTAAAATAAAAATCACCGAAAATAGGAATTTTGTTTTTACTTTTAATTGGATGATGGTTTTAAAAATTAGAAAATGTGAATGTATAGTATTTTTGATACTCTTTCGGATGAAATAAGTTATAAGTTCCAGATCCTATTTTTGTTGTGTGTTTTAGGGTACAAAAGTAGATTTTTTGCCAAATTTCACAGAATTTTTAGGAAGTTTTAACTTCTTCTTGCTTCTCAGTTCCGCATTATTGCACACATTTGTTCAGTGATGTTTTTAAAAATATCTTGAAAGTTATCTCTTTCAAATGACATTTATTTCATATTCTTAAATATTTGCAAAATTCTCGAAATTGTCGTTTTTAACAAAAACCTGCGTTTTCATTCAGAAATCTCTGATTTCTGTATATCAATTTAAAAATCCCTTATCCATTATGAAATCAATGATTGAAGGCTATTTTCTAGTGTTCCTTTTCATGCTTTTCAGATTATATATGTTTTACTATTATTTAATCCATGACTGAAGTGTTTTTAGGGAAAAAAGGTATTTTTCATTCAAAAATCACTGATTTCTGGAGAATATTTATTGAATCTATTGGATTTGTTTGAAACAGGAACAGGAATGTATTTTCTACTGTTATTGTTAAGATTCATTCATAAATTACATATTTGAAACAAAAAGGGTATATTCTCTACTTTATTTTGGGCAAAATACCTGTTTTCTGTTTAAAAATAACAGATTTCTGGACAAATTCTATAGATTTATTATCTTAGCTTAAATTAAAGACTTAAAGCTATTTTCATATTGAAAATTAGTAATCTTATCAAATAAATGTAAAAAGAGTGTAATTATTCATTAAAATCGGTATTTTGGGTGAAAATTTTCGTTTTTTGTTCAAAAACCACTTATTTTGAGAAAATAATTACTATTTCATTTAATCTGCCCGAATTGACACGTGTTAGCTTTGATAGGATGCTGTTTCTTGTTATAAAGGGATAGGAATGTCATGAGAGAACTGAAATTCAATTTATATGCTATTTTTGGGAAAAAAAACCCCAATTTTTTGTGCAAAAATCACTAATTTCTTAAAACGATTTGGCCCTGATCAAAAGTTTTGAAATATCATATTTTCTCATTCAGCATGCTTCTTGTAAACAAAAAAAGGCACATTTTTCATGTCGTTTCTCTAAAGCCCTACCTTTTAGAGCAAAACGATTGAAAGTTTAGGTCTATGTCTTCACAATAGAAATTTATATTTTGCGGCAAGGGGCATACATACATGTACCTACCATTGTAGGCCCTAGAGCAAGGGCATGTAACAGGTTCAAACTCACATGAGACATTACTTTCAATATTCTAGATGTACATGAAAAGTATGACTTTGTCACACGTGCTTGCTCTATATATACTTTAAGTATAAGTATGATGTTGATAGGAAATCTTATTGTTAACATTTTATCATTAATTTTGGTAATAGTGAGCAACACTTTATACATTTACACTATCATTTTTCTATTCAATTTTAATAAACATCAATATGAAAATAGCAAAAAAGGGGCCATAAACAGCAGATTTTAACCCTACCTCTTTATTATAGAAAGTCTCATTTTTCAAATTACAACTATTATTACATTGTATCTTTATTTGCTATTTTTAAACAGTTTATTCTTTATACTTATTCATCATTTTACTTCAATTTTGTGTAATATTGTTATATTTGGGGTAAAATAGATTACATCAAAGTACATATTAGCAAGAATTTATCTTTAGAAATCTTGCAACATATAACTTCTAAATATGTTTATTGCATTTTCAGTTAAGTGCTTGCTTTTCCATTTGGTTTTATATTTTTATCACAAATATAACAATACTTCACAAGATTTGAATATGTTGTAAATGCCATGTACTGGTACCATGTACAACTTGTGAGAATAAAGAAATTGAATTGAATTCAATATATTGATAGGTAAATCAAGAAAAGATTAACAATTTGATAGGAATTCAAATTTTGTAAAATAAAACTTTCTGTAGTAATTTTCTTGATTTTAGCTTTTTCTTCAAATAAAACATATGTTTTGCCAAAACTATCAAACAAATGAACGAATAATACCATCAAGTACACATTACATTACATCACTTAGAATGACAAACTATGATATTACATGTACCTAGTCAACTCTTCTGAATATCATAAATAATGTAGCAGTTTATAGAAATAAAGATTTTCCAGAAATCGGCGATTTTTAAATAAAAATTCACGCATTCCCCCCAAAATAGCAAAATTATCAAACCAATCTCTCCTGAATCATTTCACTTGATCATTTATATGCCATCAAATTACAGGAAACCTCTCCTGCTTTGATTTACTAATATATATAAATTTTACAAATTATTCACAGAAATAAGTTATTTTAACACAAAAATTAGTTTTCTTGCCCAAAAAAGCATATAAATAAAATTTCAATTCTCAGATGACATTCCTATCCACTTTTAATAAGAAAAAGCACTCCATCAAAGCTAAAATGTGTCATATTAGGTAGACTAGAAGAAATAATAATTATTTTCTAAAATAAGTGGTTTTTGCACGAAAAATACAAATTAACACCCAAAATCCTGATTTCAATGAATAATTTCATACTTTTACTTTTATTTGATAAGATTACTATTTTTCATATGAAAGTACCATTGACTCTATAATTCTAGCTAAGATAATGAATTTATAAATTTTGTCCAGAAATCTGTTATTTTTAAACAGAAAACAAGCATTTTGCCCAAAATAAAGTAGAAAATATACCCTTTTTGTTTCAAATATATAATTTATGAATGAATCTAAACAATTACAGTTGAAAATACATTCCTTCCACCATTTTAAACAAATCCAATAGATCAATAAATATTATACAGAAATCAGTGATTTTTAATGAAAAAATTACCTTTTCCCCCCAAAACACCTCAGTTATGGATTAACTACCAGTAAAAAATATATAATCTGAAAAAGTATGAAAAAATACGCTAGAAAATATCTTTCAATCATTGATTTCATAATGGATAGGGTTTGCTGAAATTGGTATACAGAAATCTCAGAATTTTAATTTAAAACACAGATTTCTGTATTAAAACGACAATTTCGAGTATTTTGAAAAAAAAAAGAATATAAAATATATGTCATTTGAAAGAAGATAAGTTAAAGATATCCTTAAATAATTATTGAATGAGTGTTTGCAATACTGGGGAACTGAAAGCAGAGAGTAATTGAAATTTCCTCAAATTTCTATGAAATTTTACAAAAATTTGACTTTTTTACCCCAAAACACACAGTTAAAGTAGGATTTGAAACTTGAAATTTATATCATCTGAAAGAGCACCTAAAATACTATATATTCACATTTTCTTATTTTAAAAATCATTATCCATGTTAAAGTTATAAATTTTTTCCTATTTCCAGCGATTTTTGCACAAAAAGATATCTTTTTCTGAAAAAAAAATATTTCCCCTAATTAGATTTTCTTAGATTTTTTATATGTCATTAAGTACATATCATTTTATCATTTACAACAAAAATTATTTCTGTTGCAATTTTTTCAGGGTTAAATTGAAATTTGACTGGACTACAATGGCTTTGCCATTATTCAAATTAGATATAAACATATGATCCAGAAATGTTCAATCATCAGAGCCCTATGACCTTGATCGCTATTCTTTTGACCCAAAAATCAATGGTGGACATTCTTAATTCACGAAATACATTTCTTGCAAGTTTCATGATTGTAGGTGCATTACAGGCTCAAATATGGTCCTATGGCCTTGACCTTTTGACCCTAAATCAATAAAGGTCATCCTTGATTGATGGAAGACATTTATGGTGAGTTTCATAATCAAAGGCGCAATACATGCTCAAATAATCATTTTCAATCATCTTAGTCCTGTGACATTGACCTTTGACCTTTTGATCCTAAAATCCATATTGGTCATCAATGATTCACGGATAAACATTTCAGGCAAGTTTCATGATCATAGGTGCAATACAGACTCAAATAACAGTCTGGAAACCATTTTTAATCATCTGAGTCCTATGACCCTTACTTTTTGACTCTCAGATGAATAGGGGTAATCCTAGATTTTTGGGAAACATTTCTGGCATGATGATTCTGTTTCATGATGACAAATATGATAATGACCATATCTCTGTATACAGCACGAACTCGATAATTCAGAAAATCAGAAACCGAAGGCATACAAAAATCAGGATAAAACAGGAACCAAAGTAAACAAACAAAAACCTCTACCATATGAAAAGAAGCGAACTGCCGATATGGGAGTTAGACCAGGCGCCCAGGAAAAGTAAGCATCTACTGCTTCCATGCAACACCCACCGTTCAATTCGGTAGAACTGTCACATTCGGTTACTTCCATTTCGGTCGGAAGACATAGAGTACAATCTTTGGTTGGATGGATCAAATGGTCTATGGCAGAATATCATTCACCATTCTGGAGAGTGGGACATCATAGTGTATGACGAGTTACCCATATCGACCGTAGAACTTCCTCAGTGACGATATTAGTCGGTCATAAACATATCCCTGACAGAGAAGCTTATCTGAAAGACGCCTAGCTCTCAGACCAAAATCCCTATATTTGGTACTTGCTCTGGCATGAATATAGGTTTAAAACAGGCTCTTATTTGTTCCGGAAACAGTTTTCAATCATCTGAGTTCCCTCACCTTTCCCTTTGACCTTTTGACACCAAAATAAACAGGGGTCATCCTTGATTGATTGGAAACATTTCTGGCAAGTTTCATGATCGTAGGTGCAATACAGGCTCTACTATGGTCCGGAAACCATTTTCAATAATTATAGTCCTATGACCTTGACCTTTAGACCCAAACATCAATAGGCGTCATACTTGCACTAGCATGTATAATACTTGATTAAACCAATTGTTGACGCCCGCCCGCCCACCTGCCCGCCGTCTCACATCAAATTATGAGCCGTGTTTTGCAACTTGGCTAAAAGACGCGTCAATAAAGACTGCTTACCTCGCAGACAGAATACCCATAATTGTAAAGATGGAAAACACTGTGATTACACGTATAATTTTATCATGCACCGTTTCAGTGACGTATATTTATATACACGTAAGTCCCTGACCGTTTGGACAATTTTTAAGACAGGCGAGATATTAAGGGTCACTATAATTTCCTTTAAACGTAATCAATGAAATGAATACATATTTAGTAACAATCGAAAATGAGACAGGGCGGGTATTTTTTTCTGCAGTTGCAATAAAAATGTCTCATCGGCTGCAAATCAGTTTGCGTGCGACGGTGTCTCAGAAACAACAGATCATTTTTATATGGTTTATTTAAGAAATGACTGTCTTGCTTTGGGTGTTCAATGGTAGAATAATTCTGGTTGGACACATGCAGATATTCCATGAATCTCAAATTACTTATATTTCCATTTGTACTGAATAGCAGACACCCCGTTTTGCATTAATACGATAAACCTTCAAAAGTATCTGAACGTTGGTAAATTCTCCGTACTTTCAAAACTTAAGCGTGACATCATAGTGGGCAATTAGAATAATAGTTTATACACCCATTTGCCTAACGGGTGCTTAACGGGGGAATTCTGCTGCAATGGAAGTATAAGTCCTTGGCCTAATAGAGAAATGATTAACGTATGCCATAGAATGTCAAAGTGATAAGATACAGTCAAGTATAAAGTGGGACAGAGGCCATTGTCAATATACAACTAAATGTACATCAAAGGCTATGTTACAAATGAAAAGGTAAAATCATGATAAGGGTCACAAGGTCAATAATAAGGATGCCAATTATGATATTGCGCAGAATCAAATGATTTCTTGAATGATAACTTGCTACAGTCAATGTAACAGTTTGGTAAAGAAAGACAGGACAAAAAAAGCTCTGTTTCCGTAGGTATAACAAAATCATATACAACCACTTTTACAGCTTAAATCGATTCAAAAGATTCCAAAGGTATGAATTGTGTTCTTTATGTTTGATGTGCGGAGTGTTGTCAGCATTGCTTGTTTTCAATCCACATTTTGCATCTTTGCAGTTGTGAAACACTTGTTCTAGCTGTACAATGTTATTTAGGCAGATGTAGATCTGATAAACCCAAAACTAAACATCCAGTATTAGCTGCAGTTCCAACTTCCTCAAAGGTTTGGATTATAGCTGCCTGAGGAACTCCTGTTTTCCCTTTCCTTTTAATGATAACACCTTCTCTGAATATACCAACCATTTCCTTTAAAAAAATGAAAAGACTATGACAATAATGAACAGCATCTTGAGTGCAATATAACCACGTGATTATCTAAATACATGTGTGGTGCAAAAAAGCAAGTATACACAAGTAAGTGTAGCGTTTGATTAAAAAAATATCTAGTTGTAATGTTACTCAGCTAAAAATGCCCTAAACTTATGATTACTTTTTTAAGTTTCAAAAAGTAGTTTGACCACATTATCCAAATTACATTCAACCTTCTGGTGTGATTGTTTTATTTT
Organism: Pinctada fucata; assembly: GCA_028142955.1. Classification (NCBI taxonomy): domain Eukaryota; kingdom Metazoa; phylum Mollusca; class Bivalvia; order Pterioida; family Pteriidae; genus Pinctada; species Pinctada fucata. The sequence continues at coordinate 27,462,457 of AP027110.1, read as the reverse complement.
GTTTCTATTATTGAAACAGGAAGTCAATTTATAGAATACAGTATGCTCCTTGCAGCATCTCACTTTTTTAATATGTATGTCAAAGTAAGAAGGTCATAAGTTTACCATGCGTGTGTTATTACAAAAAATGTTTTACCGGCAATTACCGCACAATGTCAGTTTTTGTTAAACATCAGTGTGGTAACCCTTTTCTAATACATTGGTCAGTTATGAGGTAGAAAACGTCAGCTTTAAACGAAGTCTCCATAGTAATATATGACGTCATAGCAAAAACTGAAGTGATACGTAAATCTACTTGCAGTTTTTCATCACTCAACCAATCAAAATGAGCATTACAAACCGAGTGCATTAGTATTTCTTTGCCTATTGTTTCAAAGTTTTTACCAACCTGAAATTTATGTTCAGAATACACAAATGTAGACAATCTAACAGGGTCAAAATTATATTATGCTTCCAAAATCAACCTGGATAACCACACCATTGAAATTTGTGACTGGCCATCCAACGAAAGCTCTCATACTATCTCAGTCTTCTCAATTTTCTGTATTGTGGCCTATTTTCCACTATGTTCATTTTTAGGATACTTCCTTTCAGGAAGTCTCCTTATGTTATCGTAACAGTTGAGACATTGCCGATTTGCAACATATCCATACACCTCAAAATATCATGCTTTTTCTAATTTAGGAATTTGTTGTCTGACACATGCACGTTCAAGATCATCCTCCTTCTTGAAAAAAGTTTCAATTGCATGTAAAGTAAATGCATCACAGAAAATCAACTATTCATTTCTTGCTCTCACCGTTCGCCGGTGGCGTAGTAATATAGTACTTTTCAACTTATACAATGTAAGAGTTGTCTTCCCTCTGTACATGATGTATATACCGAAGAGAAACGAAAGTAGAAACGGAGCATGATCTTGTTGAAAGAAATAGGAAATTCTGGTAATTAAAATGAGCATTTTTGGAAATTACCAGTGATAATAAACTTAAAGTTACGCTGGAACTACATGTAACAGCTCTTTTATCAGATATATTGTAGATTGTGTTATGGGTCAGAATACCCCAAAACGCCAGCAAAAATCAGACAAAGACAGAATATAAATTTACAAGTTTAATTATGTACAAAATATATATATTTAAAATGATAACAACTTACAATACAATGTCCGGATCAAAGTGTCCGTTACGGTCCACAAAGTCTATCGAATGTATGAATTCCGGTAATCACAAACGTTCTCGAAAGATCAGTGTCCAAACGTTGTTAAATGGATTAAAGTCTCAACAAATAAAGAGTCCCAGTATATCAGAATAGATGAATGAATCGTGTCTACGAATGTGTACGAATGCCCCCTCAACACAGTTCCTCGGAGGTATTTATACTTAATACCAATGAATTTACCAGAATCTTCCAGAACAATGACTCATTACAAATGATTAACAATAGAGTGAATTCTAGAGATCACAGTCATGTGATGATAATGATGTAACAAAGAACATACTGGAATATTCTCTAATGAAATAAACATGACATAGTGAAATCTAGAAAGAATTATTATGAAATCATTAAATAACATGACTAAGTACATGTGTACCTACACATGAAGTAAAACTAAAATAATACATGACCCACAACACCTCCCCCCTTAAAAAAAAGTTTGAATGTCAATGAAAACTTAGGTGGTAAATTCTGCAATAATCACTCATGAAACTCTCGATAGTGCATCTGCAATCACATTGTCTTTGCCCTTGATATGGTTAATAATGATATCATACTCTTGCAACAATAAACTCCACCTTGTTAGTCTTTGATTCTTGTTTGACATTTTGTGCAAAAATGTGAGAGGGTTGTGGTCAGTATATACAAGAATGGGATGTAAAGTAACATTCAAATAAACATCAAAATGTTGTAAAGCTAACAATAATGCAAGACACTCTTTTTCAATAGTAGAGTAATTCTTTTGACATTTTGTCAATTTCTTAAATAACAAACAACTCTATCTACACCATCATCATTTTCTTGAAACAAAGCAGCCCCGATTCCTACGTCACTGGCATCAACAGTAAGCTTAAACTGCTTATCAAAATTTGGAGCTGACAGGACAGGACTATTCATAAGAACACATTTGATTTTCTTAAAAGATTCGTCACAGTCATTGGTCCAGGCAAAATTCACTATCTTTTGTAACAGATTGGTAAGTGGACCAACAACTGACGAGAAATTTGGACAAAATTTTCTGTAAAATCCTGCCATTCCTAAAAATCTCATAATCTCTTTCTTATTGGTAGGAATCGGGAACTCTGAAATAGCTTCCACCTTGGCCATGATAGGAGTAACAAAACCTTGACCTACTTTGTGACCCAAATATTCTACAGTCGCATGACAAAATTCACTTTTCGCAAGGTTCACTGTGAGGTTTGCTTTCGCCAGTATGTCGAAGAAAGTACGCATGATTCGGAGATGATCATCCCAGGTGTCGCTGTAGATGATGACGTCATCGATGTACGCCTCGCATCCTTCGAGATGATTTAGGAGCGAATGAATCATCCTCTGGAATGTGGCTGGTGCGTTTTTCATACCAAAGGGCATTACTTTATATTGGTATAGCCCATCTGGAGTCGCAAATGCCGATATTTCTCTGGCTCTCTCGGTAAGCGGTACCTGCCAATAGCCTTTAAGCAAGTCAAATTTACTGACAAATTTTGCACTGCCAATTTTATCGATACAGTCATCGATTCGTGGGATCGGATAAGAGTCAGTTTTGGTGACTGAATTGACTTTTCTAAAGTTCGTACACAATCGGAAAGTTCCGTTTGGCTTCGGAACAAGAATACATGGGGAACTCCAATCACTATTGCTGGGTTCAATAATGTCATTTTCAAGCATGTATTGAATTTCTTTCCTCATGTATTGAAGTTTTATCGGGTTTAACCGATAGGGATGCTGTTTGATAGGTGACGCATCACCTACAATGACGTCATGATGAGATGCATTCGTCTTTTTTGGAACGTCCGGAAAGATGGTCGTATATTCCCGCATTAATTGGTGCACTTCCTCTGTTTGATGTACGGTCAAATGTCCGCGTTTCACTTCCGGATTTGTTAGAATTTCAGAATTCTTCAAACGGACACTTTGGACGAAGTCTTTTTTGACAGTCTCTTCATTACATTCAGGTTCAACACAATTTTCTAATGTATTTACATTGGCCAAAGTGGAAACTGGCTTACAAAATTTCGGTCACTTCTATCAAAATACTCTTTCAACATGTTAAAATACTCTTTCAACACACTCTTTTTTCTTTTCGCCGACCTGGTGTCTTAACCACATAGTTAACATCACTAATTTTACTTAACCACATAGTTAACATCACTAATTTTACTCTCAATCTCATAAGGACCGAAATATCTAGCTTGCAAATGATGACCAGGGATAGGCAAAAATACAAGGACTTTATCGCCTGGTTTAAAAACTCTGTTTCTAGCATCTTTGTCATACCATGTTTTCATTTTCATTTGTGATGTTTTGAGATTTTCTTGAGCCAATTTGCAAGCATTATATAATTTCTCTTTGAAATTAGACACGTAGTCTAAGAGATTCAAATCGCTAGTCTCAGTCAACCATTTTTCCTTCAACAACTTCAATGGCCCCCTGACCGTATGCCCAAAAACTAGCTCAAAGGGACTGAACCCCAGGGACTCCTGAACCGCTTCTCGTGCCGCAAACAACACGAGGTGTACCCCTTCATCCCAGTCTTTTCCATACTGGTGACAATATGTTTTCATCATAGTTTTAAGGGTTTGATGAAAGCGTTCAAGTGCCCCCTGGGACTCAGGATGGTACGCAGAAGATTTATACTGCCTGATACCTAGCTCATGCATAACCTGCTGAAACAACCCTGACATAAAATTCGAACCCTGATCTGACTGAATAGCCTTGGGAGCACCTACGAAACTGAAAAACTTTGTAAGGGCCTTAACTATGGGATTTGCCTTCATATTCCTAAGAGGTATGGCTTCAGGAAACCTAGTGGAAGTACACATAATTGTCAGTAAGTACTGATTCCCTGACCTAGTCCTAGGCAAAGGACCTACACAATCAACAAACACCCTACTAAAAGGTTCCTCAAAGGCTGGAATGGGTTGGAGGGGAGCAGGTGGTATAACTTGATTGGGTTTACCTACCATCTGACAATTATGACAAGACTTACAAAACTCAGACACATCTTTTCTCAACTTAGGCCAGTAAAAGTGACTTAAAATCCTATTATAAGTCTTATTGACACCTAAATGACCTGCCATGGGTGTGTCGTGAGCTTAACTCATGATGTCCCCGCGATACGCTACTGGAACCACTATCTGGTGAACGACCCGCCACACGTCATTAGGAGGTGCATCGGGTGGTCTCCATTTCCTCATAAGGATGCCATCTTGTATGTAGAAGCACTCTCCGACTTTGTCCGCTTCTTCTCGGGGAAGGGCCCTCTTGCTTAGTCGGATGATCTCCGGATCTTTAGTTTGCTCGGAGAGGAGCTGCTCACGGCTTAAGGCACCTGTATCTCTGTCTAATGGCGGATGGGAATCATCACTAGGTACTGCCGGAGACTTGTCTACATGAAGTGGTACTGACGTCTCAGGTACGCTGTCATCAATGGTAGACATGAATGTGTCAGAAAGGTCTATATTTTTGGAGGGATGGTCCTCGTTAAGTGCAGAAGTACTCTCAGCCTCTTTCAGTCTGTTCCTGGCCATCGCCCTGGTAACAGCGCAGGCTGGATACAAGTCGTCGTCTTCATCATCGGACACGACATCGGACGTGATTTTCTCACAAACAATCGGATCGGCTACAACTTTGCCGCCAGCTAAATCGTTGTCAAGCAACAAGGAAACGCCTTGAACGGGAAGAGTAGGTCGAACACCTACGATAACAGGTCCAGTAATTAAATCTGACTTCAAATAAATTTTGTGAAGGGGAACATCAATGACGCCTAGCTCCACACCCTGTAATAAAACTGACCTACCAGTAAAAGTGTGCTCAGACAAAGGCGATGAACCCTCTAACAATAAAGTCTGGGCAGCACCAGTATCTCTCAAAATCTGAACAGGCAACGCTTCGCTAGAATCACTGAGTGAAACAAATCCCTGTGACAAAAAGGGCTTATAATGATCCTCCACAAAATCATCAGAACTGGACTTAGAACCCTGAATATCAGGAGTGTCAGAACAAATCGAATCTAAGGCTTTCCTATCATTTCTAACAGACGCACATGCCTGTGACTAAAGTTTTTTTTCTTCTTAAGCTTCAAACACTCACCAATAACATGACCTTTTTTCTTACAATAATTGCACGTAGGAAGCGACCCCACCCCTGGGGATGCCTCAGAACGCTCGGACCTAGGACCGGACGTAGAACCACCTTGAGATGGTGACTGGAAACTAATGGACGACTGAGACTCTTGTAAATTTTTCTTTGGAAAATCTGAAGTTTTTGCGCTTTCGCTAGATTGAGTTTTCGACACGAAATTTTTCTTATGAGTGAGAGCATACGTATCAGACAAAACAGCGGCTTCTTCAAGAGTTTTAACATTTTTGTCTTCCAAATGAGTTCTGAAATCTTGATGTACACACTCTTTGAACTCTTCTATCAGAATTATTTGACGCAAATTGTCAAATGAATTGGGAATTTTCTTAGATCGAAACCACTGATCAAATAAATCTTCTTTTTCTCGAGCGAATTCAACATATGTTTGATTTTCAAACTTTTTGTACCTTCTAAACTTTTGTCTGTACGCCTCAGGTACTAACTAATATGCTCTCAAAATCGTGTCCTTGACCTTGTCATAGTCTGAACTCTCAGCAATACTGAGCGCCGAGTAAACTTCAGCCGCTTTGCAAATAAGTACGCTTTGTAACAAAGTTGGCCAAAAATCACGTGGCCACTTCAGATTGGTCGCGATTTTCTCAAAATGTGGAAAATATTTGTCCACGGACTTTTCTTGAAATTTTGGTACTTATCTGATGTTTTTGGCGGCATCGAATTCAGACTTGACAGGCGAAGGAACAGGATTGTCCTTAACGCTTTTCTCTAACTTTAACTTTTCTAGCTCTAACTGGAGTTAGATACCCGTGCATACACTCCTGTTTCTCTCTTTCTTCTTTTTCTCTTTGTCTTTCTTTTTCTTCTTTTTCACATTGTAATTGTAATTTCATTTTCTCTAATTCAAACTCAAATTTTGACATTTTGGTTTCGCTTGAAACAGGTCCAACGGGAAAATCGTATGACGAAAAGATTTCCTCAGCTTAAAGCTCTTTAGCCACAATATTTCTAATTTCTTGTTTTCTCATAGAATATTTTACATCTAACTTCAAGTGAAGACCTAAACCAATCAAATCATCTTTTTTCAGTGATTCGAACTCATCTGCAGTCGGCGATTTCAAAAATTCAGTGACCGATAATACCGTGATTGATTTCTGCTGGCAAAAATTTTGAGAATTTTCCTTTTTTCAAAAAACGAACTTTACGTAAAAATGCAAATATGCAGAGATTACTATCCCGGACGAGCTCCCAATTCTGTTATGGGTCAGAATACCCAAAACGCCAGCACAAATCAGACAAAGACAGAATATAAATTTACAAGTTTAATTATGTACAAAATATATATATATTCAAAATGATTACAACTAACAATACAATGTCCGGATAAAAGTGTCCGTTACGGTCCACAAAGTCTATCGAATGTATGGTTTCCGGTAATCACAAACGTTCTCGAAAGATCAGTGTCCAAACGTTGTTAAATGGATTAAAGTCTCAACAAATAAAGTGTCCCAGTTTATCAGAATAGATGAATGAATCGTGTCTACGAATGTGTACGAATGCCCCCTCAACACAGTTCCTCAGAGGTATTTATACTTAATACCAATGAATTTACCAGAATCTTCCAGAACAATGACATAGTAAAATCTAGAAAGAATTATCATGAAATCATTAAATAACATGACTAACTACATGTGTACCTACACATAAAGTAAAACTAAAATAAAACATGACCCACAACAATTGTAAGTAATTTTAATCATGCATTCATGGTCTTAACGTCTTTCTAGTTTCTATTTTAAACATGCATGCATGGTCTTAACGTCTTTCTAGTTTCCAAATGGGTTAATTTAAAGACACTGCTCCGGGTTTAAGTCGTCAGAATAAAATGTAATTTAAAGTAGTATACCACTTATAGTAAATATAAACAGTTGATAAATTATGCTGTTTATAGAACATGATGAGCTCATAGAAATGAAAATTATTAGCTTCACATGCATATGCATCCTATGTATAAAAAAATCATCATCAATTTATCATTACATAAACAATAAAATTATTCAACATTATCTGCTGACTATAAATTTTGAATAGAAGTATCGTTCAGGACCTTCAGTCCTTTGATTATATATAAGGGCTAATGTGAGCTTCGGTTTTCTGGGATGCAGAAGGTATTCTGCTGATATATATCTCCACTTCTGACACAGTTACGGGAAAATATTAAACTTAAGCGCCGCGGACCATGCTCCTGTTAACAAGTCTCACTGCCAATACTGCCATTCATAATTGTGGCTTTAATTTAATTGAGCATCCGCCTTATTCACTGATCTTACTCCATCAGACTTTCATCTATTCCCAAAACTGAAAGCAGCTATGTCTGGCACCAACTTTCAGTCCGATGATGACGTCATACTTGCAGTGGATGGTTTTCTGACCAGTCAAGAGAAGGAGGTCTTCATAAGTTGTATTGAGGCACTTGAACACCAGTGGGAAAAGTGTATAGATACTGAAGGGGATTATGTAGAAAAATAATTCAAAATTCAAAAAATGAAGTTTGATAGTCCAAAGTCTACTTATATCAAAAAATGGATTTGAAATTGAGGCACGAGGGCTTCCAGAAAGATACACAAAATTAACAAATAATATGATTTGGTCTATTATATGGAGTAACAAAAGAGAATCAATAGCACGTAATAAAATGATCCAAATTTCCACTGATGGAGGTATGAAAATAATCGATATGAATCTATACACAACAAGTGTCAATATAAAAACTATGTAAAAATCATTCATTCTCACTTAGATACCTGGAACACTAGGAAAAACTTGGCTAAAATCGCTAGATGATAAATTTAATATCAGTTGGTTCTTGTGTAAATTGTCAGACACAAAAGATCTGAAGATGCCTCAAAAGTAAAATTCCTATAAGAAGCTTTTGGAAGCATGACAATCAACGTTTAGATTTTCTGAAACAAAATCAAAATCTTCTATTTTAAAAGAAAACATACTTGGAAACAGAGAAATACATTTCAAACGTAATCCTTTATTTTTCGACTCTTTCATTAAAAGTGGAGTATACTTGATGGAGCATATATGGGATATTAATTCGAAATCATTTATCAGAGACACTGAAATATACAGAAAATTACATGATAAAAGAAACTGTATCTCAGATCTTCAGAGAATAAAAAGAAGCTATTTCACAAGACTTTTTGGAAAAGTTAAGAACCGATACTGACATAAATATTACAGAAGGTTAAAGGATTGATGAAAATTTATTTATGAGAAATATAGAAGGAAAAATTCTGATACCGAAAAAGCTCAAATTATTCGATATTATGTCGCATTTAGCCAAAATTCGACTAAATGCAATAAAGGCCCAAACATCTTGGGAAAGAATTTTCAATATTGAGCTAAATTGGAAGCAAATATGGGAGAACGTTCACAACCCCCTTTTGCTAATGATATTCAACAATTTCAATGGAAATGCGTACATAATGCTCATTATCTGGAAGCAATTATACGAAAATTCAGTCTTTCTGACGGCCTATGCCATTTTTGCAAGATAGAAGTTGAAACAATGACTCATTTATTTTTTCAATGCAATAAAATAAAAAAATACGATAACAGTTTTGGAGAGAAAATTAAAATCTATGGTATCAGAATATCAGAGCAAGATCCATTTAAACGAAAAAATAATACTTTTTGGTTTCACAAACGAAATAAAAACGAGAATTTTAAAATAATTCTTAAATTTTTGCATATTTACATTAAAATGGTTGATCTGGAAAGAAAGAAACGAAATTAAGTTCAATAATAGATCTCCCTACTCAGAACCTTTAGTAAATAGAATAAATTTTTATATTTCTAAGGAAATACAAACGAATATAAAATGCTATTTTGACCATAGATTTTATTTGGATATGCTACTGAATCGACCCTACAGGAAATTTGGGGTCGCGCACTCTCTGTAATGTAAATGTACAGATCTAAATTCAAAAAATTAAAGAGGGCGCTACTGAAATGATTTTTGGTGGCTCCGCTAGAAACATCACTGATGAGAATTTAGTATTCGAAACACGTGTCTGGTGCATGGAAATTGGTTTGGAATTTTCTTCATGAAGGTATAGAGTTGGAACCCTTCGACATTATTAATTACAACGAAAAATGAAAATACAAGAAAGTTTCTAAAAAGCTTATATTCACGATGGTAGATATGTAACTTACCAATTTCCAAAGGGATCATTAACATGCACTCCAAAGAATAACAAAAAGATAAACTATTATAGTAATATTGTATCTATGTCCATTTAATAGTTCTATATGTATTGATTTGATAAAACAATTTGAGAAAAAAAGAAAGGAGTGCAATGATGATTCTCAAGGCTCGTAAAATGATAGATTTTGCCAAACGAAATATACACGTACTAACACACATATAACTCATAATTTGCACAAAGCACTTGCACAAAAGCACTAAACGAAAAGTAGGGACAAACAATACGACAGCCTTGAGTTGACTGAGCACAAAAAAAATTAAAATGTCTGATGAAATTCATATTTCCACTCACAAGATATCAATCAGCCCGTGTTTGCATCTCTTCTATATTTCTTTAAAATCTAATGCAGCAAATGTACTATATTTTTGGTACCTCTTATTCTGATGCGAAATATTTCACAGCATCACCACTATTAACCAGCTCTTTCCTTTGAGTTCTAACAGCAGTTCCTGTGAATATGTTTAACGTCTTCACATTCATTATCATTAGCAGATAAATTTACAGCATGGACAAGACATGCACGTTTCGGGTATTTAATCCTCGTCAGTTATCATCAATCTAAACAATGTAATATGACCAAAATCTGTGAAAATTACGTCCAAAATATACTGAAAGACGTAGCAAAATGGCTGGGATATGATGCTACATGATGTTAGCTTTCTCCGAAGTTAAATCAATCTGTGTGCATATCTGCAGCAATATCCATTTCTCAGTTCAACAGTTGGAAGAGCTTTCACATTAGGCTTTCAAATCAACTTCTCTACACTTACAGTGGCATCCTCCTCTGGTAATTATCTGCCCATGAATTGCAACACTTCACGTTTCTGTGCAAGAGAAGTTGACTCTCCCCACAAACTTATCCTGCAGTAAAAAAATAAAAATTTAATAACTAAATCTTTGTCATGTATATCATGCATATCATTTTTAAAACCATATAAATTATCAAGATCATATATCTTTAATTCGATACAAATAAAATTTAAATTCTAATGCAATGTCGCTATAACGTCGAATTCCATTGGTTGTTTGCTCCTTAGTTACGGCTTTAAAACGAGAACATACTTACCTTTGACACTGCTGACATCACATTTCCTTTTTTATTCACAAAAATATAGATTGCATTAGAATGGGAATAACTAGATACTGACGTTATGTTGGCGGACGGTAAATGCTTAATTTACGGTGCAAACATCCGCTAACGCGTCGCCAGAAAAACTCAGTTTTCGACCGTAAAATCAGCATTTACCGTCCGCAAATATAACGTCAGAAGCTAGTTATTCCCTAATTTCACAATAATGTGTGTGGTAAATGTGCTTTTGAAGACAGGTAATTAAAGCAATCACCAGCAGCCATCAACAGGAAAATATCCTCCAGAAACAATGTGATCCAGCAAAGTCAAATGTGCAAAGGACCTTGCTTTGTCTCTGCTTCTGTTTGATGGAAGATGTTATTCCTGATGTTCGCATGTTTCTTTTCGTATCCATCCTCAGTATATGCCTTTGGAGGACCATGTCATCTACGAGGGTTGTCCCAGAAAAACGATGACATTGCTCACAATTTCTTTATTTAGCATTAGATCTAAACAAAATTTTCCAAGATGTAAATTTCATTATCTAGGAAGCACCAAATGCTAATGGTGTTGAAATCTGTTGTTAATATTAAAAATAAATAAAAATATTAGAAGAGTGGTTGGACAGTACCGGAGCAGTCCGAAATTTTCACGCGCCAACAAAGGAATCTATATTAAACCAGTTGAATACTTATCAATGTATGTATAAATAGTATAAAAGTGTAATCAACAGAAAGTACTGATTTTTGCGAGTACATACATGCTACATTTTCATCAATGACGTAAAAAACAATTTAATTAAGAAGCAATTTATAAGCAATCCCCTCATCAATCCTTCAAAAGACGGCGACGTCAATACTATTAGCGGAGCAGGAAATGGTACTAAGATATTGCGTTAATCGTGGACTGACCCCTTTTTAGACAAAGTAAGAAATGAAAATATCAGAGAAGTCTATGGAAATGCTCGTAGAGTATTAGTGTATCATGTAAAAGAGATTTGCGACAAATTGGCAGACAAAACTAAACAAGGGCACAAGAAGATATTTGATATTCAGACAGTAAACTTGGCCAGAAACGTCATTAATGAAATACGGTGTCGAACAGTAAAAGAATAGTAGGGAGGGTCAAGATAAGTAAACTTTACTGTGCAGAGAATCTTTTCAAGTGGATTAAATATGAGTCGCGCGTCTGCTCGATGAGTACCAAGTCTTTTATCAATATGTGAGATGGATCCTTTACGTATATTCTAAACTGCAGTAGCCGGAATCCATGACGTTAAATATCATGCGCCGGTGGGGGTCACCCTATGTTTTTATTTCTTCCACAAAAACTTTACTATGAAAGATAAATTATTGATTTTACATTTACAGAAGTCGATTTGTATGTCAAATTTATCAATGCAACGTTTATAAAAATGCAGCCCTTAACAAATTTCTTATTGCCGGTGTCTACAATTTTCTGGGACAACCCTCGTACATGTAAATAAGTGTCATTGTGTTACATCAAAAACTACATGAAAAACTGGATAAAATTTGAGTTTAAAAAAACTAAATGTCAATATTTACATTGCAGCTGATTGCTAGTAGATTCCCCATGTTATACAACAACATTAGTAAACTACGATTATATTCCAATAACTTGGATTGCTATTGTGACGTCACGTTCATGTTTTGCATGTAGGGAGGTCACTAAGTCAAAAGTCACGGTATCAAATGAAAGCTTTCTTCATGAGGAATATATATCCGAAATATCAAAGCCATATCCCTTATACAGTAGTCCCCCCTTTAAAAGACCGCCCCAAATGCATTGGAGTTGTGGTCTTATAATGGAGGTGGTCTTTCTTGGGCAGATTTTAGGTTTGAGCAGTCTATCTGACGAGTACAATTTGTTTTCATCTACTAATATTTATTTCTTTATTATTTGCAAGAATAAATATCTGCTACTAACAATGATCACTGCGCGCTGTAACAACGCCACCTTATATAATGCATTCCGTACTTGTGATGGTTCATTACTTTATGGAGTTGTGTTATTTTGTCCGATTTATCATTTCTCGATAGAAAATGTTCTGCTTTTTTTATTCAATAACTTGAAAGCCCTTGGATTATGGGTTTTGGAATCTGATTTCGGCCTTCGTGTTCCATTTACTAATATCTCGCCATTTTAATTTCCTTTTAGTAGATTACTTTACAATTAATTTCGATCATCGTTCATTTGAAACAAACTGCAATTGGAAAAAAAATCATCGTTTTATGATTATGAAATAAGAATACTCCAAAGATATAATATCAGAAGGTCGGTATTGCTGGATCATTGGACAACGAACTATGAATTATCATAAATCAAGGATGTTGTAGAACCTTAATAATTAGTATAGAAGCACACTAGGATCGATTCTTTATAATTCTCAATATTGACATATTTACAATGTATACACTTATTTGATAATTAGAACGCTTAAAGAACAAGTTCATGTTTGACCTTCAATACGTGTCCCCTATTAACCCTCATTTGATGTAAAGTCATATAGTGATTGGTCCTTGTCATAAGTCTGATGGAAGTATAACGTATATGAATCAAGTTACATATGCAAAAGTGTGGATACCAGACAGACGGACGGACTCTGGACCGTGATCGCTATATAATGCTTTTGCGTTGCAGGCAATGTGAAGATACTTTGTAAGTGTCATTTGTTCTATAAGTCCCCGAGATATGTAACACATTTTGGACAAGTTATCCTCTTTCAGACAGGTTTAAGATATATTGCCTATTAAGATTGCCTCATGCGTTTTAAATTTCCATATGTCATGAGTTTCGTGGAAACGGTTTACGTTTTTCGAAAACGGTAGTTTTGACATTTTATATGCATACATAAGGAAATAATTCAAGTGTACATAGTTTCCTGCACTTAAAAATTTATTACCTGTGAGCTGACACTGGTATTATGCAAACTATTCTAATCTGAAATATGTAAAAAGAAATTAATAAATTTCATTGGAGGATAAAAAAAATTCCAGGGACATCAGTGGGGCTAGGTTGGGGATCCTATCTCTGTTTTGAAAAGAATTAATCGGAAAAACGGGCAAAATTGTTTTGATTGTTTTCTGTGGATGTTACAACAGAGTTTGATCGGAGATCACCTCCTTTCTTGCAATGCGACCGGGTTTGTCGACCGATTGACTTAAAAACCCAAAACTTGATAAAGGACATGAGTACTTTTTTTCCTGTTCATTTCGTGAAATTATGCGCTGCTGTTGAATGTAGTCTTACATGTTTAAGCCAATCAGAGCCCTTATGAATATGACTCTTAACCAATCTGCCCGAAAAAATAAAATGGAAGTGTTCCAGTTGTATACCTTCTTGAAGAAGATTTCAAACCAATTTTTTCTGCATCAGAGACGTGTTTCGAATATTAAATTCTCATCAGTGATGCTTCTAGTGGAGATGCCATAATTCTTTTTTTTAATCCTAAATAACTACATTCATTACACAATTAAATGTTATTACATATTTTGGGTTTTTTTTTTTTTTAATTTTTTTACTACATCCACACACTTTCGCTCACACATACACACCAATATATCAAGTTTGTATGATTATAGTCATGATAATTCTGAGATACTTATTAGGGCATTTTCAATTAATATAAGAATATGTTGATGTTTATGATAAAAAGCTATGGAAACTTTTTCATCTATCCTGGAAAATTCTGTTCTTACACTTAATTGTATAGATGTATTTTTCTCTTCTGTAATATCGTATAAGATTTTGAATAAATTCTCCAATTTTTAAATGATTGCTTAAAAATCTTGCTCTATAAATGTAAATCTTTCCTAATACTATACACATATTTTCTGTTGCACATTTTCTGCCAAATTTAGGAAATGAAGTGTTTTGTTTTGTGAACATAAGTGTTATACCAGCGGTTTCTAATGTGGTTTTGAGATCGTGCAAAAATTTTTGTGTATGTCTACAATAAAAAAGTATATGTTCTATTGTTACAGTTTCATCATTATATACAGTAGAGCGGCCAAGAGCGATTTGTACGTGCGGCAATCGTTGCTAAGGCTTGCGCATGAATATGCGTTCGAGCTAGTGTCGCCGTTACTAGGCACTTTTTGTCCGAAAGTTAGTCGTATGAAAAAGCTGATTTCAATGATATCGTGCGATGACATAATTGATATTGACCTTGGTTATTTTCTATAAGATTAAAGATTTCTTGAACAGATAAAAAAGTACATCATTGGTATCGTCTATTTGGTGAAATCTGACTGACGAACCTACGATCTCTCCAAGGCCATAAGATTTTTCAGACACCTGTCATGAAAAGATGTCATAATTACAGAAAAATCGGAAAACACATTTTTAATTTTTTCATATGTTGTAGAGAAATTATTCATAAACAACATACTCAAATTTCGCGAAATTCATTTTTTGTACCTAATTCTTTAAAACAGATCCCTCTCTTTTTTATCGTCAAAGTTTCGAGACCGACGATCAGCTGATCGCCTCAATAACTGATTTCGTTTTCAAAGGGAATTTTCTTTGAATTCTACGTATAACCTGGATGGTTTCAATTAGTATATGCTCATTTGAACTGCTAATTTGAAGAATAATGACTGCTTATCTTAACATTCCACATCTTAGAAAGCTCAATTTCCGAATTTCCTCTGAAACTGATCGCAAAAGAAGCACCATTGTGCAGTTGTAAATCTACAGTACTCCACTTTGCAAAGAATTTCTTTCATGTTTTGGATAATTTTCAACTATTTATAAGAAATTACAAATTCTAATTTCATTTTGTATGCCATAAATATGTAATAAGCACAAACAGTACTTTTTATATTTATCATTCTTAATTTTCTTAAGCATTTTTAAGTTATCTGAAGTTTTTACATATTTTTGAAACAGAAATGAAAAAGAATAGAAAACTGGATATTTACAGTGATCCCGCTGATAATGTTTAATATTTATAATATTTGAATTGACGGTTCACTATTCGTCACTAAATTTGTTATCTCCTACCCCCGCCCCAATAAAATAAATGAATTTTCACTGCACAATCTGTTTTTATCAATTCAGGATATAGCTAATGTTGCTTGCACATGAAATTCTGGAAACTGTAATGTTAATCCAACACTTTGAAATAAATACACTTCCTTGTTTAACAAACACAAGGAGACCTCTTCTCCCATTGATAGGTGTTATTGTTAAAAATGCACTTTTCTTTCACGTGACATGTAGAACCTATATAATCCAGTATCCAGTAATCTGACGACCATGGCATGAACCTGAAAGCAAAATAATAATAGAATTGTTATTGAAAAAGAAATATGCCATGAATGAATGAATGAATGAATGAATGAATGAATGAATGAATGAATGAATGAATGAATGAATGAAAGGTTATATTGAAGGAATGGGTAAATGAATGAATGATAGCTAATGAATGAATTTTTTTTTTCTATTTCAAAGAGAATTAACTACAATATGTGTTTTATACTAAATCAAGGCATACTAAATGAACGATGAATGAATGCTTTAATCTCAAAATGAATCCATCAATGCATAGCAATGTTATTTGAAGTTCCCTTAATTATTAAAATTTCTGTTGATTTGAAGAAGAACATAGATCTATGTTTTCAATAAATGGTTAAACTTTTCCATACATGAAAATGTCCGAATTGATAAACTGAGATATAAAATCAATTTGTAAAAAAATTGAGTTTCTTTTTGTGTATCTGAAGCATTTTCTTTGATGATTTGTCATAATTGCATAATTTCACTTTTTAATTTTATGTTACAGTGCACTGCCATAGATAAATTTACAGACATGTGCATTTGATGTACAGTACCGTACATATGGGGATACATATTTTCAATGTACATTATGATTTGAATGTAAATGCTACAGTTGATACCTATGTAGCGATGTAACATAAAAGGCTATTCTGGACTGGAATCCTTTGGCTTTGTTGCATGTTCAACGCACACTGCCTATAGCTGACTACAGTAAGCTGTGAAAGTAAATCAGAGGGAACGGATAATAAAAACTGTTTACATATCCATACTTTATAGATATTATTAATCGGCAATTTATTAATTAATAAGTAGAGACTCACGAAGAGAGCGAGAGAGATATGCAAATTTTACATTTTGCATTACTGGATAGTGGCTACTGCTGAATATTCTATCGTTATTTGATGAAACTGGTAGAACGATCAATGACTGAATATATAAGGTTTCCTATAATTTCACATTACAAAGTGAAACAGACTGTGGTGTCAACAAACATTCCATGTACACAAGTGCGTCACGTCGATCACTCATGACATCAGTGTGATCACAGTACAACTACTCATCGTTTAATCAAATAATAATCCTCTTCAAATCGTATATTTGATATTCTTCAATGAATAGATATTCTGTTACTAAATTTATCATACTTTTTTTCTAACAGTAATATTGCTTTTGTATCCATGAAATAAAGAAAAACATCCACATGTACACAACACGTGCCTTGACATGTGTACATGATTTACGCTAGTATGCGCATGTCGGGCAGGGTGCGAGATCAGCTGTTTTCGGAGTTCGATTACTTCAAAATATGGAGAAACACATTTTTAATTTTTTGATATGTGAAAGATGCCGATCTCTCATCAACACTGATTTATCTTATACATCTAATCTTTTTCATCAAAGAAATTGATATATTGTCGCGTGATAAACTAAACATTACGAGAAATGACTTTTTCAAAGTGATGAAAATCTGGAAATATTTTTTTTTTCGTTCGACGAGAAAGAGTGCGTCGCCGGTTTGCGGACTCACATTTTCCTGTTTACCGCCGCACATGCAAATCGCTCTTGGCCGCCCTACTGCATAAGCTGCACAGAGAAATGTTTTTAAACCTATCGAAACCAGATATTTATTCGTAGCAATTATTCTGTGAACTATTCGATATTGGAACCAAATCAATTTCGTGTCAGTTGTAAAATTGAAAATATTTCGATATGTCTTGTTTCAATCAATCCAGTCAGTAAATACTGGTAAAACTTCCTATTATTGGCATGATTTTGGATAGGTCTGAATGTTTGATAGAAAAAAGTCATTAATGACCCTTGATCTTTTGTTAGTTTTACATATAACTTTTAAAAATCAGGCATTTCTGGACCAAATTGTATGACATTATTATTATTATTTTTCAGCATTGGCCATTTGTTAAAAAATGCAATTTTTATTCCAAAATAAGTCGTGAATGGTAAGTTAGAACCCAGCATGTTACTTATATATTCTCTGGAATAAATTGTTCCATCTATATCAAAAAGGTCTTCTATAAGTAAAATTCCCTTTTCAATCCATTGCTTATTAAACAAAGTTTTTCCATCTATTTTAACGTCATTATTATAGAATAAAGGTTTATTTCTAAATATGTCGTCTTTATCTTTTTTTAAACAATTGGTACCTTAATTCCTGTAAATACTGTAGAGTTTCTTTCCCAAATCTATTTCTTATGTGATTTGTTTTTCGCAATATGTAGTCATCTCCAGGTTTTAAAACTAAATCTAAATCGACATTTGAAGAATCAGCAAAAGACTGTATCATTGTTGCTAACAATTCTTCTTATCCATGTAAGTTTAAGGCTTTTAATGTAAATTTCTAATTTAATCATTCTACACCCCCCAAATTCCACATTTTGAGTTAGAGTTTTTTGGCAATCATAACTGGTTGATTACTCCAAATGTATTCATAAAATATTTTTTCTATTTCTTTCAGTTTTTCTTCTTTTGGTTTTGGCAAAGTGATGAATAGATGTGTAAGTTTTGGAAGTAATAATGTTTTAACAACAGTCAAGTATTGTAAGATTTCTTTTTTACCATGAATTTATTTCCTTTTTTTTTTTTATTTTTCTGATTTTTTTCTGGGAAGTTTTTAGCCTTTAAGTTTATCAATTCTGAATCATATTTTATACCAAGTATTGCAAAATTATCATTTAGCCAATAAATATCATATTCTGGACATAATTTAGTATTACATTTTGATTTGGAGCCAACCCATACTGCAGAATTTTTTTTCAATAATAGGCTTAAGGTCAGAAAATTTAGCAAATTCATAGTCTAAGAGTAAGAGCACTTTTTAACCTTTTTTTCAGTTCCATCTAAATGCCATAATTCATTTTAGTAGCGCCCTCTTCTTTCAGTTTTTGAATTAAAATTTGTACATTTGTTTTACAGAGAATGCGCGGCTCCGAATCAAACTTGATCTTTAACTCATTTGTGTCACACGTATGCTTAAGTTTGTGCTCCATTGTTAGTGCAGTTGAGATTATCGCCAGGATCTTCTTTATCTCATTGATAGACGACCTGAACTTGATTTCTGTAAGGTTTCGTGCAATTCTGTTAAGCGGTTGTTTTGAGGTCAAAAGTAATGTCTTTGCAGCGGCGTAAAGAATTCGAAAATGTTTCAGCCAATCAGAGCCTTCAGGAGCCAAAACTGTTCAACGATCAAGCAAAAAAAAAAAAGACCCACAAGAGTGCACCTTGAGTAATCGCTTCCGGTGAAGTTTAGTCATTTTCTGTGAAGCGGTTATTGAGACGAAGTTGAAAAACTAAATGTACTTAATGACAGACGGAGAGACAACGGACGGAACGGTGGACAGATCACAGACCAAGTGCAATGTGCTTTGCTCATATGACACATTTCAATTGATTGACAAACGGCAGACAGACGGCGGGATACGACATTCGTTTACTTTGAAGCTTCGGTGTAGGTGAGGTAAAGGGCGTTTTTTTTTTATTTTCATGAGTTATCCCCTCAACTTTTTCCCGTATCTATCTTACACCATTTTCTCTGTCTCTTTTTTCTATTGCCATTTAAGGCCCTGTTTCACTACAGCGTTCTGGACAGCGTGTGGCAACGTGTGAATTTTATTTTGCAACATGCCGACGAAGGCTGAGGTCGGTTATAAAAGATTAAAAGAAAGCCGCTTTTTTCGCTTTTGCCTAACGCACGAATAACGTATAATAGTGGCTGCAGAAAGTTTACTTATCTTGTGTGTATCGTGTTTGTAACGTCTGTAAGAGTCCGACAACGTTCATCAATCGCATTTTCAGCGACCTCGACGTACGCAGAACGTGTGTCCAACGATTGATTGCGTGTTGCGGCGCTGTATGAGAATTTTCAGTTACTCTGCGCTTATGTGGTTAATGTCCAGAGGAAGAAAATGAAGAACGTTAGATGTTTAATTCATGGCCTTGCATGGTTGTTTTACCTTTCCTCATCTCTCATCGCTTGATTTGTATTTCTTTATTCAAAATTATTGTGATGTTACTACACAACGATTTCAACTTATCATGATAAAACTTTTTAGAACATTTTGTAACCAAGCATTTAAAAACCTTGTAAAAAGGATACAAACAATACTGAATTTGTCTGGTGGAAGTAATTTGGTCGCTTCTCGAATGGTTCGTACACACCGAGAACGCCGGGCAGTCGTTTAAGACTCGCTACGTACAAGTTACAAACACTTTGCGCAATAAGCTAGATTATCGTCAAGCTTATTTTATGAGCGAGCTCGGAACGTGTATTAACGTGTGAGTAACGTTCGTGCGACGTATGGCAGCGTGTGCATAACGACTGCATTGCGTTTGAGTAAAGATCGCGGAGCGTGTAACCAACACGTTCGATGGCACACGCTGCCGATTTTTTGCAGGCACAAATTTTTCGAAGCCAATTGCGTTCGACAGGGTATAGCTCCGTGTGAGAGCGTTCTCGCAACGTCCTCATAACGTCCCGGAGCGTGTTAGCCAGTGACCTTACACGCTGGCACAAGCTGCTGTCAAACGCTGTAGTGTGTCAGGGCCTTTAACGATGAACTACTAATAGCAAAAACATAAAATTTGAGAAATAAAATGTCTTACAAAATTTTTGGTCTTTGATTCAGTAAAGTAAATCTGAAAAATAGATTCATTTTCCGTTTGAAAAAGCACATTATTTAATTCCTTTCTCAATTCATTGTCTGGTCAGATTGAATAAATTCATTTTATGGTCAAAATAAATCCGTTAATCAGTTTTTGGTATTTTTACAAAGACAATGACTGATACGAAAGTCGGGAAGATTCATCAATGAAATATGAATTTCCAAGAGATCAACTTCTTTTTGAGAGAAGAAAAATACATTTACGATGACCTTATAGAGCATCCTTCCATTTCTATGAATATGTTCATAAGAGTACTATCGTAGTAGAATTATGCGGGGTCGGGGTCTTATATTTTACCTGTATACATCACAACCAGGTACTTACAAGTTCAGTAGTGACATCTACCTTGGAACTATACGGACATGTATTTCGTAGCTCCGAGACACAGCTCATTACCCGGCAAAGTATTATTTGCTGGTCATATTTTGCCACATTTCGAAATGCAGGACAACGTCTGGACCGTGATCGCTACATAATGCATTTGCGTTGAAGGCAATGTGCAGATACTTTGTATGTGTCATTTGTTTTATTAATCCCCGAGATATGTGGACAATGTATCCTCTCTCAGACAGATTTTGAATACATTGCCCATTTAAATCAGCTCATGTGTTCATGCACACGTTATAATGTTCGTTGAAACGGTTTATAAAAAGCGTCAGATTTGACATTTGATATGCATACATTAAGTGCTAATTCATAATATTTATAAATAGTACCTGCACTTAAAAAAAAAAAACTTAGTACATGTACCTGTGAACTAACATTGGTTCGTATGAATACATTTATAATCTGAAACATGTAAAAAAAAAATGAAATATCATAGGCGAAAAAAAAATTCAGATCCAGGTTTTTCGGCAAATTCTAGGGAAGGAAGAGGGGGTTAAGAGTCCTCTTTACACAATTTCGAAATCTGTGTTTGTGTTTAATAGTAAAAAGTTTCAAGAGCGAATAATTTACAACCATGTTAATATGTTTATATTTTGTATAGCAGTCTTAATGTGTGTTTTGTAACGGGTATGCAACACACAACAAGTGTATTTATCGTAATTAGCGCAATTTTTGCAATACAAGCACTTTCTGTTTTTGCATAGCCGTAACAAAACACAAATAATTATGACATTTATCTTATATATATATGCATCACAGTTGTCTGTTTCAATCTTGTTTGCTGAAATCGAACTTTTCTATGTAAAAAGGTGACATTAAAATGCAGATCACCGCGGGTTCAGTTTGCAGGTTAGAACAACCGTCGCGGCATGTTTCTTTAGATCTTGAACACAGTGACGTCACGATGCAATACGTTCCTTTCAATAGCTTCATCACAGTGAATTACATTGGCTGTGTGTACATAATCTCATATATCAAGGATCTTAGGATGGGATATGAATTTCACACCATGTAAGGTGTCCTGACGAGGGATGATTTTTTGTGTTTTTTGTCCTGGATTTCTTGTGTACGTCCTGGATTTTTTGTGTCATAAAATTGATTGAAACTCCATAAAATGCTCAATTTGACATTTTTTCAGTTTGTCTTCATGTATTTATGATGTCTAAGTCATCTATTAGGGACCGCAATTAAAAATATACGAATATTACTAGAATTAAAAAGAGTTGAGTATGTCCTGACTTTTTTGTGTACCTAGTCCTGGATTTTCTGTGTGATGTCCTGGATTTTCTAGTTTTGGATTTTAGAATAATTGTCAAAAGGTTTGAATAGCAAGCGAATATTTTGATTTAATCGGCTCATATAACTCTTAACTTTTATAAAAATGACCCATGCCTTAGTTTAAACGAAGAGAAAGCTTGTTTTGTATGCAGACATCTTTTTGTTTTGTTTTTGTTTTGTATTGTATTGTATTGCTTTGTTTTGTTTTGTTTTGTTTTTTTCCCTTCTTTTCTACCGTGCCTCTAAGCGGACATGTTAGTTTGTTTTTCATATCGTTCCATAAGCCCTTATGGGTATCCAGGCCAAGGGGCAAAGCCCCGGAATCTAATGCATTTTACACATCTACAGAGCAGTTTTCTACGTTAAAATGAACCATGGTACACTTTCTTTTAGTCTGCTTTGCAAAACGATGTGCAGCATTTGGTACATTGCGCCTAGCTATGCGCCTTGCTAACCCCATCCCCCTCTTTTTTCTCCTTTCCTTCAGATTATCAAACATTACGCGCAAAAGGAAAGGGGTAAGGGTCATTCACCCAGTTCTTTTTTTACGGTGGTATGTATACGCTATATATTCAAGGGCGTTTATATAGGAACACTTTGTAAAGAATGATGAACGAATGGCTATACATCCTTTTTATTGAGTTTTTGTTGTTTGTTTGTGTGTTTGTTTCTGTTTTTGGTTTTGTTTTGTTTTTTGTTTTTGTTTTTGTTTTTGTTTGTTTGTTTGTTTGTTTCTTTGTTTGTTTGTTTGTTTTGTTTTTTTTTCGTGTTTTTGTTTCCCCTCCTACCATTCCGATCAGAGGGATCTAAGATTTCAGAAAGGGGCGGGGGAGGACAAAGTCCAGTTTCAAAGACAATTTTTACGGAAAACTGACATGCGAAAAAAGAATATATATTTTAATTCCTCCCACTGGGTTCCTAAATTAATGACTTTTAGCTTTCTTCTACTATGCTTGAAAGACGATTGGCGTACTTTTTTTTCAGAGTTAGAATGAAAATAAAGACAATTAGTCAATTACTATCTTTATCCTCTATAAATGTATTTTGAGTCTCAAACATAAAATTCAATGTCAATGCATATTTTAAGTCTTGAAAACCGGCGAGCAACAGCGAGCCAATGGATTATTTTTCAAATACATGTACTTACAGATAAATTCGTAACTATTTAGAATTTTCATAGCAAATTCAGAACATTTGAAGAAAAAATGACCGCCACGGGAGGTAATAGGGACCCGTGCGACACCTCTAGATTCGCTAGTGATCCATTCAAGCAGAGCAAAGAAAAAAAATAAATAAATGCAAAATTAGCATGATCTAGCATGTAAACAAATATTAGATACGGTGATGGGGCGGCCCCACTAATTGTCCTTCTCCTCTAAATTTGCAACCAACACTTATTCAAAACATTGTACTGTAAGACTATAGTGGGGGTTCTCTGTAAGCAAAACTCGGAATTGAATCGAATAAATTTTGTAGTCGGGCCAATTTATCAACGTTTTAAGAAAAGAATTAAAATGAAAACGTAATTAAACGTAAAAGAAAACTCACAGATCAAATTCAAAATATGCAAAGTAAATCTGTCGAAGCCCCATCGCGGGAGGTTAGTTTCGCCCCCTCGTCATCTTTACATCTTAACATGATTATTTGATCGGAAGGACGACTATCAATAATTAGTTTGCAATATATAGTGGAAGGGCATTGAACAGAAGCCTTCTTAAATTTTCTTTGAATTTCAACAAAACATTTTCGTTATGGCTAATGTCACAATGGCGGATTTAACGGGGTAGGGGGAGCAACACCCCCCCCACACAAACTTTTTTAACTATGCTTTTCAAGTCTAGTAAGTTTTACAGCCAAGAAAACCTCTAGGCATAACCAACAAATGGATTTCAATGAAATTGATATCTGTGGAAATTTTATATGCTCCATATCACACCATTTTATACAATTTAAAAAAAAAATCCGAGGGAGGTCCTCCCGAACTACAATTTTCACAACAGGAGGCCTCCTGATCATCCCCCACTCGGCACTTCATGTCTTTAATCAACCATATGGGCCTAAACAACCAAAAAAAAAAGTCTTGAAACCAGAGTATTAATATAATAGGACATTCTCTCTATTTGGGGGATTGGTACCCGTACCCCAGAGAGAGAAAATTTACAACATTTTACTTAGAAAGGGGAATTCTAAACTACTGTGATAAAACAAAATTATTGAAATATTTGTTTCATTTACATATAAAAACTTGTAAACATTGTAACTTTGAAATCTTGTTAATCCTTCAATATCAAACAAAACGAAGATCAAGCAAAGTTGTTCAAAGTGGTCTCAGATTGCACCATTTGCGTCCATTATTCTCAAAAATTTCCGGGGAGGCCCCCCGTACACCCCTTGCCCCCATCTACCCCTTCGGCCCTTCGCTCCTCAACTTCAATCCCGCCTATCCCCCCACCCCCCCCCCTCTCCGACAATGGACCTTCTGGATCCGCCACTGTGTCAAGAATGTGGGAAAATGATTTGCTCGATGTAATTTCCGGGTTGATGCACTTAGATATCAATTAGGTATAATATTTTTATTTTTTATACCTTCAGATACATATCAGTATCTCTTTTCATTCTTTTAAAAAGTCACAAAGCATTTGTCCTCCGTCCACCCTACAGATTTAAGTTGGTCTTGACCTTGATCTTGGTCTGTCTGCGTTTCAGCATTGCTCTGGCTACGCTCCTGGCAACTTCGGAAAGTCATCTGCTGCATAATTTACAACAAATGGTGTGTTTTCCGGAATGTGTGAGCACGACCCACAATTAACCTGATACATATTGGTATCTTTTAGTCTAACATGTATGAACAGATAACTTTTTTTTTCATTCTGATGCAACGATCAAAGAACATGTTAGAGACTTAGTAGACTATACACTCGTGATCAATTAATACGGGAAGCCTGTCAAATTAGGACATATTTCATATGAATACAGAAATCAGAACTACAGTGATATTTGTAACAAACAAGGGTTGCAAAATGAAATTTCACATAAAAGTGGAGCTACTGCCATGGCAAAATCCCCTAAAAATTCATTAAACTCTAGCTGTTAGATTGTTGAAGAGATATACAAAAGCCAGGACAGCAAACACGAAAAATCCAGGACAAAACACAAAAAAGCCAGGACCTCTAACTTTTTTTTAAATTTTGGTTTTCTGCCTTGTAATGCCGTTTTATTGCTCGAGAAAAAATATGGTTAGCACTGTTGAACTGGCACAAGATATTCATGTTAAAATATTTGAACCTAGTCTGTTTAAACGACGAGAACATGGATTTTTATAAAAAAAAAAAGTCGAAATCTCTTGATTTAATGAAAAGCAGACAGCTCTAAGCATTTATTCAGTCTTATAATGCATTTACAATGTTTAATGCAAAGAAAAGTATCCAACGATGATCTACATGTCCGTTAATTGTCTAAAAAATATGAAATTTTGCCGATTTCGCTCGAAACGAACACAAATAATCCAGGACAAACACGAAAAATCCAGGACGATTAACACAAAAAATCACTCGTCGTCAGGACACCTTACATGGTGTGAATTTGATCGATGAAATGATTCAGAATGCACAATTTTGAACTCAAATTTATTTTTTATCTCTTGGGACGGAACGCATGTGCGTTTTTATTGAATGAACTCTGTTTTTACAGCACGAATTTAAATATAAAAGACATTAAATACTAATTGATACATGATAGAAATTAAGTCTTATTTATTAACAATGTATGTTTGTGTGTTCCGCTATGGACATCGAGCACAACATTAGTTTTCTTAGTGTATAATTGACACGTCAGAATAGTGAATAAAAATCAAACACAAAACCCTACATCAGATGACTAAAATTTACAATTATCAAAAGGCTGGCAAAATGATTTATAACCAAATCTCATATTTCTCTATTATTCATGGTATTGTTTTAATGTTCTTATCATCATGTCTTTTTCTCTTCAACTTGTATAACACATGACCTGATTCTTAAGCTTTTATTTCAGTGGTATAAAACTTTCATTTTTTATCTTTTTATACATTACTCGATACCATATGGTCATTTTCTAGTCATTAATTTTGTTTTCTCTTTCTATATGCACAATTATGTCTATAAATGAAATGAAAGAAATGTAAATGCTATAGTTCGAGGGCCAAAGTGTTCAAGAAATTAGCAAAGATGTAGTGTTTAAAAAATCTATAAAACTCGGCCTTTATCAAGTGGAAAAGCACGTTTTACGTAGAATTCTTTTGTATTCGTGCTTTTCCACTTGATAAAGGACGAGTGGCCGAAACTTTGTTGATATAGAGTGTTCATTGTTATTTATTATATAAATCAAGTTACAGTTATATACAAACTTGTGAATACTAGACGGACGGAACGGAACCTGAACCGTGTTAGCTACATGTATATAATGCTTTTGCGTTACAGGCAACGGGAAAATATACATACACTATCTATGTGCTTTGTACGGAAGCATAGAAGGGACATGGTGAGAAAAAAATTATCTCGTGCGCACGACTTAGTAAGTCATGCGCACGACTTTGTAACTCGTGCTCACGACTTTGTAACTCATGCTCACGACTTTTGTAACTCGTACGCACGACTTACTAACTCGTGCTCACGACTTTTGTAACTCGTGCGCACGACTAAGTAACTCGTGCTTACGACTTTGTAACTCGTGCGCACGACTTTGTAACTCGTGTGCACGACTTTTTGATGTCATTCTATTGGTCAATTATCTCTTGCCCACGACTTTGTAACTCGTGCTCACGAGATAATCAACCAATAGAAAACTGGGATCAAATAAAATTGCGACAATTAATAATGATCATGCATGTATATTGAAATAATCTCGTCTATAAAAAGTACAGTAAACGTCTAATGTTATATTAGAAAATTATCGGCATTTTGCTCCACACAAAACGTATTTTACAGGAGTACCGCGATTTGTTCTTGGAAGTACAAGGAAACAACCCCCCCCCCATGTTGAAAGTGACCTAAATGGGTTCATAGCGGGAATAAAATGATGCAGTGATATATTCCCCTCCCCTCCCTAACGTTGCGTCTATCAAGAGGTAAATGGGATGTTCTCTCTTTCATTACGGAGATTTATATGATAGTTCCTATTATTCTAATTTTTTTTTTTTAATTCACATACTGTGTATCTTGATTTGTCTCCCTGTCAGTGTTTACTATTTTAAAGCGTTTGAGACATCAACATGAATGTGTTGAAATTGGTCTTCAGATAAGTAAAATTTGTACAATTCTAGACTGGAACCAGGTACATGACTTAAAAAAATTTGGAAACGTTGTTTACTTTAAATCTTTACGGCATTTTTGTGTGTGATTCAAATAAAATGTCTGATCATTTTAAAGTATAGTGTCAATGTGTTTTAGTTGGTGCGATTTGAGAATTTTTCTCTATTTTTGGTAAGAAAGTACTTGAAAAAGTGAAGTGTGACAGACGGACTGACAGACAGACAGACAGACAGACCGAGAGGAAACTAAGAGTCGCCTTCGGCGTTGCCGATAGGGGACTAAAAATAACTTCAAGGATCTGGATATGTAAGTCAAGCTGTAATTAGGATGACAGATATTGTCTATAATATTACAAGGAATCTTTTTTTTGGGGGGGGGGGGGGGTGTTTTCTTTTGTTTTTGTGGAATTTTCTGGTATTGAATTTAATGTTTATTTTGCAATATATACTTCAAATAAAGCATGTCACGTACGTATTTATATACATATGTATTTATATGTGTAGTTTTTATCTTTCAACCTGACGTCATATTCAGCTTTCATGGGCCAGTGTTCATGAATAAACGTACTTCGTACCATTATATACAGAAACGTGAATGAAAGCAAATAGTTGAACAGAACATAATTTGATGGGTTTAACATATATACGAGGTCCAATCAATTTACGGAGCCCCCCTCCCCTCCCTCCAATTCATTTTCTTCATATTTCTTTTAAATTGTATGTGGTTTTGTGCTTATTACCGTATTGGAAGAAAATTGTGCATTTAGGATAAAAAGAATACATGATGGATCCAGCCCCCTCCCCCTCCCCGGTAATTTTTTCCCTTTTTTTTTGGTATTCCTTTTGATAAAAACGAATTTTTTTTCAGACTTTGATCTTCATTTAACGTAAAACTTATTCACAAGTGAGAAACTAGCAAAGTTGGAGTCTAGCATACAGTTTTAAGCTTCATTCCGAGCTTATATCTTACAAACAGAAAAAAAACTAGAAAGGTTTCTTGTTGCGGTTGCAACAAGAGTGTCTTCCTCCTATACAATTTTTGGTTTGGAAATATGAAGGACGTCAATTTTCAAACCGATAATTGTTGGTGAGCAGCCATTTGATTTTTGGGGGGGGGGGGGGGGGGGGTAGGAATTCTATTGCCAGCCGGTAAAATTTTTTCAGCAATTTTCTGAGCAGGTCATTTTTTTCAGCCATTACCAGAGTCGGAGAAAAATTTTCGCCGGTTCTTCGGGCCGGATTTAAACAAATTGTCAAGTGTTGTGAATGTCTGTGTAAGTTAAACTCCCCGCTGTTACAGAGTATGAGTTAATAACCGTTCCTTCAGATGTCTCTTTGCAATTAGCGAATTTCAGACAGATTGTATGATGTTTAAATAGAACCTTTTCTAGATTTTTGTGCCTATGCGTATTAGGTCTCTGGTAGATACAGCTATGTGAACAGTTTGTATTTATTTTAATTAATTTTTTGGCTTTAAATTGTCTGGCACAAAGGGCCAGCAAAAATTTCCATATCATGCAATGTATCCTTACTTTTGCATGGTCCGGGAAAAAAAAAATTGCCGGCCCTTTGGGCCGGAATATTTTTTTCAGCATTTTTCAGAGTCGGGATTTTTTTTTTGCAAATTCTTCCTGCCCCCTTCCCCCATAAAAAAGGCGAGCTCGTAGCTGTAGAACCAATTTTCTTGAGAAGAGAAATGGTAATAACAAGTTACGTTCAATATATATATAAATACCATGAGGTTCTCGCTGTGCAGGTTCAAATTTGGACCCCCCCCCCTTCCCTTTTTTCAAAGTTTATTATGAATTTCCATCATGGCGACATCGTTCAATATAAACAGAGCTGTTTTCGAAAAACGAGGAGAGGGAAGAATGTTGGAGAAATTGTTCATCAATTTGTAAATAAACCAACCGAAAATTATGTTCGAACGTTTGCTAGAATTAGAAATTAAACTTGATGTTCAAAATATAGTTATTGAAGTTTAGAAACAGGTTTGTAGGTTAGAAATCGGAATCAAACTACCACTTTTTGTGTGTAAATTCTGGTTTGTAGCTGATCTCTTCTAAATTAATCAACTGTTTTAAAATCAAATTGTGTATATCGAAATGTATTTATGAAATGCATATTCATCATTGCCGTGAAATCGGAATTTGAAAATCTCAACACTGCTTTTCTCGAGTCGGACTCGGACTACCAATTTTAGTGTGCGCCCGATCTGTTGGCGTGAAGGTGTATCGAAATACCCAACTCAAAATTTCGATGCTCATATCTTTTCAACAGTAAGAGATAGGAAAAATCAGAAAGACTAAATAAGACAGATATATGGATAAAAAATAATAATATTGAAATTTTTAGGAAACTTCATAAGCTTAATTTTTGTTTACTATTATAAGCAAAAAAGTGTCTTCCTCCGATGAACTTCTGAATTTGGAAATATGAAGGACGGTGAAGGACGTCATCGTAATAAATCGTTACAGTGTGCATCTAGCATTTCATATCTTGCATGGCTGTCGACTTTCAAAAAGAATGGAAATTGTAGATAGCAAAATACGAGATATTTAAGCTTACAAATAGCAAAACATGAAATTTTCGGTCCTATTGAGTAATTCGACGCTCCCGTCAAATATTTGAATCTACTAAAAACATGATAAAAAAATAACAGAGACCAAAAATAAAAAAGACCAATCTAGCTTTTACTCCAAACGTAACGTTGGAGAACTTTCATTGTCCTAGCTTACAGGGTTCTTGAGAAATCGCTGATCCAATTTTCCACGGTTACGAAAACAATAGGTCTTCCGACGGAAGTCGGAAGACCTAAAAACGCGGAATTGTAAAACTAGGGGTACCTGTAAAGTGCGAAACGAAACAAAAACGAAACGAAACGAAACGAAACAAATCGAAACGAAACGAAACAAATCGAAACGAAACGAAACAAATCGAAACGAAACGAAACAGATCGAAACGAAACGAAACAAAACGAAACGAAACAGACCGAAACGAAACGAAACAGATCGAAACGAAACGAAACAAAACATAAAACTTAAAGAAAATGAGAAAAAGAGGAAAAATCGCCGAAAACGAATATTTCAAGACAAGATCTTATTTAAGGGTACCACTCTCCTCCTGCCGCCTCCCCCCTCCTCGTGGGGAAGGGGGGGTCTTTGGCGGTCAAGACAAATGTTTAAACTTTAAAGTGTAAATTGGTGCAATTGTGAATTTATTTGGGTTATTTCCTTTTTAAATCTTGAAAAAAAGAAATAGACCTATTAAGATGAAAAACTAAGGTGAGCGAAGCGAGCCTGAAGTATTTGAAAAATGCATTGAAAATTGCGGCGAGCGAAGTGATTGGAAATTAATTTAAAGGTATATATAGGTGAATTTCGCGGTAATTTTTAGCTCTACTGGTCTCAGACCAGTCGAGCTTATGCGATCACCCTTTGTCCGGCGTCCGTCCGTCTGTCTGTCTGTCCGTCTGTCCGTAAACAATTCTTGTCCGGACAACTCCTCTGAAACTGTTAGAGATAGAAAGTTAATTCTTTTTGCATTTTACTTGGACCATGGTCTAGTTTTGCACCTGACATTTAGTTTCAGTCCCTGACCCCCAGGGTCTTAGAAAATGGGCGTGGTATTAAATTCTATGTAATCTTGTCCGGACAACTCCTCTGAAACTGTTAGCGATAGAAAGTTAATTCTTTTTGCATTTTACTTGGTCCATGGTCTAGTTGTGCACCTGACATTTAGTTTCAGTCCCTGACCCCCAGGGTCTTATAAAATGGACGTGGTCATTAAATTCTATGTAATCTTGTCCGGACAACTCCTCTGACACTATAAATGATGGAGACTTAAATCTTTTTGTAATATGATGGGTCTGTGGTCTTGTTGTGCACCTGATATTTTGTTTGAGCCCCTGACCCCCAGGGTCTTAGAAATGGGTGTGGTCATTTTCTCCTATATAACTCTATGTAATCTTGTGCTCGCAATTCCTCTTACACTATAAATGATGGAGACTTAATTCTCATTGCAATATTAAGGGTCTCTGGTCTAGTTGTGCACCTGAAATTATGTTTTAGCCCTGACCCTTAGGGTCTCAGAAATGGGTGTGGTCATTTTCTCCTATATAAGTTAATGTAATCTTGTGCTTGCAACAAATGATGTAGAATTAATTCTTTTTGCAATGATTGGTCTGTGGCATAGTTGTGCACCTGATATTTTGTTTTAGCCCTATACCCCAGGGTCTTTGAAAATGGGTGTGGTAATTTTTCCTTTATAGTTGTGCTCTCTACTCGTTTAAAGCTATTAATGATGGGGAGTTAATTTTTTATCCGATATTATGGATCTGTAGTCTTGATGTGTCATTGATAGTTCATTTGAGCTAGCAGCCCTTGGCCCGTAGGATCTTGGAAAATGGGTGTGACATTCTTTTTAGAAATACTTTATCTCAGATATTATGAATTATATGAGTGCTATTATATACTTGCAGTATAATGGATATGTAGTTTTGTCATGCTACTTATAATTTGTTAGAGCGCCTGCTCTCTATGGTCTTGGTTTAAAAAAAAAAGAAAGGAAATTGATGTTTTAGAAAAAACAACCAGGAGAGCTACAGTCTCGTCAGAGACTTCTGGTTAAAATTGCGATTATGTACATGAACGCATAAGAGCAAGATTATTTATATTAAAAGTAATTTCCTATTTTATTTTTTTGGTTACTGTTACCCTCCCAATCATCTGTCCCTCCTCTCGTCCCCTTCTTCCCTCCTCCCGCCCCTTTCTCTCCCCTCCCTTTGTTCCTGTCCACCCCCTCATTATTGCCTTCAACCGTTAGTTCTTGTGGCTGGAGGGTTTTTTAAAGAATCAAAGTTGACGATTAAAACATAATATATACGGTATATAGCACAATTGCATTTTAAAGGAGAGTGAATGGGATGAATAACCTCGTCATAAACGGAAAAATATTATTTAGCAGGGAGGAGTCTAGCGCAGAGGAAACGGAACTGTTCCGTTATGTGTATTTGAAAATTTTATCAGAAAAATGAGAACAATTAAAAACTGGGGGGGGGGGGGGGGGGGGGGCATATTTCGTTTGAAAAATGATAAGATTTTTTTTTCCTGAAATGTGCCCCCACCCCGTTTTATGATCTCATTACGGTGTCATAGCGTGGTTTTCTATCCCCTTCCTTTTATTCCTCTTAAATACATGAATGGCATTTGACATTTACTTTTTTTGACTCTTTCAAGAAACCCTCTTGGCACTAGTTACGAATGTAGAACTCTTGGATTTTAAAGGCAATATTACATGCTGATCTTGTCTTGAAATATTCGTTTTCGGCGATTTTCCCTCTTTTTCTCATTTTCTTTAAGTTTTTTGTTTTGTTTCGTTTCGTTTCGATCTGTTTCGTTTCGTTTCGATCTGTTTCGTTTCGTTTCGATCTGTTTCGTTTCGTTTTGTTTCGTTTCGTTTCGATCTGTTTCGTTTCGTTTCGATTTGTTTCGTTTCGTTTCGATTTGTTTCGTTTCGTTTCGATTTGTTTCGTTTCGTTTCGTTTTTGTTTCGTTTCGCACTTTACAGGGACCCTAAAACTAGGAGGGTGGGGTGCTTTTTGCCTTATTGCGAATCGTTATATCCATATTTGCATACTACCGGTATTTTCATCTGATAAAGCTTGGAAATAGTCAATGACACAGAACAAGGAAAAGAATAACAATACAAGCCCAGAAATTTCTTTTTCTGGTTGATTTTTCGCAATTTTTACAGATTGTTTCACCCCTCTCTGACCTCTCGGAAAAAACATATAAATTCTAAAAATACAGTATGAATTTTTTTGCATTTAAAAGATCCTTAGATCAAAGTTGAAGGAAGACAACACAGTGTATTTAATGTAAATAACTTTATTCAGAAGAGAACAGGACAGTTTTGAAAATAGAGAACATGAAAATGTAATGAATTTTGCCACATATTGCGTGCTTAGAACATGTAGAAATAGAGCCAATCGTGCTTCATTTTTGCTGAATTATTTCATATGTGCTGAAACTTGGTACGTAGCAAACAGACATATTGGTAAATATGACGGAACTATGAATTTGTTGAAGTTAAAAGAGGGGCCCGAGGGGTAATATAAGTTCATCACACTGCTCGGCTTGACTGTCCCTCCCCATAAGAAATTATGCATGATACAAACATGTATCATTCATGTGTGGATCTGGAAAATATTCAGGGGTTCCATCCCATCGGGATAGGGGCCAACCTTTGATTTAAAAAGATATGCATAAAAAATGGAGAAATTGTCCATACTGAGAAGGGTCCGTCAAGCCCAGCATTTGACTTGGAGTACTGTATTACTAGTGTTTGTTCTTTGTTAAAGTTATCTCTGTTTACGAAATCGAGGGGAGGGGGGGGGGGGTCCGAGGGTGTCCGTGTGCTTCCAAGTATTAATCGGGGGTACTGTTGTAAAATACGTTTTGAATTGAGTACAACGCCGATAATTCATTAATACAGCATAAGAAGTTTACTGTTCTTTTGATAGACGAGAGTATTTCAATATACATGTATGATCATTATCAATTGTCGCCATTTTATTTGATTCTATTGGTTGATTATCTCGTGAGCACGAGTTGCAAAGTCGTAGGCACGAGATAATTGACCAATAGAATGACAACAAAAAGTCGTACGCACGAGTTACAAAGCCGTGCGCATGAGTTACTAAGTCGTGCGCACGAGATAGTAAGTCGTGCGCACGAGATAGAAAGTCGTGCTCACGAGTTAGTAAGTCGTGCGCACGAGTTACAAAAGTCGTGAGCACGAGTTACAAAAAGCGTGAGCACGAGTTACAAAGTCGTGAGCACGAGTTACTAAGTCGTGCGCACGAGTTACAAAGTCGTGCGCACGAGATTTTTTTTCTCGCAATGTCCCTTCTATGCTTCCGTAGTTTTGGTTTTGTAAATTCCAGAGATATGTAACACATTTTGACAATTTCTCCTCTTTCAGACAGATTTAAAATAATTTGCATACGAAAATCTGCTCATGCGTTTAAATTTTCCACATGCATGTCATAAATTGCGTCTAAACGTTTTATGAAAGAAGCACTTTTGACATTTTATATGCATACATTAAGTTATGATTTATAGAATGTACAGATTTACCAGCACTGATAAAACTTAGTACATGTGAACTACCATTTGTCTTGTATGCAGTACCATATTTATTACAGTCTGAAATATGTACAAGTATTAGCTTTCCAAAGAAAGCTTGGTCGATATCAACAATTATTTAAAAGCGAAAAAAAAAAAATGGTTCAAAATAGGTTTAAAATTTTGACTCTTAGAATAAAGAGTAAAGAGTAGTATTAGTAAGGCTATGCATGAAATTCACACAAAAAACTGGTTACACAAAAGGAACTTGTGTGTTGATAATTCTCAGAAGTTAGAAAATAGTGCATTTGCACTAGACAACTCAAATCACAGCTTAACCTGTGCGGTAGGAAAATTCCATTATAACGCAAATTAACTTGACCAATCAAAGCCTTTCAGTATATATTCGCGGGAAAAGCGGAGAGTTCCGATTAAAGAATTTGGGGGAAATAAGGGGAAACTTCTAAAAAAAATCCTATTAAATTATGTGACTACGCACAGTCTTATCGATTTTTATATCGCTCATTAATTTCTTTGTTGCATTTATCAATTTGTCTTTGGAAAGAAAATATACAAACAAAATGGAGTATCCTCAACGAAACAGCTTAGTCGGCTGGATGGTGAGGAACTTTTTAATTAGCCCACTGGCAGCCTCGCATTCTAATTAAGTATCCAAACGTTTCTTTGATGCAATGGATCCAAGGATCCAGAAATGTCATTAGGGATTTTGAAGGCATAGGGTTTACTGTATCACACACTAATTGGTCTAAAAGTATAAATTGTTCAAGAAAAAATATCATTGTAGATATTACGTTAATGTGCAATATTTAAATTCAGAATTGCGATGCCAAAGCGTTGTCATGACGACATGTCCTACTTTTGTGAAGTGGATAGCTCTGGTTACGTGTTTTTCACTAGTCACAAGAATGTTTCTTTCTATCGGACAATTGCCCCTATTGCAATGTTGAATCTGAT
Source organism: Pinctada fucata (assembly GCA_028142955.1). NCBI lineage: Eukaryota > Metazoa > Mollusca > Bivalvia > Pterioida > Pteriidae > Pinctada > Pinctada fucata. The sequence goes on along the minus strand of AP027110.1, from coordinate 27,426,769 downwards.
GGATCAAATCGAAAGTTGACAAACCTGTACAAATCTAGAATAAGTCGATATCTTGATATCGACTAAAAATGAAATGAAAATAATTCATTGGCGGATCAAAAAAAAATTCCAGGGACATCAGTGGGGTTGGATCGGTGTTCCTAACCTTTTGAAAGGAAGTACTCGAAAAAAATGTCGACTTTTAAGGAAGGGAGGAGGGATTAGCACGCATTTTAAATGAAAAAATTACATGAAAACAAAACAAAATGAAAAATTTACAATCATTTCGGAAGCATGTTTGTTTGTGTGTGTTCTTTTGCGGTCACTGAGAACAACAAAGTTTTCCTAGTGTATTATTGAAACCATAGGAAACCATCTTTTTTTTTCAAAATAATATCTATAAATCAAATGGAAGATACTTTATTTCTATGATCCGAGGGGCAATCCTTTATTCGCCGTTTATGAATATCCAAAAGACATCAGTGTGTCTAGTACAATAACATTGGTACTATAGAACATATATTTCAATATTGACAATTGAATCGAAGTTCAATTAAAAAAAAGAATTATTATTTCGGCAACCGACATGAATTACTGCGAAAGTTGTATGACATTTTCTTTAATTAACAAAAGTTACAGCAATATAGTTGACATTTTAGATTGCAAAATGAGGTTTCAAGCCCCCGTTTCTGTTAATTTCTTGATGTAACCAAAGTGTTTTATCAAATGTACTGTTCAAACATAGGTTTATGATAGAAATTAATTGGACAAAAAGTTAGGGATCATTCTCGTTCAATAAACCTTTCTGATTCATTAAACTCATGATTAGCATTTAACTTTAAGTGATTGTTCAGTCTAAAACCCTTCATTTTAATGTTAAGTTTTTCTCACTGTTTTTGTACGTTTTCAAAAATTGGAAGGGTTGAAAATATGTCAGATTTTCGTTAACAGCGATGATCTCATTTTGAATACCGGATTTTAAAAACAATAGCATTGTGTGATCAAACATGCAATTTCTACTTATTAATAATGAATTAATCATTTAATGCAGATTTTGGGTCAAAATTATATTTTTCTGAAAATCGCATTTTTACATAAATTGGTAGGAGATAGACACTTGGCTCCGTTGAATTTTTTGTAGCTTAAGTTGTACAAATATTGACAACTTGCTGAATAATTGATGTTTATCTCAGTTATAGCAATAGAACTATGCAAAAAAATCAAACTAAGTCATAAAATGGTAATCCAATGCAAACTCTAAGTAAATATCTTTAACTTTTTTACGCAGTATAGATTATTTCTCCGTTCAACTTTAGCATACAACTCAATTTGTGACTCACATTTTCATAAGTCCATAGAATACAATCAAAATGATCTGACTTGTGTCCGTGTGGTTATAATATCTCATGTTTAAGATTACGTCACAACGTCGTAAATTATATCATACTCATTCCATATTTACGTCCGAAAACAGCGATGATAAAATTAAGATAAAATCTACAATTTTTTCGGACTAGCCACTTTTAAACAAGACGGAGTATCCAAACTATGCTACCCAGCCTGATAGATTCCAAGAAATAACGCTTGTTTGACCTTTAAAAACATACGTTAACACACTGCACATGAAAAGAACAAAAGAAAATAATTATTCATTTTGGTATACTTATTTCCAAGAAAGACTTGATCATGTTATCTCGATTCTTTGCAAGTGTCTAATTCATGATTGTGATACTGTTTACTCATACAACTTCATGGTGACTTGAAATTCACGGACTTTTGTCTTTCCTATCATTTATTTAAAAAGGATAGTTTAAATGACGTTTACGTTTCCTAGTTACTTTTCGGACTGTCTGCATTTCTACAAGTATCTGCCTATATCTATCATTATATGATGAAGAAATTTGAGATTTTTAAATAAAAGTTTGAAAGAATAAAGTAGGAAAATGAAATTCATAAGGAATCGCGATGTCATAAAATTTTGCAATACATCGCAATAATTTCCAAAATATTGCAATATATCGCAATACAAATTTTACCCGCAATACTCAGCCCTAAAAGTAGATAATATTGCATTTAACCTGTATAATTTGTATCACATCCTGTCATTACTACATCTAGTACATCAGAGATAAGATAAATTTAAGTTTACCTTTTCCTAGCTTCTATACAGTAATAATGCGAATCATTCAATTGCTTCTTTTCATATTTATTATGTACACGAGGGTTTTTTCGAAATGATATGAAAAAAGCCATTCAGCGTAGAATAAAATATTAGGTTAGAAATCGTAAAGACAAATACACCAAAATCGTAAAGATATACACACCGTGCTCACGTTGTGTTACAGTGAGGCAGGTCTGCATTGCTTTATCTATGCATGTTCAATATATTACTTTCAGGGTATCGTTAAATTGTTTTTATAACCACAGCATTTCGAATGATAAAAGGAATTTCCCATTTCGAAATATAGGACAACCTCTAGCTTGAGCAAATTCTAATAATTCTCTGGAAATTGAAAAACATTTTTTGTTTTGTTTCACAAGAACATGTAAATAAAACTGAAGCTGCAAATGCAGGCAAGGTAAAGATATATGTATGTGGTTTGTTTTCATAAATCCCCGAGATATGTAACACATTTTGGACAATGTCTCCTCTCTCAGACAGATTTGGAATATATTGCCAATTAAAATCAGCTCATGAGTTCATGCACACGTTATGATTTTCTTGGAAATGGTTTATGAAAGCGTCAGTTTTGACATATGCATACATAAGTGCTAATTCATAAGATTTATAAATGGTACCTGCACTTTAGGAAACTTAGTACCTAAGAACTAACATTGGTTCGTATGAATACATTTAAAATCTGAAACTTGTAAAAAAATTATAGATATCAATTTTTGTTCGTTTTTAATAATTGATTTAGACTGTGAATATATATATATATCATATATATAACACATATCAAAATTACTGTGGATATGTATACACGTCAAACTTTTATATACACTTCTCATAGATAAAAATAAACGAGCACTTTACATGTACATGTACGCTGTAGATCCCTTTAGCTAATTTTCCCTCAGACTTGTCAGAGTTTTAATTTCACGGTCGACCTCTAAGCTAGGTCTTTTATAATTTTCCAATACAAAACCAATACTATTTGTTCATTATATTTCTCTTTTCAGATTTTGATAACACCGATTGTCGATATCATTTTCGTCCCACGTGTTATCCCTCCGCCATGTTGTTTTGTTTTGATACAGAACTAGCCTTATGCAAATAAGTGCTTACACTTGTTTGCAATCGGTCTTCTACGGAGAAAAGTAGGTTATACTAGGGTACCCATTTTATAAGCAATAATTGTTTATAGCTCGGTAATGAGGGCATATGTGCCTATTGTAACAAGCCACTCTCTAATTTCTAAGCATGATAGACTCGTTTGCGTTAAAATTTTAAGAAAAATAGTTGCTACATGGTTTGATCTTGACGAAACCTAGGGTAACTTTAAGTATGAAATTCGATCGATGAAATTATTCAGAATGCACAATTTTAACGCTTCAGATTATTTTTTATCTCTGGTGACGGACCGCATATAAGCTTCTATTGAAGTAAATCTGCTTTTTTACAGCACGAATTTAGATGAAAAAATGACAGAAAATACTAATTGATACATGATAGAAAGTCTTACTTATTAACAATGTATGTTTGTGTGTTCCGCTATGGACATCGAGCACAACATTAGTTTTCTTAGTGTATAATTGTCACGTCAGAATAGTGAATAAAAATCAAACACAAAACCCTACATCAGATGCCTAAAATTTACAATTATCAAAAGGCTGGCAAAATGATTTATAACCAAATCTCATATTTCTCTATTATTCATGGTAGTGTTTGATTGTTCTTATCATTATGTCTTTTTCTCTGAAACTTGACACATGACCTGATTCTTAAGCCTTTATTTCAGTGGTATAAAACATTCATTTTTAATCTTTTTATACATTGTTCGATACCATATGGTCATTTTCTAGTAATTTTTTTCTCTTTCTATATGAACAATTATGTCTATAAATGAAATGAAAGATATGAAAATGCTTTAGTTCGAAGGCCAAATTGTTCAAGAAATTAGCCAAGATATAGTGTTGAAAAAATTCATAAATGGTCATTATACCACTTCACCGCTTATGAATATTGAAATTAATCTAAAGAACTATCATTTACCATCCAAAAGTTATGGTCGAGGTTAAAGATTTCAAACTGGATCAATGTCCTAGGACGAGGTCACAAGGTATCCTTGTAAAGATCTTTTCACAATGAATACACATGTGAAATATGAAAGCCCTATCACTAAACATTCAAAAGTTATGGTCAAGGTTAAAGAATTTGCAAATTAGTTGAAATTCCAAGGTCAAAGTCACAAGGTCAAAAATTGTGGTGAGAAGGTCTTGTCACAAGGAACACACATGTGAAAAATGAAAGCCCTGTCATTTACCATTCAAAAGTGACAAGGTTATAGTTTTTGTGACTGACGGACAGATAGACGGAAGAATCGGTTTTAATGTCCCCTCGCTTTCGCAAAAGACGGACGGACAGACGAACCGGTTTTAATGTCCCTGCGCTTTCACGAAATCCGGATGGACAGACGGATAGACGATCCGGTTTTAATGTTCGATCCTTTCGCGGAAGCATTGGTCAATAACATAGTGATATACCATCCCTGTATGTCTGATGGAAGTATAACGTATATAAAACAAGTTCATGAAGTTAGAGTTATAAACAAAGTTGTAAATACCAGACGGACAGACCTGAATCGTGTTCGCTATATAATGCTTTTGCGTACTAGGAACGTGAAGATATACGATATACATACGCTATCTATGTGTTTTGGATTTATAAATTTTAGAGATATGTAACACATTTTGACAATTTCTTTCTTTCAGACAGATTTAAAATAAATTGCATCCGAAAATCTGCTCGTGCTATTTAATTTCCCACATGCATGTCTTAAGCTGCGTCGAAACGTTTTATGAAAGAAGCACTTTTGACATTTGATATGCATACATTAAGTAACAATTTATATAATGAACAGATTTACCTGCGCTGATAATACTTAGTACCTGTGAACTACCATTTGTCTTGTATGCAGTACCATATTCATTACAATCTGAAATATGTAAAATGAAATGAATAAATTTCATTGGCGGATCAAAAAAAATTACAGGGACATCAGTGGGGTTGGATTGGTGTTCCTAATTTTGAAAGGAGTTTTTCGAGAAAAAAAAGTCGACTTTTAAGGAAGGGAGAAGGGATTAGCACGCATTCTAAATGAAAAATTACATGAAATTTAAACAAACTGAAACATTTACAATCATTTCGGAAGCATGTATGTTTGTTTGTGTTTTTTTGCGGTCACTGAGAACAACAAAGTGTTCTTAGTGTATTATTGAAACTATAGGAAACCATTTGTTTTTTCAAAATAATTTCTATAAATCAAATGGAAGATACTTAATTTTTATGATTCGAGTGGAATCCTTTATTCGCCGTTTATGAATGACAAATATGGATAATGACCATATCCCCGTATACAGCACAAAATCGATAACCCAGAAAATCAGAAACCGAAGGCATACAAAATCAGGATAAAACAGGAACCAAAGCAAACAAACAAAAACCTCCACCTCATGAAAAGAAGCGAACCCCCGATATGTGAATGAGACCAGGTGCCCAGGAAGAGTAAGCATCTGCTGCTGGTATCTCCGATATCCAAACACATGTCTAGTACAATAAAATTGGTACTATAGAACATATATCTCAATATTGATAATTGAATCGAAGTAAAATAAAAAAGAGAATTATTAATTCGGCAACCGACATGAATTACTGCGAAAGCTGTATTTTCTTTAATTAACAAAAGTTACAGCAATATAGTTGACATTTTAGATTGCTAAATGATGTTGCATCCTCCCTTTTGTGTTATTGTCTGGATCTAACCAAAGTGTTACATCAAATGTACTGTTAAAACATAGGTTTATGGTAGAAAATAAACCGGACAAAAAATTTAGGGATCATTCTCGTTCAAAATAGTGTAGTGTAATTTTCATCGATATACTGGAGGGACAATATTACAAAAAGATACCGGTCAAACAGAATGTCTGATCATTGCTTTCATTTTTTGTTAATTTTTTTGTAATTTTTCCAATTTCCAATTTTCAATTAAATGCTTATTTTACCAAAAATCAATTTTTTTCTCTTTTACCTCTTTTTCAATTACCGTTACTTAATAAACCTTCATGATTCATTAAACTCATGATTATCATTTAACTTTAAATGATTTATCATTCAAAAACCCCTCATTTTAATGTAAAGTTTTTCTCACTCTTTTTCTTACGTTTTAAACAATTGCAAGGGTTTAATATGTCAGATTTTCTTTAACAGCGATGATCTCAGTTTGAAAACGGGATTTTTAAAACTATATCATTGTGTGCTTTGGATCAAACTTGCAATTTCTACTGATAGATTGTGAATTAATCATTTCGATACCCCCGCTCGGCAAATTTTACATATAAGCAATGTATGAAAAGTTAAAAGGTGCACAATTCAACACATAACTGAGGAACATGACCCTTTATTTGAACTTGACCTGTATTTCTCAATGTACAACTATCTCTAGGAGATAAATATATTCCCTGTTACAGTGTTCATTTAAATGTCAGGCAAGCACAAAATATTGAGTTTGAAGGGGCACAACACTGCATAAAATTTAACCATATTCAAACCTAATCTGTAATGTTTGGTTTAATAGCTACATTTAAGAAATGAATTTATTATCTGTAACAGTTGTCCTTCTAATGTCCAGAAACCACAAAATTTTGAATTTGTCTAAGTTTCACGGGGCATAACACTGCACTTAATCGACGGACATGACCCATATTCGAACTTGACCTGTATTTTTTGGTGTAAAAGCTATTAGCAAAAAATGAATTGTTTATCTATAACGGTTTACCTTTAAATGTCCGGAAACCACAAAATTTTGAATTTGTCTAAGTTTCAAGGGGCATAACTCTGCATAACTCTGCATAAAATTGAGGGAAATGACACATATTCGAACTTGACTTCTATTTCTTGGTGTAAGAGCTATATCCAAGAAATGAATTGATCATCTGTAATGGTTTAGCTTTAAATGTCCGGAAACCACAAAATTTTGAATTATTCAAAGTTTCAAGGGGCATTACTGTGCACAAAACTGAGGGACATGACCCATATTAGAACTTGACCTATATTTCTTGGTGTAATAGCTATATGCAAAAAATGAATTGATTATCTGTAGTAGTTTTCCTTTAGATGTCCGGAAACCACAAAATCTTGAATTTTTCTAAGTTTCGAGGGGCACAACTGTGCACAAAATTGAGGGACATGACATCAGCTTGCTAGGGGTCCATCGATTGTCAATTTTGTGCTCTATTGTGAGTGATGTTGAGATTATCGTCAGGATCGTCTTTAACTCATTTAGCATAGAACTGAACTTGAGACTCACATTTTTATAAGTCCGTAAAATACAATTAAAATGTACGGAAGCGTATAAGTGCCAATTATATATTTTTTATTTTCTGATTTTCCGACTTTTGATCTTGGAATTTCCAACTTTAATCTTTGAATTTCCAACTTTAAAGTCGGAATTTCCAACTTTAATCTTGGAATTTCCAACTTTAATCTTGGAATTTCCAACTTTAATCTTAGTATTTCCAACTTTAATCTTGGAATTTCCAACTTTAATCTTGGAATTTCCAACTTTAAAGTCGGAATTTCCAACTTTAATCTTGGAATTTCCAACTTTAATCTTGGAATTTCCAACTTTAATCTTGGAATTTCCAACTTTAATCTTGGAATTTCCAACTTTAAAGTCGGAATTTCCAACTTTAATCTTGGAATTTCCAACTTTGATCTTGGAATTTCCAACTTTAATCTTGGAATTTCCAACTTTAAAGTCGGAATTTCCAACTTTAAAGTCGGAATTTCCAACTTTAATCTTGGAATTTCCAACTTTAAAGTCGGAATTTCCAACTTTAATCTTGGAATTTCCAACTTTAATCTTGGAATTTCCAACTTTAAAGTCGGAATTTCCAACTTTAATCTTGGAATTTCCAACTTTAAAGTCGGAATTTCCAACTTTAATCTTGGAATTTCCAACTTTAATCTTGGAATTTTCAACTTTAAAGTCGGAATTTCCAACTTAAAAGTCGGAATTTCCAACTTTAATCTTGGTAATTCCAACTTTTTTTTCAATACAATTCCCTTCATTGTTAATAGTTAACTTTATATACTTTTTATGCCCCTGGTCTTTAGACCAAGGGGGCATATTGCGTTGGATTCGTCCTTTTGTCATTCCGTCCGTCCGTCAGTCTTTCCCCCTTTCAATGAAAGGGCATAGAATTTTAAAAAGAGATGATATGGTTTTCATATTTTGCATGTGTTAACATCTTGAGAGGACCCATCTTTCGGTACCAATCATTGGAGCTTTTGACCTTGTTCTTGATCTTTGATATACTTTTTCCTATTTTTTTGTAAAAAACATTTGAAAAATCATTAAAAAAAATTATTTCTCCGTGATTTGCCCTCAAATTTTGTACAGCTCAAGTGATGCATATGTTATGTTGTATATATAACGGGTTTTTAGACGTTTTGTCATGCTTTTGAGATCTATCTCAACGAAAGGAAAGGGGATGCAAACTAATTAGTTTAAAAGTTGGCTAAATCTCTTGTACCATTAGTGGTAGATCTGACATATTTCACATGTAGATTACTTATGACAAGATCATTCACCTTTATAGACCATGATCTTTGACAGTGTGACATTAGACCCTGAAATTTGATCTTCTTTTCTCAAATTTTAAACTTGGTATAACTTTGGAATAGTAAATGATAGGGCCTTTGTATTTCATATATGCATTCATTTTGGAATATCATTGCTGTAAGTATCAAAAGTTGGGTCCGTGTAAAGTGCGAAACGAAACAAAAACGAAACGAAACGAAACGAAACAAATCGAAACGAAACGAAACAGATCGAAACGAAACGAAACAAAACGAAACGGAGCAGATCGAAACGAAACGAAACAAAACATAAAACTTAAAGAATATGAGAAAAAGAGGAACAATCGCCAAGAACAAATATTTGAAGACGAGATCAGCTCTACATTTGTAACTAGTGTCGAGAGGGTTTCTTGAAAAAGTCGAAGTTGACAATTAGAAATAGTAAATGTCAAATGCCATTCATGTATTTAAGAGGAATAAAGGGGAGGGGAAAGAAAACCACGCTATGACACCGTAATGAGATCATTAAACTGGAGGGGGGGGGCACATTTCAGGGAAAAAAAACTTATCCTTTTTCAAACGAAATGTGCCCCCCCCCCCCCCACGTATTTGTTCTGATTTTTCTGATAAAGTTTTCAAATACACATAACGGAACAGTTCCATTTCCTCTGTACTAGACTCCTCCCTGCTAAATAATACATGTATTTTTTTTTTTCGCCTATGACGAGGTTATTCATCCCGTTCACTCTCCTTTCATCCTTTAAAAAGCAATTGTGCTATATACCGTATAGTATATATTATGTTTTAATCGTCAACTTTGACCCATTAAAATCCCTACAGCCACAAGAACTAATGGCTGAAGGCAATAACATAATATTATGCAGATATTGATATCCTTGCTAGCTCTCTGGATTAAAATCAATTTTTCTCAAGTTCTTTAAGATTTATGTTTTGTTTCGATTCGTTTCGATCTGTTTCGTTTCGTTTTATTTCGTTTCGTTTCGATCTGTTTCGTTTCGTTTCGTTTCTTTTTTGTTTCGTTTCGCACTTTACAGGGACCCTCAAAAGTTTGACTTTGTGACTTTGACTTATGATTTTGACCTTCTGTTTTGATAACAGGTTAAATATACAAATGAATTCTCAAAGCTGCCGCCGGGGACGTTTATATGTTTCACAATTAAACAGAGCTTGTATTTACGTTTATAGATCTCAACAGTCTAGACTACGTTGGATTGTCAATGCCAGTAAACAAAAATAGGAGGGGGGGGTATTGTATTCTCGGAATGTCGTATTAAACTTAATTAAACTCGTGTAATATGTTAACGATATACTTAATTTAACTAACACGTGTATGCATAGAACGATCTCTCTCTCTCTCTCTTGTAGATGTTCGAGACATATATACTATTTTGTATCTGGAAAAAAATATTTCAGCAGTACATGCATCTTGCTACGTTAAATATAATACAAGACAATATTTCAAGGGACTTGGTATTTTTGGAGACTTCAAATTTATATTCAGAAGAGGGGATGATTGCATACAATGCATATGGTTTTAGATGTACTTTACTGTTGAAACTTTAATATGTTAGCTGGAGAGCACACATGTAACGAGTCGGACAGTTTTACGATGGAAGTTTTATTCTACGACCCGGCGAGCGGAGTGAAGTTACTTTCCTTCTCTCAAGCCCCCCCCCCCCCCCCCCCACACACACACACAAAGAAATTAAAATCTTTATTCTAAAATCAAATTAAACTTTAACAACTTATATAACAAATTATCATAATGTCTCAGAATCCATGATTTCCATTGCATAACATTCATTATTCTGGTCGCATTCTGAGAGCACAATCTCCTACGCATGCGTCCGGGACTCCGATTTCAGTTCCGCTTTTCTTCACTTTGAATTTATAATCAAAAATTCATTTCAAGGAAAAATTATATGAATAAACGATCATTTAGTTAACCACTGAAAATGTTTTCTGACAGACTTGAGCATCGGGATCGAACGTTCCTCCGGACATAGGTTACAAAATACAGTTTTTTTTTTCATGACGTCCACCGTTGACGCGCAGTCTAAACCCAGCGTCATGTAATACTCTCATAAAATATAAACCTAACAAAGTATATACATGGTGAAAAGAATTAGTCTAACACTTTATCATGCTTACACAAGATAATACCTATAACTTAGAATAAGAATTAGAAATGTGCTCGACAAAGGGGAAAATAGTAGAAATTTGGCAAATTCTATAGCGGAAACGACATCGTTTCGTAAATGTTTGGGGAATAAAATTTATATGAAATAAAGAGTGCATCTATATCAACAAAATAAATAAGTGAATTAGATAGACTCCTTTAATGAGCGCCAGCTCATTGCCAATGAACACGCGTTTCAAAAATTAAAATTTCCCATTATCTTGCAAATTTCTAACAGATTTTTATTCCTTATAATTTGCCATGGTTTTAGTTTTCATGCATACAGTATGAAGATTAAAGCCCCCTCCACACTTCAACTCCACAAAAGATATATCCGTGGCGAGTCGGGACGCAAAATGTTCGATGAACCATGGACCTAAAACTCCAGTACGGAATGCTACGGGTTGATACATGTACGAATCGAGTACGGATAGCTAAGGATTGCTATGGATATCGTCCTGACATTGCCACGACATGCGTACGGAAAGATACGGATTGCTACGACACGCGTACGGATAGTTACGGATAGGTACGGATTGCTACGGATTACCACGACTCGAGTACGGATAGCCACGATTCGCACAAGGATAGCTACGAATTCAGTACGGATTAGTAGGACATGGGCGGATCCAGGATTTTTTTATCAGGGGAATCCTAAATTCAGAATTTCTTGAAGAGCAAATAAATAAATAAATAAATAAATAAATAAATAAATAAATAAATAAATAAATAAATAAATAAGAATAATAAATAAATAAAAGAAAAAACGTAAATGAATAAAGTCCTTGATTAACGTCAGTCAGCTCTGTTTCTTATTATAAATAAAACAGATAACTGGCGAACAGCTTAAAATCTTGAATTTTCACATTATAGTACTTACTTACATATGAAATGCTTGTCCGTTCTAATTTGTGAATACAACAAATGGCGAGCGATAGCGAGTCAGCCAATTTTTTTTTTCAGAATTGGAATGAAATCCTCTATTCGTGTCTTTTTCAGTTTCCCTTGGTTATTGACCAAGGTGTGTGTAGGAAAGCGCAGCATCATTTATAGCATAACTAGCTTCTAACGTTATGTTTGCGGACGGTAAATGCTGATTTTACGGTTACAAACTGAGTTTTTCTAGCGTAGCCAGTAAAACGGATGTTGCACCGTAAAAAATGTATATTCATATATTTTTTTAACTATGCTTCGAAAATTCCAACGGAAAGGGGGGGGGGGGGTCCGGATCCCCAACCCCTCTGGATCCGCGCTTGTAGGACTGGCTTGAATTCCTGTGTACTTTTAAACAATAATTATTTACTGAAACACCCAATGTTTTCAAATTGATACAGTGTCAATTGTTTAATAGAAGTGTTCAGATTTTATATCGTTACCTATTGAAGTATTAACTCATATATTGACCGAAAAACGCATAGAGTACTGATAGATTTGAAGTTGATATAAGACAAATCCGTGGCTATCCGTATAGTAATCCGTAGGTCAGTCGTATCAATCCGTAGGGGAGTCGTAGCAATCCGTAGGAGAGTCGTATGGCTATTTTTATCGCAAAAAATAGTCCCGGATTGCTACGGATGCGCTACGGGTTGTTACGACTCCCCTACGGATAGCTACGACACTACTACGGGTTGCCAAGACACCCTACGATAAAATTATCCATAGTAGAGCCACGGAAAACATGTTCAAAAAATTCCGTCTCATCCCAGATAGCTACGGATTGCCAAGAATAGCTACGACTTGCCACGACGATCGAGCTACGGATTCCTACGGATAGATACGGATTAAATTAGGTTAGAGATTATGCAAAGCTGTTTATTGAAACCAGAATTTCGATTCCCCCGAATTAGCCCCGATAAACCACGACTAACTCCGACTTCAAATAAGACTTTGCCCAACTTTTCCGGTCAACGCCGACTATCGCTTCCGTGCGTCAGGGCGTGTGTGGGTGTAGGTGCGTGTGTCCAAATTTTCTTGTGAACAGCATAGAAGACAAAGTAAACATCAGAGAAATATCAAACCTTTCATAGATGTTTCCAATGGAAAGAGAATAAACCCTGTTGATTTTGAAGGTCAGGGGTCAAAGTTCAAGGTCAAAGTGGACTTCGCGTGGACCTTGTGAACAGCATAGACGCCAAAGAAATTATCATAGAAACATCAAAGCATTCACAAATGTTCTCCATGGGGAGATAAGAAACCTATTTATTTTCAAGATCAAGGGTCAAAGGTCAAAGGCTTAAGCTTAAGATATTTGTGAACAGAATAGAAGGCATAGTAATCATCAAGAGACCACCTTTCACAAATGGTCCCTCAGGGATGAACCCTAATAGTTTTTAAGGTCAAGGGTCAAAGGTCAAGGTGGCAGTAAACTTTATTTTAGAATCTAGACATACTAATTTCATTGTGCATAAGAGATGCTTATGGATAGCAGATGATGCTTTTACGAGATATTGAAAAGGAAAAAAAATATCAAAAACAAAACTACCGAAGATAATGTTTTAACACATCCGTTCTAATTTCTTTTGTCCGTTCATCACATTTCATGAGTGACTACTCGAAATGGTTTTTTTTAAGTTAACACTGTTTATCAAATAGGTAGAAGAAAATAAGACTTAATGCTATTACATGAATTCTATTTCAGGGGTTGTCCCCTTCCTGAAAAAAGTGCTATATATTTTCTGCACAGCAAATTATAAAGTCTTTAGTACTATCGTTTGATTACCTACGGTCCCGCATAGAATTAGTAATCACTGTGTCTGTCCGTCCGTTCGTCTGCCTGTCCGTCAAAAATCTAACATTAATCAGATAAAAGGGCCCGCCAAATGGCAGTTGCCCTAAAGGAATAACTATTTGTCTGTCTGTCTGTCGGTCAGTCTGTCTGTCGGTCGGTCTGGCTGGCTGGCTGGCTGGCTGACTGTCTATCCCTGTTTTCCTGTCCGTTAAAAAATAAAATTGGCAATAACTTTTTCACCATAAGATATATGACTCATTTTTGACTCGTGTACTGTTCGGGTGGCGTCAATTTTTTTACCATTTGACATTGACAATAAACTTTTGACCTACATCTGAGAAACTTTAACTTTGACCTTAACTACATCACCATAAGAGATAGGGCTGTCATATTTGGTATGGGTGTTCTCTTGGTACTATTTTATTTTTACCTGTCGATCCTGACCATTGACCTACATTAAAAAAAAAAACTTTGGCGAAGACCATTCGCAGCTTTTGCAAGTGATTTCCTTGTAAAGCCATAGTAAAACTTGTTTTACATCGGGCGGGTACCTTTTGCTCAGACAAAAAAACAAAAACAAAAACCAAAACCAAAAAAAAAAAAAAAAAAAACAAAACAAAACAAAACACACACACACACATCCTCACAAACATGCATTTTTTGGGTTAAAAATGAGTAAATGATATTTGATTATATGAAATGCCTATTCCATCTTTAATTCTAGGAGATAATAGCGATTTTTATAAAAAAAAAAATTAAGGATACCTTATATTAATTATCGAAAAAGTTCAGGACTGAAAAGAATATTAAATTACTATGGCCTGACAAGCTTTTCTGTTCGTACTAACATTTCTTATCGCATGACCTTGACATTGACCTTGGACTATATTGAAAAATTTTAACATATGTATCTTCCTTGTGACAAGATCTTTCTCGTACAAATGTACATATAGTATCAAAATTTTAACAATGTTGCCTTGACTGTGACCTTCCCGAAATTAGCTATTGGCCATTATTGCTGTAACATAAGAAACGTGACTCCTACGCGTAACGTAAATGGATCTGTCGGAAGATTGGCAGCTTACGTTAGAGTTGCACTTGTTGATATTTTTTTCCAATAGATCCTTTAATATCTATCTTTTATAATTGGATGAATTTAAATGTCATAGCATGTACATTTGCCGATTTGGGCTGGCTATTTTTATATTGTATTCAGATAAAATCTTGAGCGGTCGTTATCTATCTGTAAGATCTGAAGTGTCAATACACAAACATGTTGAATGGTTGCAATGGACAATAAATGCGGACTAGTCATATAATGTATATCACCGCCAAAATAAACATTTAAGAACGTTCAAATCCTATTCAAGTGTACTTCTAAAAGAAAACACCATAATTATTAATCAGTTGCGATAACAAAATGACATTGTATACTTAGTATGAAAGCATTGACCACATAGTAAAACCTCTGAAAAAAAGTTGGAAATTCCAAGATTAAAGTTGGAAATTCCAAGATTAAAGTTGGAAATTCCGACTTTAAAGTTAGAAATTCCAAGATTAAAGTTGGAAATTCCGACTTTAAAGTTGGTAATTCCAAGATTAAAGTTGGATATTCCGACTTTAAAGTTGGAAATTCCAAGATTAAAGTTGGAAATTCAGACTTTAAAGTTGGAAATTCCAAGAATAAAGTTGGAAATTCCAAGATTAAAGTTGGAAATTCCAAGATTAGAGTTGGAAATTCCGACTTTAAAGTTGGAAATTCCGACTTTAAAATTGGAAATTCCAAGATTGATGTTGGAAATACCAAGATTAAAGTTGGAAATTCCGACTTTAAAGTTGGAAATTCCGACTTTAAAGTTGGAAATTCCAAGATTAAAGTTGGAAATTCCGACTTTAAAGTTGGAAATTCCAAGATTATAGTTGGAAATTCCAAGATTAAAGTTGGAAATTCCGACTTTAAAGTTGGAAATTCCAAGATTAAAGTTGGAAATTCCGACTTTAAAGTTGGAAATTCCAAGATTAAAGTTGGAAATTCCAAGATTAGAGTTGGAAATTCCGACTTTAAAGTTGGAAATTCCGACTTTAAAGTTGGAAATTCCGACTTTAAAGTCGGAATTTCCTAGATTGATGTTGGAAATACCAAGATTAAAGTTGGAAATTCCGACTTTAAAGTTGGAAATTCCGACTTTAAAGTTGGAAATTCCAAGATTAAAGTTGGAAATTCCGACTTTAAAGTTGGAAATTCCAAGATTAAAGTTGGAAATTCCAAGATTAAAGTTGGAAATTCCGACTTTAAAGTTGGAAATATCAAGATTAAAGTTGGAAATTCCAAGATAAAAGTTGGAAATTCCGACTTTAAAGTTGGAAATTCCAAGATTAAAGTTGGAAATTCCAAGATTAAAGTTGGAAATTCCAAGATTAAAAGTCGGAAAATCAAAAAATAAAAAAAAATAATTTGGCACTTATACGCTTCCGTAAAAATGATCTGACTTGACAAAAAAAAAAAAAAAAGAAATGATGATTAGAAATAGTTAATAATACTTCTAGGTATTTGGATGATATTCAGACTATTGATAATCCTGCTTATTTAAACTTTCAAACCTACCATTTTACCTGTTACTTTAATATTTTGATCGATAGAAATCCATTATTTAATGTTTACATTTGTAAAAGCAACGAAAGTTCTTTTAAAAGTGTAAAGCCAAATTTAAAGTAATAATTCTATAATGGGTTTCTTCAAATACCTCAGCATTTTAGCAAAAAATCATCCGCTTACGGTTTAAAAAAAGTCTCTTGACAGAAGATGGTTACAATAGAAAAGAAAATGTTGTTTCGTCGCAATAAGCTCTCAAACACCTCCGGTATAATTGCTATGCTTGGTAAGGATTTTTGTGTCAAAACATTTCCTGCGAATGCAATATATGATACTTTTTCCTGCGCTATGCCACTTTTCGTGTTAGTTAAACCTATTCAAAAAGATGTTCGCTAAATAGAACCTAATTCTACGTGCCACTCGAGTTATGCGAGACATTTGTCGGGTTTATTTGCTAACTATCGCCGTTTAACAAAAGTATTTCAATTAATCTATGTTTTTTCTGATTGCACATGGTATATACGAACAATTCTTAAAGACGTGTTTTGTTGTAATTTACCGATAAAAATACGCGAAATTCATGCAAAATGTTAATAATTCAAATGTCGTCACGTTCTGTTTCCATTAATATAATTTTCATTTTTCTCGATTTTAATGTAAATAGTGAAACGTGGTTACTCATAACCAACTATCGTGAGAATCGTATAAATTCCACAATAACAAATCGCCATACCCGTAGAATGGTAAATTAAAATTTTAACAAGTATATAAGAATAAAATTATAAACAAGACAAATGTTATATAACACAGGAACCCCATTTTTGGACCTTAATTTCAAAGTGGTAAACGGAAAGATTCACACGAGTGTATATGACAAAAGAGATAATTAGGATTCAACATATTAGTTATTTTCCCCAGACAACCGTCATACTGCATTAACATATCACAGCACATCCTGTACGCTAGAGCATGTACTAATATTTTGCATTTTCACAGTAGAAATTTACAAATTACCAAGAAACTTAGGTCAAGGATACCACTTTCATAAACTAGTAAGGACTTTCTGGCAATTTTACAAAAATAAGGATCAGATTCTTTTCATGTTTGGCTCTATACATGTACAAGCAACAGAGTATTTTACATTTGTAATTACACAACCAGCCTTTTATGAAATGATAAAGAAAAATTAGGTGGATCAAAGGTAGATAGCATAACCAAAGAAATTGCGTAAAAATCATCAAATGCCTTTTATACCGTGGATATGATCCTAATGCCATCAGACGGACACTAGGCTTGGTGCTTAACCAATCTACAGCGCATTCTTAAGACTTGGACTCCGAATGACTATGACGACGGGACTCCATGACGGGCCTTGTCCAAATCTCTTTAGAGAAGACAAGGCCCCGACCACCTGTCCTCTCAGGATGTCAGTCGACCTCCTCGGGTGAAAACATGCATGAGCTCGCTACAGCCGACAGAGTACGGGCTGTACATATTACGCCCCCCCCCCCCCTTTTTATATCAATTTACATATTCATCTGTGTTGCTTGGGCGCCTGCGTTTTGCTATCTTCTTTGTGTGGTCATCTAACATTGATGAGGTTGTTTTAGTCACCACAATCGTGCGTTCTTCGAGACCTTTTTGGTAACCGGAAAAGTGGGAGGGTTGCGTGCATGTAATACGGAGAACTACACCGTTTGCTTCTTGCGTAGCAAATGACTGTCCTAAGACGGCATCGGTTACCTATTGGTTTCGTTGATTTATGTGCAATCTTTTTTGTTTTATGTTTCTATGTCGTATTTCTCTTTTTCGTCTTTTGATGTACTGATCTATGTGTTTTCGCTCGAGTGTTTTTGGTGTTTGTTGTATCATTTTTTATATTGTAACCGGTTCTGTTTGGAGATCCCCTCCCTTCTAAAAGAGTAAAGTTTAAAAAGTATCCGGATATATGATACAATGTTGTTATTGTGACTGGTAATCCGGATAATTACACTATTTGCTACTAGCGTGGCAGATGGCTGTCCTGAGTCGGCAAGATTGCCTATTGGTCTCTCTGGTTTCTGTGTAGTCTATTATGTTTAATGTATCTGTCTTTTTTATGTTCCTTGTCTCCTTTACGTCCCTTGTTGTGCTTGTCTATTCTGTCTTTTCGCATATAGGGTGTTTTGATTTTTTTCTGTGGGTGCTACAACCGCGCTGGGTCGTAGATTTTCTCCTTCCTTTCAATGCGGACATAATTGTTGACTTATTGGCTCAAAAAACAAAAATTTGATAAGGACATAAATACTTACTTTCAGTAAAGCTCCGTGAAATTCGGTTTAGCCGTTAAATGTTGTTTCGTGAAATTCTGTGTAGCTGTTAAATGTTTTAGTCAATTAGAGCCCCTAGCGGTCATGACTGTTATACTGAAACACACAAACACATCCTCACACACGCAAACTTCTTAGAGGACCTTTACTTGTAAAATTCTTGTAAAATTCTTGTAAAATTTCATGCAATTCAGTGCAGCGATTACGTGGAGGTCAAAGATGTAACCGATGGGTTCGAAAAACACAATCTTGGTAGGCTTCATTCAATGTTTCGTGAATCCTGTGCAGCGGCTGTACAGCCGTCAATAGCCATGATTTTTTAACGATCAAGCAAAATAAAACACGAGCTTTGTATAGGACTTTGAGTGTTCGCTTTCTTTAAAAGTCGTTATATTCTGTACAACGGATGTTGAGAGGAAATTGAAGAATGAAATATACCTAACGACAGACGGACAGACGACGAACGGCTGGGCAGACAACAGACGATGTGCTATGAATTTTGTTCAGGTGAAAATGTCGACGGATTGACAAACGACCCGCAGACGGCGGGACATGACATTCGTTTACTTTGAAGATTTGGCACAGGTGAACTTAGTATTTCTTCATTTTCATGAGTTATCCCTTTGACTTTACCAATATGTATCTTATATCATTATTTCCTTTTTTTGTCGCTTCAAGATAAAATACCAATAACAAAAAATAAATAATTGATATATGAACATGGCTTACAAATTTTTTTAGCATTTATTCATTTAAGTAGATCTGAAAAATAAATTCCTTTTCCTTTTGAAGTAAAACAATTATCTAGTTCCTTTTCCATGTTTTCAATAATAATTATCGAAGAAGCATCCATCAGTTATTTAGTCTCAAAGTCAAGTAGACAATGCGAGTCCCGGAATAAACAATACTCTGGAGTGAGGCCAGGTGCCGATGCCGTGTCTCATTAGAGTAATTAAATTCATAAATTCATCAATCAGTTTTGTTTTTAGATTGCTACGGAAGCCTGAAAGATTCATCTTTAAAATACGAATTTACGAGAGATATACTTCTTATTCAGAGATAAAAAATATCTTTTTAGATTACAAGTATCCTATCGAGCATCCTTACAATTCTACATTTATGCATGTTCAAAGAGTACTATTATACAAATATGAACTGTGTATGCGTTCAATATAGAAAAATAGTGCACGGCTCAGACATATTATATTGACCGAGGTCGAAGGCCTTGATATATATATTTTTTTGAATTGAACACATACACAATCCATACTTCTTACATTATATCATCACAACGCCACTATAAGGTTTAAAGCATCAGACGAAAGAGATCTCATCCAGAGTCATTCTACAGTACTCATCGTTTAAAATATATCGAATGACTCGGGCTGAAATGCATGAATAAAACGCTGGCGCCGTTCAACTACCAACCTCCATTCTTGTACTGTTGGCTGTTGTTATTAGCAACGAGGGAGGTAATCCATACGCAGGAACTTTGCATTGAGCATTTTAACGATTTTCCAAGATCTAATAAGATGCACAAAATGTACTATATAACTTAAAATTAAATTCTAAGGAATGTATCTAAAACTCTTTTTGGTTATGGGAAATAACCTCAAAAAGCCGATACACATTCGCGTAGCGAATTATACAATGTTTGTGCATCGGCTTTTTCAGGTTATTTCCCATAACCAAAAAGAATTTTAGATACATTCCTTATATAATCTTATATCATCACAGAATTTCAAATTTACCTTTCACTCTCGAAAGATTTCTAGGAAATCTGACAAGGGAGACAATATTTGCATTCAATCTGTATAATCCTTATTCTCGTTTGCGGATGAATGCCCTGTTGTAGTATATTCAGTACATCAGAGATAACATTAATGTAATTTTACCCTTTTTAGCTTCATCTAGCCCAGTGCGATCAACTTCAGTTGCTCGTTTCTTCAACCCATTCGATAGATTCTGTTCGAAAACTTGGGTCCTATAGCATCATATCCCACCAATCCTTCTACGTCTTTCGATTCATTTTTGGACATACTAACTTTCACACTGTTTGGCCATATTACATCATTTAGATTGAGGATCACTGACGATGGTTAAGTACCCGAAACGTGCATGTCTGGTCCATGCTGCAATTTTTTCTGTTCGTATAAATGATGCCATTGAATTTGAAGACATTTAACTTCCGTGCATTCCCAGACCTGCTTATACGTGTCTGATTAAAGTGTAATATTTTGCTCTAGAAGAAGTAATTTAGGAGTAAAGAAAGAAAAAAGAAATATGAAGGTAAAATTTGGGAAAAGAATCCCCAGTCAGATATTATTAGAAATCTTAATCATTTAAGGAGTTGCTTATACAGTAATAATGTGAATTATTCAAATGCTTGTTTTCATATTAATTTATGTGTATGAAGTATTTTCGAAACAATTTGAAAAAAATGTCACTCTGCTTGGAAGTGTGCTTCAGACAGCAAAAGCGTAGAACAAAATATTAGTTAAGAAATCGGAAAATAAGTACACAAAAATCTAAAAGGTAGACAGGATCAATGCATGTTCAATAGATTACTTTAAAGGTATCTTCAAATTATTTTTATAATCGCAGCATTTCGAATGATACAAATAATTTCACATTTCTAAATATAGGACAACGTCCTCCTCCCCTTTGGTTCCAGACATTAAACATTTCAGCAGATAGATAGTTTATTCTCAACAGGTACAAATGCGATTTCAAGGTCGAGAAATTTTCTTACATATCGCTGATATTTAAGGAGACAATTTTTGCATTCCACCTGCATAATTCATATCACGCACGAGGGTGAGTGACCTGTCATTAGTATATTCCGTTCATCTGAAAAGAATTGATCCATCTACGTTGGATTGTTTTAGACAAATATTTTATCTGTTGCAATGCATTTACAATTTCTTTGTCCACAAGACAAACAGTTAAACACGTTCCTCGCAATTGAATTTTTCAAGTGTATAAATTACATTATTTCCAGCTGTGTCGCCAGAAAAAAGCTTTAATTAGGCATATTTTCAAATTGACATCATATATGATTTTGCTTTCAGCCTAAAATCTTATCGATATTATAGCACCATCCCTCTAACTATCTTTTATCTTAATTGATATTTATTCAACTATGCCATAGTAGAAAAATGTAGAGCCGTACACTCTTTGCAGAGATCTTCAGCGGGAACGTCTTGTAGTTTAAAGCAGAACTCTTTGATAGGATTACAAACTAAGGACATCAGACACATTAATTTCTTAAGAATAACGAGAGACATGACCATCATAACAGGCATCTACACATGAAAGAAACACATTTATATAGCAAGTCATCCGATGCAGGCTTTGAACGGCCATCCGCGATTCAAAAAGCAAATTGTGCAGTTATTCAGATTACGTGCATATGTTCATGGTTAAAAGCAACCCTATTAGATATTTAGGTATGCTTGTGCTGCATATTGAAATAAATTTTCAATACAATAAATTCATTGTGCTCTAATAGTCAATAGTTTCAATACAATACACTTTTTTCGTGTTTTCAAAGAAATCATAATAATGAAACAATAAATGGAGTTTTTATCTTTTAATCAATGAAAACTTTTACAAATAGAACAAAATAAACAGCAAACGGATTCTATTTTTTTAAAAATAAGAATAAAAAAAAGATAAAAAAGAATTAAAAGATAGCAATGACAGTTATAGAAATTGTTTCTTTGATTACCAAAGAATATGGGTTGGTCAAGTGAAAATTCTATGAATCGCGTATTATCATAAATCCATGAACATCAAAACTAAGTCAATCGTTACGTTTTAACATTTTTGCTGAATATTAGACTCCCTATTTTGCACGAACATCGCAAACACAGAGAATTACAGCATCCAAAGGATTCTAACTATTGCTGTATATTGAAATATTGAAGAGTATCGATATTTTGATATTTTCAATACATATCGATACACAAATTCTGAGTATCGATACTTTCAATACATTTTATAAATATAAACTTTTGATTCGTTTTTGTTTTTATTTCTACATATCTTCTGAATATTCTCCGATCACTTTTACGCATAAGAGTTCAAATAAAAGATTCTAGGTACCTGGTCTCACTCCCAAATAATCGGGTAATTCGCTTCTTTTTAATTTCGGTGGATGTCTTTGTTTGTTTGCTTTCAGTTGGTTCCTGTTTCATCCTGATTTTGTATGCCTTCGGTTTATGGTTTTCTGAATTATCAATTTTGTTTTGTGTATTGGGATATGGTCATTATCCATATTTGTAATTCTATCAGTCTTACATTCAGTTGAAAAACGAAATGATGAGGTCAGCTGTTTGGCAGCATTTTTAAGAAGCCAAATGTAATTACTCGTACGTAGAAAATATGTCAAAATAAATCTTTGGTAGACAAAGAAACACTTTCCATAGTTGCTATTGTTATCTTTTTATTCCTTTTTTGTTTTTGAATTAATGCCAAAAAAAGTTCTTTATTTTTGATCTGTTTAATAAAGTTGTCATTGATTGAATCATTAAACTCCATTTATTGATACATTATAATGATAAATTTGAGGAAGAAATGAAACAAGAGCCCCAGGAGGCACAACGCTCACCTGATACCCATGCACGCTCTAATTGACATACTGACATTGAATACTGATAGTGCCAGTACCAGGATTTTAGCCCACAACCTTTCTAAAAAGATTTTTGCCGGATGCAGAGAAGTTTTTTTTTCAGACAACCTTTAAAAGTACAAAAAAGAAAAAATAGTCACATTTCAAAACAATAAATTTTTTACTGATTTGAAAAAACGGATTAAGTGGTCCAACGTCATATGCCCAGCTAGTATAGTTCAATTATGCAACATCAAAAATAAAATCATATTGTACATTAATGTGCCGCAGAAAAAGAATAAAACAATGAAATGATTTCATAAATTAAGTTTATTTAAAATTGAACACAAAACCTTTCATTATTGATAGCTAGCATGTCAGAAATTATAAAGCCTGTGTTTGTGAAACGAGAATGCCGCCGGCGGCATCTTTGTTAGTATAAAGGCCATTTTCTGTTAAGTATGTGAGAGGTCAGGGTCAGCGTAATATTGGTATCAATGGAAAGATCTTGTCACAAGGAATACACATGTAAAAATTGAAACCTCTATCACTAACCATTCAAAAGTTATGCCCAATGTTAAAGTTTTTGAGAAGTACGTCAAAGGTCAAAGTTATGGTCACGAGGTCAAAAATTTTGGTATCAATGGAAAGGTATTGTCACAAGGAATACACATGTGAAATATGAAACCTCTATCACCAGCTTCCATTTAAAAGTTATGCCCAATGTTAAAGTTTTTCGGAAAACAGACAGACAAACAGACAGACGGACAGGCCAAAAACTATATGCTCCCGAATCTTTTATTCCAGGGGCATAAAAAACAAAGATTTTTCGGTTTTGCCTTTATTCATATTAAAGTATACTGAAATCTATGAATGCTTTTGAATAGTATTGATTTCATCTCAAATACATGAAACGTACAGTTAAAATCGTTTTAATCCAATATTTATCAATTCAAGTGAGTTGTGCAGAAATTAGACCAGTTTGTTTTCCAAAAAGCAGTGTATGGTGTATCAAACCTCATGACCAGTGAAGCCACTTGAACAAATAATTTTCAGTGAATATGCTGAAATGCGGCGCTTCTTGCCTATGCATATTTCAACAGGCGAGAAGGAGCGTCGCATTTCAGCATACGCTGTTCAACAACTCAAGTGGTTTCTCTAGGTTTCATAGTTTGAAACAAATTAAAAGGCCCATGAAATTGCTAAGCTTGTCCAACTAGCAGACCTACGACGTCGTTATTTACTGTTAACAAATTGTTTTACCTCATCAAAGGACTGTTACACGGACAAGTTGTTATCGGAGAGAGTTCATGAAATGTATCGGTTGCATAGGATTTGCCGACAAAAAGTTATTTGGTCCGATAAAAACTCATCATGTATCTATTATTTGAACAGATAAAAATTCCCAAATGTCTTATCACAGGAACCTGTCATTTTATGAGAGAAAATGTTTTATTATTCACAACCTCAGGCCTCTGTGTTCCTCTTAGAAATATTATACATACAAGATGTCGAACACAGTGGCTTATGGTTGTAAATAATAATTTATTTTCTCTATTTAAACAACAGCTTTCTGTGGTCCAACATTTCATAGGAAGATTTCAGAACTCTGGACTGAATTACTTATTTCAAGAATTTCAGATATTAAATGTCCTATGCATTCTCAAAATCCAGAGGAAGAGGTTACTCATTAGACGTTTCTTCAAGAAATCAGTCCGTAAATTACTTCATCTAAGAGAGTCTAAGACAGAGGAAATTCGATCAAACTTTATACATGATAACAAGTATATGCAAGTGTTCCAAGTACATGAATGAGGACCATTATGAAAGTGTTCCAAGTATAATGCACATTAAATAAAAATCTATTCCGTTTGCACTGTATCTCCTGAAATGTATCGCAGTACTAAAGGTATCACATTTTCTACATGGGGAATCCCCTTCGGGTACACGGCAAAACATGGCCGCTTTTGAAATCTTGTTCCCGACTTTAAAAATAAAATTCTAAATAAGTATAAAGAATTTAAATAATTGAATCATATCACATAAAAGGTCAATCAATAAGACATTGAAGCATGTGTCACTTGTTGAATTATCAGCTGTAACTATGGATGAAAGGTCGATCTAAAAATGATTAATCATACAAAGAAGATTTGTATCTTGAACAAATTCTTTCACTTGTAGGGTACCATGCATGAGTACCTCATACCTACAAATTGTCATGACAATCTGAAGAGTGGTTATAGAAAAGAAGCAGAAAATGTATGAAAATACATATATATACATGTACATTTACTTTATCGTTACCTATATGCATGAATGAATCACCTGTATTCGATAGAAAAGTACTTAAGGAAAATGCCACACACGGGTAGTGTATCCACGAGAAGTACATCACTAAGTGACAAAAGTGACAAAAACGAAAAACATGAAAAACCCCCAGAAAAAACGACACCCCGCGGAAAAGGAAAAGTAACGGAGGTTCAATCCAGTGACCTTGCAGAAATTAAAGCAGAATTAGCGGACATAAATAAATCACTCGTTCGTTATGATCAATTGGGGGAACTGGTTACTAAAATCGTAGAGGGGTTGCTCACGAAAAATAAAGAAGAAGTTGAAGCTTTAGTTAACAAAAAGATCGAAGATAGATGTAGTGAAATTGAAGAAGAGCACACACGCGTGAGAAGAAAACTAAAAGATGAAATTGACGGCCTTAACCTAGATATAGAGGCACTCAGAGAAAAACTATCGCAAAATAATGAAATAATCAGAAATCTCAGAAGTAGAATCACATTCACAGAAACTAACGCGATGAATGCGCTGAAAAAAAGTAACAGAAACGAACAATATTCGAGAAAAACCAATATAAAAGTATGCGGAGTGAAAGAAGAAAGAAATGAAAACACACTCGAAGTGGTGAAAGAAATTTTGAATAGGAAAGCAGGGGTGGATCTAGATGAAAATGAGGTGATGGCGGTTCATAGGTTACCAGCGAGAAAAAAGGATCAATCAAAACCGATCTTGGTGAAAGTAAAAAACTCTGATATAAAATCACGTATCATGCGGAAACGATCTGAAGTGAAAAAAGCACCTGGAGGCATAAAACTCGTGGACGACGTCACGGAGCTCAATGCAAACCTAATCGATAGGCTACTCAGGCATGAAGATATCGACTCTGCGTATTACTACAACGGGTCAGTGTATGGTATTTGTCGAGATACGAGGTTTATTTTTGACATTGATGACGACATCAGCCTGAAGTTAAATTCCGGAAAAGGGCGACCGATCCAGAGACGCGCCTGGTAGAATAGAGACAAAGTTGTACTTCCGGTCCATCAGCGAATGTCAACAAACACTCGCGAATATGCATTCAGACTCGATACAGCCAAGGTTATGTAAGAACGATCTAGTGTAGAATGAAGTTAATAAACGGTCTGGTCATTAGTCATGCCATTATTGAAATGAACACATTTTTTGTATGTTTTTCCATATTTTCATTCTTTATTCTGTGTAGATCTGTGTGTGTGGTATGAAAGATGTGAGAATGGTGTGTTTCTTTGCAACTTAATTCTTCATAATGATTATAGAATGCCTAAAAAAGTAATGCCTCCTCAGATGATAATTTATGAAAAACAAAACTATTTCCATGACTGATATAAAAATAATGACACTAAATTGTAGAGGCCTGGGTGATTTTAAGAAAAGAAAAGATGTTTTTGACTATATAAGAAAGAAAGATTACTCCATTTGTTGTCTCCAAGACACACACTTTACTGAAAAAAGATAAAAATGATGTACGAGCAGCTTGGGGTTTTGAAACTTTTATAAGCCCAGGGAAATCTGATTCAAGAGGTGTAGCTATTTTATTTCGAAATAATTTTGAATTCAAAGTTACTAGAGAAATAACAGACACAGAGGGAAATTTTTTGATGTTAGAAATACTTTTTCATAATGAATATAAAATATTACTAATTAACATTTATGGCCCAAATAAGGATGACCCCAATTTTTATAAGAATTTAAGTAAATATATTGAAGAGACAACTTACGACTTCTGTATAGTTTGTGGTGATTTTAACCTTGTGCAGGATCCTAATATAGATTATTACAATTATAGAAACTTAAATAACTCTAAAGCTAGAGAGACACTTCTTGAAATAATTGATAAAAACTCATTAATTGACCCATGGAGAGCTCAACATGAAAAGGATAAGAAATTTACATGGTTCTCTTATAATCCTATTAAAAAAGCCAGATTAGATTATTTCTTAATATCTTCTGAATTGATGTCCTTTGTCGAGCGTACAGACATAAAACCTGGATACAGAACGGATCATTCCATTGTAGAATTTACTTTAAAGTTTAAAAACTTTCAAAAAGCTGGAGGGTTTTGGAAATTTAATAACCTTTTACTGAAAGATAAAAAATATATAGAATTGGTTAAAAAAGTTATAGATGAAACAAAGATTCTTTATGCAGTATACCCATATGATAGATCAAATTTATGTAAAGTGGAAAATGATCAATTAAGTCTCTTGATTGATGATCAACAATTCTTTGAACAGCTTCTATTACAAATAAGAGGCGTCACAATAGCATATTCATCAACTAAAAAGAAAGAAAGTGCTAAAGAAGAAAAACAACTAGAGGAAAATATCGAAAAATTAGAAAATGAAATTAATAATGAAAATAACATTACACTGAAACAAATGAAAGAGAAACTTGAAAATTTGAGACAAGAAAAACTTAAAGGTATCATGATGCGAGCTAAAATTAAATGGATTGAAGAAGGTGAAAAACCCACAAAATACTTTTGTTCGTTAGAAAAAAGAAATTATGTCAACAAAACTATTTATAGAATAAAAGATAAAGAAGGAGAATTAATTTGTGATCAGAAGAAAATATTAGAAGAAATAGAAAAATATTATAATAAACTGTATACATCAATAGATGATGAATTAATAAATGTAAACTTAGAAGAAATCTTAAATAACTCTGAAATTCCAAAATTAAACAGTATACAGGCTGATACATTAGAAGGTATAATTTCATTAAAGGAAGCAGGGAAAGCTGTCTATAAGATGCGTAATAACAAAAGCCCAGGTACAGATGGTTACAGTAGTGAGTTTTACAATTTTTTTGGGAAAGACTTAGGTATTTTTTTAGTTAGATCAATAAACTATGCATTTCATAAAAAAGAATTGTCAATTACCCAAACTCAAGGAATAATAACAATATTACCTAAACCAAACAAGTCTAGAGAAGAACTAAAGAACTGGCGTCCCATATCGCTCTTGAATATTTCCTATAAGATATTGTCTAGTTGTATTGCAAACAGATTAAAAAATGTTCTAGATTTCTTAATACATGAAAACCAAAAAGGATTTATGACAGGTAGATTTATCGGGGAAAACACACGCTTAATTTATGATATTCTTCAAACTACAAAACTGGAAAACATAAAGGGTATGTTATTACTAATCGACTTCGAAAAGGCATTCGATTCAATATCATGGAAATTCATTCACAAAGTACTTTTATTTTTAGGATTTAAGCAAGATTTTATAAATTGGATTGAGATTATGAACAGAAACATAAAACTATGTGTAATACAAAATGGTCTATTTTCAAACTTTTTTAAAATAGGGAGGGGTTGCCGTCAGGGGGACCCAACATCCCCGTATATTTTTAATTTATGCGTCGAAATACTAGCTCATTTAATCCGTCAAAATAAAGATATCAAAGGAATTTCTATCTACAGAAAAAAGTATTGCTTATTACAGTATGCAGATGACACCGCAATATTTTTAGATGGTTCCGAAAAAAGTCTCAAAAGTGCTTTAAATTTACTTTATCAATTTGCCAGATATTCTGGACTAAAACCTAACATTGAGAAAACAAAAGCAGTTTGGATAGGGTCGATGATTGGTAGTGATGAAAAAATATGTGCAAATTTTAATTTGCAATGGACAACAGAACCATTTACAGCCTTAGGAATTACATATGATGTTACATTAGAAAAAATTGAAGAACTAAATTTTTACAGTAAGATAGGAGAGATCAGAAAGGAAATAGGTAAATGGAACAAGAGAAACCTCTCAGTGATAGGAAAGATAACAGTAGTTAAAACTTTACTTTTACCTAAATTAACTCATTTGTTACAATCACTTCCAAATCCAAATTCAAGTCTTATTAAAGAAATAGAAGACTTATTTTATCAATATGTATGGGGAGGTAAACATAATAGAATTGCTAGAAAAACTATGTGCCAAGACTTTACATTTGGGGGATGCAGGATGATAAATTTGGAAATATATATAAAAAGTCTGAAAATTACTTGGATACGTAGACTTCTACAGGCAGATAGATTAAGTAACTAGATGAATTTATTTTTGGATAGTAACGCAATATGTTTGAACACATTTTTAATATCAGGGGATGATTACTACTTCAAATTATCAAAATCAGTTAAAAATATTTTTTGGAAAAATGTACTATCAAGTTTAACAGATTTTATGAGAATTATACCTTTGGACAGTAAGGACGATATCCTTGATGAACCTCTTTGGCTTAACTCAAAAATAAAGATAGGAAATGAATCTATATTTTACAAGGACTGGAGTCTCAAGGGTATCCATATTGTACAAGACTTGTTTAATGAATATGGAGACCCTTTAAATTTTGAATGTTTTAGAAACAAATATAACTTAAACATACCTTTCACCTCTCACTTAGGATTAATAAACACAATTTCATCAAAATGGAAAATTTTGAAAGATATGTCCCATATTAATGAAACTCCCTACAGACCCAACTTGATAAAATATTTACTTAAAGAAAAAAAAGGTTGTAAGACACTCTATGATATATTTCTTAAATCGCTTTATGCTAAACCAGCTTCAGAGAATAAATGGGAAAATGAACTAAATACTGAAATAAATGCGGAAAACTGGAAGACAATTATTGTTAATAACTTTAAAATCACAAAAGACTCTAAGCTCATCTGGTTTCGATACAGACTAATACACAGAATTTTGGCGACAAACAAATTTTTGAACTGCATAAAAATAAAGAACAATCCTTATTGTGAATTTTGTAATCAGGAAATCGAAACATTGATTCATATTTTTTGTAAATGTTCGTTTGTGAAGATCTTCTGGACTCCTTTGGAGAGAATTATTTTTAATAAAACTGGCCTAGATATTAAGTTCACAAATGATGAGATCATACTGTTACAACATAGGAATAATTCAATAAATTTTATTATACTGTTAGCAAAATATTACATATACAGAAAAAGATTTTATGATAAAAACTTAAATATATCAGATTTTATTCATGTTGTTAAAAACTATTATGAAATGGAAAAATTTTCAGCACTTTTAAATGCAAAAAGTAATAAATTTGATAAAAAATGGAACTGTATAAAAGGAATATTCAATTAATTCAATTAGTATAAAATATATACTTAATGTTTTTGTTCAATATATATGCAATCTAATTCGTTCATGTATTATGTATTGGTGTGAAAGTGTTGTGTGAAAGTGTATGTATGTGTACGTAAAACGAAAATGTTCATTCTCCTATAAAGAACATTGAAATATTTATGTCATGATCTGAATGAACGACAAAAATAAAAAAAAAGAAAGAAAATGTATGGAAATCACCCCCCCCCCTTCCTTTTTACATAAGAAAAAAATTCATAAAAAATCAAAAAAATAAAATTTATTAATGAGCATAAAATACATATCAAAGCATTAAGTAAGTTAAATATGATAAAAATGTAGTAAATGAGTGTGTAAAATCATACACTTATTGAGTTATTTAAAGAAATAGTGAAAAAATGTGCATTTCTGACTAAGTCCTAAAAGACGTCAAAAACGCGTCAAAAATTTGACTTCGAAATGGAACCAAAAATAACAACACTTCTTAAGACATCTCTATAGATCATCCTGATGCTTTCGGTTTGTCGATACATGCTTCGGTTCTGAAGAAGAAGTTTGTCAAAGGAGGGTAGCCCCCATGACCTACTTTTTGCTGTGGTGGCGCCACCTGTTGACAGATCCGGACGAAAAACAACAACACTTGTAGGGGACTATGAGTACTTCATACCTACTAAGTTTCATCAAAATCCCTTCAGCCGTTCTGGAGAAGAAGTTTAAAATGTGAAAAGTTTACGACGACGGACGACGACGGACGACGGACGACAGACGCAACACTATGACAATAGCTCACTTGAGCCTATGGCTCAGGTGAGCTAAAAAGGGAAAAAAATTTTGTTGGGGTCCCGCCGGGGTTTGAAGCCACTCCCCATGGGTCCATTGGGCATGGAAAACATACATTATACCTATGTACAATCTTAAAAAATATTCCTTAAAAATCCAAAAGTGGATATCTTGAAAAAATTCTTTCATTTGTAGGGTACCATGCATGAGTACCTCATACCTACAAATTGTCATGACAATCTGAAGAGTGGTTATAGAAAAGAAGCAGAAAATGTATGAAAATCACCCGCCCCTTTCCTTTTTACATAAGAAAAAAATTCATAAAAAATCAAAAAAAAAATAAAACTTAAGCATAAAATACATATCAAAGCATTAAGTAAGTTAAATATGATAAATATGTAGTAAATGAGTGTGTAAAATCATACACTTATTGAGTTATTTAAAGAAATAGTGAAAAAATGTGCATTTCTGACTAAGTCCGAAAAGACGTCAAAAACGCGTCAAAAATTTGACTTCGAAGTGGAACCAAAAATAACAACACTTCTTAAGACATCTCTATAGATCATCCTGATGCTTTCGGTTTGTCGATACATGCTTCGGTTCTGAAGAAGAAGTTTGTCAAAGGAGGGTACCCCCCGTGACCTACTTTTGGCTGTGGCGGCACCACCTGTTGACAGATCCGGACGAAAAACAACAACACTTGTAGGGGACTATGAGTACTTCATACCTACTAAGGTTCATCAAAATTCCTTCAGTCGTTCTGGAGAAGAAGTTTAAAATGTGAAAACTTTACGACGACGACGGACGACGACGACGGACGACGCTTGTAGGGGACTATGAGTACTTCATACCTACAACACTTGTAGGGGACTATGAGTACTTCAAACCTACTAAGGTTCATCAAAATCCCTTCAGTCGTTCTGGAGAAGAAGTTTAAAATGTGAAAACTTTACGACGACGACGGACGACGACGACGGACGACGACGACGACGACGGACGACAGACGCAACACTATGACAATAGCTCACTTGAGCCTAAAAAATGCGTATTGTATTGAAAATATTGAGTATTGAAGCAAAATGTATTGTATCGTATTGTATTGAAAAAAAATATTTCAATATACAGCACTAATTCTAACATTGGAAAATTCTCCCTACGCTCAAAACTTGGACGTGAAATCACAATGGCAATCCTGTCTATTGGAATATAATCTAGACATAGGCTTTACTTGATCTCATATGTCTAAACGTTGAAGATTCAGAAGATATATTGAATATCAGTTATAAGAACCAAAAACGACGTAAAAGTCTAGGATTTTATATTTTTTTATGTATTGAAAGTATCGATACTGAGCATTTGTGTATCGATAGGTATTGAAAATCTCAAAATATCGATACTCTTCAATATTCAAATATCAATGTACAGCACTAAGGTATAGCTACGGATTCTTCAAATTTTCGAATATTTTTATCATGAAATAACAATTTTCATAAAGTCTCTAACCAAAATACGAAAATTGAAAGATTGAATTTATTGATATTACAGTGGTGTTTGTTCCATTAGTCATATTTGTCATGACAGCAATTGTCCATTTTTTACCTTTGCTATGGTTACAATGACTCATCTGTTTAATTTGTCACATAATGGCAGCCATGGTCCAATTGTTTATTTTGTTACATAATGACAGTCATGGTCCAATTGTTGAA
Source organism: Pinctada fucata (assembly GCA_028142955.1). Taxonomy (NCBI): domain Eukaryota; kingdom Metazoa; phylum Mollusca; class Bivalvia; order Pterioida; family Pteriidae; genus Pinctada; species Pinctada fucata. The sequence goes on along the minus strand of AP027110.1, from coordinate 27,393,617 downwards.
TTTGTTACATAATGACATTTATGGTCCAATTGTCCAACTATTGAATTTGTTACATAATGACCACCATAGTCCAATGGCTGAATTCATTACATAATAACAGCCATAGTCCAAATGTTGAATTTGTTGCATAATGACAGCAATGGTCCAATAATTGAATTTGTTGTATAATGACAGCCATGCTTCGATTGTTGAATTTGTTATGTAATGACAGCCCTGGTCCAATTGTTGAATTTGTTACATAATGACAGCCATTGTCAAATTGTTGAATTTGTTACATAATGACAACCATGGTCTCATTGCTGAATTTGTTACATAATGACAACCTTGCTTCATCTGTTGAATTTGTTACATTATGAAAGCAATGGTCAAATTGCTGAATTTGTAACATAATGACAACCATGCTTCATCTGTTGAATTCTTTACATAATGACGAAAAATACGAAAATTGAAAGAACTAATTTATTGGTACATGTATTGACAGTGGTGTTCCATAATTAATATTTGTTTTAGCAATTGTCCATTTTTAACCTTTGCTATGGTTACAAATTACAATGATTTCTGTTGAATTTGTTACATAATGACAGTCATGGTCCAATTGTTGAATTTGTTACATAATGACAGTCATAGTCCAATTGCTAAATTCATTAAATAATGACAGCCATAGACCAAATGTTGAATTTGTTACATAATGACAGCCAGGTTCTGATTGTTGAATTTGTTACATAATGACGGTCATGGTTCAATTGTTGAATTTGCTACATATTGACAGCCATGGTTCAATTCTTGGATTTTTTTTGTTTAATGACAGCCATTGTCCGATTGTTGAATTTGTAACATAAAGACAGCCAGGGATTAACTGTTGAATTTGCTACATAATGACAAACAATGGTCTTATTGCTGAATTTGTTGCATTATGACAACCATGGTCTTATTGCTGAATTTGTAACATGGTGACAACATTTCTTCATCTGTTGAATTTGTTACATTATGACAGCCATGGTCAAATTGCTGAATGTGTTACATAATGACAGCTAGGTCAAATTGTTTAATTTATAATATAATGACAATAATTTGTTACATTTAGCAATTGGACCAATTGCACCCCACTGCTTGAGGACTTATTTTTATATTCATACGAAGCTGACTTCATCCAGACCTTGCTCTCGACTGGGCGAAAGTACCTCGCATCTCATTTCAATTTTACCTTGAGATACATAGATGACGTATTGTCTATCAATAATCCGAAATTTAAGGACCATCTACATGAAATCTATCCTCATGAACTAGAGATCAAGGAAACAACAGAGAGCGATAGATCCGCTTCGTACTTGGATATACTTCTATCTTTCGACGCAAACGGCCATTTGAACACCTCACTGTATGACAAGCGTGACGATTTCAGCTTCCACATTACAAACTTCCCTTTCACGAGTAGCAACATTCCGTCTTCTCCTGCTTGTGGTGTTTTTGTTTCTCAGCCAATATGGAACGCCAGGGCATGTTCCAAATATGAAGATTTCATCATTGGAGCCAAACGGCTTGCAAGTGGGCTACTTGTTCAGGATTATGTTACACAACGGCTGAAATCATCATTGAGGAAGTTCTTCGGTTGCTACAGGGATGTAATAAAAACATATGAGATCCCCCATTCCAGAATGATCAGTGACATTCTACAATGTGATTGAATGACTGTTATCATCACAAAACAAGACATACTAACCTGATATGTACATCAAAATGTACATCGAGACTTTCACCGAGTTTGACAGGCTTCCGAAGAGCTGTTGCTACGGGTGTTGCATGCAATCAGGAGACGCTGGCTCTCCCCGGACGTGATCCATTTATCACAACGGTTATGGTAGCTGTGATATATTGCTGAAAATAACGGTGGTCCATATGTTATATACTGAGTTATTTTTAAATTATTCTTTTTAATGTGTGTGTTCGAATGTTTTTTGTTGTTTTGTCTCTCCTGTAATGCTGGTTAAGCTTAACTGTTTGTACGTGCAATTTCAATTAGGAGAGTAAGTGAATAAAGTCCAAACCATATTAAGGACATATCTGGCACCCAAGATTTTGATTTCACATGTATCTAAATTTGGGGAACTCTTCGAAGAGTTTCCAAATACATATAAAATCATACAGATATAATGTTAGTTTATATTATATAACTAGGATGTAACGTCGATTCTGATTGGCTGACGCGCGAGTCATTATATTCCGATAGTGCTCGCTGACGGAAGATAATGACTCGGTGTGGTATTTGTCCCTATTTCAGTATTTTCTAAAAAAGATTTTATTTGGTTATTTTGTTAAATATAAAATGTTTAGATATATTTTACACAAAAAAGTCAATCAATTGTTGAATTCGTGATGAAAGATTATGTGTATAAATTGTTTTGAATAATTATTTTAATCATATAGAGTCCAACTATTACTTATATAATATAACAAAAAAGGACATTATTACCCGATGATATTTGTAATATCGACCTCGGCCTTCGGCCTTGGTCAATATTACAAATATCATCGGGTCATTATTATGACATAAAGACCTCGACCAAGTCCATATTTGTATAATATCATATTATCGACTGGACATGTTGTGAATGTTTATTCCTACCTGATAACAGTGCACTGTTTTTTGGCAATATTTGTTTTCGTTTGAAATATTGATAAAGCCAAATTATGCTTCAATTACATTACATAAAAGTACTGACTTTTCTTTTGAAATTAAGAAAAATGTCTAGTAAACAGCTATTATTTGGAAATATTCTGTATTTCTGACTTACATGAAAGATATCTCAAATTTGCATTATGAATGTTTTTGAATAAATATTTGAAAATGAATTTTTTTTTATGTCATTTTACAAAAATGTATATACGGGAAGGTTTCGATTTCTTCGCTTCAATCAATTAGACAACTAGTAGAATATCCAATATATCGTATTCAAAAAAGAAGGAAAATCATACAACAATAAAAAAAAGATATTGAAAAATATTCTGAATTTACCATAGTTGGCAATGGAAAATGTCTAAATCAGTCAATTTGGGAGGTACTCAGAACTTCAATTTTTCCTTTGGTAACCACATCAAGTGTCACTACTTATCACTTTTACATACAAGAAGATGAAACTGATCCAATAATCTAAATGATATCTATCCTAAAACCGAATAAAGAGTGTATGTCCTTAAGCAATCTCCTACGCATGCGTCCGATTTCAGTTCCGCTTTTCTTCACTTTGAAATCTACCTCTGCCGTCATCGCCTATTGTTTGTCTGCAAGATTCTTGCAGACTGGAACTGGGGCTTCATATTTGTAAATTAAGTATTGCAAGTATATACCAGCAGGTTTGACTAAATTTCTGAGGTATACAGTGTACATGCAATGCTTTTCTTTCGATGCAATACGATGCAGTATCAGGGATTCTTTCTTCATTCGTACGTTGCCAACACGATCAGCTGAGCGAGAAGTCCCCAGTAAAAATACAAATTCTAGCTATAAATCGAAACCTAACGTCTTTAGACATGAGCCTTGTATACATTTTCCTACATCAAGATAAGAATTGTTTCCTTCATTGTCCATTTACTCGCCCCTAAACCCTCAAATATGTGTCTCTGCCTTTGAATGTTTCGCAATGTTTAAGTCAGAAGTCCGAATGACGTCACTGTGACGACATGCCGTGCCTGCGAAGCCTCTCGGGTTTTATCGTTGCGTGAAATGGCGTAGGAAAATAGCGATGACGGCAAGGTTATATTGCAAGCCTGTGCCGCCTATGACCTTGTTTGCGAGTTGGTCCTTAAGTAGTCACCCAAGGGGATACCACAAAAGTGACCTCTTAGCAGAGGTGACCTTTAAAATAAGATCATCATGGATTTCCGATCAGTATGTCGAGGTTTGAAAGGTGACAAAAACACCTTAGGGCAAAGATCGGCAAACTATTTTTGGTTTTGTTGTCATTAGTGATATCTAAAGTTTACATGAACAGATTATTCCCATTATTCCCAGCCGGTATTTTAAAGGAAAAAAAAAAACAATATAATGCAGGTAAACAGATCGTTAACAACGTCCGATTTATTTCAAAATGCCACAGAATTTACCTGATTAATTGTTGTGACTTGAAACGGTATCTCTGTTGCCATCAAAATCACTTGCGCTATTCTTGTTTTCAGATGCAGCACAGTCAGTATGACGTGTTTTGATGATGTGGTACAAAATGTACACATTACAATGTCGTCATATTCAAAACATTAAATTTGTCACGTGACTTCGTTTTTAAACTTCAAAGGCAAGTGCCGACTGCCGTTCCAGCTATTTTGGTCAGTTTGTCTATCTGTTTGTCCGTTGCAAAAACTTTAGCATAACACGTGTATCCCTTGTGACAAGAACTTTCCATTGATATCAATAATTTTGACCTCGTGGCCTTGACCTTGAGTTTTTAACTACTTTTCAAAACCTTTAACATTGTGCATTACCTTTGAATGGTAAATTATAGGGCTTTGATATTTCACATGTGTATTCCATGTGACAGGACATTGCTACCAATGCTACCAATATTTTTTACCTCGTGACATTGACCTTGGCCTTTGACCTACTTTTAAGAATTTTAACATTGAGTTTAACTTTTCATACACTAAACATAAATTCAGAAACAAAACAACAACAAGAGCCCCAGGGGGCACAACGCTCACCTGATACCTATGCACGCTCTAATTGACATACTGCTATTGAATACTGATAGTGCCAGTACCGGGATTTTAACCCACAACCTTTCTAAAAAGATTTTTGCCGGATGTAGAGAAGTTTTTTTTTCAGACAACCTATAAAAGTACAAACAAGAAAAAATAGTCACATTTCAAAACAATAACTTTTTTAAAGTCATATGCCCAACTAGTATAGTTCAATTATGCAACATCAAAAATAAAATCATATTGTAAAATCCCACTTTAATGCGCAGCAGAAAAAGAATAAAACAATGAAATGATTTCATAAATTAAGTTTATTTAAAACTGAACGACCATACCTTTCATTATTGATAGCTAGCATGCCAGAAATTATAAAGCCTGACAGGCTGTGTTTGTGAAACGAGAATGCCCCCGGCGGCATCTTTGTTAGTATAAACGCAATTTTCTGTTAAGTATGTGAGAGGTCAGGGTCAGCGTAATATTGGTATCTATGGAAATATCTTGTCACAAGGAATACACATGTAAAATATGAAAGCCCTATCACTAACCAATCAAAAGTTATGCGCAATGTTTAAGTTTTTGAAAAGTACGTCAAAGGTCAAGGTTATGGTCACGAGGTCAAAATTTTGGTATCAATGGAAAGGTATTGTCACAAGGAGTACACATGTGAAATATGAAACCTCTATCACCAGCTTCCATTCAAAAGTTATGCCCAATGTTAAAGTTTTTCGGAAAACAGACAGACAAACAGACAGACGGACAGGCCAAAAACTATATGCTCCCGAATCTTTTATTCCAGGGGCATAAAAATCAAAGATTTTTCGGTTTTGCCTTTATTCATATTAAAGTATACTGAAATCTAAGAATGCGTTTGAATAGTATTGATTTCATCTCAAATACATGAAACGTACAGTTAAAATAGTTTTAATCCAATATTTATCAATTCAAGTGAATTGTGAAGAAATTGGGCCAATTTGTTTTCCAAAAAGCAGTGTACGGTGTATCAAACCTCATGATCCAGAGGAAGAGATTACTCATTCGACGTTTCTTCAAGAAATCAGTCCGTAAATTACTTCATCTAAGAGAGTCTAAGACAGAGGAAATTCGAGCAAACTTTATACATGATAACAAGTATATGCAAGTGATCCAAGTACATGAATGATAACCATTATGAAAGTGTTCCAAGTATAAAAGAAAGGAGGGGATCTCCAACAACACTAGGTTGCAGCAACCACAGCAAAATCCCAAAACACCCATGCAAAAAACACAGAACAGATACCCACAGAAAGAGACGCAAAAGGGACATGGAACACCAACTCACAACATAGAAACATAAAAGACTACACATAAACCAACGAGACCAATGGGCAACCGGTGCCGGTGACATCTGCCAAGTAAATAGCAGACGGTGTGGTTATCCTGGATTACGTGCGCACAACCCTCTCACTTCTCCAGTTACCTAGAGGTCTCGAAGAACGTACAAATGTGGTGTAAAACAACCTCCTCACTGTAAGATGACGTCACACAAACAAGACCGCGAAACGCAGAGGCCCCAGAGACACAGATGAATATGTAAATGGATATAAAAAGAGGGCATGCGTAATACAGTCCGTGCTCTGCCGGCTGTAGCGAGCTCATGTATGTAATCACCCGAGGAGTCCGACTGACATTCAGAGAGGACAGGTGGTCGGGGCCCTGTCTTCTCTAAAGAGGTTTGGACAGGGCCCGTCATGGAGTCCCGTCGTCACAGTCAGTCAGAGTGCAAGTCTTAAGAATGCGCTCGTACAAGACTGTATATTGGTCAAGTACCAAGCTTAGTGTCCGTCTGGTGACATTAGGATCATATCCACGGTATAAAAGGCGTTTGATGACTCTGACGCATTTTCGATACATATGCTGTCTACCTTTGATCCTTCTTATTATGTTAATTATGTCACCATAAAATGCAGGTTGTGAAATACCTAAAGTAATATACTCCGTTGCTTTTATGGGTCCGAATTTCAAAAGAAGTTGATCATAATTTTTGTGAAATTTCCAGAAAGTCTTTACTAGTTTGTGAAAGCGAAAGCCTTGACCTAAAAGTTTCTTTGTAATTTGTAGATTTCTATTATGAAAATCCAAAACATCAGTACATGCTCTAGCATACCGGATGAGCTGTGAAATGTAGATACCGTATGACGGTAATCTAGGGACATCACCGTCAAGCCAGGGGAAAATGTTGAATGTGTCTGTTGAAGCCAAAATCATCTCGTTTGTCATATACACTTGTATGAATTTCTCCATTGACAATTTTGATATTTAGGTCCAAAAATGGTGTTTCAGTGTCTGTAAAGTTTGCCTTGTTTAGAGTCAATTCTTGTGGATAAATAACATCTTTATACTTTTCAAAAACAGGATTATCGATAGTAAGAATATCATCCAGGTACCTAGAAGTACTAATGAAGCATTTCACATCATCATGTTTTCTTTGCTTTTGAAGATTTTGAATCAATTCCTTTTCATATGTGTATAAAAATAAATCTGCAACAAGAGGCGCACAATTTGTACCCATAGGAATCCCTACAACCTGCTTGTAGAGATTCTCACTAAATCTTACATAAATGTTGTCCAAGAGGAAGGATGCACACTAAATAAAAATCTATTCCGTTTGCACTGTATCTCCTGAAATGTATCGCAGTACTAAAGGGTTGTGGAGGAATTAAACGGATAAAATCTAAAGTACAGCGACTTTGTTTACAGTTACAGTTATAGGTCAGAGACCACTAAAAGGTCGGCTCTGATTGGAGAAAAACCTGTAGGGTGAGGGGGCCTGTTATTTTAAATGTGACAGAAGATGTGATTGGCTATCAATTCTATTTTCTTTTGGTATATTGTTTGAATATGATATATATAGGTAAAAAATAAGTGCAATTAAAATGTCGATACCCGGATATTTCCCTAGCTCCCGATCCGCTAAAGGGGACGGGCGCGGGAAAATTGGAAAATTCTCTGCGGGGTACCTTGTGACGCAAACAGTGCGAAAAAGAGCAGGTCATGCTATATTTTGTAATTTAGTTTCGTATAAAGCTTGAATCAATGAACAAATCGGTATATAACATGCATGGCCAGCAATGTTAGTATAGGCGTTATAAGGCATTTCGTTAACATTACAGCCTATGGAAAATGATTTGGTTGTCTCTGACCTAGAAGGTGTAACTACAGTTAATCATTTTAGCAGGGAATCCCTTCCCTTTTGACTGGTGAACCGGGCTGAATAAAAGGTGTCACCTCATTGGTCATAACTATTGAAAATTTAAAAATAGCACATAAAATCAATGTATGATTCCCTGCTGTCTGTAGAAATTGAGTTTTGAACATGATTTTGCCTTATATGTAATCAATAGATCGATTTGAAAATATATAGAAATTAGCAAATTTTCAATTCGGAAGGAGGGGTCATTAAACAAGTGAATTTTGCAGAAAAGGTATGCATGACCCCCTTTTTTCTTTCGTTTTTATAAGGGTGTCACCTCATTGGTCATAACTATTGAAAATTTAAAAATAGCACATAAAATCAATGTATGATTCTCTGCTGTCTGTAGAAATTGAGTTTTGAACATGATTTTGCCTTATATGTAATCAATAGATCGATTTGAAAATATATAGAAATTAGCAAATTTTCAATTCGGAAGGAGGGGTCATTAAACAAGTGAATTTTGCAGAAAAGGTATGCATGACCCCCTTTTTTTCTTTCGTTTTTAAACGTGCCAAAGATGACCTAGGCCAAAAATATTCCTTAAAAATCTAAAAGTGGATATCTTGACAAAATTCTTTCACTTGTAGGGTACCATGCATGAGTACCTCATATCTACAAAATGTCATGACAATCTGAAGAGTGGTTATAGAAAAGAAGCAGAAAATGTATGAAAATCACCCCCCCCCCTTCCTTTTTACGTAAGAAAAAAATTCATAAAAAATCAAAAAAATAAAATTTAAGCATAAAATACATATCAAAGCATTAAGTAAGTTAAATATGATAAATATGTAGTAAATGAGTGTGTAAAATCATACACTTATTGAGTTATTTAAAGAAATAGTGCAAAAATGTGCATTTCTGACTAAGTCCGAAAAGACGTCAAAAACGCGTCAAAAATTTGACCTCGAAGTGGAACCAAAAATAACAACACTTCTTAAGACATCTCTCTAGATCATCCTGATGCTTTCGGTTTGTCGATACATGCTTCGGTTCTGAAGAAGAAGTTTGTCAAAGGAGGGTACCCCCCATGACCTACTTTTAGCTGTGGTGGCGCCACCTGTTGACAGATCCGGACGAAAAACAACACCACTTGTAGGGGACCATGAGTACTTCATACCTACCAAGTTTCATCAAAATCCCTTCAGCCGTTCTGGAGAAGAAGTTTAAAATGTGAAAAGTTTACAACGACGACGACGACGAAGGACGCCAGACGCAACACTATGACAATAGCTCACTTGAGCCTTTGGCTCAGTTGAGCTAAAAAGGGAAAAAAATTTTTGTCGGGATCCCGTCGGGGTTTGAAGCCAATCCCCATGGGTCCATTGGGCATGGAAAACATACATTATACCTATGTACAATCTTAAAAAATATTCCTTAAAAATCTAAAAGTGGATATCTTGACAAAATTCTTTCACTTGTAGGGTACTATGCATGAGTACCTCATATCTACAAAATGTCATGACAATCTGAAGAGTGGTTATAGAAAAGAAGCAGAAAATGTATGAAAATCACCCCCCCCCCTTCCTCTTTACATAAGAAAAAAATTCTTAAAAATCAAAAAATAAAATTTAAGCATAAAATACATATCAAAGCATTAAGTAAGTTAAATATGATAAATATGTAGTAAATGAGTGTGTAAAATCATACACTTATTGAGTTATTTAAAGAAATAGTGCAAAAATGTGCATTTCTGACTAAGTCCGAAAAGACGTCAAAAACGCGTCAAAAATTTGACTTCGAAGTGGAACCAAAAATAACAACACTTCTTAAGACATCTCTCTAGATCATCCTGATGCTTTCGGTTTGTCGATACATGCTTCGGTTCTGAAGAAGAAGTTTGTCAAAGGAGGGTACCCCCGTGACCTACTTTTTGCTGTGGTGGCGCTACCTGTTGACAGATCTGGACGAAAAACAACAACACTTGTAGGGGACCATGAGTACTTCATACCTACCAAGTTTCATCAAAATCCCTTCAGCCGTTCTGGAGAAGGAGTTTAAAATGTGAAAAATTTACGACGACGACGACGACGACGACGACGACGGACGCAGGACGCCGGACGCCAGACGCAACACTATGACAATAGCTCACTTGAGCCTTTGGCTCAGGTGAGCTAAAAAGGGAAAAAAATTTTGTCGGGATCCCGTCGGGGTTTGAAGCCAATCCCCATGGGTCCATTGGGCATGGAAAACATACATTATACCTATGTACAATCTTAAAAAATATTCCTTAAAAATCTAAAAGTGGATATCTTGACAAAATTCTTTCACTTGTAGGGTACCATGCATGAGTACCTCATATCTACAAAATGTCATGACAATCTGAAGAGTGGTTATAGAAAAGAAGCAGAAAATGTATGAAAATCACCCCCCCCCCCCTTCCTTTTTACATAAGAAAAAAATTCATAAAAAATCAAAAAAATAAAATTTAAGCATAAAATACATATCAAAGCATTAAGTAAGTTAAATATGATAAAAATGTAGTAAATGAGTGTGTAAAATCATACACTTATTGAGTTATTTAAAGAAATAGTGCAAAAATGTGCATTTCTGACTAAGTCCGGAAAGACGTCAAAAACGCGTCAAAAATTTGACCTCGAAGTGGAACCAAAAATAACAACACTTCTTAAGACATCTCTCTAGATCATCCTGATGCTTTCGGTTTGTCGATACATGTTTCGGTTCTGAAGAAGAAGTTTGTCAAAGGAGGGTATCCCCCGTGACCTACTTTTTGCTGTGGTGGCGCCACCTGTTGACAGATCTGGACGAAAAACAACAACACTTGTAGGGGACCATGAGTACTTCATACCTACCAAGTTTCATCAAAATCCCTTCAGCCATTCTGGAGAAGAAGTTTAAAATGTGAAAAGTTTACGACGACGACGACGACGACGGACGACGGACGCCGGACGCCGGACGCCAGACGCAACACTATGACAATAGCTCACTTGAGCCTTTGACTCAGTTGAGCTAAAAAGGGAAAAAAAATTTTGTCGGGATCCCGTCGGGGTTTGAAGCCAATCCCCATGGGTCCATTGGGCATGGAAAACATACATTATACCTATGTACAATCTTAAAAAATATTCCTTAAAAATCTAAAAGTGGATATCTTGACAAAATTCTTTCACTTGTAGGGTACCATGCATGAGTACCTCATATCTACAAAATGTCATGACAATCTGAAGAGTGGTTATAGAAAAGAAGCAGAAAATGTATGAAAATCACCCCTCCCCCCTTCCTCTTTACATAAGAAAAAAAAATCAAAAAAATAAAATTTAAGCATAAAATACATATCAAAGCATTAAGTAAGTTAAATATGATAAATATGTAGTAAATGAGTGTGTAAAATCATACACTTATTGAGTTATTTAAAGAAATAGTGCAAAAATGTGCATTTCTGACTAAGTCCGAAAAGACGTCAAAAACGCGTCAAAAATTTGACCTCGAAGTGGAACCAAAAATAACAACACTTCTTAAGACATCTCTCTAGATCATCCTGATGCTTTCGGTTTGTCGATACATGCTTCGGTTCTGAAGAAGAAGTTTGTCAAAGGAGGGTACCCCCCGTGACCTACTTTTTGCTGTGGTGGCGCCACCTGTTGACAGATCCGGACGAAAAACAACAACACTTGTAGGGGACCATGAGTACTTCATACCTACCAAGTTTCATCAAAATCCCTTCAGCCGTTCTGGAGAAGAAGTTTAAAATGTGAAAAGTTTACGACGACGACGACGACGACGACGAAGGACGACGGACGCCAGACGCAACACTATGACAATAGCTCACTTGAGCCTTTGGCTCAGGTGAGCTAAAAAGGGAAAAAATTTTTGTCGGGATCCCGTCGGGGTTTGAAGCCAATCCCCATGGGTCCATTGGGCATAGAAAACATACATTATACCTATGTACAATCTTAAAAAATATTCCTTAAAAATTTTAAAGTGGATATCTTGACAAAATTCTTTCACTTGTAGGGTACCATGCATGAGTACCTTATATCTACAAAATGTCATGACAATCTGAAGAGTGGTTATAGAAAAGAAGCAGAAAATGTATGAAAATCACCCCCCCCCCCCTTCCTCTTTACATAAGAAAAAATTCATAAAAAATCAAAAAAAAATAAAATTTAAGCATAAAATACATATCAAAGCATTAAGTAAGTTAAATATGATAAATATGTAGTAAATGAGTGTGTAAAATCATACACTTATTGAGTTATTTAAAGAAATAGTGCAAAAATGTGCATTTCTGACTAAGTCCGAAAAGACGTCAAAAACGCGTCAAAAATTTGACTTCGAAGTGGAACCAAAAATAACAACACTTCTTAAGACATCTCTCTAGATCATCCTGATGCTTTCGGTTTGTCGATACATGCTTCGGTTCTGAAGAAGAAGTTTGTCAAAGGAGGGTACCCCCCGTGACCTACTTTTTGCTGTGGTGGCGCCACCTGTTGACAGATCTGGACGAAAAACAACAACACTTGTAGGGGACCATGAGTACTTCATACCTACCAAGTTTCATCAAAATCCCTTCAGCCGTTCTGGAGAAGAAGTTTAAAATGTGAAAAGTTTACGACGACGACGACGACGACGACGACGACGGACGCCGGACAACGGAAGCCAGACGCAACTATATGACAATAACTCACTTGAGCCTTTGGCTCAGGTGAGCTAAAAAGGGAAAAAAATTTTGTCGGGATCCCGTCGGGGTTTGAAGCCAATCCCCATGGGTCCATTGGGCATAGAAAACATACATTATACCTATGTACAATCTTAAAAAATATTCCTTAAAAATCTAAAAGTGGATATCTTGACAAAATTCTTTCACTTGTAGGGTACTATGCATGAGTACCTCATATCTACAAAATGTCATGACAATCTGAAGAGTGGTTATAGAAAAGAAGCAGAAAATGTATGAAAATCAACCCTCCCCCCTTCCTCTTTACATAAGAAAAAAATTCATAAAAAATCAAAAAAATAAAATTTAAGCATAAAATACATATCAAAGCATTAAGTAAGTTAAATATGATAAATATGTAGTAAATGAGTGTGTAAAATCATACACTTATTGAGTTATTTAAAGAAATAGTGCAAAAATGTGCATTTCTGACTAAGTCCGAAAAGACGTCAAAAACGCGTCAAAAATTTGACCTCGAAGTGGAACCAAAAATAACAACACTTCTTAAGACATCTCTATAGATCATCCTGATGCTTTCGGTTTGTCGATACATGCTTCGGTTCTGAAGAAGAAGTTTGTCAAAGGAGGGTACCCCCCGTGACCTACTTTTTGCTGTGGTGGCGCCACCTGTTGACAGATCCGGACGAAAAACAACAACACTTGTAGGGGACCATGAGTACTTCATACCTACCAAGTTTCATCAAAATCCCTTCAGCCGTTCTGGAGAAGAAGTTTAAAATGTGAAAAGTTTACGACGACGACGACGACGACGACGGACGCCGGACGCCGGACGACGGACGTCACACGCAACACTATGACAATAGCTCACTTGAGCCTTTGGCTCAGGTGAGCTAAAAAGGGAAAAAAATTTTTGTCGGGATCCCGTCGGGGTTTGAAGCCAATCCCCATGGGTCCATTGGGCATGGAAAACATACATTATACCTATGTACAATCTTAAAAAATATTCCTTAAAAATCTAAAAGTGGATATCTTGACAAAATTCTTTCACTTGTAGGGTACCATGCATGAGTACCTCATATCTACAAAATGTCATGACAATCTGAAGAGTGGTTATAGAAAAGAAGCAGAAAATGTATGAAAATCACCCCCCCCCCTCCTTTTTACATAAGAAAAAAATTCATAAAAAATCAAAAAAATAAAATTTAAGCATAAAATTCATATCAAAGCATTAAGTAAGTTAAATATGATAAATATGTAGTAAATGAGTGTGTAAAATCATACACTTATTGAGTTATTTAAAGAAATAGTGCAAAAATGTGCATTTCTGACTAAGTCCGAAAAGACGTCAAAAACGCGTCAAAAATTTGACTTCGAAGTGGAACCAAAAATAACAACACTTCTTAAGACATCTCTCTAGATCATCCTGATGCTTTCGGTTTGTCGATACATGCTTCGGTTCTGAAGAAGAAGTTTGTCAAAGGAGGGTACCCCCCGTGACCTACTTTTTGCTGTGGTGGCGCCACCTGTTGACAGATCCGGACGAAAAACAACAACACTTGTAGGGGACCATGAGTACTTCATACCTACCAAGTTTCATCAAAATCCCTTCAGCCGTTCTGGAGAAGAAGTTTAAAATGTGAAAAGTTTACGACGACGACGACGACGACGACGACGGACGCCGGACGCCGGACGACGGACGCGAGACGCAACACTATGACAATAGCTCACTTGAGCCTTTGGCTCAGGTGAGCTAAAAAAGGGAAAAAAATTAGTTTATACGAAGTGGTTAACAATCAAAAGTTACGAAAAGTCCTAAAAAGGACTATATATGGTTTATATAGTAACGTGGCCCCCTTTCAGGGCAAAATATTAAGTTTTCATGAAGTAATGAATTTGTACCAATATCTATACTAAAATGTAGGCTACTTATGAAATGATGCATATTCTTTAATTTCCTTCCTCCCTTTGATAGAATTTGGGCTCCAAAAATTTTGTATTTTGCCAAATTTCTGGAAAAACGTCATTTAGGGCTCATTTTCGACAGACTTCCTATAAGTTAGTATCGAGCGGGCTTCTGAACAACTTTTATATTTTGATATGTTGTTACTTTTGTACGTCTCTAAGTGCATGCAAAAAGAAAAAGTTGTTAACGATCCCGCTCGATGTTATCTCGGTTGCACTACACAGTATTGGCCATTGAAAATTGAGCGTTTTCAATGAAAGGCATGCAATAGTTGACGTCATATTAATGATTTTCTATTGCTCATACATTATAAAGCTACATATCAATAAAAAGTACTCTTATTGCTGATTACTTCTATAATCCTTGATTTCATCTGAACAAATCCTGTCAGTCAGACATGCTGCTCAAAGTTATAGCAGTACATTAGAAGATGGCATGGAAATGGGGCATAACCCCTCAAAGTGACTCAAATTTGACATCCTTCTCAAATGATTTGCTTAATAAACTGTATGTCTATTTGTTGTGTATTTCTTATTCTACAATATGTGCAATTTATTTGAATTTTCACCTGACGCAGTTCGAGAAATATGACGTCAAAGTTTTCTTACCTAAATACAGCACTCATTTCTTTGCCAATGGCTAGTCACATGACTTCTTACTTTCACATCCGGTCATACTATACATATGAGGTATACAATGGAAATAATGGGCTTTTATCAAGACAACAAGCTTATTATTTCTTCCAAATATCAAAAATCATAGTTATTTCAATTATAAAGCTCACATAATTAAGCTGGACCCCATCTGTCCCCTATTTAAAGAATCATCCCTAGCCAAATTCCAAATGCGACACTGCGGATACTATGTAGTGTAACCCTCATTGAAAATAATCAAGAATTATGCTGTTTTTCGTAAAAAAAAATTGACAAAATCACCGGTTTTCATGATATTTAAGCAACATTTTCAATGTCTTACAAATTAAGGAGTAGTTTTTGTAATTAGATTTCTCAAAATATAGATATTCAACTTTCTAAAAATGGCAACAAAATTCAATTTTGGAGAAGTCGATTTTAGAGGGCCATTCTACTATGTAAACCATACATACTCCTTTTCCTAAGTTTTTGTGTGTGTGTTTGAAATAGGCTGCAGATCAAGATTTCGTCCCTAAAGCCTCTGTCATTCTATAGCGAGTTAGAGCTACAATTTTTGTACGAGTACCGGAGTCATAACTCGCCAAAATTTCCCCGAGTTGATCTTGATTTTTTTGTGATAAGGCAACAGAAATTTAATTTTTAGTTTTACGGATTTTATTTTTTCAAAATAGGGTAGGAGGAGGAAATAAAAATAAGATAAATATCAATAAACTTCAACATATAATGTTTTGTGCCACGATCACGATCTTTTAATTCAGCTTGTTTATCATGTTTTCAAAGTCACATTCTCTTAAGGACTTGTACGATAAAGATAAAGTGAGAATGAAAAGTTAAAACCTATAATTTGGTTGAGCGGAAGAAAAAAATTGAACAATCGGTTCATTTTATGTTTTTCCAAATTGTGGTAAAATTAGGGTCGGCGGTTCCGTAAAACTAAGAATTAAATTTCTGTCGCCTAACGACATGAACTCGACATTTGCTCGAGATCTCTACGACAATTTTAAGCACGACATTCGACTAACACACACGAGTTTAAGTAAAATCTCTTCTTGACTTTTCAAAAAAAGCCTTTGATTCTTTAGAATGGAATTTCATGTTTGCTGCCTTTCGTAAATTTGGATTCAAAGACTCGATGTTATCATGGATAAAGCTCCTTTATACTGACATTAAAAGTTGAATTCTGAATAACGGTTGGGTTTCCACACCAATCACAGTCCAACGTGGCATTAGACAAGGATGCCCATGCAGCGCCCTCATTTTCGTAATTGCGGTAGAGTTCACTGTGTATAGCCGTACACCGGATATTGGTACTATCTGTCGGCGTATTGGTACTACCGAGGCGGTAAACAAGTATGACATAGGTATTACCTTTAGCATTTGACAATAATTTGTGAAGAAAATATGATCTTATATGGAGTGAACTTCAAGCAAATAATTCTGTGATGGTAAACTCAACATCGAAATCCTCAAAACAAAGGATTTGATCGGACGATAATAGTAAAATAACACAAAATGGGGTACCTAGTACACATAAAATTGCACATGTATGAAGTTTATATTCTTTTTTAACGAAAGAAAGTACTATTGCAGATCATGATTCTGTGCACAGTCTATGTAGAAGTTCATAACTATTAAATATTAATCAAGGGTAATGTAGAAATTGCATCTATATTTTACATACGAGCTCAACAAAGAAATTGTTTGTGTACGGCATGTTATTAGCTAACTGTACGGCTAGTTGAAAACCAGGTACTAGGATTCCTTACAGATAAAATCCTCAAACTAAAGACTCATGCATATAAACTTATAGTTTTAGATTTCTTTCTTTCTTTAAAGATGTATATACATATGCGTATGAATGCTATATACAAAGATATTACGTTCATTTGTCTCGAGAAATTGCCATCTGAATAATTTGCATGGTCATCTTCATGTTGACCCAATATTTTGTCGGAAGATAATTCATCGACCAATTTTTTATTGGGGGGGGGGGGGAATCGAACATAGTTTCGGCTTTTCCTGATTCGAAGCAGACTCGGCAATTTTCAACAAAAAGCCATCAATGCCTATATTTCGCATCGACGAGGTGATTTATCGACGAAGCACGATGCCTTGTTAGTTTTGAACTTGACTTTCACTTACTGATTCGAAGCAGACTCGACAAGTTTCAACAAAAAGCCATCATTTGATATTTTTTTCCAAAACAATGAACCCCCCCCCCCCCGAAGAAAAACTGGAAAAAATGCATTGAAACATTTAATTTTTATAAGTACCCCAAATTTTTTCGACATGCTCTACTGGACAGATGGACAACATGGACAAGTTACATTATACTTAAAATTGACAAAAGGAAAAAAAAGTATCCTCGTCCGGGATTCGAACCCACTCGGAAAGGTGTAAAATAAAATTCAGATGCAAATGTGATAACCACTACACCACAGAGATTCTTCACATTCATGTATATTTTACAGTCAGATTTAAAACTTACAAAAAATCTGATGCATACAAAATCAAATATTTACTAATTACTTCATAATATTTTTCAAATATTTATACAGCCAATCTACTTCTGTACTCTCGTGCGATAATATTACTTTTCGAACGATACTGTTGTAGAATTTAAAAGAAATTTCTAACGACATGGGATGTTTCAAAGTTCATTTCAAGGAACGGGCACATGCGGTCGCGAGAAGCGCCATCTGGTATCAAAATTGAAGTTAGCATTGACGAAGCAATAATAGCATTAAGACGAAAGGATAATGGCAGAAAGAAGGATGTCATAACGCATGGTATACTGACACTTATGCATTGACGAAGGACAAATGTAGAATGCAGGGAAGCAAAATCACACAAAGAAGAAAGATAAAGTCAATTTTAAATGAAAGCAAGACAAATGAACATGGAATAATCAAACATTGAATGAAGCAACATATCATGAAGCATGTTAGCTTTTGACCCTAATCCCCCTCCATACAAAATGAGCATTTCTGACAAAGTCCGAAAAGAAGTCATAAACACGTCAAAAATTTAACTTCGGGCTGAAACCAAAACAACAACACTTGTTAAGACATCCTTCTAGATTATCCAGATGCTTTCGATTTGTCGATATGTTCTTCTGTTCTGAAGAATAAGTTTGTCAAAGGAGGGTACCCCCGTGACCTACTTTTGCCCGTGGTGGCGCCACCTAATGACGGAACCGGACGAAAAAAACAAAACAAAACAGAGCTTGTAGGGGACTATGAGTACTTCTTCATTAAAATCCCTTCCGTGGTTCTGGATAAGATTTCCAGTTTGTATGAAAATACCCCCCTCCCTCTCTTTCTTAACATAAGAAAAAAAAAATCATGAAAAATCATGAAAATAAAAATTTCAACCAAAATCAATATGAAACCACTGATTGCCTTAAATATGGCAAACATACAGTTATTGAGGGCATAAAACCACATGTTTTGGGGGTTGTTCAAAGAAACAGTTCTCTCTAGATCATCCTGATGCTTTCGGTTTGTCGATATGTGCTTTGGTGTGTCAAAGGAGGGTACCCCCTGACCTGCTTTTGCTTGAGGTGACGGAACCGGACGAAGAACAACACCACCTGTAGGGAGCCATGAGTACTTCATTCCTACCCAAGTTTCATCAAAATCCCTTCAGTGGGTCTTGAGAAGTCGAAAATGTGAAAAGTTTACGACGGACGGACGGACGACGCCACGCTATGACAATAGCTCACTTGAGCTTCGCTCAGGTGAGCTAAAACCACTTACTGACATACAGGTGCTGCTTTCCACATACAGTGGCGGATTGAAGGGGATGACGTAGGGGGCGCACCCCCCCCTAAAATTTGCAAATCATAGGTAAAACGATCATTTTCCATATAAAAAAAAGAGTAAATTGGTAAATATTTACTACCTGTCAGATAATATAATTGTCTTCATCAATTTCAATATTCTTCAATCTTCTTTAATCAATTTCAGTCACGAAATCCATATGAAACAATTTAATCTTATGTCGTATTTGGACACCCCCACCCCCCGAGATCTGTCAGAGGTGGGGACCATGGTCCATGGACCCCACCTCTGGCAAATCTCATGGGGGGGGGGGGGGTCCCGACCTCCGATCCCCCTTCTGGATCCGCGCATGGTAGAAACAATAAAATTAGCATATTGGGATTCTTGTCCTGCTGTGAGTACCAATGTTTTATGAGTACATTCACACCCTTGAACTCTTTCGTAACAAAAATGTGTAAAGACAGTTGATGGATCAAGTGACGGACAGGTACACATAGTAGGTGGATTGTCATCTTCGTTCCATAAGCCCCGAAATTGCTTTGCAACTCCGACCCCAAAAGCAAGTCGCCGTACACTACCTATTTCAACATGCCGTACAGTAAACTCTTTTTCGTCCAGCAATATGCCGTACACCTGGCGTGTATCTTTTTGGGAAAAATACACGTTGTTCTTAGTAAGATCTTTACAAATCCATGAAAACATGATACAGTGATCAAATCGTAAAACATAGATATATTGCAAGTCTAGAAAAAAGTGCAATATGCGAATATAAATCCAAATAAAGTTCTCAGTATGGAAAATTTTACGGTACTAGGTGATGCATTTTGCTTTTAAAAGTTAAAAAGTCTTCTACTTAGACATATCTTACTCATATAACTTCAAGAATGACTTTCTGTAGTAATGCATCATACAGTTGCTTTTGAAAGGAGTTGCCAGATTCAAATAAAAAACGATGTTAGAAAGGGACACTCACTCCTCATTTGTTAAAATCTCTCGCCTCAGTAGTACCAATATCCGGTGTCGGCTATACACAGTGGAGTTGCTAGCCTGTAAAATTCGACAAGATGAAAACATAAAAGGTTTCTGTATTAAACTTGATGGTAAAGAGCATAGTATAAGGATTTCACAGTTGGCAGATGATATGACATTATTCTTAACATCGAAAAATGAAATTTCAAAAGCATTAAATTATAGAAATATTTTTCTAACACTATCCGGTCTTAAACTCAATCGAAATAAAACAGAAGGAATATGGCTTGGTGCACTTAAACACAGCATTGGACAATTAACCCTGTAAAGTGTCTTGGGATCTATTTTTGCAAAGACCATAAAAAAGGTAAAGATTTAAATTTTAATAAACAATATGAAAAATCAGAAAGAATTTTGAATAATTGGCAAAAGCGCAACCTTACCCTACATGGAAAAGTAACAGTTATAAAATCATTGATTCTACCTAACATCACATTCTTGGCTTCAGTCACCAACATAGATCAAAAACATATTAATAAATTTAAATCTCTTATTTTTAAATTCATTTGGGGAAATAAGCCACAAAAAGTAAGTAAAAAGGTAATTTGTCAAAATAAAATACATGGTGGACTTGATATGATTGATATTGATAAATATATTGAGGCAATAAAGATAAACTGGGTAAAAAGATTAATCACATCTGAGAAAGCTAATTGGAAAATTATTCCACAAAAGTATCTTAACACCTTTGGTAAAAATTTCTTAATATTTCAAATGAATGTAGCAAGTGTAAAAATGTTGCCCAATTTAAATACCTTTAGTTACCTGCTTTTTATGAAACACTGGTTAAAACTTGGTTGAAGTACGTAAACAAAGATAATCCTCCTAAAAACGTCAGATTAGTACGGCAGCAGGTCATCTGGGGAAATCAATATATATCTCTGAAAGGAAAATGTCTTATATTTAAAAACTGGATAAACAGTAATATAATACATGTAAATGATATTTTAGATAATGAAGGTAATATATCAGAAAACACTATATTAAGTAAATTAGATACAAAACAAAATTTGATATCAGAATTCAGTCAGCTAAAAACAGCCTTTCCCAAAGAATGGCTACTATATTTAAAAACTGAAGAATCCCAAAATACAAAAGTAAATGTAGATCAGGAAATAATGTTTCTTAAGAGAAAATTGATACAGCTAGATATAAAACAAATTTATAATCTGAAAACTCTGAAGGAAATCCAATGTCCAATTGGTTTCTCGAAATGGTACAGACTATTGAATGAAACTATACAGTATAAACACATTCTTTCTTTTATTCATTACAAATTACTTGAAAATAAACACAAAATTTTCAGATGGAAGCTACTACATTTCATTTTACCATGCAAAGTTTTATTATCAAGTATCCGACTTTGGAACAACCTCGATCTAGACATCAGAAATCTAAATTCCATCGAATCTTTTAAAAAAGCCATTTCACATAAATCGTCCATTCCATCATACTTTTATGAAGGCAGTCGCCAAGGTCAAATTCTCCACGCCAGATTAAGAATGTTTTGCAGCTCTTTAAAGCACCATTTATTCCTAAAAAATATTGAATCAGACCCTCTTTGTTCTTGTAACGAAATCGAATCTACTTCGCACTTCTTACTTCACTGCAAAAAGTACAATCAACATCGACAACTTCTTGCAAACAAATTAAGTGTTCCCCTTTCGACTAACCTATTATTATATGGAGATGAAAACCTAAACTATTCCGAAAATAAACATATCTTCCTCTGCGTACAAGATTTTATCTTAAATACTAAGAGATTTAGCACGTAAATTACTTATTACTTTTTTCTTCTAAACTTGAACTGAAGGTAAAATCTTTGTCAACTTGCTGTTCGCCTCCTCCCCTCCCCTCCCCTTTCCCATCTTCCTCTCTTCCCATCCCATGTCTCTTCTTCTTCGTTATGTTTTCCTTCTATCTTCATAGATTTTTGATATTAATTACTGTCATTTCCTTAATTCTCATCATGCATTGCTAAGGGAAATGAATTAATATAAGCATCCTTGCTTTTTTTCAGATCCCTATCTCATTGTTTGTATCATTGACATTGTTTCACTGTATATTTATTAGATACCAATAAATATTGTTTAAACTAAAGTTTTATTATTTCAATGGAAAATATCAAGTGATGCTGCATGCAATTACTGTGGTAATATTGAAGATTATGAACACTTTTATAACGAAGAGAAATGTAGAAACGAAATGTTGTCGTCTGTTGACAACGGAAAGTTCGCCCGACGTCGTCTGTCGGCGACAGGAGCCTAGAATGTTGGCGCGTCGCTGGCCGTATTCCCGAAGCGCTCCGAATGAGGAAAGAATAAAGGCGTAAAGGATAAGTCAGTGATATGAATCCGAGTTTCGATGATTTATTGCACACTTCAACGATGGATATTGAAAAGTCCAAGATGCGATATAAAATGAACAATAACAAATTCCAACTTTAACAAAGACGAGACGGATGTTGTCAGTTCAACGTCTGACCTCCGAACTCAAGATTTATATTCAAATTCAAGAAAATAAGATTAATTAGAGGATCATGTGTGAGTCAATATAGATTTTAGAATAGAGAGACGAGTAAATTGAGTAACAAAGAAAGCAATCATATCAATAGGTTTTGTAAGTGGACATGACACTCTGCCCCTTTTGATGTAAAGAACATAGAAATTCTAAAGACGGATTAATTACGCAATATGAAGTCCCTTAGCTGAAGACATTGTTAACACTTCAATGACCGTAGGGTATTTTTACAAATAAACGAAAATTGTCTCATAGAATTAAAGATATGGAGATACAAATAAACACATAGAAATAAAATGTATGAAATAGATATAGGTTAATGTCTGAATATTGAAAAATACAAATTATATGAAAAAGTCATAATTTCCGCTATGATACTTCTTTATTTCGTGTACTTACCTGCAGGAATTTTGGAACAAAATGTACACCATCTGCAATATACTTGGTTTTGGAAGGCATATTTTTTCACTGAAAATATGATTTGGGGATATAAAATTCAACAAAAAGAATATGAAGATATGAACTTCTTCTTAACTCTTCTTCTATTTACAATTTATAAAGCATACCATATTTCAGAGCAGAAAACAAAAATGATAAACGTGTTCAATTTATTTAAAAATGAAATAAACCAGAATATATTATTGGAAAGGGTATTGAGAAAATCACGTTCTTTACTTCTAATTAAAATTCAGTCTATTTGTCAAGGGAATCCCTGAATCATAAAGTTTTTTTTTTCCTCCTAGCTCACAATATTAATTCTTGACTTCGCCACTCAAGTATGCATTTGCATTATTCTTAACAGTTTTTATCCATTTAAGTACTATTTCTTTATGTTAAATGACAACTCTACTATATACTTACCTTGGTTACCGTCCATAATAGTTGTATTTATCCTAATTTTTTGGCTAGAAGGTAAATTCAGAACCTCTGACCATGTACCCCTGTGCAGCGATCCATGAGAAGCTTGTAATCTTGTGAATGATAGAGATCGTCTGCGTCATTCACCGCAGCGAAAACTGTATTTTTTGTAAAATGCGGGCGGCGCAAACCTATTCGTTTCGGAGAATATGATTTATTATTTAGAACTCAGAAATTAATTTACATTATGTTAAGAAATAGAGAAAATTGTTTCTGTTATGTTAAAGTTGTATATTTATATGATGTGATTTTAAATAAAAAAAAAAAAAGTAAAATCTCTACGATTTGTACACGACATCTTCTCGACAAACGAAGAAGTACGAGTTTCGTACGAATTTATACGAGATGTAACGACATGCCTACGAATAAAGTACGAGTTATGACTAAATTCATATATTTATGAAAGGTTTGAAAATTACTTGGTTTAGAAGAATGCTTCATCAAAATAATGCTTGGACTCAGCTTCTAGATGCTCAAATTGGATTTTTTACGGAAAAGAGTTTTGAAAAAAAAATCAGTTGTAACATCTCAAACCAATTCTGGAAAGAAACAATTTTGTCTTTATATGAGTTTAGAACCATAATTGAAAAATAATACTGAATTCAATTTTTTTGTTTAGAACTCTGTGGTAAAACACTGACATAAAGATAGATAACTCCTATATTTTTTATAAACGTTGGAATGAGATTAATATAAGATATACGATTTCTTTGATGTTATGATACTTTTTGTGAGCGATTCAATTCATCCACCTTTTACTCAATTTTTGGGAGTAAAATTGTCAATTGAAAAACTGAAAAGATTTGAAATTCTTAATTTTGAACACTTTAGGTTAAATCAACCATATATTCAGGACTTCATAAAATATCTATTGAAAAGTAAAAAAGGTTCAAGGGAAATTTATGATGTTTTGTTATATACAAAACCAAAAAGTGAAAAAATGGGAATCTGAATTTGATGACAAAATTGTTGATAAAAGGTGGAAAAAGATAAACAAATTAATATTATATATAAAGTCGGTAAACTCCGTATGGCGGCTTCGCCTAGCATACAAAGGAGACCGCTCATACCGCAATGCCACGGTGTCAACCCCTAAAAGAGCTGTTCCTATAACGTCCATACGAATACGGCCTACTCAGCACACACCGGAAATGAAGAATTCGTTGTTATTTGAATTTGATTGCACTTGGGCTCATCCGAGGAAGCGGACCAAGTCCTTTAAGAACCAGCAGACTCCCAAATAGGTGCAGATGTTATATATAAAGTCGGTAAACTCCGTACGGCGGCTTCGCCTAGCATACTAAGCAGACCGCTCATGCCGCAACGCCACGGTGACAACCCTAAAAAGAGTTGTTCCTATGACGTCCATATGAATACGGCCTACTCAGCCCACACCGGAAGTGAAGAATTCGTTGTTATTTGAATTTGTGCTCTGCCGGCTGTAACGAGCTTATGTATGTAATCACCCGACGAGTCCAATCGACATTCAGAGTGGGCAATAGGTTAGGACGCTGTCCTCTCTAAAGGGGTTTTGACAGCGCCCGTCATGGATTCCCGTCGTAACAGACAGTGTAAAAAATCTTAAGAATGCGCTCTTATAAGGCTGTAGATTGATCAGGTACCTGAGTGTTCGTTTAGTGGCAGTACATGTATGTAGGATCATATCCACGGTATAAAAGGCGTTTGATCACAGCCTTACATATTCTGTCCCTTGTACAGGTCCGGAAGAATCTTCGGTACAATGGTAGTATACATATTACGGATTCTTCTTTGATGATTCTTTTTCGTCTGCATTACTCTCGTTGCCCATTAGTCACAGGAACTCGATAACAACAACCCTCAATGACACCCACCCCTTCCAATCTCTCTAGTCAAAGTATATATAAAGAAAGTAGGGGCGGATATCCATGTAGATAGATGGCATCAAGATCCTGTGCCATTAGTGTATTGATCGGATTGCATCTTAGAAATGGACATATTCCATCATGGTAGTGATGCACCGACATTTGCTTTTGATAACGTCCATTTTGTTGTCTGCAGCCTGCTATGCATTGCCCTTTCACCATTGGAATAAAAAGTTTGTCAAATCAATATCAGCAACTTGTTGAGCAGTCATCTTAGTTGTGTCTCCTATGAAGCTCAATGCGTGAATATCAAGTAGCACAAAAATATTTTTAAAACGTTTTAAAAACATTTTAATTTCGTTTCGAAAACATTTCGAAAAAATGTTTCAAAAATATTTCGATGTATGGTTTTAAAAACGTTTTCAAAACGTTTCATGAAACATTTTAATGAAACATTCTAAAAATGTTTTTCCAGAATGTTTCTATGAAATGTTTTAGAAATATTTCAACAACATTTCAAAAAATGTTTCATTAATGTTACGATGTATGGTTTTAAAAACGTTTTAATCACATTTTGTGAAATATTTCAATGAAACATTTTTCAACGTTCTACAAAACATTTCTATAAAACATTTCAAAACATTTTTTTTAATTCATAACTTACAAATATAAAATATATGACAGTACAAAGATAAATTCCATTTCATGTCAGTCTTCATTTAAAGTTCAATCTTCTTGTTTTAATAAAAGTTCAATCTACACTGTCTGAGTAAATCTCTAGCTGTCCGAGTTGTTTCTTCAGATACTGCTAAATATTTTACTTTCCTCGCATTCTTCTTCTAAAAATCAAATGAAACATGAAGATTAGAGTTACGCTCCTTATAATTTCTGCCTCAAAGGTTATCATGATTGTGTGTGATTTTAAAACTATTATTATCATTGTAATGGTGCATTACTATGAAGAATTAAAATACCAAGTAAAAAAATCAATACCGAGTATGTCGAATATTAATATACATTTTGATAAACACTTACAAAATATAAGCTGCATGTACAGGAACATATATAATTCCACTCTTATGAAAAAGTCTTTGTCCATCAGTATGTGCTGTGATAAAAATGTATTATATTTCACAAATTATATGTATGCTGGCATTATAAATAATAAACATATGTACTTTGATAATCGAAAATACATAACCTTATGAGGAATTATACGTATTAAACAATTACAAATGCTTTTAACTATGTGTATATCTATTTACATACACATTTAAAGTACACAGAACTTTTTATTCCTGAAATATTAGTATGTGTACTTACCATTGTCCCGAACTCCGATGATTATGATGATAAATACTATGATGAGTATATCACAACTAGATGGCTACTGTTGCAAGCAACAGACGGATTCCTCCTTTATTAGACAATCCTTGGAACTGAAGTGTTAAAATCCGAATAAAGAAGATGAAAAAAAGAAAAGTTGTTTAGTACCTTATTCACTTCAGGAAATGAGTCAAAAGAGCTTATGTCTAACTTGGGACTCTTATCTATTTATCGACAAAAAAGAAAAAAAAAAAGATAAATACCTTTCAAGTTTAAGAAGGCTTTAAACTCCTAGATCTATTCGATCCATTTTGAATCCTGTTAAATAACTATTCCAAAAAGAATTGCACAATGAATTAGCAATGAGAAAATTTCTATAAATAGAGAATGACAACAGCATGAAAGTACAGACAAGTAATGCTACTAAGATAAAAAAAAGAAACAGAGAACAAGAATAAAAGAGTTATCTATCTTACTATGTAAAGTTCAAATAAAAAGTACTACTTGTGTGAAGAATAAACATTTAAGAACAAAATCCTATCAATCCTACAAGAGTAAATGTTTGTTATGACCTTGAAAAAGTTTATTTGACCTTGAACCAAGGTCATGGATGAAAGATTAGCATTTTACTTTATTATCATCAAGATTTCTTTTAATCTATTCAAAGCTCAATATTTTATCAACAAAAGTCTGTTGTGACCTTGAAATCGAACAAATGACCTTGGGTCAAGGTCAAGGTGAAAGGACTTGATGCAAGGAATATTTGCGCTAAGTTTGAACTCTCAATGTCAAATGGTCTTTGTTCTATAGGAAAAATTTTGTTGTGTGACCTTGAGAATGAGAATTTGACCTTGGGCCAAGGTCAAGGTGAAAGGGCTTGGGTAAATGATTGTATTTATGAAGTTTGAAGTGTCAAGGTGAAATAGTCTTTGTTCTATAGGCAAAAGTTTGTTGTGACCTTGAGAATCATATTTTGACCTTAAAACTAGGTCAAAATTAAATGACTACCTATAAGTAACCTACCATTCAAGTTTCAACTCAAAATCTCAAAAACTGTAGAAATTGGCACTGTGCCAATTTAAAGTTGCATTTTCAACTCAAAATAGCGCGAAAACCGTAAATATTTTATCGAGCATGTAAGCGTATAAAAGTTTGCAAATTTCCGAAAGAACAATATAAAACAAATTTCATTCAAATCGCACGTTTGGTTTAGGAGTTATAAGGTTTTAAAGATTTTACCTTTCATGACCTCTAGCGGGGGCATATGTGAACTATTCGACAAGAAAAAAATTTAAATTAAGATCTTTATTTGCTCTTTCACATGATACTTTCCATTTCTCATATGATGCGGTACTTTGTTGTAAAGTCTCTGGATTTGTTTGGGGGCAAGAATAATAATAATAATAAGAACTAGATGGCTACTGTTGCAAGCAACAGACGGATTCCTCCTTTATTAGACCTTCCTCGGAACTGAAGAGTTAAAAACCGAATAAAGAAAAAAGAATAGTTGCTTCAGTACCTTATTCACTTCAGCAAATGGATCAAAAGAGCTTACGTCCAATTTGGGACTCTTATTTATTTATCAACAAAATAGAAGAAACAAATAATAAATACCTTTCATGTTTACGAAAGCTTTAAACTCCATGCACAATCAATATCTAATCCTTTACAATGACTTTCTTAAAAACGAATTGCACAATGATTTTGTAATGAGATAATTTCTATTAATAGAAAATGACAACAACATGAAACTATACTGTAATGTAATGCTACTAAGAATAAAAAAGAAAGAAACAGAGAACAAGAATAAAAGAGTTATCTATCTTACTATGTAAAGTTTAAATAAGAAGTACTACTTGTGTGAAGAATAAATGATTAAGGACAAAATCCTGTGAATTCTAAAGAGTAATTGTTTGTTATGACCTTCAAACAGATAATTTGACCTTTAACCAAGGTCATGGATAAAAGATAAGCATTTGAATTTATTCTCATTAAGAGTCCTCTTAATCTAATCAAAGCTCAATTATTTATCGACAAAAGTCTGTTGTGACCTTGAAATAAAAAAAATGACCTTGGGTCAAGGTCAAGGTGAAAGGGCTTGGCTCAATGATTGTATTTATGAAGTTTGAACTGTCAAGGTCAAATATTCTTTGTTCTATAGGCAAAAGTTTGTTGTGACCTTGAGAATCATACTGTGACCTTGAAACTAGGTCATCATCAATAAATACCTATTAGTAGCCTACCACCCAAATTTCAACTCAAAATCTCAAAAACTGTAGAAATTGGCACTGTGCCAATTTAAAGTTCCATTTTCAACTCAAAATAGCACGAAAACCGTAAATATTTTATCGAGCATGTAAGCGTATAAAAAGTTTGCAAATTTCCCAAAGATCAATATAAAACAAATTTCGTTCAAATCGTACGGTTAGTTTAGGAGTTATAAGGTTTTAAAGATTTTGCCTTTGATGACCTCTAGCGGGGGCATATATGAACTTTTCGACAAGAAAAAAAATTTAAATGAAGATCTTTATTTGCTCATTCTAATGACACTTTCCATTTTATCATATGATGCGGTAATTTGTTGTAACGTCTCTGGATTGGCTTGGGGTAAGAATAATAATAATAACTAGATGGCTACTGTTGCAAGCAACAGACGGATTCCTCCTTTATAAGACCTTCCTCGGAACTGAAGTGTTAAAATCCGAAAAAAAAAGATGAAAAAAAGAATAGTTGTTTAGTACCTTATTCACTTCAGCAAATGAGTCAAAAGAGCTTATGTCTAACTTGGGACTCTTATCTATTTATCGACAAAAAAGAAGAAAAAGACGATAAATACCTTTCAAGTTTAGGAAGGCTTTAAACTCCTAGATCTACTCTATCAATTTTGAATCCTTTTAAATTACTATCCAAAAAAGAATTGCACAATGAATTAGCAATGAGAAAATTTCTATAAATAGAGAATGACAACAGCATGAAAGTACAGACAAGTAATGCTACTAAGATAAAGAAGGAAACAGAGAACAAGAATAAAAGAGTTATCTATCTTACTATGTAAAGTTCAAATAAGAAGAACTACTTGTGTGAAGATTAAATATCTAAGAACAAAATCTTATCAATAATACGAGAGTAAATGTTTGTTATGACCTTGAAAAATTTTATTTGACCTTGAACCAAGGTCATAGATGAAAGATAAGCATTTTAGTTTATTCTCATCAAGATTTCTTTTCATCTATTCAAAGCTCAATATTTTATCAACAAAAGTCTGTTGTGACCTTGAAATCGAACAAATTACCTTGGGTCAAGGTCAAGGTGAAAGGACTTGATGCAAGGAATATTTGCGTCAAGTGTGAACTCTCAAGGTCAAATGGTCTTTGTTCTATAGGAAAAAAATTGTTGTGACCTTGAGAATGAGAATTTGACCTTGGGCCAAGGTCAAGGCGAAAGGGCTTGGATCAATGATTGTATTTATGAAGCTTCAACTGTCAAGGTCAAATAGTCTTTGTTCTATAGGCAAAAGTTTGTTGTGACCTTGGGAATTATAATTTGACCTTGAAACTTGGCCATCATCAAAGACTACCTATAAGTAACCTACCATCCAAGTTTCAACTCAAAATCTCAAAAACTGTAGAAATTGGCACTGTGCCAATTTAAAGTTCCATTTTCAACTCAAAATAGCACGAAAACCATAAATATTTTATCGAGCGTGTAAGCGTATAAAAGTTTGCAAATTTCCCAAAGAACAATATAAAACAAATTTCATTCAAATCGCACGGTTAGTTTAGGAGTTATAAGGTTTTAAAGATTTTGCCTTTGATGACCTCTAGCGGGGGCATATGTGAACTTTTCGACAAGAAAAAAAAATTAATTGAAGATCTTTTTTTGCTCTTTCACATGATACTTTCCATTTTATCATATGATGAGGTACTTTGTTGTAACGTCTCTGGATTGGCTTGGGGGTAAGAATAATAATAATAAGAATAATAAGAATAAAGAAAAGACAATACAATAACAGAAAGGATTCCGACGGAAGTCGGAATCCTTGATAACTAGATGGCTACTGTTGCAAGCAACAGACGGATTCCTCCTTTATTAGACCTTCCTCGGAACAGAAGTGTTAAAATCCGAATAAAGAAGATGAATAAAAGAAAAGTTGTTTAGTACCTTATTCACCTCAGCAAATGAGTCAAAAGAGCTTATGTCTAACTTGGGACTCTTATCTATTTATCGACGAAAAAGAAGAAAAAGATGATAAATACCTTTCAAGTTTAGCAAGGCTTTAAACTCCTAGATATACTCATCTATTTTGAATCCTTTTGAATTACTATCCCAAAAAGAATTGCACAATGAATTAGCAATGAGAAAATTTCTATAAATAGAGAATGACAACAGCATGAAAGTACAGACAAGTAATGCTACTAAGATAAAAAAGAAAACAGAGAACAAGAATAAAAGAGTTATCTATCTTACTATGTAAAGTTCAAATAAGAAGAACTACTTGTGTGAAGAATAAATATTTAAGAACAAAATCCTATCAATCCTATAAGAGTAAATGTTTGTTACGACCTTCAAAAAGTTTATTTGACCTTGAACCAATGTCATAGATGAAAGATAAGCATTTTAGTTTATTCTCATCAAGATTTCTTTTCATCTATTTAAACCTCAATATTTTATCAACAAACGTCTGTTGTGACCTTGAAATCGAAAAAATGACCTTGGGTCAAGGTCAAGGTGAAAGGACTTTATGCAAGGAATATTTGCGTCAAGTTTGAACGCTCAAGGTCAAATGGTCTTTGTTCTATAGGAAAAATTTTGTTGTGACCTTGAGAATAAGAATTTGACCTTGGGTCAAGCTCAAGGTGAAAGGGCTTGGATCAATGATTGTATTTATGAAGTTTGAAGGTCAAATAGTCTTTGTTCGATAGGCAAAAGTTTGTTGTGACCTTGAGAATCACAATTTGACCTTGAAACTAGGTCATCATCAATGACTACCTATAAGTAACCTACCATCCAAGTTTCAACTCAAAATCTCAAAAACTGTAGAAATTGGCACTGTGCCAATTTAAATCTCCATTTTCAACTCTAAATAGCACGAAAACCGTAAATATTTTATCGAGCATGTAAGCGTATAAAAGTTTGCAAATTTCCCAAAGAACAATATAAAACAAATTTCATTCAAATCGCACGGTTAGTTTAGGAGTTATAAGGTTTTAAAGATTTTACCTTTGATGACCTCTAGCGAGGGCATATGTGAACTTTTCGACAAGAAAAAAATTTTATATGAAGATCTTTATTTACTCTTTCACATGATACTTTCCATTTTATCATATGATGCGGTACTTTGTTGTAATGTCTCTGGATTGGCTTGGGGGTAAGAATAATAATAATAACTAGATGGCTACTGTTGCAAGCAACAGACGGATTCCTCCTTTATTAGACCTTCCTTGGAACTGAAGTGTTAAAATCCGAATAAAGAAGATGGAAAAATGAATAGTTGCTTTTGTACCTTATTCATTCAGCAAATGAGTCTTGAGAGCTTTAGTCTAATTTGGGACTCTCATTTATTTATCAACAAAATAGAACAAAAAGATAATAAATACCTTTCATGTTTACGAAAGCTTTATACTCCATGATCTATCAATTCTAAATCTTTAAAATTACTATCTCCAAACAGAATTGCACAATGATTTTACAATGAGAGCATTTCTATAAATAGAAAATGACAATAAAATCAAAATACAGCCAAGTAATCTACTAAGAAAAAAACCAGAGACCAAGAGTAAAAGAGTTATGTTTCTTATACTATGTTATGTTCAAATAAGAAAGACAACTTGAGTGAAGAATAAATAGCGTAGGACAAAAACTGCTAATTCTACAAGAGTAAGTTTGTTATGACCCTGAGAATGATCATTTGACCGTGAATAAAGGTCACGGAAAAATTATAAGTATTTGAGGTAATTCTTTTCAAGATTGATCTTAATTTGATCAAAGCTCAATATTTTATCAACCAAAGTATGCTGTGACCTTGAAATCGAACAAATGACCTTGGGTCAAGGTCAAGGTTAAAGGGCTTGATGCAAGGAATATTTGTGTTAAGTTTGAACTCTTAAGGTCAAATATTCTTTGTTCTATAGGCAAAAGTTTGTTGTGACCTTGAGAATCAAAATTTGACTTTGGGTCAAGGTCAAGGTGAAAGAGCATGGCTTAACGATAATATGTATGAAGTTTGAACTCTGAAGGTCAAATAGTCTTTATTCTATAGGCAAAACTTTGTTGTGACCTTGCGAAACATAATTTCACCTTGGGTCATGGTCTAGCATGTAAGCGCATAAAAGTTTGCAAATTTCCCAAAGAACAATATAAAACAAATTTCGTTCAAATCCGACGGTTAGTTAAGGAGTTATAAGAGTTTAAAGATATGACCTTTGATGACCTCCAGCGGGGGCATATGTGAACCATTTGACAAGAAAAAAAATTTCATTCAAGATCTTTATATGCTCTTTCACATGGTACTTTCCGTTTTTTCATATGATGCTGTACTTTTTTGTAAAGTGTCCGGAACGGTTTGGGGGTAAGAATAATAATAATAATAAGAATAATAATAAGAATAAAGAAAAGACAATACAATAACAGAAAGGATTCCGACGGAAGTCGGAATCCTTAATAATAATAAGAATAAAGAAAAGACAATACAATAACAGAAAGGATTCCGACGGCAGTCGGAATCCTTAATAATAACTAGATGGCTACTGTTGCAATCAACAGACGGATTCCTCCTTTCTTAGACCTTCCTCGGAACTGAAGTATTAAAATCCGAATAAAGAAGATGGAAAAAAGAATAGTTGCTTAAGTACCTTATTCACTTCAGCAAATGGGTCAAAAGAGCTTATGTCTAATTTGGGACTCTTATTTATTTATCAACAAAATAGAAGCGAAAAATTAAGTACCTTTCATGTTTTCGAAAGCTTTAAACTCCATGCTCTATGGATATCAAATCCTTTACAATTACTTTCTCAAAACAGAATTGCACAATGAATTTGCAATGAGATTTCTATTAATAGAAAATGACAACAACATGAAAGTACAGATATGTAATGCTACTAAGAAAAACAACAGAAACAGAACAGAGTACAAGAATAAAAGAGTTATCTTTCTTATACTATGTTAAGTTCAAATAAGAAGGACTACTTGTGTGAAGGATAAATAGTATAGGACAAAAAGTGTAAATTCTACTAGAGTAAATAATTTTTAAGACCTTGAGAATGATTATTTGGCCTTTAACCAATGTCATGAATGAAATCTAAGTACTGTGATTATTCTCATCACGATTGATCTTAATCTGAGCAAAGCTCAATATCTAATCAACCAAAGTCAGTTGTGACCTTGAAATCAAACAAATGACCGTTGGTCAAGGTCATGGTGAAAGAGTTTGATGCAAGGAATTTTTTTTATTAAAGTTTGAATTCTCAAGGTCAAACAGTCTTTGTTTTATAGACTT
Source organism: Pinctada fucata (assembly GCA_028142955.1). Classification (NCBI taxonomy): domain Eukaryota; kingdom Metazoa; phylum Mollusca; class Bivalvia; order Pterioida; family Pteriidae; genus Pinctada; species Pinctada fucata. Next base: position 27,359,533 of record AP027110.1, on the reverse strand, counting down.
AAGTTTGTTGTGACCTTGAAAATCAGAATTTGACGTTGTGTCAAGGTCAAGGTGAAAGAACTGGGCCCAAGCATGATATGTATAAAGTATGAACTCTGAAGGTCACATAGTCCGTTTTGTAGAGAAAAGTTGCTGTGACCTTGAGAATGAGAATTTGACCTTGGGTCAAGTTCAAAGTGAAAGAGCATGACTGAGCAATTATTTGTATGAAGTTTAAACACTGAAGGTCAAATAGTCTTTGTTCTATAGGCAAAAGGATGTTGTGACCTTGAGAATCAGAATTTGACCTTGGGTCAAGGTCAAGGTGAAAGAGCTTGGTTTAATGATATTATGTATGAAGTTTGAACTCTGCAGGTCTAATAGTCTTTTTTCTATGGGCAAAAGTTTGTTGTGACCTTGAAAATCAAAATTTGACCTTGGGTGAAGGTCATTGTGAAAGAGCTTGGTTTAACGATAGTGTGTATGAAGTTTGAACTCTGAAGGTCAAATAGTCTTTGTTCTACAGGCAAAAGTTTGTTGTGACCTTGAGAATGAAAATTTGTCCTTGAAAGTAGGTCAACATTAATTGACTACCTATAAGTAACCTAGTATCCAAGTTTCATCTCAAAATCTCAAAAACTGTAGAAATTGGCACTGTGCCAATTTAAAGTTCCATTTTCAACTCGGAATAGCGCGAAAACCGTAAATATTTTATCGAGCATGTAAGCGTATAAAAGTTTACAAATTTCCCAAAGAACATTTTAAAACAAATTTTGTTCAAATCGTACGGTTGGTTTAGGAGTTATACGAGTTTAAAGATTTGAACTTTGATGACCTCTGGCGGGGGCATATGTGAACTTTTCGACGACAAATTTTTTTTACCTCAAGATCTTTATATGCTCTTTCACATGATCCTATTCGTTTTATCATAAGAAGTGGTACTTTTTTGTACAGTCACTGGAACGATTTGGGGGTAAGAATAATAATAATAATAATAACTAGATGGCTACTGTTGCAAGCAACAGACGGATTCCTCCTTTATTAGACCTTCCTCGGAACTGAAGTGTTAAAATCCGAATAAAGAAAATGAAAAAAGAATAGTTGCTTTAGTACTTTATTCACTTCAGCAAATGAGTCAAAAGAGCTTAGGTCTAACTTGGGACTCTTATCTATTTATTGACAAAAAAGAAGAAAAAGATGATAAATACCTTTCATGTTTTCGTAAGATTTAAACTCCATGCTCTATGGATATCAAATCCTTTACAATTACTTTCTCAAAACAGAATTGCACAATGATTTTACAATGAGATAATTTCTATTAATAGAAAATGACAACAACATGAAAGGACAGATCTGTAATGCTACTAAGAAATAAAAGCAATAGAACAGAGAACAAGAATAAAAGAGTTATCTTTCTTATACTATTTTAAGTTCAAATAAGAAGGACTACTTGTGTGAAGAATAAATAGTATAGGACAAAAAGTGTAAATTCTACAAGAGTAAATGATTGTTAAGACCTTGAGAATGATTATTTGGCCTTTAACCAATGTCATGAATGAAAGCTAAGTACTGTGATTATTCTCAACACAATTGATCTTAATCTGAGCAAAGCTCAATATCTAATCAACCAAAGTCAGTTGTGACCTTGAAATCAAACTAATGACCGTTGGTCAAGGTCATGATGAAAGAGTTTGATGCAAGGAATATTTGTGTAAAGTTTGAACTCTCAAGGTCAAACAGTCTTTGTTTTATAGACTTAAGTTTGTTGTGACCTTGAAAATCAGAATTTGACCTTGGGTCAAGGTCAAGGCGATAGAGCTGGGCCCAAGCATAATATGTATAAAGTATGAACTCTGAAGGTCAAATAGTCTTTGTTTTGTAGGGAAAAGTTGCTGTGACCTTGAGAATGAGAATTTGACCTTGGGTCAAGGTCAAAGTGAAAAAGCATGACTGAACAATTATTTGTATGAAGTTTAAACTCTTAAGGTCAAATAGTCTTTGTTCTATAGGCAAAAGTTTGTTGTGACCTTGATAATCTGAATTTGACCTTTGCTCAAGGTCAAGGTGAAAGAGCTTGGTTTAATGGATTCCTCCTTTCTTAGACCTTCCTCGGAACTGAAGTGTTAAAATCCGAATAAAGAAGATAGAAAAAAGAATAGTTGCTTAAGTACCTTATTCACTTCAGCAAATGGGTCAAAAGAGGTTATGTCTAATTTGGGACTCTTATTTATTTATCAACAAAATAGAAGAAAAAAATTAAGTACCTTTCATCTTTATGAAAGCTTTAAACTCCATGCCCTATGGATATCAAATCCCTTACAAACAGAATTACACAATGATTTTGCAATGAGATAATTTCTATTAATAGAAAATGACAACAACATGAAAGTACAGATATGTAATGCTACTAAGAAAAAAAAAAAGAAACAGAGAACAAGAATAAAAGAGTAATCTTTCTTATACTATGTTATGTTCAAATAAGAAAGACTACTTGTGTGAAGAATAAATAGTATAGCACAAAAAGTGTAAATTCTGCAAGAGAAAATGAAAGTTAAGACCTTGAGAATGATTATTTGGCCTTTAACCAATATCATGGATGAAAGCTAAGTATTGTGATTATTCTCATCGCGATTGATCTTAATCTGAGCTAAGCTCAATATCTAATCAACCAAAGTCATTTGTGACCTTGAAATTAAACAAATGACCTTGGGTCAAGGTCATAATGAAAAAGTTTGATGCAAGGAATATTTGTGTAAAGTTTGAACTCTCAAGGTCAAACAGTCTTTGTTTTATAGACTAAAGTTTGTTGTGACCTGGAAAATCAGAATTTGACCTTGGGTCAAGGTCAAGGTGAAAGATCTGGGCCCAAGCATGATATGTATAAAGTATGAACTCTGAAGGTCAAATAGTCTTTGTTTTGTAGGGAAAAGTTGCTGTGACCTTGAGAATGAGAATTTGACCTTGGGTCAAGGTCAAAGTGAAAGAACATGACTGAACAATTATTTGTATGAAGTTTAAACTCCTAGGGTCAAATAGTCTTTGTTCTGTAGGCAAAAGTTTGTTGTGACCTTGAGAATCAGAATTTGACATTGGGTCAAGGTCAAGGTGAAAGAGCTTCGATTAATGATATTATGTATGAAGTTTGCACTTTGAATGTCTAATAGTCTTTGTTCTATAGGCGAAAGTTTATTGTGACCTTGAGAATGAGAATTTGACTTTGGGTCAAGGTCAAAGTGAAAGAGCATGACTGAACAATTATTTGTATGAAGTTTAAACTCTGAAGGTCAAATTGTCTTTGTTCTATATGAAAAAGTTTGTTGTGACCTTGAGAATCAGAATTTGACCTTGGGTCAAGGTCAAGGTGAAAGAGCTTGGTTTAATGATATTATCTATGAAGTTTGAACTCTGCAGGTCTAACAGTCTGTGTTCTATAGGCAAAAGTTTGTTGTGACCTTGAGAATCAGAATTTGACCTTGGGTCAAGGTCAATGTGAAAGAGCTTGGTTTAACGATATTATGTATGAAGTTTGAACTCTGAAGGTCAAATAGTCTTTGTTCTATAGGCAAAAGTTTGTTGTGACCTTGAGAATCAAAATTTGACCTTGAAAGTAGGTCAACATTAAATGACTACCTATAAGTAACCTACCATTCAAGTTTCAACTCAAAATCTCAAAAACTGTAGAAAGTGGCACTGTGCCAATTTAAAGTTCCATTTTCAACTCGAAATAGCGGGAAAACCATAAATATTTTATCGAGCATGTAAGCGTATAAAAGTTTACAAATTTCCCAAAGAACATTTTAAAACAAATTTCTTTCAAATCGTACGGTTAGTTTAGGAGTTATAAGAGTTTAAAGATTTGACCTTTGATGACCTCTGGCGGGGGCATATGTGAACTTTTCGACGACAAAAATTTTTTACCTCAAGATCTTTATATGCTCTTTCACATGATCCTTTTCGTTTAATCATAAGAAGTGGTACTTTTTTGTACAGTGACTGGAACGATCTGGGGGTAAGAATAATAATAATAATAATAATAAGAATAATAATAAGAACTAGATGGCTACTGTTGCAAGCAACAGACGGATTCCTCCTTTATTAGACCTTCCTCGGAACTGAAGTGTTAAAATCCGAATAAAGAAGATGGAAAAAAGAATAGTCGCTTTAGTATCTTATTCACTTCAGTAAATGAGTCAAAAGAGCTTTTGTCTAATTTGGGACTCTTATTCATTTATGAACAAAATAAAAGGAAAAAATAATAAATACCTTTCATGTTTACGAAAGATTTAAACTCCATGCTCTATCAATATCAAATCCTTTACAATTACTTTTTCAAAACAGAATTGCACAATGATTTCGCAATGAGATAATTTCTATTAATAGAAAATGACAACAACATAAAGTACAGATATGTACGTAATGCTATTAAGAAAAAAAGATAACAAAAATAAAAGAGTTATCTTTCTTATACTATGTTAAGTTCAAATAATAAGGACTGCTTGTGTGAGAAATAAATAGTATAGGACAAAAAGTGTGAATTCTACAAGAGAAAATGATTGATATGACCTTGAGAATGATTATTTGACATTGAACCAATGTCATGGATGAAAGATAAGTATTGTGATTATTCTCATCACAATTAATTTTAATCTGAGCAAAGCTCAATATCTTTAATCAATCAAAGTCTGTTGTGACCTTGAAATCTAACAGATCACCTTGGGTCATGGTCATGGTGAAATGGTTTGACGCAAGGAATATATTTGTAAAGTTTGAATTATCAAGGTCAAACAGTCTTTGATTTATAGACTAAAGTTTGTTGTGACCTTGAGAATGATAATTTGACCTTGGGTCAAGGTCAAGGTGAAAGAGAAGGGCCCAAGCATTATATATATAATGTATGAATTCTGAAGGTCAAATAGTCTTTATTCTATAGGCAAAAGATTGCTATGACCTTGAGAATGAGAATTTGACCTCAAGTCAAGGTCAAGGTAAAAGAGCTTGACTGAACAATTATTTGTATGAAGTTTGAAGTCTTAAGGTCAAATAATCTTTGTTCTATAGGCAAAAGTTTGTTGTGACCTTGAGAATCAAAATTTGACCTTGGGTCAATGTCAAGGTGAAAGAGCTTGGCTTAACGATAGTATGTATGAAGTTTGAACTCTCAAGGTTACATAGTCTATGTTCTAAGACCAAAATTTTATTGTGACCTTGAGAATCAAAATTTGACCTTGAAAGTAAGTCAACATCAAATGACTACCTATAAGTTACCTACCATCCAAGTTTCAACTCAAAATCTCAAAAACTGTAGAAATTGGCAATGTGCCAATTTAAAGTTCCATTTTCAACTCGAAATAGCGCGGAAACCGTAAATATTTTATCGACGATGTTAGCGTATAAAAGTTTGCAAATTTCCCAAAGAACAAAATAAAACAAATTTTGTTCAAATCAGACGGTTAGTTAAGGAGTAATAAATGTTTAAAGATTTGACGTTTGATGACCTCCAGCGGGGGCATATGTGAACCATTTGACAAGAAAAAAAATTTCATTCAAGATCTTTATATGCTCTTTCACATGGTACTTTCCGTTTTTTCATATGATGCTGTACTTTTTTGTAAAGTGTCCGGAACGGTTTGGGGGTAAGAATAATAATAATAAGAATAATAACTAGATGGCTACTGTTGCAAGCAACAGACGGATTCCTCCTTTATTAGACCTTCCTTGGAACTGAAGTGTTAAAATCCGAATAAAGAAGATGGAAAATTGAATAGTTGCTTTTGTACCTTATTCACTTCAGCAAATGAGTCTTAAGAGCTTTAGTCTAATTTGGGACTCTCATTTATTTATCAACAAAATAGAACAAAAAGATAATAAATACCTTTCATGTTTACGAAAGCTTTATACTCCATGATCTATCAATTCTAAATCCTTTAATATTACTATCTCAAAACAGAATTGCACAATGATTTTGCAATGAGAGCATTTCTTTAAATAGAAAATGACAATAGAATCAAAACACAGCCATGTAATGCTAATAAGAAAAAAAAAACAGAGACCAAGAGTAAAAGAGTTATGTTTCTTATACTATGTTATGTTCAAATAAGAAAGACTACTTGCGTGAAGAATAAATAGCGTGGGACAAAAACAGCTAATTCTACAAGAGTAAGTTTGTTATGACCCTGAGAATGATCATTTGACCGTGAATAAAGGTCACGGAAAAAAGATAAGTATTTGAGGTAATTCTTTTCAAGATTGATCTTAATCTGATCAAAGTTCAATATTTCATCAACCAAAGTATGTTGTGACCTTGAAACCGAACAAATGACCTTGGGTCAAGGTCAAGGTAAAAGGGCTTGATGCAAGGGATATTTGTGTTAAGTTTGAACTCTGAAGGTCAAATAGTCTTTGTTCTGTAGGCAAAAGTTTGTTATGACCTTGAGAATCAAAATTTGACCTAAGGTCAACGTCAATGTGAAAGAGCGTGGCTTAACGATAATATGTATGAAGTTTGAACTCTGAAGGTCAAATAGTCTTTATTCTATAGGCAAAAGTTTGTTGTGACCTTGCGAATCAACATTTGACCTTGGGTCAAGGTCAAGGTGAAAGAGCTTGGCTTAATGATAGCATGTATGAAATTTGAACGCTGAAGGTCAAATAGTCTTTGTTCTATAGGCAAAAGTATGTTGTGACCTTGAGAATCAAAATTTGACCTTGGGTCAAGGTCAAGGTGAAAGAGCTTGGCTATACGATAGTATGTATGAAGTTTGAACTCTGAAGGTCAAGTAGTCTTTGTTCTATAGGCCAAAATTTGTTGTGACCTTGAGAATAAAAATTTGACCTTGAAAGTAGGTCAGCATTTAATGTCTACCTATAAGTAACCTACCATCCAAGTTTCAACTCAATATCTCAAAAAATGTAGAAATTGGCACTGTGCCAATTTAAAGTTCCATTTTTAACTCGATATAGCGCGAAAACCGTAAATATTTTATCGAGCATGTAAGTGTAAAAAAGTTTGCAAATTTCCCAAAAAACATTTTAAAACAAATTTCGTTCAAATCGTACGCATAGTTTAGGAGTTACAACAGTTTGGTGACCTCTAGCGGGGGCATATGTGAACTTTTCGACACCAAAAAAAATTTCAATTGAGATCTTTGTATGTTCTTTCACATGGCACTATTCATTTTATCACATGATGCGGAACTTGTTTGTAAAGTGACCGGAACGATGAGGAGGTAAGAATAATAATAAGAATAATAATAAGAAGAAAGAAAAGACAATACAATAACAGAAAGGATTCCGACGGAATAGTCGGAATCCTTAATAAGAATAAAGAAAAGACAATACAATAACAGAAAGGATTCCGACGGAAAAGTCGGAATCCTTAATAAAGAAAAGACAATACAATAACAGAAAGGATTCCGACGAAATGTCGGAATCCTTAATAATAAGAATAATAATAAGAACTAGATGGCTACTGTTGCAAGCAACAGACGGATTCCTCCTTTATTTGACCTTCCTCGGAACTGAAATGTTAAAATCCGAATAAAGAAGATGAAAAAATAATAGTTGCTTTAGTACCTTATTCACTTCAGGAAATGAGTCAAAAGAGCTTATGTCTGACTTGGGACTCTTATCAATTTATCGACAAAAAAAGAAGAAAAAAACGATAAATACCTTTCAAGTTTAGGAAGGCTTTAAACTCCTAGATCTATTCTATCCATTTTGAATCCTGTTAAATAACTATTCCAAAAAGAATTGCACAATGAATTAGCAATGAGAGAATTTCTATAAATAGAGAATGACAACAGCATGAAAGTACAGACAAGTAATGCTACTAAGATAAAAAAAAAAAAGGAAACAGAGAACAAGAATAAAAGAGTTATCTATCTTACTATGTAAAGTTCAAATAAAAAGTACTACTTGTGTGAAGAATAAATATTTAAGAACAAAATCCTATCAATCCTACAAGAGTAAATGTTTGTTATGACCTTGAAAAAGTTTATTTGGCCTTGAACCAAGGTCATGGATGAAAGATAAGCATTTTAGTTAATTCTCATCAAGATTCCTTTTCATCTATTCAAAGCTCACTATTTTATCAACAAAAGTCTGTTGTGACCTTGAAATCGAACAAATGACCTTGGGTCAAGGTCAAGGTGAAAGGACTTGATGCAAGAAATATTTGCGCCAAGTTTGAACTCTCAAGGTCAAATGGTCTTTGTTCTATAGGAAAAATTTTGTTGTGACCTTGAGAATGAGAATTTGACCTTGGGCCAAGGTCAAGGTGAAAGGGCTTGGGTCAATGATTGTATTTATGAAGTTTGAAGTGTCAAGGTCAAATAGTCTTTGTTCTATAGGCAAAAGTTTGTTGTGACCTTGAGAATCAAAATTTGACCTTGAAACTAGGTCAACATTAAATTACTACCTATAAGTAACCTACCATCCAAGTTTCAACTCAAAATCTCAAAAACTGTAGAAATTGGCACTGTGCCAATTTAAAGTTCCATTTTCAACTCAAAATAGCGCGAAAACCGTAAATATTTTATCGAGCATGTAAGCGTATAAAAGTTTGCAAATTTCCCAAAGAACAATATAAAACAAATTTCATTCAAATCGCACGGTTAGTTTAGGAGTTATAAGGTTTTAAAGATTTGACCTTTGATGACCTCTAGCGGGGGCATATGTGAACTATTCGACAAGAAAAAAATTTTAAATTAAGATCTTTATTTGCTCTTTTACATGATACTTTCCATTTTATCATATGATGCGGTACTTTGTTGTATAGTCTCTGGATTGGTTTGGGGGAAAGGAATAATAATAATAATAATAACTAGATGGCTACTGTTGCAAGCAACAGACGGATTCCTCCTTTATTAGACCTTCCTTGGAACTGAAGTGTTAAAATCCGAATAAAGAAGATGGAAAAATAATAGTTGCTTTTGTACCATATTCACTTCAGCAAATGAGTCTTAAGAGCTTTAGTCTAATTTGGGACTCTCATTTATTTATCAACAAAATAGAACAAAAAGATAATAAATACCTTTCATGTTTACGAAAGCTTTAAACTCCATGATCTATCAATTCTAAATCCTATAAAATTACTATCTCAAAACAGAATTGCACAATAATTTTGCAATGAGAGCATTTCTATAAATAGAAAATGACAATAGAATCAAAATACAGCCAAGTAATGCTACTAAAAAAGAAAAAAAAAACAGAGAACAAGAGTAAAAGAGTTATGTTTCATATACTATGTTATGTTCAAATAAGAAAAACTACTTGTGTGAAGAATAAATAGCTTAGGACAAAAACTGCTCATTCTACAAGAGTAAGTTTGTTATGACCCTGAGAATGATCATTTGACTGTGAATAAAGGTCACGGAAAAAAGATAAGTATTTGAGGTAATTCTTTTCAAGATTGATCTTAATCTGATCAAAGCTCAATATATTATCAACCAAAGTATATTGTGACCTTGAAATCTAACAAATGACCTTGGGTCAAGATCAAGATAAAAGGGCTTGATGCAAGGAATATTTGTGTTAAGTTTGAACTCTGAAGGTCAAATAGTCTTTGTTCTAGAGACAAAGTTTGTTGTGACCTTGAGAATCAAAATTTGACCTTGAGTCAAGGTCAAGGTGAAAGAGCGTGGCTTAACGATGATTTGTATGAAGTTTGAACTCTGAAGGTCAAGTAGTCTTTATTCTATAGGCAAAACTTTGTTGTGACCTTGCAAATCAAAATTTGACCTTGGGTCAAGGTCAAGGTGAAAGAGCTTGGCTTAACGATAGTATGTATGAAGTTTGAACGCCGAAGGTCAAATAGTCCTTGTTCTATAGGCAAAAGTATGTTGTGACCTTGAGAATCAAAATTTGACCTTGGGTCAAGATCAAGGTGAAAGAGCTTGGCTAAACGATAGTATTATGAAGTTTGAACTCTGAAGGTCGAGTAGTCTTTGTTATATAGGCGAAAATTTGTTATGACCTTGAAAATGAAAATTTGACCTCGAAAGTAGGTCAGCATTAAATGTCTACCTATAAGTAACCTACCATCCAAGTTTCAACTCAAAATCTCAAAAAATGTAGAAATTGGCACTGTGCCAATTTAAAGTTCCATTTTCAACTCTCAATAGCGCGAAAACCGTAAATATTTTATCGAGCATGTAAGCGTATAAAAGTTTGCAAATTTTCCAAAGAACAATATAAAACAAATTTCGTTCAAATCTGACGGTTAGTTTAGGAGTTATAAGAGTTTAAAGATTTGACCTTTAATGACCTCCAGCGGGGGCATATGTGAACCATTTGACAAGAAAAAAAAATTCATTCAAGACTTTAATATGCTCTTTCACATGGTACTTTCCATTTTTTCATATGATGCTGTACTTTTTTGTAAAATGTCCGGAACGGTTTGGGGGTAAGAATAATAATAATAAGAATAATAACTAGATGGCTACTGTTGCAAGCAACAGACGGATTCCTCCTTTATTAGACCTTCCTTGGAACTGAAGTGTTAAAATCCGAATAAAGAAGATGGAAAAATGAATAGTTGCTTTGTACCTTATTCACTTCAGCAAATGAGTCTTAAGAGCTTTAGTCTAATTTGGGACTCTCATTTATTTATCAACAAAATAGAACAAAAACATAATAAATACCTTTCATGTTTACGAAAGCTTTATATTCCATGATCTATCAATTCTAAATCCTTTAATATTACTATCTCAAAACAGAATTGCACAATGATTTTGCAATGAGAGCATTTCTATAAATAGAAAATGACAATAGAATCAAAACACAGCCAAGTAATGCTACTTAGAAAAAAAAAAACAGAGACCTAGAGTAAAAGAGTTATGTTTCTTATACTATGTTATGTTCAAATAAGAAAGACTACTTGCGTGAAGAATAAATAGCGTAGGACAAAAACAGCTAATTCTACAAGCGTAAGTTTGTTATGACCCTGAGAATGATCATTTGACCGTGAATAAAGGTCACGGAAAAAAGATAAGTATTTGAGGTAATTCTTTTCAAGATTGATCTTAATCTGATCAAAGTTCAATATTTTATCAACCAAAGTATGTTGTGACCTTGAAATCGAACAAATGACCTTGGGTCAAGGTCAAGGTAAAAGGGCTTGATGCAAGGAATATTTGTGTTAAGTTTGAACTCTTAAGGTCAAATAGTCTTTGTTCTATAGGCAAAAGTTTGTTATGACCTTGAGAATGAAAATTTGACCTTAGGTCAAGGTCAATGTGAAAGAGCGTGGCTTAACGATAATATGTATGAAGTTTGAACTCTGAAGGTCAAATAGTCTTTATTCTATAGGCAAAACTTTGTTGTGACCTTGCTAATCAACATTTGACCTTGGGTCAAGGTCAAGGTGAAAGAGCTTGGCTTAATGATAGTATGTATGAAATTTGAACGCTGAAGGTCAAATAGTCTTTGTTCTATAGGCAAAAGTATGTTGTGACCTTGAGAATCAACATTTGACCTTGGGTCAAGGTCAAGGTGAAAGAGCTTGGCTAAACGATAGTATGTATGAAGTTTGAACTCTGAAGGTCAAGTAGTCTTTGTTCTATAGGTCAAAATTTGTTGTGACCTTGAGAATACAAATTTGACCTTGAAAGTAGGTCAGCATTTAATGTCTACCTATAAGTAACCTACCATCCAAGTTTCAACTCAATATCTCAAAAAATGTAGAAATTGGCACTGTGCCAATTTAAAGTTCCATTTTCAACTCGATATAGCGCGAAAACCGTAAATATTTTATCGAGCATGTAAGTGTAAAAAAGTTTGCAAATTTCCCAAAGAACATTTTAAAACAAATTTCGTTCAAATCGTACGGTTAGTTTAGGAGTAACAAGAGTTTAAAGATTTGACCTTTGGTGACCTCTAGCGGGGGCGTATGTGAACTTTTCGACAACAAAAAAAATTTCAATTCAGATCTTTGTATGTTCTTTCACATGGTACTATTCATTTTATCACATGATGCGGAACTTGTTTGTAAAGTGACCGGAACGATGAGGAGGTAAGAATAATAATAAGAATAATAATAAGAAGAAAGAAAAGACAATACAATAACAGAAAGGATTCCGACGGAATAGTCGGAATCCTTAATAAGAATAAAGAAAAGACAATACAATAACAGAAAGGATTCCGACGGAAGTCGGAATCCTTAATAATAATAAGAATAACTAGATGGCTACTGTTGCAAGCAACAGACGGATTCCTCCTTTATTAGACCTTCCTCGGAACTGAAGTGCTAAAATCCAAATAAAGAAGATGGAAAAAAGAATAGTTGCTTTATTACCATATAAACTTCAGCAAATGAGTCAAAAGAGCTTATGTCTAATTTGGAACTCTTATTTATTTATCAACAAAATAGAAGAAAAAGATAATAAATACCTTTCATGTTTACGAAAGCTTTAAACTCCATGCTCAATCAATATCTAATCCTTTACAATGACTTTCTAAAAAAAGAATTGCACAATGATTTTGTAATGAGATAATTTCTATTAATAGAAAATGACAACAACATGAAACTACTGATATGTAAGGCTACTAAGAATAAAAAAGAAAGAAACAGAGAACAAGAATAAAAGAGTTATCTATCTTACTATGTAAAGTTCAAATAAGAAGTACTACTTGAGTGAAGAATAAATAGTTAAGGACAAAATCCTGTGAATTCTACAAGAGTATATGTTTGTTATGACCTTGAAAAAGTTAATTTGACCTTTAACCAAGGTCATGGATAAAAGATAAGCATTTGAATTTATTCTCATCAAGAGTCCTCTTAATCTAATCAAAGCTCAATATTTTATCGACAAAAGTCTGTTGTGACCTTGAAATCGAAGAGATGACCTTGGGTCAAGGTCAAGGTGAAAGGACTTGATGCAAGGAATATTTGCGCCAAGTTTGAACTCTCAAGGTCAAATGGTCTTTGTTCTATAGGCAAAAGTTTGTTATGACCTTGAGAATAAAAATTTGACCTTGGGCCAAGGTCAAGGTGAAAGGTCTTGGCTCAATGATTGTATTTATGAAGTTTGAACTGTCAAGGTCAAATAGTCTTTGTTCTATAGGTAAAAGTTTGTTGTGACCTTGAGAATCATAATGTGACCTTGAAACTAGGTCATCATCAATGACTACCTATTAGTAGCCTACCATCCAAGTTTCAACTCAAAATCTCAGAAACTGTAGAAATTGGCACTGTGCCAATTTAAAGTTCCATTTTCAACTCAAAATAGCATGAAAACCGTAAATATTTTATCGAGCATGTAAGCGTATAAAAGATTGCAAATTTCCCAAAGATCAATATAAAACAAATTTCGTTCAAATCGTACGGTTAGTTTAGGAGTTATAAGGTTTTACAGATTTTGCATTTGATGACCTCTAGCGGGGGCATATGTGAACTTTTCGACAAGAAAAAAAATTTAAATGAAGATCTTTATTTGCTCTTTCTCATGACACATTCCATTTTATCCTATGATGCGGTACTTTGTTGTAACGTCTCTGGAATGACTTGGGGGTAAGAATAATAATAATAATAATAAGAATAACTAGATGGCTACTGTTGCAAGCAACAGACGGATTCCTCCTTTATTAGACCTTCCTCGGAACTGAAGTGTTGAAATCCGAATAAAGATGATGAAAAAAGAATAGTTGCTTTAGTACCTTATTCACTTCAGCAAATGAGTCAAAAGAGCTTAAGTCTAACTTGGGACTCTTATCTATTTATCGACAAAAAAGAAGAAAAAGACGATAAATACCTTTCAAGTTTAGGAAGGCTTTAAACTCCTATATCTATTCTATCCATTTTGAATCCTTTTAAATTACTATCCCAAAAAGAATTGCACAATGAATTAGCAATGAGAAAATTTCTATAAATAGAGAATGACAACAGCATGAAAGTACAGACAAGTAATGCTACTAAGATAAAAAAGGAAACAGACAACAAGAATAAAAGAGTTATCTATCTTACTATGTAAAGTTCAAATAAGAAGTACTACTTCTGTGAAGAATAAATATTTAAGAACAAAATCATATCAATCCTACAAGAGTAAATGTTTGTTATGACCTTGAAAAAGTTTATTTGACCTTGAACCAAGGTCATGGATGAAAGATAAGCATTTTAGTTAATTCTCATCAAGATTTCTTTTTATCTATTCAAAGCTCAATATTTTATCAACAAAAGTCTGTTGTGACCTTGAAATCGAACAAATGACCTTGGGTCAAGGTCAAGGTGAAAGGACTTGATGCAAGGAATATTTGCGTCAAGTTTTAACTCTCAATGTCAAATGGTCTTTGTTCTATAGAAAAAAAATTTGTTGTGACCTTGAGAATGAGAATTTGACCTTGGGTCAAGGTCAAGGTGAAAGGGCTTGGATCAATGATTGTATTTTTGAAGTTTGAACTGTCAAGGTCAAATAGTCTTTGTTCTATAGGCAAAAGTTTGTTGTGACCTTGAGAATCATAATTTGACCTTGAAACTAAGTCATCATCAATGACTACCTATAAGTAACCTACCATCCAACTTTCAACTCAAAATTTCAAAAACTGTAGAAATTGGCACTATGCCAATTTAAAGTTCCATTTTCAACTCAAAATAGCGCGAAAACCGTAAATATTTTATCGAGCATGTAAGCGTATAAAAGTTTGCAAATTTCCCAAAGAACAATATAAAACAAATTTCGTTAAAATCGCACGGTTAGTTTAGGAGTTATAAGGTTTTAAAGATTTTACCTTTGATGACCTCTAGCAGGGGCATATGTGAACTTTTCTACAAGAAAAAAAATTTAAATTTAGATCTTCATATGCTCTTTCACATGGTACTTTCCATTTTTTCATATGATGCTGTACTTTTTTGTAAAGTGACCGGAACGGTTTGTGGGTAAGAATAATAATAATAATAAGAATAATAAGAATAAAGAAAAGACAATACAATAACAGAAAGGATTCCGACGGAAGTCGGAATCCTTAATAAGAATAAAGAAAAGACAATACAATAACAGAAAGGATTCCGACGGAAGTCGGAATCCTTAATAAGAATAAAGAAAAGACAATACAATAACAGAAAGGATTCCGACGGAAGTCGGAATCCTTAATAAGAATAATAAGAATAAAGAAAAGACAATTCAATAACAGAAAGGATTCCGACGGAAGTCGGAATCCTTAATAAAGAAAAGACATTGCAATAACAGAAGGGATTCCGACGGAATAGTCGGAATCCTTAATAAGAATAATAAGAATAAAGAAAAGACAATACAATAACAGAAAGGATTCCGACGGAAATCGGAATCCTTAATAAATGGAAGGATGGAGGTTCCTGTGGACATAGCAGACGGATTCCTCTCATTTTCATCTGGTTAAGAACAGAAATGAAAATTGAAAAAATGCGAAAATGACTGGCCGCAGCTGAACTCGAACCAGGTACCTTCACCAAGGTAGGCCCCATCGTATCTTCAATAATCTTGTACATGTAATGTCAGGTCACATGGTTGAATTGACCAATGAAATTTGTAACACATCCTGGGTCATGCATATTAATTATGTGAGGGATTTTCCAATGAATCATGACAATATAGCAAGTGTTTTCAAACTGGTACATGTATTCGATATTTCTTGATTCTGTTAGAAAACATTTTGAACTAATACATACTCGTATAAATTTTGAAATGAAAACAATGTTGAAGCACTGTACTTTATGTTTGCTTACGAATGAAAAAAATTGAGGGGAAAAAATGGCCGAGGCCGGTATCGAACCCCGGACCCTCCGATTCGAAGTCTGACGCTCTACCGCTGAGCTATTGCAGATCTGACAAATATTTGCATCAAAAGTCTTTAGAAGGATGAAATCTTGCGACTATGATATGACTCAACATGTCGAGCATGTTCCGAATGATAAATCTTTATCGATCGATTCTATTTACAGGTTTGTATTCAGGAGTAAACAATAGGGATTTCAGTCACGTGATCTTTCAAGCTGACAAATCGATCTATCGGTTACCGCACTAAACTTACCTTACGATTTCTACAATGATTTTTGATGAAAATATATGATTCTATATTTAAACTTTAAAGTGATGTTTATTCTTTATATATATAGTGTATTTTTTATGAAAATATGAACAGAAGCGGTGAAATTATCGATTTTTTGGACGACAACGCACGAATTTGTACACCTCTCGCTTCAAATATCTATGGCACGAGGAACGGCTAATGGGGAATTTGAGGGTCGTTCTGTTTGGCGGCTATTTCAGCTTATTTATAAATATTGATCACATTAAACTCATGTATGGTTAGATAGATTGGACTCTCCGATTGATAACCGAAGTTGCGCAAAAGTTGAACTCCAAATATAACGAAAGTTGTGACATTTTTCAGTTTTCAGGGGAATATGTTTTACTTTTGATGTGATCCTTTCTATTTTGCGCACTTAAATATTAAAAGTTTGAACATTTCCGATTATTTTGATATAAAGAACACCAAATTTCATTATGGTTTACATAGCTGCATTCCGATTTTCCCGCCTCGACCCCCTTGATTATTTACTGCGTGATAGTGTCATCCATGTCGATTTCACACAAGTTAAACAAGAAAGTGTTCGAGTTCTTTTATATTTACTTTAAAAGGGAAGTGTAAAATGGAAACTTTCATTTACGATGATATGAAATGATCAACATTTTTTTTCAGAACTATCGTACGTACTCTAAAGGATTCGCTCGTGTGTGTTCTTTGTGGATTTTTTTTTTTGGAGGGGGGGGGGCTTATTTACGCAAAAGCTTTGTTACTGATAGACTCGTTAGATCGCATGTTGGAATTTTTTTTCTTTTTTTTGTATTCTTCCTCCTTTATATTTTTTTTCAAATTAGGCTTAATTTCACAGAAAAGAACAAATGTATATCTTTATCGACATTAAGATAGATAAACATTTCTTTTTTGCCATGGCAACTGAAATGAAGTGCTTTTTAAAAAAACAATGATCACACAATTTTGTATTTCTTAAATTATTATTTCGATTATCTTTCAAGTCAAACACGTGAAAATTAAGTTTATAAATCTTAAGATTTTCAAAATTTGTATATTTAAATCGATGTTGGTCATTTTGTTTTGAAATGGTTACCATGGCAACACAACTAAATTATCATTGTAATATAAAACGAATAGCTGAAGTCTTTACAAACAAAACGATGTACAAATCACTCAAATAGCAGTAAGATTATTCAAGTTACAGCTATTTCAGTACGCTGACTGACCACTTCAATTCAAATGTGAATGGTGCCACATCATGAGAAGTTTTATATTGAATACAATAGTAAAGTGTGTCACAAAATTGACACCAATCGTCAAGCTTTCAACTTCATTATCTCTGTACTCGATCAACCGATTTTAATAATTTTTTCTGTAAAATGTTTCTATTACACAGAGCAATGTAACAATCTAATAATACATGGATCTTTATAATTAATGAATTTTAAGGTAAAATCTCTATAAACAACACAGAATTTCATAAAATGTATTTTTTTTAGTTGACTTTCATTGACCATGTATGTAGAGAATAAAATTATGAATCAATAAAATGTGTTTGCTTATTTTGCAAGGCGGATCTAGACAGGGTAGGTGAAAACAGGTATGTACACGTATGTAACATGTAAGTCGGAGGGGGGGGGGGCAAAAACTTATCAACCTCCCCCTTTCGAAGGACTAGCCTATGTCATTGGATAAACAAACCGTCAAAGATCTTGTACAGTTATTTCAAAGATTGACGAATTCAAAAAGGAAACAGACAAACAAACGAGAAAAAAAATGCCCAAGGGGGCCACATTGCTCCGTCAAAGGTCTTGTACAGTTGTTTCAAATATTAAGGAATTTAATAAGAAAAGACAAACAAACAAAAAAAAACAAATGAAAAAAAAAACAAGAGGCCCAAGGGAGCCATATTGCTCAGTCAAAAGTCTTGTACAGTTGTTTCAAAGATTGTCGAATCAAAAAAGGAAAAAACAAGCAAACAAACAAACAAGCAAAACAAATGAAAATAAAAAAAAAAAAAAAACAAACAAACAAGAGGCCCAAGGGGGCCACATTGCTCCGTCAAAGGTCTTGTACAGTTGTTTCAAAGATTGACGAATTAAAAAAACAAGACAAACAAAAAAAAAACAAAAAAACAAAAAAAAAAAAACAAGAAGCCCAAGGGGGCCACATTGCTCCGTCAAAGGTCTTGTACAGTTGTTTCAAAGATTGACGAATGAAACAAAAGAGGCCTAAGGTGGCCATATATACGCGTTGAAGTCAATGACAGTGAAATAAATAGGCGCAATATGAAATGTGTTTTTCTTCTGAATAAAAAGCTATGAATAGGACTGACGTGTTGCATGAACGATCGATAATTCTTGTAATGCTGAATCAGCCATTTGTATTTCTCCGTCTGTATATCAAAAATAAAAACCACTAACATTCAGGAACTCCAATGGCTATGTGGATAGGGCGTTGGACTGCTGGCCCAAGGGTACCGGGTTCGATCCCCAGTCTGGACGTTTTTCTTTCGCCGATCGTCTGCGTTTCTGTCTAGTACTCTCTCTATCTGTTCGTATGTCTGTTCGTTCTTCTATCGTTGTCAGTCTATCTAACACTGTCTATCTTACACTGTCAGTCTGTCTGTCTGGTCCATGCTGCAAATTTACCAGTTAATTTAAATGATGCTATTCAATTTTAAGACATTTTAAAAACATTTAATTAGAAAATGACAACAGCATGAAAGTACAGACAAGTCATGGTACAAAGAGAAATAGAAATAAAAGATTTATCTTTCTTAGATCATGTAAAGTTCATATAAGAAGGACCTCGTTTGTGAAGTATAAGTAGTGTAGGACAAACACTGTGTATTTAACAAGTAAATGTTGTTATGACATTGAGAATGAAATTTTCACCTTGAACCAAGGTCAAGGAAAAAAGATGAGTATAGAATATCATTTTCTTCAAAATATATATGAAATTGAATAAAGCTCAATATTTTATCAACAAAAGACTGTTATGACCTTGAAATCGAACGAATGACTTTTGGTCAAGGTCATTGTGACAGGACTTACTGCAAGGAATATTTGTACCCAGTTTGCAAGGTCAAACAGTCTTTGTTTTATAGGCAAAAATGTTGTTGTGACCTTGAGAATAAGAATTTGACCTTGGATCAAGGTCAAGGTGAAAAAACTTGGCTTAACAATTATATGTATGAAGTTTGAACTCTGAAGGTTAAATTGTCTTTGTTCTATAAGCAAAAGTTTCATGTGACCTTGAGAATAAAAATTTGACCTTGAAAAGAAGGTCAACATTAAATGACTACCTATAAGTGACCTAACATCCAAGTTTCAACTCAAAGTCTCAAAAATTGTAGAAATTGGCACCTTGCCAATTTAAGGTTCCATTTTCAACTTGAAATAGCTTGAAAACTGTAAATATTTTATGGAGCATGTAAGCGTATAAAAGTTTGCAAATTTCTCAAAGAACAATATAAAACAAATTTTGTTCAAATCGTACGGTTAGTTAAGAATTTATAAGAGTTTAAAGATTTGACCGCTGATGACCTCCAGCGGGGGCATATGTGAACTTTTCGACAAGAAAAAAAAAATTAAATTAAAATCTTTATTTGCTCTTTCACATGATACTTTCCATTTTATCATATGATGCGGTACTTTGTTGTAACGTCACTGGATTGGCTTGGGGGTAAGAATAATAATAATAATAATAATAATAATAATAATAATAATAATAATAATAATAATAATAATAATAATAATAAGAATAACTAGATGGCTACTGTTGCAAGCAACAGACGGATTCCTCCTTTATTAGACCTTCCTTGGAACTGAAGTGTTAAAATCCGAATAAAGAAGATGGAAACACGAATAGTTATTTTTTTTACCTTATTCACTTCAGCAAATGAGTCTTAAGAGCTTTTGTCTAATTTGGGACTCTCATTTATTTATCAACAAAATAGAACAAAAAGATAATAAATACCTTTCATGTTTACGAAAGCTTTATACTCCATGATCTATCAATTCTAAATCCTTTAAAATTACTATCTCAAAACAGAATTGCACAATGATTTTGCAATGAGAGCATTTCTATAAATAGAAAATGACAATAAAATAAAAATACAGCCAAGTATGCTACTTAGAAAAAAAAAACAGAGACCAAGAGTAAAAGAGTTATGTTTCTTTTACTATGTTATGTTCAAATAAAAAAGACTACTTGTGTGAAGAATAAATAGCGTAGGACAAAAACTGCTAATTCTACTAGAGTAAGTTTGTTATGACCCTGAAAATGATCATTTGACCGTGAATAAAGGTCACGGAAAAAAGATAAGTATTTGAGGTAATTCTTTTCAAGATTGATCTTAATCTGATCAAAGCTCAATATTTTATCAACCAAAGTATGTTGCGACCTTGAAATCGAACAAATGACCTTGGGTCAAGGTCAAGGTAAAAGGGCTTGATGCAAGGAATATTTGTGTTAAGTTTGAACTCTTAAGGTCAAATAGTCTATAGGCAAAAGTTTGTTATGACCTTGAGAATCAAAATTTGACCTTGGGTCAAGGTCAAGGTGAAAGAGCGTGGCTCAACGATAGTATGTATGAAGTTTGAACGCTGAAGGTCAAATAGTCTTTGTTCTATAGGCAAAAGTATGTTGTGACCTTGAGAATCAAAATTTGACCTTGGATCAAGGTCAAGGTGAAAGAGCTTGGCTAAACGATAGTATGTATGAAGTTTGAACTCTGAAGGTCAAGTAGTCTTTGTTCTATAGGCTAAAATTTGTTGTGACCTTGAGAATGAAAATTTGACCTTGAAAGTAGGTCAGCATTGAATGTCTACCTACAAGTAACATACCATCAAAGTTTCAACTCAAAATCTCAAAAACTGTAGAAATTGGCACTGTGCCAATTTAAAGTTCCATTTTCAACTCAGAATAGCGCGAAAACCGTAAATATTTTATCGAGCATGTAAGCGTATAAAAGTTTGCAAATTTCCCAAAGAACAATATAAAACAAATTTCAATCAAATCGCACGGTTAGTTTAGGAGTTATTTGGTTTTAAAGATTTTTACCTTTGATGACCTTTAGCGGGGGCATATGTGAACTTTTCGACAAGAAAAAAAATTTAAATGAAGATCTTTATTTGCTCTTTCACATTATACTTTCCATTTTATCATATGATGCGGTACTATGTTGTAACGTCTCTGGATTGGCTTGGGGGTAAGAATAATAATAATAATAATAATAATAATAATAATAATAAGAACTAGATGGCTACTGTTGCAAGCAACAGACGGATTCCTCCTTTCTTAGACCTTTCTCGGAACTGGAGTGTTAAAATCCGAATAAAGAAGATGGAAAAAAGAAAAGTTGCTTAAGTACCTTATTCACTTCAGAAAATGTATCAAAAGAGCTTATGTCTAATTTGGGACTCTTATTTATTTATCAACAAAATAGAAGAAAACAAATTAAGTACCTTTCATCTTTACGAAAGCTTTAAACTCCATGCTCTATGGATATCAAATCCTTTACAATTACTTTCTCAAAACAGAATTGCAGAATGATTTTGCAATGAGATAATTTCTATTAATAGAAAATGACAACAACATGAAAGTACAGATATGTAATGCTACTAAGAAAAAAAAAACAGAGAACATGAATAATAGAGTTATCTTTCTTATACTATGTTAAGTTCAAATAAGAAGGACTACTTGTGTGAAGAATAAATAGTATAGGACAAAAAGTGTAAATTCTACAAGAGTAAATGATTGTTAAGACCTTGAAAATGATTATTTGGCCTTTAAGCAATGTCATGGATGAAAGCTAATTATTGTGATTATTCTCATCACGATTGATCTTAATCTGGGCAAAGCTCAATATCCAATCATCCAAAGTCAGTTGTGACCTTGAAATCAAACAAATGACCTTGGGTCAAGGTCATGATGAAAGAGTTTGATGCAAGGAATATTTGTGTAAAGTTTAAACTGTCAAGGTCAAACAGTCTTTGTTTTATAGACTAAAGTTTGTTGTGACCTTTACAATCAGAATTTGACCTTGGGTCAAGGTCAAGGTGAAAGACATTGGCCCAAGCATGATATGTATGAAGTATGAACTCTGAAGGTCAAATAGTTTTTGTTTTGTAGGCAAAAGTTGCTGTGACCTTGAGAATCAGAATTTGACCTTGTGTCAAGGTCAAAGTGAAAGAGCATGACTGAACAATTATTTGTATGAAGTTATAACTCTGAAGGTTGTATAGTCTTTGTTCTATAGGGAAAATTTTGTTGTGACCTTGAGAATCAGAATTTGACCTTGGGTCAAGGTCAAGGTGAAAGAGCTTGGTTTAATGATATTATGTATGAAGTTTGAACTTTGAATGTCTAATAGTCTTTGTTCTATAGGCAAATGTTTGTTGTGACCTTGAGAATCAAAATTTGACCTTGGTTCAAGGTCAAGGTGAAAGAGCTTGGTTTAATGATATTATGTATGAAGTTTGAACTTAGCAGGTCTAAAAGTCTTTGTTCTATAGGCAAAAGTTTGTTGTGACCTTGAGAATCAAAATTTGACCTTGGGTCAAGGTCAATGTGATAGAGCTTGGTTTAACAATATTATGTATGAAGTTTGAACTCTGAAGGTCAATTAGTCTTTGTTCTATAGGTCAAAATTTGTTGTGACCTTGAGAATACAAATTTGACCTTGAAAGTAGGTCAACATTAAATGACTACCTATAAGTAACCTAGTATTCAAGTTTCAACTTTAAATCTCAAAAACTGTAGAAATTGGCACTGTGCCAATTTAAAGTTCCATTTTCAACTCGGAATAGCGCGAAAACCGTAAATATTTTATCGAGCATGTAAGTGTATAAAAGTTTACAAATTTCCCAAAGAACATTTTAAAACAAATTTCGTTCAAATCGTACGGTTAGTTTAGGAGTTACAAGAGTTTAAAGATTTGACCTTTGGTGACCTCTAGCGGGGGCGTATGTGAACTTTTCGACAACAAAAAAAATTTCAATTCAGATCTTTGTATGTTCTTTCACATGGTACTATTCATTTTATCACATGATGCGGAACTTGTTTGTAAAGTGACCGGAACGATGAGGAGGTAAGAATAATAATAAGAATAATAATAAGAAGAAAGAAAAGACAATACAATAACAGAAAGGATTCCGACGGAATAGTCGGAATCCTTAATAAGAATAAAGAAAAGACAATACAATAACAGAAAGGATTCCGACGGAAGTCGGAATCCTTAATAATAATAAGAATAACTAGATGGCTACTGTTGCAAGCAACAGACGGATTCCTCCTTTATTAGACCTTCCTCGGAACTGAAGTGCTAAAATCCAAATAAAGAAGATGGAAAAAAGAATAGTTGCTTTATTACCATATAAACTTCAGCAAATGAGTCAAAAGAGCTTATGTCTAATTTGGAACTCTTATTTATTTATCAACAAAATAGAAGAAAAAGATAATAAATACCTTTCATGTTTACGAAAGCTTTAAACTCCATGCTCAATCAATATCTAATCCTTTACAATGACTTTCTAAAAAAAGAATTGCACAATGATTTTGTAATGAGATAATTTCTATTAATAGAAAATGACAACAACATGAAACTACTGATATGTAAGGCTACTAAGAATAAAAAAGAAAGAAACAGAGAACAAGAATAAAAGAGTTATCTATCTTACTATGTAAAGTTCAAATAAGAAGTACTACTTGAGTGAAGAATAAATAGTTAAGGACAAAATCCTGTGAATTCTACAAGAGTATATGTTTGTTATGACCTTGAAAAAGTTAATTTGACCTTTAACCAAGGTCATGGATAAAAGATAAGCATTTGAATTTATTCTCATCAAGAGTCCTCTTAATCTAATCAAAGCTCAATATTTTATCGACAAAAGTCTGTTGTGACCTTGAAATCGAAGAGATGACCTTGGGTCAAGGTCAAGGTGAAAGGACTTGATGCAAGGAATATTTGCGCCAAGTTTGAACTCTCAAGGTCAAATGGTCTTTGTTCTATAGGCAAAAGTTTGTTATGACCTTGAGAATAAAAATTTGACCTTGGGCCAAGGTCAAGGTGAAAGGTCTTGGCTCAATGATTGTATTTATGAAGTTTGAACTGTCAAGGTCAAATAGTCTTTGTTCTATAGGTAAAAGTTTGTTGTGACCTTGAGAATCATAATGTGACCTTGAAACTAGGTCATCATCAATGACTACCTATTAGTAGCCTACCATCCAAGTTTCAACTCAAAATCTCAGAAACTGTAGAAATTGGCACTGTGCCAATTTAAAGTTCCATTTTCAACTCAAAATAGCATGAAAACCGTAAATATTTTATCGAGCATGTAAGCGTATAAAAGATTGCAAATTTCCCAAAGATCAATATAAAACAAATTTCGTTCAAATCGTACGGTTAGTTTAGGAGTTATAAGGTTTTACAGATTTTGCATTTGATGACCTCTAGCGGGGGCATATGTGAACTTTTCGACAAGAAAAAAAATTTAAATGAAGATCTTTATTTGCTCTTTCTCATGACACATTCCATTTTATCCTATGATGCGGTACTTTGTTGTAACGTCTCTGGAATGACTTGGGGGTAAGAATAATAATAATAATAATAAGAATAACTAGATGGCTACTGTTGCAAGCAACAGACGGATTCCTCCTTTATTAGACCTTCCTCGGAACTGAAGTGTTGAAATCCGAATAAAGATGATGAAAAAAGAATAGTTGCTTTAGTACCTTATTCACTTCAGCAAATGAGTCAAAAGAGCTTAAGTCTAACTTGGGACTCTTATCTATTTATCGACAAAAAAGAAGAAAAAGACGATAAATACCTTTCAAGTTTAGGAAGGCTTTAAACTCCTATATCTATTCTATCCATTTTGAATCCTTTTAAATTACTATCCCAAAAAGAATTGCACAATGAATTAGCAATGAGAAAATTTCTATAAATAGAGAATGACAACAGCATGAAAGTACAGACAAGTAATGCTACTAAGATAAAAAAGGAAACAGACAACAAGAATAAAAGAGTTATCTATCTTACTATGTAAAGTTCAAATAAGAAGTACTACTTCTGTGAAGAATAAATATTTAAGAACAAAATCATATCAATCCTACAAGAGTAAATGTTTGTTATGACCTTGAAAAAGTTTATTTGACCTTGAACCAAGGTCATGGATGAAAGATAAGCATTTTAGCTAATTCTCATCAAGATTTCTTTTTATCTATTCAAAGCTCAATATTTTATCAACAAAAGTCTGTTGTGACCTTGAAATCGAACAAATGACCTTGGGTCAAGGTCAAGGTGAAAGGACTTGATGCAAGGAATATTTGCGTCAAGTTTTAACTCTCAATGTCAAATGGTCTTTGTTCTATAGAAAAAAAATTTGTTGTGACCTTGAGAATGAGAATTTGACCTTGGGTCAAGGTAAGGTGAAAGGGCTTGGATCAATGATTGTATTTTTGAAGTTTGAACTGTCAAGGTCAAATAGTCTTTGTTCTATAGGCAAAAGTTTGTTGTGACCTTGAGAATCATAATTTGACCTTGAAACTAGGTCATCATCAATGACTACCTATAAGTAACCTACCATCCAACTTTCAACTCAAAATTTCAAAAACTGTAGAAATTGGCACTATGCCAATTTAAAGTTCCATTTTCAACTCAAAATAGCGCGAAAACCGTAAATATTTTATCGAGCATGTAAGCGTATAAAAGTTTGCAAATTTCCCAAAGAACAATATAAAACAAATTTCGTTAAAATCGCACGGTTAGTTTAGGAGTTATAAGGTTTTAAAGATTTTACCTTTGATGACCTCTAGCAGGGGCATATGTGAACTTTTCTACAAGAAAAAAAATTTAAATTTAGATCTTCATATGCTCTTTCACATGGTACTTTCCATTTTTTCATATGATGCTGTACTTTTTTGTAAAGTGACCGGAACGGTTTGTGGGTAAGAATAATAATAATAATAAGAATAATAAGAATAAAGAAAAGACAATACAATAACAGAAAGGATTCCGACGGAAGTCGGAATCCTTAATAAGAATAAAGAAAAGACAATACAATAACAGAAAGGATTCCGACGGAAGTCGGAATCCTTAATAAGAATAAAGAAAAGACAATACAATAACAGAAAGGATTCCGACGGAAGTCGGAATCCTTAATAAGAATAATAAGAATAAAGAAAAGACAATTCAATAACAGAAAGGATTCCGACGGAAGTCGGAATCCTTAATAAAGAAAAGACATTGCAATAACAGAAGGGATTCCGACGGAATAGTCGGAATCCTTAATAAGAATAATAAGAATAAAGAAAAGACAATACAATAACAGAAAGGATTCCGACGGAAATCGGAATCCTTAATAAATGGAAGGATGGAGGTTCCTGTGGACATAGCAGACGGATTCCTCTCATTTTCATCTGGTTAAGAACAGAAATGAAAATTGAAAAAATGCGAAAATGACTGGCCGCAGCTGAACTCGAACCAGGTACCTTCACCAAGGTAGGCCCCATCGTATCTTCAATAATCTTGTACATGTAATGTCAGGTCACATGGTTGAATTGACCAATGAAATTTGTAACACATCCTGGGTCATGCATATTAATTATGTGAGGGATTTTCCAATGAATCATGACAATATAGCAAGTGTTTTCAAACTGGTACATGTATTCGATATTTCTTGATTCTGTTAGAAAACATTTTGAACTAATACATACTCGTATAAATTTTGAAATGAAAACAATGTTGAAGCACTGTACTTTATGTTTGCTTACGAATGAAAAAAATTGAGGGGAAAAAATGGCCGAGGCCGGTATCGAACCCCGGACCCTCCGATTCGAAGTCTGACGCTCTACCGCTGAGCTATTGCAGATCTGACAAATATTTGCATCAAAAGTCTTTAGAAGGATGAAATCTTGCGACTATGATATGACTCAACATGTCGAGCATGTTCCGAATGATAAATCTTTATCGATCGATTCTATTTACAGGTTTGTATTCAGGAGTAAACAATAGGGATTTCAGTCACGTGATCTTTCAAGCTGACAAATCGATCTATCGGTTACCGTACTAAACTTACCTTACGATTTCTACAATGATTTTTGATGAAAATATATGATTCTATATTTAAACTTTAAAGTGATGTTTATTCTTTATATATATAGTGTATTTTTTATGAAAATATGAACAGAAGCGGTGAAATTATCGATTTTTTGGACGACAACGCACGAATTTGTACACCTCTCGCTTCAAATATCTATGGCACGAGGAACGGCTAATGGGGAATTTGAGGGTCGTTCTGTTTGGCGGCTATTTCAGCTTATTTATAAATATTGATCACATTAAACTCATGTATGGTTAGATAGATTGGACTCTCCGATTGATAACCGAAGTTGCGCAAAAGTTGAACTCCAAATATAACGAAAGTTGTGACATTTTTCAGTTTTCAGGGGAATATGTTTTACTTTTGATGTGATCCTTTCTATTTTGCGCACTTAAATATTAAAAGTTTGAACATTTCCGATTATTTTGATATAAAGAACACCAAATTTCATTATGGTTTACATAGCTGCATTCCGATTTTCCCGCCTCGACCCCCTTGATTATTTACTGCGTGATAGTGTCATCCATGTCGATTTCACACAAGTTAAACAAGAAAGTGTTCGAGTTCTTTTATATTTACTTTAAAAGGGAAGTGTAAAATGGAAACTTTCATTTACGATGATATGAAATGATCAACATTTTTTTTCAGAACTATCGTACGTACTCTAAAGGATTCGCTCGTGTGTGTTCTTTGTGGATTTTTTTTTTGGAGGGGGGGGGGCTTATTTACGCAAAAGCTTTGTTACTGATAGACTCGTTAGATCGCATGTTGGAATTTTTTTTCTTTTTTTTGTATTCTTCCTCCTTTATATTTTTTTTCAAATTAGGCTTAATTTCACAGAAAAGAACAAATGTATATCTTTATCGACATTAAGATAGATAAACATTTCTTTTTTGCCATGGCAACTGAAATGAAGTGCTTTTTAAAAAAACAATGATCACACAATTTTGTATTTCTTAAATTATTATTTCGATTATCTTTCAAGTCAAACACGTGAAAATTAAGTTTATAAATCTTAAGATTTTCAAAATTTGTATATTTAAATCGATGTTGGTCATTTTGTTTTGAAATGGTTACCATGGCAACACAACTAAATTATCATTGTAATATAAAACGAATAGCTGAAGTCTTTACAAACAAAACGATGTACAAATCACTCAAATAGCAGTAAGATTATTCAAGTTACAGCTATTTCAGTACGCTGACTGACCACTTCAAGTTAAATGTGAATGGTGCCACATCATGAGAAGTTTTATATTGAATACAATAGTAAAGTGTGTCACAAAATTGACACCAATCGTCAAGCTTTCAACTTCATTATCTCTGTACTCGATCAACCGATTTTAATAATTTTTTCTGTAAAATGTTTCTATTACACAGAGCAATGTAACAATCTAATAATACATGGATCTTTATAATTAATGAATTTTAAGGTAAAATCTCTATAAACAACACAGAATTTCATAAAATGTATTTTTTTTAGTTGACTTTCATTGACCATGTATGTAGAGAATAAAATTATGAATCAATAAAATGTGTTTGCTTATTTTGCAAGGCGGATCTAGACAGGGTAGGTGAAAACAGGTATGTACACGTATGTAACATGTAAGTCGGAGGGGGGGGGGGGGCAAAAACTTATCAACCTCCCCCTTTCGAAGGACTAGCCTATGTCATTGGATAAACAAACCGTCAAAGATCTTGTACAGTTATTTCAAAGATTGACGAATTCAAAAAGGAAACAGACAAACAAACGAGAAAAAAAATGCCCAAGGGGGCCACATTGCTCCGTCAAAGGTCTTGTACAGTTGTTTCAAATATTAAGGAATTTAATAAGAAAAGACAAACAAACAAAAAAAAAAATGAAAAAAAAAAACAAGAGGCCCAAGGGAGCCATATTGCTCAGTCAAAAGTCTTGTACAGTTGTTTCAAAGATTGTCGAATCAAAAAAGGAAAAAACAAGCAAACAAACAAACAAGCAAAACAAATGAAAATAAAAAAAAAAACAAACAAACAAACAAGAGGCCCAAGGGGGCCACATTGCTCCGTCAAAGGTCTTGTACAGTTGTTTCAAAGATTGACGAATTAAAAAAACAAGACAAACAAAAAAAAAAACAAAAAAACAAAAAAAAAAAAACAAGAAGCCCAAGGGGGCCACATTGCTCCGTCAAAGGTCTTGTACAGTTGTTTCAAAGATTGACGAATGAAACAAAAGAGGCCTAAGGTGGCCATATATACGCGTTGAAGTCAATGACAGTGAAATAAATAGGCGCAATATGAAATGTGTTTTTCTTCTGAATAAAAAGCTATGAATAGGACTGACGTGTTGCATGAACGATCGATAATTCTTGTAATGCTGAATCAGCCATTTGTATTTCTCCGTCTGTATATCAAAAATAAAAACCACTAACATTCAGGAACTCCAATGGCTATGTGGATAGGGCGTTGGACTGCTGGCCCAAGGGTACCGGGTTCGATCCCCAGTCTGGACGTTTTTCTTTCGCCGATCGTCTGCGTTTCTGTCTAGTACTCTCTCTATCTGTTCGTATGTCTGTTCGTTCTTCTATCGTTGTCAGTCTATCTAACACTGTCTATCTTACACTGTCAGTCTGTCTGTCTGGTCCATGCTGCAAATTTACCAGTTAATTTAAATGATGCTATTCAATTTTAAGACATTTTAAAAACATTTAATTAGAAAATGACAACAGCATGAAAGTACAGACAAGTCATGGTACAAAGAGAAATAGAAATAAAAGATTTATCTTTCTTAGATCATGTAAAGTTCATATAAGAAGGACCTCGTTTGTGAAGTATAAGTAGTGTAGGACAAACACTGTGTATTTAACAAGTAAATGTTGTTATGACATTGAGAATGAAATTTTCACCTTGAACCAAGGTCAAGGAAAAAAGATGAGTATAGAATATCATTTTCTTCAAAATATATATGAAATTGAATAAAGCTCAATATTTTATCAACAAAAGACTGTTATGACCTTGAAATCGAACGAATGACTTTTGGTCAAGGTCAATGTGACAGGACTTACTGCAAGGAATATTTGTACCCAGTTTGCAAGGTCAAACAGTCTTTGTTTTATAGGCAAAAATGTTGTTGTGACCTTGAGAATGAGAATTTGACCTTGGATCAAGGTCAAGGTGAAAAAACTTGGCTTAACAATTATATGTATGAAGTTTGAACTCTGAAGGTTAAATTGTCTTTGTTCTATAAGAACAAGTTTCATGTGACCTTGAGAATAAAAATTTGACCTTGAAAAGAAGGTCAACATTAAATGACTACCTATAAGTGACCTAACATCCAAGTTTCAACTCAAAGTCTCAAAAATTGTAGAAATTGGCACCTTGCCAATTTAAGGTTCCATTTTCAACTTGAAATAGCTTGAAAACTGTAAATATTTTATGGAGCATGTAAGCGTATAAAAGTTTGCAAATTTCTCAAAGAACAATATAAAACAAATTTTGTTCAAATCGTACGGTTAGTTAAGAATTTATAAGAGTTTAAAGATTTGACCGCTGATGACCTCCAGCGGGGGCATATGTGAACTTTTCGACAAGAAAAAAAAATTAAATTAAAATCTTTATTTGCTCTTTCACATGATACTTTCCATTTTATCATATGATGCGGTACTTTGTTGTAACGTCACTGGATTGGCTTGGGGGTAATAATAATAATAATAATAATAATAATAATAATAATAATAATAATAATAATAATAATAAGAATAAGAATAACTAGATGGCTACTGTTGCAAGCAACAGACGGATTCCTCCTTTATTAGACCTTCCTTGGAACTGAAGTGTTAAAATCCGAATTAAGAAGATGGAAACACGAATAGTTATTTTTTTTACCTTATTCACTTCAGCAAATGAGTCTTAAGAGCTTTTGTCTAATTTGGGACTCTCATTTATTTATCAACAAAATAGAACAAAAAGATAATAAATACCTTTCATGTTTACGAAAGCTTTATACTCCATGATCTATCAATTCTAAATCCTTTAAAATTACTATCTCAAAACAGAATTGCACAATGATTTTGCAATGAGAGCATTTCTATAAATAGAAAATGACAATAAAATAAAAATACAGCCAAGTATGCTACTTAGAAAAAAAAAACAGAGACCAAGAGTAAAAGAGTTATGTTTCTTTTACTATGTTATGTTCAAATAAAAAAGACTACTTGTGTGAAGAATAAATAGCGTAGGACAAAAACTGCTAATTCTACTAGAGTAAGTTTGTTATGACCCTGAAAATGATCATTTGACCGTGAATAAAGGTCACGGAAAAAAGATAAGTATTTGAGGTAATTCTTTTCAAGATTGATCTTAATCTGATCAAAGCTCAATATTTTATCAACCAAAGAATGTTGCGACCTTGAAATCGAACAAATGACCTTGGGTCAAGGTCAAGGTAAAAGGGCTTGATGCAAGGAATATTTGTGTTAAGTTTGAACTCTTAAGGTCAAATAGTCTATAGGCAAAAGTTTGTTATGACCTTGAGAATCAAAATTTGACCTTGGGTCAAGGTCAAGGTGAAAGAGCGTGGCTCAACGATAGTATGTATGAAGTTTGAACGCTGAAGGTCAAATAGTCTTTGTTCTATAGGCAAAAGTATGTTGTGACCTTGAGAATCAAAATTTGACCTTGGATCAAGGTCAAGGTGAAAGAGCTTGGCTAAACGATAGTATGTATGAAGTTTGAACTCTGAAGGTCAAGTAGTCTTTGTTCTATAGGCTAAAATTTGTTGTGACCTTGAGAATGAAAATTTGACCTTGAAAGTAGGTCAGCATTGAATGTCTACCTACAAGTAACATACCATCAAAGTTTCAACTCAAAATCTCAAAAACTGTAGAAATTGGCACTGTGCCAATTTAAAGTTCCATTTTCAACTCAGAATAGCGCGAAAACCGTAAATATTTTATCGAGCATGTAAGCGTATAAAAGTTTGCAAATTTCCCAAAGAACAATATAAAACAAATTTCAATCAAATCGCACGGTTAGTTTAGGAGTTATTTGGTTTTAAAGATTTTTACCTTTGATGACCTTTAGCGGGGGCATATGTGAACTTTTCGACAAGAAAAAGAATTTAAATGAAGATCTTTATTTGCTCTTTCACATCATACTTTCCATTTTATCATATGATGCGGTACTATGTTGTAACGTCTCTGGATTGGCTTGGGGGTAAGAATAATAATAATAATAATAATAATAATAATAATAATAATAATAAGAACTAGATGGCTACTGTTGCAAGCAACAGACGGATTCCTCCTTTCTTAGACCTTTCTCGGAACTGGAGTGTTAAAATCCGAATAAAGAAGATGGAAAAAAGAAAAGTTGCTTAAGTACCTTATTCACTTCAGAAAATGTATCAAAAGAGCTTATGTCTAATTTGGGACTCTTATTTATTTATCAACAAAATAGAAGAAAACAAATTAAGTACCTTTCATCTTTACGAAAGCTTTAAACTCCATGCTCTATGGATATCAAATCCTTTACAATTACTTTCTCAAAACAGAATTGCAGAATGATTTTGCAATGAGATAATTTCTATTAATAGAAAATGACAACAACATGAAAGTACAGATATGTAATGCTACTAAGAAAAAAAAACAGAGAACATGAATAATAGAGTTATCTTTCTTATACTATGTTAAGTTCAAATAAGAAGGACTACTTGTGTGAAGAATAAATAGTATAGGACAAAAAGTGTAAATTCTACAAGAGTAAATGATTGTTAAGACCTTGAAAATGATTATTTGGCCTTTAAGCAATGTCATGGATGAAAGCTAATTATTGTGATTATTCTCATCACGATTGATCTTAATCTGGGCAAAGCTCAATATCCAATCATCCAAAGTCAGTTGTGACCTTGAAATCAAACAAATGACCTTGGGTCAAGGTCATGATGAAAGAGTTTGATGCAAGGAATATTTGTGTAAAGTTTAAACTGTCAAGGTCAAACAGTCTTTGTTTTATAGACTAAAGTTTGTTGTGACCTTTACAATCAGAATTTGACCTTGGGTCAAGGTCAAGGTGAAAGACATTGGCCCAAGCATGATATGTATAAAGTATGAACTCTGAAGGTCAAATAGTTTTTGTTTTGTAGGCAAAAGTTGCTGTGACCTTGAGAATCAGAATTTGACCTTGTGTCAAGGTCAAAGTGAAAGAGCATGACTGAACAATTATTTGTATGAAGTTATAACTCTGAAGGTTGTATAGTCTTTGTTCTATAGGGAAAATTTTGTTGTGACCTTGGGAATCAGAATTTGACCTTGGGTCAAGGTCAAGGTGAAAGAGCTTGGTTTAATGATATTATGTATGAAGTTTGAACTTTGAATGTCTAATAGTCTTTGTTCTATAGGCAAATGTTTGTTGTGACCTTGAGAATCAAAATTTGACCTTGGTTCAAGGTCAAGGTGAAAGAGCTTGGTTTAATGATATTATGTATGAAGTTTGAACTTAGCAGGTCTAAAAGTCTTTGTTCTATAGGCAAAAGTTTGTTGTGACCTTGAGAATCAAAATTTGACCTTGGGTCAAGGTCAATGTGATAGAGCTTGGTTTAACAATATTATGTATGAAGTTTGAACTCTGAAGGTCAATTAGTCTTTGTTCTATAGGTCAAAATTTGTTGTGACCTTGAGAATACAAATTTGACCTTGAAAGTAGGTCAACATTAAATGACTACCTATAAGTAACCTAGTATTCAAGTTTCAACTTTAAATCTCAAAAACTGTAGAAATTGGCACTGTGCCAATTTAAAGTTCCATTTTCAACTCGGAATAGCGCGAAAACCGTAAATATTTTATCGAGCATGTAAGTGTATAAAAGTTTACAAATTTCCCAAAGAACATTTTAAAACAAATTTCGTTCAAATCGTACGGTTAGTTTAGGAGTTACAAGAGTTTAAAGATTTGACCTTTGGTGACCTCTAGCGGGGGCGTATGTGAACTTTTCGACAACAAAAAAAATTTCAATTCAGATCTTTGTATGTTCTTTCACATGGTACTATTCATTTTATCACATGATGCGGAACTTGTTTGTAAAGTGACCGGAACGATGAGGAGGTAAGAATAATAATAAGAATAATAATAAGAAGAAAGAAAAGACAATACAATAACAGAAAGGATTCCGACGGAATAGTCGGAATCCTTAATAAGAATAAAGAAAAGACAATACAATAACAGAAAGGATTCCGACGGAAGTCGGAATCCTTAATAATAATAAGAATAACTAGATGGCTACTGTTGCAAGCAACAGACGGATTCCTCCTTTATTAGACCTTCCTCGGAACTGAAGTGCTAAAATCCAAATAAAGAAGATGGAAAAAAGAATAGTTGCTTTATTACCATATAAACTTCAGCAAATGAGTCAAAAGAGCTTATGTCTAATTTGGAACTCTTATTTATTTATCAACAAAATAGAAGAAAAAGATAATAAATACCTTTCATGTTTACGAAAGCTTTAAACTCCATGCTCAATCAATATCTAATCCTTTACAATGACTTTCTAAAAAAAGAATTGCACAATGATTTTGTAATGAGATAATTTCTATTAATAGAAAATGACAACAACATGAAACTACTGATATGTAAGGCTACTAAGAATAAAAAAGAAAGAAACAGAGAACAAGAATAAAAGAGTTATCTATCTTACTATGTAAAGTTCAAATAAGAAGTACTACTTGAGTGAAGAATAAATAGTTAAGGACAAAATCCTGTGAATTCTACAAGAGTATATGTTTGTTATGACCTTGAAAAAGTTAATTTGACCTTTAACCAAGGTCATGGATAAAAGATAAGCATTTGAATTTATTCTCATCAAGAGTCCTCTTAATCTAATCAAAGCTCAATATTTTATCGACAAAAGTCTGTTGTGACCTTGAAATCGAAGAGATGACCTTGGGTCAAGGTCAAGGTGAAAGGACTTGATGCAAGGAATATTTGCGCCAAGTTTGAACTCTCAAGGTCAAATGGTCTTTGTTCTATAGGCAAAAGTTTGTTATGACCTTGAGAATAAAAATTTGACCTTGGGCCAAGGTCAAGGTGAAAGGTCTTGGCTCAATGATTGTATTTATGAAGTTTGAACTGTCAAGGTCAAATAGTCTTTGTTCTATAGGTAAAAGTTTGTTGTGACCTTGAGAATCATAATGTGACCTTGAAACTAGGTCATCATCAATGACTACCTATTAGTAGCCTACCATCCAAGTTTCAACTCAAAATCTCAGAAACTGTAGAAATTGGCACTGTGCCAATTTAAAGTTCCATTTTCAACTCAAAATAGCATGAAAACCGTAAATATTTTATCGAGCATGTAAGCGTATAAAAGATTGCAAATTTCCCAAAGATCAATATAAAACAAATTTCGTTCAAATCGTACGGTTAGTTTAGGAGTTATAAGGTTTTACAGATTTTGCATTTGATGACCTCTAGCGGGGGCATATGTGAACTTTTCGACAAGAAAAAAAATTTAAATGAAGATCTTTATTTGCTCTTTCTCATGACACATTCCATTTTATCCTATGATGCGGTACTTTGTTGTAACGTCTCTGGAATGACTTGGGGGTAAGAATAATAATAATAATAATAAGAATAACTAGATGGCTACTGTTGCAAGCAACAGACGGATTCCTCCTTTATTAGACCTTCCTCGGAACTGAAGTGTTGAAATCCGAATAAAGATGATGAAAAAAGAATAGTTGCTTTAGTACCTTATTCACTTCAGCAAATGAGTCAAAAGAGCTTAAGTCTAACTTGGGACTCTTATCTATTTATCGACAAAAAAGAAGAAAAAGACGATAAATACCTTTCAAGTTTAGGAAGGCTTTAAACTCCTATATCTATTCTATCCATTTTGAATCCTTTTAAATTACTATCCCAAAAAGAATTGCACAATGAATTAGCAATGAGAAAATTTCTATAAATAGAGAATGACAACAGCATGAAAGTACAGACAAGTAATGCTACTAAGATAAAAAAGGAAACAGACAACAAGAATAAAAGAGTTATCTATCTTACTATGTAAAGTTCAAATAAGAAGTACTACTTCTGTGAAGAATAAATATTTAAGAACAAAATCATATCAATCCTACAAGAGTAAATGTTTGTTATGACCTTGAAAAAGTTTATTTGACCTTGAACCAAGGTCATGGATGAAAGATAAGCATTTTAGCTAATTCTCATCAAGATTTCTTTTTATCTATTCAAAGCTCAATATTTTATCAACAAAAGTCTGTTGTGACCTTGAAATCGAACAAATGACCTTGGGTCAAGGTCAAGGTGAAAGGACTTGATGCAAGGAATATTTGCGTCAAGTTTTAACTCTCAATGTCAAATGGTCTTTGTTCTATAGAAAAAAAATTTGTTGTGACCTTGAGAATGAGAATTTGACCTTGGGTCAAGGTAAGGTGAAAGGGCTTGGATCAATGATTGTATTTTTGAAGTTTGAACTGTCAAGGTCAAATAGTCTTTGTTCTATAGGCAAAAGTTTGTTGTGACCTTGAGAATCATAATTTGACCTTGAAACTAGGTCATCATCAATGACTACCTATAAGTAACCTACCATCCAACTTTCAACTCAAAATTTCAAAAACTGTAGAAATTGGCACTATGCCAATTTAAAGTTCCATTTTCAACTCAAAATAGCGCGAAAACCGTAAATATTTTATCGAGCATGTAAGCGTATAAAAGTTTGCAAATTTCCCAAAGAACAATATAAAACAAATTTCGTTAAAATCGCACGGTTAGTTTAGGAGTTATAAGGTTTTAAAGATTTTACCTTTGATGACCTCTAGCAGGGGCATATGTGAACTTTTCTACAAGAAAAAAAATTTAAATTTAGATCTTCATATGCTCTTTCACATGGTACTTTCCATTTTTTCATATGATGCTGTACTTTTTTGTAAAGTGACCGGAACGGTTTGTGGGTAAGAATAATAATAATAATAAGAATAATAAGAATAAAGAAAAGACAATACAATAACAGAAAGGATTCCGACGGAAGTCGGAATCCTTAATAAGAATAAAGAAAAGACAATACAATAACAGAAAGGATTCCGACGGAAGTCGGAATCCTTAATAAGAATAAAGAAAAGACAATACAATAACAGAAAGGATTCCGACGGAAGTCGGAATCCTTAATAAGAATAATAAGAATAAAGAAAAGACAATTCAATAACAGAAAGGATTCCGACGGAAGTCGGAATCCTTAATAAAGAAAAGACATTGCAATAACAGAAGGGATTCCGACGGAATAGTCGGAATCCTTAATAAGAATAATAAGAATAAAGAAAAGACAATACAATAACAGAAAGGATTCCGACGGAAATCGGAATCCTTAATAAATGGAAGGATGGAGGTTCCTGTGGACATAGCAGACGGATTCCTCTCATTTTCATCTGGTTAAGAACAGAAATGAAAATTGAAAAAATGCGAAAATGACTGGCCGCAGCTGAACTCGAACCAGGTACCTTCACCAAGGTAGGCCCCATCGTATCTTCAATAATCTTGTACATGTAATGTCAGGTCACATGGTTGAATTGACCAATGAAATTTGTAACACATCCTGGGTCATGCATATTAATTATGTGAGGGATTTTCCAATGAATCATGACAATATAGCAAGTGTTTTCAAACTGGTACATGTATTCGATATTTCTTGATTCTGTTAGAAAACATTTTGAACTAATACATACTCGTATAAATTTTGAAATGAAAACAATGTTGAAGCACTGTACTTTATGTTTGCTTACGAATGAAAAAAATTGAGGGGAAAAAATGGCCGAGGCCGGTATCGAACCCCGGACCCTCCGATTCGAAGTCTGACGCTCTACCGCTGAGCTATTGCAGATCTGACAAATATTTGCATCAAAAGTCTTTAGAAGGATGAAATCTTGCGACTATGATATGACTCAACATGTCGAGCATGTTCCGAATGATAAATCTTTATCGATCGATTCTATTTACAGGTTTGTATTCAGGAGTAAACAATAGGGATTTCAGTCACGTGATCTTTCAAGCTGACAAATCGATCTATCGGTTACCGCACTAAACTTACCTTACGATTTCTACAATGATTTTTGATGAAAATATATGATTCTATATTTAAACTTTAAAGTGATGTTTATTCTTTATATATATAGTGTATTTTTTATGAAAATATGAACAGAAGCGGTGAAATTATCGATTTTTTGGACGACAACGCACGAATTTGTACACCTCTCGCTTCAAATATCTATGGCACGAGGAACGGCTAATGGGGAATTTGAGGGTCGTTCTGTTTGGCGGCTATTTCAGCTTATTTATAAATATTGATCACATTAAACTCATGTATGGTTAGATAGATTGGACTCTCCGATTGATAACCGAAGTTGCGCAAAAGTTGAACTCCAAATATAACGAAAGTTGTGACATTTTTCAGTTTTCAGGGGAATATGTTTTACTTTTGATGTGATCCTTTCTATTTTGCGCACTTAAATATTAAAAGTTTGAACATTTCCGATTATTTTGATATAAAGAACACCAAATTTCATTATGGTTTACATAGCTGCATTCCGATTTTCCCGCCTCGACCCCCTTGATTATTTACTGCGTGATAGTGTCATCCATGTCGATTTCACACAAGTTAAACAAGAAAGTGTTCGAGTTCTTTTATATTTACTTTAAAAGGGAAGTGTAAAATGGAAACTTTCATTTACGATGATATGAAATGATCAACATTTTTTTTCAGAACTATCGTACGTACTCTAAAGGATTCGCTCGTGTGTGTTCTTTGTGGATTTTTTTTTTGGAGGGGGGGGGGGCTTATTTACGCAAAAGCTTTGTTACTGATAGACTCGTTAGATCGCATGTTGGAATTTTTTTTCTTTTTTTTGTATTCTTCCTCCTTTATATTTTTTTTCAAATTAGGCTTAATTTCACAGAAAAGAACAAATGTATATCTTTATCGACATTAAGATAGATAAACATTTCTTTTTTGCCATGGCAACTGAAATGAAGTGCTTTTTAAAAAAACAATGATCACACAATTTTGTATTTCTTAAATTATTATTTCGATTATCTTTCAAGTCAAACACGTGAAAATTAAGTTTATAAATCTTAAGATTTTCAAAATTTGTATATTTAAATCGATGTTGGTCATTTTGTTTTAAAATGGTTACCATGGCAACACAACTAAATTATCATTGTAATATAAAACGAATAGCTGAAGTCTTTACAAACAAAACGATGTACAAATCACTCAAATAGCAGTAAGATTATTCAAGTTACAGCTATTTCAGTACGCTGACTGACCACTTCAAGTTAAATGTGAATGGTGCCACATCATGAGAAGTTTTATATTGAATACAATAGTAAAGTGTGTCACAAAATTGACACCAATCGTCAAGCTTTCAACTTCATTATCTCTGTACTCGATCAACCGATTTTAATAATTTTTTCTGTAAAATGTTTCTATTACACAGAGCAATGTAACAATCTAATAATACATGGATCTTTATAATTAATGAATTTTAAGGTAAAATCTCTATAAACAACACAGAATTTCATAAAATGTATTTTTTTTAGTTGACTTTCATTGACCATGTATGTAGAGAATAAAATTATGAATCAATAAAATGTGTTTGCTTATTTTGCAAGGCGGATCTAGACAGGGTAGGTGAAAACAGGTATGTACACGTATGTAACATGTAAGTCGGAGGGGGGGGGGGGGCAAAAACTTATCAACCTCCCCCTTTCGAAGGACTAGCCTATGTCATTGGATAAACAAACCGTCAAAGATCTTGTACAGTTATTTCAAAGATTGACGAATTCAAAAAGGAAACAGACAAACAAACGAGAAAAAAAATGCCCAAGGGGGCCACATTGCTCCGTCAAAGGTCTTGTACAGTTGTTTCAAATATTAAGGAATTTAATAAGAAAAGACAAACAAACAAAAAAAAACAAATGAAAAAAAAAACAAGAGGCCCAAGGGAGCCATATTGCTCAGTCAAAAGTCTTGTACAGTTGTTTCAAAGATTGTCGAATCAAAAAAGGAAAAAACAAGCAAACAAACAAACAAGCAAAACAAATGAAAATAAAAAAAAAAACAAACAAACAAACAAGAGGCCCAAGGGGGCCACATTGCTCCGTCAAAGGTCTTGTACAGTTGTTTCAAAGATTGACGAATTAAAAAAACAAGACAAACAAAAAAAAAAAACAAAAAAAACAACAAAAAAAAAACAAGAAGCCCAAGGGGGCCACATTGCTCCGTCAAAGGTCTTGTACAGTTGTTTCAAAGATTGACGAATGAAACAAAAGAGGCCTAAGGTGGCCATATATACGCGTTGAAGTCAATGACAGTGAAATAAATAGGCGCAACATGAAATGTGTTTTTCTTCTGAATAAAAAGCTATGAATAGGACTGACGTGTTGCATGAACGATCGATAATTCTTGTAATGCTGAATCAGCCATTTGTATTTCTCCGTCTGTATATCAAAAATAAAAACCACTAACATTCAGGAACTCCAATGGCTATGTGGATAGGGCGTTGGACTGCTGGCCCAAGGGTACCGGGTTCGATCCCCAGTCTGGACGTTTTTCTTTCGCCGATCGTCTGCGTTTCTGTCTAGTACTCTCTCTATCTGTTCGTATGTCTGTTCGTTCTTCTATCGTTGTCAGTCTATCTAACACTGTCTATCTTACACTGTCAGTCTGTCTGTCTGGTCCATGCTGCAAATTTACCAGTTAATTTAAATGATGCTATTCAATTTTAAGACATTTTAAAAACATTTAATTAGAAAATGACAACAGCATGAAAGTACAGACAAGTCATGGTACAAAGAGAAATAGAAATAAAAGATTTATCTTTCTTAGATCATGTAAAGTTCATATAAGAAGGACCTCGTTTGTGAAGTATAAGTAGTGTAGGACAAACACTGTGTATTTAACAAGTAAATGTTGTTATGACATTGAGAATGAAATTTTCACCTTGAACCAAGGTCAAGGAAAAAAGATGAGTATAGAATATCATTTTCTTCAAAATATATAT
This sequence comes from Pinctada fucata, assembly GCA_028142955.1. NCBI lineage: Eukaryota > Metazoa > Mollusca > Bivalvia > Pterioida > Pteriidae > Pinctada > Pinctada fucata. The sequence continues at coordinate 27,318,403 of AP027110.1, read as the reverse complement.
GAAATTGAATAAAGCTCAATATTTTATCAACAAAAGACTGTTATGACCTTGAAATCGAACGAATGACTTTTGGTCAAGGTCAATGTGACAGGACTTACTGCAAGGAATATTTGTACCCAGTTTGCAAGGTCAAACAGTCTTTGTTTTATAGGCAAAAATGTTGTTGTGACCTTGAGAATGAGAATTTGACCTTGGATCAAGGTCAAGGTGAAAAAACTTGGCTTAACAATTATATGTATGAAGTTTGAACTCTGAAGGTTAAATTGTCTTTGTTCTATAAGCAAAAGTTTCATGTGACCTTGAGAATAAAAATTTGACCTTGAAAAGAAGGTCAACATTAAATGACTACCTATAAGTGACCTAACATCCAAGTTTCAACTCAAAGTCTCAAAAATTGTAGAAATTGGCACCTTGCCAATTTAAGGTTCCATTTTCAACTTGAAATAGCTTGAAAACTGTAAATATTTTATGGAGCATGTAAGCGTATAAAAGTTTGCAAATTTCTCAAAGAACAATATAAAACAAATTTTGTTCAAATCGTACGGTTAGTTAAGAATTTATAAGAGTTTAAAGATTTGACCGCTGATGACCTCCAGCGGGGGCATATGTGAACTTTTCGACAAGAAAAAAAAATTAAATTAAAATCTTTATTTGCTCTTTCACATGATACTTTCCATTTTATCATATGATGCGGTACTTTGTTGTAACGTCACTGGATTGGCTTGGGGGTAATAATAATAATAATAATAATAATAATAATAATAATAATAATAATAATAATAATAATAATAATAAGAAGAAGAATAACTAGATGGCTACTGTTGCAAGCAACAGACGGATTCCTCCTTTATTAGACCTTCCTTGGAACTGAAGTGTTAAAATCCGAATAAAGAAGATGGAAACACGAATAGTTATTTTTTTTACCTTATTCACTTCAGCAAATGAGTCTTAAGAGCTTTTGTCTAATTTGGGACTCTCATTTATTTATCAACAAAATAGAACAAAAAGATAATAAATACCTTTCATGTTTACGAAAGCTTTATACTCCATGATCTATCAATTCTAAATCCTTTAAAATTACTATCTCAAAACAGAATTGCACAATGATTTTGCAATGAGAGCATTTCTATAAATAGAAAATGACAATAAAATAAAAATACAGCCAAGTATGCTACTTAGAAAAAAAAAAACAGAGACCAAGAGTAAAAGAGTTATGTTTCTTTTACTATGTTATGTTCAAATAAAAAAGACTACTTGTGTGAAGAATAAATAGCGTAGGACAAAAACTGCTAATTCTACTAGAGTAAGTTTGTTATGACCCTGAAAATGATCATTTGACCGTGAATAAAGGTCACGGAAAAAAGATAAGTATTTGAGGTAATTCTTTTCAAGATTGATCTTAATCTGATCAAAGCTCAATATTTTATCAACCAAAGTATGTTGCGACCTTGAAATCGAACAAATGACCTTGGGTCAAGGTCAAGGTAAAAGGGCTTGATGCAAGGAATATTTGTGTTAAGTTTGAACTCTTAAGGTCAAATAGTCTATAGGCAAAAGTTTGTTATGACCTTGAGAATCAAAATTTGACCTTGGGTCAAGGTCAAGGTGAAAGAGCGTGGCTCAACGATAGTATGTATGAAGTTTGAACGCTGAAGGTCAAATAGTCTTTGTTCTATAGGCAAAAGTATGTTGTGACCTTGAGAATCAAAATTTGACCTTGGATCAAGGTCAAGGTGAAAGAGCTTGGCTAAACGATAGTATGTATGAAGTTTGAACTCTGAAGGTCAAGTAGTCTTTGTTCTATAGGCTAAAATTTGTTGTGACCTTGAGAATGAAAATTTGACCTTGAAAGTAGGTCAGCATTGAATGTCTACCTACAAGTAACATACCATCAAAGTTTCAACTCAAAATCTCAAAAACTGTAGAAATTGGCACTGTGCCAATTTAAAGTTCCATTTTCAACTCAGAATAGCGCGAAAACCGTAAATATTTTATCGAGCATGTAAGCGTATAAAAGTTTGCAAATTTCCCAAAGAACAATATAAAACAAATTTCAATCAAATCGCACGGTTAGTTTAGGAGTTATTTGGTTTTAAAGATTTTTACCTTTGATGACCTTTAGCGGGGGCATATGTGAACTTTTCGACAAGAAAAAAAATTTAAATGAAGATCTTTATTTGCTCTTTCACATCATACTTTCCATTTTATCATATGATGCGGTACTATGTTGTAACGTCTCTGGATTGGCTTGGGGGTAAGAATAATAATAATAATAATAATAATAATAATAATAATAATAATAATAAGAACTAGATGGCTACTGTTGCAAGCAACAGACGGATTCCTCCTTTCTTAGACCTTTCTCGGAACTGGAGTGTTAAAATCCGAATAAAGAAGATGGAAAAAAGAAAAGTTGCTTAAGTACCTTATTCACTTCAGAAAATGTATCAAAAGAGCTTATGTCTAATTTGGGACTCTTATTTATTTATCAACAAAATAGAAGAAAACAAATTAAGTACCTTTCATCTTTACGAAAGCTTTAAACTCCATGCTCTATGGATATCAAATCCTTTACAATTACTTTCTCAAAACAGAATTGCAGAATGATTTTGCAATGAGATAATTTCTATTAATAGAAAATGACAACAACATGAAAGTACAGATATGTTATGCTACTAAGAAAAAAAAACAGAGAACATGAATAATAGAGTTATCTTTCTTATACTATGTTAAGTTCAAATAAGAAGGACTACTTGTGTGAAGAATAAATAGTATAGGACAAAAAGTGTAAATTCTACAAGAGTAAATGATTGTTAAGACCTTGAAAATGATTATTTGGCCTTTAAGCAATGTCATGGATGAAAGCTAATTATTGTGATTATTCTCATCACGATTGATCTTAATCTGGGCAAAGCTCAATATCCAATCATCCAAAGTCAGTTGTGACCTTGAAATCAAACAAATGACCTTGGGTCAAGGTCATGATGAAAGAGTTTGATGCAAGGAATATTTGTGTAAAGTTTAAACTGTCAAGGTCAAACAGTCTTTGTTTTATAGACTAAAGTTTGTTGTGACCTTTACAATCAGAATTTGACCTTGGGTCAAGGTCAAGGTGAAAGACATTGGCCCAAGCATGATATGTATAAAGTATGAACTCTGAAGGTCAAATAGTTTTTGTTTTGTAGGCAAAAGTTGCTGTGACCTTGAGAATCAGAATTTGACCTTGTGTCAAGGTCAAAGTGAAAGAGCATGACTGAACAATTATTTGTATGAAGTTATAACTCTGAAGGTTGTATAGTCTTTGTTCTATAGGGAAAATTTTGTTGTGACCTTGAGAATCAGAATTTGACCTTGGGTCAAGGTCAAGGTGAAAGAGCTTGGTTTAATGATATTATGTATGAAGTTTGAACTTTGAATGTCTAATAGTCTTTGTTCTATAGGCAAATGTTTGTTGTGACCTTGAGAATCAAAATTTGACCTTGGTTCAAGGTCAAGGTGAAAGAGCTTGGTTTAATGATATTATGTATGAAGTTTGAACTTAGCAGGTCTAAAAGTCTTTGTTCTATAGGCAAAAGTTTGTTGTGACCTTGAGAATCAAAATTTGACCTTGGGTCAAGGTCAATGTGATAGAGCTTGGTTTAACAATATTATGTATGAAGTTTGAACTCTGAAGGTCAATTAGTCTTTGTTCTATAGGTCAAAATTTGTTGTGACCTTGAGAATACAAATTTGACCTTGAAAGTAGGTCAACATTAAATGACTACCTATAAGTAACCTAGTATTCAAGTTTCAACTTTAAATCTCAAAAACTGTAGAAATTGGCACTGTGCCAATTTAAAGTTCCATTTTCAACTCGGAATAGCGCGAAAACCGTAAATATTTTATCGAGCATGTAAGTGTATAAAAGTTTACAAATTTCCCAAAGAACATTTTAAAACAAATTTCGTTCAAATCGTACGGTTAGTTTAGGAGTTACAAGAGTTTAAAGATTTGACCTTTGGTGACCTCTAGCGGGGGCGTATGTGAACTTTTCGACAACAAAAAAAATTTCAATTCAGATCTTTGTATGTTCTTTCACATGGTACTATTCATTTTATCACATGATGCGGAACTTGTTTGTAAAGTGACCGGAACGATGAGGAGGTAAGAATAATAATAAGAATAATAATAAGAAGAAAGAAGAGACAATACAATAACAGAAAGGATTCCGACGGAATAGTCGGAATCCTTAATAATAAGAATAAAGAAAAGACAATACAATAACAGAAAGGATTCCGACGGAAGTCGGAATCCTTAATAAGAATAAAGAAAAGACAATACAATAACAGAAAGGATTCCGACGGAATAGTCGGAATCCTTAATTACTATAAAGCAGATTTTCCAATATACATAGAATCGACTTGCTTAAAATGTGTGTGAATCGTATACTCTTGAAAAGCATTGTTTTTCGTTATATTAACTATTCGTCCTTCATCTGTAAGAACTAATTTGCATAGATCTATGCCTTTCAATGACTTTGAGAGCACTTGAACGACCTTCCATGTCAGCTACATATGCTACTTTGACTTTGAAACGACCTTTCGTGTTAACCGCACGTGCTACTTTGACTTTGAAACGACCATTCGTGTCAACTGCACTCTCTGGCAACTTACCAGTATGAACTGTGTAATCAACATAATTTATGACGTCATTTTTCTGCACGTGCTACTTTGACTTTGAAACTACCTTTCATGTTAGCTGCAAGTGCTACTTTAACTTTGAAATTATGTTTTCTTGAACTCTACTACTATCAAGCAAAATTATATTGATGAATGGTGCTTGTTCCCCGCGAGGGGTTTGACAGTAAGTGTTTTGAATATACACTTCCCTGACATTGTCGCCATAGCACTTTCTATATAGACATAACGTCAGACAGTGCATGAATTCTATATATTTTCATTTCCATGCTTCATAAACATCGACGGCGGGTGCGGCTAGCCAACAGGGGATGCTTACTCCTCCCTGGCACCTGGTCCCACCTCTAGCTTTTTAGGAGTCCGTCGATGTTTAATTCTGTGCTCTAAATTGTGGGTGCTGTTGAGATTATTGTCAGGATCTATTCTAACTCATTAAATATAAGTATTGAAAAAGATTATATTAGTTATATCTTTATTAATTTACCCTTTATTGTTACTAAAGATCCAAAACTGTGTTGCTTACTTCACCGTATACTTCCAACGAATGTTTTATTGGCTAAAATGAAAATTAAAGACATAACATTGTAATATTGTAAATAAATTTTGGGAAGATTTGTTATGTTGGATAGAATTAAATGCAAATACCACTGTACATTTGAAAAGGAAACAATAATACCCAGATAGCATGACTATGTTGGCCCAACGTTGGCCCATGGTTGTTGACTTACGTCGGGCCCATGTCGGCAGCCAATGTTGGCCAAATGTAATTTTGCTCATCGGTCCCTCGTTAGACCAACATGTTGGCCCAATGTTCAACTGATGTGTTGGCCCAACGTTGGCCCATTGTTGGTAATTTGTATTGGGTCTATGTTGGCAGTCTAACGTTGGTCAAATGTTATTTTGCTCATCGGCCCCTCGTTGGGCAAACATGTTGGCCCAACAAGGGGTCGATGCGATGGCCCAACGTTGGCCCTCTGTTTAAAACTTTTGTTGGCTCAGGGTAACGTGGTCACTGTGTACAATCCACGACGGGTTCATTTTACGGTTTCACTTTGAAACGGAGATTTTAAGTATTCAGGTCTAAAAATCTCATTTTATATTGATTTCCCCAAAACATAGGTTGGAATTTTTTGTATGTATGGTACCAGGAGAGATGTAAGTTTGTTTTACAACAACATGTCAGATAAGATTCATTTAATTATTAAAGCTAAACACATAACTTTGACGCAGAATGTGTCCCAAGTCAAATTGAACATGCAATTTTCCCGATAATTTTGCCTTTATCTCAGTCAAATTGCAAACATTGATATCAAAATAAGATTTTTAATATTTAGAAATAACAGCAAAGTCATTGTGTTAGCAAATCATTTGTGAAATACTCCAAAATTAGCGGCAAAAATGGATATGTTGGTTTTTTTTACTGTACGTGTTTGTAAAATACGTAATGTACGGTTTATATTTAGTCGTTTTATTTCATAAAAGCGAATTTGCCTTAAATATTCATTTTCTAGAAGGAATAGCACCACCAGTGGCGTATATACATGCATCATATAAGTCGAGAGGAATGTTATTTTCAACAGGTTACTAGTTAAGGAGCAACCATTTGATTTATATGGGGGGAGGGGGGGGGGGCAGAAGACTTTTACCAGCCGGAAATTCTTTTTGGCCATTTTAAGAGCCGGTAATTTTTTTTTTTTTTTGTAATTTTCCTATGTTGAAAATTACTCTAAAGTTTAAATAATTCAGCGTGATTTTTCGGCCATATTAAACAACAAACACAGAATGGATTCAGTGGATAGGTCGGAAGAGAAGGGGAGGGGCAATTTCATGATCCGTAAATTTTTTTTCGCCGGCCCTTCCAAAAATTTTTTCCCTGAAATTTCGATCCGGAAATTTTTTTTTTGCAAAGTCTTCCTCCCCCTCCCCCATAAAAATCAAATGATTGCTCCCTTATCTTCGATTTTCAGTGCAGAGTAACATCCTCTGTATAGCAAAATGAAACTATGGTTCAAAGGAGCTGTTTAATGCATGTCATTTCTGAATAAAGGAATTTCAACGATTTTATGATAACCAAATGGTAATAAAGTATTCATGTCACTTAATCATTTTATGAAGGAAAATTAATAGGTCCGTGGTGAAAATCAAGATTTATGCTTATTTGAAAACTGGGTAAAAAATGCCGGAAATTTGTTGCTAAAAATATCACTTTTGTTAAGAAAATATAAAAAAGTGTTGAAATGCACTCATTTGATTTTTATTTTACTTTTCTACGTTATTATACAATAAAACAGGTTAGAAACTTTGCATAAAAGTAGAATTTGCTAAAGTGCTACCTCAGGTTCCAACTTCATCGATAATTTAAAATTTTCTAGATTTTACACAAAAATAACGAAAATCATCCAAGTTAAGGTGAAAATTTCAGAGATACCGAATTTGAACGATTTTTCCAAACACACAGTAAAACGTGCTCCTAGGGAAGACTTTTCAAAATATTGAAGAAAAAGTATATGTCCGTGTTCAAATAAGAGAGAACAGACGCTCACAAAAAGTGCGATTTTGTGGTTTTCTTGAAAAAGTGTCAGATAGAGCTGAAAATTTGCCTTATTATGGGTGGAATTTAAACAATTCATAATTTGTCGGTATTCATCAGCCTTACCTTATAGAAAAAATTAAATCAAAAATATTCCATACGTAAAACAAAATTCATGGGTAATTACTAACGTAAAAGAAATCCGAACAGTTAAAAAAGTACCTCCACATCAATCTTTAGAGAATTAAGTTACCGCGAAGCATTTTTCTTACGCATACTTCATCCATTTTAGATCAACTTTTCAAACTTGGCCGCTTTAATGTGTCTTATAAATTAAAGTCTCAAAAAGAGTAAGAAATGATACATTGGCCATAATAAACTGAAATATCTATAAAAGTCAAGCTCAATGAGTCCTAAAACAGGAGATGCGCAAGAATAGTCCAACATCTTGACCAATGACGCACCTTAAGATAAGGAGTAAAATCTGCCATGAAAATTCGAAATTTCAAAATGCAAAAACTGAGAAAAATTTTTCGATACAAAAGTAAGAAGTAACTTGGTCCGCATATGAATCGTCTGTCATGTTGGATAAATTATTCAAAAGATGACCGAATTTTGGGTCAAAATAAGCGTTCTTCCCATAGAAATCAATGGTATATCAATAAAACACATTTTCTGGCCAAGTGGGGTTCTGAACCGAGGGGGGGGGGGCAATGTCCCACAGGCGAAAAACAAAAAAAAAAGCAATCCAATGAATGCTTGTGACGCCTGCGAAGCGGTTTATTCACATGGTTCAGAATTACTGGTACATGTATCACTACGAAAGTCTTGTCTAATGAAATTCATATGTGAATTATCAGACCTCTTACTTACCAATTGAAAGATATGGTCAATCTCAAATTTCCGAAAAATAGTGTCAATCATCTAGGTCAAGGTGACTATGAAGATATTTTGGTAACAAAACAAAGGTCACATCATAAGAAATATATGTGTGAAATATTAAAGCCCTATCACTTACCAATCAAAGGATATACGCAATTTTTAGAAAAAAGGTCATTATCTAGGTAAAGGTCACTAGGTCAAAAATTATGGTATGTGTAGAAAGGTCTTGTTACAAGGAATTCACATTTGAAACATCAAAGCCCTATCACTAACCATTCATAAGATATAGAAAATTTTAATTAAAAAAAAGGTCAAATATCTAGGTCAAAGTAACAAGGTTAAAAATTATGGTATGTGTACAAAGGTCCATATAGTCACAAGGAATACATGTGTGAAATATCAAAGCCCTATCCCTTACCAATAAAAAGATATAAGCAATCTTAATTTTTTTTTGAAAAGTAGGTCAAATATGTAGGTCAAGGTCATTAGGTCAAAAATTATGGTATGTGTAGAAAGGTCTTGTCACCAGGAATACACATGTGAAATATCAAATCCCCATCATAACCATTCAAAAGTTATGGGCTGTGACACCCAAAGTGTGACAGACTGACGGACGGGCGGACAACGGAAAAAGTTATCCCTAAGTGTCGCTATGCTTCGCAGGCGACACAAAAAGGGGATGGATGAATATTTTAGAATCAGTCTTTAGAGCGGTAAAATAAATTAAAATTGCATTTTTGGCCGGATTGCGAAGCAAAATGAGCCCTCGGCGGTCATGTTTGTTGACAAATCGGCACAAAAAAAAACACAAACTTGGTAAAGGACCTTGAGTACTTGCTTCCTGTAAGGTTTCGTGAAATTCTATGCAGCGGTTGCGGAGGAGATGTCGAAAATGTAAAAAGTTTACGCCGGACGGAAGATGGATGGACGGACGACGGACGGCGCGCTATGACAATAGCTCACTTGAACTTCGCTCAGGTGAGCTAAAAATGAATGGCTTATATAAAAATTGATTTATTAAAAGAAAGGTCATTCCCTGTAGATTTCATTGGTACTAAATGATATAATATTATACCTTCACTCCGAAAACGAAAGTTAAAGTGAAAAATCTTACAGACTCGAATGATACCTTAAAACTTGCCGTCAGTTTAATTATCATACACACTATAGCGATATCAGTATCTGACACTTTATAAACCACTGAGGCCAAGGGGCCGAAAATTATAAACCATAAAGGCCAAAGGGCCGAAATTTTGTGTATTCTTTATTTTTTGTTTCATTTTGCTGTACAGAGGATGTTACTCTTCACTGACAATCGAAGATAACTAGTAACCTGTTGAAAATAACATTCCTCTCGACTAATATGATACATACATATATATACATCACTGGAGGTGCTATTTCTTCTAGAAAATGAATATTTGCTTTTATGAAATAAAACGACTAAATATACCGTACAGAACATATTAAAGTTATGTGTTTAACTTTAATAATTAAATGGATCTTATCTGACATGTTGTTGTTAAACAAACTTACATCTCTCCTGGTACCATATATACAAAAAATTCCAACCTATGTTTTGGGGAAACCATCATAAAATGAGATTTTTTTTAGATCTAGTACTTAAAATCTCCGTTTCAAAGTGAAACCGGAAAATGAAGCGAAACAACCGTACGTACCTGTCGTGGATTGTACACAGTGGTGGTTGACATTTTAATGTTAACGTTGTAGCAATTAATGTGTATCCAAAATAGGTATACATATATAGTCTACGCATTGCACCAATTAACATTGGACCGTGTTTGAGGTTCTTAATAATTCCGCTTTAAATAAGTCCATGAAACAATGAGTTTTAAAAACAAAATCACTCGAAAAATCCATCCATAATAATTTATTAAATACAGTTAAGTTAAATCCCAGGCGTCAGAAGACCCGTCTTTCTTCCTTCTTTTCAGTTCGTCCTGTAAATAGAAACAAGATAAGAAACTCAAATATATATTCTAACAAATATTTATAAGTTCTTTAAGATAATCTTGGTCTGTTTTAACAATTCTATGAATTAATTCAACAAACATACAAATATATCCCGATGAAACAATGATTTAATGCATAAAAACCTATATACTTACATTGCCTTCACACACATCCTTCCACTAAGAGACCTAGATTTGATTTGAAACATGCGCCTTACAAGCTGATAAATTGTTCCCAGAACATCAGTGGTAGCAGCATTGCGTAACACATCCCCTTCAGCCAGCTTGAAGCTGACCACTTACCAGGAGTAGTACTCTGACCCATGCACTTTCACATACGGGAAAAAATTATCAACATTTATATTGTGCATTATTTCTTGACAACATCTCGAATTATAAAATACAAATTTAAGAATATATCGTAGTATCTATTCCATGACAAATGTTATTTAATATATCTTGAAAGTATAGAATACGTTTGTAATCTCAAGTTGGTCCGATGTTTTAATTATGTTTAATTATATCAATTTGATATTTTATCAAGGAGAATATTTATCAAAAGATACAATTTCTAAAATTATGGCAAGATATTTATTTATGAAATTCGATCCTTTTGTCGCGTAAGAAAGCATCATAACTGTATCTTACATGTATATTTGCTAATATTGATCAAATATATGTTGGTTCAACATCCTTTAGCCAACATCATACCAACTTCGGGTGTTTATCAAATTCTTAACGTTGGGCCAACATCATATATGAAACAATAAAAGAAATTGAAAAATTGTAACCTCGGACAAACATTGGGACTTTATATCCAAAACAACATGTGGGGGTATATACAGCACGCGGTAGTGTTGAACCAATGTTTGGCCAACGTAAATATTCTGGCAGTATTGCAACGTGGGCCAACACAGGACCACTGTATATTTTCATGAAACTTGGTTATAAAACACCACGTGGGTAGGAAAAGATATGTTAAGAATCAAGTATACTGGCAATGTAAGTATGGCTTAGACTAACAATAAACCGGTCTGCTGTCATATACTTTGAGTGAACCATGGTCACATTGGGCCTACATCTTTACTCAAAACCACCTGATGTTGACCACTTGATATTGATGCCTTTATAGTTTTGTTAAGAAAAATATTTTATGATTGAAAAATACATCTTTGCAAAAAATGATAAATAAGTTAAGTTTTATGAAAGATTTGAAATTTTGAAACACAGTTTTAAGTAATGTATTACTTTTATTATTATGGAATATTATGATTATAAATATAATGATAATATGAAAACATACTTTGGATTAATATTTTCAAGTACGAGTCTGTGAGTGAAAGTTGTCCTTTGTCTTTACATGTATGTTGCATAAAATGTTAAAATGTTTGCAAAAAAAAAAAAAAAAAAAAAAAAAAAAATTGGTGATATCACTATTTCAAATAGAGATATCACCATAAAGAAATAAATAGAGATATCACTACTTTGATTACAGATATCACTAATTCAAATTAGTGATATCTCTATTTAAAGTAGTGATACCACTAATTCATTCCCATTACATAGCTCGCCTATACAGGTTTTTGTCAGAAACAAAGTTAAAGTTTTTGAATAGTAGGCCAAAGTCCAAGGTCAAGGTCACTAGGTCAAAGGTCATGGTCTCAAATGAAAGGTCTCGTCACAAGGTATCTACATGTGAAATATCAAAGCCTTAATTACCCCTTGTAGTTCAAGAGATATAGTCCAGGTTAAAGTTTTGTCTACGGACGACAACAACGACAACGACGACGACGCCGAGGGTATGGCATTAGCTCTCCGAACTTTTTCGTCCTAGCTAAAAATGAATATATGTTTTTAAAAAAAGGCTGTCCATACTGTCGGGGCGCCTGGGTGCACGTGCCCCGTGCCCCAGCTGACTTATACTGTATAATTATATTCATGATCGAGTAGTGTTTTCGTATTTTATTGTAATTTGAGGGGTGGCAATGAGGGGAGGTCGGATCCCATGGGGGGGAGGAGTCAAAAATACACAAAAACTTTAAAGGGGTAGGGTTTCTTTTGTTGTTTAATCTTGCAAGGTATGTGAATACATGTATCTTTTTAATTTGAAACTGTTCAAACCAGTGTCGGATTAAGGGGGGGGGGGGTGTACAAATGTACAAAAACAAAAATATGTACTGAAACGACCTAAATCATGTACCGAAACGTCTTTGTACCACTGATGTACCGAAACGTCCTGCACCCGGGGAGGGGGCGTCTGTCCCAAAAATTGTCCAAAACCCCAATATCTTCGCCCATATTTTCTGTAAAAATCGGCAAATTCGCCCCTTTACACCATCTTTCCCAAGGGGTCGCTGGCTCTGCAAACAGCATATGAGTTGAACTGTTCCGTATGGGCGATGTGCAATGGAAGTTCCATTCGAATTGTAGGAATTGACTTTTTATTTTTGTACGAGTTTGTCGTGGCAATAATGGTTAATGTACAATTTGATAAATTTGTGATCGAAATGTCTAAATCACTTGTTGGTTATCGTACGAAATGGCATTTTTTTGCAAGAAGTGTCCAAGGTACGAGTTGGCTATGGTACAAAGTTACTAAACATTAAATTCAGCATGGCGGAAAAACATTGCGCAAGTGGTACTTCACACGCAACAACACGGGCATGTCGCTCTTTATATGATACTTTTTTACTGAACAGACATCCAGTATTTGTATTCTTACGTTTAGGACCTCTGTGCAATGCCACCAGAAGTTTTGCTCTTACAAATGCGTATTGTGACATTGAGAGAATAAAATCTCGAATACAGGTAACTTGACAATCACAGGCACATGTAGAAAGAGCGTCAATATCTTGTATGATACCCCTTTACAGGTCATAAGGGAATACATGTATAGAGAGACAAGGCTTCCGACGAATTTTCAGCTGGAAGTAGCATCTGAAATTTTTGCATTTGTCATGTTTGAAGGGCAAAATGGGGTATGACCATTAAGATTTATTTGTATACCTCCTAGAAACATCAATAATTCACCCAAAAAGATCTCATAACATAGCCTTATCGTCTACCTAAGTTTGACTGTTTTCTACTTTCTGTCTTGAATCTCCATTGCCAGATTGGACAAATACTGATTAATTCAGAGGCTTTACTCTGCTTACTGTAAGCAAAGTAAAACACCTGGATGATTCTGATAAGCTAATCTGGCAATGGAGGTTCAAGACAGAAAGTAGAAAACAGTCCAACTTAGGTAGACGATTAGGCTATGTTATGAGATCTTTTTGGGTGAATTATTGATGTTTTTAGGAAGTATACAAATAAATCTTTATGGTCATATCCCGTTTTGCCCTTCAAATGCAAAAAATTGCAGAAATGCTACTTCTAGCTGAAAATTCGTCGGAAGCCTTGTCTCTCTATAAGATACCAGTATTCTCTTATGACCATACAGGATATTGACGGTCTTTCTACATGTGCCTGTGTTGACAATCTCCCACTACTGTTCCTTCTTACCTTGTCCATGAGGTCACTGTAGGCGTTGCATCTCTGATCCTTCTATAAATTCTTACATCATAGCCCGCCTCCTGTCAATAGCATTCCGCTAATCCGCTTCAAATTGTAGTAGAGAAATTTTTATTATTGGCAGTGACTCCGGATACGAACGTTCGTATCTTTAGACCTATGTCTCGGCGTACGAACATGTTTCTAATTGGTCTGTAACTGTCACGTAACCAATAGATTGAAAGATTCAAAGCTACATCTGTCAAATTTTCTAAGTTTTGGTGACAACTTTTTATTACCCTGTACGAAAATTTCTGGTGACGACTTTTTATAAAGATTTTTTCTAAGTTTTGGTGACCACTTTTTATCAAGATTTTTTCTAAGTTTTGGTGACGATTTGTCTGGTCAAGTCGTCACCTGGTTATGACTTGACTAGACAACTCGTCATCAAAATGGTCAGGTTACGAGTTGTTGTTTTTTTTTTGGTTACGAGTTGTCTTGGTTACGAAGTGTTCTGATACCATTGAAATATATATGCAGTAGCTCACTACGATTTGTGTTTGTACGCCAAGACATAGGTCTAAAGATACAAACGTTCGTATCCGGAGCCACTGCATTTATTATTCGGTTATTTTCCAGTGTTCGTTGCAGCTGATTGCATATTTTATGTCTGAGATGGACTGATTTTCAGTCAAGTTTACCCCGGGTGTTTAGACATAAATTCCTCACGAATCGTTGAAATTGATATGCCCTACCTTAAACAGTTAAATTGGACAATTTATTGACCGACAACTTCTTTCCTTTTCTTGTGACATGTTGTCTGTAGAACCAACGTTATCGCTATTTTAAGGTACATCACGGCGTTACGGAACAAAAACTGTGCGAGAAGACATAGTCTGAAAATTTGTCTACATGAAATTCAAGATTTGATCAATCTTTGATATAATTTTTTACAAAGTTTTCGAGATTTCAGTGCTCCAAGTAGCATTCAAGATTTGGTTGCCAAAAAGGGACCTTGCTTAAATTTTGGTCGCCATTTCCAAAATTTGGTCGCAATAAGCAAATTTTTGGTCCCTATTTGTGCATGTTTGACTTTCCAGAAACAAAAAAAAATCTTTATTTTCTCATAAATAACTCACTTTTTTAAGTCTTTGCAGGGAAAGCCTCGCTAGAAAACACTTTGACATAATCATATCCCTCTTTCACCAGTAGCAAAAGAAGTTTTAAAACGAAGAAAGAAAATTGTACATGCACTTGACGAAAGTCTGGCATGTACATGTACTTTTAAATCACACACATTCTAAAGTGTGTACGTATTACATGTATGAGTGTATGAAGCCATTCATTGTTCGTTGAAAATAATTGCATTCATCGCTAAATAGATAACTGGATTAAAGCGTTGCAGGGGTAGATATTGTAATTTATTAGTGTACATATGTACATGTGTCAGTAGTCTGCCTCTGTTAGGCTTAGCTATACTTTATCGATTTTATAAACAGGGCTTGAAATTCTAGAGCTGCAACGATTCACCGCGGTGCACCGAGAATCGCGATTCTTAGCTCTGACTCGAATCGCGAGTCGTTGTGGTCAGAAACGATTCGAGTCGAATAGTCTAAATAATGCAGAAAAACGTTCTAATTTCAACTTTAAAGATTCACTAATCGCAGGATTCCCAATAAGAATGGTTTTAGGTGGTGATTTAGAATAAAAGGTGAACCCTTCAAGTGCAGTTCACCTAGAAATTCGTAAGAAAATACAGGGTCAGAGGAAATTCGAACACCGACTTTTGCTGAAGATCGACGAGTGCTGCCCCAAATATTGAAATGCCTCTTTTAAAGAAGTTGACCTATGCACTTCTTTGTGCAAACTGTTTAATAGTCATGTATCCTTTGTGTACAGTACTGACTTTATATCCAAAGAAGGCTGTTCTGTGGAAGGGGGGGGGGTGTCTTTGAATAATAATAAACATGTACATCATTCAAAGCTTTCACTTGAACTGGGTTTTTATGCTTTGCTTTTAGATTCAGATGAGGTTTTCAATTAAATTTTCAAATAAATGGAAAAAAAATAACGTATCCATGGAAAATCATATCGTAAATAAATCGAATCGAAAAAAATCGAATTGAGACATAAAAATCGAACCGAATCGAGAAGTTCCCGACTCGTTGCAGCTCTATGAAATTCCCACTCGCCCGTTCACCAATGGCGAGTGTAATTGCCGCCGGGCGAGTGGATTTTTGCTCGAACTCGCCTGTTTGACGAGTGAAAAAAAAATATCGGGCTTGAGATGACGCGATTTTTTATGCCCCCGGAATCTTTAGATTCGGGGGCATTTAGTTTTTGGCCTGTCCGTCTGTCTGTTTGTCTGTCTGTTTGTCCGAAAAACTTTAACATTAGGCATAACTTTTGAATGGTAAGTGATAGGGCTTTCATATTTCACATGTGGATTCCTTGTGACAAGACCTTTCCATTGATACCAAAATTTTTGACCTCGTGACCTTGACCTTGACCTTTGACCTACTTTTCAAAAACTTTAACATTGGGCATAACTTTTGAATGGTAAGTGATAGGGCTTTCATTTTTCACATGTGTAGTCCTTCAGGGTTTTTTTTTCCTTGTTTTGGGGCCGAATTTCGGCCCCTTCCCAATGCCAAATTTCCTCTATTTTTCCCAAAAAATCACCCTGAAATTCCCAAAGAGGAATTATGAAAAAATCACCTGAGAAAATAAGACCCAAAACCTGGAAGTCAGCACAAAATGTCCTGTTTCTAAGTGCATTTTTTAAAGTTTTTTATTCATCCCATGTTCAGTTCAAGCAATTCAATAGATTATTAGTGTTAATAAATGACACTTTAAGGTTATACTTTGGTGAGAATTTGTATAAAATTTTTCCCAATTTCAGAAAAATGTCGCAAATTTTCCCAAATGGGACAGCCACAGGCACCTTCCCCAAAATAAAAAAAACCCCTGTCCTTGTGACAAGACCGTTCCATTGATTTCAAAATTTTTGACACCTTGACCTTTGACCTTTTAACCCATTGACCTCACATACATGTACTTAACAGAAAATAGTGTTCATGCTAACAAAGATGCCACCGGGGGCATTAGTGTTTCACAAACACAGGCTTTATTAAAATCTTGATCACTTCTGTGTTTGAGATTTGCATAGACTGTCGATACCTTTAAAGAATAAAACTGACATAGATCGTTTACAAATGGATGCCCCCCCGGGCTTGGGCTTTTCTGAGTCAGTTACGTCACAACTGTTAATATACAGGTAGAGAGTGAGTCAAGTCAGTCTTCTGTAAATATACAGAGTGAGTCAAGTCAGTCTTTTGATTATGAATTTCATTGCAGTGATGATACTGATTCCAATATGTCTGAAAATGAAAATGAGGTGTTCGAAAGGTTAGAGTATGAGTATGAAATGGAATTTAATTGATTTAGTAATACATGTAATTCGAATTTGTGATTAAGGTATTAGGCACATTATAACAAGTCAGTCTAGTATTGTTATTATAGAGAGTGATTCAAGCCAGTCTGCTGTACATGAATAGTGTGAGTCAATTCAGTCTTGTATTGTTATTATTGTGTTTAAACTGCAGGTATATCACAATAAATGAATGGTTTTCATCAATTATCTTATGTAATTAATAGAAATGAAACTTCAATATTTACGGGCTCCTTGATTTTTTTACGGGCTCCTTGAATTTCAGACTTAGGAGCCCGTATGGCTCCTTACGAATTTCTCTTAATTTCAAGCCCTGATAAAGGTACTTTAAATTTTACTTCACTGAAGCAAATCTGTAATTCGTGTGCCTCTGACAGATTTTTTTATTATCGTAAATTGAAATCGAAGTACGGTCGAAAAATAATGAACATGCATTTCTGAGAAAAAAGTTTCTAATTTAAAACTGACAAACAGTTACACCCTTATTCCAACATTATTAAAATAATGTCAACGTAGTTAACGCCTATAGTATTAACAGTCCTTTAGAAGATCGAAGGTTAGCAGGAAATTGAATATGACCTGATTAGTTTTTACTGACAAAATACCGGTTTCAACATCTTTTAAAAGGTATCACATTCCCGCTCGTAGTCTCTGTTCAGCTATTGTTTATCTATTTCATTTATTTACTATATATTTTTTTGCTTAACAGTGATTTTTTTTCAGTAATTTGGGAATGGGGTCGGGGCCCGTGCAATTGGGAAAATAAACGACATTTGGGAATATTTTGGGAAGTACTAATATAAAAAGTAAAACAACAGTTTATACATTCAAAAGTTCAGAACTGTTAATTTTCTTTTAAACATGATTTAATTTCTTATACTTACAACAATATTGCAAATAATTAGTAAATTTGCTACCTTTGAGCCAGAAAATTTCACTTGTTTCAAGTAAAATTCCATCTAAAAATGATTGGGAAATTTTAGAGCCTCAATTGGGAAAAAAAGATACTATTTTTCATTGGGAATGGGGCTGAATAACGGCCCCAAAAAGGGGTAAAAAAAATCCCTGCTTAATACGTATTGGTATCCGCCTTTAGCGTGATCTCACACAGTGTATTGGGGTTAAAATTTAATTCTTATACATCAGTACAAAATTTGTTTAACTTGGCGCCCGTTTTTTTTTATGTTCGCGATTTTGCGAGTTCATTTAAATGAAGGTCGCAAAACCGAATTTTCGGTCGCAAATGCGACCAATTTAGTCGCAACTTGGAGCACTGGATTTTAAGCCTCAAAGACGGCACTGACATTCTAATTCGTAAATATGCATTTCCTGAACTAAAATAATTTTAATCTAGAAAATTGACCAAGGAGGGTGAAAAGGGAGATCAAAAATATTGCTGCAACGAAGACTGGAAAATAACCGAATAAAAGCGTCTTCGTTGCACTGTAACTAAGAAATTCCTCTAGTGTGCTGTTCACCACTGTTGAGTGTTGTATTTCTACTGATTATTATTTATCTTGGGGGAAATTTGCAATTGTTATCACCATTTTGCAACTTATTATTCAAAAATGCGCACTCATTCAAAAGGCAAAACACGGCTTGCTTCATTTCAACTTTCTCCATTAAGTTGTGGAGATCCTTAAAGCCCTTCTTACACGTAAAAGTAGAGAATGAGCTGAGTTCGAATATATAAAAACATCGATAGGTCTTCTCGGCAGATTTTTTACAATTTAAGATTGAAAATTTGTTAAATGCATGTCTTCGGCGTCAATTTTTTCAACGTCAAAGATCGCATTGTCAACATGATGTCAAGGAATATGCGGAATATTTGATTCTCTGTAACGGTCTTCTTTAAAACATCCAGAAACCCAATTTTATTTTATTCTTTTAGATAATTATGCAACAATTACATGGGCCGTATTCAAACCTTAATGTAAAAATAAATTTATTCTCCGTTTATAACATTTTTGCTTCAAATATTTGAAAACATCATACGGAACAGACGGATGGACATGCTCATTACTATTTAATCTGATATATTTTGGCAGGGTATACAAAAGAAATCCCTCTTGTTTATACCAGGTATGTACATGCATGTACTTTATAATATTGGAAAAGGGTTGGGGAGGGGCGGGCCATGTAAAATATACTTTGTGATTTTCATTTCATCATGTTCATGCTCGTTTTCTATCATTACGTTCAGCCGCCTCGATTGTCGTTATATATATTATCAAAATAAAATTTCCATAATGATTTCAATTTCCGAGTTCAGGAATTCCTCAAGAAGGCAGTACTAGTGATGGGCTGATTATCGATAATAATCGATTAGCAGCGTGTTGAAGTTATCCGATTTCGATAATCGATTTTAAAATAAATAATCGTTAGCGTGAAAGTATAGAAGGGGGGGGGGGGGTGGCCACTCAGGGATCAGAGGAAATTCTGTCCAATTGTCTAAAGTATTTCCAGTAATTTCTCTACTAAATCATTGTTTTTATAATTTTGTAGAGTAACAGAAGCTAGCAGCATGAAATTAGAGAGAATAATGTAATTGTAAAAGCTAGTAAATCATTTATTATGCCCCCCTTCGAAGAAGAGGGGACATATAGGTTTGCCGCTGTCGGTCGGTCGGTCTGTCGGTCGGTCTGTCGGTCAGTCCACGACATCAGTTTCCGTTCAATATCTCTGGAATGGATTCACATATTGAAATGATATTTTGTATACAGACACATCAAACAAAAATCTAGGTCAAGTTCGTATTTGGGTCCGATCAAAAAAATTTTGACAGAGTTATGCCCCTTGCATTTCGAAAAATACCAAAATTTCAGGGTTTCCGTTCAATATCTCTTGAATGGAGTTACATATTGAAATGAAATTTTGTATACAGACACATCAAACAAAAATCTAGGTCAAGTTCATATATGGGTCCGATCAAGAAAATTTTGACAGAGTTATGCCCCTTGCATTTCGAAAAATACCAAAATTTCAGGGTTTCCGTTCAATATCTCTAGAAAGGATTCACATATTGGAATGAAATTTTGTATACAGACACATCAAACAAAAATCTAGGTCAAGTTTATATTTGGGTCCGATCAAAAAAATTTTGACAGAGTTATGCCCCTTGCATTTCGAAAAATACCAAAATTTCAGGGTTTCTGTTCTATATCTCTTGAATGGAGTTACATATTGAAATGAAATTTTGTATACAGACACATCAAACAAAAATCTAGGTCAAGTTCATATTTGGGTCCGATCAAAAAAATTTTGACAGAATTATGCCCCTTGCATTTCGAAAATACCAAAATTTCAGGGTTTCCGTTCAATATCTCTTGAATGGAGTTACATATTGAAATGAAATTTTGTATACAGACACATCAAATGAAAATCCAGGTCAAGTTCGTATTAAGGTCCGATCGAAAAAATTTTGACAGAGTTATGCCCCCTGCAATTCGAAAAATACCAAAATTTCAGGGTTTCTGTTCAATATCTCTTGAGTGGAGTTACATATTGAAATGAAATTTTGTATACAGACACATCAAATGAAAATCTAGGTCAACTGTAAATTTGGGTCCGATCAACAAAATTTTGACAGAGTTATGCCCCTTGCATTTCGAAAAATACCAAAATTTCAGGGTTTCCGTTCAATATCTCTTGAGTGGAGTTACATATAGAAATGAAATTTTGTATACAGACACATCATATGAAAATCTAGGTCAAGTTTATATTTAGGTCTGATAAAAAAAAATTGGACAGAGTTATGACCCTTGCACTGTGAAAAATACCAAAACTTTAGGGTTTCTGTTCAATATCTCTTGAGTGGAGTTACATATTGAAATGAAATTTTGTATACAGACACATCAAATGAAATGAAAATCTACTAGGTCAAGTTCATATTTAGGTCTGACGAATAAAATTTTGACAGAGTTATGCCCCTTGCACTTCGAAAAATACCAAAATTTCAGGGTTTCCGTTCAATATCTCTTGAATGGAGTTACATATTGAAATGAAATTTTGTTTTCAGACACATCAAATAAAAATCTAGGTCAAGTTCATATTTGGGTTCAATCAAAAATTTTTGTGCCCCCTTTGAAGAAGAGGGGACATATTGCTTTGCCGCTGTCTGACTTTCTGTCTATCGGTCCGTCGGTCGGTCCACGACATCAGTTTCCGTTCAATACCTCTGGAGTGGATTCACATATCGAAATGAAATTTTGTGTACAGACACATCAAATGAAAATAAAGTATAAAGTTGTGACGGACTTAAATCACAGAAGGGGTAGGGGGGCATTAATGTTTTACAAACATGACTTTTAACTTGTTAATTTAATGACAATTTTCGCACTGGACTTTAAGGGATTGCCGACGGACCGACGATGACGGTAAATTCCCTTTCCACTCATCAACAAACACAACTGAAAAATGATTGATTTTGAATACTTTTCATGCATTTTTTCATGAAACAATGGAAAGGGTATAGGGGTTTATTTTTACATAGATTTAGTTTATTGTGTCGCCTGCGAAGCACAGCGACACTTAGGGATCACTTTGTCCGTTGTCCGTCTGTCCGTCCGTCCGTCTGTCTGTCTGTCTGTCTGTCTGTCCGTCTGTCTGTCACACTTGGGTGTCACACCCCATAACTTTTGATTGGTAAGTGATAGGGCTTTGATATTTCACATGTGTATTCCTTGTGACAAGACCTTTCTACACATACCATAATTTTTGACCTCGTGACCTTGACCTAGATATTTGACCTACTTTTCAAAAAATCTAAGATTGGCTATATCTTTTGATTGGTAAGTGATAGGGCTTTGATATTTCACATGTGTATTCTTTGTGACAAGACCTTTCTACACATACCATAATTTTTGACCTCATGACCTTGACCTAGATATTTGACCTACTTTTCAAAAAATCTAAGATTGGCTATATCTTTTGATTGGTATGTGATAGGGCTTTGATATTTCACATGTGTATTCCTTGTGACAAGACCTTTCTACACATACCATAATTTTTGACCTCATGACCTTGACCTAGATATTTGACCTACTTTTCAAAAAATCTAAGTTTGGCCATATCTTTTGATTGGTAAGTGATAGAGCTTTGATATTTCACATGTGTATTCCTTGTGACAAGACCTTTCTACACATACCATAATTTTTGACCTCGTGACCTTGACCTAGATATTTGACCTACTTTTCAACAAATCTAAGATTGGCTATATCTTTTGATTGGTAAGTGATAGGGCTTTGATATTTCACATGTGTATTCCTTGTGACAAGACCTTTCTACACATACCATAATTTTTGACCTCATGACCTTGACCTAGATATTTGACCTACTTTTCAAAAAATCTAAGTTTAGCTATATCTTTTGATTGGTAAGTGATAGAGCTTTGATATTTCACATGTGTATTCCTTGTGACAAGACCTTTCTACACATACCATAATTTTTGACCTCGTGACCTTGACCTAGATATTTGACCTACTTTTCAAAAAATCTAAGATTTGCTATATCTTTTGACTGGTAAGTGATAGGGCTTTGATATTTCCCATGTGTATTCCTTGTGACAAGACCTTTCTACACATACCATTATTTTTGACCTCGTGACCTTGACCTAGATATTTGACCTACTTTTCACAAAATCTAAGATTGGCTCTATCTTCTGATTGGTAAGTGATAGTGCTTTGATATTTCACATTTGTATTCCTTTTGAAAAGACCTTTCTTAACATTCCATAATGTTGACCCAGTGACCTTGCCCTTGATATTTGACCTACTTTCAATTAAAAAAAATCAGCTTCGCAGGCGACACAAGCATTCCTTGGATTGCTATTTTTCAAGATTAAATGAATCACATGATCACATATATATGTATGCATGGCGTTTATTACAAATGTAGGTTTTGTTTGGATAAAAAATAGTAAATTTGAGCAGAATGTGATAAACCGATTATAATCGGTAAAATCGCATCAGATACACCAACCGATTTTTACCGATTATTGATGATGATTCTAAACCGATTTCCCATCACTAGGCAGTACGGATCTTTTTTTCCGATAACAAAAAAAATCCAAACAAACAAACAACTTGCACATATGTAGTCTTTTTGGAAAGACCTTGCATGGATCCCAAATTTTTAACACTGTGACCTTGACTCTGGGGTATGACCTGCTTGTGAAAATCCTTGGTTTTGCATATATTCTTATCAGGTTGCGAAGCAAAATCCTGTTTATGAAATGGCGAAGTCCACGTCTTTCTGAACGTCCGTCAGCCTTCCTTCCGACTTTTGTTCTTCAACATTTTTGGCCGGATTGCGAAGCAAAATCCGGTCTATGAAATGGCGAAGTCCGTCTGTCAGTCCGTCCGTCTGTCTGTCAGTCCGTCAGTGCGTCAACATTTTGGTTAAAGTGTTGCGTTCAAGTCCGTTGAGAGAAAACTGTTTGGAGGAGCAACTTGAAACTTGACATGGTGATAGACCATGATGAGACGAATCAAACACAGCAATAAAATTTGATCTAGTGACCTTGACCTTGGAGTTTGACCTACTTTTGAAAAACTTTAACTTTGGCCATAACTTCTGAATGGTAAGTGATAGAGTTTTTATATTTCACTTGTGTATTTCTTGTGACAAGACCTTTCCATGGATACCAAAAATTTTGACCCTGTATTCTTGACCTTGGAGTTTGACCTACTTTTGAAAAACTTTAATCTTGGCCATAGCTTTTGAATGGTAAGTGATAGGGCTTTGATCTTTCACTTGTGTATTTCTTATGACAAGACCTTTCCATGGATACCAAAAATTTTGACCTTGTGATCTTGACCTTTGAGTTTGACCTACTTTTGAGAAACTTTAACCTTGGCCATAGCTTTTGAATGTCAAGTGATAGGGCTTTTATATTTCACTTGTGTATTTCTTGTGACAAGACCTTTCCATGGATACCAAAAATTTTGACCTTATGACCTTGACCTTGGAGTTTGACCTACTTTTGAAAAACTTTAACCTTGGCAATAATGTTTGAATGGTAAATGATAGGGCTTTTATATTTCACATATGTATTCCTTGTCACAAGACCTCACCATGGATACCAAAAGTTTTGACCTTGTGACCTTGACCTTGGAGATTGACCTACTAATAAAAATAAAAAAATCTGGGCTTTATCTCATGAACAACAAAGGCTATGGCTTTGAAATTCCACATGCATATTGAATCTTTATGACCAGACCTTTCATTTGATATCAGAGTTTTGACCTAGTGACCTTGACATTGACCTTTGACCTACTTTTGAACTATAAGAGGTAGAGTTTTGATATTTCACATATAGATTCCTCATGCACAGAACTTTAATTTGATATCATGACTTTTGACCTAGTAACCTTGACATTGACCTTTGACCTACTTTTAAACTATATGAGGTAGGGTTTTGATATTTCACATAAAGATTCCTTATGACAAGATCTTTCATTTGATGTCATGACCTAGTGACCTTGACATTGACCTTTGACCTATTTTTAAACTATAAGAGTTAGGGTTTTGATATTTCACATGTAGATTCCTCATGACCAGACCTTTCATTTGATATCATGACTTTTGATCAAATGACCCTGACATTGACCTTTGACCTACTTTTAAACTATAAGAATTAGGGTTTTGATATTTTACACATAGATTCCTTATGACAAGATCTTTCATTTGATATCATGACTTTTGACCTAGTGACCTTGACATTGACTGTTGACCTACTTTTAAATTATAAGAGGTAGGATTTTGATATTTCAGTTGTAGAATCCTCATGACCAGACCTTTCATTTGATATCATGACTTTTGATCAAATGACCTTTACATTGACCTTTGACCTACTTTTGATCTATAAGGGGTAGGGCTTTGATATTTCACATTTAGATTCCTTATAACCATCATTTTTTTCATTGTGCAATAGTATTAATGACCTTTGCCCTTTCTGTCTGCATAAAAATGTATATGTCATCTAATACAAATACTTTGCAATCTGGCCTTACCGCCTTTAGCTGTTTATGGTTTATTGGGGAAGCTGTTACGATATACATGTATGAGGGGGTGGACAGGGTGAAAGGGAAGGGGAAGGAAGGGGGCAGGAGGAGAGAGAGGGGAATTGAGGAGGGAGGGAAGGGGGAGAAAGGGGCTGGAGGGGGAGGTAAGGGAAGGGTGAAAAGGAGGGGAGGGAGAAGGGGTGGAAGGAGGAGAGAGGTACCCCTGTCGCCTCCCCCCTTATATTCTGTTGAATGAAAACTGATTGGATCAGCTTTTAAAACAGACCATACTGAGACAAATCTAATGCATCAATATGACCGAAGAGAAAGTAAATACATTTGTGTTTTAGTCAACAGCGGGAGAAAAAATATAACTAAAGGAGCATTGAAAAGTAACTGTACATGAAGATAAACAATGACAGAATGGACCCTGCATGCTAATATTTTTTTGTTCCATCTTTGAACTAGTGATCTTGACCTTGAAGTTCTTTTAAAACTTACATCTTCATTAAATTTTTTGAAGGAATATGGGTTATACATTTCTCACCAGAATTCCTTGTGACATGATCTTTCAATGAAAACCTGGACCTTTGACCTAGTCTCATAGACCTGCAGTGATTTTTTTTGGCCCGATTCACCGCCGAATATCGGTGGCTTCCCCTCGTAAAAATAAGCTTTATTTTCCCCAAAATCGGCCCATATTTTCCCAATAAATGGAGATCAAAATTGTTTTCAAGATTGAATTGAATTTGACACAAAATGTGCACAAAAGTAAGAGTTTGGTGGTTTTAATGCAATTTCGGTTTTAATTCAATTTCCTTCACATTGATTAGTTGTTGATGGATGCTACGGGGACGGGATGTCTCATAACTCTATAAGTACTATGTAAAAAAACTAAATAAAAAAGATACAAGAGATATACCAAAAGTAGATTCGTTTTTTAAAAATGATTGCAATAATAAAGGTACTGGTAACACTCCCGTAATATCCGATGAAAATGAAGTCACCGACAGCGTCAGTTCTCGACCCGAACAGGCCTCTGTTTCCGATAAAGAAGTCAAGGACATCTCATTACAGGTCACTCGGATTCTGATGGCAGTTTTGTTCCAGCTTCTGGCAATCGTAAATTCGTACCCCAATAGTATGAAGCATCGAACAAATGGCTTTACTTCTCAACAGTTAAAGGGGGGTACCTTTTTAAATTTTTTTTATCTGTAACATGGTTATTAAATGAGAATAACTGTTTTGAACTAATAATTTGAGCGTTTCTTTAAAGAAATTTTGTTTCTAGATTTTCCCAATTTGTTCCAAAATGTCGCATATTTTCCTAAATGAAAAGGTATAGGTGCCTTTTAAAAAAGGTAAAAAAACCACTGGACCTTGAAGTTTGACCTTTTCAAAATCTTTAAACTTAAATTGACACAGCTTCAATATTTCAAGAGTGGGGGGGGGGGGATGAGATGAGGTAAGGTGTTACCCATCAAAAACAAAACAAAAACAAAAAACCAAACGATATCAAAAGATTCTTATTCTATATTACAAAACATTTTCGGTTCTCTCTTCTTTCCGATATATATGAAAAAATGTTTGTCTTACATCATAATCAAACTTCCAGACACTATGTATTCTTAAAGTAAATCACCGCTTTGCATATCATTTAAAATTTAAAAATAAAGAGAAGATTGATTTTATTTTATTAGGCAGTCCCTCCTCCTTTTCTGTCGGACACGCCCCCTCCCCTTTCCCCAATTGTGCACAGAAACAAGCAACAAGGAGAGGGAGAGAAAGAATTATCAAAAGTAAAGCCTTCATCAGATCCTATAGAAATTTGGAATTATATTCATTGTACCTTGTGTCAGAACTAAAGAGTAATCAAATTAAAAGCAGATGGGAAACTTTAAATTTGATCTTCAAAAACTAACCACGACAACTTTTGAATTTTAATAATTTTTTATCACGATAGAAATATTTAGGAATGTGTCGTACTGGCATATACTCTGATATACTCTTGTATGATCCTGAGATGACACCAAATTATATAATATATATAATATCTTAGTATATAATCTTGTATATTTGATGCATTGTCTTACAGGTATATGCAATATTATGTATCATAGTCTATAGAAGTAATGTGCTTTTTTTATGTCAGCATACAAGTTGTGGTGAATAAAAACGATAAAGAAAAGTAAAGCCTCCTCTGTCCGTCTATATGGTACAATTAAGAAATTAGATAACAATGGAGGAGGATGGATGAAAAAACTTTAATTTCCAACGTAATATTTGAAGAAAAAATTGCATTCATATATCATTCCCTAGAAATAGTCAAAATATAATCATACATCCCTAAAAGTTTCCGGTTCTCATTACAAGCGTGTCTAAATCACTGTGGCGTATCGTGTGATACACAAATGATATGTTTCATGGGAATCCCCTTTGATGAAACTAGTGAATTCTGTTTAAATCTTCTTTATATGATTTTACTTTAGGCCTATCATATGACCATTATCATCACTGATGATGGTTATCTATTTTGGTCAAGAATAGACGTATATTTCGGAGAACACTTAAACAGAAATTTTCAATGCTCACCACATGTTATGATATGGTGCACGGACAAATACAAAATTTTCTGTTTTAGGTGTTCTCCAAATATACATCTATTCTTGACCAGAATAAATTACCATCATATAATTAATAAAAATGACCATATGATAGTCCTAAAATAAGTTCATATAAAGTAGATTTAGACAGTATTTACTTCGTTTAATCAAAGGGCATTCCCGTGGAACATATTATTTGTGTATCACGTTATACGCCACAGTGTAAATACATCGACTGAATTTCGGCTCGCTACGCTCACTAGAAAATTTTCAAATACCATATAAGTAAGTATTCTAAAACTAATTACGCCATTATTTACTCCCTATCGATAAATGTCGCGCAACGTAACATGACGTTACGATCAAGTAAGGTTTATGACGTCATAGCGTAGATGTGCACATAAAAAAATTCGAGGGTGAAACCTGTGTACACATTTGATTGTGATGAAAGCTTCCCCGCAAGCTACGTTAAATCGACTCCTGTAACACCGTTTCACTGCCTTGCTTGTGTCAAATGTGCAAGTGTGTCTTGACGTCAGCGACCAATTAGAGCCAAGCTCTAGAAATACGTCAATCTATAGTTAGTTTCCATGATACTATTTTTAGCAATTATAGAGAAGAACGATTCCTAATTGCTAAAAATAGCAATTCCGAAACACCTAACCCGAACAGTGCCTAAGGTTGCACTCCACCATTTCGTATAAAATTAGGGGTACTGAATATTAATGTAAAAGGCTATCAGGGCATATACCCCTGAATAAGACAGCTTATATAAAGCAAGGGTGAAAAGTAATGAAATGGTTGAAAAGTATTAGGTAATATGTTTGTAACAGGACACTGAAAATTTTTGAATCCTTAGTTTCGTATCCTATATAAACACTACAACGTGCGATGGACCATGTGAATTTTGGCGGAATTTCCCCACGTCAAAAATCATTCAAGTCGGTTCGACAGTGATTTCGCGAGAACTAGCCGTACCGCCCCTCTGATTTTTCCATATGATTAAGAGTAAGAATATACCTTTCAGACTATTAATTGAAATTTCTGGAAAAAATCAAGCAACTTGGTGAAAAATTGCCCAAAACATGGGCCAATATTGTACTTTTTGCATGAAATTTCAACCCATTTTCATGCCATTTCAGCACAGGTAATGTGGTTCTTTTATTAAATTTTTTTTGTTAAATTGTCTATAAATTAAAAATTTGAAATTTTCTGAATCTATTGATACCAAATACATAGTATGACATCACATTAGGTTGTCCATAATGAGTAATATAAGAGGTGGGGGGTCTGCGATAACGCGAAATGTCAAAATAATGGTGGAGTGCAACCATATTGACCATATAGCTTCCTAGGTTCAAATTTCAAAATTGGTTGCCATGGTAACAACCCTACTCACATAAAGGTCATGACCCTGCTGTATCATAATAAACCAATAATTGTTGGATTCTTTCAAATTTGAAAATTTTTTGATTGTTATGAAAATTGATGCTGACTCTATTTTAGCACTATTTTTGGAGAAAAAGGCAGTACAAGCTATGCACTCATGCTTTATTTGGCACACTAAAGAGACAAAAGTATTAGGTTTAACACATAATGACAAGTATCAACACATTAAGAAAATTTCAAATTTATGTAAATAAGCTAATATTTGAAAAATAATGGTTACCATAGCAACCAAATTGACCTGAAAACACAAATGATGCATATAACCATTTCCAATACTGGCCTTATTGCGGAATCAAATAACGGGTTCCGAAGCAATAAAATTTTGTCGTTGCCATAGCAACCATCCTCAAAACTGAATTTTTGGCTTTCTTTCATCTTTTTCTTAAATGATGAATCAAAATAAATACAAAAAGTCACTATGGTGTCTCTACCTGAACAATAATATATACATGTCTGTCTATGTAAGCCTCATCATGGTCATGAAGGGGTACTTGGATGGGCGCGTCACGCGCCCTTCGGTACTGTGTAGCGACAAAAGTATAAGGCGTAGCGCTATAACTATGGTACCGTTAGATGCGAAAAAACTTAAATTTTCAAATAAACACAAATTTATATCTTTGACGGGAAAAAAAATTCCCCTTATGGTTGCACTCCACCATTTCGTATAAAATTAGGGGTACTGAATATTAATGTAAAAGGCTATCAGGGCATATACCCCTGAATAAGACAGCTTATATAAAGCAAGGGTGAAAAGTAATGAAATGGTTGAAAAGTATTAGGTAATATGTTTGTAACAGGACACTGAAAATTTTTGAATCCTTAGTTTCGTATCCTATATAAACACTACAACGTGCGATGGACCATGTGAATTTTGGCGGAATTTCCCCACGTCAAAAATCATTCAAGTCGGTTCGACAGTGATTTCGCGAGAACTAGCCGTACCGCCCCTCTGATTTTTCCATATGATTAAGAGTAAGAATATACCTTTCAGACTATTAATTGAAATTTCTGGAAAAAATCAAGCAACTTGGTGAAAAATTGCCCAAAACATGGGCCAATATTGTACTTTTTGCATGAAATTTCAACCCATTTTCATGCCATTTCAGCACAGGTAATGTGGTTCTTTTATTAAATTTTTTTTGTTAAATTGTCTATAAATTAAAAATTTGAAATTTTCTGAATCTATTGATACCAAATACATAGTATGACATCACATTAGGTTGTCCATAATGAGTAATATAAGAGGTGGGGGGTCTGCGATAACGCGAAATGTCAAAATAATGGTGGAGTGCAACCATATTGACCATATAGCTTCCTAGGTTCAAATTTCAAAATTGGTTGCCATGGTAACAACCCTACTCACATAAAGGTCATGACCCTGCTGTATCATAATAAACCAATAATTGTTGGATTCTTTCAAATTTGAAAATTTTTTGATTGTTATGAAAATTGATGCTGACTCTATTTTAGCACTATTTTTGGAGAAAAAGGCAGTACAAGCTATGCACTCATGCTTTATTTGGCACACTAAAGAGACAAAAGTATTAGGTTTAACACATAATGACAAGTATCAACACATTAAGAAAATTTCAAATTTATGTAAATAAGCTAATATTTGAAAAATAATGGTTACCATAGCAACCAAATTGACCTGAAAACACAAATGATGCATATAACCATTTCCAATACTGGCCTTATTGCGGAATCAAATAACGGGTTCCGAAGCAATAAAATTTTGTCGTTGCCATAGCAACCATCCTCAAAACTGAATTTTTGGCTTTCTTTCATCTTTTTCTTAAATGATGAATCAAAATAAATACAAAAAGTCACTATGGTGTCTCTACCTGAACAATAATATATACATGTCTGTCTATGTAAGCCTCATCATGGTCATGAAGGGGTACTTGGATGGGCGCGTCACGCGCCCTTCGGTACTGTGTAGCGACAAAAGTATAAGGCGTAGCGCTATAACTATGGTACCGTTAGATGCGAAAAAACTTAAATTTTCAAATAAACACAAATTTATATCTTTGACGGGAAAAAAAATTCCCCTTATGGTTGCACTCCACCATTTCGTATAAAATTAGGGGTACTGAATATTAATGTAAAAGGCTATCAGGGCATATACCCCTGAATAAGACAGCTTATATAAAGCAAGGGTGAAAAGTAATGAAATGGTTGAAAAGTATTAGGTAATATGTTTGTAACAGGACACTGAAAATTTTTGAATCCTTAGTTTCGTATCCTATATAAACACTACAACGTGCGATGGACCATGTGAATTTTGGCGGAATTTCCCCACGTCAAAAATCATTCAAGTCGGTTCGACAGTGATTTCGCGAGAACTAGCCGTACCGCCCCTCTGATTTTTCCATATGATTAAGAGTAAGAATATACCTTTCAGACTATTAATTGAAATTTCTGGAAAAAATCAAGCAACTTGGTGAAAAATTGCCCAAAACATGGGCCAATATTGTACTTTTTGCATGAAATTTCAACCCATTTTCATGCCATTTCAGCACAGGTAATGTGGTTCTTTTATTAAATTTTTTTTGTTAAATTGTCTATAAATTAAAAATTTGAAATTTTCTGAATCTATTGATACCAAATACATAGTATGACATCACATTAGGTTGTCCATAATGAGTAATATAAGAGGTGGGGGGTCTGCGATAACGCGAAATGTCAAAATAATGGTGGAGTGCAACCATATTGACCATATAGCTTCCTAGGTTCAAATTTCAAAATTGGTTGCCATGGTAACAACCCTACTCACATAAAGGTCATGACCCTGCTGTATCATAATAAACCAATAATTGTTGGATTCTTTCAAATTTGAAAATTTTTTGATTGTTATGAAAATTGATGCTGACTCTATTTTAGCACTATTTTTGGAGAAAAAGGCAGTACAAGCTATGCACTCATGCTTTATTTGGCACACTAAAGAGACAAAAGTATTAGGTTTAACACATAATGACAAGTATCAACACATTAAGAAAATTTCAAATTTATGTAAATAAGCTAATATTTGAAAAATAATGGTTACCATAGCAACCAAATTGACCTGAAAACACAAATGATGCATATAACCATTTCCAATACTGGCCTTATTGCGGAATCAAATAACGGGTTCCGAAGCAATAAAATTTTGTCGTTGCCATAGCAACCATCCTCAAAACTGAATTTTTGGCTTTCTTTCATCTTTTTCTTAAATGATGAATCAAAATAAATACAAAAAGTCACTATGGTGTCTCTACCTGAACAATAATATATACATGTCTGTCTATGTAAGCCTCATCATGGTCATGAAGGGGTACTTGGATGGGCGCGTCACGCGCCCTTCGGTACTGTGTAGCGACAAAAGTATAAGGCGTAGCGCTATAACTATGGTACCGTTAGATGCGAAAAAACTTAAATTTTCAAATAAACACAAATTTATATCTTTGACGGGAAAAAAAATTCCCCTTATGGTTGCACTCCACCATTTCGTATAAAATTAGGGGTACTGAATATTAATGTAAAAGGCTATCAGGGCATATACCCCTGAATAAGACAGCTTATATAAAGCAAGGGTGAAAAGTAATGAAATGGTTGAAAAGTATTAGGTAATATGTTTGTAACAGGACACTGAAAATTTTTGAATCCTTAGTTTCGTATCCTATATAAACACTACAACGTGCGATGGACCATGTGAATTTTGGCGGAATTTCCCCACGTCAAAAATCATTCAAGTCGGTTCGACAGTGATTTCGCGAGAACTAGCCGTACCGCCCCTCTGATTTTTCCATATGATTAAGAGTAAGAATATACCTTTCAGACTATTAATTGAAATTTCTGGAAAAAATCAAGCAACTTGGTGAAAAATTGCCCAAAACATGGGCCAATATTGTACTTTTTGCATGAAATTTCAACCCATTTTCATGCCATTTCAGCACAGGTAATGTGGTTCTTTTATTAAATTTTTTTTGTTAAATTGTCTATAAATTAAAAATTTGAAATTTTCTGAATCTATTGATACCAAATACATAGTATGACATCACATTAGGTTGTCCATAATGAGTAATATAAGAGGTGGGGGGTCTGCGATAACGCGAAATGTCAAAATAATGGTGGAGTGCAACCATATTGACCATATAGCTTCCTAGGTTCAAATTTCAAAATTGGTTGCCATGGTAACAACCCTACTCACATAAAGGTCATGACCCTGCTGTATCATAATAAACCAATAATTGTTGGATTCTTTCAAATTTGAAAATTTTTTGATTGTTATGAAAATTGATGCTGACTCTATTTTAGCACTATTTTTGGAGAAAAAGGCAGTACAAGCTATGCACTCATGCTTTATTTGGCACACTAAAGAGACAAAAGTATTAGGTTTAACACATAATGACAAGTATCAACACATTAAGAAAATTTCAAATTTATGTAAATAAGCTAATATTTGAAAAATAATGGTTACCATAGCAACCAAATTGACCTGAAAACACAAATGATGCATATAACCATTTCCAATACTGGCCTTATTGCGGAATCAAATAACGGGTTCCGAAGCAATAAAATTTTGTCGTTGCCATAGCAACCATCCTCAAAACTGAATTTTTGGCTTTCTTTCATCTTTTTCTTAAATGATGAATCAAAATAAATACAAAAAGTCACTATGGTGTCTCTACCTGAACAATAATATATACATGTCTGTCTATGTAAGCCTCATCATGGTCATGAAGGGGTACTTGGATGGGCGCGTCACGCGCCCTTCGGTACTGTGTAGCGACAAAAGTATAAGGCGTAGCGCTATAACTATGGTACCGTTAGATGCGAAAAAACTTAAATTTTCAAATAAACACAAATTTATATCTTTGACGGGAAAAAAAATTCCCCTTATGGTTGCACTCCACCATTTCGTATAAAATTAGGGGTACTGAATATTAATGTAAAAGGCTATCAGGGCATATACCCCTGAATAAGACAGCTTATATAAAGCAAGGGTGAAAAGTAATGAAATGGTTGAAAAGTATTAGGTAATATGTTTGTAACAGGACACTGAAAATTTTTGAATCCTTAGTTTCGTATCCTATATAAACACTACAACGTGCGATGGACCATGTGAATTTTGGCGGAATTTCCCCACGTCAAAAATCATTCAAGTCGGTTCGACAGTGATTTCGCGAGAACTAGCCGTACCGCCCCTCTGATTTTTCCATATGATTAAGAGTAAGAATATACCTTTCAGACTATTAATTGAAATTTCTGGAAAAAATCAAGCAACTTGGTGAAAAATTGCCCAAAACATGGGCCAATATTGTACTTTTTGCATGAAATTTCAACCCATTTTCATGCCATTTCAGCACAGGTAATGTGGTTCTTTTATTAAATTTTTTTTGTTAAATTGTCTATAAATTAAAAATTTGAAATTTTCTGAATCTATTGATACCAAATACATAGTATGACATCACATTAGGTTGTCCATAATGAGTAATATAAGAGGTGGGGGGTCTGCGATAACGCGAAATGTCAAAATAATGGTGGAGTGCAACCATATTGACCATATAGCTTCCTAGGTTCAAATTTCAAAATTGGTTGCCATGGTAACAACCCTACTCACATAAAGGTCATGACCCTGCTGTATCATAATAAACCAATAATTGTTGGATTCTTTCAAATTTGAAAATTTTTTGATTGTTATGAAAATTGATGCTGACTCTATTTTAGCACTATTTTTGGAGAAAAAGGCAGTACAAGCTATGCACTCATGCTTTATTTGGCACACTAAAGAGACAAAAGTATTAGGTTTAACACATAATGACAAGTATCAACACATTAAGAAAATTTCAAATTTATGTAAATAAGCTAATATTTGAAAAATAATGGTTACCATAGCAACCAAATTGACCTGAAAACACAAATGATGCATATAACCATTTCCAATACTGGCCTTATTGCGGAATCAAATAACGGGTTCCGAAGCAATAAAATTTTGTCGTTGCCATAGCAACCATCCTCAAAACTGAATTTTTGGCTTTCTTTCATCTTTTTCTTAAATGATGAATCAAAATAAATACAAAAAGTCACTATGGTGTCTCTACCTGAACAATAATATATACATGTCTGTCTATGTAAGCCTCATCATGGTCATGAAGGGGTACTTGGATGGGCGCGTCACGCGCCCTTCGGTACTGTGTAGCGACAAAAGTATAAGGCGTAGCGCTATAACTATGGTACCGTTAGATGCGAAAAAACTTAAATTTTCAAATAAACACAAATTTATATCTTTGACGGGAAAAAAAATTCCCCATATTGACCATATAGCTTCCTAGGTTCAAATTTCAAAATTGGTTGCCATGGTAACAACCCTACTCACATAAAGGTCATGACCCTGCTGTATCATAATAAACCAATAATTGTTGGATTCTTTCAAATTTGAAAATTTTTTGATTGTTATGAAAATTGATGCTGACTCTATTTTAGCACTATTTTTGGAGAAAAAGGCAGTACAAGCTATGCACTCATGCTTTATTTGGCACACTAAAGAGACAAAAGTATTAGGTTTAACACATAATGACAAGTATCAACACATTAAGAAAATTTCAAATTTATGTAAATAAGCTAATATTTGAAAAATAATGGTTACCATAGCAACCAAATTGACCTGAAAACACAAATGATGCATATAACCATTTCCAATACTGGCCTTATTGCGGAATCAAATAACGGGTTCCGAAGCAATAAAATTTTGTCGTTGCCATAGCAACCATCCTCAAAACTGAATTTTTGGCTTTCTTTCATCTTTTTCTTAAATGATGAATCAAAATAAATACAAAAAGTCACTATGGTGTCTCTACCTGAACAATAATATATACATGTCTGTCTATGTAAGCCTCATCATGGTCATGAAGGGGTACTTGGATGGGCGCGTCACGCGCCCTTCGGTACTGTGTAGCGACAAAAGTATAAGGCGTAGCGCTATAACTATGGTACCGTTCGATGCGAAAAAACTTAAATTTTCAAATAAACACAAATTTATATCTTTGACGGGAAAAAAAATTCCCCTTATGGTTGCACTCCACCATTTCGTATAAAATTAGGGGTACTGAATATTAATGTAAAAGGCTATCAGGGCATATACCCCTGAATAAGACAGCTTATATAAAGCAAGGGTGAAAAGTAATGAAATGGTTGAAAAGTATTAGGTAATATGTTTGTAACAGGACACTGAAAATTTTTGAATCCTTAGTTTCGTATCCTATATAAACACTACAACGTGCGATGGACCATGTGTATTTTGGCGGAATTTCCCCACGTCAAAAATCATTCAAGTCGGTTCGACAGTGATTTCGCGAGAACTAGCCGTACCGCCCCTCTGATTTTTCCATATGATTAAGAGTAAGAATATACCTTTCAGACTATTAATTGAAAT
Organism: Pinctada fucata; assembly: GCA_028142955.1. NCBI lineage: Eukaryota > Metazoa > Mollusca > Bivalvia > Pterioida > Pteriidae > Pinctada > Pinctada fucata. The sequence goes on along the minus strand of AP027110.1, from coordinate 27,281,930 downwards.
TTCTGGAAAAAATCAAGCAACTTGGTGAAAAATTGCCCAAAACATGGGCCAATATTGTACTTTTTGCATGAAATTTCAACCCATTTTCATGCCATTTCAGCACAGGTAATGTGGTTCTTTTATTAAATTTTTTTTGTTAAATTGTCTATAAATTAAAAATTTGAAATTTTCTGAATCTATTGATACCAAATACATAGTATGACATCACATTAGGTTGTCCATAATGAGTAATATAAGAGGTGGGGGGTCTGCGATAACGCGAAATGTCAAAATAATGGTGGAGTGCAACCATATTGACCATATAGCTTCCTAGGTTCAAATTTCAAAATTGGTTGCCATGGTAACAACCCTACTCACATAAAGGTCATGACCCTGCTGTATCATAATAAACCAATAATTGTTGGATTCTTTCAAATTTGAAAATTTTTTGATTGTTATGAAAATTGATGCTGACTCTATTTTAGCACTATTTTTGGAGAAAAAGGCAGTACAAGCTATGCACTCATGCTTTATTTGGCACACTAAAGAGACAAAAGTATTAGGTTTAACACATAATGACAAGTATCAACACATTAAGAAAATTTCAAATTTATGTAAATAAGCTAATATTTGAAAAATAATGGTTACCATAGCAACCAAATTGACCTGAAAACACAAATGATGCATATAACCATTTCCAATACTGGCCTTATTGCGGAATCAAATAACGGGTTCCGAAGCAATAAAATTTTGTCGTTGCCATAGCAACCATCCTCAAAACTGAATTTTTGGCTTTCTTTCATCTTTTTCTTAAATGATGAATCAAAATAAATACAAAAAGTCACTATGGTGTCTCTACCTGAACAATAATATATACATGTCTGTCTATGTAAGCCTCATCATGGTCATGAAGGGGTACTTGGATGGGCGCGTCACGCGCCCTTCGGTACTGTGTAGCGACAAAAGTATAAGGCGTAGCGCTATAACTATGGTACCGTTAGATGCGAAAAAACTTAAATTTTCAAATAAACACAAATTTATATCTTTGACGGGAAAAAAAATTCCCCTTATGGTTGCACTCCACCATTTCGTATAAAATTAGGGGTACTGAATATTAATGTAAAAGGCTATCAGGGCATATACCCCTGAATAAGACAGCTTATATAAAGCAAGGGTGAAAAGTAATGAAATGGTTGAAAAGTATTAGGTAATATGTTTGTAACAGGACACTGAAAATTTTTGAATCCTTAGTTTCGTATCCTATATAAACACTACAACGTGCGATGGACCATGTGAATTTTGGCGGAATTTCCCCACGTCAAAAATCATTCAAGTCGGTTCGACAGTGATTTCGCGAGAACTAGCCGTACCGCCCCTCTGATTTTTCCATATGATTAAGAGTAAGAATATACCTTTCAGACTATTAATTGAAATTTCTGGAAAAAATCAAGCAACTTGGTAAAAAATTGCCCAAAACATGGGCCAATATTGTACTTTTTGCATGAAATTTCAACCCATTTTCATGCCATTTCAGCACAGGTAATGTGGTTCTTTTATTAAATTTTTTTTGTTAAATTGTCTATAAATTAAAAATTTGAAATTTTCTGAATCTATTGATACCAAATACATAGTATGACATCACATTAGGTTGTCCATAATGAGTAATATAAGAGGTGGGGGGTCTGCGATAACGCGAAATGTCAAAATAATGGTGGAGTGCAACCTAAACACCCGGGGTAAACATGACTGAAAATTGGTCCATCTCAGACATAAAATATGCAGGAATCGGCTGCAACGAAGACTGGAAAATAACCGAATAATAAAAAAGCATCTTTGTTGCACTGTAACTAAGAAATTCCTCTAGTGTGCTGCTCACCACTGTCCGCGCAGCTTGCTTCAGAAATCGGAAAATTGAAGTTTCTCTGCTTTGTCGGCAAATTTTGCGATTGAAATTTATACAGGGGTATAGATCTCAAACTCTCATGACTAACGGTGTACAAGTATTAGCTTCTACAAAAAGCTTGCCGTCAGTTAGCTGACTGTAAATGTTGTAAAATTCTAGTTAGAAAATGCATTTACCAATCGCACATTTTCGGGCTTTTCCGCGTTTTTCCAATTCAAGTGACGGAAATTTCCGAAAATCTGCGATTGTTATAGGACGTATCGGTTCAAAGACTTTTCGATGCAAATTTCGGTAGAAAATACACTGATGCGATATGACTTTCATTTGTCAGGTCATCTAGACTCTTTAGCCGACCTGGTGAGAGAATCTTATGCACAGGTTCTGAATAACCTAGACGGATATTTGCATTTTATGCAATTGTCAACCAATCATATTGCCAAGAGGACTATTCTATCCGTGCAAGTAGGTTATGTATGATTACAGTAGGTGTCCGCCCAGTATTCCGAAGGTCCGATAGTTCGAGGGCCCATTGAGCCGAAGGTCCGATAAATCGACGGCCCAATAATCGAAGGCCCGATAGTCCGAAGGCCCGATAGACCGAAAGTACTGCATTCAAATATACAGAAAGATCCATAATCCGAAGTACCTAAAAAATCGAATATCCGATATTTCGAAGGTCTATTAGACCAGAAGTTTAAAGGTCCGATAGTAAGAATGCCTAATGGTTCTATGGTCTGATAGTCCGAAGGTTTGAAAGTCCGAATGCCCTGTGCTTGTAGATATAAACATGATACAAATGAGTAAAAGAAGAAGTTAAAGATACCTGACTGTACCATTGAAATTGATAGATTTAGAAATCTAAATGGAGGGGGAGGGGGCTGAAAGAGACATTATCAAGGAACTTGAATTGCATATATACCCAATTATCAAATAAGATTTTAAAAGATATAACAAGACAAATCATAAAGAAATGATATCATCACAAGGACTGTACTTTGAATTAGATATCTGCATTGGCTATGCAATCGCACATAAGTTAAAAAAAGGAGGGGGGGGGGCTGCAGTTCAACAGCGCAAACTGCTCCTAAACAATTTAGTTATTTAGAAAGTAGTGAAAAAATATTTGTAACGAAGTATGTCTATACTGCTGAAAGCCATTGATCAGAATGTTGGAAATATAAGTTGTTTGTATAAGTCAACCAAAAGAAAAAAATAACGAGGACGTCCTTATTCATTGGAATTTTAAAAAGTGCGCGAATACTTTTATTGGTAACTAATGCAAAACACACTTTTTTTTTAATTTGTTTAAAGATGTGTGTTATAGATTTTATAGGATTATCATAGTTGCAAAGATAGCCTGGGTAGGCGTATGCGCTGAATGAAAGTCAACCCGAAATCAGACTCCAAAAATAGCAACGCCAACGCTGCAAGATACGCACATCGGGGTTTTAATATTTCTCATGGACGCACAGACAGCGTCATAATATAATATGTCCCGTCTTATGACGAGCGTATAAAAATCACATTCAATCAAAAAGCTTACAAATTAAGGAATTTTATTGGATATTCGGACTTCTTGGTCTTCGGACTATCGGGCCTTCGGAGTTATGGGCCTTCGAACTATAGGACCTTCAGACTATCGGGCCTTCGGGCTATTGGACCTTCGAACTATTGAACCTTCGTCTTTTTAGACCTTCGGAATACTGAGTGGTCACATGACTGACGGTAATGATGTATGTCTGCACACCAATTCTATGCTCTCAGTGAAAGAAAATTATTTTAGACAGGGAGATTTCTATGTTAATTTTAGCATGATGTCGTCGACATTCTCCATAGACATTCTCCATAGACTCAGTGTTAAACATTGGCGAGGTCACGCTAAAATTAACATGGAAAACTCCCTAACTAAAACTATTTCCTTTCACTGTGAGCGTAGTATTAGTCGTAGGTACAAATATCATACACTGTTAGTCATGAATGTTCGAGATCTATCCCCCTATATAAATTTTAAATGCAATATCTGCCAACAAAGTAGAGAAAACTACAATTTTCCGATATTTGAAGTGAGCTGTGCAGACAGTAAAGATAAATCCAGAGCACCCTGTTTTGCAATTTTGGTGATTTATTCTTTCATCTGAAGAATTTTCCTAATAATCATTGTTTCCGAGAATTGACCCCCTTTAGCATGTTTAGTCGTAACGTTAAATCATGAAATATTTTACAGTTCTGCAGGGTAATATAAGAATCCATTTATAATTGAGAATCAATTGAAGGCTTATACGATTAATCAATTTTCATTACATGTACTCCATACGATTCTCAACACTACTCTAAGATAAGATAAGATTTGTTTAATAGCGTTAGTACATTTAAACAATACAACACAAGCTCTTTCAAGCTTTTGACTGACATGGTAACATATAGATTAACATATATTTTAAGTACAGCAGTAGAGCTCTACACATTTAAGACAAAAGAGATGAAACACTTAAACTGCAGTATACATTAAACGTACACATCACGCAATGCATAAAAACTTGAAACATATACAGCACGCTTAGATCAGACATAAAGTCAGCACTCAACAGTGAAATGAAAGCTTCAAAATTAGAGTTTTGTGTAGATTAAGCAAGGGTAAATGCCATATCCTACCCAGTGTTGGGCCATGGAATGGTGAACGGCATGCGACATTACTCCCTGCAAAGCTTAAGAGTAAATACTGAAAGCTAAAAGAGCGACATAAGCAAAAGCAACTAAAAAGAATGTCAAAATCACAGACTGGCAAATAGATGAAAGAAAGCTAAACTGTTACAGTAATTTGAAATGTTCTGAGGAAACTAAAATGAAAAGAAGCACAAAAGCAAGCAGAAAAATAACAAACTATGAAGCTGTACAGGCAGAACATCTACGTATCTAGCCATTCTATGATGACACAAGACTCTTGAACTGTAGTGTAAGAAATTAGTTTGTAATCTTAGAAGTTTTCTGGTAATTCATTCCATAATTTAGCAGCTACACATCACATCTGAATGAGGTTTTGCTATATTTTGAAGTTTTCACTTGAGGTATGTTTAAAAGATTTCTTTAAGACTAACTAAGTCAGATAAACATTTTGGTGAAAGGTCATTGATAATTTTAAAACACTCTAAAGCCATATATAACTCTGAGTCGTCTGAGTTCAGGCTTTCTGTAACAAAACATCGTAATTACAAGTAAAATCATTGTAAATAAATCTAATTGCACCTTCTTGGACTCTTCCCTCCTTTCTTTGAGGAGGACGGTGGTGTAACCCGTAATGTTCACTCTTATCTCCTTTGTAAGGAGGCAGTGATGTCCCCGCTAAGTGTAAATAATATAATTTTGCATATAACAAGGATTTTCATTGGTTTAAAAGTTGAGGTTATTTTCCATAACCTGAAAAATATTAGGACACGCCCCCTTTTTCTGGAACTACTTCCAAAATTAAGCAAAATGGCAGATCCCGTAAACTTGATACACTGAATTTTACCAAGAGAAAGAAGACTAGATACAAGATACACGTCATTTACACTATTTTCATCTTTAGACGTACAAACATGAACGATTAAATGAAGTACTTACCACGAGATTTGTTGGTAAACATATCATGTCGGTGCGATGATAGGTCACGCTGATGAAAGATTGCATTTTAATTGAAATCTACCACTATCAAACATGTACCTGATTGTCAGATGCTTTGCTGTCCCATCCATAGTCATTCTATTCTCATCGTTTGAAATATATCAAATGACTCGGGCTGAAATGTATGAAAACAAATGCCGGCGCCGTTCAACTACCAGCCTCAATTCTTGTCCTGTCCGCTGTTGTTATTAGTGTAACAGGAACACATTATGTTTGACTATGATTTCATAAGAAAATATTCCCCTCGTAATTATTTACCTGTATTCTTCACCTGGGTTGATATTTAACATAAGTTATCGTATATATCTCTCGATAGAAGTTTAAATGCCTTCACGGTACTAAATTTAGATATATCACGTGGTTATTTTGGTAATAAAAAGGCGTGTTCGATCTCGCCAGGTTGTCCAATTTGTAGTTGAACACTGCACGGATCATTCTCCTCTCCCTTCCTACTATGGGTCATTTCTCGACTCGCTACTTTACTTTTCGATGTAAGGGAACGTTTGGCAGTCTAATTATGGGCCGGGGGTAGGATTTTCACTATTTTATATGTCGTATTTGTTTGTATTGTAATAAAGTATGTAAACTGTAGACATCTTCATCGTTTCATTTCATCTGTTTTGTCGTCACGTGGCTGGAGAAGTAGAAATCCTACGAACCTGAAGACAGGCGCTCAGAGTCAAGCTGAGTCCTGTTACAAAATTGGCGAGCTCGCCAGGATTTCTATCAAATTTTTCAGTCACCGATTGAAAATTACAGATGAATTTGAAATATTTACGTGTAGAAAATTAGAGAAATTTAGTTTGTATCTCCGTAGTTTGATTACAAATAGTGTACGATACCGAGTTATGTTTACCTGTAAACAAAAGTCGGTAAGTATAGTGAGCGATAGTTCACCTATATATAGTATAGCGTAGTAATCAGTTATTCGTAGAGCGTGACAAGTGTCAATGATTACATATTTGATAATTTCGAACACTCGGTAAATGAAACGTTATATCGCTTTCAGATAAATTCTTTCTGATATTATTGATGAATTCTGCGTATTGAAAGGAATTTAGGAACTTTATTTTCTTCTGGATTTCACACTTTCTGACTTTGATTTCTATTTTGCATTTTACTTTGTGTAGTTTGTGATGTCTCTCTTATTTCTTGGTGATTATTACAGTGGGGTAGAGCCTCGTTGAATTTCTTCTGAATTTTCGATTTCGTATCTCTGGATAGATGTTTTGGAGAATGGACTCAGAAGATTTTCAGTATTTAATTTTTCATCGATAAAGTTGACTGCCTAGTTCTTAGTTTACGTGTGAAATCTGAATCTTCATTGATTACTTTAGATCAGCGTTTTCTTGTCAGTTATTGGTGGCATGTAAGGCATCAGTGGGATGATGCATTGTCAAATAATGATGAGAGTATATTCGTATGTCGGTTATTCTATTTGTGTATGGGCATGAGACCGTGATAAGGAGTATCATGGGAGTGTTTGACTGTTTATGTAAACGTGTTTGTGTTTGAGTACATGTATGTGTTGTTCATATTCTTGTTGGTACCATGATAAGTAGGATCATGGTTGTGTTTTGTCTATGGTATATTTTGGGAAGATTTTGATAAACGTAAGGTGACGTTTATGTTCAGATATTCGGGTTCTGATACGGGTAAAATCTTCGTGTATGAATGTTCAAACTGTTTATATATGCTCATGGGTATGAATGGCCGAGTCTACAATAGTTTTGAAGAAACTTAATTTCACATTAAATTGTTTATTGAAAACGAATCTCTCAACTTTACGCATGTTGTGATTATAGACAGTGAATTTTACATCAAAGTTGATTGCAAATCTTTTTGTCGTCTTTTGTGTAGATGATTTCAAGTTTTTATGTAGTTTTGTGTTACTGTGTCTGTCATAGTGTTTCTTTGGATAATGTGTATTTGAGGGCGTTGTCCCTTAATGCACATTCCTGTTACCATGGTGATACTTGAGATGAGAGATAATGCCTCGATGTTATAATTAGATGACATACCTACAGATGGATGGATGTTATACAGACCCATGGGATGACAGAACATTATGAAATATAAGTATTTTTGTTTTGTAAACTGTGTTTTATGTATCATGAACATCAACTTTGGACTTATGAATTTTTTTTTAATTTTGATTTGAAATTTTGATTTGAATTAATGGTAAATGCTGTATACGATAATTACATTTTCTATGCTTTGATCTATTCTAGGAGATGAGTCATGAAGGATGCCACGCCTATATCACAACCATTCATAAGAGGGAAGGAGGTTGGATGACGATATACATACACACTAGAAGCGATGTTTGATGACAATTCTGCATATTGAATGACGTTGCCTACAGAAGAGATTAAATCTGATGTGAACTCTGCATGATGTCATAAAGCAGCTATCTTGTTGAAGTACAACTTGGAGAACTGTCTTCTGCATGTTAGCCGTTGGCTGACTAGTAAGATAGTCGATCAAATGCTTGTTTCGTTTGTTGCTGTACCATTCCGATACCAGGTACAGGTATTACCGTCATACCGTCAGCGTTGCCGTTAGTCAAGATGAGATTATGTCTGACGTTGACATTTGATTTTGGACTTATGGAAGGAAGTCCTGGTGGATTTGTGTAATCCGATGGCTATATGTCGATCTCTTTTTCGAACAGAACATAGCGTCATTGGACGATAGGAAGCTGACAATTGATACAGGATCATGGACTATAAACACTGGAAACGGACTGATGAACTCTTTCGAATGCAGATCTACAAGAACTCTTCTTTTTTCAGATTTTCGGAACATATTATTGTGTAACAAGTTAAAATGTGCTCTTTTTCAGGAACAGCGTTGGTGCTTTTAATTCTTGGAACATTGAACTTTGCTTGATCAATTGAATTTTGAACTTGATGAATATCTGATTTGCTTTAAATTGATTTTGAACTGATGACATTTGATAATCATAATGTTTCCATGTTAAGGTTGGGCACGATTTTAAAAATATTTTCATATTTTTGTTTTTAAGGAGGGAGGAATGTAACAGGAACACATTATGTTTGACTATGATTTCATAAGAAAATATTCCCCTCGTAATTATTTACCTGTATTCTTCACCTGGGTTGATATTTAACATAAGTTATCGTATATATCTCTCGATAGAAGTTTAAATGCCTTCACGGTACTAAATTTAGATATATCACGTGGTTATTTTGGTAATAAAAAGGCGTGTTCGATCTCGCCAGGTTGTCCAATTTGTAGTTGAACACTGCACGGATCATTCTCCTCTCCCTTCCTACTATGGGTCATTTCTCGACTCGCTACTTTACTTTTCGATGTAAGGGAACGTTTGGCAGTCTAATTATGGGCCGGGGGTAGGATTTTCACTATTTTATATGTCGTATTTGTTTGTATTGTAATAAAGTATGTAAACTGTAGACATCTTCATCGTTTCATTTCATCTGTTTTGTCGTCACGTGGCTGGAGAAGTAGAAATCCTACGAACCTGAAGACAGGCGCTCAGAGTCAAGCTGAGTCCTGTTACATTAGCAACGAGGGAGATTAATATAATCTTACACCACAATGAGGGAGGGATGGCGATTTCTCAACCCGAGTGTACAAATTTTGCAAGTCCATGACGAGGCTTGCCGAGTCATGGATAAGCAAAATTTTTACACGAGGGTTGAGAATTACTATTATTAGCCATCCCTCCCTCATGGTGGTGTTTGATTGTTTTTCTCCCACGTTATCGACTATCTGGAGTGTCTGTTATTTAATCACCAGTTTGCCTTACTTCCATAACGTCGCTTTGGTAGCAATGACGTCAGAGGGTGAGATCGATGACGTCAGAGGGTGAGATCTATTTATCTCACCCCAGGGAAATCGAAGAATTCTCAGTCTCAAGTGGGAGAAAATCCCTACGCAGGAACTTTGCATTGAGCATTTTCACGATTTTCCAAGGTCTAATAAGATACACATAATGTATTATATAACTTGAAATTAAATTATAAGGAATGATTCTAAAATTCTTTTTGGTTATGGGAAATAACCTCAAAAAGCTCCGATACCAAAATGAATTCTTTGCCGCAAGCTTGCTGCAAGGTTGCGGCAAGCTTGCGGCAAACAAATCCATGCACCACAACTGTGGGCCAGAACTGTACAGCAAAAACCGCTAGCGGCGCAGTATAAACCAGTAGCGGCACACTGTGTGCCAATAGCGGTACATACATTTTTGAGTTGGGATTGTGTACCAGAAATGTACCAGAAATATTACTTTCTCAGCATAGACTTAGATTGCTGATACTATGAGCCACAGGTGCACCAGAAAAGAGTCTTTTCATTTCACCAATTACTCTTATACATGTATATACCAGAAGTGTGCCAGAAGTGTTGTAAGTATGAAAGAGAAATAGGATGACTTGTCCACAGGTGATTAGATCAGCCAATCAGATTTCAGAAATTGCTCTGTGCGCCCATTTTGAAGAGAACAAAGAGATGCCCAGGATGAACAGTGCCATAAGTATAATGGTTTATAGGAGTGACATTAGCAATTACAACTTATCCTATAAAATGCCAAAAGGTAAGAGACTTTTATTCTAACTCATTAAAAAGAAATAACCTATGAACCAAATGCAAATCAAACATTTATGTTGTCTATCAGAGGAAATTTGAACTAAAACTTTTACTTAAATAGTGCTGATAGAAGTTTGCTACGCAGAATTCCTAAATTTCCTATTCTGAAGAGCTGAATATTTACATTGTAGATCAGATCACCTAGTAGGAGTTGCCATGAAAATTCTCTTTGAGAGGAAGAAGGAATTCAAGCTGCACAGCCACTAGCTCTGAGGAATTATAATATCTTTCAATTTGTGTAACTAGTGACATGCTGCAAGATGCTGTGGACTTGACGAGACAAGTTGAATTGGAGGCCCTGCTCTGCGTATTATGATTTATATAAACATATACACGTTTTCTTTGGAAAAGGCGACTTCATTGGGTTTTACAGTATAAAGCCTATAAAGAATTGGATTAATCCTCTGTGTAGACGATAAGGTCAATATTCCTTATGCATGCAGATTTGTATACAGAAGGTTGGATAATGCACTCTGAGTCAGATGTTTGGAAGACAAAAAGAAGAGGACTTTTGTGGTTTAAAGTGCATTGTCATGTGTTGGATATTTTAGACAACAGTTTAATAATTAATTCTCAGATAATTACTGTGCTTAAAGTCACAGGAATTAATGAATGAAAACCAACAACAGTTCATGAAGAAAATTGAAAAAAACAACAACATTCAAATCTAAAATTGAAAATTGCAATGTAATTTTGGTGTTTTGTTTGTATTATATATAAATAAATTTAAAGTTTTATGATTTAATGGTATTTCAAGTTCAAGCAGAATACCAATAAATGATTACATTGATATGAATTGAGTTTGGAAATTTTGTACAATTATTTGTATGATGCTGAAAAATACCAATACCAGTACTTCAAAAATAATCTCTAAATCTTGACCTATATTATGCACCACATTAAATATGCAGGAATGTATGCGCCAGAAATGCACAGAAATGTATGTGCCAGAACCTTGCCGCAACTGTGCCACAAGTGTGCCAGAAATACAAACAATTCCTATACCAATTTTGCATTGAAATATTGTATGCCAGAACTGTGCCAGAACTTTGCCGCAAGCTTGCCGCAAACTATGCGCCAGAAGCCTAATTTACATACGAAAAATCCATTTGCGGCAACTTTGCCGCAAGCATTTGCGGCAACCTTGCGGCAAGCATATGCGAGAGAGCTTTTATTTTGGTAAGGGAATTGCATAAACATGGTATAATTTGCTACGCGAATTATACCGTTTGTTTTTGAGGTTATTTCCCATAACCAAAAAGAATTTTAGAATCATTCCTTAATTGAACACACTGCCATTATTCACCTCTTCGCCAGTAAAGTGAACTGAGCACTCAAGCCAGGTATCAAACTGCAGTCGTTGGCTTGGAATACCAGAGTGTTATCAAGTGAGCTAAAGGGCCAGCCCAATAGCTCAGTCATTTAACACTCTGAATTATTGGAGAATCATAAAAAGAAAGTACTCATGGTCCTCCTTAATTGGCCACTTTCAGCCCTACTTCCACAATGAAGGTGAGCCATGTGACCCCTTGGGCCTCTTATGTTTTTGTTGGATTGTGGTATTGCTTATATTTCCTGTTTTATAGCTGATATGGATTCCACTTTGATGCATCATATTATAGGGATTTATCATGATGAATTGTTGCACCCCTACATTCAATTATAGATAAAGGTTCAATTACAATAGGTAATGCAATGTACAATGACATTCTACAAAAAGGAAATACTTGTAGTTCAAATGTATGTACAAAGTGAAATGTCTTCATTATATATGACATCACCTTTATCTCATCTAGGGATTGCCAGAAAAAGGGAGAACTATGGCAGTTGATATGGACAACATATTTGCTCGGGGATTTCAAGTTTTGCAGTCAGAAGAAGAAAATAACTTGTCATCAGAAGAGAGAAATGCTCTTAATGATTTGCAAAATTTCCTGCAGAATATAGGTAAGTATCTATCTCTTATTCAGAATATGGGTAAGTATCTATCTCTTATTCAAGTAAAATTTAGATACTTGAATACTGAACTTGAGGAGAAAACAAGGTCAAATCTAGTCAGGGTCAATGGGTAAAGGTCATGGTAGTAAACCTAACCTCCTAGATATAAAAGATGGCGTATAGTTCTCATAGTGATGGTGAAATAAACGTAATACATCACTGGTGGGTTCATCATTTATTACATCAAGTATAGAAGTACCCTGTGAATAAATTAATAATAATTACAATGTATAAGTATCATATTTCATTATCACAATTATGCATGGTAAGTATAAATAAAAGGTAGGTATCATGATATATAAATATGATCAATGAGAGTAATCAATTCAATTCAATATTTGATTTAGTGTGTTTTAAGCTTTCCTGCTCAGCACGGATTTAGTACCAAGGCTATAGTAAGAATTATCTATCTTTACTATTTCAAAAGTATAGTAATATGCAAATGCATACATTCCAATGGATGCTCAGAATCTCAAAGACTCATATAAAAAGATGTAACATAAACTGTGTATAGAACAAGGCATAATAACTGCTCAGTAAGGGATCATGCCAGGAAAGTATATAATGATACAAGTTGACAAAAGGTCAAGCAGCCTAAGGAAAGAGAAAAAGGTCACATAACATTCTTTCCTTTCAATAATACTCTCAATACTTCTCACAATAATGGAAAATGTGTTTCATTATGAAGAATCAAATGGAAATATTGATAAAATAGCTAAAATGCATTATGTATACTCACAGTGAGTGGTCAAATATACATCTCCATATAAAGGGTAAGTATCAGGAAAATAAATTGGAAATCACAAAGTACAAAGTCAACTCTGGAAAACAATATGTCTGCTCTAAACAAAGGCAAACTGACCACTGTCCAATTAAATATGAAATTGGGGGGAGAGGACTAATTAGCCAATCAGGTTAGTTCTAGAAAGTACTTAAATTACAATAACCAATGACATGCCTTGATACATGTCTAAAGCATTTCTAAGAAGCAGAATGACCTTTTGATGTCATTCAATGAACTTTCCACATAAGGAAATAATTTTCAAGTAGTAAGTATACTAAAAATAGATTTATTCTATTTTTAGAGGTGGGTATTAATAAATATATTGAATATATTTTTTACAATGAAATAATAAATAAGGTAAGTATTTAAATAATTAAATAATAGCAATAGTGATATTTTATACTCTTTTCAAAATTAATAATAATGTAACTCTACCACATAGTTTGTAAAGATGACTGTGCTGTCCTCTCTTTATTGTGTATATATATATTCTAAGCTGTAATATTTTTTTACTCCCTTCTCATAGTCATATTGCTTTTTCCTCAAAATGCGTTGGTAACCAGAAAAGTGGATGAGTTGTGTGTAGTGATGAACCAATTAGTAGTGATGAACCAATTATCGCCGACAATCGATTGTCGATCGCTAAAACTCTTTCGATTCCGATTATCGATTTCATTTTCTTACAATCGATTGTCGCTGAAAGAAAGGTATTTTGTGTAAAGGTATTTATTTATCTCTTTTCACATGTAACATAAACATAAACTTGTTGTCTTGCATGTAAACAGGCAGACACTTTGAAATTGAATGCTTTATATTTTGTTTTCAGCAAAGTTTTCTTAATTTTAAGCAGAAAAATACAATTTTTTTTATCTTTTATGCTCCATTTTTCATGGACTTTTGTCTTCCGATTTAAATCGATAATCTATCGGTTTACTCTTTCCGATTATTTTCCGATAATCGATTCTTAATAGTCTTCCGATGTACAACACTAGTTGTGTGCACCTAATCTGGACAACCACACCATTTACTTCTAACATGTCAGATGGCCATGGACAACCACACCAATTACTACTAACATGTCACATGGCCATGGACAACCACACCATTTACTACTAACATGTCAGACGGCCATGGACAACCACACCATTTACTACTAACATGTCAGACGGCCATGGACAACAACACTATTTACTACTAACATGTCAGACGGCCATGGACAACCACACCATTTACTACTAACATGTCAGACGGCCATGGACAACCACACCATTTACTACTAACATGTCAGATGGCCATGGATAACCACACCATTTACTACTAACATGTCAGATGGCCATGGACAACCACACCATTTACTACTAACATGTCAGATGGCCATGGACAACCACACCATTTACTACTAACATGTCAGATGGCCATGGACAACCACACCATTTACTACTAACATGTCAGACGGCCATGGACAACTCCACCAATTACTACTAACATGTCAGACGGCCATGGACAACCACACCATCTACTACTAACATGTCACATGGCCATGGACAACCACACCATTTACTACTAACATGTCAGATGGCCATGGACAACCACACCATTTACTACTAACATGTCAGATTGCCATGGACAACCACACCATTTATTACTAACATGTCAGATGGCCATGGACAACCACACCAATTACTACTAACATGTCACATGGCCATGGACAACCACACCATTTACTACTAACATGTCAGACGGCCATGGACAACCACACCATTTACTACTAACATGTCACATGGCCATGGATAACCACACCATTTACTACTAACATGTCACACGGCCATGGACAACCACACCATTTACTACTCACATGGCCATGGACAACCACACCATTTACAACTAACATGTCAGATGGCCATGGACAACCACACCATTTACTACTTACATGTCACATGGCCATGGACAACCACACCATTTACTACTAACATGTCAGACGGCCATGGACAACCACACCAATTACTACTAACATGTCAGATGGCCATGGACAACCACACCATTTACTACTAACATGTCAGACGGCCATGGACAACCACACCATTTACTACTAACATGTCACATGGCCATGGACAACCCCACTATTTACTACTAACACGTCAGACGGCCATGGACAACCCCACCATTTACTACTAACATGTCAGACGGCCATGGACAACCCCACCAATTACTACTAACATGTCAGACGGCCATGGACAACCCCACCAATTACTACTAACATGTCAGACGGCCATGGACAACCACACCATTTACTACTAACATGTCAGATGGCCATGGACAACCCCATCATTTACTACTAACATGTCAGACGGCCATGGACAACCCCACCATTTACTACTAACATGTCAGACAGCCATGGACAACTCCACCAATTACTACTAACATGTCAGACGGCCATGGACAACCACACCATTTACTACTAACATGTCAGATGGCCATGGACAACCACACCATTTACTACTAACATGTCAGATGGCCATGGACAACCACACCATTTACTACTAACATGTCAGACGGCCATGGACAACAACACCATTTACTACTAGCATGTCAGATGGCCATGGACAACCACACCATTTACTACTAACATGTCAGATGGCCATGGACGACCTCACCAATTACTACTAACATGTCAGATGGCCATGGACAACCACACCATTTACTACTAACATGTCAGACGGCCATGGACAACCCCACCATTTACTACTAACATGTCAGACGGCCATGGACAACCCCACCAATTACTACTAACATGTCAGACGGCCATGGACAACCACACCATTTACTACTTACATGTCAGATGGCCATGGACAACCACACCATTTACTACTAACATGTCAGATGGCCATGGACAACCCCACCAATTACTACTAACATGTCAGATGGCCATGGACAACCACACCATTTTACTACTAACATGTCAGACGGCCATGGACAACCGCACCATTTACTACTAACATGTCACACGGCCATGGACAACCACACCATTTACTACTAACATGTCACATGGCCATGGACAACCCCATCATTTACTACTAACATGTCAGACGGCCATGGACAACCCCACCATTTACTACTAACATGTCAGACAGCCATGGACAACTCCACCAATTACTACTAACATGTCAGACGGCCATGGACAACCACACCATTTACTACTAACATGTCAGATGGCCATGGACAACCACACCATTTACTACTAACATGTCAGATGGCCATGGACAACCACACCATTTACTACTAACATGTCAGACGGCCATGGACAACAACACCATTTACTACTAACATGTCAGATGGCCATGGACAACCACACCATTTACTACTAACATGTCAGATGGCCATGGACGACCCCACCAATTACTACTAACATGTCAGATGGCCATGGACAACCACACCATTTACTACTAACATGTCAGACGGCCATGGACAACAACACCATTTACTACTAACATGTCAGACGGCCATGGACAACAACACCATTTACTACTAACATGTCAGACGGCCATGGACAACCACACCATTTACTACTAACATGTCAGATGGCCATGGACAACCACAGCATTTACTACTAACATGTCAGATTGCCATGGACAACCACACCATTTACTACTAACATGTCAGGCGGCCATGGACAACCACACCATTTACTACTAACATGTCAGACGACCATGGACAACCGCACCATTTACTACTAACATGTCAGACGGCCATGGACAACCACAGCATTTACTACTAACATGTCACATGGCCATGGACAACCACACCATTTACTACTAACATGTCAGATGGCCATGCGCGCGTGCATCTTACATGCATGTATATAATAATAATAATAGATTCTTTATTTCAAGAAGGTAACTCGATTAGTTAGCCACTATTCTTCCTCGAGGCCTTCATAAACAAAGAAACAAACATATGTACAATAAACATATAAAAAGACATGGTTAATTATTATAACACGTGCAAGCTAATGGAAACACGGATTGGTGTATAATAAATGAGTTATCAAAAGGGAGCATCAGATCACTCTTTCCTCTTTCAAATATGTATTTAAAAAGACCATTTTTAAAACTTAACAATTGTATACACGATGGAAGTACATTCCAAAGAACGATTCCACCATATTGTAAAGAACTCAGTTTTGTGTCTTGGTATTTGTAAGTAATTTCCAGTTATAGATTGTAAAGTGTAAAGGTGGTTTGAATTTTTAGAGAAAAGGTCACAGAGATATGTAGGAGACAGATTATTAAAAAAATTACAAAGAAGTACATGTACATTTGTACTCCCTTGTTAATTATGCACCTAACATTGACAATTAACCATCCAAGCTCATCAAATAGATGTTTGGATGGGGAATCAGGTGGAGCATCCATGATTACATGTGCTGCACTCTTTTGCAACTTAAAGAAGCAATCAAGTTGTGTTTTTGAAGCGTTACCGTATATAGTAAGGCAGTAGTCTATAATTGGTAGTATGTACATGTAAGCATTGAAGTAGAGCTTTCTATTATGCTGATTCAAAGATCATTTAGTTCTTCTTAAAAGGTGGTATTTTACAGGACAAATTATCTATAAATAGAAAATAAATAAAATAACAGAAATAAACAAGATTAGCTTGTTGTCACACATGTAATTAATAACACTAAAATATCTTGCAAGTCATTAGTTTGTCACGTGACTGGTCCAACAGTCGATTTTAACAGTTTGTTCGGACCGGCTGTACCTAACAGTCATTCTATTGGACTTTTTTCTTGGACACTATTAAGGAGAAAATATCTAAGAGTATACCAATGATTTCTATATCAGTTTCTTTTTTATCAAGGTGTGATAGACTACTCTGTGTTATTGCTTGAGGTGTCTCTGTGTTTTGCTGTGGATGCTGTAACAGAGTCTTGTTGGAGATCCCCTCTTTTCTTGAGTGTCCCGACCTCAAGTGTTTTTGTTTTGTTATATCAAGATATGTATTGTTTCAGAGGTCCACCAACAGAATCTTTTAGATGCCATCAAGAAAATGAAAACAGACCAGTCAAAGCAAACTGCACTAACCATTGCTGTAGCTGAACATTTGTTTTCAAAACTAGCTTCAGGATACTCATATAGAATAGATGAAAGGATGCAAGGTGAAGAACAAACCAAAGAATGTAAATGTGAATATGAAAAGCCTATCAATTTTGCTGCAACTGGAATAGGTATGAACTCTTTAAAATCAAGGAGAAGACAAATAACTTATAGAGTTAATTTCATATTCATTTGACATAGTTTTGTTAGCTCTACTGGTCAAAGACCAGTCGAGCTTATGCGATCGCCCTGTGTCCGGCATCCGGCCGTCTGTCTGTCCGTCCGTCCATTAAACTTTTCTTGTGAGCACAAATCCTCTGAATCTGTGAATAGTACAAAATAAATTCTTTTTGCATTATAATGGGCCTGTGGTCTAGTTGTACACCTGATATTCTGTTTTAGCCCCTGACCCCCAGGGTCTTGGAAAATGGGTGTGGTCATTTTCTCCTATATAACTCTATGTAATCTTGTGAGCACCAATTCTCAAAAAGTATAATTGATAGAAAGATAATTGTTTTTGCTTTATTCTTAGTCTGTGGTCTTGATGTGCACCTGATATTTTGTTTGAGCCCCTGACCCCCAGGGTTTTGGAAAATGGGTGTGGTCATTTTCTCCGAGAGGCTATATAACTCTATGTAATCTTGTGAGCACCAATTCTCAGAAAGTATAATTGATAGAAAGATAATTGTTTTTTCTTTTTTTTTTTTTTTTTTTTTTTATTCACAATTTTCAGAATTTTACAATATATAGGGGGAGGGGCACAAGACATACACACATTCATACAGACATACACTCAAGCAAAAATACGAATAGGAAATGTATTTGTTCAAGTAGAATAAACATGTAGGATATACAAAAGTTTGAGCATGCAGCAATTTTAAAAGTGTCCTTCTGAAACAGATAAGGAATTAAATAAGTCATAACATCATGAAAAGTAGTACAGAATTACTAAGATATAAGACTGATGGCACTATATCCACCTAGTCTTCAAAAATTGAACTAAATATGTGTTGAAAAGAAATTAAAGAAGCTATTCCATTCATTCCATATATTTTCAAAATATCTCATCTTAAGATTTCTACGAGCAATACATTTCTCAACATCATACCTAAATTTTAAGTGATGCATTAAACCTTCGATATTAGGCAAATTACTCTTCTTCGCACATTTGTAGATGAACTCTTTAGTACACAGAATGATAAAGTTCACAGCATGATGTTTAGTTTGAAATAATTCTCCAAAAATAACATTTTTAAGATTAAAACCTATGCGATTTGAAGTGTAATTGTAAATATGTTCACTTAATAAATTCCACAAAGGTAAAACTTTAGGACATTCAAAGAAGACATGGGTAAGATCTTCACTTGCTGTATTACAGAAGGAACATGCATCACTTTCTTTAACTTTGATTTTCTTCAGATAAGAATTTGTTGGTAGAATTCTGTGAAGAATTCTGTATTGTAGCCACTGTGTGAAAGAATCGTTCGTTATTTTGAAACATGTTTTGAAAACAGAATTATCAATATCATTATCGAGTATGTGACCTAATTTTTGATTCCATTTGATAATTCCTGCTGGTAAAACATGCTTAAGAGTGAGTAGTTTACATATGATTTTAGTGCATTTTTCGTTAATATTAAATAAACATTTCAAGTGATAAGGAATATAAGGTGATGTCAAAGTGACAAAGTTGTCGGTCTTGTAATCAAATTTGCGTAAAAAAGATGAAAGAGCACTGTAGAAACTGTTGAACTGCATGACACATATAGTGTCTAGTCCAAATTTTTGCTCAAATTCAAATTTTCGAAGGATACGTCCATTTTCATCAAGAATGTCATGAACAAATTTGACACCTTTCTCAAACCATGATTTAAAGAAAACGCTGTTGTGATTAACCTTCAAAAATGAGTTATACCAAATTGGAATGGAAGTATCGTTAGAACTCTCAAAAGAAAATGCATTGTGATAACTTGATTTCACTACTTTACCCCACTCTAAGAAAACATCTCTCCAAAACAGATTTGTAGACTTTTTCGAGACTTTTACAAAATATTCATCACCAAAACTAGCAATGTTGTGGACAAATTCGCCACCGTACATAACGTTAAAGAGCGATAACCAAGATTGACCACCTGATATGAGACGTTTTATCCAGGAACATTTTAGTGAAGTGATAAAAGCTTCTAAATTTATCATATTCAAACCCCCTAATTCTTGAGACTGAATCACTACATCTTTCTTTATTCTACTATTCTTTGAGCCCCAAACAAATTGTATAAGTGACTTGTTGAGATTCGAAATAACTTCTTGTTTAGGATTAGGTAATGCAAGAAACAAATGATTTAATTTAGGAACAATTAGAGTCTTTACAACAGTGATTCTACCTATAGGAGTCAGAATTCGTCTATTCCATTGATTGATAAGTGCTTTAATCTTGGGAATTTGAATTTCGAAATTCATGTCAGTCATAAGTTTTAAATCAACAGAAAATTTGATACCTAATAAATCAAAACATGTAGAGCCCCAGTCAAGCTTCCATCTGGAATGATGAAACACTTCTTTGGAGTATTTTTTTGAACCGATCCATACTACTTTAGTTTTTGTTGCATTTATCTTTAAGCCAGATAAAGATGAGAAATATTCTAAAGTTTCTAAAGCTGCAAACAAAGACTTTTTCGAACCATCAAGAGAAAGAGAAGTATCATCAGCATACTGGGTTATTTTATGTTCTTTTTCGTTTATAATTATACCTTTTATATCAGAGTTTTGTTTTATAAGAATAGAGAGTATCTCGGCACAAAGCAAAAAGATGTAAGGTGCGACTGGATCACCCTGCCGACAGCCACGTTCGATATCAATCTGCTGTGAAAGAAAGCCATTTTGAAGAATAGATGCTTTGATATCTCTGTTCAAAATTTTAATCCAGGTTATGATATTTTCACCAAAGCCAAAAAATTTCAAAACTTTATAAACAAAGGACCAAGAAACAGAATCAAATGCTTTCTCGAAATCAATATGGACAAGCAAGCCAGGAATGTTTTTAGTTTCTGTTAAAGACATCAAATCATAGATAAAGCGCGTGTTTTCTCCAATGTACCTGCCAGGAATGAAGCCAGTTTGAGAAGTTGAAATCAATTTATCCAATGTAGTTTTAATTCGTTGAGTTAAACAGCCAGAAATAAGTTTGTAGAACACATTCAATAACGTAATTGGCCTCCAATTTTTAAGAAATTGCCTAGGTTTGTCTCCTTTAGGGATGCAAGTGATGACACCAAGTCTTTGTGAGATAGGAAGGATCTTTCTATGAAAAACATTATTCACACAACTAATAATAATAGATTTCAAATCAGACCAGAAAAACTTAAAAAATTCTGCTGAGAAGCCATCACTCCCTGGACTTTTGTTATTTTTCATGTTTTTTAAGACTGAAAGTATTTCAGCTTCCCTGATATCTTGATCAAGATTTTGCTTCATTTCTTCATCAAGTTTTGGAATATTAATTTCTGATCCATTAAAAACAGATTTCAAATCAATATCTAAAATTTCTGATTCTTTACTTGCATACAAATGTTGATAAAAAGATCTTATTTCTGTCATTATATCATCTTGCTTATAAAGTTTACCTTTTCCTTCAATTTCTAAATTTTTTATTGTTTTGTTAAGGAAGTTGCGAGATTCCATATTGCAAAAATATCTAGAGGGTTTTTCACCCTCTTCAACCCACTTTGCCCTTGCTCTTATTAGATGACCTTTAAGTTTTTCTTTTCTAAAGCTCTCCAATTCTTTTTTCTTCTCTTGCAAAGTATTAATATCACTTGGATCATTTCTTTCTTCGATATCATTTATTTCTTGTATTAGATTTTGCTCTGACTCATTTCTTTCCCTCTTTCTAAAACTAGCGTGAGAAATTGTCATTCCTCTTATTTCTAACAGTAGAGTTTCAAGGAGCAAACTGTCATCTATAGAGTAAGATTGTTCAGCAGAGTCATTTATAGTATCAGAATATTGATGTTTCACGATTTCAATAGTATGTTTTACTTTTTGTACATATTCTGGGTCGTACAACAAAGAGTTATTGAATTTCCATAGCCCTCGTCCTCTGTCAAAAGAATTGAATTTAAGTTCCATTAATACTACAGAGTGATCAGATCTGTATCCTGATTTTATAGAGAAATTTTCTATGATATTTGTTAAATTTTCGGAGGTTAAGATATAATCAAGACGACCTTGTTTGAATGGATTTCTTTTATGCCAAGTATAAACTTTTTTATCTGGATTTAATATTCTGTAATAATCTATCAAGTTTAGATCCTCCATTAATTCAAGTAATTTTAATCTAGCATTTGGGTTATTGATATTTAGATAATTATTGGTATCCAAGTCAGGATTAATTGCAAGATTAAAGTCGCCGCAAAGCACATAATTAATATTGTCAAATTCAAAAATAATATCTCTTAAACTTTCAAAGAAACTAGGACTATCGATATTTGGTGCATAAATGTTTATCAAAGTCATTCTATTATCATTAATGCTTAAATCTAAAGCGAGAAGATTTCCGTCACGATCTTTTTTCTCTTTAAAAAGCTTTAATTCAAAAGAATTATCAAAGAAAATTGCGACCCCTCTACTATTAGAATTATAAGAATTGAAAATACATTTGTAACCCCACTGACTTTCTATGTATGGTTCTAATTCAGGAATAAAATGAGTGTCTTGAAAACAAATGATTGAGTATTTTTTGGATCTATAATAGTTAAGGACATCTTTTCGCTTTGATGGCGTACATAAACCTTGACAGTTCACAGTTGCAATTGTTATCGTATCAGACATGATATAAAGTAGATAAGACTTTCACACACTCACACACACCACTCACACAAGGGGAAAAACAGAAAGTTAAAGGCCAAAAATTGTACATTGCAATCAGAATAAAGATTCAAAAAATATATGTGCAAATAAGGAAAAAAAAAAGGAAATATTTAAGAGAAATGTTACACTATCCGAATGACAATAGAAATAAAGCACAGTACAGTACCTCTTGCGAAGACTGGGTCGACATCGCGCTTGTTCAAGGAAGTTTTCTCGTAGGCATCAATATTAAAGTTATAAACGGGATGATTGGCGGGTCCACTCGGAATTGTCGTCACATCCTTTCAGCTTTGAATCAATATCGTCTTTATCGGTCGCAACAAACATCATTCTCTTCATACCATGTGGTTTCCCATACACTGCGCCGTTAAAGTACCACGCTGATTCAATTCGGTCGTGATTTAACAAACTGGTGATCAACTCCGCGTTCAGTGTCGTGACGTCATCAACAAACCTTACACCTTTACCTTTTTCTCTGACTGTCTTTCTTTTACGCATAACGCGGGATTTCACATCACTATTTCGGACTTTCACTAAAATTGGGCGATCTTTTCCTCTCGGTCCCGGGATCCGGTGACAGGCCAAAATTTCCTCTTCTTTTAATTCTACATCCGCTAGATCGCGCACAATTTTGATCGCCTTTTCCTGTGTTTTTTCTCTTTCTTCTTCATGTATACCTGTGATCTTGAAATTCGTCTTTCTCGAGTATTGTTCGTTGTAGTTGCTTTTGTTCACAGCTCTTTTTGTTTCAGCAACATTCTCATCAAGGCGTTTACGTAATTCTCTGATCTCCTTGTTTTTACTATCAAGCTTGTTTTCTAGTGCGATAACTTCGGCTTCAACTTTGTCCAACTTTCTTTCAACTTTTTCAACTCTGATGCTGCATCTCTTTTCCGTTTCTGCGCACTTTTTATCGATAATTTCGTCTGTTCTTCTATTATTTTCTTCAATCAGACAATTCACTATTTTTTTCACGACAAGTTCTAATCCATCTTCTTTAACGGTTTTCTTAAGTTCTTCTTTAAGTTCCTTGATATCATTGTGAATGATTGTTAATGTCTTACTAATATCCTTTTCTTCCTCTTTCTCTGTTTGTGATGTTTTTCGTTGGTTAGCCCTTGTTGACATTTTTTGTACGTATTTATCCATGTACCGTTGGAGCGTATCGTATGTAGTCACTATATGGTCACTATATGGTCAGTGCGGTCAGCGATCGGGTGATCGGACAGTGAGTGAGTATTAGCTCACAACAATCGTTGTTTACATTGAAAAGTTGATTAAATCCAGCAAATACACTTTTAAATACAAATTTTTCCCTCTGAAAATGTTCTATTAAGTTAGCTCAAAATCAATATCCAGGAAAAAACATCAACCCGCGTAAATAAACTGAGAAAATCCTTGAAATTTGGGAGCACGATTAGACGTGTCTGCTCACTTTGAGAGCCATACCGGATAATTGTTTTTTCTTTATTCTCAGTCTGTGGTCTAGTTGTGCACCTTATATTTTGTTTGAGCCCCTGACCCCCAGGGTCTTGGAAAATGGGTGTGGTCATTTTCTCCTATATAACTCTATGTAATCTTGTGAGCACCAATTCTCAGAAAGTATAATAGAAAGAAAGATAATTGTTTTTGCTTTATTCTCAGTCTGATATTTTGTTAGAGCCCTTGACCCCCAGGGTCTTGGAAAATGGGTGTGGTCATTTTCTCCTATACTTGTGAGCACCAATTCTCAGAAAGTATAATTGATACAAAGATAATTCTTTAAGCATTATTCTCATTCCATGGTCTAGATGTGCTCCTGATATTTTGTTTGAGCCCCTGACCCCCAGGATCTTGGAAAAGTGGTGTGGTCATTTTCTCCTATATAACTCTATGTGATCTTGTGAGCACCAATTCTCAGAAAGTATAATTGATCATGTTGATAGAAAGATAATTGTTTTTGCATTATTCTCAGTCAGTGGTCTAGATGTGCATCTTTTATTGTTTGAGCCCTTGACCCCCAGGTTCATGGAAAATGGGTGTGGTAATTTTTGTCTAATAGTATGCATGTATAACTCTATCATGTAATCTTTTGAACACCAATTCTAATTCTTTTTCCATCATGTAATCATTCTCTGGTCTTGTATTTTGTTTGAGCCCCTGATCTCAGGGTTTTGGAAAATGAGATTAATTTAAGCAAACAACCAGGAGAGCTTCAGTCTCATCAGAGACTTCTGGTTCTCTTCCCCCCTAACCCTCAAAACATTGACTCTAATAAAAGCTATAATTCTTATGAGAATTTATGCTCCCTAGTTTAAGAAATTTGAGGTCATGGTAATAGCCCAAAAAAATAGGATATTTTGATAATTTTCCTGTTTAGGGGACGATGATTTAATCCTGAGAGAAGAGGGAGGGCTGGCAAATTTTTCGGGTCAGATTATTTATTTATACACTTTGCAGGCTGGATCATTTATTTTCCAACAACACAGTGTCAGAATATTCATTTTCAACCTCTAACAATCCTGACAAGCAAAAGAAAAAAAAAGCAAGGAAGCCAAAATTTTTTGTCTGAGAATTTCAATCATATATTTGACTTCAGCTAAATTATATTAATTATTTGCAGAGTGCAAGACTTTCTGTTTTGTATTGTCTGTTAAGTACAAATACAGGTTAGGTTAATGTGTATATTGTGTAATGTACCATTCCTGTAAGATTTGAAGCTTAGCATATTTGTTTAAATGAAAATGCAGTTGTGTCTATGCGTGTTTGATTACATAGCAAATAGACTTGCCATGCTTGCCAGAAGGCATTGGTTATTCGGACTGACTATCGAGAGGAAAGCATTGGTCCGAAGGTAATTTTGTCTATCAGGACCGGCGGACCGATGTTATTGGGAAAGACTGTGAATTGTAAGTGGTAGGGCTTTCATATTTCACATGTGTTTTCCTTGTGACAAGACCTTTCTGTTGGTAACAACATTCTGACCTTGTGACCTCGTCCTTGGAGGTTGACCAACATTTTAAAACTTCAACCTCGACCATAACTTTTGGATCATATATGATAGGACTTTCATATTTCACATGTACAGTCCTTTTCTCAAGACCTTTCCCTTGGTAACAAAGTTTGGACCTTACGACCTGTCCTTGCGGTCACTCGTTTTGTACGGTCATTCCCGGTAAACGGTCACTTTTTACTCCTCCCAACACGATTTGCTATATAAATGTACCTAAATCAATGGTCACTCTCTTAACGCGGCTAGCATTCAACAAAATTTTGACCGAAATTGCTTTTTAATTGTTTTCAGCGGCCATATTTAGCAGAAAAAGTAAATTTGTGTCTTTTAATAATGGATATTTACAAGTAGAAATATTAATTTTAATGCATTTATTACATGGATATGCATAATCATAAACATATCGCTTCATTTATTCAATAAAAAATCAAAAATACTCCGTAATTGCACCTTAGTTAGTATGATCAGTTATGGTTCCCTATATCGCCAACCTGGAATGAAAGGCCACCTGTCTTAAGCAGCCATGTTTAGTTTTTCCCAAAGCTGACCGTCTATCACAGATATTATGAAAACTAAGGAATAGGGGGAGGGGTCTGTAAGCATTTCTTTAAAGACAAACACCCAAAAGCAGGGAACCACATTCCTTGAATTTGATTCGGTTATCATGACTTTTGACCTTGTCACCTTGACCTTCAACCTAGTCTTAGATTAGGAAGTTTTGAAAGCAGATTTCTTTTATACTACCAATGGTAGGCCTTTCATATTTCATACACACAATCATCACAGAGTACTGCAGCTTGATACATGACTTTGGACCTTGTCACCTTGACCTTGAATTTGGGCTTATTAGCCGAGTTGCAAAACTCGGCTCTTAATTTGATGTGAGACGGGCGGGCGGGCGGGCGTCTGGGCGGGCGGTTGGGCGGGCGGGCGGGAGGGCGTCAACAATTGGTTTCCGGACTATAAGTCAACTACGAAAGAGGCTATAACAAAGAAACTTCATACACTTACTCACCATTAGTCAAGGATGAGCCCTATTGATTTTGGGGTCAAAAGGTCAAAGGTCAAGGTCACAGGACTCAGATGATTGAAAATGGTTTCCGGACCATATTTCAGCCTGTATTGCACCTATAATCATGAAACTTGCCAGCAATGTTTCCCTTGAATCAAGGATGAGGCCTATTGATTTTGGGGTCAAAAGGTCAAAGGTCAAGGTCACAGGACTCAGATGATTAAAAATGGTCTACGGACCATATTTCAGCCTGAATTGCACCTATAATCATGAAACTTGCCAGAAATGATTCCCTTGAATCAAGGATGAGGCCTATTGATTTTGGGGTCAAAAGGTCAAAGGTCAAGGTCACAGGACTCTGTTGATTGAAATTGGTTTTCGGACCATATTTCAGCCTGTATTGCACCTATAATCATGTAACTTGCCAGAAATGTTTTCTGTGAATAGAAAATGACCACTTTTGATTTTGGGGTCAAAAGGTCAAAGGTCAAGGTCACAGGACTCTGATGATTGAAAATGGTTTCCTGGCCATATTTTAGCCTGTATTGCACCTAAAATCATGAAACTTGCCAATAATGATTCCCATGAATCAAGAATGACCCCTATTGATTTTGGGGTCAAAAGGTCAAAGGTCAAGGTCACAGGACTTCGATGATTGAAAGTGGTTTCCGAACCATATTTCAGCCTGTATTGCAATTATAATCATGAAGCTTGCCAGAAATGTTTCCCATGGATCAAGGATGACCACTATCAATTTTGGGGTTAAAAGGTCAAAGGTCAAGGTCACAGGACTAAGATGATTAAAAATGGTTTCCCTACTGAATTTGAGCCTGTATTGCACCTATAATCATGTAACTTGCCAGAAATGTTTCCAGTGAATAGAAAATGACCACTTTTGATTTAGGGGTCAAAGGGTCAAAGATCAAGGTCACAGGACTTAGGTAATTGAAAATGGTTTCCAGACCATTTTTGAGCCTGTATTGGAAATATAATCATGAAACTTGCCAGAAATGTTTCCCGTGATTTAAGTAGAAATAAATTTCTCGCGCTTTCCCAGATATTTGCGTTTTATAGTAGTTCTCTTTTGCTTAAGGTTCCTGCACCCTAATAGACAACTTTCGGTTAAAATTTTCACAACATTTCGCCATTTCCAACAAGTACCGATGATTTTATCATCGCAAATGTTCGTACATAATAGCATGAGTTTACAAATGGTACCATGTAAACAAGAAAAATTAGGACATAAAGTATTCTGTATGATGAGATTGAAAATCTGTATCCTTGAAAATATATTACACGCTGATATAGAATAAAGAGAAGACCATTTCTTGATCCAGAAATTTTCATTTAGGACCTTAAAATGTTGTTACAAACCATACACATTTCATGTTAGTCTGCATATTCATACTTACATTCCAGTTTTGCAACTCGGCATTTTGCATCTTCGATGCATTTTGAGCTTATGTTAGAATTAAGTTAAGAAGTTTTGAAAGCAGATTTCTTTTCTACTACCTATGGTACACCTTTCATATTTCAAACACACATTCACAATAAGGAACACTACATTTTGTAACCATGAATTTTGTCCTTGTGACCATGACCTTGGCCTTTATTGCATTATCTGTGAAGAAGATTTGAAAGCAGATTTCTTTCATACCATAAATGGTAGGTTTTTCAAATTTCATACAAACATACAAGTTTGGTATCATGACTTTTTACCTCTTGACCTTGACTTTGAGCTTATGTTGCAATTTAGGTTAAGAAGATTTGAAAGCTGATTTCTTCTATACTATCAATGGAAGGCCCAAAGTTAAAGTCAAGGTCACAAGATCAAAAGTCATCATACCAAAATGTAGTACTCTGTGGTAAATATATCTATGAAATGTGAAAGGCCTACCATTTATAATATACAAGAAATCTGCTTTCAAATCTTCCCAACCGATAATGCAATATAGGCCCATAGTCAAGGTCACAAGGTAAGTACTCCTTATTGTGAATAAGTGTATGAAATATGAAAGGCGTATGTAAGAAGTAATGAATTTCATCACCAGATGTCCCCCTTTCATATGCTTGTATGCTTTCTTCTAAACAGGACATTCCAAGGTATGGCATGGCCATGTTGACATCATAATGTCAGAAAGTAAAGAACAAAGACCAGTAGGCACAGCAAATATCGTCACTGACAGGAGTTTGTTAAATCCTGAAGAAGATGCTGAACCAACAATAGTCAAGAGAGCTAAGTTAACTGGTAATTAACAATTTATTAGCTCACCTCAAAGACATAGAGGGGGCTTATGCTATCGCCCCATCGTCAGCGTCCGCACTATAGGTTAAGCAAAACGGGACAGGTCCATTCCGGCCAAACTACATTTTATGCTTGAGTGAGCAGGTTAGGTAAAATGGGACAGGTCCATTCCCGCCTTACTAGAAGTTCTACACCAACCAAACGTGCATGGATGATGCATCTGAGGATGCTTACAACAATGCATAGTACGGAGGCTGCATCTGACCTACATTTCATGCTTGAGTGAGCAGGTCAGGTAAAAAGGGACAGGTCTATTCCAGCCTCACTATAAGTCCTACACAAACCAAACTTATATGGATGATGCATCTGAGGATGCTTAAAACAATGCATGGTACAGAGGCTGCATCTGACCTACATTTCATGCTTGAGTGAGCAGGTTAGGTAAAACGGGACAGGTCCATTTCAGCTTTACTATAAGTCCTACACCAACCAAACTTGCATGGACGATGCATCTGAGGATTCTTACAAGAATGAATGGTACGGAGGCTGCATCTGACCTACATTTCATTCTTGAGTGATCAGGTTAGGTAAAACGGGACAGGTCCATTTAAGCCTTACTAGAAGTCCTACACCAACCAAACTTGCATGGATCATGCATCTGAGGATGTTTACAACAATGCATGGTACGGAGGCTGCATCTGACCTACATGTCATGCTTGAGTGAGCAGGTTAGGTAAAATGGGACAGGTCCATTCCCACCTTACACTAAGTCCTACATCAACCAAACTTGCATGGATGATGCATCTGAGGATGCTTACAACAATGTATGATACAGAGGCTGCATCTAACCCACATTTAATGCTTGAGTGAGCAGGTAAGGTAAATGGGACAGGTCCATACCAGCCTCACTATAAGTCCTAGGTCATCCAAAGTCATGTGGTTAATGCATTTAAGGATGCTTAATGCAATGCATGGTACAAATGCTGCATCTGACCCACATTCCATGCTTGAGCAATCAGGTTAAGTAAAATACGACAGTTCTATTTTCGGACTGTTTTAAGTCCTAGATCAATAAAAAAACTTGTGTGGGTGATGTATCTGAGGATGCTTACTGCAATGCACTGTACAGATGCTGCATCTGACCTATATCTCATCCTTGATTGACCAGGTATGGTAAAATTAGAATCTTCATTACCAGCCTTCTTTGAATTTTTTATCAACCAAACTTATGTGGATGATGCATCTGGGAATACTTTGTGCAATGAAGGTACAGATGCTAGTCATAGGACAATGATGCCGTCGAGGTGAGTGCTGTCATCTCTGATGACCCTATGTTTATTTGACATTTGTGGTCTAGTGAATATGGTGTATGGCCAGTATTCTGAAGGCTGTTGGTTCGAACCTTGCTAGTACCACTATCCTACTGAAATGTACTGTATAAGTAGAATCATTTGCTGGTACTTTCTTACGTGGTTTTATAAGGCCATGTTAAATAAATTCTATGTTTCTCAGATAATTGGGTCTAAAAAAAGTGGCAAGGTAGGTAGGGTTTTTATTTTTTGTTTTTTTTTTCTATCAAGAGTACTCTTAATATTCATGTAAGGCAAAAAATCGTCTCTCCTGTCTAACCCCCCCCCCCCCCCCATTATTCATGTAAGGCAAAAAATCTTATGCTGCCCCCTCCCCCCCGCCCCCCCCCCCCCCCCTTTTTCCTTCATAGAAAATATACTGCCACTTCCCCCCCCCGTTTTTCTCATAGAAAACTGTCTTTGAACCATTAGTCAAAATAATGGTACATGTAGCTCATCTGTCTGAATCGAAGAAGCTTAAATAGATACAAAATTTAATATACGAAGTATGACGTGTTTTGATTGCCGTGAGTACATTTAGTAGAATCGCGGAAGAGACTCGACGGGTGTTATTTGCTCACACCTTGTTTAAACCCAGTTCAAATTAAATACATCCCCTCACTTCCTCCGATGGATCCGTTCATATGGTCAAAAATGTGTCAAGTTTGGATGAAGCGGAATCTTTAGAAATCGAATGAAGTGTTCAGCATTAACCACGGTCTAGTAAAATAATGTACACGGCCCGGGTACAATATACATTCTTTTGTTCATAGATTTAAGGATTTAACTACGTTTCTCTTACGCTCGTCGGCGGTCCTTGCTTATACTTTTTACA
Source organism: Pinctada fucata (assembly GCA_028142955.1). NCBI lineage: Eukaryota > Metazoa > Mollusca > Bivalvia > Pterioida > Pteriidae > Pinctada > Pinctada fucata. The sequence goes on along the minus strand of AP027110.1, from coordinate 27,250,576 downwards.
ACGTGAACGTCATTATTAATAGATTCGGAAGTATAACAATGGACACTTGCTATTGTTCGGCATGGGTATTAACATATGCTGTAGAAATCAATAAAGAAAACTACAAGAACGTTTTAATACATGTAATACTCGATGTATTAAACACACAAATAGCCGGCCGTCCAAGTGTCCGCGACACGTGTCGGCACATTGTTAGTATATCCTATACAATAGTCTTTACCCGTAACGTAAATACGGAACGCGCAGTGAATGATACCGACTTTTTAAAGTATTTATTCATCGGGTACCGTTTAGACGATTTTACAGGACAATATACGTTCAATGAAATAAATGGATAATCAGGATATTTCGTTTTTAATCGAGGATGAGACACAGCGGATATTTTTTTGTTGTTGCAATAAAAACGTCTCGTCGGCGGCAAATTATAGCGCACGGCGGTGTCTGAGAAACATAGATTTTATTTTACATGGCCTAAAAGTAAACCATTTCGCATGGACAATGATTTGCAGATCCACTCCTGCTAGTATGGAATCAAGCTTTTGGTATTCAAATTCGCTGAGACAAACTTCTGCGGTACGAAGCTGACACTTATTTCTTAGATGTTATATAAAGAAATATCATTGTCTTCATGTCTGTGGTGTTGAAAATAATCTATGAAGTAACATGTGTGACTATGAGCATGTACAGCTCAAACCGCGATCTAGACGTTAAAAGGTGAAAATACTTTTGAACTCGAGTAAAATGTACCACCAAAATCACTCACATCATAAGTTTGTTGTTGGAAGAGCAGTTCATGGGAATTTACAATGACACAATACACTCGGAGGCACAATACATGTACATGGCTGGAGTTATTACACATGATGTTTATCTCAAATAGTAATTGTAACCCTTCCTCTCCTAGCTTAAAACAAAAGCAAACACTAGGCCACCCTTCCCTTGACCATCACCTCCCTTGTCTTCCCCTAAACTGTCCTTAAAAATCCTTCACTGACATATATGGCACAGTAAATCAGCCGCTAGACCCCCTTCCCCCTCTCTTCCAAATCAATAATTAAACACTACCTGCCTCAACAAGTCTTTGTCAAAAATCACCAGACCAATGCCTAGGGCTATTAGATTTTATCAGGCTAGGAGAATTTGTCTATGGACAAGTGGCACTAGAAAAGTTCCCCCCACCCTTTTAAGTCAAAACTTGTATGTGATAAAGTCCATATTGATCTTTGTAGGATGAAGACAATTAGTATATGTATGATTTTTCATAATTTTCTATTTTTAGATGATGATGCCTGCTACAGCATAACAGACAGAACATTTTCCCAGACTATTGTTTTCGCGTTGGCTCAGAAACAACTTCATCCAGACAATAAATCTTTCATACCAAACATTTTGATAACTGAAAAAGAATTCTACATAGTCATGTATGACCCATTCAACGACATATTGATTCGTTCCGAAAAAATTCCACTTTGGAGTCTTGAGTCTTCGTCATCTCTTGAACTAATGGCCATAATTATACTTTGGATGGTACTTCATTACAAAATGTTTTGCTCGAATGGAGGAATTTTTGAAAATTTGAACGAATTAAAAGCGTACTTTATGGATCATGTGACTGAAACTCAACAAAAGTTTTACAAAGATTTAGATATTGGTGTTGTGAATTTTGAAGAGGAAAAAACAGATGAATTTTCCAGAGATCTGAGTTTACATATGTTTGATTATGTAAAACTGAAAAGCTGAGAAAACAGAGTGAATAAGAAATAGTAAAGTTTTTCATTCATTACCATTTCATTCATAGCCATATTTACATTGTTAAAAATTTATGGAATATCCATATTTTACAAATGCATTGGTATGTACCGACCTCAGAAGTTGTTTGTTTTGATCATATTAAGTACACATGTAATCACTAATTAATGTACAGGACTGGCACATGCACACAGTCTTACTTATATTTCCATAGATTGCTTTTAGAAGAGATGTGCGAATGGTGCAGTTTAGTATTTAAAAAAAAATGTATATGGCTGTTACTTCACATGCATACAATCTAACTTGTATTTCCATGGATTGGTTAAGGAAGAAATATGACTTTGGAGATGTGCAGTTTAGTATTTGAAAAGATAATTTAAGTGCAATAATTAAGGATATTTAAATATTTATGACACCTGCCAATGTGTCGGCATCTACTGAGCTAGATGATAATCCTAATATTAAGATTACACTGTAACTTTTTCTATTTTCATATGTTATATCTTCTTGCTAGTTGCAACCCGTTTGTCCAGAGTTTGTCCCTTCATAAAAAAATATTGTGAACAGAACTTTTATGAAACTGTGAGTGATTCAAAGTTAAATCTTTTGCAATATAAATGATCTGTGGTTGAGTTGTATTTCTGATATTTTGCTTCAGTCCTGGACACCAAGACTCTACTTAGAAAATGAGTGTGGTCATTTCAAAAATATATCTATGAAATCTTATGAACAACATTTCTCTGAAATTGAAATTCTGCAATATGATCAAGTCAATGAGTCTAGTTATACACCTCTACTTTAGCTTTTGACTTTCAGAGTCGAGGAAAATGAGTGTGTACATTTCCTCCTATATATAACTTTGTGTAACCTTTTGAGAACCATGTCTCAAAAAGAATAAACAATATCAAACATCACTCTTTTGGAATATAATTCATCTTCAATATAGTTTGCAAAACTTTTTACCCCCACCAAACAAAGTTTTGGAGGGTAAATAGAAATCACCTCGGCTCCATCAGTCTGTCTGTCATTCAATCACATCTTGTCTAGGGCATAACTCCTCCCCCTAATTATGGATTTCAATAATATTTCACACAAATGTTCCCCAGAAACCAAGAATGTGTCATAATTTGAACCAAGGTCAAGGTCACAGTAGTCAACAATAGTAAAACCTTGTCTGGGGCATAACTCCTTCCCCTGTACATGGGATTCAATCATATTTCACACAAATGTTCCTAAGGACCTAAGAGTGTATCTTGACCTTGAACCAAGGTCAGAGGCAAAGGTCAGAATAGAGGTTGTGGCTAAATTCTTGTCTGGGGCATAACTCACTCTCCTGTATATATAATATTTCACAAAAATGTTCTTTAGGACTTGATGGTATGTCAAAGGTCAAGGTCACAATAGATACTATTAATAAAACCCTGACCCTGTGTAAGGATTTCAATAAAACTTCACACAAAAATCTTGAGGATGTGTCTTGAACCAAGATCAAAGGTCAAGGTTACAATAGACACCAATAGTAAAACCTTGTTCAGGGCATAATTTCTTCCCCTTTGCATGGATTTCAATAACATTTTCCTCAAATATTCCATAGACCCTAAGGGTATTTCTTGACCTCACCTAGGTCATAGTGCAAAGGTCACCACGGCTGAAACCTCCTCCGGAGACTTCTGGTTGGAGTGTTCATTTGTCTGTAGGTTGAACAACTTTTCACCTAGGTCTTGAGTAAGCGTTATGGCTTTCGTACTTCTCTTGTGTTTTTCTTATAGTAGGAACTTTTTATGTTACGAAAAATTTAAGCAAGCCTTGACAAAGTCATTGGAGCAAATGTCTTAGTCTTGGGAGGTTGTATGGACAAATACTTAGCCTGGACTATGTATATCTAATAAACTAAGGGTATTACACTTGTTGCTTCCTGGTTACCAGCCGATGACTTTATGTTTAGTACCATTACTTTTGACCAAGTGACCCCAACATTTGACCCAAACCTGGGCTATTTCTCATTAGATGTAGGAATTGGGGCTAAGATATTTCATGTATTGATACCTCATTACAAGACCAATTATAAGAGGCCTAGGCTTTTATATGAAGCCTCGATTTTAAGCGGCCCGTGACGAATATCTGGGGAGCTATAATATCATAGCCTGAGTGTTTTTGTGGGGCCTTGGCTATATCACATAAACTATAAGGGGTATGACTGTAATATTTGATACATGGATTCCTCATTACCAGACCTTTCGTTTTGGTCCTTGAACTTTGACCTAGTGAACTTTACCTTAAAGTGTGATATACATAAAACTTTAATCTGCGCTGTCTCATAAACCATACGGGGTATGGCTTTGATATTTTACATGTGGATTCCTTATGACCAGACCTTTCATTAGGGCCCTTGGCGTTTGAACTAGTTGCCATGTCCTTTGACCTTCTTTATAAAACTTTAACCTTGGCCATAAATTTTTGATTGGTAAGTGACAGGGCTTTCATATTTCTAGAGCTGAAACGAATATTTGCGAATGAATAGTTTTCAGCGAATATTCGAATGGAAAATTGGTATTCGAATCTTCGCTAGTATATATATAGTCCCGTAGTTATACAGAAAAAAAGTAAATATAAAGTAATGTAAAACTATAGTTTACGAGACGGTGTTATTCCTTCAGAGACGAAAACCGATATCAATACCAACTAACGTTTGCACAACTGGTCAGTACGTTGCATATTATTTTAAACATGCTTTGGGCTGTCGTGTGCAATTAGCATTAAATAATAGATGATAAAGGGTCACAGTAAAGTGAGAAACGAAACGAAACAGATCGAAACGAAACAAAACGAAACGAAACAAAACATAAAACTTAAAGAATATGAGAAAAAGAGGAAAAATCGCCGAGAACGAATATCTAAAGACAAGATCAGCATGTAATATTGCCTTAATCCAAGAGTTCTACGTTTGTAACTAGTGCCGAGAGTGCTTCTTGAAAGAGTCAAAGTTGACAATTAAAAAAAAAAACACTAAATGTCAAATGCCATTCATGTATTTAAGAGGAATAAGGGGAGGGGATAGATAACCACGCTATGACACCGTAATGAGATCATACAACTGGGGGTAGGGGCACATTTCAGGGAAAAAAATCTTATTAATAATCTTATCCTTTTTCAAACGAAATGTGCCCCATCCCCCAGTATTTGATATCATTTTTCTGATTAATTTTTCAAATATGCATCACGGAACAGTTCCGTTTCCTTTGTACTAGACGCCGCCCTGCTAAATAATATTTTTTCCGCCTATGACGTGATTATTCATCCCGTTCACTCTCCTGTAATCCTTTAAAATGCAATTGTGTTATATACCGTATATATTTTGTTTTATTCGTCAACTTTGCCCCTTTAAAAAACCCTCCAGCCACAAGAACTAATGGTTGAAGGCAATAATATATGCAGATATTGACTTCTGTGCTAGTTCTCTGCATTTACATAAATTTTTCTCAAGTTCTTTAAGATCGTTTCGTTTCTATCTGTTTCGTATCGTTTCGATCTATTTCGTTTCGTTTCGATCTGTTTCGTTTTTGTTTCGTTTCGCACTTTACAGGGACCCGATGATAAAGACGCTTAAATGTCTTTATATAGCATATATTTCATCTGATAAAATTTCAAAGTAAGGAAAGGCGTTACCTGCATAATACCTGACCTGTACCCTGAGCCCCTTTCCTGCTGTCATATCATAAAAGAATTTATCAAAGTAAAAAATTATTTATTGGTATAACTTTCCGACATCTTGTTGGTTATTCGCAAAGCACAAGAAGGAAAATTATAGTCTGTTTTGTCTGGGATGGCGGGGGGGGGGGGGGGGCACACTTACAGTGCATCATGCGAACTTTAAAAACAAAGGAGGGGATCTCCAACAACACCAGCGGTCATTTTCACAAAATACTTACGATAGCCATAAATTGTCAACACTTCCAAGCGCGGTGTCTATTGCTCAACGATGGCCATAAATCGCCAGCACTACCAAACACGGTGTCTATTCAACACTACCAAGCATGATGTCTATTCAACACTATCAAGCATGGTGTCTATTGCTCGGCGATGGCCATAAATCGTCAGCACTACCAAGCACGGTGTTTATTACTGAACGATGGCCATAAATCGTCAACACTATCTCATCACGGTGTCTATTACTGAACGATGGCCATAAATCGATCGTCAGCAATACCAAGCACGGTGTCTATTGCTGTCGCTTCATCTATATCCTTTCCATACATACCTGTAAAAAGACCAGATATAATAGTTTATTAAGGCGCTTATCAAATTAGAAATCTAATTTGATTTTCGAAAATTATCTCATTGATACAAAAGTTTTTACATGTACATTTGTGAAAACGCAAAAGGAATAATTTCCTTTTTTAATCTATTATTCATTATTGTCAGAAGCTTTATAACATTAGAGGACCCATGATTTTCCTTTATTTTGACGACACAGCCCAAATTATGTAGCAAGTTGCCTCCAAATGGCTCAACTTTGACAAATTTTCTTTCCGTATATATCTCAAATTGGTAGTTTTCCATGTGGTGTATCTGTATTCATGAATGAAATGCACTAGATTGTAAACTGGAAAAAAAAACAATAGCCGTCTTCATTAGAGTTTGTCGAAGTGAACATTGTCTTTGAATGTCGACAGACACCCGTCCGTCCGTCCGTTTTTCGGATTTGTATTTGCCTCAGCGATGGCCATAAATCGTCAGCACTACCAAGCACGTTGTCAATTCAACACTACCAAGCACGGTGTCTATTGCTCAGCGATGGCCATAAATCGTCAAAACTACCAAGCACGATGCCACTTCATCTATATACCTCAATTTGACAGTTTTCCCTGTAGTGTATCTGTATCCATGAATGAAATTCAATAGATTGTAAACTGGAAAAAAAACCCAAAAAAACAATAGCCGTCTTCATTAGATTTTGTTGAAGTGAACATTGTCTTTGAATGTCGACAGACACCCGTCCGTCCGTCCGTTTTTCGAATTTACATTTGCTAAAGCATGTATACATCAGTCACGTATTCTTCTGTACTCTGCAGATACTATATCAGAAAAATCCCAGTTGATGATAATGACTTTCGCCAACTTAAAGATCGGGTGTTTATAGTCAGGAGAGGCTTACTCTTTCCGAGTTCCTGATCTCCTTCCCAGTTTCCCCTTTGCAGAATGTTGGTTGGTTTGGTTTAACATTTTCTTGGTTTAGAATGCCCAATAGTTACGATTTTTCGTGTTTTTACTTTCATTCACTCAAAACATGTAAATAATGGGAGACCGATAAACAGTCATGTGACCAGTGATGTCATTAGTCATATGACCAGTGTCGTCATAGGTTATGTGACCAGTGACGTCATATGTCATGTGACCAGTGTCGTCATTAGTCATACGACTTGTGACGCCATTGGTCATGTTTTTAATCATGTGACCAGTTACATCAGTTGTGGCCCTCGACGTCAAAGGTCATGTGACCAGTGACGTGAATAATCGGTTGACAAGTGACATCAGAAATCATGTGACAACTGACGTCATATGTCACGTGATAAGTCATGTGACCAGTGACATCAGAGCTCATGTGACCAGTGACATCATCAGTCATGTGACCAGTGACATCATAGGTCATGTGACCAGTCAAGTGATTAGTCATGTGACTTATGACGTCAAATGCCACATGATGTATCATTTGACTAGTGACGTCATAGGTCATGTGAGCAGTGAAGTCATAAGTCATGTGACCAGAGACGTCATAGGTCATGCGATCAGTGACGTCATAGGTCATGTGACCAGTGACGTCATAGGTCATACGACCAGTGACGTCATAGGTCATGTGAGCAGTGTTGTCATAGGTCATGTAACCAGTGACGTCATAGGTCATGCGACCAGTGACGTCATAGGTCATGTGACCAGTGACGTCATCAGTTACGTGACCAGTAACGTCATCAGTCATGTGACAAATGACGTCATCAGTCATGTGACCAGTGACGTCATCAGTCATGTGACCAGTGACGTCATTGGTCACATAACCAGTGACGTCATCAGTCATGTGACCAGTGACCAGAGTGATGTCATTTGTCATATGACCAGTGTCGTCATAGGTTATGTGACCAGTCAAGTTATTAGTCATGTGACTTATGACCACAAATCCCACGTGATGTATCATTTGACCAGTGACGACAAAGTTCATTTGACCAGTGACGTCATCAGTCATGTGAACAATGACGTCATAGGTCAAATGACCAGTGACGTCATCAGTCATGTGACCAGTGACGTCATCAGTCATGTGACCAGTGACGTCATAGGTCACATGACCAGTGACGTCATCAGTCATGTGACCAGTGACTAGTGATGTCATAAGTCATATGACCAGTGTCGTCATAGGTCAAGTTATTAGTCATGTGACTTATGACGACAAATGCCACGTGATGTATCATTTGACCAGTGACGACAAAGTTCATTTGACCAGTGACGTCATCAGTCATGTGACCACTGACGGCATCAGTCATGTGACTAGTGACGGCATCAGTCATGTGACCAGTGACTCACAAGTCATGTGACCAGTGACGTCATCAGTCATGTGATCAATGACGTCATTAGTCATGTAACCAGTGACGTCATTATTAATGTCAGCGGAGACGTTGTCAGTCATGTAACCAGTGTCGTCATCAGTCATGTGACCAGTGATGTCATCAGACATGTGACCAGTGACGTCATCAGACATGTGACCAGTGACGTCATCAGTCATGTGACTAGTGACGTCATAGATTATACGACCAGTGACGTCATAGGTCATGCGACCAGTGACGTCATAGGTCATGTGTCTAGTGACGTCATAGGTCATACCACCAGTGACGTCATATGTCATGTGACCAGTGACGTCGTAGGTCATACGACCAGTGACGTCATAGATCATGTGACGTCATCAGTCACGTGACCAAAGACGTCATCAGTCATATGAACAGTGACGTCATCAGTCACGTGACAAGTGACGTCATAGGCCACGTAACCAGTGACGTCATCAGTCACGTGACCAGTGACATCATCAGACATGTGATTAGTGACGTCATCAGTCATGTGACCAGTGACGTCATAGGCCACATGACCAGTGACGTCATCAGTCACGTGACCAGTGACGTCATCAATCATGTGACTAGTAACGTCATCCGTCATGTGACCAATGACGTCATAGGTCACATGACAAGTGACGTCATCACTCATGTGAATAGTGACGACATATGTATGTGATTAGTGACGTCATAGGTCATGTGACTAGTGACGTCATCAGTCATGTGACCAGTGACATCATCAGTCATGTGACTAGTGACGTCATCATTCATGTGACCAGTGAAGTCATAGGCCACATGACCAGTGACGTCATCAGTCACGTGATCAGTGACGTCATCAATCATGTGACTAGTGACGTCATCCGGCATGTGGCCAGTGACTTCATCAGTCATGTGATCAGTGACGTCATTCGTCACATGACCAGTGACGTCATCAGTCATGTGACCAGTGATGTCATCAGTGATGTGACCAGTGACGTCATCAGTCGTGTGACCAGTGAAGTCATCAGTCATGTGACCAGTGATCTCATAGGTCACGTGACCAGTGACGGCAAAGGTCTTGTGACGTCATAGGTCATGTGTCCAGTGACGTCCTGTCATGTGACCAGTGACGTCATCAGTCATGTGACCAAAGATGTCATGCCATATTACCACCAAATCACACGTGAAATGACCTGTCACGTCACTGGTAACAAATCTGCGACCTATGACCTCACTTAAGAATGCGATTGTGAGCAGACCGTTCACGCGACGTCTCTGGTCAAATGACGATCGACTTAATGTTATTGCATGACTTTGCATTTTTACCCATTTTCACCAGGTTTATCGCGACCTGGCACAGGGTTTTCACCTAGACAGAGATCAAACATGACGACACCAGGTTTTTCGCGACCTAGGATTTTTTTTTCATTTTTAAAACCCTCTAGTGCCCACACCTATTTATACTTGACGGAGAATCATGATTTTTTCCATGTTGATATGTTACCCAAATGTAAGAACAAAACCGAAGATTTTTTTCAAAAATTCCCTCGATCTCTAACAATTTTTGGGTATGTATCATATATGATACATTGGGCATTAGTGGAATTTCTAAATCTTCAATTTATTTCTTATCCTTTTATTTATTCAAAAATCTAAAGGAATAATAAAGTTTCTCACCTTAATGTTCATAGAATGAAATATGAACAATATACAAATTTGATAGATGAAATATATTTTTTGATAAATTCCATGATTTTTACGTCTCAGCTGCCGAATGTATCATATGATACAGTCATTTTCAGGATATAATTTCTGGTAGAAAAATCCAAAAGGGAGACAACTCCTCTAGAAAGCTAATACCCTAATACGAGGTAAAGCAATACATGCTGATTGAGTTACTCTTCTTTTCAAAACAAATGAAGTCACATGACTAATAACTTGACCTATGACGACACTGGTCATATGACTTATGACATCACTATGACTACACTGGTCATATGACAAATGACATCACTCTGGTCACTGGTCACATGACTGATGACGTCACTGGTTATGTGACCAATGACGTCACTGGCCACATGACTGATGACGTCACTGGTCACATGACTGATGACGTCACTGGTCATTTGACCTATGACGTCATTGTTCACATGACTGATGACGTCATTCGTCACATGACTGATGACGTCATTTGTCACATGACTGATGACGTTACTGGTCACGTAACTGATGACGTCACTGTTCACATGACCTATGACGTCACTGGTCGCATGACCTATGACGTCACTGGTTACATGACCTATGACAACACTGCTCACATGACCTATGACGTCACTGGTCGTATGACCTATGACGTCACTGGTCACATGACCTATGACGTCACTGATCGCATGACCTATGACGTCTCTGGTCACATGACTTATGACGTCACTGCTCACATGACCTATGACGTCACTAGTCAAATGATACATCATGTGGCATTTGACGTCATAAGTCACATGACTAATCACTTGACTGGTCACATGACCTATGATGTCACTGGTCACATGACTGATGATGTCACTTGTCACATGAGCTCTGATGTCACTGGTCACATGACTTATCACGTGACATATGACGTCACTTGTCACATAATTTCTGATGTCACTTGTCAACCGATTATTCACATCACTGGTCACATGACCTTTGACGTCGAGGGCCACAACTGATGTAACTGGTCACATGATTAAAAACATGACCAATGGCGTCACAAGTCGTATGACTAATGACGACACTGGTCACATGACATATGACGTCACTGGTCACATAACCTATGACGACACTGGTCATATGACTAATGACATCACTGGTCACATGACTGTTTATCGGTCTCCCATTATTTACATGAGTGAATGAAAGTAAAAACACGAAAAATCGTAACTATTGGGCATTCTAAACCAAGAAAATGTTAAACCAAACCAACCAACATTCTGCAAAGGGGAAACTGGGAAGGAGATCAGGAACTCGGGAAGAGTAAGCCTCTCCTGACTATAAACACCCGATCTTTAAGTTGGCGAAAGTCATTATCATCAACTGGGATTTTTCTGATATAGTATCTGCAGAGTACAGAAGAATACGTGACTGATGTATACATGCTTTAGCAAATGTAAATTCGAAAAACGGACGAACGGACGGGTGTCTGTCGACATTCAAAGACAATGTTCACTTCAACAAAATCTAATGAAGACGGCTATTGTTTTTTTGTTTTTTTTTTTCCAGTTTACAATCTATTGAATTTCATTCATGGATACAGATACACTACAGGGAAAACTGTCAAATTGAGGTATATAGATGAAGCGGCATCGTGCTTGGTAGTTTTGACGATTTATGGCCATCGCTGAGCAATAGACACCGTGCTTGGTAGTGTTGAATTGACAACGTGCTTGGTAGTGCTGACGATTAATGGCCATCGCTGAGGCAAATACAAATCCGAAAAACGGACGGACGGACGGGTGTCTGTCGACATTCAAAGACAATGTTCACTTCGACAAACTCTAATGAAGACGGCTATTGGTTTTTTTTTTCCAGTTTACAATCTAGTGAATTTCATTCATGAATACAGATACACCACATGGAAAACTAACAATTTGAGATATATACGGAAAGAAAATTTGTCAAAGTTGAGCCATTTGGAGGCAACTTGCTACATAATTTGGGCTGTGTCGTCAAAATAAAGGAAAATCATGGGTCCTCTAATGTTATAAAGCTTCTGACAATAATGAATAATAGATTAAACAAGAGCCCCAGGAGGGCACAACGCTCACCTGATACCAATGGGTGCTCTAATTGACATACTGACATTGAATAAGACGTAAAATTGATAGTGCCAGTATCACGATTTGAGCCTACATTCTTTCTAAAAAGATTTTTGCCGGATGCAGACAAGATTTTTTTTTACAGCCTTTAAAAGTACAAACAAGAAGAAATAGTAACAGTTCAAAACATTATCTTTTTTACTGATTTGAATAGAAGGATAATGTGATCCAAAGTCATATGCCCAGCTAGTGTATAGTTCAATTATTCAACATCAAAAAAATCATTTTGTAAAATTCCACATTAATGTGCAGCAAGTGATGAAGAAACAGACAAAAAGAATAAAACAATGAAATAAACTTAATACTCTGGTGTATGCTGCTTTTAGGGAAACAAATTAATAGGCCCATGATACTGTAAAGCTTGTCCAACTAGCAGACCTACCACATCGTTATTTACTGTTAACTATGTTTCGCCTCATGATAGGACTGTTACATGGACAAATTATTAGCTGACAGAGTTCATGAAAAGTATCAGCTGCATCGGATTTGCTGATAAAAAATCATTTGGTCCGATAAAAACTCATGGTTTATCTATTATTTGGACAGATAAAAATTCCCAAATGTCTGACCACAGGAACCTGTCGTTTTATGAGAGAAAATGTTTTATTATTCACGACCTTCAAAGCCTCTTGTGTTCGTCTTTAGAAATGTTGTATACATACAAGATGTCGAACACAGTGGCTTAAGGTTGTGAATCATAATTTATTTCCTCTTTTAAAACAACAGCTTCCTGTGGTCCAACATTTCATTGAAAGATTTCAAGAACTCTGAACTGAATTATTTGTTTTCAAGAATTTCAGATATATCAAATGTCCTATACATTCTCAAAATCCTCGGGAAGAAATTACTCATTTGTTTTCAAGAATTTCAGATATATCAAATGTCCTATACATTCTCAAAATCCTCGGGAAGGGATTACTCATTAGATGTTTCTTCAAGAAATCAGTCCGTATACAATTCATCTAAGAGAGTCTAAGACAAAGGAAATTCGAGCTAAGTTTATAAATGATGACAAGTATGGAATTGTTCCAAGTACATGAATAATAACAAGCATGAAAGTGTTCCCAGTATATGCACATTAAATAAAATCTATTAAATACCGGCAGTACTATTTTGTTTGCACGATAGATCATCTATTAATCTCCTGAAATGTATCACGTTTACAGTACTAACACGGTGGGTAATCTCGCAACGCAGAACAATATATTTTTCAATATTTTTGCGCAAAATAGATAATTTATTACAAAAAGGGAAATGTGATGCAGTGTAACAACGCCCTAACTATGAGTTGTATCCAAAATAAGGTGGATATTATAGCTTTTTATAATGCACAAACACGATCGGCGTTCTACTTTCACTTTCATCTACACCAATCATGCCGATAGTTTTTCGGCTTTATAAAAGGATATTACCTCTCTTACTTTCGATAAAACTCGTATCTAAGGCATCCTTACACTGCATCACATTCCCCTTGTTGTGAAAAATAATTTGTCATACACGAAATTTTAGATAAACCTAGTGTTCTGCGTTGCGAGATTACCCACCGTGACTATTAAATGGGCGTGGAGGAATTAACCAATCAAATCTGTAACACAAGATATATGGCGACTTTGTTTACCATAGATACAAAAATAAAGCGGAGAAAATAATCATTATATAGGAAATTGTTATATAATATGCATGTATGGAAAAAGTCAACATCTCAAAAATAAATTCAGAGTATATATTTGATTGCATGTGTGCCTGAGTTATTTCGACGTACGAAAATAAGTACACAAAGCCAAACTAGCTTGTCTGTTTAAAAAATCATGAAAAATCTAAAAGTTGATATTTTGACAGAATTCTTTCACACTTTCTATTCTAACGATAAATATAAAAAAAGGAGAAAAAAAACTGCAAAAGTGGGGTCCTGCCGGGGTTTGAACCACTACTCTTGGGTATGGAAAACCTACATTGTATCTATGAATGTTTTTCCGTAAAAATCCAAATGAGGATATCTTGACAAAATTCTTTCACTTGTAGGGAACCATGAGTACCTCATACCTACCAAGTTTCATGACAATCTAAGAAAAAAAGTAAGTTAGATATGATAAATATGCAGTAAATGAGTGTGTAAAATCATACACTTATTGAGTTATTTAAAGAAATAGTGCAAAAATTAGCATTTCTGACTAAGTCCGAAGAGACGTCAAAAAAGCGTCAAAAATTTGAGTTCGGAGTGGAACCAAAAATAACAACACTTCTTAAGACATCTCTCTAGATCATCCTGATGCTTTCGGTTTGTCGATACGTGCTTCCGTTCTGAAGAAGAAGTTTGTCAAAGGAGGGTACCCCCTGTGACCTACTTTTGCCTGTGGTGGCGCCACCTGTTGAGGGATCCGGACGAAAAACAACAACACTTGTAGGGGACCATTAGTACTTTATACCTACCAAGTTTCATCAAAATCCCTTTAGCCATTCTTGAGAAGAAGTCGAAAATGTGAAAAGTTTACGACAGACAGACGACAGACGACAGACGACACACGACGGACGACGGACGCCGGACGGATCGCTATGACAATAGCTCACTAGAGCCTTTGGCTCAGGTGAGCTAAAAATGGAAACAAATTTTGTTGGGGTCCCGCCGGGGTTTGAAGCCACTCCCAATGGGTCCATACAGGCATGGAAAACATACACTATACCTATGTACAATCTTAAAAAATATTCCTTAAAAATCCAAAAGTGGATATCTTGACAAAATTCTTTCACTTGAAGGGTACTATGCATGAGTACCTCATATCTACAAAATGTCATGACAATCTGAAGAGTGGTTATAGAAAAGAAGCAGAAAATGTATGAAAATCACCCCCCCCCCCTTCCTTTTTACATAAGAAAAAAATTCATAAAAAATCAAAAAAATAAAATTTAAGCATAAAATACATATCAAAGCAATGATTAAGTTAGATATGATAAATATGCAGTAAATGAGTGTGTAAAATCATACACTTATTGAGTTATTTAAAGAAATAGTGCAAAAATTAGCATTTCTGACTAAGTCCGAAGAGACGTCAAAAAAGCGTCAAAAATTTGAGTTCGGAGTGGAACCAAAAATAACAACACTTCTTAAGACATCTCTCTAGATCATCCTGATGCTTTCGGTTTGTCGATACGTGCTTCCGTTCTGAAGAAGAAGTTTGTCAAAGGAGGGTACCCCCTGTGACCTACTTTTGCCTGTGGTGGCGCCACCTGTTGAGGGATCCGGACGAAAAACAACAACACTTGTAGGGGACCATTAGTACTTTATACCTACCAAGTTTCATCAAAATCCCTTTAGCCATTCTTGAGAAGAAGTCGAAAATGTGAAAAGTTTACGACAGACAGACGACACACGACACACGACGGACGACGAACGCCGGACGGATCGCTATGACAATAGCTCACTAGAGCCTTTGGCTCAGGTGAGCTAAAAAGGAAATTATTCTTTTTGCGTTTTCACAAATGTACATGTAAAAACTTTTGTATCAATGAGATAATTTTCGAAAATCAAATTAGATTTCTAATTTGATAAGCGCCTTAATAAACTATTATATCTGGTCTTTTTACAGGCATGTATGGAAAGGATATAGATGAAGCGACAGCAATAGACACCGTGCTTGGTATTGCTGACGATCGATTTATGGCCATCGTTCAGTAATAGACACCGTGATGAGATAGTGCTGACAATTTATGGCCGTCGTTCAGTAATAGACACCGTGCTTGAGATAGTGTTGACGATTTATGGCCATCGTTCAGTAATAGACACCGCGCTTGGTAGTGCTGACGATTTATGGCCATCGTTTAGTAATAGACACCGTGCTTGAGATAGTGTTGACGATTTATGGCCATCGTTCAGTAATAAACACCGTGCTTGGTAGCGCTGACGATTTATGGCCATCGCCGAGCAATAGACACCATGCTTGATAGTGTTGAATAGACATCATGCTTGGTAGTGTTGAATAGACACCGTGTTTGGTAGTGCTGGCGATTTATGGCCATCGTTGAGCAATAGACACCACGCTTGGAAGTGTTGACAATTTATGGCTATCGTAAGTATTTTGTGAAAATGACCGCTGGTGTTGTTGGAGATCCCCTCCTTTGTTTTTAAAGTTCGCATGATGCACTGTAAGTGTGCCCCCCCCCCCCCGCCATCCCAGACAAAACAGACTATAATTTTCCTTCTTGTGCTTTGCGAATAACCAGCAAGATGTCGGAAAGTTATACCAATAAATAATTTTTTACTTTGATAAATTCTTTTATGATATGACAGCAGGAAAGGGGCTCAGGGTACAGGTCAGGTATTATGCAGGTGACGCCTTTCCTTACTTTGAAATTTTATCAGATGAAATATATGCTATATAAAGACATTTAAGCGTCTTTATCATCGGGTCCCTGTAAAGTGCGAAACGAAACAAAAACGAAAAAGATCGAAACGAAACGAAATAGATCGAAACGATACGAAACAAATAGAAACGAAACGATCTTAAAGAACTTAGAGAAAAAAATTTATGTAAATGCAGAGAACTAGCACAGAAGTCAATATCTGCATATATTATTGCCTTCAACCATTAGTTCTTGTGGATGGAGGGTTTTTTAAAGGGGCAAAGTTGACGAATAAAACAAAATATATACGGTTTATAACACAATTGCATTTTAAAGGATTACAGGAGAGTGAACGGGATGAATAATCACGTCATAGGCGGAAAAAAAATATTATTTAGCAGGGCGGCGTCTAGTACAAAGGAAACAGAACTGTTCCGTAATGCATATTTGAAAAATAAATCAGAAAAATGATATCAAATACCCTGGTAGAAGGCACTGGGGCGGGCGTATAGAGGTCTAATAGGCGCTTTTTATAGCAGAAATGATCAATATGAGTAAATGAATGAAATTTTACCTATCTGAAACCAAATCAATCTCGATGAAACTTGACATGTACCTAGCCCCAGTTGTCCTCTTTCGATTGGTATAGCGCATATATCCTTATCGAACCTGGTAGAAGACGTAGGAGCGCGCATATAGAGGTCTAATGGGCGCTTTTTAGAGCAGAAATGATCAATATGAGTAAATGAATTAAATTCTGCCTATCTGAAACCAAATCAATCTTGATGAAACTTGACATGTACCTAGCCCCAAGTCTCCTCTTTCGATTGGTATAGCGCATATATCCCTATCGAACCTGGTAGAAGACACAGGAGCGGGCGTATAGAGGTCTAATTGGCGCTTTTTATAGCAGAAATGATCAATATGAGTAAATGAATGAAATTTTACCTATCTGAAACAGAATCAATCTCGATGAAACTTGACATGTACCTAGCCCCAAGTCTCTTCTTTCAATTGGTATAGCGCATACATCCCTATCGAACCTTGTAGAAGACGTAGGAGCGCGCATATAGAGGTCTAACGGGCGCTTTTTATAGCAGAAATGATCAATATGAGTAAATGAATGAAATTTTACCTATCTGAAACCAAATCAATCTCGATGAAACTTGACATGTACGTAGCCCCAAGTCTCCTCTTTTGATTGGTATAGCGCATATATACCTATCGAACCTGGTGGAAGACACAGGAGAGCGCGTATAGAGGTCTAATGGGCGCTTTTTATAGCAGAAATGATCAATATGAGTAAATGAATGAAATTCTGCCTATCTGAAACCAAATCAATCTCGATGAAACTTGACATGTACCTAGCCCCAAGTCTCTTCTTTCGATTGGTATAGCGCATATATCCCTATCGAACCTGGTACAAGACGAAGGAGCGCGCATATAGAGGTTTAATTTGCGCTTTTTATAGCAGAAATGATCAATATGAGAAAATGAATGAAATTTTACCTATCTGAAACCAAATCAATCTCGATGAAACTTGACATGGACCTAGCCCCAAGTCTCCTCTTTTGATTGGTATAGCGCATACATCCCTATCGAACCTGGTACAAGACGTAGGAGCGCGCATATAGAGGTCTAATGGGCGCTTTTTATAGTAGAAATGATCAATATGAGTAAATGAATGAAATTCTACTCATCTGAAACCAAATCAATCTTGATGAAACTTGACATGTACCTAGCCCCAAGTCTCTTCTTTCGATTGGTAAAGCGCATACATCCCTATCGAACCTGGTAAAAGAAGTAGGAGCGCGCATCTAGTGGTCTGATGGGCGCTTTTTATAGCAGAAATGATCAATATGAGTAAATGAAGAAATTCTACCTATCTGAAACCAAATCAATCTCGATGAAACTTCACATGTACCTAGCCCCAAGTCTCCTCTTTCGATTGGTATAGCGCATACATCCCTATCGAACCTGGTACAAGACGTAGGAGCGCGCATATAGAGGTCTAATGGACGCTTTTTATAGCAAAAATGATCAATATGAGTAAATGAATGAAATTTTACCTATCTGAAACCAAATCAATCTCGATGAAACTTGACATGTACCTAGCCCCAAGTCTCCTCTTTCGATTGGTGTAGCGCATATATCCCTATCGAACCTGGTGGAAGACACAGGAGCGCGCATATAGAGGTCTAATGGGCGCTTCTTATAGCAGAAATGATCAATATGAGTAAATGAATGAAATTCTGCCTATCTGAAACCAAATCAATCTCGATGAAACTTGACATGTACCTAGCACCAAGTCTCCTCTTTCGATTGGTATAGCGCATACATCCCTATCGAACCTGGTAGAAGACGTAGGAGCGGGCATATAGAAGTCTAACAGGCGCTTTTTATAGCAGAAATGATCAATATGAGTAAATGAATGAAATTTTGCCTATCTGAAACCAAATCAATCTTGATGAAACTTAACATATACCAAGCACCAAGCCTCTTCTTTCGATTGGTATAGCGCATACATCCCTATAGAACCTGGTACAAGAAATAGGAGCGCGCATATAGAGGTCTAATGGATGCTTTTTATAGCAGAAATGATCAATATGAGTAAATGAATGAAATTTTACCTATCTGAAACCAAATCAATCTTAATGAAACTTGACATGTACCAAGCACCAAGCCTCTTCTTTCGATTGGTATAGCGCATACATCCCTATCGAACCTGGTACAAGACGTAAGAGCGCGCATATAGAGGTCTAATGGGCGCTTTTTATAGCAGAAATGATCAATATGAGTAAATGAATGAAATTTTACCTATCTGAAACCAAATCATTCTCAATGAAACTTGACATGTGCTTAGCCCCAAGTCTCCTCTTTCGATTGGTATAGCGCATACATCCCTATCGAACCTTGTAGAAGACGTAGGAGCGGGCATATAGAAGTCTAATGGGCGCTTTTTATAGCAGAAATGATCAATATGAGTAAATGAATGAAATTTTACCTATCTGAAAACAAATCAATCTCAATGAAACTTGACATGTACGTAGCCCCAAGTCTCCTCTTTCGATTGGTATAGCGCATACATCCCTATCGAACCTGGTACAAGACGTAGGAGCGCGCATATAGAGGTCTAATGGGCGCTTTTTATAGCAGAAATGATCAATATGAGTAAATGAATGAAATTTTACCTATCTGAAACCAAATCAATCTCGATGAAACTTGACATGTACCTAGCCCCAAGTCTCCTCTTTCGATTGGTAAAGCGCATATATCCCTATCGAACCTGGTGGAAGACACAGGAGCGCGCGTATAGAGGTCTAATGGGCGCTTTTTATAGCAGAAATGATCAATATGAGTAAATGAATGAAATTCTGCCTATCTGAAACCAAATCAATCTCGATGAAACTTGACATGTACCTAGCCCCAAGTCTCCTCTTTCGATTGGTATAGCGCATACATCCCTATCGAACCTGGTACAAGACGAAGGAGCGCGCATATAGAGGTTTAATGAGCGCTTTTTATAGCAGAAATGATCAATATGAGAAAATGAATGAAATTTTTCCTATCTGAAACCAAACCAATCTCGATGAAACTTGACATGGACCTAGCCCCAAGTCTCCTCTTTTGATTGGTATAGCGCATACATCCCTATCGAACCTGGTACAAGACGTAGGAGCGCGCATATAGAGGTCTAATGGGCGCTTTTTATAGTAGAAATGATCAATATGAGTAAATGAATGAAATTTTACCTATCTGAAACCAAATCAATCTTGATGAAACTTGACATGTACCTAGCCCCAAGTCTCTTCTTTCGATTGGTAAAGCGCATACATCCCTATCGATCCTGGTAAAAGAAGTAGGAGCGCGAATCTAGTGGTCTGATGGGCGCTTTTTATAGCAGAAATGATCAATATGAGTAAATGAAGAAATTCTACCTATCTGAAACCAAATCAATCTCGATGAAACTTCACATGTACCTAGCCCCAAGTCTCCTCTTTCGATTGGTATAGCGCATACATCCCTATCGAACCTGGTACAAGACGTAGGAGCGCGCATATAGAGGTCTAATGGGCGCTTTTTATAGCAGAAATGATCAATATGAGTTAATGAATGAAATTTTACCTATCTGAAACCAAATCATTCTCAATGAAACTTGACATGTGCTTAGCCCCAAGTCTCCTCTTTCGATTGGTATAGCGCATACATCCCTATCGAACCTGGTACAAGACGTAGGAGCGCGCATATAGAGGTCTAATGGGCGCTTTTTATAGCAGAAATGATCAATATGAGTAAATGAATGAAATTTTACCTATCTGAAAACAAATCAATCTCAATGAAACTTGACATGTACGTAGCCCCAAGTCTTCTTTTTCGATTGGTATAGCGCATACATCCCTATCGAACCTGGTACAAGACGTAGGAGCGCGCATATAGAGGTCTAATGGGCGCTTTTTATAGCAGAAATGATCAATATGAGTAAATGAATGAAATTTTACCTATCTGAAACAGAATCAATCTCGATGAAACTTGACATGTACCTAGCACCAGGTCTCTTCTTTCGATTGGTGTAGCGCCTACATCCCTATCGAACCTGGTACAAGACGTAGGAGCGCGCATATAGAGGTCTAATGGGCGCTTTTTATAGCAGAAATGATCAATATGAGTAAATGAATGAAATTTTACCTATCTGAAACCAAATTAATCTCGATGAAACTTGACATGTACCTAGCCCCAAGTTGCCTCTTTCGATTGGTATAGCGCATACATCCCTATCGAACCTGGTACAAGAAGTAGGAGCGCGCATATAGAGGTCTAATGGGCGCTTTTTATAGCAGAAATG
This sequence comes from Pinctada fucata, assembly GCA_028142955.1. NCBI lineage: Eukaryota > Metazoa > Mollusca > Bivalvia > Pterioida > Pteriidae > Pinctada > Pinctada fucata. The sequence continues at coordinate 27,229,223 of AP027110.1, read as the reverse complement.
ATCAATATGAGTAAATGAATGAAATTTTGCCTATCTGAAACCAAATCAATCTCGATGAAACTTGACATGTACCAAGCACCAAGCCTCCTCTTTCGATTGGTATAGCGCATACATCCCTATCGAACCTGGTACAAGACGTAGGAGCGCGCATATAGAGGTCTAACGGATGCTTTTCATAGCAGAAATGATCAATATGAGTAAATGAATGAAATTTTACCTATCTGAAACCAAATCAATCTCGATGAAACTTGACATGTACCTAGCACCAAGTCTCCTCTTTCGATTGGTATAGCGCATATATCCCTATCGAACCTGGTAGAAGACGTAGGAGCGGGCATATAGAGGTCTAACAGGCGCTTTTTATAGCAGAAATGATCAATATGAGTAAATGAATGAAATTTTGCCTATCTGAAACCAAATCAATCTTGATGAAACTTGACATGTACCTAGCACCAAGTCTCCTCTTTCGATTGGTATAGCGCATATATCCCTATCGAACCTGGTAGAAGACGTAGGAGCGGGCATATAGAGGTCTAACAGGCGCTTTTTATAGCAGAAATGATCAATATGAGTAAATGAATGAAATTTTGCCTATCTGAAACCAAATCAATCTTGATGAAACTTGACATGTACCTAGCACCAAGTCTCCTCTTTCGATTGGTATAGCGCATACATCCCTATCGAACCTGGTACAAGACGTAGGAGCGCGCATATAGAGGTCTAACGGATGCTTTTTATAGCAGAAATGATCAATATGAGTAAATGAATGAAATTTTACCTATCTGAAACCAAATCAATCTCGATGAAACTTGACATGTACCTAGCCCCAAGTCTCCTCTTTCGATTGATATAGCGCATACATCCCTATCGAACCTGGTACAAGAAGTAGGAGCGCGCATATAGAGGTCTAATGGACGCTTTTTATAGCAAAAATGATCAATATGAGTAAATGAATGAAATTTTACCTATCTGAAACCAAATCAATCTCGATGAAACTTGACATGTACCTAGCACCAAGTCTCCTCTTTCGATTGGTATAGCGCATACATCCCTATCGAACCTGGTAGAAGAAGTAGGAGCGGGCATATAGAGGTCTAACAGGCGCTTTTTATAGCAGAAATGATCAATATGAGTAAATGAATGAAATTTTACCTATCTGAAACCAAATCAATCTCGATGAAACTTGACATGTACCTAGCACCAGGTCTCCTCTTTCGATTGGTGTAGCGCCTACATCCCTATCGAACCTGGTACAAGACGTAGGAGCACGCATATAGAGGTCTAATGGGCGCTTTTTATAGCAGAAATGATCAATATGAGTAAATGAATGAAATTTTACCTATCTGAAACCAAATCAATCTCGATGAAACTTGACATGTACCTAGCAACAAGTCTCCTCTTTCGATTGGTATAGCGCATACATCCCTATCGAACCTGGTAGAAGAGGTAGGAGCGGGCATATAGAGGTCTAACAGGCGCTTTTTATAGCAGAAATGATCAATATGAGTAAATGAATGAAATTTTACCTATCTGAAACCAAATCAATCTCGATGAAACTTGACATGTACCTAGCACCAGGTCTCCTCTTTCGATTGGTGTAGCGCCTACATCCCTATCGAACCTGGTACAAGACGTAGGAGCGCGCATATAGAGGTCTAATGGGCGCTTTTTATAGCAGAAATGATCAATATGAGTAAATGAATGAAATTTTACCTATCTGAAACCAAATCAATCTCGATGAAACTTGAAATGTACCTAGCACCAAGTCTCCTCTTTCGGTTGGTATAGCACATACATCCCTATCAAACCTGGTACAAGACGTAGGAGCGCGCATTTAGTGGTTTAATGAGCGCTTTTTATAGCAGAACTGATCAATATGAGTAAATGAATGAAATTACATGAACCTTTATAGCAGAAATGATCAATATGAGTAAATGAATGAAATTTTGCCTATCTGAAACCAAATCAATCTTGATGAAACTTGACATGTACCTAGCACCAAGTCTCCTCTTTCGATTGGTATAGCGCATATATCCCTATCGAACCTGGTAGAAGACGTAGGAGCGGGCATATAGAGGTCTAACAGACGCTTTTTATAGCAGAAATGATCAATATGAGTAAATGAATGAAATTTTGCCTATCTGAAACCAAATCAATCTTGATGAAACTTGACATGTACCTAGCACCAAGTCTCCTCTTTCGATTGGTATAGCGCATACATCCCTATCGAACCTGGTACAAGACGTAGGAGCGCGCATATAGAGGTCTAACGGATGCTTTTTATAGCAGAAATGATCAATATGAGTAAATGAATGAAATTTTACCTATCTGAAACCAAATCAATCTCGATGAAACTTGACATGTACTTAGCCCCAAGTCTCCTCTTTCGATTGGTATAGCGCATACATCCCTATCGAACCTGGTACAAGAAGTAGGAGCGCGCATATAGAGGTCTAATGGACGCTTTTTATAGCAAAAATGATCAATATGAGTAAATGAATGAAATTTTACCTATCTGAAACCAAATCAATCTCGATGAAACTTGACATGTACCTAGCACCAAGTCTCCTCTTTCGATTGGTATAGCGCATACATCCCTATCGAACCTGGTAGAAGACGTAGGAGCGGGCATATAGAGGTCTAACAGGCGCTTTTTATAGCAGAAATGATCAATATGAGTAAATGAATGAAATTTTACCTATCTGAAACCAAATCAATCTCGATGAAACTTGACATGTACCTAGCACCAGGTCTCCTCTTTCGATTGGTGTAGCGCCTACATCCCTATCGAACCTGGTACAAGACGTAGGAGCACGCATATAGAGGTCTAATGGGCGCTTTTTATAGCAGAAATGATCAATATGAGTAAATGAATGAAATTTTACCTATCTGAAACCAAATCAATCTCGATGAAACTTGACATGTACCTAGCAACAAGTCTCCTCTTTCGATTGGTATAGCGCAAACATCCCTATCGAACCTGGTAGAAGACGTAGGAGCGGGCATATAGATGTCTAACAGGCGCTTTTTATAGCAGAAATGATCAATATGAGTAAATGAATGAAATTTTACCTATCTGAAACCAAATCAATCTCGATGAAACTTGACATGTACCTAGCACCAGGTCTCCTCTTTCGATTGGTGTAGCGCCTACATCCCTATCGAACCTGGTACAAGACGTAGGAGCGCGCATATAGAGGTCTAATGGGCGCTTTTTATAGCAGAAATGATCAATATGAGTAAATGAATGAAATTTTACCTATCTGAAACCAAATCAATCTCGATGAAACTTGACATGTACCTAGCACCAAGTCTCCTCTTTCGGTTGGTATAGCACATACATCCCTATCAAACCTGGTACAAGACGTAGGAGCGCGCATTTAGTGGTTTAATGAGCGCTTTTTATAGCAGAACTGAACAATATGAGTAAATGAATGAAATTTTACCTATCTGAAACCAAATTAATCTCGATGAAACTTGACATGTACCTAGCCCCAAGTCGCCTCTTTCGATTGGTATAGCGCATACATCCCTATCGAACCTGGTACAAGAAGTAGGAGCGCGCATATAGAGGTCTAATGGGCGCTTTTTATAGCAGAAATGATCAATATGAGTAAATGAATGAAATTTTACCTATCTGAAACCAAATCAATCTCGATGAAACTTGACAGGTACCTAGCACCAAGTCTCCTCTTTTGATTGGTATAGCGCATACATCCCTATCGAACCTGGTACAAGACGTAGGAGCGCGCATATAGAGGTCTAATGGGCGCTTTTTATAGTAGAAATGATCAATATGAGTAAATGAATGAAATTCTACTCATCTGAAACCAAATCAATCTTGATGAAACTTGACATGTACCTAGCCCCAAGTCTCTTCTTTCGATTGGTAAAGCGCATACATCCCTATCGAACCTGGTAAAAGAAGTAGGAGCGCGCATCTAGTGGTCTGATGGGCGCTTTTTATAGCAGAAATGATCAATATGAGTAAATGAAGAAATTCTACCTATCTGAAAACAAATCAATCTCGATGAAACTTCACATGTACCTAGCCCCAAGTCTCCTCTTTCGATTGGTATAGCGCATACATCCCTATCGAACCTGGTACAAGACGTAGGAGCGCGCATATAGAGGTCTAATGGACGCTTTTTATAGCAAAAATGATCAATATGAGTAAATGAATGAAATTTTACCTATCTGAAACCAAATCAATCTCGATGAAACTTGACATGTACCTAGCACCAAGTCTCCTCTTTCGATTGGTATAGCGCATACATCCCTATCGAACCTGGTAGAAGACGTAGGAGCGGGCATATAGAAGTCTAACAGGCGCTTTTTATAGCAGAAATGATCAATATGAGTAAATGAATGAAATTTTGCCTATCTGAAACCAAATCAATCTTGATGAAACTTAACATGTACCAAGCACCAAGCCTCTTCTTTCGATTGGTATAGCGCATACATCCCTATAGAACCTGGTACAAGAAATAGGAGCGCGCATATAGAGGTCTAATGGATGCTTTTTATAGCAGAAATGATCAATATGAGTAAATGAATGAAATTTTACCTATCTGAAACCAAATCAATCTCGATGAAACTTGACATGTACCTAGCCCCAAGTCTCCTCTTTCGATTGGTGTAGCGCATATATCCCTATCGAACCTGGTGGAAGACACAGGAGCGCGCGTATAGAGGTCTAATGGGCGCTTTTTATAGCAGAAATGATCAATATGAGTAAATGAATGAAATTCTGCCTATCTGAAACCAAATCAATCTCGATGAAACTTGACATGTACCTAGCACCAAGTCTCCTCTTTCGATTGGTATAGCGCATACATCCCTATCGAACCTGGTAGAAGACGTAGGAGCGGGCATATAGAGGTCTAATGGGCGCTTTTTATAGTAGAAATGATCAATATGAGTAAATGAATGAAATTCTACTCATCTGAAACCAAATCAATCTTGATGAAACTTGACATGTACCTAGCCCCAAGTCTCTTCTTTCGATTGGTAAAGCGCATACATCCCTATCGAACCTGGTAAAAGAAGTAGGAGCGCGCATCTAGTGGTCTGATGGGCGCTTTTTATAGCAGAAATGATCAATATGAGTAAATGAAGAAATTCTACCTATCTGAAAACAAATCAATCTCGATGAAACTTCACATGTACCTAGCCCCAAGTCTCCTCTTTCGATTGGTATAGCGCATACATCCCTATCGAACCTGGTACAAGACGTAGGAGCGCGCATATAGAGGTCTAATGGACGCTTTTTATAGCAAAAATGATCAATATGAGTAAATGAATGAAATTTTACCTATCTGAAACCAAATCAATCTCGATGAAACTTGACATGTACCTAGCACCAAGTCTCCTCTTTCGATTGGTATAGCGCATACATCCCTATCGAACCTGGTAGAAGACGTAGGAGCGGGCATATAGAAGTCTAACAGGCGCTTTTTATAGCAGAAATGATCAATATGAGTAAATGAATGAAATTTTGCCTATCTGAAACCAAATCAATCTTGATGAAACTTAACATGTACCAAGCACCAAGCCTCTTCTTTCGATTGGTATAGCGCATACATCCCTATAGAACCTGGTACAAGAAATAGGAGCGCGCATATAGAGGTCTAATGGACGCTTTTTATAGCAAAAATGATCAATATGAGTAAATGAATGAAATTTTACCTATCTGAAACCAAATCAATCTCGATGAAACTTGACATGTACCTAGCACCAAGTCTCCTCTTTCGATTGGTATAGCGCATACATCCCTATCGAACCTGGTAGAAGACGTAGGAGCGGGCATATAGAAGTCTAACAGGCGCTTTTTATAGCAGAAATGATCAATATGAGTAAATGAATGAAATTTTGCCTATCTGAAACCAAATCAATCTTGATGAAACTTAACATGTACCAAGCACCAAGCCTCTTCTTTCGATTGGTATAGCGCATACATCCCTATAGAACCTGGTACAAGAAATAGGAGCGCGCATATAGAGGTCTAATGGATGCTTTTTATAGCAGAAATGATCAATATGAGTAAATGAATGAAATTTTACCTATCTGAAACCAAATCAATCTCGATGAAACTTGACATGTACCTAGCCCCAAGTCTCCTCTTTCGATTGGTGTAGCGCATATATCCCTATCGAACCTGGTGGAAGACACAGGAGCGCGCGTATAGAGGTCTAATGGGCGCTTTTTATAGCAGAAATGATCAATATGAGTAAATGAATGAAATTCTGCCTATCTGAAACCAAATCAATCTCGATGAAACTTGACATGTACCTAGCACCAAGTCTCCTCTTTCGATTGGTATAGCGCATACATCCCTATCGAACCTGGTAGAAGACGTAGGAGCGGGCATATAGAGGTCTAATGGGCGCTTTTTATAGTAGAAATGATCAATATGAGTAAATGAATGAAATTCTACTCATCTGAAACCAAATCAATCTTGATGAAACTTGACATGTACCTAGCCCCAAGTCTCTTCTTTCGATTGGTAAAGCGCATACATCCCTATCGAACCTGGTAAAAGAAGTAGGAGCGCGCATCTAGTGGTCTGATGGGCGCTTTTTATAGCAGAAATGATCAATATGAGTAAATGAAGAAATTCTACCTATCTGAAAACAAATCAATCTCGATGAAACTTCACATGTACCTAGCCCCAAGTCTCCTCTTTCGATTGGTATAGCGCATACATCCCTATCGAACCTGGTACAAGACGTAGGAGCGCGCATATAGAGGTCTAATGGACGCTTTTTATAGCAAAAATGATCAATATGAGTAAATGAATGAAATTTTACCTATCTGAAACCAAATCAATCTCGATGAAACTTGACATGTACCTAGCACCAAGTCTCCTCTTTCGATTGGTATAGCGCATACATCCCTATCGAACCTGGTAGAAGACGTAGGAGCGGGCATATAGAAGTCTAACAGGCGCTTTTTATAGCAGAAATGATCAATATGAGTAAATGAATGAAATTTTGCCTATCTGAAACCAAATCAATCTTGATGAAACTTAACATGTACCAAGCACCAAGCCTCTTCTTTCGATTGGTATAGCGCATACATCCCTATAGAACCTGGTACAAGAAATAGGAGCGCGCATATAGAGGTCTAATGGATGCTTTTTATAGCAGAAATGATCAATATGAGTAAATGAATGAAATTTAACCTATCTGAAACCAAATCAATCTCAATGAAACTTGACATGTATCTAGCCCCAAGTCTCCTCTTTCGATTGGTGTAGCGCATATATCCCTATCGAACCTGGTGGAAGACACAGGAGCGCGCGTATAGAGGTCTAATGGGCGCTTTTTATAGCAGAAATGATCAATATGAGTAAATGAATGAAATTCTGCCTATCTGAAACCAAATCAATCTCGATGAAACTTGACATGTACCTAGCACCAAGTCTCCTCTTTCGATTGGTATAGCGCATACATCCCTATCGAACCTGGTAGAAGACGTAGGAGCGGGCATATAGAGGTCAAACAGGCGCTTTTTATAGCAGAAATGATCAATATGAGTAAATGAATGAAATTTTGCCTATCTGAAACCAAATCAATCTTGATGAAACTTGACATGTACCTAGCACCAAGTCTCCTCTTTCGATTGGTATAGCGCATATATCCCTATCGAACCTGGTAGAAGATGTAGGAGCGGGCATATAGAGGTCTAACAGGCGCTTTTTATAGCAGAAATGATCAAAATGAGTAAATGAATGAAATTTTGCCTATCTGAAACCAAATCAATCTTGATGAAACTTGACATGTACCTAGCACCAAGTCTCCTCTTTCGATTGGTATAGCGCATACATCCCTATCGAACCTGGTACAAGACGTAGGAGCGCGCATATAGAGGTCTAATGGGCGCTTTTTATAGCAGAAATGATCAATATGAGTAAATGAATGAAATTTTACCTATCTGAAACCAAATCAATCTCGATGAAACTTGACATGTACTTAGCCCCAAGTCTCCTCTTTCGATTGGTATAGCGCATACATCCCTATCGAACCTGGTAGAAGACGTAGGAGCGGGCATATAGAGGTCTAACAGGCGCTTTTTATAGCAGAAATGATCAATATGAGTAAATGAATGAAATTTTACCTATCTGAAACCAAATCAATCTCGATGAAACTTGACATGTACCTAGCACCAGGTCTCCTCTTTCGATTGGTGTAGCGCCTACATCCCTATCGAACCTGATACAAGACGTAGGAGCGCGCATATAGAGGTCTAATGGGCGCTTTTTATAGCAGAAATGATCAATATGAGTAAATGAATGAAATTTTACCTATCTGAAACCAAATCAATCTCGAAGAAACTTGACATGTACCTAGCACCAAGTCTCCTCTTTCGGTTGGTATAGCACATACATCCCTATCAAACCTGGTACAAGACGTAGGAGCGCGCATTTAGTGGTTTAATTTGCGCTTTTTATAGCAGAACTGATCAATATGAGTAAATGAATGAAATTTTACCTATCTGAAACCAAATTAATCTCGATGAAACTTGACATGTACCTAGCCCCAAGTCGCCTCTTTCGATTGGTATAGCGCATACATCCCTATCGAACCTGGCACAAGAAGTAGGAGCGCGCATATAATGGTCTAATGGGCGCTTTTTATAGCAGAAATGATCAATATGAGTAAATGAATGAAATTTTGCCTATCTGAAACCAAATCAATCTCGATGAAACTTGACATGGACCTAGCCCCAAGTCTCCTCTTTTGATTGGTATAGCGCATACATCCCTATCGAACCTGGTACAAGACGTAGGAGCGCGCATATAGAGGTCTAATGGGCGCTTTTTATAGTAGAAATGATCAATATGAGTAAATGAATGAAATTCTACTCATCTGAAACCAAATCAATCTTGATGAAACTTGACATGTACCTAGCCCCAAGTCTCTTCTTTCGATTGGTAAAGCGCATACATCCCTATCGAACCTGGTAAAAGAAGTAGGAGCGCGCATCTAGTGGTCTGATGGGCGCTTTTTATAGCAGAAATGATCAATATGAGTAAATGAAGAAATTCTACCTATCTGAAACCAAATCAATCTTGATGAAACTTCACATGTACCTAGCCCCAAGTCTCCTCTTTCGATTGGTATAGCGCATACATCCCTATCGAACCTGGTACAAGACGTAGGAGCGCGCATATAGAGGTCTAATGGACGCTTTTTATAGCAAAAATGATCAATATGAGTAAATGAATGAAATTTTACCTATCTGAAACCAAATCAATCTCGATGAAACTTAACATGTACCTAGCACCAAGTCTCCTCTTTCGATTGGTATAGCGCATACATCCCTATCGAACCTGGTAGAAGACGTAGGAGCGGGCATATAGAAGTCTAACAGGCGCTTTTTATAGCAGAAATGATCAATTGAGTAAATGAATGAAATTTTGCCTATCTGAAACCAAATCAATCTTGATGAAACTTAACATGTACCAAGCACCAAGCCTCTTCTTTCGATTGGTATAGCGCATACATCCCTATAGAACCTGGTACAAGAAATAGGAGCGCGCATATAGAGGTCTAATGGATGCTTTTTATAGCAGAAATGATCAATATGAGTAAATGAATGAAATTTTACCTATCTGAAACCAAATCAATCTCGATGAAACTTGACATGTACCTAGCCCCAAGTCTCCTCTTTCGATTGGTGTAGCGCATATATCCCTATCGAACCTGGTGGAAGACACAGGAGCGCGCGTATAGAGGTCTAATGGGCGCTTTTTATAGCAGAAATGATCAATATGAGTAAATGAATGAAATTCTGCCTATCTGAAACCAAATCAATCTCGATGAAACTTGACATGTACCTAGCACCAAGTCTCCTCTTTCGATTGGTATAGCGCATACATCCCTATCGAACCTGGTAGAAGACGTAGGAGCGGGCATATAGAAGTCTAACAGGCGCTTTTTATAGCAGAAATGATCAATATGAGTAAATGAATGAAATTTTGCCTATCTGAAACCAAATCAATCTTGATGAAACTTAACATATACCAAGCACCAAGCCTCTTCTTTCGATTGGTATAGCGCATACATCCCTATAGAACCTGGTACAAGAAATAGGAGCGCGCATATAGAGGTCTAATGGGCGCTTTTTATAGCAGAAATGATCAATATGAGTTAATGAATGAAATTTTACCTATCTGAAACCAAATCATTCTCAATGAAACTTGACATGTGCTTAGCACCAAGTCTCCTCTTTCGATTGGTATAGCGCATACATCCCTATCGAACCTGGTACAAGACGTAGGAGCGCGCATATAGAGGTCTAATGGGCGCTTTTTATAGCAGAAATGATCAATATGAGTAAATGAATGAAATTTTACCTATCTGAAAACAAATCAATCTCAATGAAACTTGACATGTACGTAGCCCCAAGTCTCCTCTTTCGATTGGTATAGCGCATACATCCCTATCGAACCTGGTACAAGACGTAGGAGCGCGCATATAGAGGTGTAATGGGCGCTTTTTATAGCAGAAATGATCAATATGAGTAAATGAATGAAATTTTACCTATCTGAAACAGAATCAATCTCGATGAAACTTCATATGTACCTAGCCCCAAGTCTCCTCTTTCAATTGGTATAGCGCATACATCCCTATCGAACCTTGTAGAAGACGTAGGAGCGCGCATATAGAGGTCTAATGGGCGCTTTTTATAGCAGAAATGATCAATATGAGTAAATGAATGAAATTTTACCTATCTGAAACCAAATCAATCTCGATGAAACTTGACATGTACCTAGCCCCAAGTCTCCTCTTTCGATTGGTATAGCGCATATATCCCTATCGAACCTGGTGGAAGACACAGGAGCGCGCGTATAGAGGTCTAATGGGCGCTTTTTATAACAGAAATGATCAATATGAGTAAATGAATGAAATTCTGCCTATCTGAAACCAAATCAATCTCGATGAAACTTGACATGTACCTAGCCCCAAGTCTCCTCTTTCGATTGGTATAGCGCATATATCCCTATCGAACCTGGTACAAGACGAAGGAGCGCGCATATAGAGGTTTAATTTGCGCTTTTTATAGCAGAAATGATCAATATGAGAAAATGAATGAAATTTTACCTATCTGAAACCAAATCAATCTCGATGAAACTTGACATGGACCTAGCCCCAAGTCTCCTCTTTTGATTGGTATAGCGCATACATCCCTATCGAACCTGGTACAAGACGTAGGAGCGCGCATATAGAGGTCTAATGGGCGCTTTTTATAGTAGAAATGATCAATATGAGTAAATGAATGAAATTTTACCTATCTGAAACCAAATCAATCTTGATGAAACTTGACATGTACCTAGCCCCAAGTCTCTTCTTTCGATTGGTAAAGCGCATACATCCCTATCGATCCTGGTAAAAGAAGTAGGAGCGCGAATCTAGTGGTCTGATGGGCGCTTTTTATAGCAGAAATGATCAATATGAGTAAATGAAGAAATTCTACCTATCTGAAACCAAATCAATCTCGATGAAACTTCACATGTACCTAGCCCCAAGTCTCCTCTTTCGATTGGTATATCGCATACATCCCTATCGAACCTGGTACAAGACGTAGGAGCGCGCATATAGAGGTCTAATGGGCGCTTTTTATAGCAGAAATGATCAATATGAGTAAATGAATGAAATTTTACCTATCTGAAACAGAATCAATCTCGATGAAACTTCATATGTACCTAGCCCCAAGTCTCCTCTTTCAATTGGTATAGCGCATACATCCCTATCGAACCTTGTAGAAGACGTAGGAGCGCGCATATAGAGGTCTAATGGGCGCTTTTTATAGCAGAAATGATCAATATGAGTAAATGAATGAAATTTTACCTATCTGAAACCAAATCAATCTCGATGAAACTTGACATGTACCTAGCCCCAAGTCTCCTCTTTCGATTGGTATAGCGCATATATCCCTATCGAACCTGGTGGAAGACACAGGAGCGCGCGTATAGAGGTCTAATGGGCGCTTTTTATAACAGAAATGATCAATATGAGTAAATGAATGAAATTCTGCCTATCTGAAACCAAATCAATCTCGATGAAACTTCACATGTACCTAGCCCCAAGTCTCCTCTTTCGATTGGTATAGCGCATACATCCCTATCGAACCTGGTACAAGACGTAGGAGCGCGCATATAGAGGTCTAATGGACGCTTTTTATAGCAAAAATGATCAATATGAGTAAATGAATGAAATTTTACCTATCTGAAACCAAATCAATCTCGATGAAACTTGACAAGTACCTAGCCCCAAGTCTCCTCTTTCGATTGGTATAGCGCATACATCCCTATCGAACCTGGTAGAAGACGTAGGAGCGGGCATATAGAAGTCTAACAGGCGCTTTTTATAGCAGAAATGATCAATATGAGTAAATGAATGAAATTTTGCCTATCTGAAACCAAATCAATCTTGATGAAACTTAACATGTACCAAGCACCAAGCCTCTTCTTTCGATTGGTATAGCGCATACATCCCTATCGAACCTGGTACAAGAAATAGGAGCGCGCATATAGAGGTCTAATGGATGCTTTTTATAGCAGAAATGATCAATATGAGTAAATGAATGAAATTTTACCTATCCGAAACCAAATCAATCTCGATGAAACTTGACATGTACCAAGCACCAAGCCTCTTCTTTCGATTGGTATAGCGCATACATCCCTATCGAACCTGGTACAAGACGTAAGAGCGCGCATATAGAGGTCTAATGGGCGCTTTTTATAGCAGAAATGATCAATATGAGTTAATGAATGAAATTTTACCTATCTGAAACCAAATCATTCTCAATGAAACTTGACATGTGCTTAGCCCCAAGTCTCCTCTTTCGATTGGTATAGCGCATACATCCCTATCGAACCTGGTACAAGACGTAGGAGCGCGCATATAGAGGTCTAATGGGCGCTTATTATAGCAGAAATGATCAATATGAGTAAATGAATGAAATTTTACCTATCTGAAAACAAATCAATCTCAATGAAACTTGACATGTACGTAGCCCCAAGTCTTCTTTTTCGATTGGTATAGCGCATACATCCCTATCGAACCTGGTACAAGACGTAGGAGCGCGCATATAGAGGTCTAATGGGCGCTTTTTATAGCAGAAATGATCAATATGAGTAAATGAATGAAATTTTACCTATCTGAAACATAATCAATCTCGATGAAACTTGACATGTACCTAGCACCAGGTCTCTTCTTTCGATTGGTGTAGCGCCTACATCCCTATCGAACCTGGTACAAGACGTAGGAGCGCGCATATAGAGGTCTAATGGGCGCTTTTTATAGCAGAAATGATCAATATGAGTAAATGAATGAAATTTTACCTATCTTAAACCAAATCAATCTCGATGAAACTTGACATGTACCTAGCACCAAGTCTCCTCTTTCGGTTGGTATAGCACATACATCCCTATCGAACCTGGTACAAGACGTAGGAGCGCGCATTTAGAGGTTTAATGAGCGCTTTTTATAGCAGAACTGATCAATATGAGTAAATGAATGAAATTTTACCTATCTGAAACCAAATTAATCTCGATGAAACTTGACATGTACCTAGCCCCAAGTTGCCTCTTTCGATTGGTATAGCTCATACATCCCTATCGAACCTAGTACAAGAAGTAGGAGCGCGCATAAAGAGGTCTAATGGGCGCTTTTTATAGCAGAAATGATCAATATGAGTAAATGAATGAAATTTTGCCTATCTGAAACCAAATCAATCTCAATGAAACTTGACATGTACCAAGCACCAAGCCTCCTCTTTCGATTGGTATAGCGCATACATCCCTATCGAACCTGGTACAAGACGTAGGAGCGCGCATATAGAGGTCTAACGGATGCTTTTTATAGCAGAAATGATCAATATGAGTAAATGAATGAAATTTTACCTATCTGAAACCAAATCAATCTCGATGAAACTTGACATGTACCTAGCCCCAAGTCTCCTCTTTCGATTGGTATAGCGCATACATCCCTATCGAACCTGGTAGAAGACGTAGGAGCGGGCATATAGAGGTCTAACAGGCGCTTTTTATAGCAGAAATGATCAATATGAGTAAATGAATGAAATTTTGCCTATCTGAAACCAAATCAATCTTGATGAAACTTGACATGTACCTAGCACCAAGTCTCCTCTTTCGATTGGTATAGCGCATATATCCCTATCGAACCTGGTAGAAGACGTAGGAGCGGGCATATAGAGGTCTAACAGGCGCTTTTTATAGCAGAAATGATCAATATGAGTAAATGAATGAAATTTTGCCTATCTGAAACCAAATCAATCTTGATGAAACTTGACATGTACCTAGCACCAAGTCTCCTCTTTCGATTGGTATAGCGCATACATCCCTATCGAACCTGGTACAAGAAGTAGGAGCGCGCATATAGAGGTCTAATGGACGCTTTTTATAGCAAAAATGATCAATATGAGTAAATGAATGAAATTTTACCTATCTGAAACCAAATCAATCTCGATGAAACTTGACATGTACCTAGCACCAAGTCTCCTCTTTCGATTGGTATAGCGCATACATCCCTATCGAACCTGGTAGAAGACGTAGGAGCGGGCATATAGAGGTCTAACAGGCGCTTTTTATAGCAGAAATGATCAATATGAGTAAATGAATGAAATTTTGCCTATCTGAAACCAAATCAATCTTGATGAAACTTGACATGTACCTAGCACCAAGTCTCCTCTTTCGATTGGTATAGCGCATATATCCCTATCGAACCTGGTAGAAGACGTAGGAGCGGGCATATAGAGGTCTAACAGGCGCTTTTTATAGCAGAAATGATCAATATGAGTAAATGAATGAAATTTTACCTATCTGAAACCAAATCAATCTCGATGAAACTTGACATGTACTTAGCCCCAAGTCTCCTCTTTCGATTGGTATAGCGCATACATCCCTATCGAACCTGGTACAAGAAGTAGGAGCGCGCATATAGAGGTCTAATGGACGCTTTTTATAGCAAAAATGATCAATATGAGTAAATGAATGAAATTTTACCTATCTGAAACCAAATCAATCTCGATGAAACTTGACATGTACCTAGCACCAAGTCTCCTCTTTCGATTGGTATAGCGCATACATCCCTATCGAACCTGGTAGAAGACGTAGGAGCGGGCATATAGAGGTCTAACAGGCGCTTTTTATAGCAGAAATGATCAATATGAGTAAATGAATGAAATTTTACCTATCTGAAACCAAATCAATCTCGATGAAACTTGACATGTACCTAGCACCAGGTCTCCTCTTTCGATTGGTGTAGCGCCTACATCCCTATCGAACCTGGTACAAGACGTAGGAGCGCGCATATAGAGGTCTAATGGGCGCTTTTTATAGCAGAAATGATCAATATGAGTAAATGAATGAAATTTTACCTATCTGAAACCAAATAAATCTCGATGAAACTTGACATGTACCTAGCACCAAGTCTCCTCTTTCGGTTGGTATAGCACATACATCCCTATCAAACCTGGTACAAGAAGTAGGAGCGCGCATTTAGAGGTTTAATGAGCGCTTTTTATAGCAGAACTGATCAATATGAGTAAATGAATGAAATTTTACCTATCTGAAACCAAATTAATCTCGATGAAACTTGACATGTACCTAGCCCCAAGTCGCCTCTTTCGATTGGTATAGCGCATACATCCCTATCGAACCTGGTACAAGAAGTAGGAGCGCGCATATAATGGTCTAATGGGCGCTTTTTATAGCAGAAATGATCAATATGAGTAAATGAATGAAATTTTGCCTATCTGAAACCAAATCAATCTCGATGAAACTTGACATGTACCTAACCCCAAGTCTCTACTTTCGATTGGTATAGCGCATACATCCCTATCGAACCTGGTAGAAGACGTAGGAGTGGGCATATAGAGGTCTAACGGGCCCTTTTTATAGCAGAAATGATCAATATGAGTAAATGAATGAAATTTTGCCTTTCTGAAACCAAATCAATCTTGATGAAACTTAACATGTACCAAGCACCAAGCCTCCTCTTTCGATTGGTATAGCGCATACATCCCTATCGAACCTGGTACAAGACATAAGAGCGCGCATATAGAGGTCTAACGGATGCTTTTTATAGCAGAAATGATCAATATGAGTAAATGAATGAAATTTTACCTATCTGAAACCAAATCAATCTCGATGAAACTTGACATGTACCTAGCCCCAAGTCTCCTCTTTCGATTGGTATAGCGCATACATCCCTATCGATCCTGGTACAAGACGTAAGAGCGCGCGTATAGAGGTCTAATGGGCGCTTTTTAAAGCAGAAATGATCAATATGAATAAATGAATGAAATTCTACCTATCTGAAACCAAATCAATCTCAATGAAACTTGACATGTACCTAGCCCCAAGTCTCCTCTTTTGATTGGTATAGCGCATACATCCCTATCGAACCTGGTAGAAGACGAAGGAGCGCGCATATAGAGGTCTAATGGGCGCTTTTTATAGCAGAAATGATCAATATGAGTAAATGAATGAAATTTTACCTATCTGAAACCAAATCAATCTCGATGAAACTTGACATGTACCTAGCCCGAAGTCTCTTCTTTCGATTGGTATAGCGCATACATCCCTATCGAACCTGGTACAAGACGTAGGAGCGGGCATATAGAGGTCTAATGGGCGCTTTTTATAGGAGAAAAGATCAATATGAGTTAATGAATGAAATTTTACCTATCTGAAACCAAATCATTCTCAATGAAACTTGACATGTACCTAGCCCCAAGTCTCCTTTCTCGATTGGTATAGCGCATACATCCCTATCGAACCTGGTACAAGACGTAGGAGCGCGCATATAGAGGTCTAATGGGCGCTTTTTATAGCAGAAATGATCAATATGAGTAAATGAATGAAATCTTACCTATCTGAAACCAAATCAATCTCGATGAAACTTGACATATACCTAGCACCAAGTCTCCTCTTTCGGTTGGTATACTCCATTCTTAACGAATATTCATAAGCGCCGCCTAAGAATCGAAAACGAGGCTACCGGTGGTATCCAGTATAAACAATATGGCCTCGTCTTTACTAAATAGCAAGTACGCGGTCTTAAAAAAGGCGAAAACGTCGTTAATATTGCATGGCTACTGGGATTTTTTTCGATAAATTCTTCTTTTTAATTTTTTTAAACATATATTTCACGTCATTATTTGTTAACGTACAGTATCTAAATAATTCATTTTCACAATGACCGTATGTGACTGTTACATGTGAACAAACGCAAACGTTGCCTGCTGTTCTGTGTGATGTATATCCCCTATCATAGTTAAACTTTTTTTTATAATGAGTAAATTATTTGTACCGTCATTGGATCAATAATTCAGTAATTTAGGACAGATCCGGCATCTTTATCTGAACCCCCCCCCCACGTTTTTTTTTTGGGGGGGGGGGTTCGACGGCATGTGCATTTGTAAAAAGCTACAGCTCCGGAAAAAAAATCACCTAAATAAAAACAACAGCAAAGAACACAAAACGAAGCAAAACCAACAAATAAATAAACCGCAACAAAACCAAAATAATAATTTTAAAAAAAGCCAGCATATAATAGCTCCTTTCCATGCCGCTGTAACAACGTCGAAGTATCCTTATAAATAATCAAACCTAATATTGAAAACGTGACTTCTATTGACTTCTATCTAAATTGCACCTTTCTAAAACTCGGGGGTCTTCACATTTAGGTTATATCTAGTTTAAGTTACTTTTTTTTTGTGATATAAAGCCTAAATTCTGAAATAAATACATTTCAAAATTCTTCGTTTCTCTACTAATTTGCATCCTAAAATTCAAGTTCTCTGTGAGATGTGCAGAGCTTAAATAATGAAATGACGCATTTTTGATTTGTAGGAATCTGCTCTGATCAAGAGAGAGAGAGGAGGGGGTAAAAATATATGGGAGCAGATAATTTCTCGAGGGAGGGGGCAGCAAGACTTTTACCGGTCAAAATTTTCTTTTGAGCATATTCTATTATTTTTTTTTTTTTTTTTTTCGGTAAATGATCCAGATTTTTCGCTTTGTGCCTGTCCTTTGTATCGGATTTATTAAATTTTCTTTTTTGGTCAAAATTTCAAGCCAGATTTTTCTCTTATAAATCTTCAAGTCCCCCTCATAAGGGGACGACCCTTTGATCTTGAGGGGGGGGGGAGCTGGCAAATTTGTTTGGGTCAGATTATTTATCTCAACGCAGGGCCGGCTTGATTATTTATTTTCCAGTTACTCAAGGTCAGAATATCTATTTTCAACCTGTAACAAACCTGACAAGCAAAAAAAAAAAAAAACCAAACCCCCCCCCCCCAAATAAAATAAACCCCGACCAAGAATATACAAACACACACCCTGGTAATGACTTATGTCAACTAGATTTACCATCAATTAAATCTATATACATATGAATGTACACGTATCACCTTCAAGGCTTCATATTCTAAACTGAGTTTTCCAGCACACTGGGTATGTCAAGAAAGTTTTTGCCATGTAAAGTACAAAAGTAGGTACTTGACGTGTAATGCACTATAGGCATTCCGATAAGACTTGAAGCTTATCAAATATGCATTTTTGTTTTATACTTGCATTGTAATACTGTGTAAATATCTAAATAGCACCTGATACAAAATTTTGTGGAAGGTCGCTCTTCTGCGAGTCTGAATTTTTTTTTTGTTTTACATGAAAAAAGGTTTAGTTGATGTTTTACCAAACTCTTGAACAAATGTCAAGGTCATTATTAAAATTAACTTTGGTCAAAATATTTCTTTTAAAAATGTGAAAATGAAAGAGAATGTGCTGTGACTCTGGATTGATTTAAAACACATGGATTTATCGAGCTTGCTTGATGTACTATGGGTTAGAACATCGAGCAACCGTAAGCGCGTTGGTGTTCAGACTCTTCTTTTTGTACATTTCTGCAAAATGTTTGTTAAGAGAACATTCGTGATGACTGCTGAATAAGAGCTGTTTTGAGCTAAAAAAAGCGTTCAACACTACTTTGTATTTGCCATGAATTATTTCTTGTTAAGCATCTAGGACAAAATTCTTTTTCTGACAGAGAATATAGGTGCAATGTGAAATATGAATCCTTTTTATAACTGAAAATTATAGAATAAGCCCCCCTTTTGGGTGTTTATCACAAAATTATGTCAAATTCCACGACAAACAAAAATTGGGTATCAAAATTATGAAGGAATATGAAAACCACTTCACAAACATTTCAAAAATTATGCTCAAGGTAATTTTATGACTGACAAACATACAGACAGACTGACCTCATAAAGTGTCCACACACTTTTCCAAAAGCAGGGTGAGGTGAACAAACTCATTGCCTCCTCCTCTTTTGATTATTATTATACATACAAAACTAGTGAATATCAGCTGTGACATGAGTTTATCCACAAGATGAAATGATTTAACAATTCAGGGAGCAACTGCTTGATTTTCATCTCTAAATCAACATTAATTGTATGATACTGATTTTTTTCTCTGGTCTTTTTGATAAAAAAATTGAGCCAGATTTTTTTTTTTTTGAAAAGTCAATCCCCCAAAAGGTCAAAACAGTTGCTCCTATTGCCAGTACATTTCAATAATTGTACCAGACTATATAGTGTGTGTGCCTTGAAGTCAATGTGTTTTTATTATAGTTATCAAATAACCTTTGATATTTCTCAACAATTATGTAAGTATATGGAACAGTAAAGCAAGGCTAATTGTAATGTTTATTTATTATCTAAGTAATACAATGTTTGATTATGAGAACTTTCATAACATTACATTTAGTTCTACTAATGTAATAGTATATATCTCTGGCTAGGCGCAGCAGAACTAAATGGTGGTGGATCATTCATAAATGTCATGGTAAGGCATGCCAATAGTCACATCCCACAAGTATAAAGAAGATTCAAAGCTTCATGCAGGTAGTGTGACCTGCAATAAATCAAAGAAAATACTAAATGGTCCATACACAAATGCTTCACTTTTATCTTACATGTCTTTTTTTACAGTGAATCATTTTCAAATTAATACTTGTACAGTGTATATATAGTAACATTTTGAAATGTGAAATGAGAAAAGCAAATCTTACAGAATATAAAAGTGCATGAAACATCTCAAACAATTCGATTTAAAATTTATTTTAAATAATACTCTGAAGTTACACTGTACATTATACCTAGTACTAATTATCTAAACACATTAAACTTTGATTTATATCCTACCTTTATCATAAATGAAGTTGGAACCCTTTTTCTCCTTAAATGCAAGAAACTTCCTACTACTACTCAGGGCTTAGGCTTTACGCATTGATCAATCATCTCTAGTTTTCATATTGTCTGTACACCTTAAGAATAAAATTTCAGATTTAGAATATACATGTATAGTAAATTCTTTGTACATGTACATGTACTTGCATGTGGAAGTAAATATGTTCAAGAAAGAAAAGAATTTTTGGCTTAAGTACACAAGCCCAGATTTAGATTGGAGAATGGTAAGAGTGGTCATGAGGAAAGCCCTTGCCAAAAAACCTTATTTTATATTTTCTTTTTTAAATTCAATCAAGATTGGAATCATTCTACTGGAAATATTCTAGATCCCCGATGTTACATATTGTTAATTAAAAGTTTGAGTTACTCTGTCATCAATTTGTAATTAAATAATATTTTGGGAAGAGGGGTAAAATACATATGATTGACCCCTCCCCCCCTTTTTAATTTTGTGTGTGTGTGTGGGGGGGGGGGGGGGGAGGGGGTCCTGGCTTGCAAGTGTTAAGTGCGAGTTTCGACATTTCAATTGATTTGAATATTATTACAATAGCAAGAAGCTAAGCTGCTTACCTGGTCTTCATTCATTCGACAGCAGTTGCAGCTGAATGTGCACATGACATGTTGATCCTGTCGTGTCGCATTGACCAGTTGACACTGCACAAGTTTGCTAGTTCGGCAGTGGAGAATCTACGGTCCCTCTGCGTATTTTGCCTAAATTGCCTTCAGTCTCTTATTTTAATGTTTCATTGATAATATCCTCCACTATATG
Organism: Pinctada fucata; assembly: GCA_028142955.1. Taxonomy (NCBI): domain Eukaryota; kingdom Metazoa; phylum Mollusca; class Bivalvia; order Pterioida; family Pteriidae; genus Pinctada; species Pinctada fucata. Next base: position 27,208,165 of record AP027110.1, on the reverse strand, counting down.
GAATGAAACGTAACGGGAATACATCGTCTCAGAGATGCAATGTACACGTGCGTATGCCAAAGTCGCCATATTTGTTGTGCTTCGTAACGAACCGCCGGTAGCCTCGCTTTCGATTCGATATGAATATTCATGAGGATCTCATTAAGAAAGGAGTATAGCGCATACATCCGTATCGAACCTGGTACAAGACGTAGGAGCGCGCATATAGAGGTTTAATGAGCGCTTTTTATTGCAGAATTGATCAATATGAGTAAATGAATGAAATTATACCTATCTGAAACCAAATCAATCTCGATGAAACTTGACATGTACCTAGCCCCAAGTCGCCTCTTGCGATAGGTATAGCGCATACATCCCTATCGAACCTGGTACAAGAAGTAGGAGCGCGCATATAGAGGTCTAATGGGCGCTTTTCATAGCAGAAATGATCAATATCAGTAAATGAATGAAATTTTACCTATCTGAAACAAAATCAATCTCGATGAAACTTGACATGTACCTAACCCCAAGTCTCTACTTTCGATTGGTATAGCGCATACATCCCTATCGAACCTGGTAGAAGATGTAGGAGCGGGCATATAGAGGTCTAACGGGCGCTTTTTATAGCAGAAATGATCAATATGAGTAAATGAATGAAATTTTGCCTTTCTGAAACCAAATCATTCTTGATGAAACTTGACATGTACCAAGCACCAAGCCTCCTCTTTCGATTGGTATAGCGCATACATCCCTATCGAACCTGGTACAAGAAGTAGGAGCGCGCATATAGAGGTCTAATGGGCGCTTTTTATAGCAGAAATGATCAATATGAGTAAATGAATGAAATTTTACCTATCTGAAACCAAATCAATCTCGATGAAACTTGACATGTACCAAGCACCAAGTCTCCTCTTTCGATTGGTATAGCGCATACATCCCTATAGAACCTTGTAGAAGACGTAGGATCGCACGTATAGAGGTCGAATGGGCGCTTTTTGTAGCAGAAATGATCAATATGAGTAAATGAATGAAATTTTACCTATCTGAAACAAAATCAATCTCGAGGAAACTTGACATATACCTAGCCCGAAATCTCTTCTTTCGATTGGTATAGCGCATACATCCCTATCGAACCTTGTAGAAGACGTAGGAGCGGGCATATAGAGGTGTAACGATCGCTTTTTAAAGCAGAAATGATCAATATGAGTAAATGAAGGAAATTTTACCTATCTGAAACCAAATCAATCTTGATGAAACTTGAAATGTACCAAGCACCCAGTCTCCATTTTCGATTGGTATAGCGCATACATCCCTATCGAACCTGGTACAATACGTAAGAGCGCGCATATAGAGGTCTAATGGGCGCTTTTTATAGCAGAAATGATCAAAATGAGTAAATGAATGAAATTTTACCTATCTGAAACTAAATCAATCTCCATGAAACTTGACATGTACCTAGCCCAAAGTCTTTTCTTTCGATTGGTATAGCGCATACATCCCTATCGAACCTGGAAGAAGACGTAGTAGCGCGCATATAGAGGTCTAATGAGCGCTTTTTATAGCAGAATTGATCAATATGAGTAAATTAATGAAATTCTACCTATCTGAAACCAAATCAATCTTGATGAAACTTGACATGTACCTAGCCCCAAGTCTCCTCTTTCGATTGTTGTAGCGATACATCCCTATCGAACCTGGTACAAGACGTAGGAGCGCGCATATAGAGGTCTAATGGGCGCTTTTTATAGCAGAAATGATCAATATGAGTAAATGAATGAAATTTTACCTATCTGAAACCAAATCAATCTCGATTAAACTTGACATGTACCTAGCACCAAGTCTCCTCTTTCGGTTGGTATAGCGCATACATCCCTATCGAACCTGGTACAAGAGGTATGAGCGCGCATATAGAGGTTTAATGAGCGCTTTTTATAGCAGAATTGATCAATATTAGTAAATGAATGAAATTTTACCTATCTGAAACCAAATCAATCTCAATGAAACTTGTCATGTACATAGCCCGAAGTCTCTTCTTTCGATTGGTATAGCGCATACATCCCTATCGAACCTGGTACAAGACGTAGGATCGCGCATATAGAGGTCTAATGGGCGCTTTTCATAGCAGAAATGATCAATATGAGTAAATGAATGAAATTTTACCTATCTGAAACCAAATAAATTTCGACGAAACTTGACATGTACTTAGCCCCAAGTCTCCTCTTTCGATTGGTATAGCGCCTACATCCCTATCGATCCTGGTAAAAGAAGAAGGAGCGCGCATATAGTGGTCTAATGGGTGCTTTTTATAGCAGAAATGATCAATATGAGTAAATGAATGAAATTTTAACTATCTGAAACCAAATCAATCTCGATGAAACTTCACATGTACCTAGCCCGAAGTCTCCTCTTTCGATTGGTATAGCGCATACATCCCTATCGAACCTGGTACAAGACGTAGGAGCGCGCATACAGAGGTCTAATGGACGCTTTTTATAACAAAAATGATCAATATGAGTAAATGAATGAAATTTTACCTATCTGAAACCAAATCAATCTCGATGAAACTTGACATGTACCTAGCCCCAAGTTTCTACTTTCGATTGGTATAGCGCATACATCCCTATCAAACCTGGTACAAGAAGTAGGAGCGGGCATATAGAGGTCTAATGGGCGCTTTTTATAGCAGAAATGATCAATATGAGTAAATGAATGAAATTTTACCTATCTGAAACCTAATCAATCTCGATGAAACTTGACATGTTCCTAGCCCCATGTCTCCTCTTTCGATTGGTATAGCGCATACATCCCTATCGAACCTGGTAGAAGACGTAAGAGCGCGCGTATAGAGGTCTAATGGGCGATTTTTAAAGCAGAAATAATCAATATGAATAAATGAATGAAATTATGCCTATCTGAAACCAAATCAATCTCAATGAAAATTCACATGTACCTAGCCCAAAGTCTGCTCTTTTGATTGGTATAACGCATACATCCCTATCGAACCTGGTACAAGACGTAGGAGCGCGCATATAGAGGTCTAATGGGCGCTTTTTATAGCAGAAATGATCAATATGAGTAAATGAATGAAATTTTACCGATCTGAAACCAAATCAATCTCAATGAAACTTGACATGTACCTAGCCCCAAGTCTGCCATTTCGATTGGTATAGCGCATACATCCCTATCGATCATGGTAAAAGAAGAAGGAGCGCGCATATAGTGGTCTAATGGGTGCTTTTTATAGCGGAAATGATCAATATGAGTAAATGAATGAAATTTTACCTACCTGAAACAAAATCAATCTCGTTGAAACTTGACATGTTCCAAGCACCAAGTCTCCTCTTTCGATTGGTATAGCGCATACATCCCTATCGAACCTGGTACAAGAAGTAGGAGCGCGCATATAGATGTCTAATGGGCGCTTTTTATAGCAGAAATTATCAATATGAGTAAATGAATGAAATTTTACCTATCTGAAACCTAATCAATCTCGATGAAACTTGACATGTTCCTAGCCCCATGTCTCCTCTTTCGATTGGTATAGCGCATACATCCCTATCGAACCTGGTAGAAGACGTAAGAGCGCGCGTATAGAGGTCTAATGGGCGATTTTTAAAGCAGAAATAATCAATATGAATAAATGAATGAAATTATGCCTATCTGAAACCAAATCAATCTCAATGAAAATTCACATGTACCTAGCCCAAAGTCTGCTCTTTTGATTGGTATAACGCATACATCCCTATCGAACCTGGTACAAGACGTAGGAGCGCGCATATAGAGGTCTAATGGGCGCTTTTTATAGCAGAAATGATCAATATGAGTAAATGAATGAAATTTTACCGATCTGAAACCAAATCAATCTCAATGAAACTTGACATGTACCTAGCCCCAAGTCTGCCATTTCGATTGGTATAGCGCATACATCCCTATCGATCATGGTAAAAGAAGAAGGAGCGCGCATATAGTGGTCTAATGGGTGCTTTTTATAGCGGAAATGATCAATATGAGTAAATGAATGAAATTTTACCTACCTGAAACAAAATCAATCTCGTTGAAACTTGACATGTTCCAAGCACCAAGTCTCCTCTTTCGATTGGTATAGCGCATACATCCCTATCGAACCTGGTACAAGAAGTAGGAGCGCGCATATAGATGTCTAATGGGCGCTTTTTATAGCAGAAATTATCAATATGAGTAAATGAATGAAATTTTACCTATCTGAAACCAAATCAATCTCGACGAAGCTTGACATGTGCCTAGCCCGAAGTCTCTTCTTTTGATTGGTATAGCGCATACATCCCTATCGAACCTTGTAGAAGACGTAGGATCGCATGTATAGAGGTCTAATGGGCACTTTTTAAAGCAGAAACGATCAATATGAGTAAATGAATGAAATTTTACCTATCTGAAACCTAATCAATCTCGATGAAACTTGACATGTACCTAGCCCCATGTCTCCTCTTTCGATTGGTATAGCGCATACATCCCTATCGAACCTGGTAGAAGATGTAAGAGCGCGCGTATAGAGGTCTAATGGGCGCATTTTAAAGCAGAAATGATCAATATGAATAAATGAATGAAATTATACCTATCTGAAACCAAATCAATCTCAATGAAACTTTACATGTACCTAGCACAAAGTCTCTTCTTTCGATTGGTATAACGCATACATCCCTATCGAACCTGGTAGAAGAGGTAGGAGCGCGCATATAGAGGTCTTATGGGCGCTTTTTATAGTAGAATTGATCAATATGAGTAAATGAATGAAATTTTAGCTATCTGAAACCAAATCAATCTCAATGAAACTTGACATGTACCTAGCACCAAGTCTCGTCTTTCGATTGGTATAGCGCATACATCCCTATCGAACCTGGTACAAGACGTAGGAGCGCGCATATAGAGGTCTGATGGGCGCTTTTTATAGCAGAAATGATCAATATGAATAAATGAATGAAATTATACCTATCTGAAAACAAATCAATCTTGATGAAACTTGACATATACCTAGCCCCAAGTCTCTTCTTTCGATTGGTATAGCTCATACATCCCTATCGAACCTGGTAAAAGAGGTAGGAGCGCGCATATAGAGGTCTAATTGGCGCTTTTTATAGCAGAAATGATCAATATGAGTAAATGAATGAAATTTTACCTATCTGAAACCAAATCAATCTCAATGAAACTTTACATGTACCTAGCCCCAAGTCTCCTCTTACGATTGGTATAGCGCATACATCCCTATCGAAGCTGGTAGAAGAAGCAGGAGCGCGCGTATAGAGGTCTAATGGGCGCTTTTTAAAGCAGAGATGATCAATATGAATAAATGAATGAAATTATGCCTATCTGAAACCAAATCAATCTCAATGAAACTTGACATGTACCTAGCCCAAAGTCTGCTCTTTTGATTGGTATAACGCATACATCCCTATCGAACCTCGTACAAGAGGTAGGAGGGCGCATATAGAGGTCTAATGGGCGCTTTTTTATAGCAGAAATGATCAATATGAGTAAATGAATGAAATTTTACCTATCTGAAACCAAATCAATCTCGACGAAACTTAAGATGTTCCTAGCCCCAAGTCTCCTGTTTCGATTGGTATAGCGCATACATCCCTATCGATCCTGGTACAAGAAGGAGGAGCGCGCATATAGTGGTCTAATGGGTGCTTTTTATAGCAGAAATGATCAATATGAGTAAATGAATGAAATTTTACCTATCTGAAACAAAATCAATCTCGATGAAACTTGACATGTACCTAGCCCCAAGTTTTTACTTTCGATTGGTATAGCGCATACATCCCTATCGAACCTGGTACAAGACGTAGGAGCGGGCATATAGAGGTCTAACGGGCGCATTTTATAGCAGAAATGATCAATATGAGTAAATGAATGAAATTTTACCTATCTGAAACCAAATCAATCTTGATGAAACTTGACATGTACCAAGCACCAAGTCTCCTCTTTTGATTGGTATAGCGCATACATCCCTATCGAACCTGGTATAAGACGTAGGAGCGCGCATATAGAGGTCTAATGGGCGCTATTTATAGCAGAAATGATCAATATGAGTAAATGAATGAAATTTTACCTATCTGAAACCAAATCAATCTCGACGAAACTTGACATGTACCTAGCCCCAAGTCTCCTCTTTCGATTGGTATAGCGCATACATCCCTATCGAACCTTGTAGAAGACGTAGGATCGCGCGTATAGAGGTCTAATGGGCGCTTTTTAAAGCAGAAATGATCAATATGAGTAAATGAATGAAATTTTACCTATCTGAAACCGAATCAATCTCGATGAAACTTGACATGTACCTAGCCCCAAGTTTCTACTTTCGATTGGTATAGCGCATACATCCCTATCGAACCTGGTACAAGACGTAGGAGTGGGCATGCATATCGAGGTCTAACGGGCGCATTTTTATAGCAGAAATGATCAATTTGAGTAAATGAATGAAATTTAACCTATCTGAAACCAAATCAATCTTGATGAAACTTGACATGTACCTAGCCCCATCTCTCCTCTTTCGATTGGTATAGCGCATACATCCCTATCAAACCTGGTAGAAGCCGTAAGAGCGCGCGTATAGAGGTCTAATGGGCGCTTTTTAAAGCAGAAATGATCAATATGAATAAATAAATGAAATTATACCTAACTGAAACCAAATCAATCTCAATGAAACTTGACATATACCTAGCACAAAGTCTCCTCTTTTGATTGGTATAACGCATACATCCCTATCGAACCTGGTAGAAGACGTAGTAGCGCGCATATAGAGGTCTAATGGGCGCTTTTTATAGCAGAAATGATCAATATGAGTAAATGAATGAAATTTTACCTATCTGAAACCAAATCAATCTCGATGAAACTTGACATGTACCTAGCCCCAAGTCTCTTCATTCGATTGGTATAGCGCATACTTCCCTATCGATCCTGGTACAAGACGTAGGAGCCCGCATATAGAGGTCTAATGGGCGCTTTTTATAGCAGAAATGATCAATATGAGTAAATGAATGAAATTTTACCTATCTGAAACCAAATCAATCTCAATGAAACTTAACATGTACCTAGCCCCAAGTCTCCTCTTATGATTTGTATAGCGCATGCATCCCGATCGAACCTGGTAAAAGAGGTAGGAGCGCGCATATAGAGGTCTAATGGGCGCTTTTTATAGCAGAAATGTTCAATATGAATAAATGAATGAAATTAATCCTATCTGAAAACAAATCAATCTCGATGACACTTGACATGTACCTAGCCACAAGTCTCCTCTTTCGATTGGTATAGCGCATACATCCCTATCGAACCTGGTAAAAGAGGTAGGAGCGCGCATATAGAGGTCTAATGGGCGCATTTTATAGCAGAAATGATGAATATGAGCAAATGAATGAAATTTTACCTATCTGAAACCAAATCAATCTTGATGAAACTTGACATGTACCTAGCCCCAAGTCTACTATTTTGATTGGTATAGCGCATACATCCCTATCGAACCTGGTAGAAGACGTAGGAGCGCGCATATAGAGGTCTAATGGGCGCTTTTTATAGCAGAAATGATCAATATGAGTAAATGAATGAAATTTTACCTATCTGAAACCAAATCAATCTTAATGAAACTTGACATGTACCAAGCACCAAGCCTCTTCTTTCGATTGGTATAGCGCATACATCCCTATCGAACCTGGTACAAGACGTAAGAGCGCGCATAAAGAGGTCTAATGGGCGCTTTTTATAGCAGAAATGATCAATATGAGTTAATGAATGAAATTTTACCTATCTGAAACCAAATCATTCTCAATGAAACTTGACATGTGCTTAGCCCCAAGTCTCCTCTTTCGATTGGTATAGCGCATACATCCCTATCGAACCTGGTACAAGACGTAGGAGCACGCATATAGAGGTCTAATGGGCGCTTTTTATAGCAGAAATGATCAATATGAGTAAATGAATGAAATTTTACCTATCTGAAAACAAATCAATCTCAATGAAACTTGACATGTACGTAGCCCCAAGCCTTCTTTTTCGATTGGTATAGCGCATACATCCCTATCGAACCTGGTACAAGACGTAGGAGCGCGCATATAGAGGTCTAATGGGCGCTTTTTATAGCAGAAATGATCAATATGAGTAAATGAATGAAATTTTACCTATCTGAAACAGAATCAATCTCGATGAAACTTGACATGTACCTAGCACCAGGTCTCTTCTTTTGATTGGTATAGCGCATACATCCCTATCGAACCTGGTAAAAGAGGTAGGAGCGCGCATATAGAGGTCTAATGAGCGCTTTATATAGCAGAATTGATCAATATGAGTAAATGAATGAAATTTTACCTATCTGAAACCAAACCAATCTCAATGAAACTTGACATGTCCCTAGCACCAAGTCTCCTCTTTTGATTGGTATAGCGCATACATCCCTATCGAACCTGGTAGAAGACGTAGGAGCGCGCATATAGAGGTCTAATGGGCGCTTTTAATAGCAGAAATGATCATTATGAGTAAATGAATGAAATTTTACCTATCGGAAACCAAATCAATCTCAATGAAACTTGACATGTACCTAGCCCTAAGTCTCTTCTTTTGATTGGTATAGCGCATACATCCCTATCGAACCTGGTAGAAGACGTAGGAGCGCGCATATAGAGGTCTAATGGGCGCTTTTTATAGCAGAAATGATCATTATGGGTAAATGAATGAAATTTTACCTATCTGAAACAAAATCAATCTCAATGAAACTTGACATGTACCTAGCCCTAAGTCTCTTCTGTCGATTGGTATAGCGCATACATCCGTATCGAACCTGGTACAAGACGTAGGAGCGCGCATATAGAGGTCTAATGGGCGCTTTCTATAGCAGAATTGATCAATATGAGTAAATGAATGAAATTTTACCTCTCTGAAACCAAACCAATCTCGATGAAGCTTGACATGTACCTAACACCAAATCTCCTCTCTTGATTGGTATAGCGCATACATCCGTATCGAACCTGGTACAAGACGTAGGAGCGCGCATATAGAGGTCTAATGGGCGCTTTTTATAACAGAAATGATCAATATGAGTAAATGAATAAAATTTTACCTATCTGAAACCAAATCAATCTCGATTAAACTTGAAATGTACCTAGCACCAAGTCTCCTCTTTCGATTGGTATAGCGCATACATCCCTATCGAACCTGCTACAAGACGTAGGAGCGCGCATATAGAGGTCTAATGGGCGCTTTTTATAGCAGAAATGATCAATATGAATAAATGAATGAAATTAATCCTATCTGAAAACAAATCAATCTCGATGACACTTGACATGTACCTAGCCACAAGTCTCCTCTTTTGATTGGTATAGCGCATACATCCCTATCGAACCTGGTAAAAGAGGTAGGAGCGCGCATATAGAGGTCTAATGGGCGCTTTTTATAGCAGAAATGATCAATATGAGTAAATGAATGAAATTTTACCTATCTGAAACCAAATCAATCTCGATGAAACTTGACATGTACCTAGCCCCAAGTCTCTTCTTTTGATTGGTATAGCGCATACATCCCTATCGAACCTGGTAGAAGACGTAGGAGCGCGCATATAGAGGTCTAATGGGCGCTTTTTATAGCAGAAATGATCAATATGAGTAAATGAATGAAATTTTACCTATCTGAAACCAAATCAATCTTGATGAAACTTGACATGTACCTAGCCCTAAGTCTACTATTTTGATTGGTATAGCGCATACATCCCTATCGAACCTGGTAGAAGACGTAGGAGCGCGCATATAGAGGTCTAATGGGCGCTTTCTATAGCAGAAATGATCAATATGAGTAAATGAATGAAATTTTACCTATCTGAAACTAAATCAATCTCGATGAAACTTGACATGTACCTAGCCCCAAGTCTTCTCCTTCGATTGGTATAGCGCATACATCCCTATCGAACCTGGTACAAGAAGTAGGAGCGCACATATAGAGGTCTAATGGGCGCTTTTTATACCAGAAAAGATCAATATGAGTAAATGAATGAAATTTTACATATCTGAAACCAAATCAATCTCAATGAAACTTGACATGTACCTATCCCCAAGTCTCTTCTTTCGATTGGTATAGCTCATACATCCCGATCGAACCTGGTAAAAGAGGTAGGAGCGCGCATTTAGAGGTCCAATGGGCGCTTTTTATAGCAGAAATGATCAATATGAGTAAATGAATGAAATTTTACCTATCTGAAACAAAATCAATCTCGATGAAACTTGACATGTACCTAGCACCAAGTCTCGTCTTTCGATTGGTATAGCGCATACATCCCTTTCGAACCTGGTAAAAGAGGTAGGAGCGCGCATATAGAGGTCTAGTGAGCGCTTTATATAGCAGAATTGATCAATATGAGTAAATGAATGAAATTTTTCCTATCTGAAACCAAACCAATCTCAATGAAACTTGACATGTCCCTAGCACCAAGTCTCCTCTTTTGATTGGTATAGCGCATACATCCCTATCAAACCTGGTAGAAGACGTAGGAGCGCGCGTATAGAGGTCTAATGGGCGCTTTTTATAGCAGAAATGATCATTATGAGTAAATGAATGAAATTTTACCTATCTGAATCTAAAATAATCTCAATGAAACTTGACATGTACCTAGCCCTAAGTCTTTTCTTTTGATTGGTATAGCGCATACATCCCTATCGAGCCTGGTACAAGACGTAGGAGCGCGCATATAGAGGTCTAATGGGCGCTTTTTATAGCAGAAATGATCATTAAGAGTAAATGAATGAAATTTTACCTATCTGAAACCAAATCAATCTCAATGAAACTTGACATGTACCTAGCCCTAAGTATCTTCTTTCGATTGGTATAGCGCATACATCCGTATCGAACCTGGTACAAGACGTAGGAGCGCGCATATAGATGTTTAATGGGCGCTTTCTATAGCAGAATTGATCAATATGAGTAAATGAATGAAATTTTACCTCTCTGAAACCAAACCAATCTCGATGAAGCTTGACATGTACCTAACACCAAATCTCCTCTCTTGATTGGTATTGCGCATACATCCGTATCGAACCTGGTACAAGACGTAGGAGCGCGCATATAGAGGTCTAATGGGCGCTTTTTATAACAGAAATGATCAATATGAGTAAATGAATGAAAATTTACCTATCTGAAACCAAATCAATCTCGATTAAACTTGAAATGTACCTAGCACCAAGTCTCCTCTTTCGATTGGTATAGCGCATACATCCCTATCGAACCTGCAACAAGACGTAGGAGCGCGCATATAGAGGTCTAATGGGCGCTTTTTATAGCAGAAATGATGAATATGAGTAAATAAATGAAATTTTACCTATCTGAAACCGAATCAATCTCGATGAAACTTGACATGTACCTAACCCTAAGTCTTCTCTTTCGATTGGTAAAGCGCATACATCCCTATAGAACCTGGTACAAGACGTAGGAGCGCGCGTATAGAGGTCTAATGGGAGCTATTTATAGCAGAAATGATCAATATGAATAAATAAATGAAATTTTACCTATCTGAAACCAAATCAATCTCGATGAAACTTGATATGTACCTATCCCCAATTCTCTTCTTTCGATAGGTATAGCGCATACATCCCTATCGAACCTGGCACAAGACGTAGGAGCGCGCATACAGAGGTCTAAAGGGCGCTTTGTATAGCAAAAATGATCAATATGAGTAAATGAATGAAATTTTACCTATCTGAAACCAAATCAATCTCGATTAAACTTGAAATTTACCTAGCACCAAGTCTCCTCTTTCGATTGGTATAGCGCATACATCCCTATCGAACCTGGTATAAGAAGTAGGAGCGCGCATATAGAGGTCTACTGGGCTCTTTTTATAGCAGAGATGATCAATATGAGTAAATGAATGAAATTTTACCTATCTGAAACCAAATCAATCTCGATGAAACTTGACATGTACCTATCCCCAATTCTATTCTTTCGATTGGTATAGCGCATACATCCCTATCGAATCTGGTACAAGACTTAGGAGCGCGCATATGGAGGTGTAATGGGCGCTTTGTATTGCAGAAATGATCAATATGAGTAAATGAATGAAATTTTACCTATCTGAAACTAAATCAATCTCAATGAAACTTTACATGTATCTAGCCCCAAGTCTCCTCTTTCCATTGGTATAGCGCATACATCCGTATCGAACCTGGTACAAGACGTAGGAGCGCGCATATAGAGGTCTAATGGGCGCTCTTTATAGCAGAAATGATCAATATGAGTAAATGAATGAAATTTTACCTATCTGAAACCAAATCAATCTCGATGAAACTTGACATGTACCTAGCCCCAAGTCTCGTCTTTCGATTGGTATAGCGCATACATCCCTATCGAACCTGGTACAAGACGTAGGAGCGCGCATATAGAGGTCTAATGGGCGCTTTTTATAGCAGAGATGATCAATATGAGTAAATGAATGAAATTTTACCTCTCTGAAAACAAATCATTCTCAATGAAACTTGACATGTACGTATCCCAAGTCTCCTCTTTTGATTGGTATAGCGCATACATCCCTATCGAACCTGGTACAAGACGTAGGAGCGCGCATATAGAGGTCTAATGGGCGCTTTGTATAGCAGAAATGATCAATATGAATAAATGAATGAAATTTTGCCTATCTGAAACCAAATCAATCTCAATGAAACTTGACATGTACCTAGCCCCAAGTCTCCTCTTTTGATTGGTATAGCGCATACATCCCTATCGAACCTGGTACAAGACGTAGGAGCGCGCATATAGAGGTCTAATGGGCGCTTTGTATAGCAGAAATGATCAATATGAGTAAATGAATGAAATTTTACCTATCTCAAACCAAATCAATCTCGATGAAACTTGACATTTATATACACCAAGTCTCGTCTTTCGATTGGTATAGCGCATACATCCCTATCGAACCTGGTACAAGAGGTAGGAGGGAGCATATAGAGGTCACATGGGCGCTTTTTATAGCAGAAATGATCAATATGAGTAAATGAATGAAATTTTACCCATCTGAAACCAAATCAATCTCGATGAAACTTGACATGTACCTAGCACCAAGTCTCCTCTTTTGATTGGTATAGCGCATATATCCCTATCGAACCTGGTACCAGACGTAGGAGCGCGCATATAGAGGTCTAATGAGCGCTTTTTATAGCAGAATTGATCAATATGAGTAAATGAATGAAATTTTACCTATCTGAAACCAAATCAATCTCGATGAAACTTGACATGTACCTAGCCCCAAGTCCTCTCTTTCGATTGGTATAGCGCATACATCCCTATCGAACCTGGAAGAAGACGTAGGAGCGCGCGTATAGAGGTCTAATGGGCGCTTTTTATAGCAGAAATGATCAATATGAATAAATGAATGAAATTTTGCCTATCTGAAACCAAATCAATCTCAATGAAACTTGACATGTACCTAGCCCCAAGTCTCTTCTTCCGATTGGTATAGCGCATACATCCCTATCGAACCTGGTACAAGACGTAGGAGAGGGCGTAAAGAGGTCTAATGGGAGCTTTTTATAGCAGAAATGATCAATATGAGTAAATGAATGAAATTTTACCTATCTGAAACCAAATCAATCTCAATTATACTTGAAATGTTCCTAGCACCAAGTCTCCTCTTTCCATTGGTATAGCGCATACATCCCTATCGAACCTGGTACAAGAAGTAGGAGCGCGCATATAGAGGTCTAATGAGCGCTTTTTATAGCAGAATTGATCAATATGAGTAAATGAATGAAATTTTACCTATCTGAAATCAAATCAATCTTGATGAAACTTGATATGTACCTATCCCCAAGTCTCCTCTTTCGATTGGTATAGCGCCTACATCCCTATCGAACCTGGTACAAGACGTAGGAGCGCGCATATAGAGGTCTAATGGGCGCTTTGTATAGCAGAAATGATCAATATGAATAAATGAATGAAATTTTGCCTATCTGAAACCAAAGCAATCTCAATGAAACTTGACATGTACCTAGCCCCAAGTCTCCTCTTTTGATTGGTATAGCGCATACATCCCTATCGAACCTGGTACAAGACGTAGGAGCGCGCATATAGAGGTCTAATAGGCGCTTTGTATAGCAGAAATGATCAATATGAGTAAATGAATGAAATTTTACCTATCTCAAACCAAATCAATCTCGATGAAACTTGACATTTATTTACACCAAGTCTCGTCTTTCGATTGGTATAGCGCATACATCCCTATCGAACCTGGTACAAGAGGTAGGAGGGAGCATATAGAGGTCTCATAGGCGCTTTTTATAGCAGAAATGATCAATATGAGTAAATGAATGAAATTTTACCCATCTGAAACCAAATCAATCTCGATGAAACTTGACATGTACCTAGCACCAAGTCTCCTCTTTTGATTGGTATAGCGCATATATCCCTATCGAACCTGGTACCAGACGTAGGAGCGCGCATATAGAGGTCTTATGAGCGCTTTTTATAGCAGAATTGATCAATATGAGTAAATGAATGAAATTTTACCTATCTGAAACCAAATCAATCTCGATGAAACTTGAAATGTACCTAGCCCCAAGTCTTCTCTTTCGATTGGTATAGCGCATACATCCCTATCGAACCTGGAAGAAGACGTAGGAGCGCGCGTATAGAGGTCTAATGGGCGCTTTTTATAGCAGAAATGATCAATATGAATAAATGAATGAAATTTTGCCTATCTGAAACCAAATCAATCTCAATGAAACTTGACATGTACCTAGCCCCAAGTCTCTTCTTCCGATTGGTATAGCGCATACATCCCTATCGAACCTGGTACAAGACGTAGGAGAGGGCGTAAAGAGGTCTAATGGGAGCTTTTTATAGCAGAGATGATCAATATGAGTAAATATATGAAATTTTACCTATCTGAAACCAAATCAATCTCGATGAAACTTGACATGTACCTATCCCCAATTCTATTCTTTAGATTGGTATAGCGCATACATCCCTATCGAACCTGGTACAAGACGTAGGGGCGCGCATATGGAGGTGTAATGGGCGCTTTGTATAGCAGAAATGATCAATATGAGTAAATGAATGAAATTTTACCTATCTGAAACTAAATCAATCTCAATGAAACTTTACATGTATCTAGCCCCAAGTCTCCTCTTTCCATTGGTATAGCGCATACATCCGTATCGAACCTGGTACAAGACGTAGGAGCGCGCATATAGAGGTCTAATGGGCGCTTTTTATAGCAGAAATGATCAATATGAGTAAATGAATGAAATTTTACCTATCTGAAACCAAATCAATCTCGATGAAACTTCACATGTAACTAGCCCCAAGTCTCCTCTTTCGATTGGTATAGCGCATACATCCCTATCGAACCTGGTACAAGACGTAGGAGCGCGCATATAGAGGTCTAATGGGCGCTTTTTATAGCAGAGATGATCAATATGAGTAAATGAATGAAATTTTACCTCTCTGAAAACAAATCATTCTCAATGAAACTTGACATGTACGTAGCCCAAGTCTCCTCTTTTGATTGGTATAGCGCATACATCCCTATCGAACCTGGTACAAGACGTAGGAGCGCGCATATAGAGGTCTAATAGGCGCTTTGTATAGCAGAAATGATCAATATGAATAAATGAATGAAATTTTGCCTATCTGAAACCAAATCAATCTCAATGAAACTTGACATGTACCTAGCCCCAAGTCTTCTCTTTCCATTGGTATAGCGCATACATCCGTATCGAACCTGGTACAAGACGTAGGAGCGCGCATATAGAGGTCTAATGGGCGCTTTTTATAGCAGAAATGATCAATATGAGTAAATGAATGAAATTTTACCTATCTGAAACCAAATCAATCTCAATGAAACTTGACATGTACCTAGCCCCAAGTCTCTTCTTCCGATTGGTATAGCGCATACATCCCTATCGAACCTGGTAGAAGACGTAGGAGAGGGCGTAAAGAGGTCTAATGGGAGCTTTTTATAGCAGAATTGATCAATATGAGTAAATGAATGAAATTTTACCTATCTGAAACCAAATCAATCTCAATTATTCTTGAAATGTACCTAGCACCAAGTCTCCTCTTTCCACTGGTATAGCGCATACATCCCTATCGAACCTGGTACAAGAAGTAGGAGCGCGCATATAGAGGTCTAATGAGCGCTTTTTATAGCAGAATTGATCAAGATGAGTAAATGAATGAAATTTTACCTATCTGAAATCAAATCAATCTTGATGAAACTTGATATATACCTATCCCCAAGTCTCCTCTTTCGATTGGTATAGCGCATACATCCCTATCGAACCTGGTACAAGACGTAGGAGCGCGCATATAGAGGTCTAATGGGCGTTTTTTATAGCAGAGATGATCAATATGAGTAAATGAATGAAATTTTTCCTATCTGAAACAAAATCAATCTCGATGAAACTTGACTTGTACCTAGCCCCAAGTCTCCTCTTTCGATTGGTATAGCGCATACATCCCTATCGAACCTGGAAGAAGAGGTAGGAGCGCGCGTATAGAGGTCTAATGGGCGCTTTTTATAGCAGAATTGATCAATATGAATAAATGAATGAAATTTTGCCTATCTGAAACCAAATCAATCTCAATGAAACTTTACATGTACCTAGCCCCGAGTCTCCTCTTTCGATTGGTATAGCGCATACATCCCTATTGAACCTGGTACAAGACGTAGGAGCGGGCGTATAGAGGTCTAATGGGCGCTTTTTATAGCAGAAATGATCAATATGAGTAAATGAATGAAATTTTACCTATCTGAAACCGAATCAATCTCGATGAAACTTGAAATATTCCAAGCACGAAGTCTCCTCTTTCGATTGGTATAGCGCATACATCCCTATCGAACCTGGTACAAGACGTAGGATCGCGCATATTGAGGTCTAATGAGCACTATTTATAGCAGAATTGATCAATATGAGTAAATGAATGAAATTTTACCTATCTGAAACCAAATCAATCTCGATAAAACTTGACAGTTACCTAGCCGAAAGTCTCCTCTTTCGATTGGTATAGCGCATACATCCCTATCGAACCTGGTACAAGACGTAGGAGCGCGCATATAGAGGTCTAATGGGCGCTTTTTATAGCAGAAATGATCAATATGAATAAATGAATGAAATTTTACCTATCTGAAACCAAATCAATCTCGATGGAACTTGACATGTACCTAGCACCAAGTCTCCCCTATTGATTGGTATAGCGCATACATCACTATCGAACCTGGTACAAGACGTAGGAGCGCGCATATAGAGGTCTAATGGGCGCTTTTTATAGCAGAAATGATCAATATGAATAAATGAATGAAATTTTACCTATCTGAAACCAAATCAATCTCAATGAAACTTGACATGTACCTAGCCCCAAGTCTCCTCTTCCGATTGGTATAGCGCATACATCCCTATCGAACCTGGTACAAGACGTAGGAGCGGGCGTAATGAGGTCTAATTGGACCTTTTTATAGCAGAAATGATCAATATGAGTAAATGAATGAAATTTTACCTATCTGAAACCAAATCAATCTCAATTAAACTTGAAATGTGCCTAGCACCAAGTCTCCTCTTTCGATTGGTATAGCGCATACATCCCTATCGAACCTGGTACAAGACGTAGGAGCGCGCATATAGAGGTTTAATGGGTGCTTTTTATAGCAGAAATGATCAGTATGAGTAAATGAATGAAATTTTTCCTATCTGAAACCAAATCAATCTCGATGAAACTTGACATGTACCTAGCCCCAAGTCTCTTCTTTTAATTGGTATAGCGCATACATCCCTATCGAACCTGGTAGAAGAGGTAGGAGCGTGCATATAGAGGTGTAATGGGCGCTTTTTATAGCAGAAATGATCAATATGAATAAATGAATGAAATTATACCTATCTGAAACCAAATCAATCTCGATGAAACTTGACATGTACCAAGCACGAAGTCTCTTCTTTCGATTGGTATAGCGCATACATCCCTATCGAACCTGGTACAAGACGTAGGATCGCGCATATAGAGGTCTAATGAGCACTGTTTATAGCAGAAATGATCAATATGAGTAAATGAATAAAATTTTACCTATCTGAAACCAAATCAATCTCGATAAAACTTGACATGTACCTAGCTGCAAGTCTCCTCTTTCGATTGGTATAGCGCATACATCCCTATCGAACCTGGTACAAGACGTAGGAGCGCGCATATAGAGGTCTAATGGGCGCTTTTTATAGCAGAAATGATCAATATGAATAAATGAATGAAATTTTACCTATCTGAAACCAAATCAATCTCCATGAAACTTTACATGTACCTAGCCCCAAGTCTCCTCTTTTCATTGGTATAGCGCATACATCACTATCGAACCTGGTACAAGACGTAGGAGCGCGCATATAGAGGTCTAATGGGCGCTTTTTATAGCAGAAATGATCAACATGAGTAAATGAATGAAATTTTACCTATCTCAAACCAAATCAATCTCGATGAAACTTGACTTTTATTTACACCAAGTCTCGTCTTTCGATTGGTATAGCGCATACATCCCTATCGAACCTGGTACAAGACGTAGGAGCGCGCATATAGAGGTCCAATGGGCGCTTTTTATAGCAGAAATGATCAATATGAGTAAATGAATGAAATTTTACTTATCTGAAACCAAATCAATCTCGATGAAATATGACATGTACCTAGCACCGAGTTTCCTCTTTCGATTGGTATAGCGCATACATCCTTATCGAACCTGGTACAAGACGTAGGAGCGCGCATATAGAGGTCTAATGAGCGCTTTTTATAGCAGAATTGATCAATATGAGTAAATGAATGAAATTTTACCTACCTGAAACCAAACCAATCTCGACGAAACTTGACATGTACCTAGCACCAAGTCTCCTCTTTCGATTGGTATAGCGCATACATCCTTATCGAACCTGGTACAAGACGTAGGAGCGCGCATATAGAGGTTTAATGGGTGCTTTTTATAGCAGAAATGATCAGTATGAGTAAATGAATGAAATTTTTCCTATCTGAAACCAAATCAATCTCGATGAAACTTGACATGTACCTAGCCCCATGTCTCTTCTTTTAATTGGTATAGCGTATACATCCCTATCGAACCTGGTAGAAGAGGTAGGAGCGTGCATATAGAGGTGTAATGGGCGCTTTTTGTAGCAGAAATGATCAATAAGAATAAATGAATGAAATTATACCTATCTGAAACCAAATCAATCTCGATGAAACTTGACATGTACCTAGCACCAAGTCTCCTCTATTGATTGGTATAGCGCATACATCCCTATCGAACCTGGTAGAAGACGTAGGAGCGCGCATATAGAGGTCTAATGGGCGCTTTTTATAGCAGAATTGATCAATATGAGTAAATGAATGAAATTGTACCTATCTGAAACCAGATCAATCTCAATGAAACTTGACATGTACCTAGCCCCAAGTCTCTTCTTTCGATTGGTATAGCGCATACATCCCTATCGAACCTGGTACAAGACGTAGGAGCGCGCATATAGAGGTCTAATGGGCGTTTTTTATAGCAGAAATGATCAATATGAATAAATGAATGAAGTTTTACCTATCTGAAACCAAATCAATCTCAATGAAACTTGACATGTACCTAGCCCCAAGTCTCTTCTTTTGATTGGTATAGCGCATACATCCCTATCGAACCTGGTACAAGACGTAGGAGCGCGCATATAGAGGTCTAATGGGCGTTTTTTATAGCAGAAATGATCAATATGAATAAATGAATGAAATTTTACCTATCTGAAACCAAATCAATCTTGACTTGTACCTAGCCCCAAGTCTTTTCTTTCGACTGGTATAGCGCATACATCCCTATCGAACCTGGTAGAAGACGTAAGAGCGCGTGTATAGAGGTCCAATGGGCGCTTTTTATAGCAGAAATGATCAATATGAATGAATGAAATTTTACCTATCTCAAACCAAATCAATCTCGGTAAAACTTGACATGTACTAGCCCCAAGTCTCCTCTTTCGATTGGTATAGCGCATACATCCCTATCGAACCTGGTACAAGACGTAGGAGCGCGCATATAGAGGTCTAATGGGCGCTTTTTATAGCAGAGATGATCAATATGAGTAAATAAATGAAATTTTACCTATCTGAAACAAAATCAATCTCGATGAAACTTGAGATGTACCTAGCCCCAAATCTCCTCTTTCGATTGGTATAGCGGATACATCCCTATCGAACCTGGAAGAAGACGTAGGAGCGCGCGTATAGAGGTCTAATGGGCGCTTTTTATAGCAGAAATGATCAATATGAATAAATGAATGAAATTTTGCCTATCTGAAACCAAATCAATCTCAATGAAACTTTACATGTACCTAGCCCCGAGTCTCCTCTTTCGATTGGTATAGCGCATACATCCCTATTGAACCTGGTACAAGACGTAGGAGCGGGCGTATAGAGGTCTAATGGGCGCTTTTTATAGCAGAAATGATCAATATGAGTAAATGAATGAAATTTTACCTATCTGAAACCAAATCAATCTCGATGAAACTTGAAATATTCCAAGCACGAAGTCTCCTCTTTCGATTGGTATAGCACATACATCCCTATCGAACCTGTTACAAGACGTAGGATCGCGCATATTGAGGTCTAATGAGCACTGTTTATAGCAGAATTGATCAATATGAGTAAATGAATGAAATTTTACCTATCTGAAACCAAATCAATCTCGATAAAACTTGACATGTACCTAGCCCCAAGTCTCCTCTTTCGATTGGTTTAGCGCATACATCCCTATCGAACCTGGTACAAGAAGTAGGAGCGCGCATATAGAGGTCTAATGGGCGCTTTTTATAGCAGAATTGATCAATATGAGTAAATGAATGAAATTTTACCTATCTGAAACCAAATCAATCTCGATGAAACTTGACATGTTCCTAGCCCCAAGTCTTTTCTTTCGATTGGTATAGCGCATACATCCCTATCGAACCTGGTACAAGATGTAAGAGCGGGCGTAAAGAGGTCTAATGGGCGCTTTTTATAGCAGAATTGATCAATATGAGTAAATGAGTGAAATTTTACCTATCTGAAACCAAATCAATCTCAATTAAACTTGAAATGTACCTAGCACCAAGTCTCCTCTTTCCATTGGTAGGAGCACGCATATAGAGGTCCAATGGGCGCTTTTTATAGCAGAAATGATCAATATGAGTAAATGAATGAAATTTTACTTATCTGAAACCAAATCAATCTCGATGAAATATGACATGTACCTAGCACCGAGTTTCCTCTTTCGATTGGTATAGCGCATACATCCTTATCGAACCTGGTACAAGACGTAGGAGCGCGCATATAGAGGTCTAATGGGCGTTTTTTATAGCAGAATTGATCAATATGAGTAAATGAATGAAATTTTACCTATCTGAAACCAAATCAATCTCAATTAAACTTGAAATGTACCTAGCACCAAGTCTCCTCTTTCCATTGGTATAGCGCATACATCCCTATCGAACCTGGTACAAGAAGTAGGAGCGCGCATATAGAGGTCTAATGAGCGCTTTTTATAGCAGAATTGATCAATATGAGTAAATGAATGAAAGGAGTAGGTTCAGAAACTGCCGATATTGGCCCTGTTCAAACCTAGATTCTAAAATTGTTTTATTTCATGTTATTTCTTTATGAAAGCAAAGACAAACTTTGATAGTTCAGAAAAATACGACGTTCGGGAATCTGCACGTGCTGTGACGTCATCTATGACGTCGTTAATCCATGACGGTATGCCGATTTTCGTGTTTTTAACATGTTTTAGAGTCTTTATCCTGAAACTTTACCCATAGCACACGTTGTCACAGAAATTGAATTGGTATTAAATTGAAGATCATACTCAAATCTTGCTATATAGAGAATTTCGTTTCTGTGACGCACTGTGCTGTGCATCTATTTTAAAGTTTTCTATGTCGTACTTCCACCAACCTGAGAGAGATTTAGCGTGTACAGCTCTCTTTTTGTCTTTAGAAATCAGAAAATCGAGATATTCTTTTCAGTGTCTACAGATTTTGAGAATAATTTTTATACAGTTTGATTGTTCTTGATTTCTCGTAACTACTAACATAATAAGTGCTACTATAACATATTTACCAGGACCAGAAATTAAGTTTGATAGGGCGAATTTATAAGATTTTTTAGGCTCAGTACATCGTCAGTGGCGGATTAAGAGGGGGGCCCAGGGGGCCAGCCCCCCCCCCCTTTTTCACCCAAAGTTATTGATTCAGAATACTCTTTTTATGCTTTATCTCTTTACTTTTGGGGAAATTTTCGGCTCGCTTCGCTCGCCACACTTAATTTTTCATTAGCTCTCTATTTTTTCGTCTTCACTTTGTCTTGAACCTTCTTTGTCATCGTGTTTGAATGGATTCATATTTCATAAACATATACAAAATTCAAAATTAAATTAACAATTGAATAAATTACCAATTGCTTCATTTTCATGGGCCGATCTAACCAGTTTAGACAGGTGGATAGTGGGGTTGCAATGCCCTAATCTTCCAAACCTTCCCCAATTGGTCAAACAAAAATAGAGGATGGAAAATGAGAGAAATATTGTAATCTTATGACAAAATGTAACCATCTATTCCAAAAATTTCACGGCTCGCTCCGCTCGCCAATTTAGAATAATATATATACATGTATGTATATATACATGTATGGATGACTGAACCAAAAAAAAAAAAAAAAAGAAAACGTCAAATCATAAAATTTTCCGGCTCGCTACGCTCGCCAGTATACCTATAAACTTAAGTAAACGTATCATGAAACTCTATCTTCTAAATGCAACATGCAGTTGGAATGATCCCCCCCGTACTTATTAATTAAAATAACCAGTCTTGAGCTTCAGGTTTTTTGGGTTTTTTTTTTTTTTTCGTCTTCGACCTTTTTTTTTTGTTGCTTGTCAGTTTTTCTTTTAACAATTTTCTTCGAGCTGAAACTTTGGGCCCCCTCTTTTCTGAAATCTCGATGAAACTTTACATGTACCTAGCACCAAGTCTCCTCTTTCGATCGAACCTGGCACAAGACGTAGGAGCGCGCATATAGAGGTCTAATGAGCGCTTTTTTTATAGCAGAATTGATCAATATGAGTAAATGAATGAAATTTTACCTATCTGAAACCAAACCAATCTCGATGATACTTGACATGTACTTAGCACCAAGTCTCCTCTTTCGATTGGTACAGCGCATACATCCCTATCGAACATGGTAGAAGAGGTATTAACGCGCGTAGAGGTCTAATTGACGCTTTTATAGCAGAATTGATCAATATGAATAAATGAATGAAATTATACCTATCTGAAACCAAATCAATCTCAATGAAACTTGACATGTACCTAGCCCCACGTCTCCTTTTTCGATTGGTATAGCGCATACATCCCTATCGAACCTGGTACAAGACTTAGGAGCGCGCATATAGAGGTCTAATGAGAGCTTTTTAAAGCAGAATTGATCAATATGAGTAAATGAATGAAATTTTACCTATCTGAAACCAAATCAATCTCGATGAAACTTGACATATACCTAACCCTAAGTCTCTTCTTTCGATTGGTATAGCGCATACATCCCTATCGAACATGGTAGAAGAGGTATTAGCGCGCATATAGAGGTCTAATGGGCGCTTTTTATAGCAGAATTGATCAATATGAATAAATGAATGAAATTATACCTATCTGAAACCAAATTAATCTCGATAAAACTTGACATGTACTTAGCACCAAGTGTCTTCTTTCGATTGGTACAGCGCAAACATCCCTTTCGAACATGGTAGAAGAGGTATTAGCGCGCATATAGAGGTCTAATGGGCGCTTTTTATAGTATAATTGATCAATATGAATAAATAAATGAAATTATACCTATCTGAAAACAAATCAATCTCGATGAAACTTGACATGTTCCTAGCCCCAAGTCTCCTCTTTCGATTGGTATAGCGCATATATCCGTATCGAACCTGGTACAAGACGTAGGAGCGCGTATATAGAGGTCTAATGAGAGCTTTTTATAGCAGAATTGATCAATATGAGTAAATGAATGAAATTTTATCTATCTGAAACAAAGCCAATCTCGATGAAACTTGACATGTACCTAGCACCAAGTCTCCTCTTTTGATTGGTATAGCGCATACATCCCTATCGAACCTGGTACAAGAGGTAGGAGCGCGCATATAGAGGTCTTATAGGCGACTTTTATAGCAGAAATTATCAATATGAGTAAACGAATGAAATTTTACCTATCTGAAACCAATTCAATCTCAATGAAACTTGACATGTACCTAGCCCCAATTCTCTTCTTTTGATTGGTATAGCGCATACATCCCTATCGAACCTGGTAGAAGAGGTAGGAGCGCGCATATAGAGGTCTAATGGGCGTATTTTATAGCAGAAATGATCAATATGATTAAATGAATGAAATTATAACTATCTGAAACCAAATCAATCTCGATGAAAAATGGCATGTACCTAGCCTTAAGTCTCCTCTTTTGATTGGTATAGCGCATACATCCCAATCGAACCTGGTACATGACGTAGGAGCGCGCATATAGAGTTCTAATGGGCGCTTTTTATAGCAGAAATGATCAATATGAGTAAAAGAATGAAATTTTACCTATCTGAAACCAAATCAATCTTGATGAAACTTGACATGTACCTAGCACCAAGTCTCTTCTTTCGATCGAACCTGGTACAAGACTTAGGAGCGCACATATAGAGGTCTAATGAGCGCTTTTTTATAGCAGAATTGATCAATATGAGTAAATGAATGAAATTTTACCTATCTGAAACCAAACGAACCTCGATGAAACTTGACAGGTACCTAGCACCAAGTCTCCTCTTTCGATTGGTATAGCGATTACATCCCTATCGAACCTGGTACAAGACGTAGCAGCGCGCATATAGAGGTCTTATTCCGCCGTTTATAGCAGAAATGATCAGTATGAGTAAATGAATGAAATTTTACTTATCTGAAACCAAATCAATCTCGATGAAACTTGACATGTACCTAGCCCCAAGTCTTCTCTTTTGATTGGTATAGCGCATATAACGCTATCGAACCTGGTAGAAGAGGTAGGAGCGCGCATATAGAGGTCTAATGGGCGCTTTTTATAGCAGAAATGATCAATATGAATAAATGAATGAAATTTTACCTATCTGAAACCAAATCAATCTCAATGAAACTTGACATGTAACTATCCCGAAGTCTCATCTTTCGATTTGTATACCGCATACATCCCTATCGAACATGGTACAAGACGTAGGAGCGCGGATATAGAGGTCGAATGGGCGCTTTTTATAGCAGAAATGATCAGTATGAGTAAATGAATGCAATTTTACCTATCTGAAACCAAATCAATCTCAATGAAACTTGACGTGGTCCTAGCCCCAAGTCTTTTCTTTCGATTGGTATAGCGCATACATCCCTATCCAACCTGGTACAAGAAGTAGGAGCGCGCATATAGAGGTCTAATGGGCGCTTTTTATAGCAGAAATGATCAATATGAGTAAATGAATGAAATTTTACCTATCTGAAACCAAATCAATCTCGATGAAACTTGACATGTACCTAGCACCAAGTCTCCTCTTTCGATTGGTAAAGCGCATACATCCCTATCGAACCTGGTAGAAGACGTCGGAGCGCGCATATAGAGGTCTAATGAGAGCTTTTTAATGAAATTTTACCCATCTGAAAGCAAACAAATCTCGATGACACTTGGCATGTATCTAGCAGCACCAAGTCTCCTCTTTCGATTTTTATAGCGCTACATCCCTATCGAACCTGGTAGAAGAGGTAGGAGCGCGCATAAAGAGGTCTTATAGGCGCCTTTTATAGCGGAAATGATCAATATGAGTAAATAAATGAAATTTTACCAATCTGAAACCAAATCAATCTCAATGAAACTTGACATGTACCTAGCACCAAGTCTCATGTTTCGATTGGTAAAGCGCATACATCCCTATCGAACCTGGTAGAAGACGTAGGAGCGCGCATATAGAGGTCGAATGAGCGCTTTTTATAGCAGAATTGATCAATATGAGTAAATAAATGAAATTTTACCTATCTGAAAGCAAACCAATCTCGATGAAACTTGACATGTATCTAGCAGCACCAAGTCTCCTTTTTCGATTGGTATAGCGCATACATCCCTATCGAACCTGGTAGAAGAGGTCGGAGCGCGCATAAAGAGGTCTTATAGGCGCCTTTTACAGCGGAAATGATGAATATGAGTAAATAAATGAAATTTTACATATCTGAAACCAAATCAATCTCGATGAAACATGACATGTACCTAGCCCCAAGTCTCCTCTATTGATTGGTATAGCGCATACATCCCTATCGAACCTGGTAGAAGACGTAGGAGCGCGAATATAGAGGTCTAATCGGCGCTTTTTATAGCAGAATTGATGAATATGAGTAAATGAAATAAATTTTACCTATCTGAAACCAAATCAATCTCGACGAAACTTGACATGTACCTAGCACCAAGTCTCCTCTTTCGATTGGTATAGCGCATACATCCCTATCGAACCTGGTACAAGACGTAGGAGCGCGCATATAGAGGTCTAATGGGCGCTTTTTATAGCAAAAATGATCAATATGAGTAAATGACTGAAATTTTACCTATCTGAAACCAAAACAATCTCGATTAAACTTGACATGTACTTAGCACCAAGTGTCTTCTTTCGATTGGTATAGCGCATGCATCCCTATCGAACCTGGTACAAGACGTAGGAGCGCGCATATAGAGGTCTAATGGGCGCTTTTTATAGCAGAAATGATCAATATGAGTAAATGAATGAAAGTATACCTATCTGAAACCAAATCAATCTCGATGAAACTTGTCATGTACCTAGCCCAAAGTCTCTTCTTTCGATTGGTATAGCGCATACATCCCTATCGAACCTGGTACAAGACGTAGGAGCGCGCATATAGAGGTCTAATGGGCGCTTTTTATAGCAGAATTGATCAATATGAGTAAATGAATGAAATTTTACCTATCTGAAACCAAATCAATCTCGACGAAACTTGACATGTACCTAGCACCAAGTCTCCTCTTTCGATTGGTATAGCGCATACATCCCTATCGAACCTGGTACAAGACGTAGGAGCGCGCATATAGAGGTCTAATGGGCGCTTTTTATAGCAGAATTGATCAATATGAGTAAATGAATGAAATTTTACCTATCTGAAACCAATATCAATCTCGACGAAACTTGACATGTACCTAGCACTAAGTCTCCTCTTTTGATTGATATAGCGCATACATCCCTATCGAGGCTGGTACAAGACGTAGGAGCGCGCATATAGAGGTCTAATGGGCGCTATTTATAGCAGAATTGATCAATATGAGTAAATGAATGAAATTTTACCTATCTGAAACCAAATCAATCTCGCTGAAACTTGACATGTACCTTGCACAAAGTGTCTTCTTTCGATTGGTATAGCGCATACATCCCTATCGAACCTGGTACAAGAAGTAGAAGCGCGCATATAGAGGTCTAATTGGCGCTTATTATAGCTGAAATGATCAATATGAGTAAATGAATGAAATTTGCCTATCTGAAACCAAATCAATCTCGATGAAACTTGACATGTACCTAGCACCAAGTGTCCTCTTTTGATTGGTATAGCGCATACATCCCTATCGAACCTGGTACAAGACGTAGGAGCGCGCATATAGAGGTATAATGGGCGCTTTTTATAGCAGAAATGATCAATACGAATAAATGAATGAAATTATACCTATCTGAAACCAAATCAATCTCGATGAAACATGACATGTACCTAGCTCCAACTCTCCTCTATTGATTGGTATAGCGCATACATCCCTATCGAACCTGGTAGAAGACGTAGGAGCGCGCATATAGAGGTATAATGGGCGTTTTTTATAGCAGAAATGATCAATATGAGTAAATGAATGAAATTTTACCTATTTGAAACCAAATCAATCTCGATGAAACTTGACATGTACCTAGGTCCAACTTTCTTCTTTCGATTGGTAAAGCGTATACATCCCTATCGAACCTGGTACAAGACGTAGGAGAGCTGATATAGAGGTCTAATGGGCGCTTTTTATAGCAGAAATGATCAAAATGAGTAAATGAATGAAATTTTACCTATCTGAAACCAAATCAATCTCGATTAAACTTGACATGTACCTAGCACCAAGTCTCCTCTTTTGATTGGTGTAGCGCATACATCCCTATCGAAGCTGGGACAAGACGTAGGAGCGCGCATATAGAGGTCTAATGGGCGCTTTTTATAGCAGAATTGATCAATATGAGTAAATGAATGAAATTTTACCTATCTGAAACCAAATCAATCTCGATGAAACTTAACATGTAACTAGCACAAAGTCTCTTCTTTTGATTGGTATAGCGCATACATCCCTATCGAACCTGGTAGAAGACGTAGGAGCGCGCATATAGAGGTCTTATGGGTGCTTTTTATAGCAGAAATGATCAATATGAATAAATGAATGAAATTATAACTATCTGAAACCAAATCAATCTCGATGAAAAATGGCATGTACCTAGCACCAAGTCTTCTCTTTTGATTGGTATAGCGCATACATCCCTATCGAACCTGGTAGAAGACGTAGGAGCGCGCATATAGAGGTCTAATGGGCGCTTTTTATAGCAAAAATGATCAATATGAGTAAATGAATGAAATTTTACCTATCTGAAACCAAATCAATCTCAATTAAACTTGACATGTACTTAGCACAAAGTCTCCTCTTTTGATTGGTATAGCGCATAC
This sequence comes from Pinctada fucata, assembly GCA_028142955.1. Classification (NCBI taxonomy): domain Eukaryota; kingdom Metazoa; phylum Mollusca; class Bivalvia; order Pterioida; family Pteriidae; genus Pinctada; species Pinctada fucata. The sequence continues at coordinate 27,179,437 of AP027110.1, read as the reverse complement.
ATCCCTATCGAAACTGGTACAAGACGTAGGAGCGCGCATATAGAGGTCTAATGGGCGCTTTTTATAGCAGAATTGATCAATATGAGTAAATGAATGAAATTTTACCTATCTGAAACCAAATCAATCTCGATGAAACTTAACATGTAACTAGCACCAAGTTTCTTCTTTTGATTGGTATAGCGCATACATCCCTATCGAACCTGGTAGAAGACGTAGGAGCGCGCATATAGAGGTCTTATGGGCGCTTTTTATAGCAGAAATGATCAATATGAGTAAATGAATGAAATTATACCTATCTGAAACCAAACCAATCTCGATGAAACTTGACATATACTTAGCACCAAGTCTCCTCTTTTGATTGGTACAGCGCATACATCCCTATCGAACATGGTAGAAGAGGTATTAGCGCGCATATAGAGGTCTAATTGGCGCTTTTTATAGCAGAATTGATCAATATGAATGAATGAATGAAATTATACCTATCTGAAACCAAATCAATCTCAATGAAACTTGACATGTACCTAGCCCCACGTCTCCTTTTTCGATTGGTATAGCGCATACATCCCTATCGAACCTGGTACAAGACGTAGGAGCGCGCATATAGAGGTCTAATGGGCGCATTTTATAGCAGAATTGATCAATATCAGTAAATGAATGAAATTTTACCTATCTGAAACCAAATCAATCTCGATTAAACCTGACATGTACCTAGCCCCATGTCTCTTCTTTCCATTGGTATAGCGCATACATCCCTATCGAACCTGGTACAAGACGTAGGAGGGCTGATATAGAGGTCTAATGGGCGCTTTTTATAGCAGAAATGATCAATATGAGTATATGAATGAAATTATACCTATCTGAAACCAAATCAATCTCGATTAAACTTGACATGTACCTAGCACTAAGTCTCCTCTTTCGATTGGTATAGCGCATACATCCCTATCGAACCTGGTACAAGACGTATGAGCGCGCATATAGAGGTCTAATGGGCGCTTTTTATAGCAGAAATGATCAATATGAGTAAATGAAAGAAATTATACCTATCTGAAACCAAACCAATCTCGATGAAACTTGACATGGACTTAGCACAAAGTCTTTTCTTTCGATTGGTATAGCGCATACATCCCTATCGAACATGGTAGAAGAGGTATTAGCGCGCATATAGAGGACTAATGGCCGCTTTTTATAGCAGAATTGATCAATATGAATAAATGAATGAAATTATACCTAACTGAAACCAAATCAATCTCAATGAAACTTGACATGTACCTAGGTCCAAGTCCCCTCTTTCGATTGGTATAGCGCATACATCCCTATCGAACCTGGTACAAGACGTAGGAGAGCTGATATAGAGGTCTAATGGGCGCTTTTTATAGCAGAAATGATCAATATGAGTAAATGAATGAAATTTTACCTATCTGAAACCAATTCAATCTCTATGAAACTTGACATGTACCTAGGTCCAAGTCTCTTCTTTCGATTGGTATAGAGCATACATCCCTATCGAACCTGGTACAAGACGTAGGAGAGCTGATATAGAGGTCTAATGGGCGCTTTTTATAGCAGAAATGATCAATATGAGTAAATGAATGAAATTTTACCTATCTGAAACCAAATCAATCTCGATTAAACTTGACATGTACCTAGCTCCAAGTCTCCTCTTTTGATTGGTATAGCGCATACATCCCTATCGAACCTGGTACAAGACGTAGGAGAGCTGATATAGAGGTCTAATGGGCGCTTTTTACAGCAGAAATGATCAATATGAGTAAATGAATGAAATTATACCTATCTGAAACCAAACCAATCTCGATGAAACTTGACATATACTTAGCACCAAGTCTCCTCTTTCGATTGGTACAGCGCATACATCCCTATCGAACATGGTAGAAGAGGTATTAGCGCGCATATAGAGGTCTAATTGGCGCTATTTATAGCAGAATTGATCAATATGAACGAATGAATGAAATTATGGGCGCTTTTTATAGCAGAATTGATCAATATGAGTAAATGAATGAAATTATACCTATCTGAAACCAAATCAATCTCGATGAAAATTAACATGTACCTAGCACCAAGTCTCTTCTTTCGATTGGTATAGCGCATACATCCCTATCGAACCTGGTACAAGACGTAGGAGCGCGCATATAGAGGTCTAATGGGCGCTTTTTATAGCAGAAATGATCAATATGAGTAAATGAATGAAATTATACCTATCTGAAACCAAACCAATCTCGATGAAACTTGACATATACTTAGCACCAAGTCTCCTCTTTCGATTGGTACAGCGCATACATCCCTATCGAACATGGTAGAAGAGGTATTAGCGCGCATATAGAGGTCTAATTGGCGCTTTTTATAGCAGAATTGATCAATATGAATGAATGAATGAAATTATACCTATCTGAAACCAAATTAATCTCAATGAAACTTGACATGTACCTAGCCCCACGTCTCTTTTTTCGATTGGTATAGCGCATACATCCCTATCGAGCCTGGTACAAGACGTAGGAGCGCGCATATAGAGGTGTAATGAACGCTTTTTAAAGCAGAATTGATCAATATGAGTAAATGAATGAAATTTTACCTATCTGAAACCAAATCAATCTCGATGAAACTTGACATGTACCTAGCCCCAAGTCTCTTCTTTTGATTGGTATAGCGCATACATCCCTATCGAACCTGGTACAAGACGTAGGAGCGCGCATATAGAGGTCTAATGGGCGCTTTTATAGCAGAATTGATCAATATGAGTAAATGAATGAAATTTTGCCTACCTGAAACCAAATAAATCTCGATGAAACTTGACATGTACCTAGCCCCAAGTCTCTTCTTTCGATTGGTATAGTGCATACATCCCTATCGAACCTGGAAGAAGACTTAGGAGCGCGCGTATAGAGGTCTAATCGGCGCTTTTTATAGCAGAAATGATCAATATGAGTAAAAGAATGAAATTTTACCTATCTGAAACCAAATCAATCTCAATGAAACTTGACATGTACCTAGCGCCAAGACTCCTCTTTTGATTGGTATAGCGCATACATCCCTATCGAACCTGGTACAAGAAATAGGAGCGCGCATATAGAGGTCTAATGGGTGCTTTTTATAGCAGAAATGATCAATATGAGTAAATGAATGAAATTTTACCTATCTGAAACCAAATCAATCTCGATTAAACTTGACATGTACCTAGCCCCAAGACTCCTCTTTAGATTGGTATAGCGCATACATCCCTATCGAACCTGGAAGAAGACATAGGAGCGCGCGTATAGAGGTCTAATGGGCGCTTTTTATAGCAGAAATGATCAATGTGAATAAATGAATGAAATTATATCTTTCTGAAACTGAAACAATCTCAATGAAACTTGACATGTACCTAGCCCCACGTCTTCTCTTTCGATTGGTATAGCGCATACATCCCTATCGAACCTGGTACAAGAAGTAGGAGCGCGCATATAGTGGTTTAATGAGCGCTTTTTATAGCAGAAATGATAAATATGAGTAAATGAATGAAATTTTACCTATCTGAAACCAAATCAATCTCGATGAAACTTGACATGTACTCAGCACCAAGTCTCCTCTTTCGATCGAACCTGGTACAAGACGTAGAAGCGCGCATATAGAGGTCTAAAGAGCGCTTTTTTATAGCAGAATTGATCAATATGAGTAAATGGATGAAATTTTACCTATCTGAAACCAAACCAATCTCAATGAAACTTGACATGTACCTAGCACCAAGTCTCCTCTTATGATTGGTATAGCGCATACATCCCTATCGAACCTGGTAGAAGACGTAGGAGCGCGCATGTAGAGGTCTAATGGGCGCTTTTTATAGCAGAAATGATCAATATGAGTAAATGAATGAAATTTTACCTATCTGAAACCAAATCAATCTCGATTAAACTTGACATATACTTAGCACCAAGTCTCCTCTTTCGATTGGTACAGCGCATACATCCCTATCGAACATGGTAGAAGAGGTATTAGCGCGCATATAGAGGTCTAATTGGTGCTTTTTATAGCAGAAATGATCAATATGAATGAATGAATGAAATTAAACCTATCTGAAACCAAATCAATCTCAATGAAATTTGACATGTACCTAGCCCCACGTCTTCTCTTTCGATTGGTATAGCGCATACATCCCTATCGGACCTGGTACAAAAGGTAGGAGCGCGCATATAGAGTTCTAATTAACGCTTTTTATAGCAGAATTGATCAATATGAGTAAAAGAATGAAATTTTACCTATCTGAAACCAAATCAATCTCAATGAAACTTGACATGTACCTAGCGCCAAGACTCCTCTTTTGATTGGTATAGCGCATATATCCCTATCGAACCTGGTACAAGAAATAGGAGCGCGCATATAGAGGTCTAATGGGTGCTTTTTATAGCAGAAATGATCAATATGAGTAAATGAATGAAATTTTACCTATCTGAAACCAAATCAATCTCGATGAAACTTGACAAGTGCCTAGCCTTAAGTTTCCTCTTTCGATTGGTATAGCGCATAAATCCCTATCGAACCTTGTACAAGACGTAGGAGCGCGCATATAGAGGTCTAATGGGCGCTTTTTATAGCAGAAATGATCAATATGAGTAAATGAATGAAATTTTCCCTATCTGAAACCAAATCAATCTCGATGAAACTTGACATGTACCTAGCCCCAAGATTCGTCTTTAGATTGGTATAGCGCATACATCCCTATCGAACCTGGAAGAAGAGATAGGAGCTCGCGTATAGAGGTCTAATGGGCGCTTTTTATAGCAGAAATGATCAATATGAATAAATGAATGAAATTATATCTTTCTGAAACCGAAACAATCTCAATGAAACTTGACATGTACCTAGCCCCACGTCTTCTCTTTCGATTGGTATAGCGCATACATCCCTATCGAACCTGGTACAAGAAGTAGGAGCGCGCATATAGTGGTTTAATGGGCGCTTTTTATAGCAGAAATGATAAATATGAGTAAATGAATGAAATTTTACCTATCTGAAACCAAATCAATCTCGATGAAACTTGACATGTACTCAGCACCAAGTCTCCCCTTTCGATCGAACCTGGTACAAGACGTAGAAGCGCGCATATAGAGGTCTAAAGAGCGCTTTTTTATAGCAGAATTGATCAATATGAGTAAATGGATGAAATTTTACCTATCTGAAACCAAACCAATCTCAATGAAACTTGACATGTACCTAGCACCAAGTCTCCTCTTATGATTGGTATAGCGCATACATCCCTATCGAACCTGGTAGAAGACGTAGGAGCGCGCATGTAGAGGTCTAATGGGCGCTTTTTATAGCAGAAATGATCAATATGAGTAAATGAATGAAATTTTACCTATCTGAAACCAAATCAATCTCGATTAAACTTGACATATACTTAGCACCAAGTCTCCTCTTTCGATTGGTACAGCGCATACATCCCTATCGAACATGGTAGAAGAGGTATAAGCGCGCATATAGAGGTCTAATTGGCGCTTTTTATAGCAGAAATGATCAATATGAATGAATGAATGAAATTAAACCTATCTGAAACCAAATCAATCTCAATGAAATTTGACATGTACCTAGCCCCACGTCTTCTCTTTCGATTGGTATAGCGCACACATCCCTATCGGACCTGGTACAAAAGGTAGGAGCGCGCATATAGAGTTCTAATTAACGCCTTTTATAGCAGAATTGATCAATATGAGTAAATGAATGAAATTTTACCTATCTGAAACCAAATCAATCTCGATTAAACTTGACATGTACCTAGCCCCAAGTCTCCTCTTTCGATTGGTATAGCGCATACATCCCTATCGAACCTGGTACAAGACGTAGGAGCGCTGATATAGAGGTCTAATGGGCGCTTTTTATAGCAGAAATGATCAATATGAGTAAATGAATGAAATTTTACCTATCTGAAACCAAATCAATCTCGAAGAAACTTAACATGTACCTAGCCCCAAGTCTTCGCTTTTGATTGGTATAGCGCATACATCCCTATCGAACCTGGTACAAGACGTAGGAGCGCGCATATAGAGGTCTAATGGGCGCTTTTTATAGCAGAATTGATCAATATGAGTAAATGAATGAAATTATACCTATCTGAAACCAAACCAATCTCGATGAAACTTGACATATACTTAGCACCAAGTCTCCTCTTTCGATTGGTACAGCGCATACATCATTATCGAACATGGTAGAAGAGGTATTAGCGCGCATATAGAGGTCTAATTGGCGCTTTTTATAGCAGAATTGATCAATATGAATGAATGAATGAAATTATACCTATCTGAAACCAAATTAATCTCAATGAAACTTGACATGTACCTAGCCCCACGTCTCTTTTTTCGATTGGTATAGCGCATACATCCCTATCGAACCTGGTACAAGACGTAGGAGCGCGCATATAGAGGTGTAATGAACGCTTTTTAAAGCAGAATTGATCAATATGAGTAAATGAATGAAATTTTACCTATCTGAAACCAAATCAATCTCGATGAAACTTGACATGTACCTAGCCCCAAGTCTCTTCTTTTGATTGGTATAGCGCATACATCCCTATCGAACCTGGTACAAGACGTAGGAGCGCGCATATAGAGGTCTAATGGGCGCTTTTATAGCAGAATTGATCAATATGAGTAAATGAATGAAATTTTGCCTACCTGAAACCAAATAAATCTCGATGAAACTTGACATGTACCTAGCCCCAAGTCTCTTCTTTCGATTGGTATAGTGCATACATCCCTATCGAACCTGGAAGAAGACTTAGGAGCGCGCGTATAGAGGTCTAATCGGCGCTTTTTATAGCAGAAATGATCAATATGAGTAAAAGAATGAAATTTTACCTATCTGAAACCAAATCAATCTCAATGAAACTTGACATGTACCTAGCGCCAAGACTCCTCTTTTGATTGGTATAGCGCATATATCCCTATCGAACCTGGTACAAGAAATAGGAGCGCGCATATAGAGGTCTAATGGGTGCTTTTTATAGCAGAAATGATCAATATGAGTAAATGAATGAAATTTTACCTATCTGAAACCAAATCAATCTCGATGAAACTTGACAAGTGCCTAGCCTTAAGTTTCCTCTTTCGATTGGTATAGCGCATAAATCCCTATCGAACCTTGTACAAGACGTAGGAGCGCGCATATAGAGGTCTAATGGGCGCTTTTTATAGCAGAAATGATCAATATGAGTAAATGAATGAAATTTTCCCTATCTGAAACCAAATCAATCTCGATGAAACTTGACATGTACCTAGCCCCAAGACTCCTCTTTAGATTGGTATAGCGCATACATCCCTATCGAACCTGGAAGAAGACATAGGAGCGCGCGTATAGAGCTCTAATGGGCGCTTTTTATAGCAGAAATGATCAATATGAATAAATGAATGAAATTATATCTTTCTGAAACCGAAACAATCTCAATGAAACTTGACATGTACCTAGCCCCACGTCTTCTCTTTCGATTGGTATAGCGCATACATCCCTATCGAACCTGGTACAAGAAGTAGGAGCGCGCATATAGTGGTTTAATGGGCGCTTTTTATAGCAGAATTGATCAATATGAGTAAATGGATGAAATTTTACCTATCTGAAACCAAACCAATCTCAATGAAACTTGACATGTACCTAGCACCAAGTCTCCTCTTATGATTGGTATAGCGCATACATCCCTATCGAACCTGGTAGAAGACGTAGGAGCGCGCATGTAGAGGTCTAATGGGCGCTTTTTATAGCAGAAATGATCAATATGAGTAAATGAATGAAATTTTACCTATCTGAAACCAAATCAATCTCGATTAAACTTGACATATACTTAGCACCAAGTCTCCTCTTTCGATTGGTACAGCGCATACATCCCTATCGAACATGGTAGAAGAGGTATAAGCGCGCATATAGAGGTCTAATTGGCGCTTTTTATAGCAGAAATGATCAATATGAATGAATGAATGAAATTAAACCTATCTGAAACCAAATCAATCTCAATGAAATTTGACATGTACCTAGCCCCACGTCTTCTCTTTCGATTGGTATAGCGCACACATCCCTATCGGACCTGGTACAAAAGGTAGGAGCGCGCATATAGAGTTCTAATTAACGCCTTTTATAGCAGAATTGATCAATATGAGTAAATGAATGAAATTTTACCTATCTGAAACCAAATCAATCTCGATTAAACTTGACATGTACCTAGCCCCAAGTCTCCTCTTTCGATTGGTATAGCGCATACATCCCTATCGAACCTGGTACAAGACGTAGGAGCGCTGATATAGAGGTCTAATGGGCGCTTTTTATAGCAGAAATGATCAATATGAGTAAATGAATGAAATTTTACCTATCTGAAACCAAATCAATCTCGAAGAAACTTAACATGTACCTAGCCCCAAGTCTTCGCTTTTGATTGGTATAGCGCATACATCCCTATCGAACCTGGTACAAGACGTAGGAGCGCGCATATAGAGGTCTAATGGGCGCTTTTTATAGCAGAATTGATCAATATGAGTAAATGAATGAAATTATACCTATCTGAAACCAAACCAATCTCGATGAAACTTGACATATACTTAGCACCAAGTCTCCTCTTTCGATTGGTACAGCGCATACATCATTATCGAACATGGTAGAAGAGGTATTAGCGCGCATATAGAGGTCTAATTGGCGCTTTTTATAGCAGAATTGATCAATATGAATGAATGAATGAAATTATACCTATCTGAAACCAAATTAATCTCAATGAAACTTGACATGTACCTAGCCCCACGTCTCTTTTTTCGATTGGTATAGCGCATACATCCCTATCGAACCTGGTACAAGACGTAGGAGCGCGCATATAGAGGTGTAATGAACGCTTTTTAAAGCAGAATTGATCAATATGAGTAAATGAATGAAATTTTACCTATCTGAAACCAAATCAATCTCGATGAAACTTGACATGTACCTAGCCCCAAGTCTCTTCTTTTGATTGGTATAGCGCATACATCCCTATCGAACCTGGTACAAGACGTAGGAGCGCGCATATAGAGGTCTAATGGGCGCTTTTATAGCAGAATTGATCAATATGAGTAAATGAATGAAATTTTGCCTACCTGAAACCAAATAAATCTCGATGAAACTTGACATGTACCTAGCCCCAAGTCTCTTCTTTCGATTGGTATAGTGCATACATCCCTATCGAACCTGGAAGAAGACTTAGGAGCGCGCGTATAGAGGTCTAATCGGCGCTTTTTATAGCAGAAATGATCAATATGAGTAAAAGAATGAAATTTTACCTATCTGAAACCAAATCAATCTCAATGAAACTTGACATGTACCTAGCGCCAAGACTCCTCTTTTGATTGGTATAGCGCATATATCCCTATCGAACCTGGTACAAGAAATAGGAGCGCGCATATAGAGGTCTAATGGGTGCTTTTTATAGCAGAAATGATCAATATGAGTAAATGAATGAAATTTTACCTATCTGAAACCAAATCAATCTCGATGAAACTTGACAAGTGCCTAGCCTTAAGTTTCCTCTTTCGATTGGTATAGCGCATAAATCCCTATCGAACCTTGTACAAGACGTAGGAGCGCGCATATAGAGGTCTAATGGGCGCTTTTTATAGCAGAAATGATCAATATGAGTAAATGAATGAAATTTTCCCTATCTGAAACCAAATCAATCTCGATGAAACTTGACATGTACCTAGCCCCAAGACTCCTCTTTAGATTGGTATAGCGCATACATCCCTATCGAACCTGGAAGAAGACATAGGAGCGCGCGTATAGAGCTCTAATGGGCGCTTTTTATAGCAGAAATGATCAATATGAATAAATGAATGAAATTATATCTTTCTGAAACCGAAACAATCTCAATGAAACTTGACATGTACCTAGCCCCACGTCTTCTCTTTCGATTGGTATAGCGCATACATCCCTATCGAACCTGGTACAAGAAGTAGGAGCGCGCATATAGTGGTTTAATGGGCGCTTTTTATAGCAGAAATGATAAATATGAGTAAATGAATGAAATTTTACCTATCTGAAACCAAATCAATCTCGATGAAACTTGACATGTACTCAGCACCAAGTCTCCTCTTTCGATCGAACCTGGTACAAGACGTAGAAGCGCGCATATAGAGGTCTAAAGAGCGCTTTTTTATAGCAGAATTGATCAATATGAGTAAATGGATGAAATTTTACCTATCTGAAACCAAACCAATCTCGATTAAACTTGACATATACTTAGCACCAAGTCTCCTCTTTCGATTGGTACAGCGCATACATCCCTATCGAACATGGTAGAAGAGGTATTAGCGCGCATATAGAGGTCTAATTGGCGCTTTTTATAGCAGAAATGATCAATATGAATGAATGAATGAAATTAAACCTATCTGAAACCAAATCAATCTCAATGAAATTTGACATGTACCTAGCCCCACGTCTTCTCTTTCGATTGGTATAGCGCATACATCCCTATCGGACCTGGTACAAAAGGTAGGAGCGCGCACATAGAGTTCTAATTAACGCCTTTTATAGCAGAATTGATCAATATGAGTAAATGAATGAAATTTTACCTATCTGAAACCAAATAAATCTCGATTAAACTTGACATGTACCTAGCCCCAAGTCTCCTCTTTCGATTGGTATAGCGCATACATCCCTATCGAACCTGGTACAAGACGTAGGAGCGCTGATATAGAGGTCTAATGGGCGCTTTTTATAGCAGAAATGATCAATATGAGTAAATGAATGAAATTTTACCTATCTGAAACCAAATCAATCTCGAAGAAACTTAACATGTACCTAGCCCCAAGTCTTCGCTTTTGATTGGTATAGCGCATACATCCCTATCGAACCTGGTACAAGACGTAGGAGCGCGCGTATAGAGGTCTAATGGGCGCTTTTTATAGCAGAAATGATCAATATGAGTAAATGAATGAAATTTTACCTACCTGAAACCAAATCAATCTCGATGGAACTTGACATGTACCTAGCCCCAAGTCTCTTCTTTCGATTGGTGTAGTGCATATATCCCTATCGAACCTGGAAGAAGACTTAGGAACGCGCGTATAGAGGTCTAAGGGGCGCTTTTTATAGCAGAAATGATCAATATGAGTAAAAGAATGACATTTTGAAATTTTACCTATCTGAAACCAAATCAATCTCAATGAAACTTGACATGTACCTAGCGCCAAGACTCCTCTTTTGATTGGTATATCGCATACATCCCTATCGAACCTGGTACAAGACGTAGGAGCGCGCATTTAGAGGTCTAATGGGCGCTTTTTATAGCAGCAATGATCAATATGAGTAAATGAATGAAATTTTACCTATCTGATACCAAATCAATCTCGATTAAACTTGACATATACTTAGCACCAAGTCTCCTCTTTCGATTGGTACAGCGCATACATCCCTATCGAACATGGTAGAAGAGGTATTAGCGCGCATATAGAGGTCTAATTGACGCTTTTTATAGCAGAATTGATCAATATGAATGAATGAATGAAATTTTCCCTATCTGAAACCAAATCAATCTCAATGAAACTTGACATGTACCTAGCCCCACGTCTTCTCTTTCGATTGGTATAGCGCATACATCCCTATCGAACCTGGTAGAAGACGTAGGAGCGCGCATATAGAGGTCTAATGAACGCTTTTTATAGCAGAATTGATCAATATGAGTAAATGAATGAAATTTTACCTATCTGAAACCAAATCAATCTCGATTAAACTTGACATGTACCTAGCACCAAGTCTCCTCTTTTGATTGGTATAGCGCATACATCCCTATCGAACCTGGTAGAAGAGGTGGGAGCGCGCATATTGAGGTCTTATAGGCGCCTTTTATAGCAGAAATTATCAATATGAGTAAATGAATGAAATTTTACCTATCTGAAACCAAATCAATCTCAATGAAACTTGACAGGTACCTAGCCCCAAGTCTTTTCTTTTGATTGGTATAGCGCATACATCCCTATCGAACCTGGTACAAGACGTAGGAGCGCGCATATAGAGGTCTAATGGGCGCTTTTTATAGCAGAATTGATCAATATGAGTAAATGAATGAAATTTTACCTACCTGAAACCAAATCAATCTCGATGGAACTTGACATGTACCTAGCCCCAAGTCTCTTCTTTCGATTAGTATAGTGCATACATCCCTATCGAACCTGGAAGAAGACTTAGGAGCGCGCGTATAGAGGTCTAATTGGCGCTTTTTATAGCAGAAATGATCAATATGAGTAAATGAATGAAATTTTACCTATCTGAAACCAAATCAATCTCAATGAAACTTGACATGTACCTAGCGCCAAGACTTCTCTTTTGATTGGTATAGCGCATACATCCCTATCGAACATGGTAGAAGAGGTATTAGCGCGCATATAGAGGTCTAATTGACGCTTTTTATAGCAGAATTGATCAATATGAATGAATGAATGAAATTTTCCCTATCTGAAACCAAATCAATCTCAATGAAACTTGACATGTACCTAGCCCCACGTCTTCTCTTTCGATTGGTATAGCGCATACATCCCTATCGAACCTGGTAGAAGACGTAGGAGCGCGCATATAGAGGTCTAATGAACGCTTTTTATAGCAGAATTGATCAATATGAGTAAATGAATGAAATTTTACCTATCTGAAACCAAATCAATCTCGATTAAACTTGACATGTACCTAGCACCAAGTCTCCTCTTTCGATTGGCATAGCGCATACATCCCTATCGAACCTGGTAGAAGAGGTGGGAGCGCGCATATTGAGGTCTTATAGGCGCCTTTTATAGCAGAAATTATCAATATGAGTAAATGAATGAAATTTTACCTATCTGAAACCAAATCAATCTCAATGAAACTTGACAGGTACCTAGCCCCAAGTCTTTTCTTTTGATTGGTATAGCGCATACATCCCTATCGAACCTGGTACAAGACGTAGGAGCGCGCATATAGAGGTCTAATGGGCGCTTTTTATAGCAGAATTGATCAATATGAGTAAATGAATGAAATTTTACCTACCTGAAACCAAATCAATCTCGATGGAACTTGACATGTACCTAGCCCCAAGTCTCTTCTTTCGATTAGTATAGTGCATACATCCCTATCGAACCTGGAAGAAGACTTAGGAGCGCGCGTATAGAGGTCTAATTGGCGCTTTTTATAGCAGAAATGATCAATATGAGTAAATGAATGAAATTTTACCTATCTGAAACCAAATCAATCTCGATTAAACTTGACATATACTTAGCACCATGTCTCCTCTTTCGATTGGTACAGCGCATACATCCCTATCGAACAAGGTAGAAGAGGTATTAGCGCGCATATAGAGGTCTAATTGACGCTTTTTATAGCAGAATTGATCAATATGAATGAATGAATGAATGAAATTTTACCTATCTGAAACCAAATCAATCTCAATGAAACTTGACATGTACCTAGCCCAAAGTCTCCTCTTTTGATTGGTATAGCGCATACATCCCTATCGAACCTGGTACAAGACATAGGAGCGCACATATAGAGATCTAATGGGCGCTTTTTATAGCAGAAATGATCAATATGAATAAATGAATGAAATTATACCTATCTGAAACCAAATCAATCTCGATGAAACATGACATGTACCTAGCCCCATGTCTCCTCTATTGATTGGTATAGCGCATACATCCCTATCGAACCTGGTAGAAGACGTAGGAGCGGGCATATAGAGGTCTAATGGGCGCTTTTTATAGCAGAAATGATCAATATGAGTAAATGAATGAAATTTTACCTATCTGAAACCAAATCAATCTCGATTAAACTTAACATGTACCTAGCCCCAAGTCTTTTCTTGATTGGTATAGCGCATACATCCCTATCGAACCTGGTACAAGACGTAGGGAGCGCGCATATAGAGGTCTAATGGGCGCTTTTTATAGCAGAAATGATCAATATGAGTAAATGAATGAAATTAAACCTATCTGAAACCAAATCAATCTCGATGAAACTTGTCATGTACCTAGCTCAATGTCTCCTCCATTGATTTTTATAGCGCACACATCCCTATCGAACCTGGTACAAGACGTAGGAGCGCGCATATAGAGGTCTAATGGGCGCTTTTTATAGCAGAAATGATCAATATGAGTAAATGAATGAAATTTTACCTTTCTGAAACCTAATCAATCTCGATTAAACTTGACATGTACCTAGCACCAAGTCTCCTTTTTCGATTGGTATAGCGCATACATCCCTATCGAACCTGATATAAGACGTATGAGCGCGCATATAGAGGTCTAATGGGCGCTTTTTATAGCAGAATTGATCAATATGAGTAAATGAATGAAATTTTACCTATCTGAAACCAAATCAATCTCTACGAACCTTGACATGTTCCTAGCCCCAAGTCTCCTCTTTTGATTGGTATAGCGCATACATCCCTATCGAACCTGGTACAAGACGTAGGAGCGCGCATATAGAGGTCTAATCGACGCTTTTTTTAGCAGAAATGATCAATATGAGTAAATGAATGAAATTTTACCTATCTGAAACCAAATCAATCTAGATGAAACTTGACATGTACCTAGCACCAAGTCTCTTCTTTCCATTGGTATAGCGCATACATCCCTATCGAACCTGGTAGAAGACGTAGAAGCGGGCATATAGAGGTCTAATAGACGCTTTTTTTAGCAGAAATGATCAATATGAGTAAATGAATGAAATTTTACCTATCTGAAACCAAATCAATCTCTACGAACCTTGACATGGACCTAGCCCCAAGTCTCCTCTTTCGATTGGTATAGCGCATACATCCCTATCGAACCTGGTAGAAGACGTAGGAGCGGGCATATAGAGGTCTAATAGACGCTTTTTTTAGCAGAAATGATCAATATGAGTAAATGAATGAAATTTTACCTATCTGAAACCAAATCAATCTCTACGAACCTTGACATGGACCTAGCCCCAAGTCTCCTCTTTCGACTGGTATAGCGCATACATCCCAATCGAACCTGGTAGAAGACGTAATAGCGGTCATATAGAGGTCTAATGGGCGCTTTTTATGGCAGAAATGATCAATATTAGTAAATGAATGAAATTTTACCTATCAGAAACCAAATCAATCTCGATGAAACTTGAAATGTACCAAGCACCAAGTCTCCTCTTTCGATTGGGATAGCGCATACATCCCTATCGAACCTGGTAGAAGAAGTAGGAGCGCGCTTATAGAAGTCTAATAGGCGCTTTTTATAGCAGAAATGATCAATATGAGTAAATAAATGAAATTCTACCTATCTGAAACCAAATCAATCTCAATGAAACTTGACATGTACCTAGCACCAAGTCTCCTCTTTCGATTGGTATAGCGCATACATCCTTATCGAACCTGGTACAAGACGTAGGAGCGTGCATATAGAGGTCTAATGGGCGCCTAATTATAGCAGAAATGATCAATATGAGTAAATGAATGAATTTTACCTATCTGAAACCAAATCAATCTCGATGAAACTTGACATGTACCTAGCACCAAGTCTCCTCTTTCGATTGGTATAGCGCATACATCCCTATCGAACCTGGTACAAGACGTAGGACCGCGCTTATAGAGGTCTAAATGGGCGCTCTTTATAGCAGAAATGATCAATATGAGTGAAAAAATGAAATTCTACCTATCTGAAAGCAAATCAATATCGACGACACTTGACATGTACCTAGCACCAAGTTTCTTCTTTCGATTGGTATAGCGCATACATCCCTATCGAACCTGGTACAAGACGTAGGAGCGCGCATATAGAGGTCTAATGGGTGCATTTTATAGCAGAAATGATCAATATGAGTAAATGAATAAAATTTTACCTATCTGAAACCAAATCAATCTCGATGATACTTGACATGTACCTAGCACCAAGTCTCCTCTTTCGATTGGTATAGCGCATACATCCTTATCGATGTAAACGTCTTCAAATTGAATGGCATCATTTAAGAACAAATAAATTGGCAACCTTGACCAGACATGCACGTTTCGGGTACTTAACCCTCATCAGTGATCCTAAATCCTAAATCTAAACAATGTAATATGCCAAAAAGTATGAAAGGTACTATGTCGAAAAAGGGTACCGAAAGACGTAGCAGGATGGGTGGGATATGATGCTACAGGACCCACTTTTTAGAAATTTCAAGAAATTTTGATAACAGAAATTAGATTGCGTTGAAGAAACGATCAACCGAAATTGATCGAACTTGGCTACATGTGCCCTCGGGGACTCCTGGTCCACCAGCAGTGACACTCACCAAGTGGTATAAATGTAAACGTCTTCAAATTGAATAGCATCATTTAAGAACAAATAAATTGGCAACGTGGACCAGACATGCACGTTTCGGGTACTTAACCCTCATCAGTGATCCTAAATCCTAAATCTAAACAATGTAATATGCCAAAAAGTATGAAAGGTACTATGTCGAAAAAGGGTACCGAAAGACGTAGCAGGATGGGTGGGATATGATGCTACAGGACCCACTTTTTAGAAATTTCAAGAAATTTTGATAACAGAAATTAGATTGCGTTGAAGAAACGATCAACCGAAATTGATCGAACTTGGCTACATGTGCCCTCGGGGACTCCTGGTCCACCAGCAGTGACACTCACCAAGTGGTATAAATGTAAACGTCTTCAAATTGAATAGCATCATTTAAGAACAAATAAATTGGCAACCTGGACCAGACATGCACGTTTCGGGTACTTAACCCTCATCAGTGATCCTAAATCCTAAATCTAAACAATGTAATATGCCAAAAAGTATGAAAGGTACTATGTCGAAAAAGGGTACCGAAAGACGTAGCAGGATGGGTGGGATATGATGCTACAGGACCCACTTTTTAGAAATTTCAAGAAATTTTGATAACAGAAATTAGATTGCGTTGAAGAAACGATCAACCGAAATTGATCGAACTTGGCTACATGTGCCCTCGGGGACTCCTGGTCCACCAGCAGTGACACTCACCAAGTGGTATAAATGTAAACGTCTTCAAATTGAATAGCATCATTTAAGAACAAATAAATTGGCAACGTGGACCAGACATGCACGTTTCGGGTACTTAACCCTCATCAGTGATCCTAAATCCTAAATCTAAACAATGTAATATGCCAAAAAGTATGAAAGGTACTATGTCGAAAAAGGGTACCGAAAGACGTAGCAGGATGGGTGGGATATGATGCTACAGGACCCACTTTTTAGAAATTTCAAGAAATTTTGATAACAGAAATTAGATTGCGTTGAAGAAACGATCAACCGAAATTGATCGAACTTGGCTACATGTGCCCTCGGGGACTCCTGGTCCACCAGCAGTGACACTCACCAAGTGGTATAAATGTAAACGTCTTCAAATTGAATAGCATCATTTAAGAACAAATAAATTGGCAACGTGGACCAGACATGCACGTTTCGGGTACTTAACCCTCATCAGTGATCCTAAATCCTAAATCTAAACAATGTAATATGCCAAAAAGTATGAAAGGTACTATGTCGAAAAAGGGTACCGAAAGACGTAGCAGGATGGGTGGGATATGATGCTACAGGACCCACTTTTTAGAAATTTCAAGAAATTTTGATAACAGAAATTAGATTGCGTTGAAGAAACGATCAACCGAAATTGATCGAACTTGGCTACATGTGCCCTCGGGGACTCCTGGTCCACCAGCAGTGACACTCACCAAGTGGTATAAATGTAAACGTCTTCAAATTGAATAGCATCATTTAAGAACAAATAAATTGGCAACGTGGACCAGACATGCACGTTTCGGGTACTTAACCCTCATCAGTGATCCTAAATCCTAAATCTAAACAATGTAATATGCCAAAAAGTATGAAAGGTACTATGTCGAAAAAGGGTACCGAAAGACGTAGCAGGATGGGTGGGATATGATGCTACAGGACCCACTTTTTAGAAATTTCAAGAAATTTTGATAACAGAAATTAGATTGCGTTGAAGAAACGATCAACCGAAATTGATCGAACTTGGCTACATGTGCCCTCGGGGACTCCTGGTCCACCAGCAGTGACACTCACCAAGTGGTATAAATGTAAACGTCTTCAAATTGAATAGCATCATTTAAGAACAAATAAATTGGCAACGTGGACCAGACATGCACGTTTCGGGTACTTAACCCTCATCAGTGATCCTAAATCCTAAATCTAAACAATGTAATATGCCAAAAAGTATGAAAGGTACTATGTCGAAAAAGGGTACCGAAAGACGTAG
This sequence comes from Pinctada fucata, assembly GCA_028142955.1. Taxonomy (NCBI): domain Eukaryota; kingdom Metazoa; phylum Mollusca; class Bivalvia; order Pterioida; family Pteriidae; genus Pinctada; species Pinctada fucata. The sequence continues at coordinate 27,161,227 of AP027110.1, read as the reverse complement.
CAGGATGGGTGGGATATGATGCTACAGGACCCACTTTTTAGAAATTTCAAGAAATTTTGATAACAGAAATTAGATTGCGTTGAAGAAACGATCAACCGAAATTGATCGAACTTGGCTACATGTGCCCTCGGGGACTCCTGGTCCACCAGCAGTGACACTCACCAAGTGGTATAAATGTAAACGTCTTCAAATTGAATAGCATCATTTAAGAACAAATAAATTGGCAACGTGGACCAGACATGCACGTTTCGGGTACTTAACCCTCATCAGTGATCCTAAATCCTAAATCTAAACAATGTAATATGCCAAAAAGTATGAAAGGTACTATGTCGAAAAAGGGTACCGAAAGACGTAGCAGGATGGGTGGGATATGATGCTACAGGACCCACTTTTTAGAAATTTCAAGAAATTTTGATAACAGAAATTAGATTGCGTTGAAGAAACGATCAACCGAAATTGATCGAACTTGGCTACATGTGCCCTCGGGGACTCCTGGTCCACCAGCAGTGACACTCACCAAGTGGTATAAATGTAAACGTCTTCAAATTGAATAGCATCATTTAAGAACAAATAAATTGGCAACGTGGACCAGACATGCACGTTTCGGGTACTTAACCCTCATCAGTGATCCTAAATCCTAAATCTAAACAATGTAATATGCCAAAAAGTATGAAAGGTACTATGTCGAAAAAGGGTACCGAAAGACGTAGCAGGATGGGTGGGATATGATGCTACAGGACCCACTTTTTAGAAATTTCAAGAAATTTTGATAACAGAAATTAGATTGCGTTGAAGAAACGATCAACCGAAATTGATCGAACTTGGCTACATGTGCCCTCGGGGACTCCTGGTCCACCAGCAGTGACACTCACCAAGTGGTATAAATGTAAACGTCTTCAAATTGAATAGCATCATTCAAGAACAAATAAATTGGCAACGTGGACCAGACATGCACGTTTCGGGTACTTAACCCTCATCAGTGATCCTAAATCCTAAATCTAAACAATGTAATATGCCAAAAAGTATGAAAGGTACTATGTCGAAAAAGGGTACCGAAAGACGTAGCAGGATGGGTGGGATATGATGCTACAGGACCCACTTTTTAGAAATTTCAAGAAATTTTGATAACAGAAATTAGATTGCGTTGAAGAAACGATCAACCGAAATTGATCGAACTTGGCTACATGCGCCCTCGGGGACTCCTGGTCCACCAGCAGTGACACTCACCAAGTGGTATAAATGTAAACGTCTTCAAATTGAATAGCATCATTTAAGAACAAATAAATTGGCAACGTGGACCAGACATGCACGTTTCGGGTACTTAACCCTCATCAGTGATCCTAAATCCTAAATCTAAACAATGTAATATGCCAAAAAGTATGAAAGGTACTATGTCGAAAAAGGGTACCGAAAGACGTAGCAGGATGGGTGGGATATGATGCTACAGGACCCACTTTTTAGAAATTTCAAGAAATTTTGATAACAGAAATTAGATTGCGTTGAAGAAACGATCAACCGAAATTGATCGAACTTGGCTACATGTGCCCTCGGGGACTCCTGGTCCACCAGCAGTGACACTCACCAAGTGGTATAAATGTAAACGTCTTCAAATTGAATAGCATCATTTAAGAACAAATAAATTGGCAACGTGGACCAGACATGCACGTTTCGGGTACTTAACCCTCATCAGTGATCCTAAATCCTAAATCTAAACAATGTAATATGCCAAAAAGTATGAAAGGTACTATGTCGAAAAAGGGTACCGAAAGACGTAGCAGGATGGGTGGGATATGATGCTACAGGACCCACTTTTTAGAAATTTCAAGAAATTTTGATAACAGAAATTAGATTGCGTTGAAGAAACGATCAACCGAAATTGATCGAACTTGGCTACATGCGCCCTCGGGGACTCCTGGTCCACCAGCAGTGACACTCACCAAGTGGTATAAATGTAAACGTCTTCAAATTGAATAGCATCATTTAAGAACAAATAAATTGGCAACGTGGACCAGACATGCACGTTTCGGGTACTTAACCCTCATCAGTGATCCTAAATCCTAAATCTAAACAATGTAATATGCCAAAAAGTATGAAAGGTACTATGTCGAAAAAGGGTACCGAAAGACGTAGCAGGATGGGTGGGATATGATGCTACAGGACCCACTTTTTAGAAATTTCAAGAAATTTTGATAACAGAAATTAGATTGCGTTGAAGAAACGATCAACCGAAATTGATCGAACTTGGCTACATGTGCCCTCGGGGACTCCTGGTCCACCAGCAGTGACACTCACCAAGTGGTATAAATGTAAACGTCTTCAAATTGAATAGCATCATTTAAGAACAAATAAATTGGCAACGTGGACCAGACATGCACGTTTCGGGTACTTAACCCTCATCAGTGATCCTAAATCCTAAATCTAAACAATGTAATATGCCAAAAAGTATGAAAGGTACTATGTCGAAAAAGGGTACCGAAAGACGTAGCAGGATGGGTGGGATATGATGCTACAGGACCCACTTTTTAGAAATTTCAAGAAATTTTGATAACAGAAATTAGATTGCGTTGAAGAAACGATCAACCGAAATTGATCGAACTTGGCTACATGTGCCCTCGGGGACTCCTGGTCCACCAGCAGTGACACTCACCAAGTGGTATAAATGTAAACGTCTTCAAATTGAATAGCATCATTTAAGAACAAATAAATTGGCAACGTGGACCAGACATGCACGTTTCGGGTACTTAACCCTCATCAGTGATCCTAAATCCTAAATCTAAACAATGTAATATGCCAAAAAGTATGAAAGGTACTATGTCGAAAAAGGGTACCGAAAGACGTAGCAGGATGGGTGGGATATGATGCTACAGGACCCACTTTTTAGAAATTTCAAGAAATTTTGATAACAGAAATTAGATTGCGTTGAAGAAACGATCAACCGAAATTGATCGAACTTGGCTACATGTGCCCTCGGGGACTCCTGGTCCACCAGCAGTGACACTCACCAAGTGGTATAAATGTAAACGTCTTCAAATTGAATAGCATCATTTAAGAACAAATAAATTGGCAACGTGGACCAGACATGCACGTTTCGGGTACTTAACCCTCATCAGTGATCCTAAATCCTAAATCTAAACAATGTAATATGCCAAAAAGTATGAAAGGTACTATGTCGAAAAAGGGTACCGAAAGACGTAGCAGGATGGGTGGGATATGATGCTACAGGACCCACTTTTTAGAAATTTCAAGAAATTTTGATAACAGAAATTAGATTGCGTTGAAGAAACGATCAACCGAAATTGATCGAACTTGGCTACATGTGCCCTCGGGGACTCCTGGTCCACCAGCAGTGACACTCACCAAGTGGTATAAATGTAAACGTCTTCAAATTGAATAGCATCATTTAAGAACAAATAAATTGGCAACGTGGACCAGACATGCACGTTTCGGGTACTTAACCCTCATCAGTGATCCTAAATCCTAAATCTAAACAATGTAATATGCCAAAAAGTATGAAAGGTACTATGTCGAAAAAGGGTACCGAAAGACGTAGCAGGATGGGTGGGATATGATGCTACAGGACCCACTTTTTAGAAATTTCAAGAAATTTTGATAACAGAAATTAGATTGCGTTGAAGAAACGATCAACCGAAATTGATCGAACTTGGCTACATGTGCCCTCGGGGACTCCTGGTCCACCAGCAGTGACACTCACCAAGTGGTATAAATGTAAACGTCTTCAAATTGAATAGCATCATTTAAGAACAAATAAATTGGCAACGTGGACCAGACATGCACGTTTCGGGTACTTAACCCTCATCAGTGATCCTAAATCCTAAATATAAACAATGTAATATGCCAAAAAGTATGAAAGGTACTATGTCGAAAAAGGGTACCGAAAGACGTAGCAGGATGGGTGGGATATGATGCTACAGGACCCACTTTTTAGAAATTTCAAGAAATTTTGATAACAGAAATTAGATTGCGTTGAAGAAACGATCAACCGAAATTGATCGAACTTGGCTACATGTGCCCTCGGGGACTCCTGGTCCACCAGCAGTGACACTCACCAAGTGGTATAAATGTAAACGTCTTCAAATTGAATAGCATCATTTAAGAACAAATAAATTGGCAACGTGGACCAGACATGCACGTTTCGGGTACTTAACCCTCATCAGTGATCCTAAATCCTAAATCTAAACAATGTAATATGCCAAAAAGTATGAAAGGTACTATGTCGAAAAAGGGTACCGAAAGACGTAGCAGGATGGGTGGGATATGATGCTACAGGACCCACTTTTTAGAAATTTCAAGAAATTTTGATAACACAAATTAGATTGCGTTGAAGAAACGATCAACCGAAATTGATCGAACTTGGCTACATGTGCCCTCGGGGACTCCTGGTCCACCAGCAGTGACACTCACCAAGTGGTATAAATGTAAACGTCTTCAAATTGAATAGCATCATTTAAGAACAAATAAATTGGCAACGTGGACCAGACATGCACGTTTCGGGTACTTAACCCTCATCAGTGATCCTAAATCCTAAATCTAAACAATGTAATATGCCAAAAAGTATGAAAGGTACTATGTCGAAAAAGGGTACCGAAAGACGTAGCAGGATGGGTGGGATATGATGCTACAGGACCCACTTTTTAGAAATTTCAAGAAATTTTGATAACAGAAATTAGATTGCGTTGAAGAAACGATCAACCGAAATTGATCGAACTTGGCTACATGTGCCCTCGGGGACTCCTGGTCCACCAGCAGTGACACTCACCAAGTGGTATAAATGTAAACGTCTTCAAATTGAATAGCATCATTTAAGAACAAATAAATTGGCAACGTGGACCAGACATGTACGTTTCGGGTACTTAACCCTCATCAGTGATCCTAAATCCTAAATCTAAACAATGTAATATGCCAAAAAGTATGAAAGGTACTATGTCGAAAAAGGGTACCGAAAGACGTAGCAGGATGGGTGGGATATGATGCTACAGGACCCACTTTTTAGAAATTTCAAGAAATTTTGATAACAGAAATTAGATTGCGTTGAAGAAACGATCAACCGAAATTGATCGAACTTGGCTACATGTGCCCTCGGGGACTCCTGGTCCACCAGCAGTGACACTCACCAAGTGGTATAAATGTAAACGTCTTCAAATTGAATAGCATCATTTAAGAACAAATAAATTGGCAACGTGGACCAGACATGCACGTTTCGGGTACTTAACCCTCATCAGTGATCCTAAATCCTAAATATAAACAATGTAATATGCCAAAAAGTATGAAAGGTACTATGTCGAAAAAGGGTACCGAAAGACGTAGCAGGATGGGTGGGATATGATGCTACAGGACCCACTTTTTAGAAATTTCAAGAAATTTTGATAACAGAAATTAGATTGCGTTGAAGAAACGATCAACCGAAATTGATCGAACTTGGCTACATGTGCCCTCGGGGACTCCTGGTCCACCAGCAGTGACACTCACCAAGTGGTATAAATGTAAACGTCTTCAAATTGAATAGCATCATTTAAGAACAAATAAATTGGCAACGTGGACCAGACATGCACGTTTCGGGTACTTAACCCTCATCAGTGATCCTAAATCCTAAATCTAAACAATGTAATATGCCAAAAAGTATGAAAGGTACTATGTCGAAAAAGGGTACCGAAAGACGTAGCAGGATGGGTGGGATATGATGCTACAGGACCCACTTTTTAGAAATTTCAAGAAATTTTGATAACAGAAATTAGATTGCGTTGAAGAAACGATCAACCGAAATTGATCGAACTTGGCTACATGTGCCCTCGGGGACTCCTGGTCCACCAGCAGTGACACTCACCAAGTGGTATAAATGTAAACGTCTTCAAATTGAATAGCATCATTTAAGAACAAATAAATTGGCAACGTGGACCAGACATGCACGTTTCGGGTACTTAACCCTCATCAGTGATCCTAAATCCTAAATCTAAACAATGTAATATGCCAAAAAGTATGAAAGGTACTATGTCGAAAAAGGGTACCGAAAGACGTAGCAGGATGGGTGGGATATGATGCTACAGGACCCACTTTTTAGAAATTTCAAGAAATTTTGATAACAGAAATTAGATTGCGTTGAAGAAACGATCAACCGAAATTGATCGAACTTGGCTACATGTGCCCTCGGGGACTCCTGGTCCACCAGCAGTGACACTCACCAAGTGGTATAAATGTAAACGTCTTCAAATTGAATAGCATCATTTAAGAACAAATAAATTGGCAACGTGGACCAGACATGCACGTTTCGGGTACTTAACCCTCATCAGTGATCCTAAATCCTAAATCTAAACAATGTAATATGCCAAAAAGTATGAAAGGTACTATGTCGAAAAAGGGTACCGAAAGACGTAGCAGGATGGGTGGGATATGATGCTACAGGACCCACTTTTTAGAAATTTCAAGAAATTTTGATAACAGAAATTAGATTGCGTTGAAGAAACGATCAACCGAAATTGATCGAACTTGGCTACATGTGCCCTCGGGGACTCCTGGTCCACCAGCAGTGACACTCACCAAGTGGTATAAATGTAAACGTCTTCAAATTGAATAGCATCATTTAAGAACAAATAAATTGGCAACGTGGACCAGACATGCACGTTTCGGGTACTTAACCCTCATCAGTGATCCTAAATCCTAAATATAAACAATGTAATATGCCAAAAAGTATGAAAGGTACTATGTCGAAAAAGGGTACCGAAAGACGTAGCAGGATGGGTGGGATATGATGCTACAGGACCCACTTTTTAGAAATTTCAAGAAATTTTGATAACAGAAATTAGATTGCGTTGAAGAAACGATCAACCGAAATTGATCGAACTTGGCTACATGTGCCCTCGGGGACTCCTGGTCCACCAGCAGTGACACTCACCAAGTGGTATAAATGTAAACGTCTTCAAATTGAATAGCATCATTTAAGAACAAATAAATTGGCAACGTGGACCAGACATGCACGTTTCGGGTACTTAACCCTCATCAGTGATCCTAAATCCTAAATCTAAACAATGTAATATGCCAAAAAGTATGAAAGGTACTATGTCGAAAAAGGGTACCGAAAGACGTAGCAGGATGGGTGGGATATGATGCTACAGGACCCACTTTTTAGAAATTTCAAGAAATTTTGATAACACAAATTAGATTGCGTTGAAGAAACGATCAACCGAAATTGATCGAACTTGGCTACATGTGCCCTCGGGGACTCCTGGTCCACCAGCAGTGACACTCACCAAGTGGTATAAATGTAAACGTCTTCAAATTGAATAGCATCATTTAAGAACAAATAAATTGGCAACGTGGACCAGACATGCACGTTTCGGGTACTTAACCCTCATCAGTGATCCTAAATCCTAAATCTAAACAATGTAATATGCCAAAAAGTATGAAAGGTACTATGTCGAAAAAGGGTACCGAAAGACGTAGCAGGATGGGTGGGATATGATGCTACAGGACCCACTTTTTAGAAATTTCAAGAAATTTTGATAACAGAAATTAGATTGCGTTGAAGAAACGATCAACCGAAATTGATCGAACTTGGCTACATGTGCCCTCGGGGACTCCTGGTCCACCAGCAGTGACACTCACCAAGTGGTATAAATGTAAACGTCTTCAAATTGAATAGCATCATTTAAGAACAAATAAATTGGCAACGTGGACCAGACATGTACGTTTCGGGTACTTAACCCTCATCAGTGATCCTAAATCCTAAATCTAAACAATGTAATATGCCAAAAAGTATGAAAGGTACTATGTCGAAAAAGGGTACCGAAAGACGTAGCAGGATGGGTGGGATATGATGCTACAGGACCCACTTTTTAGAAATTTCAAGAAATTTTGATAACAGAAATTAGATTGCGTTGAAGAAACGATCAACCGAAATTGATCGAACTTGGCTACATGTGCCCTCGGGGACTCCTGGTCCACCAGCAGTGACACTCACCAAGTGGCATAAATGTAAACGTCTTCAAATTTAACCTGGTACAAGAGGTAGGAGCGCGCATATAGAGGTCTAATGGGCGCTTAATTATAGCAGAAATGATCAATATGAGTAAATGAATGAATTTTACCTATATGAAACCAAATCAATCTCAATGAAACTTGACATGGACCTAGCCCCAAGTCTTCTCTTCCGATTGGTATAGCGCATACATCCCTATCGAACCTGATAGAAGAAGTAGGAGCGGGCATATAGAGGTCTAATGGGCGCTTTTTATAGCAGAAATGATCAATATCAGTAAATGAATGAAATTTTTCCTATCTGAAACCAAATCAATCTCGATGAAACTTGACATGTACCTAGCACCAAGTCTCTTCTTTCGATTGGTATAGCGCATACATCCCTATCGAACCTGGTACAAGACGTAGGAGCGCGCATATAGATATCTAATTGGCGCTTTTTCTAGCAGAAATGATCAATATGAGTAAATGAATGAAATTTACCTATCTGAAACCAAATCAATCTCGATGAAACTTGACATGTACCTAGCCCCAAGTCTCCTTTTTTGATTGGTATAGCGCATACATCCCTATCGAACCTGGTACAAGATGTAGGAGCGCGCATATAGAGGTCTAATGGGCGCTTTTTATAGCAGAAATGATCAATATGAATAAATGAATGAAATTATACCTATCTGAAACCAAATCAATCTAGATGAAACATGACCTGTACCTAGCCCCATGTCTCCTCTATTGATTGGTATAGCGCATACATCCCTATCGAACCTGGTACAAGACGTAAGGAGCGCGCATATAGAGGTCTAATGGGCGCTTTTTATAGCAGAATTGATCAATATGAGTAAATGAATGAAATTTTACCTATCTGAAACCATATCAATCTCTATGAAACTTGACATGTTTCTAGCCCCAAGTCTCTTCTTTTGATTGGTATAGCGCATACATCCCTATCGAACCGGATACAAGACGTAGGAGCGCGCATATAGAGGTCTAATGGGCGCTTTTTATAGCAGAATTGATCAATATGAGTAAATGAATGAAATTTTACCTATCTGAAACCAAACCAATCTCAATGAAACTTGACATGTACCTAGCACCAAATCTCCTCTTTCGATTGGTATAGCGCATACATCCCTATCGAACCTGGTAGAAGACGTAGGAGCGCGCATATAGAGGTCTAATGGGCGCTTTTTAAAGCAGAAATGATCAATATGAGTAAATGAATGAAAGTATTCCTATCTGAAACCAAATCAATCTCAATGAAACTTGTCATGTACCTAGCCCAAAGTCTCCTCTTTTGATTGGTATAGCGCATACATCCCTATCGAACCTGGTACAAGACGTAGGAGCGCGCATATAGAGGTCTAATTGGCGCTTTTTATAGCAGAAATGATCAATATGAGTAAATGAATGAAATTAACCTATATGGAACCAAATCAATCTTGATGAAACTTGACATGTACCTAGCCCCAAGTCTACTCTTTTGATTGGTATAGCGCATATATCCCTATCGAACCTGGTACAAGACGTAGGAGCGCGCATATAGAGGTCTAATGGGCGCTTTTTATAGCAGAAATGATCAATATGAATAAATGAATGAAATTATACCTATCTGAAACCAAATCAATCTCGATGAAATATGACATGTACCTAGCCCCATGTCTCCTCTATTGATTGATATAGCGCATACATCCCTATCGAACCTGATACAAGACGTAAGGAGCGCGCATATAGAGGTCTAATGAGCGCTTTTTATAGCAGAATTGATCAATATGAGTAAATGAATGAAATTTTACCTATCTGAAACCAAATCAATCTCTATGAAACTTGACATGTTTCTAGCCTCAAGTCTCTTCTTTTGATTGGTATAGCGCATACATCCCTATCGAACATGATACAAGACGTAGGAGCGCGCATATAGAGGTCTAATGGGCGCTTTTTATAGCAGAATTGATCAATATGAGTAAATGAATGAAATTTTACCTATCTGAAACCAAATCAATCTCCATGAAACTTGACATGTACCTAGCACCAAGTCTCCTCTTTTGAATGTTATAGCGCATACATCCCTATGGAACCTGGTAGAAGACGTAGGAGCGCGCATATAGAGGTCTAATGGGCGCTTTTTATAGCAGAAATGATCGATATGAGTAAATGAATGAAATTTTACCTATCTGAAACCAAATCAATCTCCATGAAACTTGACATGTACCTAGCACCAAGTCTTCTCTTTTGATTGGTATAGCGCATACATCCCTATCGAACCTGGTACAAGACGTAGGAGCGCGCATATAGAGGTCTAATTGGCGCTTTTTATAACAGAAATGATCAATATGAGTAAATGAATGAAATTTACCTATATGGAACCAAATCAATCTCGATGAAACTTGACATGTACCTAGCCCCAAGTCTACTGTTTTGATTGTTATAGCGCATACATCCCTATCGAACCTGGTAGAAGACGTAGGAGCGCGCATATAGAGGTCTAATGGGCGCTTTTTATAGCAGAAATGATCAATATGAATAAATGAATGAAATTATACCTATCTGAAACCAAATCAATCTCGATTAAACTTAACATGTACCTAGCCCCAAGTCTTTTCTTGATTGGTATAGCGCATACATCCCTATCGAACCTGGTACAAGACGTAAGGAGCGCGCATATAGAGGTCTAATGGGCGCTTTTTATAGCAGAATTGATTAATATGAGTAAATGAATGAAATTATACCTATCTGAAACCAAATCAATCTCCATGAAACTTGACATGTACCTAGCACCAAGTCTCTTCTTTCGATTGGTATAGCGCATACATCCCTATCGAACCTGGTACAAGACGTAGGAGCGCGCATATAGAGGTCTAATGGGCGCTTTTTATAGCAGAAATGATCAATATGAGTAAATGAATGAAATTATACCTATCTGAAACCAAATCAATCTCGATGAAACTTGTCATGTACCTAGCTCAATGTCTCCTCCCTTGATTGGTATAGCGCATACATCCCTATCGAACCTGGTAGAAGACGTAGGAGCGCGCATATAGAGGTCTAATGGGCGCTTTTTATAGCAGAATTGATCAATATGAGTAAATGAATGAAATTTTACCTATCTGAAACCAAATCAATCTCGATTAAACTTGACATGTACCTAGCACCAAGTCTCCTCTTTCGATTGGTATAGCGCATACATCCCTATCGAACCTGGTACAAGACGTATGAGCGCGCATATAGAGGTCTAATGGGCGCTTTTTATAGCAAAATTGATCAATATGAGTAAATGAATGAAATTTACCTATATGGAACCAAATCAATCTCGATGAAACTTGTCATGTACCTAGCTCAATGTCTCCTCCATTGATTGGTATAGCGCATACATCCCTATCGAACCTGGTACAAGAGGTATGAGCGCGCATATAGAGGTCTAATGGGCGCTTTTTATAGCAGAATTGATTAAAATGAGTAAATGAATGAAATTATACCTATCTGAAACCAAATCAATCTCCATGAAACTTGACATGTACCTAGCACCAAGTCTCTTCTTTCGATTGGTATAGCGCATACATCCCTATCGAACCTGGTACAAGACGTAGGAGCGCGCATATAGAGGTCCAATGGGCGCTTTTTATAGCAGAAATGATCAATATGAGTAAATGAATGAAATTATACCTATCTGAAACCAAATCAATCTCGATGAAACTTGTCATGTACCTAGCTCAATGTCTCCTCCATTGATTGGTATAGCGCATACATCCCTATCGAACCTGGTACAAGAGGTATGAGCGCGCATATAGAGGTCTAATGGGCGCTTTTTATAGCAGAAATGATCAATATGAGTAAATGAATGAAATTATACCTATCTGAAACCAAATCAATCTCGATGAAACTTCTCATGTACTTAGTTCAATGTCTCCTCTATTGATTGGTATAGCGCATACATCCTTATCGAACCTGGTAGAAGACGTAGGAGCGCGCATATAGAGGTCTAATGGGCGCTTTTTATAGCAGAAATGATCAATATGAGTAAATGAATGAAATTTACCTATCTGAAACCAAATCAATCTCAATGAAACTTGACATGTACCTAGCCCCAAGTCTCTTCTTTTGATTGGTATAGCGCATACATCCCTATCGAACCTGGTACAAGACGTAGGAGCGCGCATATAGAGGTCTAATGGGCGCTTTTTATAGCAGAAATGATCAATATGAATAAATGAATGAAATTATACCTATCTGAAACCAAATCAATCTCGATGAAACATGACATGTACCTAGCCCCAAGTCTCCTCTATTGATTGGTATAGCGCATACATCCCTATCGAACCTGGTAGAAGAAGTAGGAGCGCGCATATAGAGGTCTAATGGGCGCTTTTTATAGCAGAAATGATCAATATGAGTAAATGAATGAAATTATACCTATCTGAAACCAAATCAATCTCGATGAAACTTCTCATGTACTTAGCTCAATGTCTCCTCTATTGATTGGTATAGCGCATACATCCCTATCGAACCTGGTAGAAGACGTAAGAGCGCGCATATTGAGGTCTAATGGGCGTTTTTTATAGCAGAAATGATCAATACGAGTAAATGAATGAAATTATACCTATCTGAAACCAAATCAATCTCGATTAAACTTGACATGTACCTAGCACCAAGTCTCCTCTTTCGATTGGTATAGCGCATACATCCCTATCGAACCTGGTACAAGAAGTATGAGCGCGCATATAGAGGTCTAATGGGCGCTTTTTATAGCAGAATTGATCAATATGAGTAAATGAATGAAATTTTACCTATCTGAAACCAAATCAATCTCTATGAAACTTGACATGTTCCTAGCCCCAAGTCTCTTCTTTTGATTGGTATAGCGCATACATCTCTATCGAAACTGATACAAGAAGTAGGAGCGCGCATATAGAGGTCTAATGGGCGCTTTTTATAGCAGAATTGATCAATATGAGTAAATGAATGAAATTTTACCTATCTGAAACCAAATCAATCTCAATGAAACTTGACATGTACCTAGCACCAAGTCTCTTCTTTCGATTGGTATAGCGCATACATCCCTATCGAACCTGGTACAAGACGTAGGAGCGCGCATATAGAGGTCTAATGGGCGCTTTTTATAGCAGAAATGATCAATATGAATAAATGAATGAAATTATACCTATCTGAAACCAAATCAATCTCGATGAAACATGACATGTACCTAGCCCCAAGTCTCCTCTATTGATTGGTATAGCGCATACATCCCTATCGAACCTGGTAGAAGACGTAGGAGCGCGCATATAGAGGTCTAATGGGCGCTTTTTATAGCAGAAATGATCAATATGAGTAAATGAATGAAATTTTACCTATCTGAAACCAGATCAATCTTGATTAAACTAAACATGTACCTAGCCCCAAGTCTCCTCTTTCGATTGGTATAGCGCATACATCCCTATCGAACCTGGTACAAGACGCAGGAGCGCGCTTATAGAGGTCTAATGGGCGCTTTTTCTAGCAGAAATGATCAATATGAGTAAATGAATGAAATTATACCTATCTGAAACCAAATCAATCTCGATGAAACTTCTCATGTACTTAGCTCAATGTCTCCTCTATTGATTGGTATAGCGCATACATCCCTATCGAACCTGGTAGAAGAGGTAAGAGCGCGCATATTGAGGTCTAATGGGCGCTTTTTATAGCAGAAATGATCAATACGAGTAAATGAATGAAATTATACCTATCTGAAACCAAATCAATCTCGATTAAACTTGACATGTACCTAGCACCAAGTCTCCTCTTTCGATTGGTATAGCGCATACATCCCTATCGAACCTGGTACAAGACGTATGAGCGCGCATATAGAGGTCTAATGGGCGCTTTTTATAGCAGAATTGATCAATATGAGTAAATGAATGAAATTTTACCTATCTGAAACCAAATCAATCTCTATGAAACTTGACATGTTCCTAGCCCCAAGTCTCTTCTTTTGATTGGTATAGCGCATACATCTCTATCGAACCTGATACAAGAAGTAGGAGCGCGCATATAGAGGTCTAATGGGCGCTTTTTATAGCAGAATTGATCAATATGAGTAAATGAATGAAATTTTACCTATCTGAAACCAAATCAATCTCAATGAAACTTGACATGTACCTAGCACCAAGTCTCTTCTTTCGATTGGTATAGCGCATACATCCCTATCGAACCTGGTACAAGACGTAGGAGCGCGCATATAGAGGTCTAATGGGCGCTTTTTATAGCAGAAATGATCAATATGAATAAATGAATGAAATTATACCTATCTGAAACCAAATCAATCTCGATGAAACATGACATGTACCTAGCCCCAAGTCTCCTCTATTGATTGGTATAGCGCATACATCCCTATCGAACCTGGTAGAAGACGTAGGAGCGCGCATATAGAGGTCTAATGGGCGCTTTTTATAGCAGAAATGATCAATATGAGTAAATGAATGAAATTTTACCTATCTGAAACCAGATCAATCTTGATTAAACTAAACATGTACCTAGCCCCAAGTCTCCTCTTTCGATTGGTATAGCGCATACATCCTTATCGAACCTGGTACAAGACGCAGGAGCGCGCTTATAGAGGTCTAATGGGCGCTTTTTCTAGCAGAAATGATCAATATGAGTAAATGAATGAAATTATACCTATCTGAAACCAAATCAATCTCGATGAAACTTCTCATGTACTTAGCTCAATGTCTCCTCTATTGATTGGTATAGCGCATACATCCCTATCGAACCTGGTAGAAGACGTAAGAGCGCGCATATTGAGGTCTAATGGGCGCTTTTTATAGCAGAAATGATCAATACGAGTAAATGAATGAAATTATACCTATCTGAAACCAAATCAATCTCGATTAAACTTGACATGTACCTAGCACCAAGTCTCCTCTTTCGATTGGTATAGCGCATACATCCCTATCGAACCTGGTACAAGACGTATGAGCGCGCATATAGAGGTCTAATGGGCGCTTTTTATAGCAGAATTGATCAATATGATTAAATGAATGAAATTTCTCCTATCTGAAACCAAATCAATCTCTATGAAACTTAACATGTTCCTAGCCCCAAGTCTCCTCTTCTGATTGGTATAGCGCATACATCTCTATCGAACCTGATACAAGACGTATGAGCGCGCATATAGAGGTCTAATGGGCGCTTTTTATAGCAGAATTGATCAATATGAGTAAATGAATGAAATTTTACCTATCTGAAACCAAATCAATCTCAATGAAACTTGACATGTACCTAGCACCAAGTCTCCTCTTTCGATTGGTATAGCGCATACATCCCTATCGAACCTGGTAGAAGACGTAGGAGCGCGCATATAGAGGTCTAATGGGCGCTTTTTATAGCAGAAGTGATCAATATGAGTAAATGAATGAAATTATACCTATCTGAAACCAAATCAATCTCGATGAAACATGACAAGTACCTAGCCCCAAGTCTCCTGTATTGATTGGTATAGCGCATACATCCCTATCGAACCTGGTACAAGACGTAGGAGCGCATATAGAGGTCTAATGGGCGCTTTTTATAGCGGAAATGATCAATATGAGTAAATGAATGAAATTTTACCTATCTGAAACCAAATCAATCTCGATGAAAAATGACATGTATCTAGCTCCAAGTGTCCTCTTTCGATTGGTATAGCGCATACATCCCTATCGAACCTGGTACAAGACGTATGAGCGCGCATATAGAGGTCTAATGGGCGCTTTTTATAGCAGAATTGATCAATATGAGTAAATGAATGAAATTTTACCTATCTGAAACCAAATCAATCTCGATGAAACTTGACATGTACCTAGCACCGAGTCTCTTCTTTCGATTGGTATAGCGCATACATCCCTTTCGAACCTGGTACAAGACGTAGGAGCGCGCATATAGAGGTCTAATTGGCGCTTTTTATAGCAGGATTGATCAATATCAGTAAATGAATGAAATTTTACCTATCTGAAACCAAATCAATCTCGATTAAACTTGACATGTTCCTAGCACCAAGTCTCCTCTTGTGATTGGTATAGCGCATACATCCCTATCGAACCTGGTACAAGACGTATGAGCGCGCATATAGAGGTCTAATGGGCGCTTTTTATAGCAGAATTGATCAATATGAGTAAATAAATGAAATTTTGACCTATCTGAAACCAAATCAATCTCTATGAAACTTCACATGTTCCTAGCCCCATGTCTCCTCTTTTGATTCGTATAGCACATACATCTCTATCGAACCTGATACAAGACGTAGGAGCGCGCATATAGAGGTCTAATGGGCGCTTTTTATTGCAGAATTGATCAATATGATTAAATGAATGAAATTTCTACTATCTGAAACCAAATCAACCTCAATGAAACTTGACATGTACCTAGCACCAAGTCTCCTCTTTTGATTGGTATAGCGCATACATCCCTATCGAACCTGGTAGAAGACGTAGGAGCGCGCATATAGAGGTCTAATGGGCGCTTTTTATAGCAGAAATGATCAATATGAATAAATGAATGAAATTATACCTATCTGAAACCAAATCAATCTCGATGAAACATGACATGTTCCTAGCCCCAAGTCTTCTCTATTGATTGGTATAGCGCATACATCCCTATCGAACCTGGTAGAAGACGTAGGAGCGCGCATATAGAGGTCTAATGGGCGCTTTTTATAGCAGAAATGATCAATATGAGTAAATGAATGAAATTTTACCTATCTGAAACCAAATCAATCTCGATTAAACTTGACATGTACCTAGCACCAAGTCTCCTCTTGTGATTGGTATAGCGCATACATCCCTATCGAACCTGGTACAAGACGTATGAGCGCGCATATAGAGGTCTAATGGGCGCTTTTTATAGCAGAATTGATCAATATGAGTAAATAAATGAAATTTTGACCTATCTGAAACCAAATCAATCTCTATGAAACTTGACATGTTCCTAGCCCCATGTCTCCTCTTTTGATTCGTATAGCACATACATCTCTATCGAACCTGATACAAGTCGTAGGAGCGCGCATATAGAGGTCTAATGGGCGCTTTTTATTGCAGAATTGATCAATATGATTAAATGAATGAAATTTCTCCTATCTGAAACCAAATCAACCTCAATGAAACTTGACATGTACCTAGCACCAAGTCTCCTCTTTTGATTGGTATAGCGCATACATCCCTATCGAACCTGGTAGAAGACGTAGGAGCGCGCATATAGAGGTCTAATGGGCGCTTTTTATAGCAGAAATGATCAATATGAATAAATGAATGAAATTATACCTATCTGAAACCAAATCAATCTCGATGAAACATGACATGTTCCTAGCCCCAAGTCTTCTCTATTGATTGGTATAGCGCATACATCCCTATCGAACCTGGTAGAAGACGTAGGAGCGCGCATATAGAGGTCTAATGGGCGCTTTTTATAGCAGAAATGATCAATATGAGTAAATGAATGAAATTTTACCTATCTGAAACCAAATCAATCTCGATTAAACTTGACATGTACCTAGCACCAAGTCTCCTCTTGTGATTGGTATAGCGCATACATCCCTATCGAACCTGGTACAAGACGTATGAGCGCGCATATAGAGGTCTAATGGGCGCTTTTTATAGCAGAATTGATCAATATGAGTAAATAAATGAAATTTTGACCTATCTGAAACCAAATCAATCTCTATGAAACTTGACATGTTCCTAGCCCCATGTCTCCTCTTTTGATTCGTATAGCACATACATCTCTATCGAACCTGATACAAGACGTAGGAGCGCGCATATAGAGGTCTAATGGGCGCTTTTTATTGCAGAATTGATCAATATGATTAAATGAATAAAATTTCTCCTATCTGAAACCAAATCAACCTCAATGAAACTTGACATGTACCTAGCACCAAGTCTCCTCTTTCGATTGGTATAGCGCATACATCCCTATCGAACCTGGTAGAAGACGTAGGAGCGCGCATATAGAGGTCTAATGGGCGCTTTTTATAGCAGAAATGATCAATATGAATAAATGAATGAAATTATACCTATCTGAAACCAAATCAATCTCGATGAAACATGACATGTACCTAGCCCCAAGTCTTCTCTATTGATTGGTATAGCGCATACATCCCTATCGAACCTGGTACAAGACGTAGGAGCGCGCATATAGAGGTCTAATGGGCGCTTTTTATAGCAGAAATGATCAATATGAGTAAATGAATGAAATTTTACCTATCTGAAACCAAATCAATCTCGATTAAACTTGACATGTACCTA
Source organism: Pinctada fucata (assembly GCA_028142955.1). Taxonomy (NCBI): domain Eukaryota; kingdom Metazoa; phylum Mollusca; class Bivalvia; order Pterioida; family Pteriidae; genus Pinctada; species Pinctada fucata. The sequence continues at coordinate 27,142,988 of AP027110.1, read as the reverse complement.
GCACCAAGTCTCCTCTTTCGATTGGTATAGCGCATACATCCCTATCGAACCTGGTGCAAGACGTATGAGCGCGCATATAGAGGTCTAATGGGCGCTTTTTATAGCAGAATTGATCAATATGAGTAAATGAATGAAATTTTACCTATCTGAAACCAAATCAATCTCGATGAAACTTGACATTTACCTAGCACCAAGTCTCTTCTTTCGATTGGTATAGCGCATGCATCCCTTTCGAACCTGGTACAAGACGTAGGAGCGCGCATATAGAGGTCTAATGGGCGCTTTTTATAGCAGAAATGATCAATATGAGTAAATGAATGAAATTTTACCTATCTGAAACCAAATCAATCTCGATGAAACTTCTCATGTACTTAGTTCAATGTCTCTTCTATTGATTGGTATAGCGCATACATCCCTATCGAACCTGGTAGAAGACGTAAGAGCGCGCATATAGAGGTCTAATGGGCGCTTTTTATAGCAGAAATGATCAATATGAGTAAATGAATGAAATTTACCTATCTGAAACCAAATCAACCTCGATGAAACTTGACATGTACCTAGCCCCAAGTCTCCTCTTTTGATTGGTATATCGCATACATCCCTATCGAACCTGGTACAAGACGTAGGAGCGCGCATATAGAGGTCTAATGGGCGCTTTTTATAGCAGAAATGATCAATATGAATAAATGAATGAAATTATACCTATCTGAAACCAAATAAATCTCGATTAAACTTGACATGTACCTAGCACCAAGTCTCCTCTTTCGATTGGTATAGCGCATACATCCCTATCGAACCTGGTACAAGACGTATGAGCGCGCATATAGAGGTCTAATGGGCGCTTTTTATAGCAGAAATGATCAATATGAGTAAATCAATGAAATTTACCTATCTGAAACCAAATCAATCTCGATGAAACTTGACATGTACCTAGCCCCAAGTCTCCTCTTTTGATTGGTATAGCGCATACATCCCTATCGAACCTGGTACAAGACGTAGGAGCGCGCATATAGAGGTCTAATGGGCGCTTTTTATAGCAGAAATGATCAATATGAATAAATGAATGAAATTATACCTATCTGAAACCAAATCAATCTCGATGAAACATGACATGTACCTAGCCCCAAGTCTCCTCTATTGATTGGTATAGCGCATACATCCCTATCGAACCTGGTAGAAGACGTAGGAGCGCGCATATAGAGGTCTAATGCGCGCTTTTTATAGCAGAAATGACCAATATGAGTAAATGAATGAAATTTTACCTATCTGAAACCAAATCAATCTCAATTAAACTTGACATGTACCTAGCACCAAGTCTCCTCTATTGATTGGTATAGCGCATACATCCCTATCGAACCTGGTACAAGACGTATGAGCGCGCATATAGAAGGTCTAATGGGCGCTTTTTATAGCAGAAATGATCAATATGAGTAAATGAATGAAATTTCACCTATCTGAAACCAAATCAATCTCGATTAAACTAAACATGTACCTAGCCCCAAGTCTCCTCTTTCGATTGGTATAGCGCATACATCCCTATCGAACCTGGTACAAGACGTAGGAGCGCGCATATAGAGGTCTAATGGGCTCTTTTTATAGCAAAATTGATCAATATGAGTAAATGAATGAAATTTTACCTATCTGAAACCAAATCAATCTCGATGAAACTTCTCAGTTACTTAGCTCAATGTCTCCTCTATTGATTGGTATAGCGCATACATACCTATCGAACCTGGTAGAAGACGTAAGAGCGTGCATATTGAGGTCTAATGGGCGCTTTTTATAGCAGAAATGATCAATATGAGTAAATGAATGAAATTTACCTATCTGAAACCAAATCAATCTCGATTAAACTTGACATGTACCTAGCACCAAGTCTCCTCTTTCGATTGGTATAGCGCATACATCCCTATCGAACCTGGTACAAGACGTATGAGCGCGCATATAGAAGTCCAATGGGCGCTTTTTATAGCATGTACCTAGCACCAAGTCTCCTCTTTTGATTGCTATAGCGCATACATCCCTATCGAACCTGGTACAAGAAGTAGGAGCGCGCATATAGAGGTCTAATAGACGCCTTTTTTTAGCAGAAATGATCAACATGAGTAAATGAATGAAATTTTAACTATCTGAAACCAAATCAATCTCGGTGAAACTTGACATGGACCTAGCCCCAAGTCTCTTCTTTCGATTGGTATAGCGCATACATCCCTCTCGAACCTGGTAGAAGACGTAGGAGCGGGCATATAGAGGTCTAATGGGCGCTTTTTATAGCAGAAATGATCAATATGAGTAAATGAATGAAATTTTACCTATCTGAAACCAAATCAATCTCGATGAAACTTGACATGTACCTAGCACCGAGTCTCTTCTTTCGATTGGTATAGCGCATACATCCCTTTCGAACCTGGTACAAGACGTAGGAGCGCGCATATAGAAGTCTAATTGGCGCTTTTTATAGCAGAAATGATCAATATGAGTAAATGAATGAAATTTTACCTATCTGAAACCAAATCAATCTCGATGAAACTTGACATGTACCTAGCACCGAGTCTCTTCTTTCGATTGGTATAGCGCATACATCCCTTTCGAACCTGGTACAAGACGTAGGAGCGCGCATATAGAGGTCTAATTGGCGCTTTTTATAGCAGAAATGATCAATATCGGTAAATGAATGAAATTATACCTATCTGAAACCAAATCAATCTCGATGACACTTGACATGTACTTAGCTTAATGTCTTCTCTATTGATTGGTATAGCGCATACATCCCTATCGAACCTGGTAGAAGACGTATGAGCGCGCATATAGAGGTCTAATGGGCCCTTTTTATAGCAGAATTGATCAATATGAGTAAATAAATGAAATTTGACCTATCTGAAACCAAATCAATCTCTATGACACTTGACATGTTCCTAGCCCCATGTCTCCTCTTTTGATTCGTATAGCGCATACATCTCTATCGAACCTGATACAAGACGTAGGAGCGCGCATATAGAGGTCTAATGGGCGCTTTTTATTGCAGAATTGATCAATATGATTAAATGAATGAAATTTCTCCTATCTGAAACCAAATCAATCACAAAGAAACTTGACATGTACCTAGCACCACGTCTCCTCTTTTGATTGGTATAGCGCATACATCCCTATCGAAATTGGTAGAAGACGTAGGAGCGCGCATATAGAGGTCTAATGGGCGCTTTTTATAGCAGAAATGATCAATATGAATAAATGAATGAAATTATACCTATCTGAAACCAAATCAATCTCGATGAAACTTGACATGTTCCTAGCCCCAAGTCTTCTCTATTGATTGGTATAGCGCATACATCCCTATCGAACCTGGTAGAAGACGTAGGAGCGCGCATATAGAGGTCTAATGCGCGCTTTTTATAGCAGAAATGATCAATATGAGTAAATGAATGAAATTTTACCTATCTGAAACCAAATCAATCTCGATTAAACTTGACATTTACCTAGCACCAAGTCTCCTCTTTCGATTGGTATAGCGCATACATCCCTATCGAACCTGGTACAAGACGTATGAGCGCGCATATAGAGGTCTAATGGGCGCTTTTTATAGCAGAAATGATCAATATGAGTAAATGAATGAAATTTTACCTATCTGAAACCAAATCAATCTCAATTAAACTTAACAGGTACCTAGCCCCAAGTACCCTCTTTCAATTGGTATAGCGCATACATCCCTATCGAACCTGGTACAAGACGTAAGGAGCGCGCATATAGAGGTCTAATGGGCGCTTTTTATAGCAGAATTGATCAATATGAGTAAATGAATGAAATTTTACCTATCTGAAACCAAATCAATCTCGATGAAACTTGATATTTACCTAGCACCAAGTCTCTTCTTTCGATTGGTATAGCACTTACATCCCTTTCGAACCTGGTACAAGACGTAGGAGCGCGCATATAGAGGTCTAATGGGCGCTTTTTATAGCAGAAATGATAAATATGAGTAAATGAATGAAATTATACCTATCTGAAACCAAATCAATCTCGATGAAACTTCTCATGTACTTAGTTCAATGTCTCTTCTATTGATTGGTATAGCGCATACATCCCTATCGAACCTGGTACAAGACGTAAGAGCGCTCATATAGAGGTCTAATGGGCGCTTTTTATAGCAGAAATGATCAATATGAGTAAATCAATGAAATTTACCTATCTGAAACCAAATCAATCTCGATGAAACTTGACATGTACCTAGCCCCAAGTCTCCTCTTTTGATTGGTATAGCGCATACATCCCTATCGAACCTGGTACAAGACGTAGGAGCGCGCATATAGAGGTCTAATGGGCGCTTTTTATAGCAGAAATGATCAATATGAATAAATGAATGAAATTATACCTATCTGAAACCAAATCAATCTCGATGAAACATGACATGTACCTAGCCCCAAGTCTCCTCTATTGATTGGTATAGCGCATACATCCCTATCGCACCTGGTAGAAGACGTAGGAGCGCGCATATAGAGGTCTAATGCGCGCTTTTTATAGCAGAAATGATCAATATGAGTAAATGAATGAGATTATACCTATCTGAAACCAAATCAATCTCAATTAAACTTGACATGTACCTAGCACCAAGTCTCCTCTTTCGATTGGTATAGCGCATGCATCCCTATCGAACCTGGTACAAGACGTATGAGCGCGCATATAGAAGGTCTAATGGGCGCTTTTTATAGCAGAAATGATCAATATGAGTAAATGAATGAAATTTCACCTATCTGAAACCAAATCAATCTCGATTAAACTAAACATGTACCTAGCCCCAAGTCTCCTCTTTCGATTGGTATAGCGCATACATCCCTATCGAACTTGGTACAAGACGTAGGAGCGCGCATATAGAGGTCTAATGGGCTCTTTTTATAGCAGAATTGATCAATATGAGTAAATGAATGAAATTTTACCTATCTGAAACTAAATCAATCTCGATGAAACTTGACATGTACCTAGCACCGAGTCTCTTCTTTCGATTGGTATAGCACATACATCCCTATCGAACCTGGTACAAGACGTAGGAGCGCGCATATAGAGGTCTAATGGGCGCTTTTTATAGCAGAAATGATCAATATGAGTAAATGAATGAAATTATACCTATCTGAAACCAAATCAATCTCGATGAAACTTCTCAGTTCCTTAGCTCAATGTCTCCTCTATTGATTGGTATAGCGCATACATACCTATCGAACCTGGTAGAAGACGTAAGAGCGTGCATATTGAGGTCTAATGGGCGCTTTTTATAGCAGAATTGATCAATATGAGTAAATGAATGAAATTTTACCTATCTGAAACCAAATCAATCTCGATGAAACTTGACATTTACCTAGCACCAAGTCTCTTCTTTCGATTGGTATAGCGCATACATCCCTTTCGAACCTGGTACAAGACGTAGGAGCGCGCATATAGAGGTCTAATGGGCGCTTTTTATAGCAGAATTGATCAATATGAGTAAATGAATGAAATTTTACCTATCTGAAACCAAATCAATCTCGATGAAACTTGACATTTACCTAGCACCAAGTCTCTTCTTTCGATTGGTATAGCGCATACATCCCTTTCGAACCTGGTACAAGACGTAGGAGCGCGCATATAGAGGTCTAATGGGCGCTTTTTATAGCAGAAATGATCAATATGAGTAAATGAATGAAATTTTACCTATCTGAAACCAAATCAATCTCGATGAAACTTCTCATGTACTTAGTTCAATGTCTCTTCTATTGATTGGTATAGCGCATACATCCCTATCGCACCTGGTAGAAGACGTAGGAGCGCGCATATAGAGGTCTAATGGGCGCTTTTTATAGCAGAAATGATCAATATGAGTAAATGAATGAAATTTACCTATCTGAAACCAAATCAACCTCGATGAAACTTGACATGTACCTAGCCCCAAGTCTCCTCTTTTGATTGGTATATCGCATACATCCCTATCGAACCTGGTACAAGACGTAGGAGCGCGCATATAGAGGTCTAATGGGCGCTTTTTATAGCAGAAATGATCAATATGAATAAATGAATGAAATTATACCTATCTGAAACCAAATAAATCTCGATTAAACTTGACATGTACCTAGCACCAAGTCTCCTCTTTCGATTGGTATAGCGCATACATCCCTATCGAACCTGGTACAAGACGTATGAGCGCGCATATAGAGGTCTAATGGGCGCTTTTTATAGCAGAAATGATCAATATGAGTAAATCAATGAAATTTACCTATCTGAAACCAAATCAATCTCGATGAAACTTGACATGTACCTAGCCCCAAGTCTCCTCTTTTGATTGGTATAGCGCATACATCCCTATCGAACCTGGTACAAGACGTAGGAGCGCGCATATAGAGGTCTAATGGGCGCTTTTTATAGCAGAAATGATCAATATGAATAAATGAATGAAATTATACCTATCTGAAACCAAATCAATCTCGATGAAACATGACATGTACCTAGCCCCAAGTCTCCTCTATTGATTGGTATAGCGCATACATCCCTATCGAACCTGGTAGAAGACGTAGGAGCGCGCATATAGAGGTCTAATGCGCGCTTTTTATAGCAGAAATGACCAATATGAGTAAATGAATGAAATTTTACCTATCTGAAACCAAATCAATCTCAATTAAACTTGACATGTACCTAGCACCAAGTCTCCTCTATTGATTGGTATAGCGCATACATCCCTATCGAACCTGGTACAAGACGTATGAGCGCGCATATAGAAGGTCTAATGGGCGCTTTTTATAGCAGAAATGATCAATATGAGTAAATGAATGAAATTTCACCTATCTGAAACCAAATCAATCTCGATTAAACTAAACATGTACCTAGCCCCAAGTCTCCTCTTTCGATTGGTATAGCGCATACATCCCTATCGAACCTGGTACAAGACGTAGGAGCGCGCATATAGAGGTCTAATGGGCTCTTTTTATAGCAAAATTGATCAATATGAGTAAATGAATGAAATTTTACCTATCTGAAACCAAATCAATCTCGATGAAACTTCTCAGTTACTTAGCTCAATGTCTCCTCTATTGATTGGTATAGCGCATACATACCTATCGAACCTGGTAGAAGACGTAAGAGCGTGCATATTGAGGTCTAATGGGCGCTCTTTATAGCAGAAATGATCAATATGAGTAAATGAATGAAATTTACCTATCTGAAACCAAATCAATCTCGATTAAACTTGACATGTACCTAGCACCAAGTCTCCTCTTTCGATTGGTATAGCGCATACATCCCTATCGAACCTGGTACAAGACGTATGAGCGCGCATATAGAAGTCCAATGGGCGCTTTTTATAGCATGTACCTAGCACCAAGTCTCCTCTTTTGATTGCTATAGCGCATACATCCCTATCGAACCTGGTACAAGAAGTAGGAGCGCGCATATAGAGGTCTAATAGACGCCTTTTTTTAGCAGAAATGATCAACATGAGTAAATGAATGAAATTTTAACTATCTGAAACCAAATCAATCTCGGTGAAACTTGACATGGACCTAGCCCCAAGTCTCTTCTTTCGATTGGTATAGCGCATACATCCCTCTCGAACCTGGTAGAAGACGTAGGAGCGGGCATATAGAGGTCTAATGGGCGCTTTTTATAGCAGAAATGATCAATATGAGTAAATGAATGAAATTTTACCTATCTGAAACCAAATCAATCTCGATGAAACTTGACATGTACCTAGCACCGAGTCTCTTCTTTCGATTGGTATAGCGCATACATCCCTTTCGAACCTGGTACAAGACGTAGGAGCGCGCATATAGAAGTCTAATTGGCGCTTTTTATAGCAGAAATGATCAATATGAGTAAATGAATGAAATTTTACCTATCTGAAACCAAATCAATCTCGATGAAACTTGACATGTACCTAGCACCGAGTCTCTTCTTTCGATTGGTATAGCGCATACATCCCTTTCGAACCTGGTACAAGACGTAGGAGCGCGCATATAGAGGTCTAATTGGCGCTTTTTATAGCAGAAATGATCAATATCGGTAAATGAATGAAATTATACCTATCTGAAACCAAATCAATCTCGATGACACTTGACATGTACTTAGCTTAATGTCTTCTCTATTGATTGGTATAGCGCATACATCCCTATCGAACCTGGTAGAAGACGTATGAGCGCGCATATAGAGGTCTAATGGGCCCTTTTTATAGCAGAATTGATCAATATGAGTAAATAAATGAAATTTGACCTATCTGAAACCAAATCAATCTCTATGACACTTGACATGTTCCTAGCCCCATGTCTCCTCTTTTGATTCGTATAGCGCATACATCTCTATCGAACCTGATACAAGACGTAGGAGCGCGCATATAGAGGTCTAATGGGCGCTTTTTATTGCAGAATTGATCAATATGATTAAATGAATGAAATTTCTCCTATCTGAAACCAAATCAATCACAAAGAAACTTGACATGTACCTAGCACCACGTCTCCTCTTTTGATTGGTATAGCGCATACATCCCTATCGAAATTGGTAGAAGACGTAGGAGCGCGCATATAGAGGTCTAATGCACGCTTTTTATAGCAGAAATGATCAATATGAGTAAATGAATGAAATTTTACCTATCTGAAACCAAATCAATCTCGATTAAACTTGACATTTACCTAGCACCAAGTCTCCTCTTTCGATTGGTATAGCGCATACATCCCTATCGAACCTGGTACAAGACGTATGAGCGCGCATATAGAGGTCTAATGGGCGCTTTTTATAGCAGAAATGATCAATATGAGTAAATGAATGAAATTTTACCTATCTGAAACCAAATCAATCTCAATTAAACTTAACAGGTACCTAGCCCCAAGTCCCCTCTTTCAATTGGTATAGCGCATACATCCCTATCGAACCTGGTACAAGACGTAAGGAGCGCGCATATAGAGGTCTAATGGGCGCTTTTTATAGCAGAATTGATCAATATGAGTAAATGAATGAAATTTTACCTATCTGAAACCAAATCAATCTCGATGAAACTTGATATTTACCTAGCACCAAGTCTCTTCTTTCGATTGGTATAGCACATACATCCCTTTCGAACCTGGTACAAGACGTAGGAGCGCGCATATAGAGGTCTAATGGGCGCTTTTTATAGCAGAAATGATAAATATGAGTAAATGAATGAAATTATACCTATCTGAAACCAAATCAATCTCGATGAAACTTCTCATGTACTTAGTTCAATGTCTCTTCTATTGATTGGTATAGCGCATACATCCCTATCGAACCTGGTACAAGACGTAAGAGCGCTCATATAGAGGTCTAATGGGCGCTTTTTATAGCAGAAATGATCAATATGAGTAAATCAATGAAATTTACCTATCTGAAACCAAATCAATCTCGATGAAACTTGACATGTACCTAGCCCCAAGTCTCCTCTTTTGATTGGTATAGCGCATACATCCCTATCGAACCTGGTACAAGACGTAGGAGCGCGCATATAGAGGTCTAATGGGCGCTTTTTATAGCAGAAATGATCAATATGAATAAATGAATGAAATTATACCTATCTGAAACCAAATCAATCTCGATGAAACATGACATGTACCTAGCCCCAAGTCTCCTCTATTGATTGGTATAGCGCATACATCCCTATCGCACCTGGTAGAAGACGTAGGAGCGCGCATATAGAGGTCTAATGCGCGCTTTTTATAGCAGAAATGATCAATATGAGTAAATGAATGAGATTATACCTATCTGAAACCAAATCAATCTCAATTAAACTTGACATGTACCTAGCACCAAGTCTCCTCTTTCGATTGGTATAGCGCATGCATCCCTATCGAACCTGGTACAAGACGTATGAGCGCGCATATAGAAGGTCTAATGGGCGCTTTTTATAGCAGAAATGATCAATATGAGTAAATGAATGAAATTTCACCTATCTGAAACCAAATCAATCTCGATTAAACTAAACATGTACCTAGCCCCAAGTCTCCTCTTTCGATTGGTATAGCGCATACATCCCTATCGAACTTGGTACAAGACGTAGGAGCGCGCATATAGAGGTCTAATGGGCTCTTTTTATAGCAGAATTGATCAATATGAGTAAATGAATGAAATTTTACCTATCTGAAACTAAATCAATCTCGATGAAACTTGACATGTACCTAGCACCGAGTCTCTTCTTTCGATTGGTATAGCACATACATCCCTATCGAACCTGGTACAAGACGTAGGAGCGCGCATATAGAGGTCTAATGGGCGCTTTTTATAGCAGAAATGATCAATATGAGTAAATGAATGAAATTATACCTATCTGAAACCAAATCAATCTCGATGAAACTTCTCAGTTCCTTAGCTCAATGTCTCCTCTATTGATTGGTATAGCGCATACATACCTATCGAACCTGGTAGAAGACGTAAGAGCGTGCATATTGAGGTCTAATGGGCGCTTTTTATAGCAGAAATGATCAATATGTGTAAATGAATGAAATTTACCTATCTGAAACCAAATCAATCTCGATTAAACTTGACATGTACCTAGCACCAAGTCTCCTCTTTCGATTGGTATAGCACATACATCCCTATCGAACATGGTACAAGACGTAGGAGCGCGCATATAGAGGTCTAATGGGCGCTTTTTATAGCAGAAATGATCAATATGAGTAAATGAATGAAATTATACCTATCTGAAACCAAATCAATCTCGATGAAACTTCTCAGTTCCTTAGCTCAATGTCTCCTCTATTGATTGGTATAGCGCATACATACCTATCGAACCTGGTAGAAGACGTAAGAGCGTGCATATTGAGGTCTAATGGGCGCTTTTTATAGCAGAAATGATCAATATGAATAAATGAATGAAATTATACCTATCTGAAACCAAATCAATCTCGATGAAACATGACATGTACCTAGCCCCAAGTCTCCTCTATTGATTGGTATAGCGCATACATCCCTATCGCACCTGGTAGAAGACGTAGGAGCGCGCATATAGAGGTCTAATGCGCGCTTTTTATAGCAGAAATGATCAATATGAGTAAATGAATGAGATTATACCTATCTGAAACCAAATCAATCTCAATTAAACTTGACATGTACCTAGCACCAAGTCTCCTCTTTCGATTGGTATAGCGCATGCATCCCTATCGAACCTGGTATAAGACGTATGAGCGCGCATATAGAAGGTCTAATGGGCGCTTTTTATAGCAGAAATGATCAATATGAGTAAATGAATGAAATTTCACCTATCTGAAACCAAATCAATCTCGATTAAACTAAACATGTACCTAACCCCAAATCTCCTCTTTCGATTGGTATAGCGCATACATCCCTATCGAACTTGGTACAAGACGTAGGAGCGCGCATATAGAGGTCTAATGGGCTCTTTTTATAGCAGAATTGATCAATATGAGTAAATGAATGAAATTTTACCTATCTGAAACCAAATCAATCTCGATGAAACTTGACATGTACCTAGCACCGAGTCTCTTCTTTCGATTGGTATAGCACATACATCCCTATCGAACCTGGTACAAGACGTAGGAGCGCGCATATAGAGGTCTAATGGGCGCTTTTTATAGCAGAAATGATCAATATGAGTAAATGAATGAAATTATACCTATCTGAAACCAAATCAATCTCGATGAAACTTCTCAGTTCCTTAGCTCAATGTCTCCTCTATTGATTGGTATAGCGCATACATACCTATCGAACCTGGTAGAAGACGTAAGAGCGTGCATATTGAGGTCTAATGGGCGCTTTTTATAGCAGAAATGATCAATATGAGTAAATGAATGAAATTTACCTATCTGAAACCAAATCAATCTCGATTAAACTTGACATGTACCTAGCACCAAGTCTCCTCTTTTGATTGCTATAGCGCATACATCCCTATCGAACCTGGTACAAGAAGTAGGAGCGCGCATATAGAGGTCTAATAGACGCCTTTTTTTAGCAGAAATGATCAACATGAGTAAATGAATGAAATTTTACCTATCTGAAACCAAATCAATCTCGGTGAATCTTGACATGGACCTAGCCCCAAGTCTCTTCTTTCGATTGGTATAGCGCATACATCCCTCTCGAACCTGGTAGAAGACGTAGGAGCGGGCATATAGAGGTCTAATGGGCGCTTTTTATAGCAGAAATGATCAATATTAGTAAATGAATGAAATTTTAACTATCTGAAACCAAATCAATCTCGATGAAACTTGACATGTACCTAGCACCAAGTCTCCTCTTTCGATTGGTATAGCGCATACATCCCTATCGAACCTGGTAGAAGACGTAGGAGCGCGCTTATAGAGGTCTAATGGGCGCTTTTTATAGCAGAAATGATCAATATGAGTAAATGAATGAAATTTTACCTATCTGAAACCAAATCAATCTCGATGAAACTTGAGATATACCTAGCACCAAGTCTCCTCTTTCGATTGTTATAGCGCATACATCCCTATCGAACCTGGTACAAGACGTAGGAGCGCGCATATAGAGGTCTAATGGGCGCTTTTTATAGCAGAAATGATCAATATGAGTAAATGAATGAAATTTTACCTATCTGAAACCAAATCAATCTCGATGAAACTTAACATGGACCTAGCACCAAGTCTCCTCTTTCGATTGGTATAGCGCATACATCCCTATCGAACCTGGTAGAAGACGTAGAAGCGGGCATATAGAGGTCTAATGGGCGCTTTTTATAGCAGAAATGATCAATATGAGTAAATGAATGAAATTTTACCTATCTGAAACCAAATCAATCTCGATGAAACTTGAAATGTACCTAGCACCAAGTCTCTTCTTTCGATTGGTATAGCGCATACATCCCTATCGAACCTGGTACAAGACGTAGGAGCGCGCATATAGAGGTCTAATGGGCGCTTTTTATAGCAAAATTGATCAATATGAGTAAATGAATGAAATTTTACCTATCTGAAACCAAATCAATCTCTATGAAACTTGACATGTTCCTAGCCCCAAGTCTCCTCTTTTGATTGGTATAGCGCATACATCTCTATCGAACCTGGTAGAAGACGTAGGAGCGCGCATATAGAGGTCTAATGGGCGCTTTTTATAGCAGAAGTGATCAATATGAGTAAATGAATGAAATTTTACCTATCTGAAACCAAATCAATCTCGATGAACATTGCCATGTACCTATCTCAATGTCTCCTCCATTGATTGGTATAGCGCATACATCCCTATCGAACCTGGTACAAGACGTATGAGCGCGCATATAGAGGTCTAATGGGCGCTTTTTATAGCAGAAATGATCAATATGAGTAAATGAATGAAATTTTACCTATCTGAAACCAAATCAATCTCGATTAAACTTAACATGCACCTAGCCCCAAGTCTTCTCTTGATTGGTATAGCGCATACATCCCTATCGAACCTGGTACAAGACGTAAGGAGCGCGCATATAGAGGTCTAATGGGCGCTTTTTATAGCAGAATTGATCAATATGAGTAAATGAATGAAATTATACCTATCTGAAACCAAATCAAACTCGATGAAACTTGACATGTACCTAGCACCAAGTCTCTTCTTTCGATTGGTATAGCGCATACATCCCTATCGAACCTGGTACAAGACGTAGGAGCGCGCATATAGAGGTCTAATGGGCGCTTTTTATAGCAGAAATGATCAATATGAGTAAATGAATGAAATTATACCTATCTGAAACCAAATCAATCTCGATGAACATTGTCATGTACCTAGCTCAATGTCTCCTCCATTGATTGGTATAGCGCATACATCCCTATCGAACCTGGTACAAGACGTATGAGCGCGCAAATAGAGGTCTAATGGGCGCTTTTTATAGCAGAAATGATCAATATGAGTAAATGAATGAAATTTTACCTATCTGAAACCAAATCAATCTCGATTAAACTTAACATGTACCTAGCCCCAAGTCTTCTCTTGATTGGTATAGCGCATACATCCCTATCGAACCTGGTACAAGACGTAAGGAGCGCGCATATAGAGGTCTAATGGGCGCTTTTTATAGCAGAATTGATCAATATGAGTAAATGAATGAAATTATACCTATCTGAAACCAAATCAAACTCGATGAAACTTGACATGTACCTAGCACCAAGTCTCTTCTTTCGATTGGTATAGCGCATACATCCCTATCGAACCTGGTACAAGACGTAGGAGCGCGCATATAGAGGTCTAATGGGCGCTTTTTATAGCAGAAATGATCAATATGAGTAAATGAATGAAATTATACCTATCTGAAACCAAATCAATCTCGATGAACATTGTCATGTACCTAGCTCAATGTCTCCTCCATTGATTGGTATAGCGCATACATCCCTATCGAACCTGGTACAAGACGTATGAGCGCGCATATAGAGGTCTAATGGGCGCTTTTTATAGCAGAAATGATCAATATGAGTAAATGAATGAAATTATACCTATCTGAAACCAAATCAATCTCGATGAAACTTCTCATGTACTTAGTTCAATGTCTCCTCTATTGATTGGTATAGCGCATACATCCCTATCGAACCTGGTACAAGACGTAGGAGCGCGCATATAGAGGTCTAATGGGCGCTTTTTATAGCAGAAATGATCAATATGAGTAAATGAATGAAATTTACCTATCTGAAACCAAATCAATCTCGATGAAACTTGACATATACCTAGCCCCAAGTCTCCTCTTTTGATTGGTATAGCGCATACATCTCTATCGAACCTGGTAGAAGACGTAGGAGCGCGCATATAGAGGTCTAATGGGCGCTTTTTATAGCAGAAATGATCAATATGAGTGAATGAATGAAATTATACCTATCTGAAACCAAATCAATCTCGATGAACATTGTCATGTACCTAGCTCAATGTCTCCTCCATTGATTGGTATAGCGCATACATCCCTATCGAACCTGGTACAAGACGTATGAGCGCGCATATAGAGGTCTAATGGGCGCTTTTTATAGCAGAAATGATCAATATGAGTAAATGAATGAAATTATACCTATCTGAAACCAAATCAATCTCGATGAAACTTCTCATGTACTTAGTTCAATGTCTCCTCTATTGATTGGTATAGCGCATACATCCCTATCGAACCTGGTACAAGACGTAGGAGCGCGCATATAGAGGTCTAATGGGCGCTTTTTATAGCAGAAATGATCAATATGAGTAAATGAATGAAATTTACCTATCTGAAACCAAATCAATCTCGATGAAACTTGACATGTACCTAGCCCCAAGTCTCCTCTTTTGATTGGTATAGCGCATACATCCCTATCGAACCTGGTACAAGACGTAGGATCGCGCATATAGAGGTCTAATGGGCGCTTTTTATAGCAGAATTGATCAATATGAGTAAATGAATGAAATTATACCTATCTGAAACCAAATCAATCTCGATGAAACTTGACATGTACCTAGCTCCAAATCTCCTCTTTCGATTGGTATAGCGCATACATCCCTATCGAACCTGGTACAAGACGTAGGAGCGCGCATATAGAGGTCTAATGGGCGCTTTTTATAGCAGAATTGGTCAATATGAGTAAATGAATGAAATTATACCTATCTGAAACCAAATCAATCTCGATGAAACTTGACATGTACCTAGCACCAAGTCTCTTCTTTCGATTGGTATAGCGCATACATCCCTATCGAACCTGGTACAAGACGTAGGAGCGCGCATATAGAGGTCTAATGGGCGCTTTTTATAGCAGAAATGATCAATATGAGTAAATGAATGAAATTTTCCTATCTGAAACCAAATCAATCTCGATGAAACTTGACATGTACCTAGCCCCAAGTCTCCTCTTTTGATTGGTATAGCGCATACATCCCTATCGAACCTGGTACAAGACGTAGGAGCGCGCATATAGAGGTCTAATAGGCGCTTTTTATAGCAGAAATGATCAATATGAATAAATGAATGAAATTATACCTATCTGAAACCAAATCAATCTCGATGAAACATGACATGTACCTAGCCCCAAGTCTCCTCTATTGATTGGTATAGCGCATACATCCCTATCGAACCTGGTAGAAGACGTAGGAGCGCGCATATAGAAGGTCTAATGGGAGCTTTTTATAGCAGAAATGATCAATATGAGTAAATGAATGAAATTTTACCTATCTGAAACCGAATCAATCTTGATTAAACTAAACATGTACCTAGCCCCAAGTCTCCTCTTTCGATTGGTATAGCGCATACATCCCTATCGAACCTGGTACAAGTCGTAGGAGCGCGCATATAGAGGTCTAATGGGCGCTTTTTATAGCAGAATTGATCAATATGAGTAAATGAATGAAATTTTACCTATCTGAAACCAAATCAATCTCGATGACACTTGACATGTACCTAGCACCGAGTCTCTTCTTTCGATTGGTATAGCGCATACATCCCTATCGAACCTGGTACAAGACGTAGGAGCGCGCATATAGAGGTCTAATGGGCGCTTTTTATAGCAGAAATGATCAATATGAGTAAATGAATGAAATTATATCTATCTGAAACCAAATCAATCTCGATGAAACTTCTCATGTACTTTGCTCAATGTCTCCTCTAGTGATTGGTATAGCGCATACATCCCTATCGAACCTGGTAGAAGAAGTAGGAGCGCATATAGAGGTCTAATGGGCGCTTTTTATAGCGGAAATGATCAATATGAGTAAATGAATAAAATTATACCTATCTGAAACCAAATCAATCTCGATGAAACTTCTCATGTACTTAGCTCAATGTCTCCTCTATTGATTGGTATAGCGCATACATCCCTATCGAACCTGGTAGAAGACGTAAGAGCGCGCATATTGAGGTCTAATGGGCGCTTTTTATAGCAGAAATGATCAATACGAGTAAATGAATGAAATTATACCTATCTGAAACCAAATCAATCTCGATTAAACTTGACATGTACCTAGCACCAAGTCTCCTCTTTCGATTGGTATAGCGCATACATCCTTATCGAACCTGGTACAAGACGTATGAGCGCGCATATAGAGGTCTAATGAGCGCTTTTTATAGCAGAATTGATCAATATGAGTAAATGAATGAAATTTAACCTATCTGAAACCAAATCAATCTCTATGAAACTTAACATGTTCCTAGCCCCAAGTCTCCTCTTTTGATTGGTATAGCGCATACATCTCTATCGAACCTGATACAAGACGTAGGAGCGCGCATATAGAGGTCTAATGGGCGCTTTTTATAGCAGAATTGATCAATATGAGTAAATGAATGAAATTTTACCTATCTGAAACCAAATCAATCTCAATGAAACTTGACATGTACCTAGCACCAAGTCTCCTCTTTCGATTGGTATAGCGCATACATCCCTATCGAACCTGGTAGAAGACGTAGGAGCGCGCATATAGAGGTCTAATGGACGCTTTTTATAGCAGAAATGATCAATATGAGTAAATGAATGAAATTATACCTATCTGAAACCAAATCAATCTCGATGAAACATGACATGTACCTAGCCCCAAGTCTCCTCTATTGATTGGTATAGCGCATACATCCCTATCGAACCTGGTAGAAGACGTAGGAGCACATATAGAGGTCTAATGGGCGCTTTTTATAGCGGAAATGATCAATATGAGTAAATGAATGAAATTTTACCTATCTGAAACCAAATCAATCTCGATTAAACTTGACATGTACCTAGCACCAAGTGTCCTCTTTCGATTGGTATAGCGCATACATCCCTATCGAACCTGGTACAAGACGTATGAGCGCGCATATAGAGGTCTAATGGGCGCTTTTTATAGCAGAAATGATCAATATGAGTAAATGAATGAAATTTTACCTATCTGAAACCAAATCAATCTCGATTAAACTTAACATGTACCTAGCCCCAAGTCTCCTCTTTCAATTGGTATAGCGCATACATCCTTATCGAACCTGGTACAAGACGTAAGGAGGGCGCATATAGAGGTCTAATGAGCGCTTTTTATAGCAGAATTGATCAATATGAGTAAATGAATGAAATTTTACCTATCTGAAACCAAATCAATCTCGATGAAACTTGACATTTACCTAGCAACAAGTCTCTTCTTTCGATTGGTATAGCGCATACATCCCTTTCGAACCTGGTACAAGACGTAGGAGCGCGCTTTTAGAGGTCTAATTGGCGCTTTTTATAGCAGAAATGATCAATATGAGTAAATGAATGAAATTTTACCTATCTGAAACCAAATCAATCTCGATGAAACTTGACATGTACCTAGCACCGAGTCTGTTCTTTCGATTGGTATAGCGCATACATCCCTATCGAGCCTGGTAGAAGACGTAGGAGCGTGCATATAGAGGTCTAATGGGCGCTTTTTATAGCAGAATTGATCAATATGAGTAAATGAATGAAATTATATCTATCTGAAACCAAATCAATCTCGATAGAACTTCTCATGTACTTTGCTCAATGTCTCCTCTAGTGATTGGTATAGCGCATACATCCCTATCGAACCTGGTACAAGACGTAGGAGCGCATATAGAGGTCTAATGGGCGCTTTTTATAGCAGAATTGGTCAATATGAGTAAATGAATGAAATTATACCTATCTGAAACCAAATCAATCTCGATGAAACTTGACATGTACCTAGCACCAAGTCTCTTCTTTCGATTGGTATAGCGCATACATCCCTATCGAACCTGGTACAAGACGTAGGAGCGCGCATATAGAGGTCTAATGGGCGCTTTTTATAGCAGAAATGATCAATATGAGTAAATGAATGAAATTATACCTATCTGAAACCAAATCAATCTCGATGAACATTGTCATGTACCTAGCTCTATGCCTCCTCCATTGATTGGTATAGCGCATACATCCCTATCGAACCTGGTACAAGACGTAGGAGCGCGCATATAGAGGTCTAATTGGCGCTTTTTATAGCAGAAATGATCAATATGAGTAAATGAATGAAATTATTCCTATCTGAAACCAAATCAATCTCGATGAAACTTCTCATGTACTTAGTTCAATGTCTCCTCTATTGATTGGTATAGGGCATAGATCCCTATCGAACCTGGTACAAGACGTAGGAGCGCGCATATAGAGGTCTAATGGGCGCTTTTTATAGCAGAAATGATCAATATGAGTAAATGAATGAAATTTACCTATCTGAAACCAAATCAATCTCGATGAAACTTGACATGTACCTAGCCCTAAGTCTCCTATATTGATTGGTATAGCGCATACATCCCTATCGAAACTGGTAGAAGACGTAGGAGCGCGCATATAGAAGGTCTAATGGGCGCTTTTTATAGCAGAAATGATCAATATGAGTAAATGAATGAAATTTTACCTATCTGAAACCAAATCAATCTTGATTAAACTAAACATGTACCTAGCCCCAAGTCTCCTCTTTCGATTGGTATAGCGCATACATCCCTATCGAACCTGGTACAAGTCGTAGGAGCGCGCATATAGAGGTCTAATGGGCGCTTTTTATAGCAGAATTGATCAATATGAGTAAATGAATGAAATTTTACCTATCTGAAACCAAATCAATCTCGATGACACTTGACATGTACCTAGCACCGAGTCTCTTCTTTCGATTGGTATAGCGCATACATCCCTATCGAACCTGGTACAAGACGTAGGAGCGCGCATATAGAGGTCTAATGGGCGCTTTTTATAGAAGAAATGATCAATATGAGTAAATGAATGAAATTATATCTATCTGAAACCAAATCAATCTCGATGAAACTTCTCATGTACTTTGCTCAATGTCTCCTCTAGTGATTGGTATAGCGCATACATTCCTATCGAACCTGGTAGAAGACGTAGGAGCGCATATAGAGGTCTAATGGGCGCTTTTTATAGCGGAAATGATCAATATGAGTAAATGAATAAAATTATACCTATCTGAAACCAAATCAATCTCGATGAAACTTCTCATGTACTTAGCTCAATGTCTCCTCTATTGATTGGTATAGCGCATACATCCCTATCGAACCTGGTAGAAGACGTAAGAGCGCGCATATTGAGGTCTAATGGCCCTTTTTATAGCAGAAATGATCAATACGAGTAAATGAATGAAATTATACCTATCTGAAACCAAATCAATCTCGATTAAACTTGACATGTACCTAGCACCAAGTCTCCTCTTTCGATTGGTATAGCGCATACATCCTTATCGAACCTGGTACAAGACGTATGAGCGCGCATATAGAGGTCTAATGAGCGCTTTTTATAGCAGAATTGATAAATATGAGTAAATGAATGAAATTTAACCTATCTGAAACCAAATCAATCTCTATGAAACTTAACATGTTCCTAGCCCCAAGTCTCCTCTTTTGATTGGTATAGCGCATACATCTCTATCGAACCTGATACAAGACGTAGGAGCGCGCATATAGAGGTCTAATGGGCGCTTTTTATAGCAGAATTGATAAATATGAGTAAATGAATGAAATTTTACCTATCTGAAACCAAATCAATCTCGATGAAACATGACATGTACCTAGCCCCAAGTCTCCTCTATTGATTGGTATAGCGCATACATCCCTATCGAACCTGGTAGAAGACGTAGGAGCGCATATAGAGGTCTAATGGGCGCTTTTTATAGCGGAAATGATCAATATGAGTAAATGAATGAAATTTTACCTATCTGAAACCAAATCAATCTCGATTAAACTTGACATGTACCTAGCACCAAGTGTCCTCTTTCCATTGGTATAGCGCATACATCCCTATCGAACCTGGTACAAGACGTATGAGCGCGCATATAGAGGTCTAATGGGCCCTTTTTATAGCAGAAATGATCAATATGAGTAAATGAATGAAATTTTACCTATCTGAAACTAAATCAATCTCGATTAAACTTAACATGTACCTAGCCCCAAGTCTCCTCTTTCAATTGGTATAGCGCATACATCCTTATCGAACTTGGTACAAGACGTAAGGAGCGCGCATATAGAGGTCTAATGGGCGCTTTTTATAGCAGAATTGATCAATATGAGTAAATGAATGAAATTTTACCTATCTGAAACCAAATCAATCTCGATGAAACTTGACATGTACCTAGCACCAAGTCTCCTCTTTCGATTGGTATAGCGCATACATCCCTTTCGAACCTGGTACAAGACGTTGGAGCGCGCATATAGAGGTCTAATTGGCGCTTTTTATAGCAGAAATGATCAATATGAGTAAATGAATGAAATTTTACCTATCTGAAACCAAATCAATCTCGATGAAACTTGACATGTACCTAGCACCGAGTCTGTTCTTTCGATTGGTATAGCGCATACATCCCTATCGAGCCTGGTAGAAGACGTAGGAGCGTGCATATAGAGGTCTAATGGGCGCTTTTTGTAGCAGAAATGATCAATATCAGTAAATGAATGAAATTATACCTATCTGAAACCAAATCAATCTCGATGAAACTTCTCATGTACTTAGCTCAATGTCTCCTCTATTGATTTGTATAGCGCATACATCCCTATCGAACCTGGTAGAAGACGTATGAGCGCGCATATAGAGGTCTAATGGGCGCTTTTTATAGCAGAATTGATCAATATGAGTAAATGAATGAAATTTTACCTATCTGAAACCAAATCAATCTCTATGAAACTTGACATGTTCCTAGCACCAAGTCTCCTCTTTTGATTCGTATAGCGCATACATCTCTATCGAACCTGATACAAGACGTAGGAGCGCGCATATAGAGGTCTAATGGGCGCTTTTTATTGCAGAATTGATCAATATGATTAAATGAATGAAATTTTTCCTATCTGAAACCAAATCAATCTCAATGAAACTTGACATGTACCTAGCACCAAGTCTCTTCTTTTGATTGGTATAGCGCATACATCCCTATCGAACCTGGTAGAAGGCGTAGGAGCGCGCATATAGAGGTCTAATGGGCGCTTTTTATAGCAGAAATGATCAATATGAGTAAATGAATGAAATTTACCTATCTGAAACCAAATCAATCTCGATGAAACTTCACATGTACCTAGCCCCAAGTCTCCTCTTTTGATTGGTATAGCGCATACATCCCTATCGAACCTGGTACAAGACGTAGGAGCGCGCATATAGAGGTCTAATGGGCGCTTTTTATAGCAGAAATGATCAATATGAGTAAATGAATGAAATTATACCTATCTGAAACCAAATCAATCTCGATGAACATTGTCATGTACCTAGCTCAATGTCTCCTCCATTGATTGGTATAGCGCATACATCCCTATCGAACCTGGTACAAGACGTACGAGCGCGCATATAGAGGTCTAATGGGCGCTTTTTATAGCAGAAATGATCAATATGAGTAAATGAATGAAATTATACCTATCTGAAACCTAATCAATCTCGATGAAACTTCTCATGTACTTAGTTCAATGTCTCCTCTATTGATTGGTATAGCGCATAGATCCCTATCGAACCTGGTACAAGACGTAGGAGCGCGCATATAGAGGTCTAATTGGCGCTTTTTATAGCAGAAATGATCAATATGAGTAAATGAATGAAATTTACCTATCTGAAACCAAATCAATCTCAATGAAACTTGACATGTACCTAGCCCCAAGTCTCCTCTTTTGATTGGTATAGCGCATACATCCCTATCGAACCTGGTACAAGACGTAGGAGCGCGCAAATAGAGGTCTAATAGGCGCTTTTTATAGCAGAAATGATCAATATGAATAAATGAATGAAATTATACCTATCTGAAACCAAATCAATCTCGATGAAACATGACATGTACCTAGCCCAAAGTCTCCTCTATTGATTGGTATAGCGCATACATCCCTATCGAACCTGGTAGAAGACGTAGGAGCGTGCATATAGAAGGTCTAATGGGCGCTTTTTATAGCAGAAATGATCAATATGAGTAAATGAATGAAATTTTACCTATCTGAAACCAAATCAATCTTGATTAAACTAAACATGTACCTAGCCCCAAGTCTCCTCTTTCGATTGGTATAGCGCATACATCCCTATCGAACCTGGTACAAGTCGTAGGAGCGCGCATATAGAGGTCTAATGGGCGCTTTCTATAGCAGAATTGATCAATATGAGTAAATGAATGAAATTTTACCTATCTGAAACCAAATCAATCTCGATGAAACTTGACATGTACCTAGCACCGAGTCTCTTCTTTCGATTGGTATAGCGCATACATCCCTATCGAACCTGGTACAAGACGTACGAGCGCGCATATAGAGGTCTAATGGGCGCTTTTTATAGCAGAAATGATCAATATGAGTAAATGAATGAAATTATATCTATCTGAAACCAAATCAATCTCGATGAAACTTCTCATGTACTTTGCTCAATGTCTCCTCTAGTGATTGGTATAGCGCATACATCCCTATCGAACCTGGTAGAAGACGTAGGAGCGCATATAGAGGTCTAAATGGCGCTTTTTATAGCGGAAATGATCAATATGAGTAAATGAATAAAATTATACCTATCTGAAACCAAATCAATCTCCATGAAACTTCTCATGTACTTAGCTCAATGTCTCCTCTATTGATTGGTATAGCGCATACATCCCTATCGAACCTGGTAGAAGAAGTAAGAGCGCGCATATTGAGGTCTAATGGGCGCTTTTTATAGCAGAAATGATCAATATGAGTAAATGAATGAAATTATACCTATCTGAAACCAAATCAATCTCGATTAAACTCGACATGTACCTAGCACCAAGTCTCCTCTTTCGATTGGTATAGCGCATACATCCTTATCGAACCTGGTACAAGACGTATGAGCGCGCATATAGAGGTCTAATGAGCGCTTTTTATAGCAGAATTGATCAATATGAGTAAATGAATGAAATTTAACCTATCTGAAACCAAATCAATCTCTATGAAACTTAACATGTTCCTAGCCCCAAGTATCCTCTTTTGATTGGTATAGCGCATACATCTCTATCGAACCTGATACAAGACGTAGGAGCGCGCTTATAGAGGTCTAAAGGGCGCTTTTTATAGCAGAATTGATCAATATGAGTAAATGAATGAAATTTTACCTATCTGAAACCAAATCAATCTCAATGAAACTTGACATGTACCTAGCACCAAGTCTCCTCTTTCGATTGGTATAGCGCATACATCCCTATCGAACCTGGTAGAAGACGTAGGAGCGCGCATATAGAGGTCTAATGGACGCTTTTTAT
The DNA here is from genome assembly GCA_028142955.1 of Pinctada fucata. Taxonomy (NCBI): domain Eukaryota; kingdom Metazoa; phylum Mollusca; class Bivalvia; order Pterioida; family Pteriidae; genus Pinctada; species Pinctada fucata. The sequence continues at coordinate 27,118,925 of AP027110.1, read as the reverse complement.
AGCAGAAATGATCAATATGAGTAAATGAATGAAATTATACCTATCTGAAACCAAATCAATCTCGATGAAACATGACATGTACCTAGCCCCAAGTCTCCTCTATTGATTAGTATAGCGCATACATCCCTATCGAACCTGGTAGAAGACGTAGGAGCGCATATAGAGGTCTAATGGGCGCTCTTTATAGCGGAAATGATCAATATGAGTAAATGAATGAAATTTTACCTATCTGAAACCAAATCAATCTCGATTAAACTTGACATGTACCTAGCACCAAGTCTCCTCTTTCGATTGGTATAGCGCATACATCCCTATCGATCCTGGTAGAAGACGTATGAGCGCGCATATAGAGGTCTAATGGGCGCTTTTTATAGCAGAATTGATCAATATGAGTAAATGAATGAAATTTTACCTATCTGAAACCAAATCAATCTCGATGAAACTTGACATGTACCTAGCACCAAGTCTCTTTTTTCGATTGGTATAGCGCATACATCCCTTTCGAACCTGGTACAAGACGTAGGAGCGCGCATATAGAGGTCTAATTGGCGCTTTTTATAGCAGAAATGATCAATATGAGTAAATGAATGAAATTTTACCTATCTGAAACCAAATCAATCTCGATGAAACTTGACATGTACCTAGCACCGAGTCTCTTCTTTCGATTGGTATAGCGCATACATCCCTATCGAGCCTGGTAGAAGACGTAGGAGCGTGCATATAGAGGTCTAATGGGCGCTTTTTATAGCAGAATTGATCAATATGAGTAAATGAATGAAATTATACCTATCTGAAACCAAATCAATCTTGATGATACTTCTCATGTACTTAGCTCAATGTCTCTTCTATTGATTTGTATAGCGCATACATCCCTATCGAACCTGGTAGAAGACGTATGAGCGCGCATATAGAGGTCTAATGGGCGCTTTTTATAGCAGAATTGATCAATATGAGTAAATGAATGAAATTTTACCTATCTGAAACCAAATCAATCTCTATGAAACTTGACATGTTCCTAGCCCCAAGTCTCCTCTTTTGATTCATATAGCGCATACATCTCTATCGAACCTGATACAAGACGTATATGCGCGCATATAGAGGTCTAATGGGCGCTATTTATTGCAGAATTGATCAATATGATTAAATGAATGAAATTTTTCCTATCTGAAACCAAATCAATCTCAATGAAACTTGACATGTACCTAGCACCAAGTCTCTTCTTTTGATTGGTATAGCGCATACATCCCTATCGAACCTGGAACAAGACGTAAGGAGCGCGCATATAGAGGTCTAATGGGCGCTTTTTATAGCAGAAATGATCAATATGAGTAAATGAATGAAATTATACCTATCTGAAACCAAATCAATCTCGATTAAACTTAAGATGTACCTAGCCAGAAGTCTCCTCTTTCAATTGGTATAGCGCATACATCCCTATCGAACCTGGAACAAGACGTAAGGAGCGCGCATATAGAGGTCTAATGGGCGTTTTTTATAGCAGAATTGATCAATATGAGTAAATGAATGAAATTTTACCTATCTGAAACCAAATCAATCTCGACGAAACTTGACATTTACCTAGCACCAAGTCTCTTCTTTCGATTGGTATAGCGCATACATCCCTTTCGAACCTGGTACAAGACGTAGGAGCGCGCATATAGAGGTCTAATGGGCGCTTTTTATAGCAGAAATGATCAATATGAGTAAATGAATGAAATCATACCTATCTGAAAACAAATCAATCTCGATGAAACTTCTCATGTACTTAGTTCAATGTCTCTTCTATTGATTGGTATAGCGCATGCATCCCTATCGAACCTGGTAGAAGACGTAAGAGCGCGCATATAGAGGTCTAATGTGCGCTTTTTATAGCAGAAATGATCAATATGAGTAAATCAATGAAATTTACCTATCTGAAACCAAATCAATCTCGATGAAACTTGACATGGACCTAGCCCCAAGTCTCCTCTTTTGATTGGTATAGCGCATACATCCCTATCGAACCTGGTACAAGACGTAGGAGCGCGCATATAGAGGTCTAATGGGCGCTTTTTATAGCAGAAATGATCAATATGAGTAAATGAATGAAATTTTACCTATCTGAAACCAAATCAATCTCAATGACACTTGACATGTACCTAGCACCAAGTCTCCTCTTTCGATTGGTATAGCGCATACATCCCTATCGTACCAGGTACAAGACGTAGGAGCGCGCATATAGAGGTCTAATGGGCTCTTTTTATAGTAGAATTGATCAATATGAGTAAATGAATGAAATTTTACCTATCTGAAACCAAATCAATCTCTATGAAACTTGACATGTACCTAGTACCGAGTCTCTTCTTTCGATTGGTATAGCGCATACATCCCTATCGAACCTGGTACAAGACGTAGGAGCGCGCATATAGAGGTCTAATGGGCGCTTTTTATAGCAGAAATGATTAATATGAGTAAATGAATGAAATTATACCTATCTGAAACAAAATCAATCTCGATGAAACTTCTCATGTACTTAGCTCAATGTCTCCTCTATTGATTGGTATAGCGCATACATCCCTATCGAACCTGGTACAAGACGTAAGAGCGTGCATATTGAGGTCTAATGGGCGCTTTCTATAGCAGAAATGATCAATATGAGTAAATGAATGAAATTTACCTATCTGAAACCAAATCAATCTCGATTAAACTTGACATGTACCTAGCACCAAGTCTCCTCTTTCGATTGGTATAGCGCATACATCCCTATCGAACCTGGTACAAGACATATGAGCGCGCATATAGAAGTCTAATGGGCGCTTTTTATAGCATGTATCTAGCACCAAGTCTCCTCTTTTGATTGGTATAGCGCATACATCCCTATCGAACCTGGTACAAGACGTAGGAGCGCGCATATAGAGGTCTAATAGACGCCTTTTTTTAGCAGAAATGATCAACATGAGTAAATGAATGAAATTTTACCTATCTGAAACCAAATCAATCTCGATGAAACTTGACATGTTTCTAGCCCCAAGTCTCTTCTTTTGATTGGTATAGCGCATACATCCCTCTCGAACCTGGTAGAAGACGTAGGAGCGGGCATATAGAGGTCTAATGGGCGCTTTTTATAGCAGAAATGATCAATATTAGTAAATGAATGAAATTTTAACTATCTGAAACCAAATCAATCTCGATGAAACTTGACATGTACCTAGCACCAAGTCTCCTCTTTCGATTGGTATAGCGCATACATCCCTATCTAACCTGGTACAAGACGTAGGAGCGCGCTTATAGAGGTCTAATGGGCGCTTTTTATAGCAGAAAAGATCAATATGAGTAAATGAATGAAATTTTACCTAACTGTAACCAAATCAATCTCCATGAAACTTGACATATACCTAGCACCAAGTCTCCTCTTTCGATTGTTATAGCGCATACATCCCTATCGAACCTGGTACAAGACTTAGGAGCGCGCATATAGAGGTCTAATGGGCGCTTTTTATAGCAGAAATGATCAATATGAGTAAATGAATGAAATTTTACCTATCTGAAACCAAATCAATCTCGATGAAACTTGACATGGACCTAGCACCAAGTCTCCTCTTTCGATTGGTATAGCGCATACATCCCTATCGAACCTGGTAGAAGACATAGGAGCGGACATATAGAGGTCTAATGGGCGCTTTTTATAGCAGAAATGATCAATATTAGTAAATGAATGAAATTTTACCTATCTGAAACCAAATCAATCTCGATGAAACTTAGAATGTACCAAGCACCAAGTCTCCTCTTTCGATTGGTATAGCGCATACATCCCTATCGAACCTGGTAGAAGAAGTAGGAGCGCGCTTATAGAGGTCTAATGGGCGCTTTTTATAGCAGAAATGATCAATATGAGTAAATAAATGAAATTTTACCTATCTGAAACCAAATCAATCTCAATGACACTTGACATGTACCTAGCACCAAGTCTCCTCTTTCGATTGGTATAGCGCATACATCCCTATCGAACCTGGTACAAGACGTAGGAGCGCGCATATAGAGGTCTAATGGGCGCTTTTTATAGCAGAAATGATCAATATGAGTAAATGAATGAAATTTTACCTAACTGAAACCAAATCAATCTCGATGAAACTTGACATGGACCTAGCACCAAGTCTCCTCTTTCGATTGGTATAGCGCATACATCCCTATCGAACCTGGCAGAAGAAGTAGGAGCGCGCTTATAGAGGTCTAATGGGCGCTTTTTATAGCAGAAATGATCAATATGAGTAAATAAATGAAATTCTATTAATCTGAAACCAAATCAATCTCAATGACACTTGACATGTACCTAGCACCAAGTCTCCTCTTTCGATTGGTATAGCGCATACATCCCTATCGAACCTGGTACAAGACGTAGGAGCGCGCATATTGAGGACTAATGGACGCTTTTTATAGCAGAAATGATCAATATGAGTAAATGAATAAAATTTTACCTATCTGAAACCAAATCAATCTCAATGAAACTTGACATGTACCTAGCACCAAGTCTCCTCTTTCGATTGGTATAGCGCATACATCCTTATCGAACCTGGTACAAGACGTAGGAGCGCGCATATAGAGGTCTAATGGGCGCTTTTTATAGCAGAAATGATCAATATGAGTATATGAATGAATTTTACCTATCTGAAACCAAATCAATCTCAATGAAACTTGACATGTACCTAGCCCCAAGTCTCCTCTTTCGATTATTATAGCGCATACATCCCTATCGAACCTGGTAGAAGACGTAGGAGCCCGCTTATAGAGGTCTAATGGGCGCTTTTTGTAACAGAAATGATCAATATCAGTAAATGAATGAAATTTTACCTATCTGAAACCAAATCAATCTCGATGAAACTTGACATGTACCTAGCACCAAGTCTCCTCTTCCATTGGTAAAGCGCATACATCCCTATCGAACCTGGTACAAGACGTAGGAGCGCGCTTATAGAGGTCTAATGGGCGCTTTTTATAGCAGAAATGATCAATATGAGTAAATGAATGAAATTCTGCCTATCTGAAACCAAATCAATCTCGATGACACTTGACATGTACCTAGCACCAAGTCTTCTCTTTCGATTGGTATAGCGCATACATCCCTATTGAACCTGGTACAAGACGTAGGAGCGCGCTTATAGAGGTCTAATGGGCGCTTTTTATAGCAGAAAAGATCAATATGAGTAAATGAATGAAATTTTACCTAACTGTAACGAAATCAATCTCGATGAAACTTGTCATATACCTAGCACCAAGTCTCCTCTTTCGATTGTTATAGCGCGTACATCCCTATCGAACCTGGTACAAGACTTAGGAGCGCGCTTATAGAGGTCTAATGGGCGCTTTTTATAGCAGAAATGATCAATATTAGTAAATGAATGAAATTTTAACTATCTGAAACCAAATCAATCTCGATGAAACTTGACATGTACCTAGCACCAAGTCTCTTCTTTCGATTGGTATAGCGCATACATCCCTATCGAACCTGGTACAAGACGTAGGAGCGCGCTTATAGAGGTCTAAAGGGCGCTTTTTATAGCAGAAAAGATCAATATGAGTAAATAAATGAAATTTTACCTAACTGTAACCAAATCAATCTCGATGAAACTTGACATATACCTAGCACCAAGTCTCCTCTTTCGATTGTTATAGCGCATACATCCCTATCGAACCTGGTACAAGACTTAGGAGCGCGCATATAGAGGTCTAATGGGCGCTTTTTATAGCAGAAATGATCAATATGAGTAAATGAATGAAATTTTACCTATCTGAAACCAAATCAATCTCGATGAAACTTGACATGGACCTAGCACCAAGTCTCCTCTTTCGATTGGTATAGCGCATACATCCCTATCGAACCTGGTAGAAAAAATAGGAGCGGACATATAGAGGTCTAATGGGCGCTTTTTATAGCAGAAAAGATCAATATTAGTAAAAGAATGAAATTTTACCTATCTGAAACCAAACCATATTGATGAAACTTGAAATGTACCAAGCACCAAGTCTCCTCTTTCGATTGGTATAGCGCATACATCCCTATCGAAGCTGGTAGAAGAAGTAGGAGCGCGCTTATAGAGGTCTAATGGGCGCTTTTTATAGCAGAAATGATCAATATGAGTAAATAAATGAAATTTTACCTATCTGAAACCAAATCAATCTCAATGACACTTGACATGTACCTAGCACCAAGTCTCCTCTTTCGATTGGTATAGCGCATACATCCCCATCGAACCTGGTACAAGACGTAGGAGCGCGCATATAGAGGTCTAATGGGCGCTTTTTATAGCAGAAATGATCAATATGAGTAAATGAATGAAATTTTACCTATCTGAAACCAAATCAATCTCGATGAAACTTGACATGTACCTAGCACCAAGTCTCCTCTTTCGATTGGTATAGCGCATACATCCCTATCGAACCTGGTACAAGACGTAGAAGCGCGCTTATAGAGGTCTAATGGGCGCTTTTTATAGCAGAAAAGATCAATATGAGTAAATGAATGAAATTTTACCTAACTGAAACCAAATCAATCTCGATGAAACTTGACATGGACCTAGCACCAAGTCTCTTCTTTCGATTGGTATAGCGCATACATCCCTATCGAACCTGGTAGAAGAAGTAGGAGCGCGCTTATAGAGGTCTAATGGGCGCTTTTTATAGCAGAAATAATCAATATGAGTAAATAAATGAAATTCTACCAATCTGAAACCAAATCAATCTCAATGACACTTGACATGTACCTAGCACCAAGTCTCCTCTTTCGATTGGTATAGCGCATACATCCCTATCGAACCTGGTACAAGACGTAGGAGCGCGCATATTGAGGACTAATGGACGCTTTTTATAGCAGAAATGATCAATATGAGTAAATGAATAAAATTTTACCTATCTGAAACCAAATCAATCTCAATGACACTTGACATGTACCTAGCACCAAGTCTCCTCTTTCGATTGGTATAGCGCATACATCCCTATCGAACCTGGTACAAGACGTAGGAGCGCGCATATTGAGGACTAATGGACGCTTTTTATAGCAGAAATGATCAATATGAGTAAATGAATGAATTTTACCTATCTGAAACCAAATCAATCTCAATGAAACTTGACATGTACCTAGCCCCAAGTCTCCTCTTTCGATTGGTATAGCGCATACATCCCTATCGAACCTAGTAGAAGACGTAGGAGCCCGCTTATAGAGGTCTAATGGGCGCTTTTTGTAACAGAAATGATCACTATCAGTAAATGAATGAAATTTTACCTATCTGAAACCAAATCAATCTCGATGAAACTTGACATGTACCTAGCACCAAGTCTCCTCTTCCATTGGTAAAGCGCATACATCCCTATCGAACCTGGTACAAGACGTAGGAGCGCGTTTATAGAGGTCTAATGGGCGCTTTTTATAGCAGAAATGATCAATATGAGTAAATAAATGAAATTCTGCCTATCTGAAACCAAATCAATCTCGATGACACTTGACATGTACCTAGCACCAAGTCTCCTCTTTCGATTGGTATAGCGCATACATCCCTATCAAACCTGGTACAAGACGTAGGAGCGCGCTTATAGAGGTCTAATGGGCGCTTTTTATAGCAGAAAAGATCAATATGAGTAAATGAATGAAATTTTACCTAACTGTAACCAAATCAATCTCGATGAAACTTGTCATATACCTAGCACCAAGTCTCCTCTTTCGATTGTTATAGCGCGTACATCCCTATCGAACCTGGTACAAGACTTAGGAGCGCGCTTATAGAGGTCTAATGGGCGCTTTTTATAGCAGAAATGATCAATATTAGTAAATGAATGAAATTTTAACTATCTGAAACCAAATCAATCTCGATGAAACTTGACATGTACCTAGCACCAAGTCTCTTCTTTCGATTGGTATAGCGCATACATCCCTATCGAACCTGGTACAAGAAGTAGGAGCGCGCTTATAGAGGTCTAAAGGGCGCTTTTTATAGCAGAAAAGATCAATATGAGTAAATAAATGAAATTTTACCTAACTGTAACCAAATCAATCTCGATGAAACTTGACAAATACCTAGCACCAAGTCTCCTCTTTCGATTGTTATAGCGCATACATCCCTATCGAACCTGGTACAAGACTTAGGAGCGCGCATATAGAGGTCTAATGGGCGCTTTTTATAGCAGAAATGATCAATATGAGTAAATGAATGAAATTTTACCTATCTGAAACCAAATCAATCTCGATGAAACTTGACATGGACCTAGCACCAAGTCTCCTCTTTCGATTGGTATAGCGCATACATCCCTATCGAACCTGGTAGAAGACAAAGGAGCGGACATATAGAGGTCTAATGGGCGCTTTTTTTAGCAGAAATGATCAATATTAGTAAATGAATGAAATTTTACCTATCTGAAACCAAATCAATCTCGATGAAACTTGAAATGTACCAAGCACCAAGTCTCCTCTTTCGATTGGTATAGCGTATACATCCCTATCGAACCTGGTAGAAGAAGTAGGAGCGCGCTTATAGAGGTCTAATGGGCGCTTTTTATAGCAGAAATGATCAATATGAGTAAATAAATGAAATTTTACCAATCTGAAACCAAATCAATCTCAATGACACTTGACATGTACCTAGCACCAAGTCTCCTCTTTCGATTGGTATAGCGCATACATCCCAATCGAACCTGGTACAAGACGTAGGAGCGCGCATATAGAGGTCTAATGGGCGCTTTTTATAGCAGAATTGATCAATATGAGTAAATGAATGAAATTTTACCTATCTGAAACCAAATCAATCTCGATGAAACTTGACATGTACCTAGCACCAAGTCTCCTCTTTCGATTGGTATAGCGCATACATCCCTATCGAACCTGGTACAAGACGTAGAAGCGCGCTTATAGAGGTCTAATGGGCGCTTTTTATAGCAGAAATGATCAATATGAGTAAATGAATGAAATTTTACCTAACTGAAACCAAATCAATCTCGATGAAACTTGACATGGACCTAGCACCAAGTCTCCTCTTTCGATTGGTATAGCGCATACATCCCTATCGAACCTGGTAGAAGAAGTAGGAGCGCGCTTATAGAGGTCTAATGGGCGCTTTTTATAGCAGAAATGATCAATATGAGTAAATAAATGAAATTCTACCAATCTGAAACCAAATCAATCTCAATGACACTTGACATGTACCTAGCACCAAGTCTCCTCTTTCGATTGGTATAGCGCATACATCCCTATCGAACCTGGTACAAGACGTAGGAGCGCGCATATTGAGGACTAATGGACGCTTTTTATAGCAGAAATGATCAATATGAGTAAATGAATAAAATTTTACCTATCTGAAACCAAATCAATCTCAATGAAACTTGACATGTACCTAGCACCAAGTCTCCTCTATCGATTGGTATAGCGCATACATCCTTATCGAACCTGGTACAAGACGTAGGAGCGCGTATATAGAGGTTTAATGGGCGCTTTTTATAGCAGAAATGATCAATATGAGTAAATGAATGAATTTTACCTATCTGAAACCAAATCAATCTCAATGAAACTTGACATGTACCTAGCCCCAAGTCTCCTCTTTCGATTGGTATAGCGCATACATCCCTATCGAACCTGGTAGAAGACGTAGGAGCCCGCTTATAGAGGTCTAATGGGCGCTTTTTGTAACAGAAATGATCAATATCAGTAAATGAATGAAATTTTACATATCTGAAACCAAATCAATCTCGATGAAACTTGACATGTACCTAGCACCAAGTCTCCTCTTCGATTGGTAAAGCGCATACATCCCTATCGAACCTGGTACAAGAAGTAGGAGCGCGCTTATAGAGGTCTAATGAGCGCTTTTTATAGCAGAAATGATAAATATGAGTAAATAAATGAAATTCTGCCTATCTGAAACCAAATCAATCTCGATGACACTTGACATGTACCTAGCACCAAGTCTTCTCTTTCGATTGGTATAGCGCATACATCCCTATCGAACCTGGTACAAGACGTAGGAGCGCGCATATATAGGTCTAATGGGCGCTTTTATAGCAGAAATGATCAATATGAGTAAATGAATGAAATTTTACCTATCTGAAACCAAATCAATCTCGATGCAACTTGACATGTACCTAGCACCAAGTCTCCTCTTTCGATTGGTATAGCGCATACATCCCTATCGAACCTGGTACAAGACGTAGGAGCGCGCTTATAGAGGTCTAATGGGCGCTTTTTATAGCAGAAAAGATCAATATGAGTAAATGAATGAAATTTTACCTAACTGAAACCAAATCAATCTCGATGAAACTTGACATGGACCTAGCACCAAGTCTCCTCTTTCGATTGGTATAGCGCATACATCCCTATCGAACCTGGTAGAAGAAGTAGGAGCGCGCTTATAGAGGTCTAATGGGCGCTTTTTATAGCAGAAATGATCAATATGAGTAAATAAATGAAATTCTACCAATCTGAAACCAAATCAATCTCAATGACACTTGACATGTACCTAGCACCAAGTCTCCTCTTTCGATTGGTATAGCGCATACATCACTATCGAACCTGGTACAAGACGTAGGAGAACGCATATTGAGGACTAATGGACGCTTTTTATAGCAGAAATGATCAATATGAGTAAATGAATGAAATTTTACCTATCTGAAACCAAATCAATCTCAATGAAACTTCACATGTACCTAGCACCAAGTCTCCTCTTTCGATTGGTATAGCGCATATATCCTTATCGAACCTGGTACAAGACGTAGGAGCGCGCATATAGAGGTCTAATGGGCGCTTTTTATAGCAGAAATGATCAATATGAGTAAATGAATGAATTTTACTTATCTGGAAGCAAATCAATCTAAATGAAACTTGACATGGACCTAGCACCAAGTTTCCTCTTTCGATTGGTATAGCGCATACATCCCTATCGAACCTGGTAGAAGAAGTAGGAGCGCGCTTATAGAGGTCTAATGGGCGCTTTTTATAGCAGAAATGATCAATATGAGTAAATAAATGAAATTCTACCAATCTGAAACCAAATCAATCTCAATGACACTTGACATGTACCTAGCACCAAGTCTCCTCTTTCGATTGGTATAGCGCATACATCCCTATCGAACCTGGTACAAGACGTAGGAGCGCGCATATTGAGGACTAATGGACGCTTTTTATATCAGAAATGATCAATATGAGTAAATGAATAAAATTTTACCTATCTGAAACCAAATCAATCTCATTGAAACTTGACATGTACCTAGCACCAAGTCTCCTCTTTCGATTGGTATAGCGCATACATCCTTATCGAACCTGGTACAAGACGTAGGAGCGCGCATATAGAGGTCTAATGGACGCTTTTTATAGCAGAAATGATCAAAATGAGTAAATGAATGAATTTTACCTATCTGAAACCAAATCAATCTCAATGAAACTTGACATGTACCTAGCCCCAAGTCTCCTCTTTCGATTGGTATAGCGCATACATCCCTATCGAACCTGGTAGAAGACGTAGGAGCCCGCTTATAGAGGTCTAATGGGCGCTTTTTGTCACAGAAATGATCAATATCAGTAAATGAATGAAATTTTACCTATCTGAAACCAAATCAATCTCGATGAAACTTGACATGTACCTAGCAGCAAGTCTCCTCTTCGATTGGTAAAGCGCATACATCCCTATCGAACCTGGTACAAGACGTAGGAGCGCGCTTATAGAGGTCTAATGGGCGCTTTTTATAGCAGAAATGATCAATATGAGTAAATAAATGAAATTCTGCCTATCTGAAACCAAATCAATCTCTATGACACTTGACATGTACCTAGCACCAAGTCTTCTCTTTCGATTGGTATAGCGCATACATCCCTATCGAACCTGGTACAAGACGTAGGAGCGCGCATATATAGGTCTAATGGGCGCTTTTATAGCAGAAATGATCAATATGAGTAAATGAATGAAATTTTACCTATCTGAAACCAAATCAATCTCGATGAAACTTGACATGTACCTAGCACCAAGTCTCCTCTTTCGATTGGTATAGCGCATACATCCCTATCGAACCTGGTACAAGACGTAGGAGCGCGCTTATAGAGGTCTAATGGGCGCTTTTTATAGCAGAAAAGATCAATATGTGTAAATGAATGAAATTTTACCTAACTGAAACCAAATCAATCTCAATGACACTTGACATGTACCTATCACCAAGTCTCCTCTTTCGATTGGTATAGCGCATACATCCCTCTCGAACCTGGTACAAGACGTAGGAGAACGCATATTGAGGACTAATGGACGCTTTTTATAGCAGAAATGATCAATATGAGTAAATAAATGAAATTCTGCCTAATTGAAACCAAATCAATCTCGATGAAACTTGACATGGACCTAGCACCAAGTCTCCTCTTTCGATTGGTATAGCGCATACATCTCTATCGAACTTTGTAGAAGAAGTAGGAGCGCCCTTATAGAGGTCTAATGGGCGCTTTTTATAGCAGAAATGATAAATATGAGTAAATAAATGAAATTCTACCAATCTGAAACCAAATCAATCTCAATCACACTTGACATGTACCTAGCACCAAGTCTCCTCTTTCGATTGGTATAGCGCATACATCCTTATCGAACCTGGTACAAGAAGTAGGAGCGCGCATATAGAGGTCTAATGGGCGCTTTTTATAGCAGAAATGATCAATATGAGTAAATGAATGAATTTTACCTATCTGAAACCAAATCAATCTCAATGAAACTTGACATGTACCTAGCCCCAAGTCTCCTCTTTCGATTGGTATAGCGCATACATCCCTATCGAACCTGGTAGAAGACGTAGGAGCCCGCTTATAGAGGTCTAATGGGCGCTTTTTGTAACAGAAATGATCAATATCAGTAAATGAATGAAATTTTACCTATCTGAAACCAAATCAATCTCGATGAAACTTGACATGTACCTAGCACCAAGTCTCCTCTTCGATTGGTAAAGCGCATACATCCCTATCGAACCTGGTACAAGACGTAGGAGCGCGCTTATAGAGGTCTAATGGGCGCTTTTTATAGCAGAAATGATCAATATGAGTAAATAAATGAAATTCTGCCTATCTGAAACCAAATCAATCACGATGACACTTGACATGTACCTAGCACCAAGTCTCCTCTTTCGATTGGTATAGCGCATACATCCCTATCGAACCTGGTACAAGACGTAGGAGCGCGCATACATAGGTCTAATGGGCGCTTTTATAGCAGAAATGATCAATATGAGTAAATGAATGAAATTTTACCTATCTGAAACCAAATCAATCTCGAGGAACCTTGACATGTACCTAGCACCAAGTCTAGTCTTTTGATCGGTATAGCGCATACATCCTTATCGAACGTGGTAGAAGAGGTAGGAGCGCGCTTATAGAGGTCTAATGGGCGCTTAATTTTAGCAGAAATGATCAATATGAGTAAATGAATGAATTTTACCTATCTGAAACCAAATCAATCTTGATGAAACTTGACATGGACCTAGCCCCTAGTCTCTTCATTTGATTGGTATAGCGCATATATCCCTATCGAACCTGGTAGAAGACGTAGGAGCGCGCTTATAGAGGTCTAATGGGCGCTTTTTATAGCAGAAATGATCAATATGAGTAAATAAATGAAATTCTACCTATCTGAAACCAAATCAATCTCGATGAAACTTGACTTGTACCTAGCATCAAGTCTCCTCTTTCGATTGGTATAGCGCATACATCCCTATCGAACCTGGTACAAGACGTATGAGCGCGCATATAGAAGTCTAATGGGCGCTTTTTATAGCATGTACCTAGCACCAAGTCTCCTCTTTTGATTGGTATAGCGCATATATCCCTATCGAACCTGGTACAAGACGTAGGAGCGCGCATATAGAGGTCTAATAGACGCCTTTTTTAGCAGAAATGATCAACATGAGTAAATGAATGAAATTTTACCTATCTGAAACCAAATCAATCTCGATGAAACTTGACATGGACCTAGCCCCAAGTCTCCTCTTTCGATTGGTATAGCGCATACATCCCTCTCGAACCTGGTAGAAGACGTAGGAGCGGGCATATAGAGGTCTTATGGGCGCTTTTTATAGCAGAAATGATCAATATTAGTAAATGAATGAAATTTTAACTATCTGAAACCAAATCAATCTCGATGAAACTTGACATGTACCTAGCACCAAGTCTCTTCTTTTGATTGGTATAGCGCATACATCCCTATCGAACCTGGTAGAAGACGTAGGAGCGCGCTTATAGAGGTCTAATGGGCGCTTTTTATAGAAGAAAAGATCAATATGAGTAAATGAATGAAATTTTACCTAACTGAAACCAAATCAATCTCGATGAAACTTGACATATACCTAGCACCAAGTCTCCTCTTTCAATTGTTATAGCGCATACATCCCTATCGAACCTGGTACAAGACGTAGGAGCGCGCATATAGAGGTCTAATGGGCGCTTTTTATAGCAGAAATGATCAATATGAGTAAATGAATGAAATTATACCTATCTGAAACCAAATCAATCTCGATGAAACATGACATGTTCCTAGCCCCAAGTCTTCTCTATTGATTGGTACTTCGCATACATCCCTATCGAACCTGGTACAAGACGTAGGAGCGCGCATATAGAGGTCTAATGGGCGCTTTTTATAGCAGAAATGATCAATATGAGTAAATGAATGAAATTTTACCTATCTGAAACCAAATCAATCTCGATTAAACTTGACATGTACCTAGCACCAAGTCTCCTCTTTCGATTGGTATAGCGCATACATCCCTATCGAACCTGGTACAAGACGTATGAGCGCGCATATAGAGGTCTAATGGGCGCTTTTTATAGCAGAAATGATCAATATGAGTAAATGAATGAAATTTTACCTATCTGAAACCAAATCAATCTCGATTAAACTTAACATGTACCTAGCCCCAAGTCTCCTCTTTTAATTGGTATAGCGCATACATCCCTATCGAACCTGGTACAAGAAGTAAGGAGCGCGCATATAGAGGTCTAATGGGCGCTTTTTATAGCAGAATTGATCAATATGAGTAAATGAATGAAATTTTACCTATCTGAAACCAAATCAATCTCGACGAAACTTGACATTTACCTAGCACCAAGTCTCTTCTTTCGATTGGTATAGCGCATACATCCCTTTCGAACCTGGTACAAGACGTAGGAGCGCGCATATAGAGGTCTAATGGGCGCTTTTTATAGCAGAAATGATCAATATGAGTAAATGAATGAAATTATACCTATCTGAAACCAAATCAATCTCGATGAAACTTCTCATGCACTTAGTTCAATGTCTCTTCTATTGATTGGTATAGCGCATACATCCCTATCGAACCTGGTAGAAGACGTAAGAACGCGCATATAGAGGTCTAATTGGCGCTTTTTATAGCAGAAATGATCAATATGAGTAAATCAATGAAATTTACCTATCTGAAACCAAATCAATCTCGATGAAACTTGACATGTACCTAGCCCCAAGTCTTCTCTTTTGATTGGTATAGCGCATACATCCCTATCGAACCTGGTAGAAGACGTAGGAGCGCGCATATAGAGGTCTAATGCGCGCTTTTTATAGCAGAAATGATCAATATGAGTAAATGAATGAAATTTTACCTATCTGAAACGAAATCAATCTCGAATGAACTTGACATGTACCTAGCCCCAAGTCTTCTCTTTTGATTGGTATAGCGCATACATCCCTATCGAACCTGGTAGAAGACGTAGGAGCGCGCATATAGAGGTCTAATGCGCGCTTTTTATAGCAGAAATGATCAATATGAGTAAATGAATGAAATTATACCTATCTGAAACCAAATCAATCTCGATGAAACTTGACATGTACCTAGCACCAAGTCTCCTCTTTCGATTGGTATAGCGCATACATCCCTATCGAACCTGGTACAAGACGTATGAGCGCGCATATAGAGGTCTAATGGGCGCTTTTTATAGCAGAAATGATCAATATGAGTAAATGAATGAAATTTTACCTATCTGAAACCAAATCAATCTCGATTAAACTTAACATGTACCTAGCACCAAGTCTCCTCTTTTAATTGGTATAGCGCATACATCCCTATCGAACCTGGTACAAGACGTAAGGAGCGCGCATATAGAGGTCTAATGGGCGCTTTTTATAGCAGAATTGATCAATATGAGTAAATGAATGAAATTTTACCTATCTGAAACCAAATCAATCTCGACGAAACTTGACATTTACCTAGCACCAAGTCTCTTCTTTCGATTGGTATAGCGCATACATCCCTTTCGAACCTGGTACAAGACGTAGGAGCGCGCATATAGAGGTCTAATGGGCGCTTTTTATAGCAGAAATGATCAATATGAGTAAATGAATGAAATTATACCTATCTGAAACCAAATCAATCTCGATGAAACTTCTCATGTACTTAGTTCATTGTCTCTTCTATTGATTGGTATAGCGCATACATCCCTATCGAACCTGGTAGAAGACGTAAGAACGCGCATATAGAGGTCTAATTGGCGCTTTTTATAGCAGAAATGATCAATATGAGTAAATCAATGAAATTTACCTATCTGAAACCAAA
This sequence comes from Pinctada fucata, assembly GCA_028142955.1. Lineage (NCBI taxonomy): Eukaryota > Metazoa > Mollusca > Bivalvia > Pterioida > Pteriidae > Pinctada > Pinctada fucata. Next base: position 27,102,389 of record AP027110.1, on the reverse strand, counting down.
TCAATCTCGATGAAACTTGACATGTACCTAGCCCCAAGTCTTCTCTTTTGATTGGTATAGCGCATACATCCCTATCGAACCTGGTAGAAGACGTAGGAGCGCGCATATAGAGGTCTAATGCGCGCTTTTTATAGCAGAAATGATCAATATGAGTAAATGAATGAAATTTTACCTATCTGAAACCAAATCAATCTCGAATGAACTTGACATGTACCTAGCCCCAAGTCTTCTCTTTTGATTGGTATAGCGCATACATCCCTATCGAACCTGGTAGAAGACGTAGGAGCGCGCATATAGAGGTCTACTGCGCGCTTTTTATAGCAGAAATGATCAATATCAGTAAATGAATGAAATTATACCTTTCTGAAACCAAATCAATCTCGATGAAACATGACATGTTCCTAGCCCCAAGTCTTCTCTATTGATTGGTATATCACATACATCCCTATCGAACCTGGTACAAGACGTAGGAGCGCGCATATAGAGGTCTAATGGGCGCTTTTTATAGCAGAAATGATCAATATGAGTAAATGAATGAAATTTTACCTATCTGAAACCAAATCAATCTCGATTAAACTTGACATGTACCTAGCACCAAGTCTCCTCTTTCGATTGGTATAGCGCATACATCCCTATCGAACCTGGTACAAGACGTATGAGCGCGCATATAGAGGTCTAATGGGCGCTTTTTATAGCAGAAATGATCAATATGAGTAAATGAATGAAATTTTACCTATCTGAAACCAAATCAATCTCGATTAAACTTAACATGTACCTAGCCCCAAGTCTCCTCTTTTAATTGGTATAGCGCATACATCCCTATCGAACCTGGTACAAGACGTAAGGAGCGCGCATATAGAGGTCTAATGGGCGCTTTTTATAGCAGAATTGATCAATATGAGTAAATGAATGAAATTTTACCTATCTGAAACCAAATCAATCTCGACGAAACTTGACATTTACCTAGCACCAAGTCTCCTCTTTCGATTGGTATAGCGCATACATCCCTTTCGAACCTGGTACAAGACGTAGGAGCGCGCATATAGAGGTCTAATGGGCGCTTTTTATAGCAGAAATGATCAATATGAGTAAATGAATGAAATTATACCTATCTGAAACCAAATCAATCTCGATGAAACTTCTCATGTACTTAGTTCAATGTCTCTTCTATTGATTGGTATAGCGCATACATCCCTATCGAACCTGGTAGAAGACGTAAGAACGCGCATATAGAGGTCTAATTGGCGCTTTTTATAGCAGAAATGATCAATATGAGTAAATCAATGAAATTTACCTATCTGAAACCAAATCAATCTCGATGAAACTTGACATGTACCTAGCCCCAAGTCTTCTCTTTTGATTGGTATAGCGCATACATCCCTATCGAACCTGGTAGAAGACGTAGGAGCGCGCATATAGAGGTCTAATGCGCGCTTTTTATAGCAGAAATGATCAATATGAGTAAATGAATGAAATTTTACCTATCTGAAACCAAATCAATCTCGAATGAACTTGACATGTACCTAGCCCCAAGTCTTCTCTTTTGATTGGTATAGCGCATACATCCCTATCGAACCTGGTAGAAGACGTAGGAGCGCGCATATAGAGGTCTACTGCGCGCTTTTTATAGCAGAAATGATCAATATCAGTAAATGAATGAAATTATACCTTTCTGAAACCAAATCAATCTCGATGAAACATGACATGTTCCTAGCCCCAAGTCTTCTCTATTGATTGGTATAGCGCATACATCCCTATCGAACCTGGTACAAGACGTAGGAGCGCGCATATAGAGGTCTAATGGGCGCTTTTTATAGCAGAAATGATCAATATGAGTAAATGAATGAAATTTTACCTATCTGAAACCAAATCAATCTCGATTAAACTTGACATGTACCTAGCACCAAGTCTCCTCTTTCGATTGGTATAGCGCATACATCCCTATCGAACCTGGTACAAGACGTATGAGCGCGCATATAGAGGTCTAATGGGCGCTTTTTATAGCAGAAATGATCAATATGAGTAAATGAATGAAATTTTACCTATCTGAAACCAAATCAATCTCGATTAAACTTAACATGTACCTAGCCCCAAGTCTCCTCTTTTAATTGGTATAGCGCATACATCCCTATCGAACCTGGTACAAGACGTAAGGAGCGCGCATATAGAGGTCTAATGGGCGCTTTTTATAGCAGAATTGATCAATATGAGTAAATGAATGAAATTTTACCTATCTGAAACCAAATCAATCTCGACGAAACTTGACATTTACCTAGCACCAAGTCTCCTCTTTCGATTGGTATAGCGCATACATCCCTTTCGAACCTGGTACAAGACGTAGGAGCGCGCATATAGAGGTCTAATGGGCGCTTTTTATAGCAGAAATGATCAATATGAGTAAATGAATGAAATTATACCTATCTGAAACCAAATCAATCTCGATGAAACTTCTCATGTACTTAGTTCAATGTCTCTTCTATTGATTGGTATAGCGCATACATCCCTATCGAACCTGGTAGAAGACGTAAGAACGCGCATATAGAGGTCTAATTGGCGCTTTTTATAGCAGAAATGATCAATATGAGTAAATCAATGAAATTTACGTATCTGAAACCAAATCAATCTCGATGAAACTTGACATGTACCTAGCCCCAAGTCTTCTCTTTTGATTGGTATAGCGCATACATCCCTATCGAACCTGGTAGAAGACGTAGGAGCGCGCATATAGAGGTCTAATGCGCGCTTTTTATAGCAGAAATGATCAATATGAGTAAATGAATGAAATTTTACCTATCTGAAACCAAATCAATCTCGAATGAACTTGACATGTACCTAGCCCCAAGTCTTCTCTTTTGATTGGTATAGCGCATACATCCCTATCGAACCTGGTAGAAGACGTAGGAGCGCGCTTATAGAGGTCTAATGGGCGCTTTTTATAGCAGAAATTATCAATATGAGTAAATGAATGAAATTTTACCTATCTGAAACCAAATCAGTCTCGATGAAACTTGACATGTACCTAGCACCGAGTCTCTTCTTTCGATTGGTATAGCGCATACATCCCTATCGAACCTGGTACAAGACGTAGGAGCGCGCATATAGAGGTCTTATGGGCGCTTTTTATAGCAGAAATGATCAATATGAGTAAATGAATGAAATTATACCTATCTGAAACCAAATCAATCTCGATGAAACTTCTCATGTACTTAGCTCAATGTCTCTTCTATTGATTGGTATAGCGCATACATCTCTATCGAACCTGGTAGAAGACGTAAGAGCGTGCATATTGAGGTCTAATGGGCGCTTTTTATAGCAGAAATGATCAATATGAGTAAATCAATGAAATTTACCTATCTGAAACCAAATCAATCTCGATTAAACTTGACATGTACCTAGCACCAAGTCTCCTCTTTCGATTGGTATAGCGCATACATCCCTATCGAACCTGGTACAAGACGTATGAGCGCGCATATAGAAGTCTAATGGGCGCTTTTTATAGCATGTACCTAGCACCAAGTCTCCTGTTTTGATTGGTATAGCGCATACATCCCTATCGAACCTGGTACAAGACGTAGGAGCGCGCATATAGAGGTCTAATAGACGCCTTTTTTAGCAGAAATGATCAATATGAGTAAATGAATGAAATTTTAACTATCTGAAACCAAATCAATCTCGATGAAACTTGACATGTACCTAGCACCAAGTCTCTTCTTTCGATTGGTATAGCGCATACATCCCTATCGAACCTGGTAGAAGACGTAGGAGCGCGCTTATAGAGGTCTAATGGGCGCTTTTTATAGCAGAAAAGATCAATATGAGTAAATGAATGAAATTTTACCTAACTGAAACCAAATCAATCTCGATGAAACTTGACATATACCTAGCACCAAGTCTCCTCTTTCGATTGTTATAGCGCATACATCCCTATCGAACCTGGTACAAGACGTAGGAGCGCGCATATAGAGGTCTAATGGGCGCTTTTTATAGCAGAAATGATCAATATGAGTAAATCAATGAAATTATACCTATCTGAAACCAAATCAATCTCGATGAAACATGACATGTTCCTAGCCCCAAGTCTGCTCTATTGATTGGTATAGCGCATACATCCCTATCGAACCTGGTACAAGACGTAGGAGCGCGCATATAGAGGTCTAATGGGCGCTTTTTATAGCAGAAATGATCAATATGAGTAAATGAATGAAATTTTACCTATCTGAAACCAAATCAATCTCGATTAAACTTGACATGTACCTAGCACCAAGTCTCCTCTTTCGATTGGTATAGCGCATACATCCATATCGAACCTGGTACAAGACGTAGGAGCGCGCATATAGAGGTCTAATGGGCGCTTTTTATAGCAGAAATGATCAATATGAGTAAATGAATGAAATTTTACCTATCTGAAACCAAATCAATCTCGATTAAACTTAACATGTACCTAGCCCCAAGTCTCCTCTTTCAATTTTTATAGCGCATACATCCCTATCAAACCTGGTACAAGACGTAAGGAGCGCGCATATAGAGGTCTAATGGGCGCTTTTTATAGCAGAATTGATCAATATGAGTAAATGAATCAAATTTTACCTATCTGAAACCAAATCAATCTCGACGAAACTTGAGATTTACCTAGCACCAAGTCTCTTCTTTCGATTGGTATAGCGCATACATCCCTTTCGAACCTGGTACAAGACGTAGGAGCGCGCATATAGAGGTCTAATGGGCGCTTTTTATAGCAGAAATGATCAATATGAGTAAATGAATGAAATTATACCTATCTGAAACCAAATCAATCTCGATGAAACTTCTCATGTACTTAGTTCAATGTCTCTTCTATTGATTGGTATAGCGCATACATCCCTATCGAACCTGGTAGAAGACGTAAGAGCGCGCATATAGAGGTCTAATTGGCGCTTTTTATAGCAGAAATGATCAATATGAGTAAATCAATGAAATTTACCTATCTGAAACCAAATCAATCTCGATGAAACTTGACATGTACCTAGCCCCAAGTCTTCTCTTTTGATTGGTTTAGCGCATACATCCCTATCGAACCTGGTACAAGACGTAGGAGCGCGCATATAGAGGTCTAATGCGCGCTTTTTATAGCAGAAATGATCAATATGAGTAAATGAATGAAATTTTACCTATCTGAAACCAAATCAATCTCAATGAAACTTGACATGTACCTAGCCCCAAGTCTTCTCCTTTGTTTGGTATAGCGCATACATCCCTATCAAACCTGGTAGAAGACGTAGGAGCGCGCATATAGAGGTATGATGCGCGCTTTTTATAGCAGAAATGATCAATATGAGTAAATGAATGAAATTTTACCTATCTGAAACCAAATCAATCTCAATTAAACTTGACATGTACCTAGCACCAAGTCTCCTCTTTCGATTGGTATAGCGCATACATCCCTATCGAACCTGGTACAAGACGTATGAGCGCGCATATAGAAGGTCTAATGGGCGCTTTTATAGCAGAAATGATCAATATGAGTAAATGAATGAAATTTTACCTATCTGAAACCAAATCAATCTCGATTAAACTAAACATGTACCTAGCCCCAAGTCTCTTCTTTCGATTGGTATAGCGCATACATCCCTATCGAACCTGGTACAAGACGTAGGAGCGCGCATATAGAGGTCTAATGGGCTCTTTTTATAGCAGAATTGATCAATATGAGTAAATGAATGAAATTTTACCTATCTGAAACCAAATCAGTCTCGATGAAACTTGACATGTACCTAGCACCGAGTCTCTTCTTTCGATTGGTATAGCGCATACATCCCTATCGAACCTGGTACAAGAGGTAGGAGCGCGCATATAGAGGTCTAATGGGCGCTTTTTATAGCAGAAATGATCAATATGAGTAAATGAATGAAATTATACCTATCTGAAACCAAATCAATCTCGATGAAACTTCTCATGTACTTAGCTCAATGTCTCTTCTATTGATTGGTATAGCGCATACATCTCTATCGAAACTGGTAGAAGACGTAAGAGCGTGCATATTGAGGTCTAATGGGCGCTCTTTATAGCAGAAATGATCAATATGAGTAAATGAATGAAATTTACCTATCTGAAACCAAATCAATCTCGATTAAACTTGACATGTACCTAGCACCAAGTCTCCTCTTTCGATTGGTATAGCGCATACATCCCTATCGAACCTGGTACAAGACGTATGAGCGCGCATATAGAAGTCTAATGGGCGCTTTTTATAGCATGTACCTAGCACCAAGTCTCCTGTTTTGATTGGTATAGCGCATACATCCCTATCGAACCTGGTACAAGACGTAGGAGCGCGCATATAGAGGTCTAATAGACGCCTTTTTTAGCAGAAATGATCAATATGAGTAAATGAATGAAATTTTACCTATCTGAAACCAAATCAATCTCAATGAAACTTGACATGGACCTAGCCCCAAGTCTCCTCTTTCGATTGGTATAGCGCATACATCCCTCTCGAACCTGGTAGAAGACGTAGGAGCGGGCATATAGAGGTCTAATGATCGCTTTTTATAGCAGAAATGATCAATATTAGTAAATGAATGAAATTTTAACTATCTGAAATCAAATCAATCTCGATGAAACTTGACATGTACCTAGCACCAAGTCTCTTCTTTCGATTGGTATAGCGCATACATCCCTATCGAACCTGGTAGAAGACGTAGGAGCGCGCTTATAGAGGTCTAATGGGCGCTTTTTATAGCAGAAAAGATCAATATGAGTAAATGAATGAAATTTTACCTAACTGAAACCAAATCAATCTCGATGAAACTTGAAATGTACCAAGCACCAAGTCTCCTCTTTCGATTGGTATAGCGCATACATCCCTCTCGAACCTGGTAGAAGACGTAGGAGCGGGCATATAGAGGTCTAATGATCGCTTTTTATAGCAGAAATGATCAATATTAGTAAATGAATGAAATTTTAACTATCTGAAACCAAATCAATCTCGATGAAACTTGACATGTACCTAGCACCAAGTCGCTTCTTTCGATTGGTATAGCGCATACATCCCTATCGAACCTGGTAGAAGACGTAGGAGCGCGCTTATAGAGGTCTAATGGGCGCTTTTTATAGCAGAAAAGATCAATATGAGTAAATGAATGAAATTATACCTATCTGAAACCAAATCAATCTCGATGAAACTTCTCATGTACTTAGCTCAATGTCTCTTCTATTGATTGGTATAGCGCATACATCCCTATCGAACCTGGTAGAAGACGTAAGAGCTTGCATATAGAGGTCTAATGATCGCTTTTTATAGCAGAAATGATCAATATTAGTAAATGAATGAAATTTTACCTATCTGAAACCAAATCAATCTCGATGAAACTTGACATATGCCTAGCACCAAGTCTCCTCTTTCGATTGTTATAGCGCATACATCCCTATCGAACCTGGTACAAGACGTAGGAGCGCGCATATAGAGGTCTAATGGGCGCTTTTTATAGCAGAAATGATCAATATTAGTAAATGAATGAAATTTTACCTATCTGAAACCAAATCAATCTCGATGAAACTTGAAATGTACCAAGCACCAAGTCTCCTCTTTCGATTGGTATAGCGCATACATCCCTATCGAACCTGGTAGAAGAAGTAGGAGCGCGCTTATAGAGGTCTAATGGGCGCTTTTTATAGCAGAAATGATCAATATGAGTAAATAAATGAAATTCTACCTATCTGAAACCAAATCAATCTCAATGACACTTGACATGTACCTAGCACCAAGTCCCGTCTTTCGATTGGTATAGCGCATACATCCCTATCGAACCTGGTACAAGACGTAGGAGCGCGCATATTGAGGACTAATGGACGCTTTTTATAGCAGAAATGATCAATATGAGTAAATGAATGAAATTTTACCTATCTGAAACCAAATCAATCTCAATGAAACTTGACATGTACCTAGCACCAAGTCTCCTCTTTCGATTGGTATAGCGCATACATCCTTATCGAACCTGGTACAAGACGTAGGAGCGCGCATATAGAGGTCTAATGGGCGCTTTTTATAGCAGAAATGATCAATATGAGTAAATGAATGAATTTTACCTATCTGAAACCAAATCAATCTCAATGAAACTTGACATGTACCTAGCCCCAAGTCTCCTCTTTCGATTGGTATAGCGCATACATCCCTATCGAACCTGGTAGAAGACGTAGGAGCCCGCTTATAGAGGTCTAATGGGCGCTTTTTGTAACAGAAATGATCAATATCAGTAAATGAATGAAATTTTACCTATCTGAAACCAAATCAATCTCAATTAAACTTGACATGTACCTAGAACCAAGTCTCCTCTTCGATTGGTTAAGCGCATACATCCATATCGAACCTGGTACAAGACGTAGGAGCGCGCTTATAGAGGTCTAATGGGCGCTTTTTATAGCAGAAATGATCAATATGAGTAAATAAATGAAATTCTGCCTATCTGAAACCCAAATCAATCTCGATGACACTTGACATGTACCTAGCACCAAGTCTTCTCTTTCGATTGGTATAGCGCATACATCCCTATCGAACCTGGTACAAGCCGTAGGAGCGCGCATATATAGGTCTAATGGGCGCTTTTATAGCAGAAATGATCAATATGAGTAAATGAATGAAATTTTACCTATCTGAAACCAAATCAATCTCGATGAACCTTGACATGTACCTAGCACCAAGTCAAGTCTTTTGATCGGTATAGCGCATACATCCTTATCGAACGTGGTAGAAGAGGTAGGAGTGCGCTTATAGAGGTCTAATGGGCGCTTAATTATAGCAGAAATGATCAATATGAGTAAATGAATGAATTTTACATATCTGAAACCAAATCAATCTCAATGAAACTTGACATGTACCTAGCACCAAGTCTCTTCTTTCGATTGGTATAGCGCATACATCCCTATCGAAACTGGTAGAAGACATAGGAGCGCGCTTATAGAGGTCTAATGGGCGCTTTTTATAGCAGAAATGATCAATATGAGTAAATAAATGAAATTTTTCCTATCTGAAACCAAATCAATCTTGATGAAACTTGACATGGAAATAGCCCCAAGTCTCCTCTTTCGATTGGTATAGCGCATACATCCCTATCGAACCTGGTAGAAGAAGTAGAAGCGCGCTTATAGAGGTCTAATGGGCGCTTTTTATAGCAGAAATGATCAATATGAGTAAATAAATGAAATTCTACCTATCTGAAACCAAGTCAATCTCGATGAAACTTAACTTGTACCTAGCATCAAGTCTCCTCTTTCGATTGGTATAGCGCATACATCCCTATCGAACCTGGTACAAGACGTAGGAGCTCGCTTATAGAGGTCTAAATGGGCGCTTTTTATAGCAGAAATGATCAATATGAGTAAATGAATGAAATTTTACCTATCTGAAACCAAATCAATCTCAATGACACTTGACATGTACCTAGCACCAAGTCTCCTCTTCGATTGGTATAGCGCATACATCCCTATCGAACCTGGTAGAAGAGGTAGGAGCGCGCATATAGAACTCTAATGGTCGCTTCTTATAGCATAAATGATCAATATGAGTAAATGAATGAAATTTTACCTATCTGAAACCAAATCAATCTCGATGAAACTTGACATGTACCTAGCACCAAGTTTCCTCTTTCGATTGGTATAGCGCATTCATCCCTATCGAACCTGGTACAAGACGTAGGAGCGCGCATATGGAAGTCTAATGGGCGCTTTTTATAGCAGAAATGATCAATATTAGTAAATGAATGAAATTTTACCTATCTGAAACCAAATCAATCTTTATGAAACTTCACATGTACCTAGCACCAAGTTTCGTCTTTTGATCGGTATAGCGCATACATCCCTATCGAACCTGGTACAAGACGTAGGAGCGCGCATATAGAGGTATAATGGGCGCATTTTATAGCAGAAATGATCAATATGAGTAAATGAATGAAATTTTACCTATCTGAAACCAAATCAATCTCGATGAAACTTGACATGTACCTAGCACCAAGTCTCCTCTTTTGATCGGTATAGCGCATACATCCTTATCGAACGTGGTAGAAGACGTAGGAGCGCGCTTATAGAGGTCTAATGGGCGCTTTTTATAGCAGAAATGATCAATATGAGTAAATGAATAAAATTTTACCTATCTGAAACCAAATCAATCTCGATGAAACTTGACATATACCTAGCACCAAGTCTCTTCTTTCGATTGGTATAGCGCATAAATCCCTATCGAACCTGGTACAAGACGTAGGAGCGGGCATATAGAGGTCTAATGGGCGCTTTTTATAGCAGAAATGATCAATATGAGTAAATGAATGAAATTTTACGTATCTGAAACCAAATCAATCTCGATTAAACTTGACATGTACCTAGCACCAAGTCTCTTCTTTTGATTGGTATAGCGAATACATCCCTATCGAACCTGGTAGAAGACATAGGAGCGCGCTTATAGAGGTCTAATGGGCGCTTTTTATAGGAGAAATGATCAATATGAGTAAATGAATAAAATTTTACCTATCTGAAACCAAATCAATCTCCATGAAACTTGACATGTACCTAGCACCAAGTCTCCTCTTTCGATTGGTATAGCGCATACATCCCTATCGAACCTGGTACAAGACGTAGGAGCGGGCATATAGAGGTCTAATGGGCGCTTTTTATAGCAGAAATGATCAATATGAGTAAATGAATGAAATTTTACCTATCTGAAACCAAATCAATCTCGATGAAACTTGACATGTACCTAGCACCAAGTCTCCTCTTTTGATCGGAATAGCGCATACATCCTTATCGAACGTGGTAGAAACGTAGGAGCGCGCTTATAGAGGTCTAATGGGCGCTTTTAATAGCAGAAATGATCAATATGTGTAAATGAATAAAATTTTACCTATCTGAAACCAAATCAATCTCGATGAAACTTGACATGTACCTAGCACCAAGTCTCTTCTTTCGATTGGTATAGCGCATACATCCCTATCGAACCTGGTCCAAGAGGTAGGAGCGGGCATTTAGAGGTCTAATGGGCGCTTTTTATAGCAGAAATGATCAATATGAGTAAACGAATGAAATTTTACCTATCTGAAACCAAATCAATCTCGATGAAACTTGACATGTACCTAGCACCAAGTCTCCTCTTTCGATTGGTATAGCGAAAACATCCCTATCGAACCTGGTAGAAGACATAGGAGTGCGCTTATAGAGGTCTAATGGGCGCTTTTTATAGGAGAAATGATCAATATGAGTAAATGAATAAAATTTTACCTATCTGAAACCAAATCAATCTCGATGAAACTTGACATGTACCTAGCACCAAGTCTCTTCTTTCGATTGGTATAGCGCATAGATCCCTATCGAACCTGGTACAAGACATAGGAGCGCGCTTATAGAGGTCTAATGGGCGCTTTTTATAGCAGAAATGATCAGTATGAGTAAATAAATGAAATTCTGCCTATCTGAAACCAAATCAATCTCAATGACACATGACATGTACCTAGCACCAAGTCTCCTCTTTCGATTGGTATAGCGCATACATCCCTATCGATCCTGGTACAAGAAGTAGGAGCGCGCATATAGAGGTCTAATGGCGCTTTTTATAGCAGAAATGATCAATATGAGTAAATGAATGAAATTATACCTATCTGAAACCAAATCAATCTCGATGAAACTTGTCATGTACCTAGCTCAATGTCTCCTCCCTTGATTGGTATAGCGCTTACATCCCTATCGAACCTGGTAGAAGACGTAGGAGCGCGCATATAGAGGTCTAATTGGCGCTTTTTATAGCAGAAATGATCAATATGAGTAAATGAATGAAATTTTACCTATCTGAAACCAAATCAATCTCGATTAAACTTAACATGTACCTAGCCCCAAGTCTTTTCTTGATTGGTATAGCGCATACATCCCTATCGAACCTGGTACAAGACGTAAGGAGCGCGCATATAGAGGTCTAATGGGCGCTTTTTATAGCAGAATTGATCAATATGAGTAAATGAATGAAATTATACCTATCTGAAACCAAATCAATCTCGATGAAACTTGACATGTACCTAGTACCAAGTCTCTTCTTTCGATTGGTATAGCGCATACATCCCTATCGAACCTGGTACCAGACGTAGGAGCGCGCATATAGAGGTCTAATGGACGCTTTTTATAGCAGAAATGATCAATATGAGTAAATGAATGAAATTATACCTATCTGAAACCAAATCAATCTCGATGAAACTTGTCACCTACCTAGCTCAATGTCTCCTCCCTTGATTGGTATAGCGCTTACATCCCTATCGAACCTGATATGAAGGAGTAAATGAATGAAATTATACCTATCTGAAACCAAATCAATCTCGATGAAACATTAGATGTTCCTAGCCTCAAGTCTTTTCTATTGATTGGTATAGCGCATACATCCCTATCGAACCTGGTACAAGACGTACGAGCGCGCATATAGAGGTCTAATGGGCGCTTTTTATAGCAGAAATGATCAATATGAGTAAATGAATGAAATTTTACCTATCTGAAACCAAATCAATCTCAATGAAACTTGACATGTACCTAGCACCAAGTCTCCTCTTTCGATTGGTATAGCGCATACATCCCTATCGAACCTGGTAGAAGACGTAGGAGCGCGCATATAGAGGTCTAATGGGCGCTTTTTATAGCAGAAATGATCAATATGAGTAAATGAATGAAATTATACCTATCTGAAACCAAATCAATCTCGATGAAACATAACATGTTCCTAGCCTCAAGTCTTCTCTATTGATTGGTATAGCGCATACATCCCTATCGAACCTGGTAGAAGACGTAATAGCGCGTATATAGAGGTCTAATGGGCGCTTTTTATAGCAGAAATGATCAATATGAGTAAATGAATGAAATTTTACGTATCTGAAACCAAATCAATCTCGATTAAACTTGACATGTACCTAGCACCAAGTCTCTTCTTTCGATTGGTATAGCGAATACATCCCTATCGAACCTGGTAGAAGACATAGGAGCGCGCTTATAGAGGTCTAATGGGCGCTTTTTATAGCAGAAATGATCAATATGAGTAAATGAATAAAATTTTACCTATCTGAAACCAAATCAATCTCCATGAAACTTGACATGTACCTAGCACCAAGTCTAATCTTTCGATTGGTATAGCGCATACATCCCTATCGAACCTGGTACAAGACGTAGGAGCGGGCATATAGAGGTCTAATGGGCGCTTTTTATAGCAGAAATGATCAATATGAGTAAATGAATGAAATTTTACCTATCTGAAACCAAATCAATCTCGATGAAACTTGACATGTACCTAGCACCAAGTCTCCTCTTTTGATCGGAATAGCGCATACATCCTTATCGAACGTGGTAGAAACGTAGGAGCGCGCTTATAGAGGTCTAATGGGCGCTTTTAATAGCAGAAATGATCAATATGTGTAAATGAATAAAATTTTACCTATCTGAAACCAAATCAATCTCGATGAAACTTGACATGTACCTAGCACCAAGTCTCTTCCTTCGATTGGTATAGCGCATACATCCCTATCGAACCTGGTCCAAGAGGTAGGAGCGGGCATATAGAGGTCTAATGGGCGCTTTTTATAGCAGAAATGATCAATATGAGTAAACGAATGAAATTTTACCTATCTGAAACCAAATCAATCTCGATGAAACTTGACATGTACCTAGCACCAAGTCTCCTCTTTCGATTGGTATAGCGAAAACATCCCTATCGAACCTGGTAGAAGACATAGGAGTGCGCTTATAGAGGTCTAATGGGCGCTTTTTATAGGAGAAATGATCAATATGAGTAAATGAATAAAATTTTACCTATCTGAAACCAAATCAATCTCGATGAAACTTGACATGTACCTAGCACCAAGTCTCTTCTTTCGATTGGTATAGCGCATAGATCCCTATCGAACCTGGTACAAGACATAGGAGCGCGCTTATAGAGGTCTAATGGGCGCTTTTTATAGCAGAAATGATCAATATGAGTAAATAAATGAAATTCTGCCTATCTGAAACCAAATCAATCTCAATGACACATGACATGTACCTAGCACCAAGTCTCCTCTTTCGATTGGTATAGCGCATACATCCCTATCGATCCTGGTACAAGAAGTAGGAGCGCGCATATAGAGGTCTAATTTTTATAGCAGAAATGATCAATATGAGTAAATGAATGAAATTATACCTATCTGAAACCAAATCAATCTCGATGAAACTTGTCATGTACCTAGCTCAATGTCTCCTCCCTTGATTGGTATAGCGCTTACATCCCTATCGAACCTGGTAGAAGACGTAGGAGCGCGCATATAGAGGTCTAATTGGCGCTTTTTATAGCAGAAATGATCAATATCAGTAAATGAATGAAATTTTACCTATCTGAAACCAAATCAATCTCTATTAAACTTAACATGTACCTAGCCCCAAGTCTTTTCTTTATTGGTATAACGCATACATCCCTATCGAACCTGGTACAAGACGTAAGGAGCGCGCATATAGAGGTCTAATGGGCGCTTTTTATAGCAGAATTGATCAATATGAGTAAATGAATGAAATTATACCTATCTGAAACCAAATCAATCTCGATGAAACTTGACATGTACCTAGTACCAAGTCTCTTCTTTCGATTGGTATAGCGCATACATCCCTATCGAACCTGGTACCAGACGTAGGAGCGCGCATATAGAGGTCTAATGGACGCTTTTTATAGCAGAAATGATCAATATGAGTAAATGAATGAAATTATACCTATCTGAAACCAAATCAATCTCGATGAAACTTGTCATCTACCTAGCTCAATGTCTCCTCCCTTGATTGGTATAGCGCTTACATCCCTATAGAACCTGATATGAAGGAGTAAATGAATGAAATTATACCTATCTGAAACCAAATCAATCTCGATGAAACATTAGATGTTCCTAGCCTCAAGTCTTTTCTATTGATTGGTATAGCGCATACATCCCTATCGAACCTGGTACAAGACGTACGAGCGCGCATATAGAGGTCTAATGGGCGCTTTTTATAGCAGAAATGATCAATATGAGTAAATGAATGAAATTATACCTATCTGAAACCAAATCAATCTCGATGAAACATAACATGTTCCTAGCCTCAAGTCTTCTCTATTGATTGGTATAGCGCATACATCCCTATCGAACCTGGTAGAAGACGTAATAGCGCGTATATAGAGGTCTAATGGGCGCTTTTTATAGCAGAAATGATCAATATGAGTAAATGAATGAAATTTTACCTATCTGAAACCAAATCAATCTCGATTAAACTTGACATGTACCTAGCACCAAGTCTCTTCTTTTGATTGGTATAGCGCATACATCCCTATCGAACCTGGTACAAGACGTATGAGCGCGCATATAGAGGTCTAATGGGCGCTTTTTATAGCCGAAATGATCAATATGAGTAAATGAATGAAATTTTACCTATCTGAAACCAAGTCAATCTCGAATAAACTTAACATGTACCTAGCCCCAAGTCTCCTCTTTCAATTGGTATAGCGCATACATCCCTATCGAACCTGGTACAAGACGTAAGGAGCGCGCATATAGAGGTCTAATGGGCGCTTTTTATAGCAGAATTGATCAATATGAGTAAATGAATGAAATTTTACCTATCTGAAACCAAATCAATCTCGATGAAACTTGACATGTACCTAGCACCAAGTCTCCTCTTTCGATTGGTATAGCGCATACATCCCTTTCGAACCTGGTACAAGACGTAGGAGCGCGCATATAGAGGTCTAATGGGCGCTTTTTATAGCAGAAATGATCAATATGAGTAAATGACTGAAATTATACCTATCTGAAACCAAATAAATCTCGATGAAACTTCTCATGTATTTAGCTCAAGGTCTCCTCTATTGATTGGTATAGCGCATACATCCCTATCGAACCTGGTAGAAGACGTAAGAGCGTGCATATTGAGGTCTAATGGGCGCTTTTTATAGCAGAAATGATCAATATGAGTAAATGAATGAAACTTACCTATCTGAAACCAAATCAATCTCGATGAAACTTGACATGTACCTAGCACCAAGTCTCCTCTTTCGATTGGTATAGCGCATACATCCCTATCGAACCTGGTAGAAGACGTATGAGCGCGCATATAGAGGTCTAATGGGCGCTTTTTATAGCAGAATTGATCAATATGAGTAAATGAATGAAATTTTACCTATCTGAAAACAAATCAATCTCTATGAAACTTGACATGTTCCTAGCCCCAAGTCTCCTCTTTCGATTCGTATAGCGCATACATCTCTATCGAACCTGATACAAGACGTAGGAGCGCGCATATAGAGGTCTAATGGGCGCTTTTTATAGCAGAATTGATCAATATGATTAAATGAATGAAATTTTTCCTATCTGAAACCAAATCAATCTCAATGAAACTTGACATGTACCTAGCACCAAGTCTCCTCTTTCGATTGGTATAGCGCATACATCCCTATCGAACCTGGTACAAGACGTACGAGCGCGCATATAGAGGTCTAATGGGCGCTTTTTATAGCAGAAATGATCAATATGAGTAAATGAATGAAATTATACCTATCTGAAACCAAATCAATCTCGATGAAACATAATATGTTCCTAGCCTCAAGTCTTCTCTATTGATTGGTATAGCGCATATATCCCTATCGAACCTGGTAGAAGACGTAGGAGCGCGCATATAGAGGTCTAATGGGCTCTTTTTATAGCAGAAATGATCAATATGAGTAAATGAATGAAATTTTACCTATCTGAAACCAAATCAATCTCGATTAAACTTGACATGTACCTAGCACCAAGTCTCCTCTTTCGATTGGTATAGCGCATACATCCCTATCGAACCTGGTACAAGACGTATGAGCGCGCATATAGAGGTCTAATGGGCGCTTTTTATAGCAGAAATGATCAATATGAGTAAATGAATGAAATTTTACCTATCTGAAACCAATTCAATCTCGAATAAACTTAACATGTACCTAGCACCAAGTCTCCTCTTTCAATTGGTATAGCGCATACATCCCTATCGAACCTGGTACAAGACGTAAGGAGCGCGCATATAGAGGTCTAATGGGCGCTTTTTATAGCAGAATTGATCAATATGAGTAAATGAATGAAATTTTACCTATCTGAAACCAAATCAATCTCGATGAAACTTGACATGTACCTAGCACCAAGTCTCTTCTTTCGATTGGTATAGCGCATACATCCCTTTCGAACCTGGTACAAGACGTAGGAGCGCGCATATAGAGGTCTAATGGGCGCTTTTTATAGCAGAAATGATCAATATGAGTAAATGAATGAAATTATACCTATCTGAAACCAAATCAATCTCGATGAAACTTCTCATGTATTTAGCTCAAGGTCTCCTCTTTCGATTGGTATAGCGCATACATCCCTATCGAACCTGGTACAAGACGTAGGAGCGCGCATATAGAGGTCTAATGGGCGCTTTTTATAGCAGAAATGATCAATATGAGTAAATGAATGAAATTATACCTATCTGAAACCAAATCAATCTCGATGAAACATAACATGTTCCTAGCCTCAAGTCTTCTCTATTGATTGGTATAGCGCATACATCCCTATCGAACCTGGTAGATGACGTAGAAGCGCGCATATAGAGGTCTAATGGGCGCTTTTTATAGCAGAAATGATCAATATGAGTAAATGAATGAAATTTTACCTATCTGAAACCAAATCAATCTCGATTAAACTTGACATGTACCTAGCACCAAGTCTCCTCTTTCGATTGGTATAGCGCATACATCCCTATCGAACCTGGTACAAGACGTAAGGAGCGCGCATATAGAGGTCTAATGGGCGCTTTTTATAGCAGAAATGATCAATATGAGTAAATGAATGAAATTTTACCTATCTGAAACCAAATCAATCTCGATGAAACTTCTCATGTATTTAGTTCAATGTCTCTTCTATTGATTGGTATAGCGCATACATCCCTATCGAACCTGGTACAAGACGTAAGAGCGCGCAAATAGAGGTCTAATGGGCGCTTTTTATAGCAGAAATGATCAATATGAGTAAATGAATGAAATTTACCTATCTGAAACCAAATCAATCTCGATGAAACTTGACATGGACCTAGCACCAAGTCTCCTCTTTTGATTGGTATAGCGCATACATCCCTATCGAACCTGGTACAAGACGTAGGAGCGCGCTTATAGAGGTCTAATGGGCGCTTTTATAGCAGAAATGATCAATATGAGTAAATGAATGAAATTTTACCTATCTGAAACCAAATCAATCTCGATGAACCTTGATATGTACCTAGCACCAAGTCTCCTCTTTTGATCGGTATAGCGCATACATCCTTATCGAACGTGGTAGAAGAAGTAGGAGCGCGCTTATAGAGGTCTAATGGGCGCTTAATTATGGCAGAAATGATCAATATGAGTAAATGAATGAATTTTACCTATCTGAAACCAAATCAATCTCAATGAAGCTTGACATGTACCTAGCACCAAGTCTCCTCTTTCGATTGGTATAGGGCATACATCCCTATCGAACCTGGTAAAAGACATAGGAGCGCGCTTATAGAGGTCTAATGGGCGCTTTTTATAGCAGAAATGATCAATATGAGTAAATAAATGAAATTTTACCTATCTGAAACCAAATCAATCTTGATGAAACTTGACATGGACCTAGCCCCAAGTCTCTTCTTTCGATTGGTATAGCGCATACATCCCTATCGAACCTGGTACAAGACGTAGGAGCGCGCTTATAGAGGTCTAATGGGCGCTTTTTATAGCAGAAATGATCAATATGAGTAAATAAATGAAATTCTACCTATCTGAAACCAAATCAATCTCGATGACACTTGACTTGTACCTAGCATCAAGTCTCCTCTTTCGATTGGTATAGCGCATACATCCCTATCGAACCTGGTACAAGACGTAGGAGCGCGCATATAGAGGTCTAATGGGTGCTTTTTATAGCAGAAATGATCAATATGAGTAAATGAATGAAATGTTACCTATCTGAAACCAAATCAATCTCCATGAAACTTGACATGTACCTAGCACCAAGTCTCCTCTTTTGATTGGTATAGCGCATACATCCTTATCGAATCTAATACAAGACGTAGGAGCGCGCATATAGAGGTCTAATGGGCGCTTAATTATAGCAGAAATGATCAATATGAGTAAATGAATGAATTTTACCTATCTGAAACCAAATCAATCTCAATGAAACTTGACATGTACCTAGCACCAAGTCTCCTCTTTCGATTGGTATAGCGCATACAGCCATATCGAACCTGGTACAAGACGTAGGAGCGCGCATATAGAGGTCTAATGGGCGCTTTTTATAGCAGAAATGATCAATATGAGTAAATGAATGAAATTATACCTATCTGAAACCAAATCAATCACAATGAAACTTGACATGTACCTAGCACCAAGTATCCATTTTCGATTGGTATAGCGCATACATCCCTATCGAACCTGGTACAAGACGTAGGAGCGCGCTTATAGAGGTCTAAATGGGCGCTTTTTATAGCAGAAATGATCAATATGAGTAAATGAATGAAATTTTACCTAACTGAAACCTAATCAATCTCGATGAAACTTGACATGTACCTAGCACCAAGTCTCCTCTTTCGATTGGTATAGCGCATGAATCGCTATCGAACCTGGTACAAGACGTAGGAGCGCGCATATAGAGGTCTAATGGGCGCTTTTTATAGCAGAAATGATCAATATGAGTAAATGAATGAAATTTTACCTATCTGAAACCAAATCAATCTCAATGAAACTTGAAATGTACCTAGCACCAATTCTCCTCTTTCGATTGGTATAGCGCATACATCCCTATCGAACCTGGTACAAGACGTAGGAGCGCGCATATGGAAGTCTAATGGACGCTTTTTATAGCATAAATGATCAATATGAGTAAATGAATGAAATTTTACCTATCTGAAACCAAATCAATCTCGATGAAACTTGACATGTACCTAGCACCAAGTCTCCTCTTTCGATTGGTATAGCGCATACATCCCTATCGAACCTGGTACAAGACGTAGGAGCGCGCACATGGAAGTCTAATGGGCGCTTTTTACAGCAGAAATGATCAATATTAGGAAATGAATGAAATTTTACCTATCTGAAACCAAATCAATCTCAATGAAACTTCACATGTACCTAACACCAAGTTTCGTCTTTTGAGCGGTAAAGCGCATACATCCCTATCGAACCTGGTACAAGACGTAGGAGCGCGCATATAGAGGTATAATGGGCGCTTTTTATAGCAGAAATGATCAATATGAGTAAATGAATAAAATTTTACCTATCTGAAACCAAATCAGTCTCGATGAAACTTGACATATACCTAGCACCAAGTCTCTTCTTTCGATTGGTATAGCGCATAAATCCCTATCGAACCTGGTACAAGACGTAGGAGCGGGCATATAGAGGTCTAATGGGCGCTTTTTATAGCAGAAATGATCAATATGAGTAAATGAATGAAATTTTACCTATCTGAAACCAAATCAATCTCGATTAAACTTGACATGTACCTAGCACCAAGTCTCCTCTTTCGATTGGTATAGCGAATACATCAATATCGAACCTGGTACAAGACATAGGAGCGCGCTTATAGAGGTCTAATGGGCGCTTTTATAGCAGAAATGATCAATATGAGTAAATGAATAAAATTTTACCTATCTGAAACCAAATCAATCTCGATGAAACTTGACATGTACCTAGCACCAAGTCTCTTCCTTCGATTGGTATAGCGCATACATCCCTATCGAACCTGGTACAAGACGTAGGAGCGGGCATATAGAGGTCTAATGGGCGCTTTTATAGCAGAAATGATCAATATGAGTAAATGAATGAAATTTTACCTATCTGAAACCAAATCAATCTCGATGAAACTTGACATGTACCTAGCACCAAGTCTCCTCTTTTGATAGGAATAGCGCATACATCCTTATCGAACGTGGTAGAAACGTAGGAGCGCGCTTATAGAGGTCTAATGGGCGCTTTTTATAGCAGAAATTATCAATGTGAGTAAATGAATGAAATTTTACCTATCTGAAACCAAATCAATCTCGATGAAACTTGACATGTACCTAGCACCAAGTCTCTTCTTTCGATTGGTATAGCGCATACATCCCTATCGAACCTGGTACAAGACGTAGGAGCGGGCATATAGAGGTCTAATGGGCGCTATTTATAGCAGAAATGATCAATATGAGTAAATGAATGAAATTTTACCTATCTGAAACCAAATCAATCTCAATGAAACTTGACATGTACCTAGCACCAAGTCTCCTCTTTTGATTGGTATAGCGAATACATCCCTGTCGAACCTGGTAGAAGACATAGGAGCGCGCTTATAGAGGTCTAATGGGCGCTTTTTATAGCAGAAATGATCAATATGAGTAAATGAATAAAATTTAACCTATCTGAAACCAAATCAATCTCGATGAAACTTGATATGTACCTAGCACCAAGTCTCTTCTTTCGATTGGTATAGCGCATAAATCCCTATCGAACCTGGTACAAGACGTAGGAGCGGGCATATAGAGGTCTAATGGGCGCTTTTTATAGCAGAAATGAACAATATGAGTAAATGAATGAAATTTTACCTAAACGTAAACCAAATCAATCTCGATGAAACTCGACATGTACCTAGCACCAAGTCTCCTCTTTCGATTGGTATAGCGCATACATCCCTATCGAACCTGGTAGAAGACATAGGAGCGCGCTTATAGAGGTCTAATGGGCGCTTTTTATAGCAGAAATGATCAATATGAGTAAATAAATGAAATTCTACCTATCTGAAACCAAATCAATCTCAATGAAACTTGACATGTACCTAGCACCAAGTCTCCTCTTTCGATTGGTATAGCGCATACATCCCTATCGAACCTGGTACAAGAAGTAGGAGCGCGCATATAGAGGTCTAATGGGCGCTTTTTATAGCAGAAATGATCAATATGAGTAAATGAATGAAATTTTACCTATCTGAAACCAAATCAATCTCAATGAAACTTGACATGTACCTAGCACCAAGTCTCCTCTTTTGATTGGTATAGCGAATACATCCCTGTCGAACCTGGTAGAAGACATAGGAGCGCGCTTATAGAGGTCTAATGGGCGCTTTTTATAGCAGAAATGATCAATATGAGTAAATGAATAAAATTTAACCTATCTGAAACCAAATCAATCTCAATGAAACTTGACATGTACCTAACACCAAGTCTCCTCTTTCGATTGGTATAGCGCATACATCCCTATCGAACCTGGTACAAGACGTAGGAGCGCTCATATAGAGGTCTAATGGGCGCTTTTTATAGCAGAAATGATCAATATGAGTAAATGAATGAAATTTTACCTATCTGAAACCAAATCAATCTCGATGAAACTTGACATGTACCTAGCACCAAGTCTCCTCTTTTGATTGGTATAGCGAATATATCCCTATCAAACCTGGTAGAAGACGTAGGAGCGCGCTTATAGAGGTCTAATGGGCGCTTTTTATAGCAGAAATGATCAATATGAGTAAATAAATGAAATTCTACCTATCTGAAACCAAATCAATCTCAATGAAACTTGACATGTACCTAGCACCAAGTCTCCTCTTTCGATTGGTATAGCGCATACATCCCTATCGAACCTGGTACAAGAAGTAGGAGCGCGCATATAGAGGTCTAATGGGCGCTTTTTATAGCAGAAATGATCAATATGAGTAAATGAATGAAATTTTACCTATCTGAAACCAAATCAATCTCGATGAAACTTGACATGTACCTAGCACCAAGTCTCCTCTTTTGATTGGTATAGCGCATACATCCCTATCGAACCTGGTAGAAGACGTAGGAGCGCGCATATAGAGGTCTAATGGGCTCTTTTTATAGCAGAAATGATCAATATGAGTAAATGAATGAAATTTTCCCTATCTGAAACCAAATCAATCTCGATGAAACTTTACATGTAGATAGCACCAAGTCTCCTCTTTTGATCGGTATAGCGCATACATCCTTATCGAACGTGGTAGAAGACATAGGAGCGCGCTTATAGAGGTCTAATGGGCGCTTTTTATAGCAGAAATGATCAATATGAGTAAATGAATGAAATTTTACCTATCTGAAACCAAATCAATCTCAATGAAACTTGACATGTACCTAGCATCAAGTCTCCTCTTTTGATCGGTATAGCGCATACATCCTTATCGAACGTGGTAGAAGACGTAGGAGCGCGCTTATAGAGGTCTAATGGGCGCTTTTTATAGCAGAAATGATCAATATGAGTAAATGAATAAAATTTTACCTATCTGAAACCAAATCAATCTCGATGAAACTTGACATATACCTAGCACCAAGTCTCTTCTTTCGATTGGTATAGCGCATAAATCCCTATCGAACCTGGTACAAGACGTAGGAGCGGGCATATAGAGGTCTAATGGGCGCTTTTTATAGCAGAAATGATCAATATGAGTAAATGAATGAAATTTTACCTATCTGAAACCAAATCAATCTCGATGAAACTTGACATGTACCTAGCACCAAGTCTCTTCCTTCGATTGGTATAGCGCATACATCCCTATCGAACCTGGTACAAGACATAGGAGCGGGCATATAGAGGTATAATGGGCGCTTTTTATAGCAGAAATGATCAATATGAGTAAATGAATGAATTTTCCCTATCTGAAACCAAATCAATCTCGATGAAACTTTACATGTACCTAGCACCAAGTTTCGTCTTTTGATCGGTATAGCGCATACATCCCTATCGAACCTGGTACAAGACGTAGGAGCGCGCATATAGAGGTATAATGGGCGCTTTTTATAGCAGAAATGATCAATATGAGTAAATGAATGAATTTTCCCTATCTGAAACCAAATCAATCTCGATGAAACTTTACATGTACATAGCACCAAGTCTCCTCTTTTGATCGGTATAGCGCATACATCCTTATCGAACGTGGTAGAAGACGTAGGAGCGCGCTTATAGAGGTCTAATGGGCGCTTTTTATAGCAGAAATGATCAATATGAGTAAATAAATGAAATTCTACCTATCTGAAACCAAATCAATCTCAAAGACTCTTGACATGTGCCTAGCACCAAGTCTCCTCTTTCGATTGGTATAGCGCATACATCCTTATCGAACCTGGTACAAGACGTAGGAGCGCGCATATAGAGGTCTAATGGGCGCTTTTTATAGCAGAAATGATCAATATGAGTAAATGAATGAAATTTTACCTATCTGAAACCAAATCAATCTCAATGAAACTTGAAATGTACCTAGCACCAAGTCTCCTCTTTCGATTGGTATAGCGCATACATCCCTATCGAACCTGGTACAAGACGTAGGAGCGCGCATATGGAAGTCTAATGGACGCTTTTTATAGCATAAATGATCAATATGAGTAAATGAATGAAATTTTACCTATCTGAAACCAAATCAATCTCGATGAAACTTCACATGTACCTAGCACCAAGTCTCCTCTTTCGATTGGTATAGCGCATACATCCCTATCGAACCTGGTACAAGACGTAGGAGCGCGCACATGGAAGTCTAATGGGCGCTTTTTACAGCAGAAATGATCAATATTAGGAAATGAATGAAATTTTACCTACCTGAAACCAAATCAATCTCAATGAAACTTCACATGTACCTAGCACCAAGTTTCGTCTTTTGAGCGGTATAGCGCATACATCCCTATCGAACCTGGTACAAGACGTAGGAGCGCGCATATAGAGGTATAATGGGCGCTTTTTATAGCAGAAATGATCAATATGAGTAAATGAATAAAATTTTACCTATCTGAAACCAAATCAGTCTCGATGAAACTTGACATATACCTAGCACCAAGTCTCTTCTTTCGATTGGTATAGCGCATAAATCCCTATCGAACCTGGTACAAGACGTAGGAGCGGGCATATAGAGGTCTAATGGGCGCTTTTTATAGCAGAAATGATCAATATGAGTAAATGAATGAAATTTTACCTATCTGAAACCAAATCAATCTCGATGGAACTTCACATGTACCTAGCACCAAGTCTCTTCCTTCGATTGGTATAGCGCATACATCCCTATCGAACCTGGTACAAGACGTAGGAGCGGGCATATAGAGGTCTAATGGGCGCTTTTTATAGCAGAAATGATCAATATGAGTAAATGAATGAAATTTTACCTATCTGAAACCAAATCAATCTCGATGAAACTTCACATGTACCTAGCACCAAGTCTCCTCTTTTGATAGGAATAGCGCATACATCCTTATCGAACGTGGTAGAAACGTAGGAGCGCGCTTATAGAGGTCTAATGGGCGCTTTTTATAGCAGAAATTATCAATGTGAGTAAATGAATGAAATTTTACCTATCTGAAACCAAATCAATCTCGATGAAACTTGACATGTACCTAGCACCAAGTCTCTTCTTTCGATTGGTATAGCGCATACATCCCTATCGAACCTGGTACAAGACGTAGGAGCGGGCATATAGAGGTCTAATGGGCGCTATTTATAGCAGAAATGATCAATATGAGTAAATGAATGAAATTTTACCTATCTGAAACCAAATCAATCTCAATGAAACTTGACATGTACCTAGCACCAAGTCTCCTCTTTTGATTGGTATAGCGAATACATCCCTGTCGAACCTGGTAGAAGACATAGGAGCGCGCTTATAGAGGTATAATGGGCGCTTTTTATAGCAGAAATGATCAATATGAGTAAATGAATAAAATTTAACCTATCTGAAACCAAATCAATCTCGATGAAACTTGACATGTACCTAGCACCAAGTCTCTTCTTTCGATTGGTATAGCGCATAAATCCCTATCGAACCTGGTACAAGACGTAGGAGCGGGCATATAGAGGTCTAATGGGCGCTTTTTATAGCAGAAATGAACAATATGAGTAAATGAATGAAATTTTACCTAAACGTAAACCAAATCAATCTCGATGAAACTTGACATGTACCTAGCACCAAGTCTCCTCTTTCGATTGGTATAGCGCATACATCCCTATCGAACCTGGTAGAAGACATAGGAGCGCGCTTATAGAGGTCTAATGGGCGCTTTTTATAGCAGAAATGATCAATATGAGTAAATGAATAAAATTTTACCTATCTGAAACCAAATCAATCTCAATGAAACTTGACATGTACCTAGCACCAAGTCTCCTCTTTCGATTGGTATAGCGCATACATCCCTATCGAACCTGGTACAAGACGTAGGAGCGGGCATATAGAGGTCTAATGGGCGCTTTTTATAGCAGAAATGATCAATATGAGTAAATGAATGAAATTTTACCTATCTGAAACCAAATCAATCTCGATGAAACTTGACATGTACCTAGCACCAAGTCTCCTCTTTCGATTGGTATAGCGAATATATCCCTATCAAACCTGGTAGAAGACGTAGGAGCGCGCTTATAGAGGTCTAATGGGCGCTTTTTATAGCAGAAATGATCAATATGAGTAAATAAATGAAATTCTACCTATCTGAAACCAAATCAATCTCAATGAAACTTGACATGTACCTAGCACCAAGTCTCCTCTTTCGATTGGTATAGCGCATACATCCCTATCGAACCTGGTACAAGAAGTAGGAGCGCGCATATAGAGGTCTAATGGGCGCTTTTTATAGCAGAAATGATCAATATGAGTAAATGAATGAAATTTTACCTATCTGAAACCAAATCAATCTCGATGAAACTTGACATGTACCTAGCACCAAGTCTCCTCTTTTGATTGGTATAGCGCATACATCCCTATCGAACCTGGTAGAAGACGTAGGAGCGCGCATATAGAGGTCTAATGGGCTCTTTTTATAGCAGAAATGATCAATATGAGTAAATGAATGAAATTTTACCTATCTGAAACCAAATCAATCTCAATGACACTTGACATGTCCCTAGCACCAAGTCTCCTCTTTCGATTGGTATAGCGAATACATCTCTATCGAACCTGGTACAACACTTAGGAGCGCGCGTATAGAGGTCTAATGGGCGCTTTGTATAGCAGAAATGATCAATATGAGTAAATGAATAAAATTTTACCTATCTGAAACCAAATCAATCTCGATGAAACTTGACATGTACCTAGCACCAAGTCTCTTCCTTCGATTGGTATAGCGCATACATCCCTATCGAACCTGGTACAAGAAGTAGGAGCGCGCTTTTAGAGGTCTAATGGGCGCTTTTTATAGCAGAAATGATCAATATGAGTAAATAAATGAAATTCTACCTATCTGAAACCAAATCAATCTCAATGACTCTTGACATGTGCCTAGCACCAAGTCTCCTCTTTCGATTGGTATAGCGCATACATCCTTATCGAACCTGGTACAAGAGGTAGGAGCGCGCATATAGAGGTCTAATGGGCGCTTAATTATAGCAGAAATGATCAATATGAGTAAATGAATGAATTTTACCTATCTGAAACCAAATCAATCTCAATGAAACTTGACATGTATCTAGCCCCAAGTCTCATCTTTTGATTGGTATAGCGCATACATCCCTATCGAACCTGGTACAAGACGTAGGAGCCCGCTTATAGAGGTCTAATGGGCGCTTTTTGTAACAGAAATGATTAATATCAGTAAATGAATGAAATTTTACCTATCTGAAACCAAATCAATCTCGATGAAACTTGACATGTACCTAGCACCAAGTCTCCTCTTCGATTGGTAAAGCGCATACATCCCTATCGAACCTGGTACAAGACGTAGGAGCGCGCTTATAGAGGTCTAATGGGCGCTTTTTATAGCAGAAATGAGCAATATGAGTAAATAAATGAAATTCTACCTATCTGAAACCAAATCAATCTCGATGAAACTTGACATGTACCTAGCACCAAGTCTTCTCTTTTGATTGGTATAGCGCATACATCCCTATCGAACCTGGTACAAGACGTAGGAGCGCGCATATAGAGGTCTAATGGGCGCTTTTATAGCAGAAATGATCAATATGAGTAAATGAATGAAATTTTCCCTATCTGAAACCAAATCAATCTCGATGAACCTTGACATGTACCTAGCACCAAGTCTCGTCTTTTGATCGGTATAGCGCATACATCCTTATCGAACGTGGTAGAAGACGTAGGAGTGCGCTTATAGAGGTCTAATGGGCGCTTAATTATAGCAGAAATGATCAATATGAGTAAATGAATGAATTTTACCTATCTGAAACCAAATCAATCTCAATGAAACTTGACATGTACCTAGCACCAAGTCTCCTCTTTCGATTGGTATAGCGCATACATCTCTATCGAACCTTGTAAAAAACATAGGAGCGCGCTTATAGAGGTCTAATGGGCGCTTTTTATAGCAGAAATGATCAATATGAGTAAATAAATGAAATTTTACCTATCTGAAACCAAATCAATCTTGATTAAACTTGACATGGACCTAGCACCAAGTCTCTTCTTTCGATTGGTATAGCGCATACATCCATATCGAACCTGGTAGAAGACGTAGAAGCGCGCTTATAGAGGTCTAATGGGCGCTTTTTATAGCAGAAATGATCAATATGAGTAAATAAATGAAATTCTACCTATCTGAAACCAAATCAATCTTGATGACACTTGACTTGAACCTAGCATCAAGTCTCCTCTTTCGATTGGTATAGCGCATACATCCCTATCGAACCTGGTACAAGACGTAGGAGCGCGCATATAGAGGTCTAGTGGGCGCTTTTTATAGCAGAAATGATCAATATGAGTAAATGAATGAAATTTTACCTATCTGAAACCAAATCAATCTCGATGAAACTTGACATGTACCTAGCACAAAGTCTCCTCTTTCGATTGGTATAGCGCATACATCCCTATCGAACCTGGTAGAAGACGTAGGAGCGCGCTTATAGAGGTCTAAATGGGCGCTTTTTATAGCAGAAATGATCAATATGAGTAAATGAATGAAATTTTACCTAACTGAAACCTAATCAATCTCGATGAAACTTGACATGTACCTAGCACAAAGTCTCCTCTTTTGATTGGTATAGCGCATGAATCCCTATCGAACCTGGTACAAGACGTTGGAGCGCACATACAGAGGTCTTATGGGCGCTTTTTATAGCAGAAATGATCAATATGAGTAAATGAATGAAATTTTACCTATCTCAAACCAAATCAATCTCGATGAAACTTGACATGTAAATAGCACCAAGTCTCCTCTTTCGATTAGTATAGCGCATACATCCCTATCGAACCTGGTAGAAGACGTAGGAGCGCGCTTATAGAAGTCTAATGGACGCTTTTTATAGCAAAAATGATCAATATGAGTAAATGAATGAAATTTTACCTAACTGAAACCAAATCAATCTCGATGAAACTTGACATGTACCTAGCACCAAGTCTCCTCTTTCGATTGGTATAGCGCATACATCCCTATCGAACCTGGCACAAGACGTAGGAGCGCGCATATGGAAGTCTAATGGGCGCTTTTTATAGCAGAAATGATCAATATGAGTAAATGAATGAAATTTTACCTATCTGAAACCAAATCAATCTCGATGAAACTTCACATGTACCTAGCACCAAGTCTCCTCTTTCGATCGGTATAGCGCATACATCCCTATCGAACCTGGTACAAGACGTAGGAGCGCGCATATAGAGGTCTAATGGGCGCTTTTTATAGAAGAAATGATCAATATGAGTAAATGAATGAATTTTTTTCTATCTGAAACCAAATCAATCTCGATGAAACTTTACATATAGATAGCACCAAGTCTCCTCTTTTGATCGGTATAGCGCATACATTCTTATCGAACGTGGTACAAGACGTAGGAGCGCGCTTATAGAGGTCTAATGGGCGCTTTTTATAGCAGAAATGATCAATATGAGTAAATGAATGAAATTTTACCTATCTGAAACCAAATCAATCTCAATGAAACTTGACATGTACCTAGCATCAAGTCTCTTCTTTTGATCGGTATAGCGTATACATCCTTATCGAACGTGGTAGAAGACGTAGGAGCGCGCTTATAGAGGTCTAATGGGCGCTTTTTATAGCAGAAATGATCAATATGAGTAAATGAATAAAATTTTACCTATCTGAAACCAAATCAATCTCGATGAAACTTGACATATACCTAGCACCAAGTCTCTTCTTTCGATTGGTATAGCGCATAAATCCCTATCGAACCTGGTACAAGACGTAGGAGCGGGCATATAGAGGTCTAATGGGCGCTTTTTATAGCAGAAATGATCAATATAAGTAAATGAATGAAATTTTACCTATCTGAAACCAAATCAATCTCGATTAAACTTGACATGTACCTAGCACCAAGTCTCCTCTTTCGATTGGTATAGCGCATACATCCCTATCGAACCTGGTACAAGACATAGGAGCGCGCTTATAGAGGTCTAATGGGCGCTTTTTATAGCAGAAATGATCAATATGAGTAAATGAATAAAATTTTACCTATCTGAAACCAAATCAATCTCGATGAAACTTGACATGTACCTAGCACCAAGTCTCTTCCTTCGATTGGTATAGCGCATACATCCCTATCGAACCTGGTACAAGACATAGGAGCGGGCATATAGAGGTCTAATGGGCGCTTTTTATAGCAGAAATGATCAATATGAGTAAATGAATGAAATTTTACCTATCTGAAACCAAATCAATCTCGATGAAACTTGACATGTACCTAGCACCAAGTCTCCTCTTTCGATTGGTATAGCGCATACATCCCTATCGAACCTGGTACAAGACGAAGGAGCGCGCATATGGAAGTCTAATGGGCGCTTTTTATAGCAGAAATGATCAATATTAGTAAATGAATGAAATTTTACCTATCTGAAACCAAATCAATCTCGATGAAACTTCACATGTACCTAGCACCAAGTTTCGTCTTTTGATCGGTATAGCGCATACATCCCTATCGAACCTGGTACAAGACGTAGGAGCGCGCATATAGAGGTATAATGGGCGCTTTTTATAGCAGAAATGATCAATATGAGTAAATGAATGAAATTTTACCTATCTGAAACCAAATCAATCTCGATGAAACTTGAAACTTGAGCACCAAGTCTCCTCTTTTGATCGGTATAGCGCATACATCCTTATCGAACGTGGTAGAAGACGTAGGAGCGCGCTTATAGAGGTCCAATGGGCGCTTTTTATAGCAGAAATGATCAATATGAGTAAATGAATGAAATTTTACCTATCTGAAACCAAATCAATCTCGATGAAACTTCACATGTACCTAGCACCAAGTCTCCTCTTTCGATTGGTATAGCGCATACAGCCCTATCGAATCTGGTACAAGACGTAAGAGCGCTCATATAGAGGTCTAATGGGCGCTTTTTATAGCGGAAATGATCAATATGAGTAAATGAATGAAATTATACCTATCTGAAACCAAATCAATCTCGATGAAACTTGACATGTTCCTAGCACCAAGTCTCCTCTTTCGATTGGTATAGCGCATACATCCCTATCGAACCTGGTACAAGACCTAGGAGCGCGCATATAGAGGTCTAATGGACGCTTTTTATAGCAGAAATGATCAATATGAGTAAATGAATGAAATTTTTCCTATCTGAAACCAAATCAATCTCGACGAAACTTGACATGTACCTAGCATCAAGTCTCCTCTTTTGATTGGTATAGCGCATACATCCCTATCGAACCTGGTACAAGACGTAGGAGCGTGCTTATAGAGGTCTAAATGGGCGCTTTTTATAGCAGAAATGATCAATATGAGTAAATGAATGAAATTTTACCTAACTGAAACCTAATCAATCTCGATGAAACTTGACATGTACCTAGCACCAAGTCTCCTCTTTCGATTGGTATAGCGCATACATCCCTATCGAACCTGGTACAAGACGTAGGAGCGCGCATACAGAGGTCTAATGGGCGCTTTTTATAGCAGAAATGATCAATATGAGTAAATGAATAAAATTTTTCCTATCTGAAACCAAATCAATCTCGATGAAACTTGACATGTACCTAGCACCAAGTCTCCTCTTTTGATTGGTATAGCGCATACATCCCTATCGAACCTGGTAGAAGACGTAGGAGCGCGCTTATAGAAGTCTAATGGACGCTTTTTATAGCATAAATGATCAATATGAGTAAATGAATGAAATTTTACCTATCTGAAACCAAATCAATCTCGATGAAACTTGACATGTACCTAGCACCAAGTCTCCTCTTTTGATTGCTATAGCGCATACATCCCTATCGAACCTGGTGCAAGACGTAGGAGCGCGCATATGGAAGTCTAATGGGCGCTTTTTATAGCAGAAATGATCATTATTAGTAAATAAATGAAATTTTACCTATCTGAAACCAAATCAATCTCGATGAAACTTCACATGTACCTAGCACCAAGTTTCGTCTTTTGATCGGTATAGCGCATACATCCCTATCGAACCTGGTACAAGACGTAGGAGCGCGCATATAGAGGTATAATGGGGGCTTTTTATAGCAGAAATGATCAATATGAGTAAATGAATGAAATTTTCCCTATCTGAAACCAAATCAATCTCGATGAAACTTTACATGTAGATAGCACCAAGTCTCCTCTTTTGATCGGTATAGCGCATACATCCTTATCGAACGTGGTAGAAGACATAGGAGCGCGCTTATAGAGGTCTAATGGGCGATTTTTATAGCAGAAATGATCAATATGAGTAAATGAATGAAATTTTACCTATCTGAAACCAAATCAATCTCAATGAAACTTGACATGTACCTAGCATCAAGTCTCTTCTTTTGATCGGTATAGCGCATACATCCTTATCGAACGTGGTAGAAGACGTAGGAGCGCGCTTATAGGGGTCTAATGGGCGCTTTTTATAGCAGAAATGATCAATATGAGTAAATGAATGAAATTTTCCCTATCTGAAACCAAATCAATCTCGATGAAACTTTACATGTAGATAGCACCAAGTCTCTTCTTTTGAATGGTATAGCGCATACATCCTTATCGAACGTGGTAGAAGACATAGGAGCGCGCTTATAGAGGTCTAATGGGCGCTTTTTATAGCAGAAATGATCAATATGAGTAAATGAATAAAATTTTACCTATCTGAAACCAAATCAATCTCGATGAAACTTGACATGTACCTAGCACCAAGTCTCTTCCTTCGATTGGTATAGCGCATACATCCCTATCGAACCTGGTACAAGACATAGGAGCGGGCATATAGAGGTCTAATGGGCGCTTTTTATAGCAGAAATGATCAATATGAGTAAATGAATGAAATTTTACCTATCTGAAACCAAATCAATCTCGATGAAACTTGACATGTACCTAGCACCAAGTCTCCTCTTTTGATTGCTATAGCGCATACATCCCTATCGAACCTGGTACAAGACAAAGAAGCGCGCATATGGAAGTCTAATGGGCGCTTTTTATAGCAGAAATGATCAATATTAGTAAATGAATGAAATTTTACCTATCTGAAACCAAATCAATCTCGATGAAACTTCACATGTACCTAGCACCAAGTTTCGTCTTTTGATCGGTATAGCGCATACATCTCTATCGAATTTGGTACAAGACGTAGGAGCGCGCATATAGAGGTATAATGGGCGCTTTTTATAGCAGAAATGATCAATATGAGTAAATGAATGACATTTTCCCTATCTGAAACCAAATCGATCTCGATGAAACTTTACATGTACATAGCACCAAGTCTCCTCTTTTGATCGGTATAGCGCATACATCCTTATCGAACGTGGTAGAAGACGTATGAGCGCGCTTATAGAGGTCTAATGGGCGCTTTTTATAGCAGAAATGATCAATATGAGTAAATGAATGAAATTTTACCTATCTGAAACCAAATCAATCTCGATGAAACTTGACATGTACCTAGCACCAAGTCTCCTCTTTTGATCGGTATAGCGCATACATCCTTATCGAACGTGGTAGAAGACGTAGGAGCGCGCTTATAGAGGTCTAATGGGCGCTTTTTATAGCAGAAATGATCAATATGAGTAAATGAATAAAATTTTATCTATCTGAAACCAAATCAATCTCGATGAAACTTGACATATATCTAGCACCAAGTCTCTTCTTTCGATTGGTATAGCGCATAAATCCCTATCGAACCTGGTACAAGACGTAGGAGCGGGCATATAGAGGTCTAATGGGCGCTTTTTATAGCAGAAATGATCAATATGAGTAAATGAATGAAATTTTACCTATCTGAAACCAAATCAATCTCGATTAAACTTGACATGTACCTAGCACCAAGACTCCTCTTTTGATTGGTATAGCGAATACATCCCTATCGAACTTGGTACAAGACATAGGAGCGCGCTTATAGAGGTCTAATGGGCGCTTTTTATAGCAGAAATGATCAATATGAGTAAATGAATAAAATTTTACCTATCTGAAACCAAATCAATCTCGATGAAACTTGACATGTACCTAGCACCAAGTCTCTTCCTTCGATTGGTATAGCGCATACATCCCTATCGAACCTGGTACAAGACATAGGAGCGGGCATATAGAGGTCTAATGGGCGCTTTTTATAGCAGAAATGATCAATATGAGTAAATGAATGAAATTTTACCTATCTGAAACCAAATCAATCTCGATGAAACTTGACATGTACCTAGCACCAAGTCTCCTCTTTCGATTGCTATAGCGCATACATCCCTATCGAACCTGGTACAAGAAGTAGGAGCGCGCATATGGAAGTCTAATGGGCGCTTTTTATAGCAGAAATGATCAATATCAGTAAATGAATGAAATTTTACCTATCTGAAACCAAATCAATCTCGATGAAACTTGACATGTACCTAGCACCAAGTTTCGTCTTTTGATCGGTATAGCGCATACATCCCTATCGAACCTGGTACAAGACGTAGGAGCGCGCATATAGAGGTATAATGGGCGCTTTTTATAGCAGAAATGATCAATATGAGTAAATGAATGAAATTTTCCCTATCTGAAACCAAATCAATCTCGATGAAACTTTACATGTACATAGCACCAAGTCTCTTCCTTCGATTGGTATAGCGCATACATCCCTATCGAACGTGGTAGAAGACGTAGGAGCGCGCTTATAGAGGTCTAATGGGCGCTTTTTATAGCAGAAATGATCAATATGAGTAAATGAATGAAATTTTACCTATCTGAAACCAAATCAATCTCGATGAAACTTGACATGTACCTAGCACCAAGTCTCCTCTTTTGATCGGTATAGCGCATACATCCTTATCGAACGTGGTAGAAGACGTAGGAGCGCGCTTATAGAGGTCTAATGGGCGCTTTTTATAGCAGAAATGATCAATATGAGTAAATGAATGAAATTTTACCTATCTGAAACCAAATCAATCTCGATTAAACTTGACATGTACCTAGCACCAAGTCTCCTCTTTCGATTGGTATAGCGAATCCATCCCTATCGAACCTGGAACAAGACATAGGAGCGCGCTTATAGAGGTCTAATGGGCGCTTTTTATAGCAGAAATGATCAATATGAGTAAATGAATAAAATTTTACCTATCTGAAACCAAATCAATCTCGATGAAACTTGACATGTACCTAGCACCAAGTCTCTTCCTTCGATTGGTATAGCGCATACATCCCTATCGAACCTGGTACAAGAAGTAGAAGCGCGCTTTTAGAGGTCTAATGGGCGCTTTTTATAGCAGAAATGATCAATATGAGTAAATAAATGAAATTCTACCTATCTGAAACCAAATCAATCTCAATGACTCTTGACATGTGCCTAGCAACAAGTCTCCTCTTTCGATTGGTATAGCGCATATATCCTTATCGAACCTGGTACAAGAGGTAGGAGCGCGCATATAGAAGTCTAATGGGCGCTTAATTATACCAGAAATGATCAATATGAGTAAATGAATGAATTTTACCTATCTGAAACCAAATCAATCTCAATGAAACTTGACATGTACCTAGCCCCAAGTCTCCTCTTTTGATTGGTATAGCGCATACATCCCTATCGAACCTGGTACAAGACGTAGGAGCCCGCTTATAGAGGTCTAATGGGCGCTTTTTGTACCAGAAATGATCAATATCAGTAAATGAATGAAATTTTACCTATCTGAAACCAAATCAATCTCGATGAAACTTGACATGTACCTAGCACCAAGTCTCCTCTTTCGATTGGTAAAGCGCATACATCCCTATGGAACCTGGTACAAGACGTAGGAGTGCGCTTATAGAGGTCTAATGGGCGCTTTTTATAGCAGAAATGATCAATATGAGTAAATAAATGAAATTCTACCTATCTGAAACCCAATCAATCTCGATGACACTTGACATGTACCTAGCACCAAGTCTTCTCTTTCGATTGGTATAGCGCATACATCCCTATCGAACCTGGTACAAGACGTAGGAGCGCGCATATAGAGGTCTAATGGGCGCTTTTATAGCAGAAATGATCAATATGAGTAAATGAATGAAATTTTACCTATCTGAAACCAAATCAATCTCGATGAACCTTGACATGTACCTAGCACCAAGTCTCCTCTTTTGATCGGTATAGCGCATACATCCTTATCGAACGTGGTAGAAGACGTAGGAGCGCGCTTATAGAGGTCTAATGGGCGCTTAATTATAGCAGAAAAGATCAATATGAGTAAATGAATGAATTTTACCTATCTGAAACCAAATCAATTTCAATGAAACTTGACATGTATCTAGCACCAAGTCTCCTCTTTCGATTGGTATAGCGCATACATCCATATCGAACCTGGTAAAAACATAGGAGCGCGCTTATAGAGGTCTAATGGGCGCTTTTTATAGCAGAAATGATCAATATGAGTAAATAAATGAAATTTTACCTATCTGAAACCAAATCAATCTTGATGAAACTTGACATGGACCTAGCCTCAAGTCTCTTCTTTCGATTGGTATAGCGCATACATCCCTATCGAACCTGGTAGAAGACGTAGAAGCGCGCTTATAGAGGTCTAATGGGCGCTTTTTATAGCAGAAATGATCAATATGAGTAAATAAATGAAATTCTACCTATCTGAAACCAAATCAATCTCGATGACACTTGACTTGTACCTAGCATCAAGTCTCCTCTTTCGATTGGTATAGCGCATACATCCCTATCGAACCTGGTACAAGACGTAGGAGCGCGCATATAGAGGTCTAATGGGCGCTTAATTATAGCAGAAATGATCAATATGAGTAAATCAATGAATTTTACCTATCTGAAACCAAATCAATCTCAATGAAACTTGACATGTACCTAGCACCAACTCTCCTCTTTCGATTGGTATAGCGCATACATCCCTATCGAACCTGGTACAAGACGTAGGAGCGCGCTTATAGAGGTCTAATGGGCGCTTTTTATAGCAGAAATGATCAATATGAGTAAATGAATTAAATTTTACCTATCTGAAACCAAATCAATCTCGATGAAACTTCACATGTACCTGGCACCAAGTCTCCTCTTTCGATTGGTATAGCGCATACAGCCCTATCGAATCTGGTACAAGACGTAGGAGCGCGCATATAGAGGTCTAATGGGCGCTTTTTATAGCAGAAATGATCAATATGAGTAAATGAATGAAATTATACCTATCTGAAACCAAATCAATCTCGATGAAACTTGACATGTACCTAGCACCAAGTCTCCTCTTTCGATTGGTATAGCGCATACATCCCTTTCGAACCTGGTACAAGACCCAGGAGCGCGCATATAGAGGTCTAATGGACGCTTTTTATAGCAGAAATGATCAATATGAGTAAATGAATGAAATTTTACCTATCTGAAACCAAATCAATATCGACGAAACTTGACATGTACCTAGCACCAAGTCTCTTCTTTCGATTGGTATAGCGCATACATCCCTATCGAACCTGGTACAAGACGTAGGAGCGCGCTTATAGAGGTCTAAATGGGCGCTTTTTATAGCAGAAATGATCAATATGAGTAAATGAATGAAATTTTACCTAACTGAAACATAATCAATCTCGATGAAACTTGACATGTCCCTAGCTCCAAGTCTCCTCTTTCGATTGGTATAGCGCATGAATCCCTATCGAACCTGGTACAAGACGTAGGAGCGCGCATACAGAGGTCTAATGGGCGCTTTTTATAGCAGAAATGATCAATATGAGTAAATGAATGAAATTTTACCTATCTGAAACCAAATCAATCTCGACGAAACTTGACATGTATCTAGCACCAAGTCTCCTCTTTCGATTGGTATAGCGCATACATCCCTATCGAACCTGGTAGAAGACGTAGGAGCGCGCATATAGAAGTCTAATGGACGCTTTTTATAGCATAAATGATCAATATGAGTAAATAAATGAAATTTTACCTATCTGAAACCAAATCAATCTCGATGAAACTTGACATGTACCTAGCACCAAGTCTCCTCTTTCGATTGGTATAGCGCATACATCCCTATCGAACCTGGTACAAGACGTAGGAGCGCGCATATGGAAGTCTAATTGGCGCTTTTTATAGCAGAAATGATCAATATTAGTAAATGAATGAAATTTTACCTATCTGAAACCAAATCAATCTCAATGAAACTTCACATGTACCTAGCACCAAGTTCCGTCTTTTGATCGGTATAGCGCATACATCCCTATCGAACCTGGTACAAGACGTAGGAGCGCGCTTATAGAGGTATAATGGGCGCTTTTTATAGCAGAAATGATCAATATGAGTAAATGAATGAAATTTTCCCTATCTGAAACCAAATCAATCTCGATGAAACTTTACATGTACATAGCACCACGTCTCCTCTTTTGATCGGTATAGCGCATACATCCTTATCGAACGTGGTAGAAGACATAGGAGCGCGCTTATAGAGGTCTAATGGGCGCTTTTTATAGCAGAAATGATTAATATGAGTAAATGAATGAAATTTTACCTATCTGAAACCAAATTAATCTCAATGAAACTTGACATGTACCTAGCATCAAGTCTCCTCTTTTGATCGGTATAGCGCATACATCCCTATCGAACCTGGTAGAAGACGTAGGAGCGCGCTTATAGAACTCTAATGGGCGCTTTTTATAGCAGAAATGATCAATATGAGTAAATGAATAAAATTTTACCTATCTGAAACCAAATCAATCTCGATGAAACTTGACATATACCTAGCACCAAGTCTCTTCTTTCGATTGGTATAGCGCATAAATCCCTATCGAACCTGGTACAAGACGTAGGAGCGGGCATATAGAGGTCTAATGGGCGCTTTTTATAGCAGAAATGATCAATATGAGTAAATGAATGAAATTTTACCTATCTGAAACCAAATCAATCTCGATTAAACTTGACATGTACCTAGCACCAAGTCTCCTCTTTCGATTGTTATAGCGAATACATCCCTATCGAACCTGGTACAAGACATAGGAGCGCGCTTATAGAGGTGTAATGGGCGCTTTTTATAGCAGAAATGATCAATATGAGTAAATGAATAAAATTTTACCTATCTGAAACCAAATCAATCTCTATGAAACTTGACATGTACCTAGCACCAAGTCTCTTCCTTCGATTGGTATAGCGCATACATCCCTATCGAACCTGGTACAAGACATAGGAGCGGGCATATAGAGGTCTAATGGGCGCTTTTTATAGCAGAAATGATCAATATGAGTAAATGAATGAAATTTTACCTATCTGAAACCAAATCAATCTCGATGAAACTTGACATGTACCTAGCACCAAGTCTCTTCTTTCGATTGGTATCTCGCATACATCCCTATCGAACCTGGTACAAGACCTAGGAGCGCGCATATAGAGGTCTAATGGGCGCTTTTTATAGCAGAAATGATCAATATGAGTAAATGAATGAAATTTTACCTATCTGAAACCAAATCAATCTCGATTAAACTTGACATGTACCTAGCACCAAGTCTACTCTTTCGATTGGTATAGCGAATACATCCCTATCGAACCTGGTGCAAGACATAGGAGCGCGCTTATAGAGGTCTAATGGGCGCTTTTTATAGCAGAAATGATCAATATGAGTAAATGAATAAAATTTTACCTATCTGAAACCAAATCAATCTCGATGAAACTTGACATGTACCTAGCACTAAGTCTCTTCCTTCGATTGGTATAGCGCATACATCCCTATCGAACCTGGTACAAGACATAGGAGCGGGCATATAGAGGTCTAATGGGCGTTTTTTATAGCAGAAATGATCAATATGAGTAAATGAATGAAATTTTACCTATCTGAAACCAAATCAATCTCGATGAAACTTGACATGTACCTAGCACCAAGTCTCCTCTTTCGATTGGTATAGCGCATACATCCCTAACGAACCTGGTACAAGACGAAGGAGCGCGCATATGGAAGTCTAATGGGCGCTTTTTATAGCAGAAATGATCAATATTAGTAAATGAATGAAATTTTACCTATCTGAAACCAAATCACTCTCGATGAAACTTCACATGTACCTAGCACCAAGTTTCGTCTTTTGATCGGTATAGCGCTTACATCCCTATCGAACCTGGTACAAGACGTAGGAGCGCGCATATAGAGGTATAATGGGCGCTTTTTATAGCAGAAATGATCAATATGAGTAAATGAATGAAATTTTCCCTATCCGAAACCTAATCAATCTCGATGAAACTTTACATGTACATAGCACCAAGCCTCCTCTTTTGATCGGTATAGCGCATACATCCTTATCGAACGTGGTAGAAGACGTAGGAGCGCGCTTATAGAGGTCTAATGGGCGCTTTTTATAGCAGAAATGATCAATATGAGTAAATGAATGAAATTTTACCTATCTGAGACCAAATCAATCTCGATGAAACTTCACATGTAAATAGCACCAAATCTCTCCTTTTGATCGGTATAGCGCATACATCCTTATCGAACGTGGTAGAAGACGTAGGAGCGCGCTTATAGAGGTTCTAATGGGCGCTTTTTATAGCAGAAATGATCAATATGAGTAAATGAATAAAATTTTACCTATCTGAAACCAAATCAATCTCGATGAAACTTGACATATATCTAGCACCAAGTCTCTTCTTTCGATTGGTATAGCGCATAAATCCCTATCGAACCTGGTACAAGACGTAGGAGCGGGCATATAGAGGTCTAATGGGCGCTTTTTATAGCAGAAATGATCAATATGAGTAAATGAATGAAATTTTACCTATCTGAAACCAAATCAATCTCGATTAAACTTGACATATACCTAGCACCAAGTCTCCTCTTTCGATTGGTATAGCGAATACATCCCTATCGAACTTGGTACAAGAGATAGGAGCGCGCTTATAGAGGTCTAATGGGCGCTTTTTATAGCAGAAATGATCAATATGAGTAAATGAATAAAATTTTACCTATCTGAAACCAAATCAATCTCGATGAAACTTGACATGTACCTAGCACCAAGTCTCTTCCTTCGATTGGTATAGCGCATACATCCCTAACGAACCTGGTACAAGACGAAGGAGCGCGCATATGGAAGTCTAATGGGCGCTTTTTATAGCAGAAATGATCAATATTAGTAAATGAATGAAATTTTACCTATCTGAAACCAAATCACTCTCGATGAAACTTCACATGTACCTAGCACCAAGTTTCGTCTTTTGATCGGTATAGCGCTTACATCCCTATCGAACCTGGTACAAGACGTAGGAGCGCGCTTATAGAGGTCTAATGGGCGCTTTTTATAGCAGAAATGATCAATATGAGTAAATGAATGAAATTTTCCCTATCCGAAACCTAATCAATCTCGATGAAACTTTACATGTACATAGCACCAAGTCTCCTCTTTTGATCGGTATAGCGCATACATCCTTATCGAACGTGGTAGAAGACGTAGGAGCGCGCTTATAGAGGTCTAATGGGCGCTTTTTATAGCAGAAATGATCAATATGAGTAAATGAATGAAATTTTACCTATCTGAGACCAAATCAATCTCGATGAAACTTCACATGTAAATAGCACCAAGTCTCTCCTTTTGATCGGTATAGCGCATACATCCTTATCGAACGTGGTAGAAGACGTAGGAGCGCGCTTATAAAGGTCTAATGGGCGCTTTTTATAGCAGAAATGATCAATATGAGTAAATGAATAAAATTTTACCTATCTGAAACCAAATCAATCTCGATGAAACTTGACATATATCTAGCACCAAGTCTCTTCTTTCGATTGGTATAGCGCATAAATCCCTATCGAACCTGGTACAAGACGTAGGAGCGGGCATATAGAGGTCTAATGGGCGCTTTTTATAGCAGAAATGATCAATATGAGTAAATGAATGAAATTTTACCTATCTGAAACCAAATCAATCTCGATTAAACTTGACATATACCTAGCACCAAGTCTCTTCTTTCGATTGGTATAGCGAATACATCACTATCGAACTTGGTACAAGAGATAGGAGCGCGCTTATAGAGGTCTAATGGGCGCTTTTTATAGCAGAAATGATCAATATGAGTAAATGAATGAAATTTTACCTATCTGAGACCAAATCAATCTCGATGAAACTTCACATGTAAATAGCACCAAGTCTCTCCTTTTGATCGGTATAGCGCATACATCCTTATCGAACGTGGTAGAAGACGTAGGAGCGCGCTTATAAAGGTCTAATGGGCGCTTTTTATAGCAGAAATGATCAATATGAGTAAATGAATAAAATTTTACCTATCTGAAACCAAATCAATCTCGATGAAACTTGACATGTACCTAGCACCAAGTCTCTTCCTTCGATTGGTATAGCGCATACATCCCTAACGAACCTGGTACAAGACGAAGGAGCGCGCATATGGAAGTCTAATGGGCGCTTTTTATAGCAGAAATGATCAATATTAGTAAATGAATGAAATTTTACCTATCTGAAACCAAATCACTCTCGATGAAACTTCACATGTACCTAGCACCAAGTTTCGTCTTTTGATCGGTATAGCGCTTACATCCCTATCGAACCTGGTACAAGACGTAGGGGCGCGCTTATAGAGGTCTAATGGGCGCTTTTTATAGCAGAAATGATCAATATGAGTAAATGAATGAAATTTTCCCTATCCGAAACCTAATCAATCTCGATGAAACTTTACATGTACATAGCACCAAGTCTCCTCTTTTGATCGGTATAGCGCATACATCCTTATCGAACGTGGTAGAAGACGTAGGAGCGCGCTTATAGAGGTCTAATGGGCGCTTTTTATAGCAGAAATGATCAATATGAGTAAATGAATGAAATTTTACCTATCTGAGACCAAATCAATCTCGATGAAACTTCACATGTAAATAGCACCAAGTCTCTCCTTTTGATCGGTATAGCGCATACATCCTTATCGAACGTGGTAGAAGACGTAGGAGCGCGCTTATAAAGGTCTAATGGGCGCTTTTTATAGCAGAAATGATCAATATGAGTAAATGAATAAAATTTTACCTATCTGAAACCAAATCAATCTCGATGAAACTTGACATATATCTAGCACCAAGTCTCTTCTTTCGATTGGTATAGCGCATAAATCCCTATCGAACCTGGTACAAGACGTAGGAGCGGGCATATAGAGGTCTAATGGGCGCTTTTTATAGCAGAAATGATCAATATGAGTAAATGAATGAAATTTTACCTATCTGAAACCAAATCAATCTCGATTAAACTTGACATATACCTAGCACCAAGTCTCTTCTTTCGATTGGTATAGCGAATACATCCCTATCGAACTTGGTACAAGAGATAGGAGCGCGCTTATAGAGGTCTAATGGGCGCTTTTTATAGCAGAAATGATCAATATGAGTAAATGAATAAAATTTTACCTATCTGAAACCAAATCAATCTCGATGAAACTTGACATGTACCTAGCACCAAGTCTCTTCCTTCGATTGGTATAGCGCATACATCCCTATCGAACCTGGTACAAGACATAGGAGCGGGCATATAGAGGTCTAATGGGCGCTTTTTATAGCAGAAATGATCAATATGAGTAAATGAATGAAATTTTACCTATCTGAAACCAAATCAATCTCGATGAAACTTGACATGTACCTAGCACCAAGTCTCCTCTTTCGATTGGTATAGCGCATACATCCCTA
Source organism: Pinctada fucata (assembly GCA_028142955.1). NCBI lineage: Eukaryota > Metazoa > Mollusca > Bivalvia > Pterioida > Pteriidae > Pinctada > Pinctada fucata. Next base: position 27,058,469 of record AP027110.1, on the reverse strand, counting down.
TCGAACCTGGTACAAGACGTAGGAGCGCGCATATGGAAGTCTAATGGGCGCTTTTTATAGCAGAAATGATCAATATTAGTAAATGAATGAAATTTTCCCTATCTGAAACCAAATCAATCTCGATGAAACTTGACATGTACCTAGCACCAAGTTTCGTCTTTTGATCGGTATAGCGCATACATCCCTATCGAACCTGGTAGAAGACGTAGGAGCGCGCATATAGAGGTCTAATGGGCGCTTTTTATAGCAGAAATGATTAATATGAGTAAATGAATGAAATTTTACCTATCTGAAACCAAATTAATCTCAATGAAACTTGACATGTACCTAGCATCAAGTCTCCTCTTTTGATCGGTATAGCGCATACATCCTTATCGAACGTGGTAGAAGACGTAGGAGCGCGCTTATAGAGGTCTAATGGGCGCTTTTTATAGCAGAAATGATCAATATGAGTAAATGAATAAAATTTTACCTATCTGAAACCAAATCAATCTCGATGAAACTTGACATATACCTAGCACCAAGTCTCTTCTTTCGATTGGTATAGCGCATAAATCCCTATCGAACCTAGTACAAGACGTAGGAGCGGGCATATAGAGGTCTAATGGGCGCTTTTTATAGCAGAAATGATCAATATGAGTAAATGAATGAAATTTTACCTATCTGAAACCAAATCAATCTCGATTAAACTTGACATGTACCTAGCACCAAGTCTCCTCTTTCGATTGTTATAGCGAATACATCCCTATCGAACCTGGTACAAGACATAGGAGCGCGCTTATAGAGGTGTAATGGGCGCTTTTTATAGCAGAAATGATCAATATGAGTAAATGAATAAAATTTTACCTATCTGAAACCAAATCAATCTCGATGAAACTTGACATGTACCTAGCACCAAGTCTCTTCCTTCGATTGGTATAGCGCATACATCCCTATCGAACCTGGTACAAGACATAGGAGCGGGCATATAGAGGTCTAATGGGCGCTTTTTATAGCAGAAATGATCAATATGAGTAAATGAATGAAATTTTACCTATCTGAAACCAAATCAATCTCCATGAAACTTGACATGTACCTAGCACCAAGTCTCTTCTTTCGATTGGTATCTCGCATACATCCCTATCGAACCTGGTACAAGACCTAGGAGCGCGCATATAGAGGTCTAATGGGCGCTTTTTATAGCAGAAATGATCAATATGAGTAAATGAATAAAATTTTACCTATCTGAAACCAAATCAATCTCGATTAAACTTGACATGTACCTAGCACCAAGTCTCCTCTTTCGATTGGTATAGCGAATACATCCCTATCGAACCTGGTGCAAGACATAGGAGCGCGCTTATAGAGGTCTAATGGGCGCTTTTTATAGCAGAAATGATCAATATGAGTAAATGAATAAAATTTTACCTATCTGAAACCAAATCAATCTCGATGAAACTTGACATGTACCTAGCACCAAGTCTCTTCCTTCGATTGGTATAGCGCATACATCCCTATCGAACCTGGTACAAGACATAGGAGCGGGCATATAGAGGTCTAATGGGCGTTTTTTATAGCAGAAATGATCAATATGAGTAAATGAATGAAATTTTACCTATCTGAAACCAAATCAATCTCGATGAAACTTGACATGTACCTAGCACCAAGTCTCCTCTTTCGATTGGTATAGCGCATACATCACTAAGGAACCTGGTACAAGACGAAGGAGCGCGCATATGGAAGTCTAATGGGCGCTTTTTATAGCAGAAATGATCAATATTAGTAAATGAATGAAATTTTACCTATCTGAAACCAAATCACTCTCGATGAAACTTCACATGTACCTAGCACCAAGTTTCGTCTTTTGATCGGTATAGCGCTTACATCCCTATCGAACCTGGTACAAGACGTAGGAGCGCGCATATAGAGGTATAATGGGCGCTTTTTATAGCAGAAATGATCAATATGAGTAAATGAATGAAATTTTCCCTATCCGAAACCAAATCAATCTCGATGAAACTTTACATGTACATAGCACAAAGTCTCCTCTTTTGATCGGTATAGCGCATACATCCTTATCGAACGTGGTAGAAGACGTAGGAGCGCGCTTATAGACCCTAACGAAAAAGTACTATAGTATACTATAGTATACTATAGTATACTATAGTATACTTTACTACACAAAACTTTACTATACTATACTATACAAAACTTTACTATACTACACAAAACTTTACTATACTACAATATACTACACAAAACTTTACTATACTACACGAAACTTTACTATACTACACAAAACTTTACTATACTACACAAAACTTTACTATACTACACGAAACTTTACTATACTACACGAAACTTTACTATACTACATGAAACTTTACTATACTACACAAAACTTTACTATACTACACAAAACTTTACTACACAAAACTTTACTACACTATACTACACAAAACTTTACTACACAAAACTTTACTACACAAAACTTTACTACACAAAACTTTACTACACTATACTACATGAAACTTTACTATACTACACGAAACTCTACTATACTGCATGAAACTCTACTATATTATACGAAACTTTATGAAACTTAACTATACTACACAAAACTTTATGAAACTTAATTACACTACGGGAAACTTTATAACATAAAATGTAACGGCATGGACAATCAGGATGTTTTTTTTATAATGCCTTGTTCACATGAATGCGCATTAGATTTTCGTACATTTGCACTGATAGTCATATATAGTTATAACAGAAATAAAGCTTACGCTCACGCAGAAAGATTTTTTTCACACCACCAAAATATCTAAGTCCCATAACTCCATAAGGACAAATTGGATGAACCTGAAAATCGAAAGGCGGCTTCCTCTTCAAAGTCTGATCACAATGAACAAATATCATGAAAATCTGTTGACGCATATTCAAGTTATTGTGTTCCATGCACCTACATTTTGCCCTTAGCTTAACATGTATGTGCATATAACCCCCCCCCCCAATTACACATATTTCTGGATAATGTGACAAAACATTTAAGAACCCGTTATATATGTGAAAGAACATCCTTTATACTTGAAGTATACCAAATTTCAAAACATTTCTACCAGAAATAGATTTTTTAAGAATTTTGAACTATTTTAGTATATTTTCATTGTATTTAAAATATCTAAGTCCCATAACTCTGTAACGACAAATCGGATGAACCTGAAAATCGAAAGGCAGCTTCTTCTTCAAAGTCTGATCACAATGTAGAAATATCCTGTAAATCTGTTGACGCATATACAAGTTATTGCGTTCCATGCGCCTATATTTTGCCCCTTAGCTTAACATGTATGTGCATATAACCCCCCCCCCTCCCATTACACATAATATCTCGGTTATGTGACCAAAAAATTAAAAACCAGTTACATATGTCAAAGAGAATCCTTTCTACATTAAGTATACAAAATTTCAAAACATTTCGACCAGAAATAGATTTTTGAAATAATTTTTAACTATTTTAGTATATTTTCACTGTATTTTAAAATATCTAAGTCCCATAACTCTGTAACAACATATCAGATGAACCTGAAAATCGAAAGGCGGCTTCCTCTCCACAGTCCAATCATAATGTATGAATATCATGAAAATCTCTTGACGCATATTGAAGTTATTGCGTTTCATGCGCCTATGTTTTGCCCTTGGCTTAACATGTATGTGCATATAACCCCCCCCCCTTCCCATTACACACAATATCTCGGTTATGCGACAAAAAAATTAAAAACCCGTTACATATATCAAAGAACATCCTTTCTACTTGAAGTATACAAAATTTCAAACATTCCGACCAAAAATTCATTTTTAAATATTTTTAAACTATTTTAGTATATTTTCACTGTATTTTAAAAATCTAAGTCCCATAACTCTGTAACGACAAATCGGATGAACATGAAAATCGAAAGGCGGCTTCCTCTCTACAGTCCAATCATAATGTATGAATTTCATGAAAATCTGTTGACGCATACTCAAGTTATTGTGTTCCATAGGCGGACGGACAGACGGACGGACTTCGCCATACATTGTACCATAATACGACCCGTCAACTGACGAGCGTATAAAAAGTAGAATTTATGCCCAATTATTGTATTTCTAATAAGTTTCGTCTAGGCTTTTAGAATTTTCAGAAAGGCTGATACAAAGCTTGGCATGACATCATTACGAGATAAAAATGATGTCATAGTACAACGCGAACTTACTTAAGTCAAGAGGTACTGTGCAATGCACATTAAATAAGATAGCGTATTTGGCTTTGTATTCTATGATTTGAGGTCCAAGGGTTTTTAATAATATCAAAGTATGGTATATACTGTTGAATCATTATATATCATATATGCATGTGCCAGATTTAATGCAAAATAGTTTCGCTTTGCATTCGCTCGACAAAATCTAATGTGTAGTTGATCTGCACAAAACTTCACAGAAATGTGTCTTAAAGCTGTACCATCATTCCAAATCTACAGTGTATGGGGGATTATTACATGATCAATATTTTTTATTACACAACTTCTTTGTAGTACATTTTTTAATGTGCACAGTGTCTGAAATTAGACAATGATCAATTGAACTGATGCAAGCCCCCCCCCCCCCCCAAGTTTCTGAGAATAAATTACTTTCAAACAAATCTGCTTAAGTTTCTAAGATTGAATATGAATTCAGTAAGTGGAATACATTTGAATTATGTAAAACAAAATATAGTCAGAGGCAATTCGAGTTACAAAACGTTAACACTACCACGAGAATATCTTAAACGAAGCTATCTCCCATCAATCATATTCCATATCAAATTCTTGTAAAATATGATAGTGAGTACTCAGTTTACCTTGCTTTTTTCTCACTTTTATCCAATTTCTCGTCGATGTCCTTCTCAAGTTTGGGACGTCTATATATAGAAGTCCAAGACACTCCATATCTATGTTAGGAGTACTGGGTGGGCAAGACCAGAGCATATTTTCAAGAGTCCCGGGGAAGAGGGGTTGCAGCGAAAGCGATGAAAAGGAGCGGGTCCAGGGTAACAAGCATATAGGAGGTATCCCCAAAGCCGGATCCCTAAAGAATTATTGAGTATCGAGCGGGAGGGGAGGGGGGGGGGGGGAGTAACGCCTGATTCTGTAGGTAGGGATTCGGGGGCCTTTCACAGCGGTGGTTCAAATGAAATCATGATATTATGTCTGATTTAAAATTAGAAAAAATGTGTACTAGTACATTCAAAGCATTCATGTATACATGTAAATCTAATTTTTCAAAGTAACATTCACTTGTCGATCATCAACTGCTTAGAGGAGGTTGTATTGATCTACTAATTATATACGTTAGAGAGAGAGAGAGAGAGAGAGAGAGAGAGGTAACTTAGATGCGAAGCGAATAAAGATTAAAAAAAATAAAGAATAAAAACAAGACTATACAAGGACTTTGAAGTATACACATGTAGTCCACAGAGTCCGGAGTGGGAGTTTATTATATAATTTTAGAAAATATATATATGCAAAAATAAGCTTCAATGATATTTTCAAATCCAAGGGATATTGGGGGTGTCCAACATACCACCTCTAGATCCGCGCTTACATTCGGTGAATGGGGTCTTACATACCCCCTCTAGATCCGCGCTTACATTCGCGATGAATGGTACATGTATCGATCTCTTTTACTTACCCCGTTGTATATTCGAAAGGTATTCCGTACATGTACGATTAATGCTTTCGAATTATCGGTATCTTCAATGTCACATAAACCGTTTAATCTTTCACCGCATATACACAATAATCCACAATTTATTGATATTATTAATATATGTATTATTATTATAATTTTAAGTATTAAAGGTGATTAAATAGAAAATGTTAACATATTGTGTTTTTTTAAGTATTTTAATAAAATCAATTATTCATCTATTTAAGATTTTTCGAAGGATAAGTTGGTGACAACAATACATGGGCGGATATGTACGTCCCTAGATTTTGTTTCAAGGGGGGTGCAACCCGGGTCAGGGGATCCAGAGTATAGTATCTTCATGTACATTATAAAATAAAACGGGTATGGTATGGTATGGTTTATTTGCAAACAGTCATTAAGGCCCATAAGGCTAAAGCATACAAACAGTTACAATGTAATAAAGCGTATTTGAAACACTGTGAGTAGCCACAATAATAAATATGTATGAGAAAAAAATGGAGGAAAAAGTTATTTCTTATGAATGAAGAAAACAGTAAAAGGAAAATAATTCTTATAAATGTTCTTGTACAAGTGGTGGAGGAAGAATGACATTGGCCATATTGTGTATATGCAAACAAGCATCACAAGATATATACAACAATAAATGACGATATCTTTATAAAGATAAATTAAGAATTATAAAAATTTAAGAAAATAAAACGGGTAAACATGAGGATTTTTGCGGGCAATTCCTGGTCCCGGTAACTGAGCTGCGTTTGTAGGTGTAGAGAATGTCAAAGAATTATATTGTACATCGTTTGCTAAAACTGAATCATGTTCGAATACTCTCAAGAGGAATCTATTTGTCAATTTTTTTTTCAATTTCTCGGAAGGCCCGGACTCCCATCGATAGGAGGAACATCCTCCCATATCCTCCGGCCTCACAATTTTCAATAGCAAAGTATATGTACCTAACCCAAATAAACATTTTATCTGAAATTCTATTTTCATCTATCTTGAACTCCCTCCGCTTACTCGATACATGTATTTCCCTGATCTCCCACAGCACGAAAATTCGAGTTTCCATATTTTGGAAACCACCTAGAAACTGCATAGAAACCGGAGTTGACAGTTTCCCAGTGGTTTCCAAGGCATGGAAATCCGGATCACGTAGTTTAATTCCACCAAGATTCCATTTTTGAAACTTGGTTGAGTGGTTTCCATTAGGTTCCATTTTGTAAACTACTAATCAAACTTTAACACAGAGTGAAGAAAACTTTATTTATTTCTACTTCGATTTGGAGGAGGTGGAATTTTGTCGACTAGCGGACGCCATTCCGTACGGCGACTTTGCCTCACATTCATACCATAGCGGCAGTGTGATTTATTTATTTATTTATTTATTTATTTATTTATTTATTTATTTATTTATTTATTTATTTATTTATTTATTTATTTATTATTTATTTATTCATTTATTTTTTAATTTATTTAGTTTCTTGTTTCTCTTATACGTATATTTTAAAAGAAACAAATAGATAACTGAAATATGCAACAATATACGTTTTGTCAATACCAATTAAAACAGAATTTTAGTTGGGAAACGGATTGAGAAATTAAAAAGATGTAGTTCCTACCTCAATTTGTGCATAAATGTCATATTTTTCCTATTCCTTTTCTATATCAGAGACAAAATATATTTTCGCAGGTATTTATTTTAGTTTTCTAGTCAAATTCCTGAAAATTTGACTATGAATCGTCTTGTACATCAGTGGCAAATTTAGGGGTGTGGAGGGGGCTGCCCGTCCCCCTCTTTTCTCCCCAAGCCCTATATTGTAGGAATAGCAAATTTTCCTCTTGAACCTTCTCCTCCTCCTTAAAGCTAGATGACTCTGGATCTGCATATATAACTACGGTATCATTCTAATTTATGTTTAAAATTTTACTAATAACAAGGACTTATAAACACTTTTAAAGTCAACACGATTCAGCATTAATGTTTATTAAGACATTTCTAGAAAAAAAAATCTGTAAAAATCAATACATGTACGCAAAAACTAATTCAATAGAGCTATAGCATTAGGGCTATGTATACCTTTTGAAAAGGTCACAAATACCAGTTACGTAACGATTGACCCCATGTAAATTGCATGTCAATTGGAGTCGGGGGAGGTGCGGGGGAGGTGTGGGGGAGGTGCGGCCGCGTACTTAGTTTGTTTTGACGAGAACACAATCACTGATGCATGCAACTTCGGCATGTCAATTATGCAACGCTATGCAGGTTCTATCACACAGAGAGAGATAGAGAAAGAGAGGGGGTCAAGCCTGAGTTTTTTTTATATTCAGCGCCAAACCGATAGAAAATGACTCGGCAAGTAAAGAAAAAGTCCAATTAAAACATCCCATCTCAGAAAATAAATGTCTCTAAATTCTTGCAGTACCTAATGAATCGAATGAGACTGAGCTTATGAATAAATAAAACGAAATAAAACAACTAGTTATCCCTTTCCTTAATCGGAAATCTTCATAAACATCATTCAAATCTTGATGGCGGATCTAGAAAATAGGTTGAAAGAGGATTCCGGACTTTGTGAAGAGGAATATAAAAACAAAACCATAAACTATGAATAAAAAAAAAAAAAAAAAAAAAAAAAAAAAAAAAAAAAAAAAACCTGTTGAAGCCCTTTTATGATTTATATATATGTACAAATGGCAAGTGAGAGCACAGGTCACCGAAAATTGGAAAACTGTAAGGAGATACTATTTCTATGCTCCATATATATATACCGTCCTTCAGTGACCCCTACATTATGTTCAATGGCGGGGGTGGGTGGGGGGGACTGTATGATGTCAGTCATAAAAGGTGGCGAATAAAATAGAAAGCGTGAAATTTTACTTCAAAAATATTGTCAAACAAACAAAAAAGAAGAAGGAAAGAAAAAAAGGAATATATGGTAAATTAAAGAAAGAAATCGGACAAATTCAAGTTTTGAAGTAAAAGGTGACCGCATCCCCCCCCCCCCCACACACACACACACAAACACAAACAAGCACTAGAGTCCATTCCCTACATTCATTTGTGATCTTATAGTTCGTAAGGTCAAAATCCTAGAAATGAAAAAAAAAAGCTCTCCAGAAGTCTTTTTTTTTTAATTTACCATATATACGTCATCTAAATCTTCCAAAGTCGATAAAACCAATCAGATTCAGAATATATAAAAGGCTAGTTTTATAAATAGCAATTTTTTCATTATCATGGTTATTTTCAAGTATCTCATTCAAATATAGAAAGTAACCCCCCCCCCCCCCCCAATTTACCTTATTTATCAATTTTGTACTGAGAATCAGATAAAATACGTAAAATAATTGACCATAATAATAATAACTAGATGGCTACTGTTGCAAGCAACAGACGGATTCCTCCTTTATTAGACCTTCCTAGGAACTGAAGTGTTAAAATCCGAAAAAGAAGATGATAAAAAATATAGTTGCTTTCGTACCTTATTCACTTCAGCAGATGAGTCAAAAGAGCTTATGTCTAATTTGAGACTCTTATTTATTTATCAACAAAATAGAAGAAAAATAATACAAACCTTTCATTTTTACGAAAGCTTTAAACTCCATGCCCTATATCAAATCCTTTACAATTACACTCTCAAAACAGAATTGCACAATGATTTTGCAATGAGAAAATTTCTATTAATAGAAAATTACAACAACATGAAAGTACAGATATGCAATGCTACTAAGAAAAAAAAAAGAAACAGAAAACAAGAAGAAAAGAGTTATCTTTCTTATACTATGTTGAGTTCAAATAAGAAGGACTACTTGTGTGAAGAATAAATAGTATAGGACCAAAAATGTGAATTCTACAGGGGGAAATGTTTGATATGACCTTGAGAATGATTATTTGACCTTGAACCAATGTCACAGATAAAAGATAAGTATTAGAGATTATTCTCATCAAAATTGATCTTATACTGATCAAAGTTCAGTATTTTATCAACCAAAGTATGCTGTGACCTTGAAATCGAACAAATGACCTTAGGTCAAGGTCAAGGTGAAAGGGCTTGGCTCAACGATTATATGTATGAAGTTTGAACTCTCAAGGTCAAACCGTCTTTGTTCTATAGGCAAAAGTTTGTTGTGACCTTGAGAAGTAAAATTTGACCTTGAAACAAGGTCAACATTAAATGACTACCTATAAGTTACCTACCATCCAAGTTTCAACTCAAAATCTCAAAAACTGAGGAAATTGGCACCGTGCCAATTTAAAATTCCATTTTTAACTCGTAATAGAGCGAAAACGGTAAATATTTCATCGAGCATGTAACAGTATAAAAGATTGCAAATTTTCCAAAGAACAATGTAAAACATATTTCGTTCAAATCGTACTGTTACTTTAGGAGTTATAAGAGTTTAAAGATTTGACCTTTGATGACCTCTAGCGGGGGCATATGTGAACTTTTGGACAAGAAAAAAATATTGAATTGAGATCTTGATATGCTCTTTCACATGGTATTTTCCACTTTATCATATATTGCGGTACTTTTTTGTAAAATGTCTGGAACATTTGGGGGTAAGAATAATAATAAGAATAATAAGAATAAAGAAAAGACAATACAATAACAGAAAGGATTCCGACGGAAGTCGGAATCCTTAATAATACTACGTTTTTAGGCCCGCTTATGTAAAGACAAATAATAACGATTTAGCATGGTTATATAGTAAAAAGGAATTAATCGAAATCGGGACCCGATTCCGATTATTAACATGCACATAAGCGACCCTAACCTGTTTTGATAACCCCTTATTACAGCTAGTATGAATATAGCTTGTGCAGAAAATAATTATTTTCCATCTTTAAAAATTATTAGCATTTGATTATAAGCACTGAAACTTTGATTTAGCATGTTGAAATCTAGAAATTAATTTTCAACTATGTAGAGGAAATTCGCGGACCCAAGCGAGCCAGGCGAGCTAAATCTCCAAGGAAAACAAGATGGACGCCGAGGTTGCATTTTCCGCGCGACGCTGAAAATGGAGCTGAATATAACCTTCTATATGCTGATTTAATTCATTTCAATTAGGTAAGCTACTTAAAGGGAAGTTATTTATTTGATTTCATTGGAGCATAACAGAAATTGTAAGCCGAGATAGACGGTGCAAGACATACCGGATCAAACTCAATGATCGTCTGCAGGCTGACAGGTGCGAGTAAAAGTTTTCACAGTCATCGCGAAAACTCACTAGCCCAACTGCCCTGGCTACCAAAAATTTCCTCTGGCTACTAATATTTGCTCAGGGGCCCCCAATAGTCCGACTTGCAGACCTACGACGGTGTTATCTGTTTTTCTTCTTCGAAGACGAAAATACAGATAACACCGTCGTAGGTCTGCATGGGGGGGGGGGGGGCTAATACAATTTTTGATGGGAAACACTTCCGAGGCCTAAATTGCCGAGTTGGAAGTTTTGTAGAAGGCAGTGGCTCCGGATACGAACGTTCGTATCTTTAGACCTATGTCTCGGTGTACCAACATGTTTCGGATTGGTTTGTAACTGTCACGTGACTCTGGTCATGTGTCCAAAGTTGATTTTTGTAACCATATCAAGGTATATGAGTTTATTCTGCATAATCTGTAATTAAGCAACCGGGACAAGAGGCTATTTCCTATGCTCTCAATCATAATTATAGTGATCACTGATCAGTAATAGACGCGCACTTGTCGGCTGTTGTGTGCACGTACCAGTTGACGTTCCGTCGCTCCAGTGGAATTTGAAGTTTTTGAAAGTTTTGAGACGATAATAAATACGTACATGTTTAAGCTGCAACTCCGTGCTTTTTACTAATTCACTTTTCAGAATATGTCACAAAAAAAGATACAATTTGAACACTAGATGCCTTGAAAAAAAAAAACCGAACCAAATTGAAATATATATGCAGAAGCTCACTACGATTTGTGTTCATACGCCGAGACATAGGTCTAAAGATACGAACGTTCGTATCCGGAGCATGTCCATGGTATTGTAAGAGACATTAATTGTTGCGCATCAAAATGTTTGGATATAAAAGTTATATGCAGTACGATGCGAGTCTAACGATCAATTGCGGTTGATCGTTTCTTCCACGCATTCTAAAATTTCTGTTATCAATATTTCTTGAAATTTCTAAAACATGGGTCCTGTAGCATCATATCCTACCTGTTCTGCTACGTCTTTCGTTACGCTTTTTCGACATTGTAACTTTCATACTTTTTTTGCATATTACGTACATTGTTTAGATTTGAGGATCACTGACGAGGGTTAAGTACCCGAAACGTGCATGTCTGGTCCATGTTGCCAATTTATCTGTTCTTAAATGATGCTATTGAATGACAGTATGAAGACATTTACATTTTTACAACTTGGTGAGTGTCACCAGGGCCGACGCTAGGGCTGATTTGGGGCTGATATTCGGGCCCATTCCCAATGCAAAATAGTATATTTTTTCCCAATTTAGACGCTAAAAATTCCCAATTTTGTATGGTCTTTCTTTGATATATTGTATCAAACCCGCCATAAGGCCAAAGTTGCATACCGCTATCCATCACTGATGTAACTAGGTACAAACAAGTGTTAATCCCCCGATAATTACTGCTAAACAAGGTACAATCATGTAAATAATATGTTTTAGATAAACACTGTCTCAGGTAAGATAAATATCCAAAGAGTTTGATTGTCAAGTATAGCTTTGACCATGCGGTCGAAATTTACATCAAATGAGGATGATATGTGCCCTTTGCAGCAGTTGTTGGGAAAATTTGCAGCAGTTGTTGGAAAAAAAAACAAACAAATCAACATTCTGTGAAGTCATTGATACAATGATTTTTTGTCGACGAGCTTCCTGCCATCACTACCGCACCATTTACTAAGCTATTTACCACTATATTGGTATTCATGTTTTCAATACTTTTAATGAAAAAAATCTGATTGAATTTCACTATTCACAAATTTTAATGTTATCAGTAAATCTCAATTGATCAATATAATCCTGAGTCTGTTGTGCCAAATTCTAGAAAAACGAAAGACGGCAGCTAGTATAACGAGGGAGAAGTGCATATTCAAATGTCATCTAGCTCGAATAAAGGGTTAAAATAAAATTTTATTTCAGCTGTAGATTTCCCAATTTTGCTCAAAATACCGCTGTTTTTCCCAATTTGAAAGGCCCTGGCCCCTTTCCCAAAATACCTTGCGACAGCCCTGGTCACTGCTGGTGGACCAGGATTCCCCAAGGGCACATGTAGCCAAGTTCGATCAATTTCGGTTGATCGTTTCTTCCACGCATTCTAAAATTTCTGTTATCAAAATTTTTTCAAATTTCTAAAACGTGGGTCCTGTAGCATCATATCCCACACGTTCTGCTACGTCTTTTGATACGCTTTTTCGACATAGTAACTTTCATACTTTTTTGGCATATTACATTGTTTAGATTTGAGGATCACATACGAGGGTTAAGTACCCGAAACGTGCATGTCTGGTCCATGTTGCCAATTTATCTGCTCTTAAATGATGCTATTCAATATGAAGACGTTTACATTCTTATCATTCCGATTCAGAGATACATGTAACGCAAAAATTCTTCCATGCCGTGGTAAACTTTGCAGGATAATATGAATCGATCAACAAATTAAAATTGTTTAATTCACACCCAAGTGTAGAAAGTACCCGCTTCGTACACCATATATAATTGGTTTGTACTATACAGTACATGTATGAAGCCTCGCATGCATAAATAAAGCAACTAAATAAACAACAAATTACTTAATTTGGCAATTTTACTTTTAGATGGAATTTTGTGAGATACATGTTTTATTTCTATTTTTTCTGGAATATAATGATCTCGTGGACATAAAACACCGCAAGCCATTCATATCACTTCTATTCTCGAGTTTAAGACGCAGCGAAGAAAAGATTCTTTATTATACGCCCGTCATTTGACGGGACGTATTATGGTATGGCGAAGTCCGTCCGTCTGTCCGTCCGCTTAAGGAAGGCAATTAATTGAATTTGTGTCAACAGATTTTTATGATATTTGTACATTGTGATCAGACTATGGAGAGGAAGCTGCCTTTTTATTTTTAGGTTCATCCAAGTTGTCGTTACGGAGTTATGGGACTTAGAATTTTAACATACTGTGAAAATATACTAAAATAGTTTAAAATTCTTTAAAATTCTTTTTGGTTGAAATGTTTTGAAATTTTGTATACTTCAAGTAGAAAGGATGTTCTTTGACATATGTAACGGGTTTTTATACGCCCGTCATTTGACGAGTCGTATTATGGTATGGCGAAGTCCGTCCGTCCGTCTGTCTGTCCGTCCGTCCATCCGCCTATGGAACGCAATAACTTGAATATGCGTCAACGGATTTTCACGAAATTCATACATTATGATTGGACTATGGAGAGAGAGCCGCCTTTCGATTTTCAGGTTCATCTGATTTGACATTACAGAGTTATGGGACTTAGATTTTTAAAATACAGTGAAAATATACTAAAATAGTTAAAAATTCTTTAAAAATCTATTTCTGGTCGAAATGTTTTGAAATTTTGTATACTTCAAGTAGAAAGGATGTTCTTTGACATATGTTTCAGGTTTTTAATTTTTTTGTGGCATAACCGGGAAATTATGTGTAATGGGGGGGGGGGGGGGGGTTATATGCACATACATGTTAAGCTAAGGACAAAATGTAGGTGCATGGAACAGATTTTCATGATATTTGTACATTGTGATCAGACTTTGAAGAGGAAGTTGCCTTTCGATTTTAATGTACACTGATTTGTCCTTATGGAGTTATGGGACTTAGATATTTTGGTGTTGTGAAAAAAAATCCCAACAGGCGCATCTTGCTGTGTGAGCATAGGCTTTATAGTACTTGGGACCCATAAAATTCTGCTGACCCATTGGTCAAATTTCATTGGGTCCAAAGGACCCATTTAGATCAAATTGTAGATTAATCTCTGGCGAGTTGATAATTTGATTGGTTCATGTGACAAGGGAAATTACTAGACAACAAATCACAGCTTGCTAGTTGTTATTTCTGTTCAAATATTGTTCTGCACAAACTTTATAGCACGTGAAGGGGCAGAGCTTAGCGAACTGTTAGTACACCAGGCCTAAAATAGAATTAAGTTTGTTTGCCGTTAACCGATCGACCCACATAAAATTTATGCTGCGGGTAGGGGACTTAAATCGCTCAGGGATCATAATATTTTTGAATATGCCTGATATTAATTTATACACTGCAGCGATCAGAATGTAGAGAGGATGCTGCCTTTCTATTTTCATGTTCACCTAATATTGTGTTACAGAGATATGGCTCTTAAATTTGTTTGGTTTGTTAAAATCAATTCTGACAGGCATAATTTACTGTGTTAGCATAGGCTTTATTCGAAATGATGGAGACATTTATTGGTTCATAAGGCATGTGTCATATACCTGTGCTTCATATGACTTAATAATATGTGCACACTTTTAAAATCAATGAGTTGGTATTAACCTATACATCAAGTATTCCCTTCTGAGTTGACTTTCTGAATTCATCCCTTCTTTTATCAAATACATATTTTTTCTATTTTCAGTAAACTTGGAAACTGAATGACATTTGATGCACTTCCACTCACTATTTCCAAATGTGACTCAACAGATGCAACCTGTTGTCAAATTCTTCTTTCATGTCAAGTGAAATAATGAAGGGCAACATTTGTCTGATTGATGAAAATTCTCAAAATCAGCATTTGTTACCTATTTGATATGATAGATAATTTCATCAAATTTAATATGACTGTGCTGCTAAATGAAGGTAAGTGAAGTTCAACGCCAGGCCATAACAAATTATACATGTTGTTCATGTTGTCTGATTTCCTTCAGTGGAAAACAAAACATTCTTAACAGGTATTCAATTATCTGTACATATTCACTCAGAATTGGTTTGAAATTCATTTCAATCCATTGCACATTGATTTAAAGGTGACAGTTTTGAAAAACGAAATCTGATTTATCACTAAGTATTATGACACACCAATATTTAGACATAAATATCACAGTATCTGGATGTTTGTATCTCTGTCCACCTCCTCTTCTGTGTGCCACAGCTGATAAGATACTGACCAAACACCTAGTCCTATAGAAATTTCTTCAATTTACCATGTTTATTGATTGTATGATGACCAGATAGAAAACCTTTCACATATGGACATGATGGAGTAGCATAAAGTCACCATACTGTCTGTCTGTCTGTCTGTCTGTCTAAGCTCAAATCTTCTAAACCCTACATCAGAATTTGTTCATATTTAGTATTAATGTTCATTAGGATAGATCCTCTGGGGCAAAGGTACTTAAGGTCAATTATCAAAGGTCAAGGTTATTACAGGCTAAAAATTATATTTTTTGTGAAAGTATATTTCTTGTGCAATAAAAACTTTTAAATTCATATAAAATCAGTGTGAACTTGTCCAAATGATCTGAAATTTTGAATAATGATAGAAAAATGTAAACTAGAAATCTCTTTTGAGATTTTTCATTGAGTTGATGAGAAATTTTGTTCCAAAGGGGGAGGGGATGGTTGTTACACATATCTCCAGGTGAATGTATATATATAGGCTGCTTATGAGTATTTCATCATGTATCCCACAATTGTTTATTGGGAAAGGTCACAGATTAGATTTTGCTTGACTGACCTTATATTCCATTTGGATGATGCCAGTGCATTACTTTGAAAATACTGAAATAACATACAAGTATTACCTATGTAGTATATATGTACTAATATTACATGTACCGCAAGTTAATCGGTTCCATAATTAATAATATGGTGATTTGAGATAGAAAAGTGTAAACCATGATCACCATGGATCACACGATGGAAAAGTATAAACCACTAAAATGAAATATAGGCATTTTAGGGGATGTCATTGTTTCCTGGTTTCAGATACTTTTTGGCTAGATTTTTTAAAATCACCATATTATTATTATGGAACCGATTAGCTTGTAATAATAATAATAATAATATCAGAGAAACTCGGGATTCACCACACTCGGTCCCGGCCAGCATATTTTCTAAGGCCAAAAGACAGAGATCATATTTTGGAAATATTATATATACATGTACATAAATTCGTAAATTATGAGTAACCGGCGATCTCTGGTAGCGGGTTGGACACTGTCACAGCCTGTCGGAAAGAGGAGATGGGATGGTAGGTGGGATTTGATTCCAGCCTGTTTAAGAAAAAAAAAACAAAAACAGAAACAAAAAAAAAAAAAAACAAAACAAAAAAAAAAAAAAAAAGGAACAAAACGTAACGGGATTTACTTTTGGGAAAATTCAAAATATGTCTCCCACTTTTAGAAAATCTGCCCAGAGTAGAAAACAGTGGCGGATCCAGCGCCCCCTTTGCCGGAGGGGTCAAGGGGCGAATTTTGCCGATTTATACTGAAAATGGGCAAAAATATACCTGTTTTTGGAAAATTTGGGGTTAGTGCCGGGGGGAGGGCGGGCGCCCCCTCCGCTCCTCCCTGAATCAACCACTGGAAAATGATAATGGTACATGATACCTAGAGTTGATACAGTCTTTTTGTGTTGAACCCCCCCCCCCTCCCCCCCCCCCCTTCGCATTTATTTATACGTTGTACAGGTCTAGGATTCTCACGTTCTCTCTCTTATCCATGCGGACCTTGAGTCCCGAGGTGGGGATGGGGTCGATACAAAGGATTGGGTATCGAGGTGGATTTCTCTTAATTTTGACATATCAGTTCTCATTGTACTCCAAATAGCAGAGGGAAATACTAGAAATAAATAGAAGAGTGAGAAGACATTTTGGAACGAATTGTACGATGACGAAGTCGAATAATATTAGAAGAAAGAAGATTAGCCAAGCCTGCTGGTATGCTTGATCTGAAATTATACTAACTGACCATCGTATTTTTAATAAACCCAATTATGAATACGATTGCCGAGTAATTGCTGCGATTTTTTACAGTTGCATAGACAACATAGGTAGCTCGAATTTCCTTTTACATATGACACATAACACAGTACAGTTGTTTCACATGTTATGTGTGTGCATTTAGATGTCACATTTTTTTTTCACATTTGACAACCATGTAGCAAATTATGAAAGATTATGGGTATTCATACTGTTACCTTGAAGTTCATTACTTATTTAGTCCTTGCATAAATAAGCTGCGAGCCTACTTGCAGGCTACAAAATTCTCTTGTTCCACTCTCGACATATTAGGGCTGTAACGAATTAACTCACGGTACGATGTGAATCACTCTATTTGCTTTCGATGTGATTCGTATCTCAAGTCTTTGATTTCTGACTATAAAGGTGAAATCACACTTAAAAATGGGTTTTGAGCACTCTTACATTGAATTTTCTACAGTTATAAAAGAATAATCCCAATAAGAGAGCAATACTACGACGTGTCAATCACCTTAATATATCTTGAATTACTTTAATATCTTTAATGTACGTGTTTTTCAAATGAATCGAAAAAGCTCAATATGGAGACGGTGGGGTGCTGTGAATCAAACCGTTAACATTAGAACTGTGGTTAATTGAAAACCGTGGTGAATATTTGCAGCACTAACATATACATGATACTTTTATAATATCACAGTACAGTTATTACTATGTTGTAGACAAACAGGATATATTTTGGTGTACAGATCAGTTTGTATATAGAATCTATATACAAATTTTAGATCTACAAGCATTGTGTCTTCCCATTTTGATGTCATACTTCTATTTCAACTAAATCTTGCCTCTCAATAGTTGAAATGTCTTTTTCATAAAAATTCAGTCTTAAAAAACTATTTTGCTTTATAATCAATTATCATGAATATTGAGAGTCATATCATGATTATTGAGAGTCATAATCTATTATCAGAATCGAAAGCAATGATTGAGCAATAATCGATTATTAGCGATGATTCTAGTAGTACACCAATAATAAATACCAAATAGTACTATTGTTGATACAGAAAAACAAATGTATTCATATCTTTGTTTCATGGACCATTTTCTTTAAATAGTGTCATTTTGAAATTTTCACTTTAAATTTTATGTGAAATAAAACAAAATACTAAATGATACTGTACTAATATACTTTTAAATGACTACATGATACTTTATGATACTTAACTACACTATACTACACAATACTTTACTATACTACACTATACTACATTATACTACACAAAACTTTACTACACAAAACTTTACTATACTACACTATACTACACAAAACTTTACTTTACTACACAAAACTTTACTATACTACACTATACTACACAAAACTTTACTATACTACACGAAACTTTACTATACTACACAAAACTTTACTATACTACACAAAACTTTACTATACTACACTATACTACACGAAACTTTACTATACTACACAAAACTTTACTATACTACACGAAACTTTACTTTACTACACATGTAGTATAGTGTAGTAAAGTATACTATAGTATACTATAGTTTACTATAGTATACTATAGTATACTATAGTACTTTTTCGTTAGGGGAGGTCTAATGGGCGCTTTTTATAGCAGAAATGATCAATATGAGTAAATGAATGAAATTTTACCTATCTGAAACCAAATCAATCTCGATGAAACTTCACATGTAAATAGCACCAAGTCTCTCCTTTTGATCGGTATAGTGCATACATCCTTATCGAACGTGGTAGAAGACGTAGGAGCGCGCTTATAGAGGTCTAATGGGCGCTTTTTATAGCAGAAATGATCAATATGAGTAAATGAATAAAATTTTACCTATCTGAAACCAAATCAATCTCGATGAAACTTTACATATATCTAGCACCAAGTCTCTTCTTTCGATTGGTATAGCGCATAAATCCCTATCGAAAGTGGTACAAGACGTAAGAGCGGGCATATAGAGGTCTAATGGGCGCTTTTTATAGCAGAAATGATCAATATGAGAAAATGAATGAAATTTTACCTATCTGAAACCAAATCAATCTCGATTAAACTTGACATATACCTAGCACCAAGTCTCCTCTTTCGATTGGTATAGCGAATACATCCCTATCGAACTTGGTACAAGAGATAGGAGCGCGCTTATAGAGGTCTAATGGGCGCTTTTTATAGCAGAAATGATCAATATGAGTAAATGAATAAAATTTTACCTATCTGAAACCAAATCAATCTCGATGAAACTTGACATGTACCTAGCACCAAGTCTCTTCCTTCGATTGGTATAGCGCATACATCCCTATCGAACCTGGTACAAGACATAGGAGCGGGCATATAGAGGTCTAATGGGCGCTTTTTATAGCAGAAATGATCAATATGAGTAAATGAATGAAATTTTACCTATCTGAAACCAAATCAATCTCGATGAAACTTGACATGTACCTAGCACCAAGTCTCCTCTTTCGATTGGTATAGCGCATACATCCCTATCGAACCTGGTACAAGACGTAGGAGCGCGCATATGGAAGTCTAATGGGCGCTTTTTATAGCAGAAATGATCAATATTAGTAAATGAATGAAATTTTCCCTATCTGAAACCAAATCAATCTCGATGAAACTTGACATGTACCTAGCACCAAGTTTCGTCTTTTGATCGGTATAGCGCATACATCCCTATCGAACCTGGTACAAGACGTAGGAGCGCGCATATAGAGGTATAATGGGCGCTTTTTATAGCAGAAATGATCAATATGAGTAAATGAATGAAATTTTCCCTATCTGAAACCAAATCAATCTCGATGAAACTTTACATGTACATAGCACCAAGTCTCCTCTTTTGATCGGTATAGCGCATACATCCTTATCGAACGTGGTAGAAGACGTAGGAGCGCGCTTATAGAGGTCTAATGGGCGCTTTTTATAGCAGAAATGATCAATATGAGTAAATGAATAAAATTTTACCTATCTGAAACCAAATCAATCTCGATGAAACTTGACATGTACCTAGCACCAAGTCTCCTCTTTTGATCGGTATAGCGCATACATCCTTATCGAACGTGGTAGAAGACATAGGAGCGCGCTTATAGAGGTCTAATGGGCGCTTTTTATAGCAGAAATGATCAATATGAGTAAATGAATAAAATTTTACCTATCTGAAACCAAATCAATCTCGATGAAACTTGACATATACCTAGCACCAAGTCTCTTCTTTCGATTGGTATAGCGCATAAATTCCTATCGAACCTGGTACAAGACGTAGGAGCGGGCATATAGAGGTCTAATGGGCGCTTTTTATAGCAGAAATGATCAATATGAGTAAATGAATGAAATTTTACCGATCTGAAACCAAATCAATCTCGATTAAACTTGACATGTACCTAGCACCAAGTCTCCTCTTTCGATTGGTATAGCGAATCCATCCCTATCGAACCTGGTACAAGACATAGGAGCGCGCTTATAGAGGTCTAATGTGCGCTTTTTATAGCAGAAATGATCAATATGAGTAAATGAATGAAATTTTTCCTATCTGAAACCAAATCAATCTCGATGAAACTTGACATGTACCTAGCACCAAGTCTCCTCTTTCGATTGGTATAGCGCATACATCCCTATCGAACCTGGTAGAAGACATAGGAGCGCGCTTATAGAGGTCTAATGGGCGCTTTTTATAGCAGAAATGATCAATATGAGTAAATAAATGAAATTCTACCTATCTGAAACCAAATCAATCTCAATGACACTTGACATGTACCTAGCACCAAGTTTTTTCCTTCGATTGGTATAGCGCATACATCCCTATCGAACCTGGTACAAGACATAGGAGCGGGCATATAGAGGTCTAATGGGCGCTTTTTATAGCAGAAATGATCAATATGAGTAAATGAATGAAATTTTACCTATCTGAAACCAAATCAATCTCGATGAAACTTGACATGTACCTAACACCAAGTCTCCTCTTTTGATCGGAATAGCGCATACATCCTTATCGAACGTGGTAGAAACGTAGGATCGCGCTTATAGAGGTCTAATGGGCGCTTTTTATAGCAGAAATGATCAATATGAGTAAATGAATAAAATTTTACCAATCTGAAACCAAATCAATCTCGATGAAACTTGACATGTACCTAGCACCAAGTCTCTTCTTTCGATTGGTATAGCGCATAAATCCCTATCGAACCTGGTACAAGACGTAGGAGCGGGCATATAGAGGTCTAATGGGCGCTTTTTATAGCAGAAATGATCAATATGAGTAAATGAATGAAATTTTACCTATCTGAAAGCAAATCAATCTCAATGAAACTTGACATGTACCTAGCACCAAGTCTCCTCTTTCGATTGGTATAGCGAATACATCCCTATCGAGCCTTGTAGAAGACATAGGAGCGCGCTTATAGAGGTCTAATGGGCGCTTTTTATAGCAGAAATGATCAATATGAGTAAATGAATAAAATTTTACCTATCTGAAACCAAATCAATCTCGATGAAACTTGACATGTACCTAGCACCAAGTCTCCTCTTTTGATTGGTATAGCGCATACATCCCTATCGAACCTGGTAGAAGACATAGGAGCGCGCTTATAGAGGTCTAATGGGCGCTTTTTATAGCAGAAATGATCAATATGAGTAAATAAATGAAATTCTACCTATCTGAAACCAAACTAATCTCAATGACACTTGACATGTACCTAGCACCAAGTCTCTTCTTTCGATTGGTATAGCGCATACATCCCTATCGAACCTGGTAGAAGACATAGGAGCGGGCATATATAGGTCTAATGGGCGCTTTTTATAGCAGAAATGATCAATATGAGTAAATGAATGAAATTTTACCTATCTGAAACCAAATCAATCTCGATGAAACTTGACATGTACCTAGCACCAAGTCTCCTCTTTTGATTGGTATAGCGCATACATCCCTATCGAACATGGTAGAAGACGTAGGAGCGCGCATAGAGAGGTCTAATGGGCGCTTTTTATAGCAGAAATGATCAATATGAGTAAATAAGTAATTCTTCCTATCTGAAACCAAATCAATCTCGATGAAACTTGACATGTACCTAACACCAAGTCTCCTCTTTTGATCGGAATAGCGCATACATCCTTATCGAACGTGGTAGAAACGTAGGATCGCGCTTATAGAGGTCTAATGGGCGCTTTTTATAGCAGAAATGATCAATATGAGTAAATGAATAAAATTTTACCTATCTGAAACCAAATCAATCTCGATGAAACTTGACATGTACCTAGCACCAAGTCTCTTCTTTCGATTGGTATAGCGCATAAATCCCTATCGAACCTGGTACAAGACGTAGGAGCGGGCATATAGAGGTCTAATGGGCGCT
The DNA here is from genome assembly GCA_028142955.1 of Pinctada fucata. Lineage (NCBI taxonomy): Eukaryota > Metazoa > Mollusca > Bivalvia > Pterioida > Pteriidae > Pinctada > Pinctada fucata. Next base: position 27,035,465 of record AP027110.1, on the reverse strand, counting down.
TTTTATAGCAGAAATGATCAATATGAGTAAATGAATGAAATTTTACCTATCTGAAAGCAAATCAATCTCAATGAAACTTGACATGTACCTAGCACCAAGTCTCCTCTTTTGATTGGTATAGCGCATACATCCCTATCGAACCTGGTAGAAGACATAGGAGCGCGCTTATAGAGGTCTAATGGGCGCTTTTTATAGCAGAAATGATCAATATGAGTAAATAAATGAAATTCTACCTATCTGAAACCAAACCAATCTCAATGACACTTGACATGTACCTAGCACCAAGTCTCTTCTTTCGATTGGTATAGCGCATACATCCCTATCGAACCTGGTAGAAGACATAGGAGCGGGCATATATAGGTCTAATGGGCGCTTTTTATAGCAGAAATGATCAATATGAGTAAATGAATGAAATTTTACCTATCTGAAACCAAATCAATCTCGATGAAACTTGACATGTACCTAGCACCAAGTCTCCTCTTTTGATTGGTATAGCGCATACATCCCTATCGAACATGGTAGAAGACGTAGGAGCGCGCATAGAGAGGTCTAATGGGCGCTTTTTATAGCAGAAATGATCAATATGAGTAAATAAGTAATTCTTCCTATCTGAAACCAAATCAATCTCGATGAAACTTGACATGTACCTAGCACCAAGTCTCCTCTTTCGATTGGTATAGCGCATACATCCCTATCGAACCTGGTACAAGACGTAGGAGCGCGCATATAGAGGTCTAATGGGCGCTTTTTATAGCAGAAAAGATCAATATGAGTAAATGAATGAAATTTTTTCTATCTGAAACCAAATCAATCTCGATGAAACTTCACACGTACCTAGCACCAAATTTCGTCTTTTGATCGGTATAGCGCATACATCCCTATCGAACCTGGTACAAGACGTAGGAGCGCGCATATAGAGGTATAATGGGCGCTTTTTATAGCAGAAATGATCAATATGAGTAAATGAATGAAATTTTCCCTATCTGATACCAAATCAATCTCGATGAAACTTTACATGTACATAGCACCAAGTCTCCTCTTTTGATCGGTATAGCGCATACATCCTTATCGAACGTGGTAGAAGACGTAGGAGCGCGCTTATAGAGGTCTAATGGGCGCTTTTTATAGCAGAAATGATCAATACGAGTAAATGAATGAAATTTTACCTATCTGAAACCAAATCAATCTCGATGAAACTTGACATGTACCTAGCACCAAGTCTCCTTATTTGATTGGTATAGCGCATACATCCTTATCGAACGTGGTAGAAGACGTAGGAGCGCGCTTATAGAGGTCTAATGGGCGCTTTTTATAGCAGAAATGATCAATATGAGTAAATGAATAAAATTTTACCTATCTGAAACCAAATCAATCTCGATGAAACTTGACATGTACCTAGCACCAAGTCTCTTCTTTCGATTGGTATAGCGCATAAATCCCTATCGAACCTGGTACAAGACGTAGGAGCGGGCATATAGAGGTCTAATGTTCGCTTTTTATAGCAGAAATAATCAATATGAGTAAATGAATGAAATTTTACCTATCTGAAACCAAATCAATCTCGATTAAACTTGACATGTACCTAGCACCAAGTCTCCTCTTTCGATTGGTATAGCGAATACATCCCTATCGAACCTGGTACAAGACATAGGAGCGCCCTTATAGAGGTCTAATGGGCGCTTTTCATAGCAGAAATGATCAATATGAGTAAATGAATAAAATTTTACCTATCTGAAACCAAATCAATCTCGATGAAACTTGACATGTACCTAGCACCAAGTCTCTTCCTTCGATTGGTATAGCGCATACATCCCTATCGAACCTGGTACAAGACATAGGAGCGGGCATATAGAGGTCTAATGGGCGCTTTTTATAGCAGAAATGATCAATATGAGTAAATGAATGAAATTTTACCTATCTGAAACCAAATCAATCTCGATGAAACTTGACATGTACCTAGCACCAAGTCTCCTCTTTTGATCGGAATAGCGCATACGTCCTTATCGAACGTGGTAGAAAAGTAGGAGCGCGCATATAGAGGTCTAAATGGCGCTTTTTATAGCAGAAATGATCAATATGAGTAAATGAATAAAATTTTACCTATCTGAAACCAAATCAATCTCGATGAAACTTGACATGTACCTAGCACCAAGTCTCCTCTTTTGATCGGAATAGCGCATACGTCCTTATCGAACGTGGTAGAAAAGTAGGAGCGCGCATATAGAGGTCTAAATGGCGCTTTTTATAGCAGAAATGATCAATATGAGTAAATGAATGAAATTTTACCTATCTGAAAGCAAATCAATCTCAATGAAACTTGACATGTACCTAGCACCAAGTCTATTCTTTCGATTGGTATAGCGAATACATCCCTATCGAACCTGATAGAAGACATAGGAGCGCGATTATAGAGGTCTAATGGGCGCTTTTTATAGCAGAAGAGATCAATATGAGTAAATGAATAAAATTTTACCTATCTGAAACCAAATCAATCTCGATGAAACTTGACATGTACCTAGCACCAAGTCTCCTCTTTCGATTGGTATAGCGCATACATCCCTATCGAACCTGGTAGAAGACATAGGAGCGCGCTTATAGAGGTCTAATGGGCGCTTTTTATAGCAGAAATGATCAATATGAGTAAATAAATGAAATTCTACCTATCTGAAACCTAATCAATTTCAATGACACTTGACATGTACCTAGCACCAAGTCTCCTCTTTCGATTGGTAAAGCGCATACATCCCTATCGAACCTGGTACAAGACGTAGGAGCGCGCATATAGAGGTCTAATGGGCGCTTTTTATAGCAGAAATGATCAATATGAGTAAATGAATGAAATTTTACCTATCTGAAACCAAATCAATCTCGATGAAACTTGACATGTACCTAGCACCAAGTTTCGTCTTTTGATCGGTATAGCGCATACATCCCTATCGAACCTGGTACAAGACGTAGGAGCGCGCATATAGAGGTCTAAATGGCGCTTTTTATAGCAGAAATGATCAATATGAGTAAATAAATGAAATTCTACCTATCTGAAAGCAAATCAATCTCGATGAAACTTGACATGTACCTAGCACCAAGTCTCCTCTTTTGATTGGTATAGCGCATACATCCCTATCGAACCTGGTACAAGACGTAGGAGCGGGCATATAGAGGTCTAAATGGCGCTTTTTATAGCAGAAATGATCAATATGAGTAAATGAATGAAATTTTACCTATCTGAAACCAAATCAATCTCGATTAAACTTGACATGTACCTAGCACCAAGTCTCCTCTTTCGATTGGTATAGCGAATACATCCCTATCGAACCTGGTAGAAGACATAGGAGCGCGCTTATAGAGGTCTAATGGGCGCTTTTTAATGCAGAAATGATCAATATGAGTAAATGAATAAAATTTTACCTATCTGAAACCAAATCAATCTCGATGAAACTTGACATGTACCTAGCACCAAGTCTCTTCTTTCGATTGGTATAGCGCATACATCCCTATCGAACCTGGTACAAGACGTGGGAGCGGGCATATAGAGGTCTAATGGGCGCTTTTTATAGCAGAAATGATCCATATGAGTAAATAAATGAAATTCTACCTATCTGAAACCAAATCAATCTCAATGACACTTGACATGTACCTAGCACCAAGTCTCCTCTTTCGATTGGTATAGCGCATACATCCCTATCGAACCTGGTACAAGAAGTAGGAGCACGCATATAGAGGTCTAATGGGCGCTTTTTATAGCAGAAATGATCAATATGAGTAAATAAATGAAATTCTACCTATCTGAAACCAAACCAATCTCAATGACACTTGACATGTACCTAGCACCAAGTCTCCTCTTTCGATTGGTATAGCGCATACATCCCTATCGAACCTGGTAGAAGACATAGGAGCGGGCATATATAGGTCTAATGGGCGCTTTTTATAGCAGAAATGATCAATATGAGTAAATGAATGAAATTTTACCTATCTGAAACCAAATCAATCTCGATGAAACTTGACATGTACCTAGCACCAAGTCTCCTCTTTTGATTGGTATAGCGCATACATCCCTATCGAACATGGTAGAAGACGTAGGAGCGCGCATAGAGAGGTCTAATGGGCGCTTTTTATAGCAGAAATGATCAATATGAGTAAATAAGTAATTCTTCCTATCTGAAACCAAATCAATCTCGATGAAACTTGACATGTACCTAGCACCAAGTCTCCTCTTTCGATTGGTATAGCGCATACATCCCTATCGAACCTGGTACAAGACGTAGGAGCGCGCATATAGAGGTCTAATGGGCGCTTTTTATAGCAGAAATGATCAATATGAGTAAATGAATGAAATTTTACCTATCTGAAACCAAATCAATCTCGATGAAACTTCACACGTACCTAGCACCAAATTTCGTCTTTTGATCGGTATAGCGCATACATCCCTATCGAACCTGGTACAAGACGTAGGAGCGCGCATATAGAGGTATAATGGGCGCTTTTTATAGCAGAAATGATCAATATGAGTAAATGAATGAAATTTTCCCAATCTGAAACCAAATCAATCTCGATGAAACTTTACATGTACATAGCACCAAGTCTCCTCTTTTGATCGGTATAGCGCATACATCCTTATCGAACGTGGTAGAAGACGTAGGAGCGCGCTTATAGAGGTCTAATGGGCGCTTTTTATAGCAGAAATGATCAATACGAGTAAATGAATGAAATTTTACCTATCTGAAACCAAATCAATCTCGATGAAACTTGACATGTACCTAGCACCAAGTCTCCTCTTTTGATTGGTATAGCGCATACATCCTTATCGAACGTGGTAGAAGACGTAGGAGCGCGCTTATAGAGGTCTAATGGGCGCTTTTTATAGCAGAAATGATCAATATGAGTAAATGAATAAAATTTTACCTATCTGAAACCAAATCAATCTCGATGAAACTTGACATATACGTAGCACCAAGTCTCTTCTTTCGATTGGTATAGCGCATAAATCCCTATCGAACCTGGTACAAGACGTAGGAGCGGGCATATAGAGGTCTAATGGGCGCTTTTTATAGCAGAAATAATCAATATGAGTAAATGAATGAAATTTTACCTATCTGAAACCAAATCAATCTCGATTAAACTTGACATGTACCTAGCACCAAGTCTACTCTTTCGATTGGTATAGCGAATACATCCCTATCGAACCTGGTACAAGACATAGGAGCGCGCTTATAGAGGTCTAATGGGCGCTTTTCATAGCAGAAATGATCAATATGAGTAAATGAATAAAATTTTACCTATCTGAAACCAAATCAATCTCGATGAAACTTGACATGTACCTAGCACCAAGTCTCTTCCTTCGATTGGTATAGCGCCTACATCCCTATCGAACCTGGTAAAAGACATAGGAGCGGGCATATAGAGGTCTAATGGGCGCTTTTTATAGCAGAAATGATCAATATGAGTAAATGAATGAAATTTTACCTATCTGAAACCAAATCAATCTCGATGAAACTTGACATGTACCTAGCACCAAGTCTCCTCTTTTGATCGGAATAGCGCATACGTCCTTATCGAACGTGGTAGAAAAGTAGGAGCGCGCTTATAGAGGTCTAAATGGCGCTTTTTATAGCAGAAATGATCAATATGAGTAAATGAAAAAAATTTTACCTATCTGAAACCAAATCAATCTCGATGAAACTTAACATGTACCTAGCACCAAGTCTCTTCTTTCGATTGGTATAGCGCATAAATCCCTATCGAACCTGGTACAAGACGTAGGAGCGGGCATATAGAGGTCTAATGGGCGCTTTTTATAGCAGAAATGATCAATATGAGTAAATGAATGAAATTTTACCTATCTGAAAGCAAATCAATCTCAATGAAACTTGACATGTACCTAGCACCAAGTCTATTCTTTCGATTGGTATAGCGAATACATCCCTATCGAACCTGGTAGAAGACATAGGAGCGCGATTATAGAGGTCTAATGGGCGCTTTTTATAGCAGAAGAGATCAATATGAGTAAATGAATAAAATTTTACCTATCTGAAACCAAATCAATCTCGATGAAACTTGACATGTACCTAGCACCAAGTCTCCTCTTTCTATTGGTATAGCGCATACATCCCTATCGAACCTGGTAGAAGACATAGGAGCGCGCTTATAGAGGTCTAATGGGCGCTTTTTATAGCAGAAATGATCAATATGAGTAAATAAATGAAATTCTACCTATCTGAAACCTAATCAATTTCAATGACACTTGACATGTACCTAGCACCAAGTCTCCTCTTTCGATTGGTATAGCGCATACATCCCTATCGAACCTGGTACAAGACGTAGGAGCGCGCATATAGAGGTCTAATGGGCGCTTTTTATAGCAGAAATGATCAATATGAGTAAATGAATGAAATTTTACCTATCTGAAACCAAACCAATCTCGATGAATCTTGACATGTACCTAGCACCAAGTCTCTTCTTTCGATTGGTATAGCGCATACATCCCTATCGAACCTGGTAGAAGACGTAGGAGCGCGCATATAGAGGTCTAAATGGCGCTTTTTATAGCAGAAATGATCAATATGAGTAAATAAATGAAATTCTACCTATCTGAAAGCAAATCAATCTCGATGAAACTTGACATGTACCTAGCACCAAGTCTCCTCTTTCGATTGGTATAGCGCATACATCCCTATCGAACCTGGTACAAGACGTAGGAGCGGGCATATAGAGGTCTAAATGGCTCTTTTTATAGCAGAAATGATCAATATGAGTAAATGAATGAAATTTTACCTATCTGAAACCAAATCAATCTCGATTAAACTTGACATGTACCTAGCACCAAGTCTCTTCTTTCGATTGGTATAGCGAATACATCCCTATCGAACCTGGTAGAAGACATAGGAGCGCGCTTATAGAGGTCTAATGGGCGCTTTTTTAATGCAGAAATGATCAATATGAGTAAATGAATAAAATTTTACCTATCTGAAACCAAATCAATCTCGATGAAACTTGACATGTACCTAGCACCAAGTCTCTTCTTTCGATTGGTATAGCGCATACATCCCTATCGAACCTGGTAGAAGACGTAGGAGCGCGCATATAGAGGTCTAATGGGCGCTTTTTATAGCAGAAATGATCAATATGAGTAAATCAATGAAATTCTACCTATCTGAAACCAAATCAATCTCGATGAAGCTTGACATGTACCTAGCCCCAAGTCTCCTCTTTCGATTGGTATAGCGCATACATCCCTATCGAACCTGGTACAAGACGTAGGAGCGGGCATATTGAGGACCAATGGACGCTTTTTATAGCAGAAATGATCAATATGAGTAAATGAATGAAATTTTACCTATCTGAAACCAAATCAATCTCAATGACACTTGACATGTACCTAGCACCAAGTCTCCTCTTTCGATTGGTATAGCGCATACATCCCTGTCGAACCTGGTACAAGACGTAGGAGCGCGCATATTGAGGACTAATGGACGCTTTTTATAGCAGAAATGATCAATATGAGTAAATGAATGAAATTTTACCTATCTGAAACCAAATCAATCTCAATGAAACTTGACATGTACCTAGCACCAAGTCTCCTCTTTCGATTTGTATAGCGCATACATCCTTATCGAACCTGGTAGAAGACGTAGGAGCGCACATATAAAGGTCTAATGGGCGCTTAATTATAGCAGAAATGATCAATATGTGTAAATGAATGAATTATACCTATCTGACACCAAATCAATCTCAATGAAACTTGACATGTACCTAGCCCCAAGTCTCCTCTTTCGATTGGTATAGCGCATACATCCCTATCGAACCTGGTAGAAGACGTAGGAGCCCACTTATAGAGGTCTAATGGGCGCTTTTTGTAACAGAAATGATCAATATCAGTAAATGAATGAAATTTTACCTATCTGAAACCAAATCAATCTCGATGAAACTTGACATGTACCTAGCACCAATACTCCTCTTTCGATTGGTAAAGCGCATACATCCCTATCGAACCTGGTACACGACGTAGGAGCGCGCTTATAGAGGTCTAATGGGCGCTTTTTATAGCAGAAATGATCAATATGAGTAAATAAATGAAATTCTACCTATCTGAAACCAAATCAATCTCGATGACACTTGAAATGTACCTAGCACCAAGTCTCCTCTTTCGATTGGTATAGCGCATACATCCCTATCGAACCTGGTACAAGACGTAAGAGCGCGCATATAGATTTCTAATGGGCGCTTTTATAGCAGAAATGATCAATATGAGTAAATGAATGAAATTTTACCTATCTGAAACCAAATCAATCTCGATGAACCTTGACATGTACCTAGCACCAAGTCTCCTCTTTTGATCGGTATAGCGCATACATCCTTATCGAACGTGGTAGAAGAAGTAGGAGCGCGCTTATAGAGGTCTAATGGGCGCTTAATTATAGCAGAAATGATCAATATGAGTAAATGAATGAAATTTTACCTATCTGAAACCAAATCAATTTCAATGAAAATTGACATGCATACATCCCTATCGAACCTGGTACAAGACGTAGGAGCGCGCATATAGAGGTATAATGGGCGCTTTTTATAGCAGAAATGATCAATATGAGTAAATGAATGAAATTTTACCTATCTGAAACCAAATCAATCTTCATGAAACTTGATATGTACCAAGCACCAAGTCTCTTCTTTCGATTGGTATAGCGCATACATCCCTATCGAACCTGGTAGAAGACGTAGGAGCGCGCTTATAGAGGTCTAATGGGCGCTTTTTGTAAAAGAAATGATCAATATCAGTAAATGAATGAAATTTTACCTATCTGAAACCAAATCAATCTCGATGAAACTTGACATGTACCTAGCACCAAGTCTCCTCTTTCGATTGGTATAGCGCATACATCCCTATCGAACCTGGTAGAAGACGTAGGAGCGCGCATATAGAGGTTTAATGGGCGCTTTTTATAGCAGAAATGATCGATATGTGTAAATAAATGCAATTCTGCCTATCTGAAACCAAATCAATCTCGATGACACTCGACATGTATCTAGCACCAATTCTCCTCTTTCGATTGGTATAGCGCATACATCCCTATCGAACCTGGTACAAGACGTAGGAGCGCGCATATAGAGGTCTAATGGGCGCTTAATTATAGCAGAAATGATCAATATAAGTAAATGAAATAATTTTTACCTATCTGAAACCAAATCAATCTCGATGAAACTTGACATGTACCTAGCACCAAGTCTCCTCTTTTGATTGGTATAGCGCATACATCCTTATCGAAACTGGTACAAGACGTAGGAGCGCGCATATAGAGGTCTAATGGGCGCTTAATTATAGCAGAAATGATCAATATGAGTAAATGAATGAATTTTACCTATCTGAAACCAAATCAATCTTAATGAAACTTGACATGTACCTAGCACCAACTCTCTTCTTTCGATTGGTAGAGCGCATACATCCCTATCGAACCTGGTACAAGACGTAGGGGCGCGCTTATAGAGGTCTAATGGGCGCTTTTTATAGCAGAAATGATCAATATGAGTAAATGAATGAAATTATACCTATCTGAAACCAAATCAATCTCAATGAAACTTGACATGTACCTAGCGACAAGTCTCCTCTTTCGATTGGTATAGCGCATACATCCCTATCGAACCTGGTACAAGAAGTAGGAGCGCGCTTATAGAGGTCTAAATGGGCGCTTTTTATAGCAGAAATGATCAATATGAGTAAATGAATGAAATTTTACCTATCTGAAACCAAATCAATCTCGCTGAAACTTCACATGTACCTAGCATCAAGTCTCCTCTTTTGATTGGTATAGCGCATACATCCCTATCGAACCTGGTACAAGACGTAGGAGCGCGCATATAGAGGTCTAATGGGCGCTTAATTATAGCAGAAATGATCAATATGAGTAAATGAAAAAAATTTTACCTATCTGAAACCAAATCAATCTCGATGAAACTTCACATGTACCTAGCCCCAAGTCTCTTCTTTCGATTGGTATAGCGCATACATCCCTCTCGAACCTGGTACAAGACATAGGAGCGCGCTTATAGAGGTCTAATGGGCGCTTTTTATAGCAGAAATGATCAATATGAGTAAATAAATGAAATTCTACCTATCTGATACCAAATCAATCTCAATGACACTTGACATGTACCTAGCACCAAGTCTCCTCTTTCGATTGGTATAGCGCATACATCCCTATCGAACCTGGTACAAGACGTAGGAGCACGCATATAGAGGTCTAATGGGCGCTTTTTATAGCAGAAATGATCAATATGAGTAAATGAATGAAATTTTACCTATCTGAAACCAAATCAATCTCGATGAAACTTGACATGTACCTAGCACCAAGTCTCCTCTTTCGATTGGTATAGCGCATACATCCCTATCGAACCTGGTAGAAGACGTAGGAGCGCGCTTATAGATGTCTAATGGGCGCTTTTTATAGCAGAAAAGATCAATATGAGTAAATGAATGAAATTTTACCTAACTGAAACCAAATCAATCTCCATGAAACTTGACATGTACCTAGCACCAAGTTTCCTCTTTCGATTGTTATAGCGAATACATCCCTATCGAACCTGGTACAAGATGTAGGAGCGCGCATATAAAGGTCTAATGGGCGGTTTTTATAGCAGAAATGATCAATATGAGTAAATGAATGAAATTTTACCTATCTGAAACCAAATCAATCTCGATGAAACTTGACATGTACCTAGCACCAAGTCTCCTCTTTCGATTGGTATAGCGCATACATCCCTATCGAACCTGGTAGAAGACGTAGGAGCGGGCATATAGAGGTCTAATGGGCGCTTTTTATAGCAGAAATGATCAATATTAGTAAATGAATGAAATTTTACCTATCTGAAACCAAATCAATCTCGATGACACTTGACATGTACCTAGCACCAAGTCTCCTCTATCGATTGGTATAGCGAATACATCCCTATCGAACCTGGTACAAGATGTAGGAGCGCGCATATTGAGGACTAATTGACGCTTTTTATAGCAGAAATGATCAATATGAGTAAACGAATGAAATTTTACCTATCTGAAACCAAATCAATCTCAATGAAACTTGACATGTACCTAGCACCAAGTCTCCTCTTTTGATTGGTATAGCGCATACATCCTTATCGAACCTGGTACAAGACGTAGGAGCGCGCATATAGAGGTCTAATGAGCGCTTAATTATAGCAGAAATGATCAATATGAGTAAATGAATGAATTTTACCTATCTGAAACCAAATCAATCTCAATGAAACTTAACATGTACCTAGCCCCAAGTCTCCTCTTTCGATTGGTATAGCGCATACATCCCTATCGAACCTGGTAGAAGACGTAGGAGCCCGCTTATAGAGGTCTAATAGGCGCTTTTTGTAACAGAAATGATCAATATCAGTAAATGAATGAAATTTTACCTATCTGAAACCAAATCAATCTCGATGAAACTTGACATGTACCTAGCACCAAGTCTCCTCTTCGATTGGTAAAGCGCATACATCCCTATCGAACCTGGTACAAGACGTAGGAGCGCGCATATAGAGGTCTAATGGGCGCTTTTATAGCAGAAATGATCAATATGAGTAAATGAATGAATTTTACCTATCTGAAACCAAATCAATCTCAATGAAACTTGACATGTACCTAGCACCAAGTCTCCTCTTTCGATTGGTATAGCGCATACATCCCTATCGAACCTGGTAGAAGACATAGGAGCGCGCTTATAGAGGTCTAATGGGCGCTTTTTATAGCAGAAATGATCAATTTGAGTAAATAAATGAAATTCTACCTATCTGAAACCAAATCAATCTCGATGAAACTTGACATGTACCTAGCACCAAGTCTCCTCATTCGATTGGTATAGCGCATACATCCCTATCGAACCTGGTACAAGACGTAGGAGCGCGCATATAGAGGTCTAATGGGCGCTTTTATAGCAGAAATGATCAATATGAGTAAATGAATGAAATTTTACCTATCTGAAACCAAATCAATCTCGATGAACCTTGACATGTACCTAACACCAAGTCTCCTCTTTTGATCAGTATAGCGCATACATCCTTATCGAACGTGGTAGAAGACGTAGGAGCGCGCTTATAGAGGTCTAATGGGCGCTTAATTATAGCAGAAATGATCAATATGAGTAAATGAATGAATTTTACCTATCTGAAACCAAATCAATCTCAATGAAACTTGACATGTACCTAGCACCAAGTCTCCTCTTTCGATTGGTATAGCGCATACATCCCTCTCGAACCTGGTACAAGACATAGGAGCGCGCTTATAGAGGTCTAATGGGCGCTTTTTATAGCAGAAATGATCAATATGAGTAAATAAATGAAAATCTACCTATCTGAAACCAAATCAATCTCGATGAAACTTGACTTGTACCTAGCATCCAGTCTCCTCTTTCGATTGGTATAGCGCATACATCCCTATCGAACCTGGTACAAGAAGTAGGAGCGCGCATATAGAGGTCTAATGGGCGCTTTTTATAGCAGAAATGATCAATATGAGTAAATGAATGAAATTTTACCTATCTGAAACCAAATCAATCTCGATGAAACTTGACATGTACCTAGCACAAAGTCTCCTCTTTCGATTGGTATAGCGCATATCTCCCTATCGAACCTGGTACAAGACGTAGGAGCGCGCATATAGAGGTCTAATGGGCGCTTTTTATAGGAGAAATGATCAATATGAGTAAATGAAAAAAATTTTACCTATCTGAAACAAAATCAATCTCGATGAAACTTGACATGTACCTAGCACCAAGTCTCCTCTTTTGATTGGTATAGCGCATACATCCTTATCGAACCTTGTACAAGGCGTAGGAGCGCGCATATAGAGGTCTAATGGGCGCTTAATTATAGCAGAAATGATCAATATGAGTAAATGAATGAATTTTACCTATCTGAAACCAAATCAATCTCGATGACACTTGACATGTACCTAGCACCAAGTCTCCTCTTTCGATTGGTATAGCGCATACATCCCTATCGAACCTGGTACAAGACGTAGGAGCGCGCTTATAGAGGTCTAATGGGCGCTTTTTATAGCAGAAATGATCAATATGAGTAAATGAATGAAATTTTACCTATCTGAAACCAAATCAATCTCGATGAAACTTGACATGTACCTAGCACCAAGTGTCCTCTTTGGATTGGTATAGCGCATACAGCCCTATCGAACCTGGTACAAGAGGTAATAGCGCGCATATAGAGGTCTAATGGGCGCTTTTTATAGCAGAAATGATCAATATGAGTAAATGAATGAAATTACACCTATCTGAAACCAAATCAATCTCGATGAAACTTGACATGTACCTAGCACCAAGTTTCCTCTTTCGATTGGTATAGCGCATACATCCCTATCGAACCTGGTACAAGAAGTAGGAGCGCGCTTATAGAGGTCTAAATGGGCGCTTTTTATAGCAGAAATGATCAATATGAGTAAATGAATGAAATTTTACCTATCTGAAACCAAATCAATCTCGATGAAACTTGACATGTACCTAGCACCAAGTCTCCTCTTTCGATTGGTATAGCGCATACATCCCTATCGAACCTGGTACAAGACGTAGGAGCGCGCATATAGAGGTCTAATGGACGCTTTTTATAGCAGAAATGGTCAATATGAGTAAATGAATGAAATTTTACCTTTCTGAAACCAAATCAATCTCGACGAAACTTGACATGTACCTAGCACCAAGTCTCCTCTTTTGATTGGTATAGCGCATACATCCCTATCGAACCTGGTACAAGACGTAGGAGCGCGCTTATAGAGGTCTAAATGGGCGCTTCTTATAGCAGAAATGATCAATATGAGTAAATGAATAAAATTTTACCTAACTGAAACCTAATCAATCTCGATGAAACTTGACATGTACCTAGCACCAAGTCTCCTCTTTCGATTGGTATAGCGCATACATCCCTATCGAACCTGGTACAAGAGGTAGGAGCGCGCATATGGAAGTCTAATGGGCGCTTTTTATAGCAGAAATGATCAATATTAGTAAATGAATGAAATTTTACCTATCTGAAACCAAATCAATCTCGATGAAACTTCACATGTACCTAGCACCAAGTTTCGTCTTGTGATCGGTATAGCGCATACATCCCTATGAACCTGGTACAAGACGTAGGAGCGCGCATATAGAGGTATAATGGGCGCTTTTTATAGCAGAAATGATCAATATGAGTAAATGAATGAAATTTTCCCTATCTGAAACCAAATCAATCTCAATGAAACTTCACATGTACCTAGCACCAAGTCTCCTCTTTTGATCGGTATAGCGCATACATCCTTATCGAACGTGGTAGAAGACGTAGGAGCGCGCTTATAGAGGTCTAATGGGCGCTTTTTATAGCAGAAATGATCAATATGAGTAAATGAATGAAATATTACCTATCTGAAACCAAATCAATCTCGATGAAACTTGACATGTACCTAGCACCAAGTCTCCTCTTTTGATCAGTATAGCGCATACATCCATATCGAACGTGGTAGAAACGTAGGAGCGCGCTTATAGAGGTCTAATGGGCGCTTTTTATAGCAGAAATGATCAATATGAGTAAATGAATAAAATTTTACCTATCTGAAACCAAATCAATCTCAATGAAACTTGACATGTACCTAGCACCAAGTCTCTTCTTTCGATTGGTATAGCGCATAAATCCCTATCGAACCTGGTACAAGACGTAGGAGCGGGCATATAGAGGTCTAATGGGCGCTTTTTATAGCAGAAATGATCAATATGAGTAAATGAATGAAATTTTACCTATCTGAAACCAAATCAATCTCGACGATACTTGACATGTACCTAGCACCAAGTCTCCTCTTTTGATTGGTATAGCGCATGCATCCTTATCGAACCTGGTACAAGACGTAGGAGCGGGCATATAGAGGTCTAATGGGCGCTTTTTATAGCAGAAATGATCAATATGAGTAAATGAATGAAATTTTACCTATCTGAAACCAAATCAATCTCGATGAAACTTGACATGTACCTAGCACCAAGTCTCCTCTTTCGATTGGTATAGCGCATAAATCCCTATCGAACCTGGTAGAAGACGTAAGAGCGGGCATATAGAGGTCTAATGGGCGCTTTTTATAGCAGAAATGATCAATATGAGTAAATGAATGAAATTTTACCTATCTGAAACCAAATCAATCTCGATGAAACTTGACATGTACCTAGCACCAAGTCTCCTCTTTCGAGTGGTATAGCGCATACATCCCTATCGAACCTGGTACAAGACGTAGGAGCGCGCATATAGAGGTCTAATGGGCGCTTTTTATAGCAAAAATGATCAATATGAGTAAATGATTGAAATTTTACCTATCTGAAACCAAATCAATCTCAATGACACTTGACTTGTACCTAGCACCAAGTGTCCTCTTTCGATTGGTATAGCGCATACATCCCTATCGAACCTGGTACAAGACGGAGGAGCGCGGATATAGAGGTCTAATGGGCGCTTTTTATAGCAGAAATGATCAATATGAGTAAATGAATGACATTTTACCTATCTGAAACCAAATCAATCTCGATGAAACTTGACATGTACCTAGCACCAAGTCTCCTCTTTCGATTGGTATAGCGCATAAATCCCTATCGAACCTGGTAGAAGACGTAGGAGCGCGCTTATAGATGTCTAATGGGCGCTTTTTATAGCAGAAAAGATCAATATGAGTAAATGAATGAAATTTTACCTAACTGAAACCAAATCAATCTCCATGAAACTTGACATGTACCTAGCACCAAGTTTCCTCTTTCGATTGTTATAGCGAATACATCCCTATCGAACCTGGTACAAGATGTAGGAGCGCGCATATAAAGGTCTAATGGGCGGTTTTTATAGCAGAAATGATCAATATGAGTAAATGAATGAAATTTTACCTATCTGAAACCAAATCAATCTCGATGAAACTTGACATGTACCTAGCACCAAGTCTCCTCTTTCGATTGGTATAGCGCATACATCCCTATCGAACCTGGTAGAAGACGTAGGAGCGGGCATATAGAGGTCTAATGGGCGCTTTTTATAGCAGAAATGATCAATATTAGTAAATGAATGAAATTTTACCTATCTGAAACCAAATCAATCTCGATGACACTTGACATGTACCTAGCACCAAGTCTCCTCTATCGATTGGTATAGCGAATACATCCCTATCGAACCTGGTACAAGATGTAGGAGCGCGCATATTGAGGACTAATTGACGCTTTTTATAGCAGAAATGATCAATATGAGTAAACGAATGAAATTTTACCTATCTGAAACCAAATCAATCTCAATGAAACTTGACATGTACCTAGCACCAAGTCTCCTCTTTTGATTGGTATAGCGCATACATCCTTATCGAACCTGGTACAAGACGTAGGAGCGCGCATATAGAGGTCTAATGAGCGCTTAATTATAGCAGAAATGATCAATATGAGTAAATGAATGAATTTTACCTATCTGAAACCAAATCAATCTCAATGAAACTTAACATGTACCTAGCCCCAAGTCTCCTCTTTCGATTGGTATAGCGCATACATCCCTATCGAACCTGGTAGAAGACGTAGGAGCCCGCTTATAGAGGTCTAATAGGCGCTTTTTGTAACAGAAATGATCAATATCAGTAAATGAATGAAATTTTACCTATCTGAAACCAAATCAATCTCGATGAAACTTGACATGTACCTAGCACCAAGTCTCCTCTTCGATTGGTAAAGCGCATACATCCCTATCGAACCTGGTACAAGACGTAGGAGCGCGCATATAGAGGTCTAATGGGCGCTTTTATAGCAGAAATGATCAATATGAGTAAATGAATGAATTTTACCTATCTGAAACCAAATCAATCTCAATGAAACTTGACATGTACCTAGCACCAAGTCTCCTCTTTCGATTGGTATAGCGCATACATCCCTATCGA
This sequence comes from Pinctada fucata, assembly GCA_028142955.1. Lineage (NCBI taxonomy): Eukaryota > Metazoa > Mollusca > Bivalvia > Pterioida > Pteriidae > Pinctada > Pinctada fucata. Next base: position 27,018,544 of record AP027110.1, on the reverse strand, counting down.
ACCTGGTAGAAGACATAGGAGCGCGCTTATAGAGGTCTAATGGGCGCTTTTTATAGCAGAAATGATCAATTTGAGTAAATAAATGAAATTCTACCTATCTGAAACCAAATCAATCTCGATGAAACTTGACATGTACCTAGCACCAAGTCTCCTCATTCGATTGGTATAGCGCATACATCCCTATCGAACCTGGTACAAGACGTAGGAGCGCGCATATAGAGGTCTAATGGGCGCTTTTATAGCAGAAATGATCAATATGAGTAAATGAATGAAATTTTACCTATCTGAAACCAAATCAATCTCGATGAACCTTGACATGTACCTAACACCAAGTCTCCTCTTTTGATCAGTATAGCGCATACATCCTTATCGAACGTGGTAGAAGACGTAGGAGCGCGCTTATAGAGGTCTAATGGGCGCTTAATTATAGCAGAAATGATCAATATGAGTAAATGAATGAATTTTACCTATCTGAAACCAAATCAATCTCAATGAAACTTGACATGTACCTAGCACCAAGTCTCCTCTTTCGATTGGTATAGCGCATACATCCCTCTCGAACCTGGTACAAGACATAGGAGCGCGCTTATAGAGGTCTAATGGGCGCTTTTTATAGCAGAAATGATCAATATGAGTAAATAAATGAAAATCTACCTATCTGAAACCAAATCAATCTCGATGAAACTTGACTTGTACCTAGCATCCAGTCTCCTCTTTCGATTGGTATAGCGCATACATCCCTATCGAACCTGGTACAAGAAGTAGGAGCGCGCATATAGAGGTCTAATGGGCGCTTTTTATAGCAGAAATGATCAATATGAGTAAATGAATGAAATTTTACCTATCTGAAACCAAATCAATCTCGATGAAACTTGACATGTACCTAGCACAAAGTCTCCTCTTTCGATTGGTATAGCGCATATCTCCCTATCGAACCTGGTACAAGACGTAGGAGCGCGCATATAGAGGTCTAATGGGCGCTTTTTATAGGAGAAATGATCAATATGAGTAAATGAAAAAAATTTTACCTATCTGAAACAAAATCAATCTCGATGAAACTTGACATGTACCTAGCACCAAGTCTCCTCTTTTGATTGGTATAGCGCATACATCCTTATCGAACCTTGTACAAGGCGTAGGAGCGCGCATATAGAGGTCTAATGGGCGCTTAATTATAGCAGAAATGATCAATATGAGTAAATGAATGAATTTTACCTATCTGAAACCAAATCAATCTCGATGACACTTGACATGTACCTAGCACCAAGTCTCCTCTTTCGATTGGTATAGCGCATACATCCCTATCGAACCTGGTACAAGACGTAGGAGCGCGCTTATAGAGGTCTAATGGGCGCTTTTTATAGCAGAAATGATCAATATGAGTAAATGAATGAAATTTTACCTATCTGAAACCAAATCAATCTCGATGAAACTTGACATGTACCTAGCACCAAGTGTCCTCTTTGGATTGGTATAGCGCATACAGCCCTATCGAACCTGGTACAAGAGGTAATAGCGCGCATATAGAGGTCTAATGGGCGCTTTTTATAGCAGAAATGATCAATATGAGTAAATGAATGAAATTACACCTATCTGAAACCAAATCAATCTCGATGAAACTTGACATGTACCTAGCACCAAGTTTCCTCTTTCGATTGGTATAGCGCATACATCCCTATCGAACCTGGTACAAGAAGTAGGAGCGCGCTTATAGAGGTCTAAATGGGCGCTTTTTATAGCAGAAATGATCAATATGAGTAAATGAATGAAATTTTACCTATCTGAAACCAAATCAATCTCGATGAAACTTGACATGTACCTAGCACCAAGTCTCCTCTTTCGATTGGTATAGCGCATACATCCCTATCGAACCTGGTACAAGACGTAGGAGCGCGCATATAGAGGTCTAATGGACGCTTTTTATAGCAGAAATGGTCAATATGAGTAAATGAATGAAATTTTACCTTTCTGAAACCAAATCAATCTCGACGAAACTTGACATGTACCTAGCACCAAGTCTCCTCTTTTGATTGGTATAGCGCATACATCCCTATCGAACCTGGTACAAGACGTAGGAGCGCGCTTATAGAGGTCTAAATGGGCGCTTCTTATAGCAGAAATGATCAATATGAGTAAATGAATAAAATTTTACCTAACTGAAACCTAATGAATCTCGATGAAACTTGACATGTACCTAGCACCAAGTCTCCTCTTTCGATTGGTATAGCGCATACATCCCTATCGAACCTGGTACAAGAGGTAGGAGCGCGCATATGGAAGTCTAATGGGCGCTTTTTATAGCAGAAATGATCAATATTAGTAAATGAATGAAATTTTACCTATCTGAAACCAAATCAATCTCGATGAAACTTCACATGTACCTAGCACCAAGTTTCGTCTTGTGATCGGTATAGCGCATACATCCCTATGAACCTGGTACAAGACGTAGGAGCGCGCATATAGAGGTATAATGGGCGCTTTTTATAGCAGAAATGATCAATATGAGTAAATGAATGAAATTTTCCCTATCTGAAACCAAATCAATCTCAATGAAACTTCACATGTACCTAGCACCAAGTCTCCTCTTTTGATCGGTATAGCGCATACATCCTTATCGAACGTGGTAGAAGACGTAGGAGCGCGCTTATAGAGGTCTAATGGGCGCTTTTTATAGCAGAAATGATCAATATGAGTAAATGAATGAAATATTACCTATCTGAAACCAAATCAATCTCGATGAAACTTGACATGTACCTAGCACCAAGTCTCCTCTTTTGATCAGTATAGCGCATACATCCATATCGAACGTGGTAGAAACGTAGGAGCGCGCTTATAGAGGTCTAATGGGCGCTTTTTATAGCAGAAATGATCAATATGAGTAAATGAATAAAATTTTACCTATCTGGAACCAAATCAATCTCAATGAAACTTGACATGTACCTAGCACCAAGTCTCTTCTTTCGATTGGTATAGCGCATAAATCCCTATCGAACCTGGTACAAGACGTAGGAGCGGGCATATAGAGGTCTAATGGGCGCTTTTTATAGCAGAAATGATCAATATGAGTAAATGAATGAAATTTTACCTATCTGAAACCAAATCAATCTCGACGATACTTGACATGTACCTAGCACCAAGTCTCCTCTTTTGATTGGTATAGCGCATGCATCCTTATCGAACCTGGTACAAGACGTAGGAGCGGGCATATAGAGGTCTAATGGGCGCTTTTTATAGCAGAAATGATCAATATGAGTAAATGAATGAAATTTTACCTATCTGAAACCAAATCAATCTCGATGAAACTTGACATGTACCTAGCACCAAGTCTCCTCTTTCGATTGGTATAGCGCATACATCCCTATCGAACCTGGTACAAGAGGTAGGAGCGCGCATATGGAAGTCTAATGGGCGCTTTTTATAGCAGAAATGATCAATATTAGTAAATGAATGAAATTTTACCTATCTGAAACCAAATCAATCTCGATGAAACTTCACATGTACCTAGCACCAAGTTTCGTCTTGTGATCGGTATAGCGCATACATCCCTATGAACCTGGTACAAGACGTAGGAGCGCGCATATAGAGGTATAATGGGCGCTTTTTATAGCAGAAATGATCAATATGAGTAAATGAATGAAATTTTCCCTATCTGAAACCAAATCAATCTCAATGAAACTTCACATGTACCTAGCACCAAGTCTCCTCTTTTGATCGGTATAGCGCATACATCCTTATCGAACGTGGTAGAAGACGTAGGAGCGCGCTTATAGAGGTCTAATGGGCGCTTTTTATAGCAGAAATGATCAATATGAGTAAATGAATGAAATATTACCTATCTGAAACCAAATCAATCTCGATGAAACTTGACATGTACCTAGCACCAAGTCTCCTCTTTTGATCAGTATAGCGCATACATCCATATCGAACGTGGTAGAAACGTAGGAGCGCGCTTATAGAGGTCTAATGGGCGCTTTTTATAGCAGAAATGATCAATATGAGTAAATGAATAAAATTTTACCTATCTGGAACCAAATCAATCTCAATGAAACTTGACATGTACCTAGCACCAAGTCTCTTCTTTCGATTGGTATAGCGCATAAATCCCTATCGAACCTGGTACAAGACGTAGGAGCGGGCATATAGAGGTCTAATGGGCGCTTTTTATAGCAGAAATGATCAATATGAGTAAATGAATGAAATTTTACCTATCTGAAACCAAATCAATCTCGACGATACTTGACATGTACCTAGCACCAAGTCTCCTCTTTTGATTGGTATAGCGCATGCATCCTTATCGAACCTGGTACAAGACGTAGGAGCGGGCATATAGAGGTCTAATGGGCGCTTTTTATAGCAGAAATGATCAATATGAGTAAATGAATGAAATTTTACCTATCTGAAACCAAATCAATCTCGATGAAACTTGACATGTACCTAGCACCAAGTCTCCTCTTTCGATTGGTATAGCGCATAAATCCCTATCGAACCTGGTAGAAGACGTAAGAGCGGGCATATAGAGGTCTAATGGGCGCTTTTTATAGCAGAAATGATCAATATGAGTAAATGAATGAAATTTTACCTATCTGAAACCAAATCAATCTCGATGAAACTTGACATGTACCTAGCACCAAGTCTCCTCTTTCGAGTGGTATAGCGCATACATCCCTATCGAACCTGGTACAAGACGTAGGAGCGCGCATATAGAGGTCTAATGGGCGCTTTTTATAGCAAAAATGATCAATATGAGTAAATGATTGAAATTTTACCTATCTGAAACCAAATCAATCTCAATGACACTTGACTTGTACCTAGCACCAAGTGTCCTCTTTCGATTGGTATAGCGCATACATCCCTATCGAACCTGGTACAAGACGGAGGAGCGCGGATATAGAGGTCTAATGGGCGCTTTTTATAGCAGAAATGATCAATATGAGTAAATGAATGACATTTTACCTATCTGAAACCAAATCAATCTCGATGAAACTTCACATGTACCTAGCACCAAGTCTCTTCTTTCGATTGGTATAGCGCATACATCCCTATCGAACCTGGTACAAGAGGCAGGAGCGCGCATATAGAGGTCTAATGGGCGCTTTTTATAGCAGAAATGATCAATATAAGTAAATGATTGAAATTTTACCTATCTGAAACCAAATCAATCTCAATGACACTTGACATGTACCTAGCACCAAGTGTCCTCTTTCGATTGGTATAGCGCATACATCTCTATCGAACCTGGTACAAGACGTAGGGGCGGGCATATAGAGGTCTAATGGGCGCTTTTTATAGCAGAAATGATCAATATGAGTAAATGAATGAAATTTTACCTATCTGAAACCAAATCAATCTCGATGAAAATTGACATGTACCTAGCACCAAGTCTCTTCTTTTGATCGGTATAGCGCATACATCCTTATCGAACGTGGTAGAAACGTAGGAGCGCGCTTATAGAGGTCTAATGGGCGCTTTTTATAGCAGAAATGATCAATATGAGTAAATGAATAAAATTTTACCTATCTGGAACCAAATCAATCTCAATGAAACTTGACATGTACCTAGCACCAAGTCTCTTCTTTCGATTGGTATAGCGCATAAATCCCTATCGAACCTGGTACAAGACGTAGGAGCGGGCATATAGAGGTCTAATGGGCGCTTTTTATAGCAGAAATGATCAATATGAGTAAATGAATGAAATTTTACCTATCTGAAACCAAATCAATCTCAACGATACTTGACATATACCTAGCACCAAGTCTCCTCTTTTGATTGGTATAGCGCATACATCCCTATCGAACCTGGTACAAGACGTAGGAGCGGGCATATAGAGGTTTAATGGGCGCTTTTTACAGCAGAAATCATCAATATGAGTAAATGAATGAAATTTTACCTATCTGAAACCAAATCAATCTCGATGAAACTTGACATGTACCTAGCACCAAGTCTCCTCTTTCGATTGGTATAGCGCATAAATCCCTATCGAACCTGGTAGAAGACGTAAGAGCGGGCATATAGAGGTCCAATGGGCGCTTTTTATAGCAGAAATGATCAATATGAGTAAATGAATGAAATTTCACCTATCTGAAACCAAATCAATCTCGATGAAAATTGACATGTACCTAGCACCAAGTCTCCTCTTTCGAGTGGTATAGCGCATACATCCCTATCGAACCTGGTACAAGACGTAGGAGCGCGCATATAGAGGTCTAATGGGCGCTTTTTATAGCAGAAATGATCAATATGAGTAAATGAATGAAATTTTACCTATCTGAAACCAAATCAATCTCGATGAAACTTGACATGTACCTAGCACCAAGTCTCCTCTTTCGATTGGTATAGCGCATACATTCCTATCGAACCTGGTAGAAGACATAGGAGCGCGCTTATAGAGGTCTAATGGGCGCTTTTTATAGCAGAAATGATCAATATGAGTAAATAAATGAAATTCTACCTATCTGAAACCAAATCAATCTCGATGAAACTTGACATGTACCTAGCCCTAATTCTCCTCTTTCGATTGGTATAGCGCATACATCCCTATCGAACCTGGTACAAGAGGTAGGAGCGCGCATATTGAGGTCTAATGGGCGCTTTTTATAGCAGAAATGATCAATATGAGTAAATGAATGAAATCAAATCAATCTCGATGAAACTTGACATGTACCTAGCACCAAGTCTCCTCTTTCGATTGGTATAGCGCATAAATCCCTATCGAACCTGGTAGAAGACGTAAGAGCGGGCATATAGAGGTCCAATGGGCGCTTTTTATAGCAGAAATGATCAATATGAGTAAATGAATGAAATTTTACCTATCTGAAACCAAATCAATCTCGATGAAACTTGACATGTACCTAGCACCAAGTCTCCTCTTTCGAGTGGTATAGCGCATACATCCCTATCGAACCTGGTTCAAGACATAGGAGCGCGCATATAGAGGTCTAATGGGCGCTTTTTATAGCAGAAATGATCAATATGAGTAAATGATTGAAATTTTACCTATCTGAAACCAAATCAATCTCAATGACACTTGACATGTACCTAGCACCAAGTGTCCTCTTTCGATTGGTATAGCGCATACATCCCTATCGAACCTGGTACAAGACGGAGGAGCGCGCATATAGAGGTCTAATGGGCGCTTTTTATAGCAGAAATGATCAATATGAGTAAATGAATGAAATTTTACCTATCTGAAACCAATTCAATCTCAATGAAACTTGACATGTACCTAGCACCAAGTCTCCTCTTTCGATTGGTATAGCGCATACATCCCTATCGAACCTGGTACAAGAGGCAGGAGCGCGCATATAGAGGTCTAATGGGCGCTTTTTATAGCAGAAATGATCAATATAAGTAAATGATTGAAATTTTACCTATCTGAAACCAAATCAATCTCAATGACACTTGACATGTACCTAGCACCAAGTATCCTCTTTCGATTGGTATAGCGTATACATCCCTATCTAACCTGGTAGAAGACGTAGGAGCGCGCATATAGAGGTCTAATGGGCGCTTTTTATAGCAGAAATGATCAATATGAGTAAATAAATGAAATTCTACCTATCTGAAACCAAATCAATCTCAATGACACTTGACATGTACCTAGCACCAAGTCTCTTCTTTCGATTGGTATAGCGCATACATCTCTATCGAACCTGGTACAAGAACTAGGAGCGCGCATATAGAGGTCTAATGGGCGCTTTTTATAGCAGAAATGATCAATATGAGTAAATGAATGAAATTTTACCTATCTGAAACCAAATCAATCTCGATGAAACTTGACATGTACCTAGCACCAAGTCTCCTCTTTCGATTGGTATAGCGCATACATTCCTATCGAACCTGGTAGAAGACATAGGAGCGCGCATATAGAGGTCTAATGGGCGCTTTTTATAGCAGAAATGATCAATATGAGTAAATAAATGAAATTCTACCTATCTGAAACCAAATAAATCTCGATGAAACTTGACATGTACCTAGCCCCAATTCTCCTCTTTCGATTGGTATAGCGCTTACATCCCTATCGAACCTGGTACAAGAGGTAGGAGCGCGCTTATAGAGGTCTAATGGGCGCTTTTTATAGCAGAAATGATCAATATGAGTAAATGAATGAAATTTTACCTATCTGAAACCAAATCAATCTCGATGAAACTTGACATGTACCTAGCACCAAGTCTCCTCTTTCGATTGGTATAGCGCATACATCCCTATCGAACCTGGTAGAAGACATAGGAGCGCGCTTATAGAGGTCTAATGGGCGCTTTTTATAGCAGAAATGATCAATATGAGTAAATAAATGAAATTCTACCTATCTGAAACCAAATCAATCTCAATGACACTTGACATGTACCTAGCACCAAGTCTCCTCTTTCGATTGGTATAGCGCATACATCTCTATCGAACCTGGTACAAGAACTAGGAGCGCGCATATAGAGGTCTAATGGGCGCTTTTTATAGCAGAAATGATCAATATGAGTAAATGAATGAAATTTTACCTATCTGAAACCAAATCAATCTCGATGAAACTTGACATGTACCTAGCACCAAGTCTCCTCTTTCGATTGGTATAGCGCATAAATCCCTATCGAACCTGGTAGAAGACGTAAGAGCGGGCATATAGAGGTCTAATGGGCGCTTTTTATAGCAGAAATGATCAATATGAGTAAATGAATGAAATTTTACCTATCTGAAACCAAATCAATCTCGATGAAACTTGAAATGTACCTAGTACCAAGTCTCCTCTTTCGATTGGTATAGCGGATACATCCCTATCGAACCTGGTACAAGACGTAGGAGCGCGCATATAGAGGTCGAATGGGTGCTTTTTATAGCAGAAATGATCAATATGAGTAAATGAATGAAATTTTACCTATCTGAAACCAAATCAATCTCAATGACACTTGACATGTACCTAGCACCAAGTGTCCTCTTTCGATTGGTATAGCGCATACATCCCTATCGAACCTGGTACAAGACGGAGGAGCGCGCATATAGAGGTCGAATGGGTGCTTTTTATAGCAGAAATGATCAATATGAGTAAATGAATGAAATTTTACCTATCTGAAACCAAATCAATCTCGATGAAACTTGACATGTACCTAGCACCAAGTCTCCTCTTTCGATTGGTGTAGCGCATACATCCCTATCGAACCTGGTAGAAGACGTAGGAGCGGGCATATAGAGGTCTAATGGGCGCTTTTTATAGCAGAAATGATCAATATGAGTAAATGAATGAAATTTTACCTATCTGAAACCAAATCAATCTCGATGAAACTTGACATGTACCTAGCACCAAGTCTCCTCTTTCGATTGGTATGGCGCATACATTCCTATCGAACCTGGTACAAGACGTAGGAGCGCGCATATAGAGGTCTAATGGGCGCTTTTTATAGCAGAAATGATCAATATGAGTAAATAAATGAAATTCTACCTATCTGAAACCAAATCAATCTCAATGAAACTTGACATGTACCTAGCCCCAATTCTCCTCTTTCGATTGGTATAGCGCATACATCCCTATCGAACCTGGTACAAGTGGTAGGAGCGCGCTTATAGAGGTCTAATGGGCGCTTTTTATAGCAGAAATGATCAATATGAGTAAATGAATGAAATTTTACCTATCTGAAACCAAATCAATCTCGATGAAACTTGACATGTACCTAGCACCAAGTCTCCTCTTTCGATTGGTATAGCGCATACATCCCTATCGAACCTGGTAGAAGACGTAAGAGCGGGCATATAGAGGTCCAATGGGCGCTTTTTATAGCAGAAATGATCAATATGAGTAAATGAATGAAATTTTTCCTATCTGAAACCAAATCAATCTCAATGAAACTTGAAATGTTCCTAGCACCAAGTCTCCTCTTTCGATTGGTATAGCGCATACATCCCTATCGAACCTGGTACAAGACGTAGGAGCGCGCATATAGAGGTCTAATGGGCGCTTTTTATAGCAAAAATGATCAATATGAGTAAATGATTGAAATTTTACCTATCTGAAACCAAATCAATCTCAATGACACTTGACATGTACCTAGCACCAAGTGTCCTCTTTCGATTGGTATAGCGCATACATCCCTATCGAACCTGGTACAAGACGGAGGAGCGCGCATATAGAGGTCGAATGGGTGCTTTTTATAGCAGAAATGATCAATATGAGTAAATGAATGAAATTTTACCTATCTGAAACCAAATCAATCTCGATTAAACTTCACATATACCTAGCACCAAGTCTCCTCTTTCGATTGGTATAGCGCATACATCCCTATCGAACCTGGTACAAGAGGCAGGAGCGCGCATATAGAGGTCTAATGGGCGCTTTTTATAGCAGAAATGATCAATATGAGTAAATGATTGAAATTTTACCTATCTGAAACCAAATCAATCTCAATGACACTTGAAATGTACCTAGCACTAAGTATCCTCTTTCGATTGGTATAGCGCATACATCCCTATCGAACCTGGTACAAGACGGAGGAGCGCGCATATAGAGGTCTAATGGGCGCTTTTTATAGCAAAAATGATCAATATGAGTAAATGAATGAAATTTTACCTATCTGAAACCAAATCAATCTCGATGAAACTTGACATGCACCTAGCACCAAGTCTCTTCTTTCGATTGGTATAACGCATACATCCTTATCGAACCTGGTACAAGACGTAGGAGCGCGCTTATAGAGGTCTAAATGGGCGCTTTTTATAGCAAAAATGATCAATATGAGTAAATGAATGAAATTTTACCTATCTGAATCCAAATTAATCTCGATGAAACTTGACATGTACCTAGGACCAAGTCTCTTCTTTTGATCGGTATAGCGCATACATCCTTATCGAACCTGGTAGAAGAAGTTGGAGCGAGCTTATAGAGGTCTAATGGGCGCTTTTTATAGCAGAAATGATCAATATGAGTAAATGAATGAAATTTTACCTATCTTAAACCAAATCAATCTCGATGAAACTTGACATGTACCTAGCACCAAGTCTCCTCTTTCGATTGGTGTAGCACATACATCCCTATCGAACCTGGAAGAAGACGTAGGAGCGGGCATATAGAGGTCTAATGGGCGCTTTTTATAGCAGAAATGATCAATATGAGTAAATGAATGAAATTTTACATATCTGAAACCAAATCAATCTCAATGACACTTGACATGTACCTAGCACCAAGTATCCTCTTTCGATTGGTATAGCGCATACATCCCTATCGAACCTGGTACAAGACGTAGGAGCGCGCATATAGAGGTCTAATGGGCGCTTTTTATAGCAGAAATGATCAATATGAGTAAATGAATGAAATTTTACCTATCTGAAACCAAATCAATCTCGATGAAACTTGACATGTACCTAGCATCAAGTCTCCTCTTTTGATTGGTATAGCGCATACATCCCTATCGAACCTGGTACAAGACGTAGGAGCGCGCATATAGAGGTCTAATGGGCGCTTTTTATAGCAAAAATGATCAATATGAGTAAATGATTGAAATTTTACCTATCTGAAACCAAATCAATCTGAATGACACTTGACATGTACTTAGCACCAAGTATTCTCTTTCGATTGGTATAGCGCATACATCCCTATCGAACCTGGTAGAAGACGTAGAAGCGCGCATATAGAGGTATAATGGGCGCTTTTTATAGCAGAAATGATCAATATGAGTAAATGAATGAAATTTTACCTATCTGAAACCAAATCAATCTCAATGAAACTTGACATGTACCTAGCACCAAGTCTCCTCTTTCGATTGGTATAACGCATACATCCCTATCGAACCTGGTACAAGACGTAGGAGCGCGCTTATAGAGGTCTAAATTGGCGCTTTTTATAGCAGGAATGATCAATATGAGTAAATGAATGAAATTTTTCCTAACTGAAAACAAATCAATCTCGATGAAAAGTGACAGTCTCCTCTTTCGATTGGTATAGCGCATACATCCCTATCGAACCTGGTACAAGACGTAGGAGCGCGCATATAGAGGTCTTATGGGCGCTTTTTATAGCAGAAATGATCAATATGAGTAAATGAATGAAATTTTACCTATCTGAAACCAAATCAATCTAGATGAAACTTGACATGGACCTAGCACCAGGTCTCTTCTTTTGATGGGTATAGCGCATACATCCTTATCGAACGTGGTTAGAAGACGTAGGAGCGTGCTTATAGAGGTCTAATGGGCGCTTTTTATAGCAGAAATGATCAATATGAGTAAATGAATGAAATTTTACCTATCTGAAACCAAATCAATCTCGATGAAACTTGACATGTACCTAGCACCAAGTCTTCTCTTTTGATTGGTATAGCGCATTCATCCCTATCGAACCTGGTACAAACGTAGGAGCGCGCTTATAGAGGTCTAATGGACGCTTTTAATAGCAGAAATGATCAATATGAGTAAATGAATGAAATTTTACCTATCTGAAACCAAATCAATCTCGACGAAACTTGACATGTACCTAGCACCAAGTCTCCTCTTTCGATTGGTATAGCGCATACATCCCTATCAAACCTGGTAGAAGACGTAGGAGCGCGCTTATAGAGGTCTAATGGGCGCTTTTTATAGCAGAAATGATCAATATGAGTGAAAAAATGAAATTCTACCTATCTGAAACCAAATCAATATCGATGACACTTGACATGTACCAAGCACCAAGTCTCCTCTTTCGATTGGTATAGCGCATACATCCCTATCGAACCTGTTACAAGACGTAGGAGCACGCATATAGAGGTCTAATGGGCGCATTTTATAGCAGAAATGATCAATATGAGTAAATGAATGAAATTTTACCTATCTGAAACCAAATGAATCTCGATGACACTTGACATGTACCTAGCAACAAGTCTCCTCTTTCAATTGGTATAGCGCATACATCCTTATCGAACCTGGTACAAGATGTAGGAGCGCGCAAATAGAGGTCTGATGGGCGCTTAATTATAGAAGAAATGATCAATATGAGTAAATGAATGAATTTTACCTATCTGAAACCAAATCAATCTCGATGAAACTTGACATGGACCTAGCCCCAAGTCTCCTCTTTCGATTGGTATAGCGCATACATCCCTATCGAACCTGGTAGAAGACGTAGGAGCGGGCATATAGAGGTCTAATGGGCGCTTTTTATAGCAGAAATGATCAATATGAGTAAATGAATGAAATTTTGCCTAACTGAAACCAAATCAATCTCGATGAACCTTGACATGTACCTAGCACCAAGTCTCCTCTTTCGATTGGTATAGTGCATACATCCCTATCGAACCTGGTAGAAGACGTAGGAGCGCGCTTATAGAGGTCTAATGGGCGCCCTTTAAAGCAGAAATGATCAATATGAGTGAAAAAATGAAATTCTACCTATCTGAAACCAAATCAATATCGATGACACTTGACATATACCAAGCACCAAGTCTCCTCTTTCGATTGGTATAGCGCATACATCCCTATCGAACCTGGTACAAGACGTAGGAGCACGCATATAGAGGTCTAATGGGCGCATTTTATAGCAGAAATGATCAATATGAGTAAATGAATGAAATTTTACCTATCTGAAACCAAATGAATCTCGATGACACTTGGCATGTACCTAGCAACAAGTCTTCTCTTTCAATTGGTATAGCGCATACATCCTTATCGAACCTGGTACAAGATGTAGGAGCGCGCAAATAGAGGTCTGATGACCGCTTAATTATAGCAGAAATGATCAATATGAGTAAATGAATGAATTTTACCTATCTGAAACCAAATCAATCTCGATGAAACTTGACATGGACCTAGCCCCAAGTCTCCTCTTTTGATTGGTATAGCGCATACATCCCTATCGAACCTGGTAGAAGACGTAGGAGCGCGCTTATAGAGGTCTGATGGGCGCTTTTTATAGCAGAAATGATCAATATGAGTAAATGAATGAAATTTTACCTAACTGAAACCAAATCAATCTCGATGAAACTTGACATGTACCTAGCACCAAGTCTCCTCTTTCGATTGGTATAGCGCATACATCCCTATCGAACCTGGAAGAAGACGTAGGAGCGCGCGCATAGATGTCTAATGGGCGCTTTTTATAGCAGAAATGATCAATATGAATAAATGAATGACATTTTACCTATCTGAAACCAAATCAATCTCAATAAAACTTGACATGTACCTAGCCCCAAGTCTCTTCTTTCGTTTGGTATAGGGCATATATCCCTATCGAACCTGGTACAAGACGTAGGAGCGCGCATATAGAGGTCTAATGGGCGCTTTGTATAGCAGAAATGATCAATATGAGTAAATGAATGAAATTCTTCCTATCTGAAACCATATCAATCTCGATGAAACTTGACATGTATCTAGCCCCAAATCTCCTCTTTCGAGTGGTATAGCGCATACATCCCTATCGAACCTGGTACAAGACGTAGGAGCGCGCATTTAGAGGTCTAATTAGCGCTTTTTATAGCAGAATTGATAAATATGAGTAAATGAATGAAATTTTACCTATCTGAAACCAAATCAATCTCGATGAAACTTAATATGTACCTAGCCCCAAGTCTCCTCTTTTGATTGGTATAGCGCATACATCCCTATCGAACCTGGTACAAGAAATAGAAGCGCGCATATAGAGGTCTAATGGGCGCATTTTATAGCAGAAATGATCAATATGAGTAAATGAATGAAATTTTGCCTATTTGAAACCAAATGAATCTCGATGACACTTGACATGTACCTAGCACCAAGTCTCCTCTTTCGATTGGTATAGCGCATACATCCTTATCGAACTTGGTACAAGACGTAGGAGCGCGCATAAAGAGGTCTAATGGGCGCTTAATTATAGCACAAATGATCAATATGAGCAAATGAATGAATTTTACCTATCTGAAACCAAATTAATCTCAATAAAACTTGACATGGACCTAGCCCCAAGTCTCTTCTTTTGATTGGTATAGCGCATACATCCCTATCGAACCTGGTAGAAGACCTAGGAGCGCGCTTATAGAGGTCTAATGGGCGCTTTTTATAGCAGAAATGATCAATATGAGTAAATGAATGAAATTTTACCTATCTGAAACGAAATCAATCTCCATGAAACTTGACATGTACCTAGCACCAAGGCTTCCCTTTCGATTGGTATAGCGCATACATCCTTATCGAACCTGGTACAAGACGTAGGAGCGCGCATATAGAGGTCAAATGGGCGCTTAATTATTGCAGAAATGATTAATATGAGTAAATGAATGAATTTTACCTATCTGAAACCAAATCAATCTCGATGAAACTTGACATGGACCTAGCCCCAAGTCTCCTCTTTCGATTGGTATAGCGCATACATCCCTATCGAACGTGGTAGAAGACGTAGGAGCGCGCATATAGAGGTCTAATGGGCGCTTTTTATAGCAGAAATGATCAATATGAGTAAATAAATGAAATTTTCCCTATCTGAAACCAAATCAATCTCGATGAAACTTGACATGTACCTAGCACCAAGTCTCCTCTTTCGATTGGTATAGCGCATACATCCTTATCGAACCTGGTACAAGACGTAGGAGCGCGCATATGGAAGTCTAATGGGCGCTTTTTATAGCAGAAATGATCAATATAAGTAAATGAATGAAATTTTACCTATCTGAAACCAAATCAATCTCGATGACACTTCACATGTACCTAGCACCAAGTTTCGTCTTTTGATCGGTATAGCGCATACATCCCTATCGAACCTGGTACAAGAAGT
Source organism: Pinctada fucata (assembly GCA_028142955.1). Lineage (NCBI taxonomy): Eukaryota > Metazoa > Mollusca > Bivalvia > Pterioida > Pteriidae > Pinctada > Pinctada fucata. Next base: position 27,002,853 of record AP027110.1, on the reverse strand, counting down.
AGGAGCGCGCTTATAGAGGTCTAATGGGCGCTTTTTATAGCAGAAATGATCAATATGAGTAAATGAATGAAATTTTACCTATCTGAAACCAAATCAATCTCGATGAAACTTAACATGTACCTAGCACCAAGTCTCCTCTTTTGATTGGTATAGCGCATACATCCCTATCGAACCTGGTAGAAGAAGTAGGAGCGCGCTTATAGAGGTCTAATGGACGCTTTTTATAGAAGAAATGATCAATATTAGTAAATGAATGAAATTTTACCTATCTGAAACCAAATCAATCTTGATGAAACTTGAAATTTACCAAGCACCAAGTCTTCTCTTTCGATCGGTATAGCGCATACATCCCTATCGAACCTGGTAGAAGAAGTAGGAGCGCGCTTAAAGAGGTCTAATGGGCGCTTTTTATAGCAGAAATGATCAATATGAGTAAATAAATGAAATTCTACCTATCTGAAACCAAATCAATCTCAATGACACTTGACATGTACCTAGCAACAAGTCTCCTCTTTCGATTGGTATAGCGCATACATCCCTATCGAACCTGGTACAAGACGTAGGAGCACGCATATAGAGGTCTAATGGACGCTTTTTATAGCAGAAATGATCAATATGAGTAAATGAATGAATTTTACCTATCTGAAACCAAATCAATCTCGATGAAACTTGACATGTACCTAGCACGAAGTCTCTTCTTTCGATTGGTATAGCGCATACATCCCTATCGAACCTGGTACAAGAAGTAGGAGCGCGCGTATAGAGGTCTAATGGGCGCTTTTTATAGCAGAAATGATCAATATGAGTAAATGAATGAAATTTTACCTATCTGAAACCAAATCAATCTCGATGAAACTTGACATGGACCTAGCACCAAGTCTCCTCTTTTGATCGATATAGCGCATACATCCTTATCGAACGTGGTAGAAGACGTAGGAGCGCGCTTATAGAGGTCTAATGGGCGCTTTTTATAGCAGAAATGATCAATATGAGTAAATGAATGAAATTTTACCTATCTGAAACCAAATCAATCTCGATGAAACTTGACATGTACCTAGCACCAAGTCTCCTCTTTTGATCGGTATAGCGCATACATCCTTATCGAACGTGGTAGAAGACGTAGGAGAGCGCATATAGAGGTCTAATGGGCGCTTTTTATAGCAGAAATGATCAATATGAGTAAATGAATGAAATTTTACCTATCTGAAACCAAATCAATCTCGATGAAACTTGACATGTACCTAGCACCAAGTCTCCTCTTTTGATCGGTATAGCGCATACATCCTTATCGAACGTGGTAGAAGACGTAGGAGAGCGCATATAGAGGTCTAATGGGCGCTTTTTATAGGAAAAATTGTCAATATGAGTAAATGAATGAAATTTTACCTATCTGAAACCAAATCAATCTCGATGAAACTTGACATGTACCTAGCACCAAGTCTCCTCTTTTGATCGGTATAGCGCATACATCCTTATCGAACGTGGTAGAAGACGTAGGAGCGCGCTTATAGAGGTCTAATGGGCACTTTTTATAGCAGAAATGATCAATATGAGTAAATGAATGAAATTTTACCTATCTGAAAGCAAATCAATCTCGATGAAACTTGACATGTACCTAGCACCAAGTCTCCTCTTTTGATCGGTATAGCGCATACATCCTTATCGAACGTGGTAGAAGACGTAGGAGCGCGCTTATAGAGGTCTAATGGGCGCTTTTTATAGCAGAAATGATCAATATGAGTAAATGAATGAAATTTTACCTATCTGAAACCAAATCAATCTCGATGAAACTTGACATGTACCTAGCACCAAGTCTCCTCTTTTGATCGGTATAGCGCATACATCCTTATCGAACGTGGTAGAAGACGTAGGAGCGCGCTTATAGAGGTCTAATGGGCGCTTTTTATAGCAGAAATGATCAATATGAGTAAATGAATGAAATTTTACCTATCTGAAACCAAATCAATCTCGATGAAACTTGACATGTACCTAGCACCAAGTCTCCTCTTTTGATCGGTATAGCGCATACATCCTTATCGAACGTGGTAGAAGACGTAGGAGCGCGCTTATAGAGGTCAAATGGGCGCTTTTTATAGCAGAAATGATCAATATGAGTAAATGAATGAAATTTTACCTATCTGAAACCAAATCAATCTCGATGAAACTTGACGTGTACCTAGCACCAAGTCTCCTCTTTCGATTGGTATAGCGCATACATCCCTATCGAACCTGGTAGAAGACGTAGGAGCGCGCTTATAGAGGTCTAATGGGCGCTTTTTATAGCAGAAATGATCAATATGAGTAAATGAATGAAATTTTACCTATCTGAAACCAAATCAATCTTGATGACACTTGACATGTACCTAGCACCAAGTCTCTTCTTTCGATTGGTATAGCGCATACATCCCTATCGAACCTGGTACAAGACGTAGGAGCGCGCATATAGAGGTCTAATGGGGCTTTTTATAGCAGAAATGATCAATATGAGTAAATGAATGAAATTTTACCTATCTGAAACCAAATCAATCTCAATGAAACTTGACATGTACCTAGCACCAAGTCTCCTCTTTCGATTGGTATAGCGCATACATCCTTATCGAACCTGGTACAAGACGTAGGAGCGCGCATATAGAGGTCTAATGGGCGCTTAATTATTGCAGAAATGATCAATATGAGTAAATGAATGAAATTTTACCTATCTGAAACCAAATCAATCTCGATGAAACTTGACATGTACCTAGCACCAAGTCTCCTCTTTCGATTGGTATAGCGCATACATCCCAATCGAACCTGGTAGAAGAAGTAGGAGCGCGCTTATAGAGGTCAAATGGGCGCTTTTTATAGCAGAAATGATCAATATGAGTAAATGAATGAAATTTTACCTATCTGAAACCAAATCAATCTCGATGAAACTTGACGTGTACCTAGCACCAAGTCTCCTCTTTCGATTGGTATAGCGCATACATCCCTATCGAACCTGGTAGAAGACGTAGGAGCGCGCTTATAGAGGTCTAATGGGCGCTTTTTATAGCAGAAATGATCAATATGAGTAAATGAATGAAATTTTACCTATCTGAAACCAAATCAATCTTGATGACACTTGACATGTACCTAGCACCAAGTCTCTTCTTTCGATTGGTATAGCGCATACATCCCTATCGAACCTGGTACAAGACGTAGGAGCGCGCATATAGAGGTCTAATGGGGCTTTTTATAGCAGAAATGATCAATATGAGTAAATGAATGAAATTTTACCTATCTGAAACCAAATCAATCTCAATGAAACTTGACATGTACCTAGCACCAAGTCTCCTCTTTCGATTGGTATAGCGCATACATCCTTATCGAACCTGGTACAAGACGTAGGAGCGCGCATATAGAGGTCTAATGGGCGCTTAATTATTGCAGAAATGATCAATATGAGTAAATGAATGAAATTTTACCTATCTGAAACCAAATCAATCTTGATGAAACTTGAAATTTACCAAGCACCAAGTCTTCTCTTTCGATTGGTGTAGCGCATACATCCCTATCGAACCTGGTAGAAGAAGTAGGAGCGCGCTTAAAGAGGTCTAATGGGCGCTTTTTATAGCAGAAATGATCAATATGAGTAAATAAATGAAATTCTACCTATCTGAAACCAAATCAATCTCAATGAAACTTGACATGTACCTAGCAACAAGTCTCCTCTTTCGATTGGTATAGCGCATACATCCCTATCGAACCTGGTGCAAGACGTAGGAGCACGCATATAGAGGTCTAATGGACGCTTTTTATAGCAGAAATGATCAATATGAGTAAATGAATGAATTTTACCTATCTGAAACCAAATCAATCTCGATGAAACTTGACATGTACCTAGCACGAAGTCTCTTCTTTCGATTGGTATAGCGCATACATCCCTATCGAACCTGGTACAAGAAGTAGGAGCGCGCGTATAGAGGTCTAATGGGCGCTTTTTATAGCATAAATGATCAATATGAGTAAATGAATGAAATTTTACCTATCTGAAACCAAATCAATCTCGATGAAACTTGACATGGACCTAGCACCAAGTCTCCTCTTTTGATCGATATAGCGCATACATCCTTATCGAACGTGGTAGAAGACGTAGGAGCGCGCTTATAGAGGTCTAATGGGCGCTTTTTATAGCAGAAATGATCAATATGAGTAAATGAATGAAATTTTACCTATCTGAAAGCAAATCAATCTCGATGAAACTTGACATGTACCTAGCACCAAGTCTCCTCTTTTGATCGGTATAGCGCATACATCCTTATCGAACGTGGTAGAAGACGTAGGAGAGCGCATATAGAGGTCTAATGGGCGCTTTTTATAGCAGAAATGATCAATATGAGTAAATGAATGAAATTTTACCTATCTGAAACCAAATCAATCTCGATGAAACTTGACATGTACCTAGCACCAAGTCTCCTCTTTTGATCGGTATAGCGCATACATCCTTATCGAACGTGGTAGAAGACGTAGGAGAGCGCATATAGAGGTCTAATGGGCGCTTTTTATAGCAGAAATGATCAATATGAGTAAATGAATGAAATTTTACCTATCTGAAACCAAATCAATCTCGATGAAACTTGACATGTACCTAGCACCAAGTCTCCTCTTTTGATCGGTATAGCGCATACATCCTTATCGAACGTGGTAGAAGACGTAGGAGCGCGCTTATAGAGGTCTAATGGGCACTTTTTATAGCAGAAATGATCAATATGAGTAAATGAATGAAATTTTACCTATCTGAAACCAAATCAATCTCGATGAAACTTGACATGTACCTAGCACCAAGTCTCCTCTTTTGATCGGTATAGCGCATACATCCTTATCGAACGTGGTAGAAGACGTAGGAGCGCGCTTATAGAGGTCTAATGGGCGCTTTTTATAGCAGAAATGATCAATATGAGTAAATGAATGAAATTTTACCTATCTGAAACCAAATCAATCTCGATGAAACTTGACATGTACCTAGCACCAAGTCTCCTCTTTTGATCGGTATAGCGCATACATCCTTATCGAACGTGGTAGAAGACGTAGGAGCGCGCATATAGAGGTCTAATGGGCGCTTTTTATAGCAGAAATGATCAATATGAGTAAATGAATGAAATTTTACCTATCTGAAACCAAATCAATCTCGATGAAACTTGACATGTACCTAGCACCAAGTCTCCTCTTTTGATCGGTATAGCGCATACATCCTTATCGAACGTGGTAGAAGACGTAGGAGCGCGCTTATAGAGGTCTAATGGGCGCTTTTTATAGCAGAAATGATCAATATGAGTAAATGAATGAAATTTTACCTATCTGAAACCAAATCAATCTCGATGAAACTTGACATGTACCTAGCACCAAGTCTCCTCTTTTGATCGGTATAGCGCATACATCCTTATCGAACGTGGTAGAAGACGTAGGAGAGCGCATATAGAGGTCTAATGGGCGCTTTTTATAGCAGAAATGATCAATATGAGTAAATGAATGAAATTTTACCTATCTGAAACCAAATCAATCTCGATGAAACTTGACATGTACCTAGCACCAAGTCTCCTCTTTTGATCGGTATAGCGCATACATCCTTATCGAACGTGGTAGAAGACGTAGGAGCGCGCTTATAGAGGTCTAATGGGCACTTTTTATAGCAGAAATGATCAATATGAGTAAATGAATGAAATTTTACCTATCTGAAACCAAATCAATCTCGATGAAACTTGACATGTACCTAGCACCAAGTCTCCTCTTTTGATCGGTATAGCGCATACATCCTTATCGAACGTGGTAGAAGACGTAGGAGCGCGCATATAGAGGTCTAATGGGGCTTTTTATAGCAGAAATGATCAATATGAGTAAATGAATGAAATTTTACCTATCTGAAACCAAATCAATCTCAATGAAACTTGACATGTACCTAGCACCAAGTCTCCTCTTTCGATTGGTATAGCGCATACATCCTTATCGAACCTGGTACAAGACGTAGGAGCGCGCATATAGAGGTCTAATGGGCGCTTAATTATTGCAGAAATGATCAATATGAGTAAATGAATGAAATTTTACCTATCTGAAACCAAATCAATCTTGATGAAACTTGAAATTTACCAAGCACCAAGTCTTCTCTTTCGATTGGTGTAGCGCATACATCCCTATCGAACCTGGTAGAAGAAGTAGGAGCGCGCTTAAAGAGGTCTAATGGGCGCTTTTTATAGCAGAAATGATCAATATGAGTAAATAAATGAAATTCTACCTATCTGAAACCAAATCAATCTCAATGAAACTTGACATGTACCTAGCAACAAGTCTCCTCTTTCGATTGGTATAGCGCATACATCCCTATCGAACCTGGTGCAAGACGTAGGAGCACGCATATAGAGGTCTAATGGACGCTTTTTATAGCAGAAATGATCAATATGAGTAAATGAATGAATTTTACCTATCTGAAACCAAATCAATCTCGATGAAACTTGACATGTACCTAGCACGAAGTCTCTTCTTTCGATTGGTATAGCGCATACATCCCTATCGAACCTGGTACAAGAAGTAGGAGCGCGCGTATAGAGGTCTAATGGGCGCTTTTTATAGCAGAAATGATCAATATGAGTAAATGAATGAAATTTTACCTATCTGAAACCAAATCAATCTCGATGAAACTTGACATGGACCTAGCACCAAGTCTCCTCTTTTGATCGATATAGCGCATACATCCTTATCGAACGTGGTAGAAGACGTAGGAGCGCGCTTATAGAGGTCTAATGGGCGCTTTTTATAGCAGAAATGATCAATATGAGTAAATGAATGAAATTTTACCTATCTGAAAGCAAATCAATCTCGATGAAACTTGACATGTACCTAGCACCAAGTCTCCTCTTTTGATCGGTATAGCGCATACATCCTTATCGAACGTGGTAGAAGACGTAGGAGAGCGCATATAGAGGTCTAATGGGCGCTTTTTATAGCAGAAATGATCAATATGAGTAAATGAATGAAATTTTACCTATCTGAAACCAAATCAATCTCGATGAAACTTGACATGTACCTAGCACCAAGTCTCCTCTTTTGATCGGTATAGCGCATACATCCTTATCGAACGTGGTAGAAGACGTAGGAGAGCGCATATAGAGGTCTAATGGGCGCTTTTTATAGCAGAAATGATCAATATGAGTAAATGAATGAAATTTTACCTATCTGAAACCAAATCAATCTCGATGAAACTTGACATGTACCTAGCACCAAGTCTCCTCTTTTGATCGGTATAGCGCATACATCCTTATCGAACGTGGTAGAAGACGTAGGAGCGCGCTTATAGAGGTCTAATGGGCACTTTTTATAGCAGAAATGATCAATATGAGTAAATGAATGAAATTTTACCTATCTGAAACCAAATCAATCTCGATGAAACTTGACATGTACCTAGCACCAAGTCTCCTCTTTTGATCGGTATAGCGCATACATCCTTATCGAACGTGGTAGAAGACGTAGGAGCGCGCATATAGAGGTCTAATGGGCGCTTTTTATAGCAGAAATGATCAATATGAGTAAATGAATGAAATTTTACCTATCTGAAACCAAATCAATCTCGATGAAACTTGACATGTACCTAGCACCAAGTCTCCTCTTTTGATCGGTATAGCGCATACATCCTTATCGAACGTGGTAGAAGACGTAGGAGCGCGCTTATAGAGGTCTAATGGGCGCTTTTTATAGCAGAAATGATCAATATGAGTAAATGAATGAAATTTTACCTATCTGAAACCAAATCAATCTCGATGAAACTTGACATGTACCTAGCACCAAGTCTCCTCTTTTGATCGGTATAGCGCATACATCCTTATCGAACGTGGTAGAAGACGTAGGAGAGCGCATATAGAGGTCTAATGGGCGCTTTTTATAGCAGAAATGATCAATATGAGTAAATGAATGAAATTTTACCTATCTGAAACCAAATCAATCTCGATGAAACTTGACATGTACCTAGCACCAAGTCTCCTCTTTTGATCGGTATAGCGCATACATCCTTATCGAACGTGGTAGAAGACGTAGGAGCGCGCTTATAGAGGTCTAATGGGCACTTTTTATAGCAGAAATGATCAATATGAGTAAATGAATGAAATTTTACCTATCTGAAACCAAATCAATCTCGATGAAACTTGACATGTACCTAGCACCAAGTCTCCTCTTTTGATCGGTATAGCGCATACATCCTTATCGAACGTGGTAGAAGACGTAGGAGCGCGCATATAGAGGTCTAATGGGCGCTTTTTATAGCAGAAATGATCAATATGAGTAAATGAATGAAATTTTACCTATCTGAAACCAAATCAATCTCGATGAAACTTGACATGTACCTAGCACCAAGTCTCCTCTTTTGATCGGTATAGCGCATACATCCTTATCGAACGTGGTAGAAGACGTAGGAGCGCGCTTATAGAGGTCTAATGGGCGCTTTTTATAGCAGAAATGATCAATATGAGTAAATGAATGAAATTTTACCTATCTGAAACCAAATCAATCTCGATGAAACTTGACATGTACCTAGCACCAAGTCTCCTCTTTTGATCGGTATAGCGCATACATCCTTATCGAACGTGGTAGAAGACGTAGGAGAGCGCATATAGAGGTCTAATGGGCGCTTTTTATAGCAGAAATGATCAATATGAGTAAATGAATGAAATTTTACCTATCTGAAACCAAATCAATCTCGATGAAACTTGACATGTACCTAGCACCAAGTCTCCTCTTTTGATCGGTATAGCGCATACATCCTTATCGAACGTGGTAGAAGACGTAGGAGCGCGCTTATAGAGGTCTAATGGGCACTTTTTATAGCAGAAATGATCAATATGAGTAAATGAATGAAATTTTACCTATCTGAAACCAAATCAATCTCGATGAAACTTGACATGTACCTAGCACCAAGTCTCCTCTTTTGATCGGTATAGCGCATACATCCTTATCGAACGTGGTAGAAGACGTAGGAGCGCGCTTATAGAGGTCTAATGGGCGCTTTTTATAGCAGAAATGATCAATATGAGTAAATGAATGAAATTTTACCTATCTGAAACCAAATCAATCTCGATGAAACTTGACATGTACCTAGCACCAAGTCTCCTCTTTTGATCGGTATAGCGCATACATCCTTATCGAACGTGGTAGAAGACGTAGGAGCGCGCATATAGAGGTCTAATGGGCGCTTTTTATAGCAGAAATGATCAATATGAGTAAATGAATGAAATTTTACCTATCTGAAACCAAATCAATCTCGATGAAACTTGACATGTACCTAGCACCAAGTCTCCTCTTTTGATCGGTATAGCGCATACATCCTTATCGAACGTGGTAGAAGACGTAGGAGCGCGCTTATAGAGGTCTAATGGGCGCTTTTTATAGCAGAAATGATCAATATGAGTAAATGAATGAAATTTTACCTATCTGAAACCAAATCAATCTCGATGAAACTTGACATGTACCTAGCACCAAGTCTCCTCTTTCGATTGGTATAGCGCATACATCCCAATCGAACCTGGTAGAAGAAGTAGGAGCGCGCTTATAGAGGTCAAATGGGCGCTTTTTATAGCAGAAATGATCAATATGAGTAAATGAATGAAATTTTACCTATCTGAAACCAAATCAATCTCGATGAAACTTGACGTATACCTAGCACCAAGTCTTCTCTTTCGATTGGTATAGCGCATACATCCCTATCGAACCTGGTAGAAGACGTAGGAGCGCGCTTATAGAGGTCTAATGGGCGCTTTTTATAGCAGAAATGATCAATATGAGTAAATGAATGAAATTTTACCTATCTGAAACCAAATCAATCTTGATGACACTTGACATGTACCTAGCACCAAGTCTCTTCTTTCGATTGGTATAGCGCATACATCCCTATCGAACCTGGTACAAGACGTAGGAGCGCGCATATAGAGGTCTAATGGGGCTTTTTATAGCAGAAATGATCAATATGAGTAAATGAATGAAATTTTACCTATCTGAAACCAAACCAATCTCAATGAAACTTGACATGTACCTAGCACCAAGTCTCCTCTTTCGATTGGTATAGCGCATACATCCTTATCGAACCTGGTACAAGACGTAGGAGCGCGCATATAGAGGTCTAATGGGCGCTTAATTATTGCAGAAATGATCAATATGAGTAAATGAATGAAATTTTACCTATCTGAAACCAAATCAATCTTGATGAAACTTGAAATTTACCAAGCACCAAGTCTTCTCTTTCGATTGGTGTAGCGCATACATCCCTATCGAACCTGGTAGAAGAAGTAGGAGCGCGCTTAAAGAGGTCTAATGGGCGCTTTTTATAGCAGAAATGATCAATATGAGTAAATAAATGAAATTCTACCTATCTGAAACCAAATCAATCTCAATGAAACTTGACATGTACCTAGCAACAAGTCTCCTCTTTCGATTGGTATAGCGCATACATCCCTATCGAACCTGGTACAAGACGTAGGAGCACGCATATAGAGGTCTAATGGACGCTTTTTATAGCAGAAATGATCAATATGAGTAAATGAATGAATTTTACCTATCTGAAACCAAATCAATCTCGATGAAACTTGACATGTACCTAGCACCAAGTCTCCTCTTTTGATCGGTATAGCGCATACATCCTTATCGAACGTGGTAGAAGACGTAGGAGCGCGCATATAGAGGTCTAATGGGCGCTTTTTATAGCAGAAATGATCAATATGAGTAAATGAATGAAATTTTACCTATCTGAAACCAAATCAATCTCGATGAAACTTGACATGTACCTAGCACCAAGTCTCCTCTTTTGATCGGTATAGCGCATACATCCTTATCGAACGTGGTAGAAGACGTAGGAGCGCGCATATAGAGGTCTAATGGGCGCTTTTTATAGCAGAAATGATCAATATGAGTAAATGAATGAAATTTTACCTATCTGAAACCAAATCAATCTCGATGAAACTTGACATGTACCTAGCACCAAGTCTCCTCTTTTGATCGGTATAGCGCATACATCCTTATTGAACGTGGTAGAAGACGTAGGAGCGCACTTATAGAGGTCTAATGGGCGCTTTTTATAGCAGAAATGATCAATATGAGTAAATAAATGAAACTCTACCTATCTGAAACCAAATCAATCTCAATGACACTTGACATGTACCTAGCACCAAGTCTCCTCTTTCGATTGGTATTGCGCATACATCCCTATCGAACCTGGTACAAGACGTAGGAGCGCGCATATAGAGGTCTAATGGACGCTTTTTATAGCAGAAATGAACAACATGAGTAAATGAATGAAATTTTACCTATCTGAAACCAAATCAATCTTGATGAAACTTGAAATGTACCAAGCACCACGTCTCCTCTTTTGATTGGTATAGCGCATACATCACTATCGAACCTGGTAGAAGAAGTAGGAGCGCGCTTATAGAGGTCTAATGGGCGCTTTTTATAGCAGAAATGATCAATATCAATGAAAAAATGAAATTTTACCTACCTGAAACCAAATCAATCTCAATGACACTTGACATGTACCTAGCACCAAGTCTCCTCTTTCGATTGGTATAGCGCATACATCCCTATCGAACCTGGTAGAAGACGTAGGAGCGCGCATATAGAGGTCTAATGGACGCTTTTTATAGCAGAAATGATCAATATGAGTAAATGAATGAAATTTTACCTATCTGAAACCAAATAAATCTTGATGAAACTTGACATATACCTAGCACCAAGTCTCCTCTTTTGATCGGTATAGCGCATACATCCCTATGGAACCTGGTACAAGAAATAGGAGCGCGCTTATAGAGGTCTAATGGGTGCTTTTTATAGCAGAAATGATCAATATGAGTAAATGAATGAAATTTTACCTATCTGAAACCAAATCAATCTCGATGAAACTTGACATGTACCTAGCACCAAGTCTCCTCTTTTGATCGGTATAGCGCATACATCCTTATCGAACGTGGAAGAAGACGTAGGAGCGCGCTTATAGAGGTCTAATGGGCGCTTTTTATAGCAGAAATGATCAATATGAGTAAATGAATGAAATTTTACCTATCTGAAACCAAATCAATCTCGATTAAACTTGACATGTACCTTGCACCAAGTCTCCTCTTTCGATCGGTATAGCGCATACATCCTTATCGAACGTGGTAGAAGACGTAGGAGCGCACTTATAGAGGTCTAATGGGCGCTTTTTATAGCAGAAATGATCAATATGAGTAAATAAATGAAACTCTACCTATCTGAAACCAAATCAATCTCGATGAAACTTGACATGTACCTATCCTTAAGTCTCCTCTTTCGATTGGTATAGCGCATACATCCCTATCGAACCTGGTACAAGACGTAGGAGCTCGCATATAGAGGTCTAATGGACGCTTTTTATAGCAGAAATGAACAATATCAGTAAATGAATGAAATTTTACCTATCTGAAACCAAATCAATCTTGATGAAACTTGAAATGTACCAAGCATCACGTCTCCTCTTTTGATTGGTATAGCGCATACATCACTATCGAACCTGGTAGAAGAAGTAGGAGCGCGCTTATAGAGGTCTAATGGGCGCTTTTTATAGCAGAAATGATCAATATGAGAGAAAAAAGGAAATTCTACCTATCTGAAACCAAATCAATCTCAATGACACTTGACATGTACCTAGCACCAAGTCTCCTCTTTCGATTGGTATAGCGCATACATCCTTATCGAACCTGGTACAAGACGTAGGAGCGCGCATATAGAGGTCTAATGGGTGCTTAATTATTGCAGAAATGATCAATATGAGTGAATGAATGAAATTTTGCCTATCTGAAACCAAATCAATCTCGATGAAACTTAAAATAGACTTAGCGCCAAGTCTCCTCTTTCGATTGGTAAAGCGCATACATCCCTATCGAACCTGGTAGAAGTCGTAGGAGCGGGCATATAGAGGTCTAATGGGCGCTTTTTATAGCAGAAATGATCAATATTAGTAAATGAATGAAATTTTACCTATCTGAAAACAAATCAATCTTGATGAAACTTGAAATGTACCTAGCACCAAGTCTCCTCTTTCGATTGGTATAGCGCATACATCCCTATCGAACCTGGTAGAAGAAGTAGGAGCGCGCATATAGAGGTCTAATGGGCGCTTAATTATAGCAGAAATGATCAATATGAGTAAATGAATGAATTTTACCTATCTGAAACCAAATCAATCTCAATGAAACTTGACATGTACCTAGCACCAACTCTCCTCTTTCGATTGGTATAGCGCATACATCCCTATCGAACCTGGTACAAGAAGTAGGAGCGCGCTTATAGAGGTCTAATGGGCGCTTTTTATAGCAGAAATGATCAATATGAGTAAATGAATGAAATTTTACCTATCTGAAACCAAATCAATCTCAATGAAACTTGACATGTACCTAGCACCAAGTCTCCTCTTTCGATTGGTATAGCGCATACATCCTTATCGAACCTGGTACAAGACGTAGGAGCGCGCATATAGAGGTCTAATGGGCGCTTAATTATTGCAGAAATGATCAATATGAGTAAATGAATGAAATTTTACCTATCTGAAACCAAATCAATCTTGATGAAACTTGAAATTTACCAAGCACCAAGTCTTCTCTTTCGATTGGTGTAGCGCATACATCCCTATCGAACCTGGTAGAAGAGGTAGGAGCGCGCTTAAAGAGGTCTAATGGGCGCTTTTTATAGCAGAAATGATCAATATGAGTAAATAAATGAAATTCTACCTATCTGAAACCAAATCAATCTCAATGACACTTGACATGTACCTAGCAACAAGTCTCCTCTTTCGATTGGTATAGCGCATACATCCGTATCGAACCTGGTACAAGACGTAGGAGCACGCATATAGAGGTCTAATGGACGCTTTTTATAGCAGAAATGATCAATATGAGTAAATGAATGAATTTTACCTATCTGAAACCAAATCAATCTCGATGAAACTTGACATGTACCTAGCACGAAGTCTCTTCTTTCGATTGGTATAGCGCATACATCCCTATCGAACCTGGTACAAGAAGTAGGAGCGCGCTTATAGAGGTCTAACGGGCGCTTTTTATAGCAGAAATGATCAATATGAGTAAATGAATGAAATTTTACCTATCTGAAACCAAATCAATCTCGATGAAACTTGACATGGACCTAGCACCAAGTCTCCTCTTTTGATCGGTATAGCGCATACATCCTTATCGAACGTGGTAGAAGACGTAGGAGCGCGCCTATAGAGGTCTAATGGGCGCTTTTTATAGCAGAAATGATCAATATGAGTAAATGAATGAAATTTTACCTATCTGAAACCAAATCAATCTCGATGAAACTTGACATGTACCTAGCACCAAGTCTCCTCTTTTGATCGGTATAGCGCATACATCCTTATCGAACGTGGTAGAAGACGTAGGAGCGCGCATATAGAGGTCTAATGGGCGCTTTTTATAGCAGAAATGATCAATATGAGTAAATGAATGAAATTTTACCTATCTGAAACCAAATCAATCTTGATGAAACTTGAAATTTACCAAGCACCAAGTCTTCTCTTTCGATTGGTGTAGCGCATACATCCCTATCGAACCTTGTAGAAGAAGTAGGAGCGCGCTTAAAGAGGTCTAATGGGCGCTTTTTATAGCAGAAATGATCAATATGAGTAAATGAATGAAATTTTACCTATCTGAAACCAAATCAATCTCAATGACACTTGACATGTACCTAGCAACAAGTCTCCTCTTTCGATTGGTATAGCGCATACATCCCTATCGAACCTGGTACAAGACGTAGGAGCTCGCATATAGAGGTCTAATGGACGCTTTTTATAGCAGAAATGATCAATATGAGTAAATGAATGAATTTTACCTATCTGAAACCAAATCAATCTCGATGAAACTTGACATGTACCTAGCACCAAGTCTCTTCTTTCGATTGGTATAGCGCATACATCCCTATCGAACCTGGTACAAGAAGTAGGAGCGCGCTTATAGAGGTCTAACGGGCGCTTTTTATAGCAGAAATGATCAATATGAGTAAATGAATGAAATTTTACCTATCTGAAACCAAATCAATCTCGATGAAACTTGACATGGACCTAGCACCAAGTCTCCTCTTTTGATCGGTATAGCGCATACATCCTTATCGAACGTGGTAGAAGACGTAGGAGCGCGCTTATAGAGGTCTAATGGGCGCTTTTTATAGCAGAAATGATCAATATGAGTAAATGAATGAAATTTTACCTATCTGAAACCAAATCAATCTCGATGAAACTTGACATGTACCTAGCACCAAGTCTCCTCTTTTGATCGGTATAGCGCATACATCCTTATCGAACGTGGTAGAAGACGTAGGAGCGCGCATATAGAAGTCTAATGGGCGCTTTTTATAGCAGAAATGATCAATATGAGTAAATGAATGAAATTTTACCTATCTGAAACCAAATCAATCTCGATGAAACTTGACATGTACCTAGCACCAAGTCTCCTCTTTTGATCGATATAGCGCATACATCCTTATCGAACGTGGTAGAAGACGTAGGAGCGCGCATATAGAGGTCTAATGGGCGCTTTTTATAGCAGAAATGATCAATATGAGTAAATGAATGAAATTTTACCTATCTGAAACCAAATCAATCTCGATGAAACTTGACATGTACCTAGCACCAAGTCTCCTCTTTTGATCGGTATAGCGCATACATCCTTATCGAACGTGGTAGAAGACGTAGGAGCGCGCATATAGAGGTCTAATGGGCGCTTTTTATAGCAGAAATGATCAATATGAGTAAATGAATGAAATTTTACCTATCTGAAACCAAATCAATCTCGATGAAACTTGACATGTACCTAGCACCAAGTCTCCTCTTTTGATCGGTATAGCGCATACATCCTTATTGATCGTGGTAGAAGACGTAGGAGCGCACTTATAGAGGTCTAATGGGCGCTTTTTATAGCAGAAATGATCAATATGAGTAAATAATTGAAACTCTACCTATCTGAAACCAAATCAATCTCAATGACACTTGACATGTACCTAGCACCAAGTCTCCTCTTTCGATTGGTATTGCGCATACATCCCTATCGAACCTGGTACAAGACGTAGGAGCGCGCATATAGAGGTCTAATGGACGCTTTTTATAGCAGAAATGAACAACATGAGTAAATGAATGAAATTTTACCTATCTGAAACCAAATCAATCTTGATGAAACTTGAAATGTACCAAGCACCACGTCTCCTCTTTTGATTGGTATAGCGCATACATCACTATCGAACCTGGTAGAAGAAGTAGGAGCGCGCTTATAGAGGTCTAATGGGCGCTTTTTATAGCAGAAATGATCAATATGAATGAAAAAATGAAATTCTACCTATCTGAAACCAAATCAATCTCAATGACACTTGACATGTACCTAGTGTTGTGGGTCATGTGTTATTTTAGTTTTACTTTATGTGTAGGTACACATGTACTTAGTCATATTATATTATGATTTCATAATAATTCTTTCTAGATTTTACTATGTCATGTTTATTTCATTAGAGAATATTCCAGTATGTTCTTTGTTACATCATTATCATCACATGACTGTGATTTCTAGAATTTACTCTATTGTTAATCATGTGTAATGAGTCATTGTTCTAGAAGCTTCTGGTTAATTCATTGTTCTTAAGTATAAATACCTCTGAGGAACTGTGTTAAGGGAACATTTCGTACACATTCGTAGACACGATTCATTCATCTATTCTGATATACTGGGACACTTTATTTGTTGAGACTTTAATCCATTTAACAACGTTTGGACACCGATCTTTCGAGAACGTTTGTGATTACCGGAAACCATACCTTCGATAGACTTTGTGGACCGTAACGGACACTTTGATCCGGACATTGTATTGTAAGTTGTAATCATTGTAAATATATATATTTTGTACATAATTAAACTTGTAAATTTATATTCTGTCTTTGTCTGATTTTTGCTGGCGTTTTGGGGTATTCTGACCCATAACAGAATTGGGGGCTCGTCCGGGATAGTAATCTCTGCATATTTGCATTTTTACGTAAAAGTTCGTTTTTTGACAAAAGGAAAATTCTCCAAACTTTTGCCAGCAGAAATCAATCATGGTATTTTCGGTCACTGAATTTTTGAAATCGCCGACTGTAGGTGAGTTCGAATCATTGAAAAAAGATGATTTGATTGGTTTAGGTCTTCACTTGAAGTTAGATGTAAAATCTTCTATGAGAAAACAAGAAATTAGAAATATTGTGGCTAAAGAGCTTTTAGCTAAGGAAATCTTTTCGTCATACGATTTTCCTGTTGAACCTGTTTCAAGCGAAACCAAAATGTCAAAATATGAGTTTGAATTAGAGAAAATGAAATTACAATTACAATTTGAAAAAGAAGAAAAAGAAAGACAATTTCAAATTGAAAAAGAAGAAAAAGAAAGACAATTTCAAATTGAAAGAGAAGAAAAAGAAAGACAATTTGAAAAAGAAGAAAAAGAAAGACAATTTCAAATTGAAAGAGAAGAAAAAGAAAGACAATTTGAAAAAGAAGAAAAAATAAGACAATTTGAAAGAGAAAAGGAAGAAAGAGAGAAACAGGAACGTATGCACGAGAAAGAACTCCAATTTGAGTTAGAAAAGTTAAAGTTAGGGAAAAGCACTAAGGAAAATCCTGTTCCTTCGCCTGTCAAGTCTGAATTCGACGCCGCCAAAAACATCCGATTAGTACCAAAATTTCAAGAAAAGTCCGTGGACAAATATTTTCCACATTTTGAAAAAATCGCGGCCAATCTGAAGTGGCCACGTGATTTTTGGCCAACTTTGTTACAAAGCGTACTTATTGGCAAAGCGGCTGAAGTGTACTCGGCGCTCAGTATTGCTGAGAGTTCAGACTATGACAAGGTCAAGGACACGATTTTGAGAGCATATCAGTTAGTACCTGAGGCGTACAGACAAAAGTTTAGAAAGTACAAAAAGTTTGAAAATCAAACATATGTTGAATTTGCTCGAGAAAAAGAAGATTTATTTGATCAGTGGTTTCGATCTAAGAAAATTCCCAATTCATTTGACAATTTGCGTCAGATCATTCTGATAGAAGAGTTCAAAGAGTGTGTACATCAAGATTTAAGAACTCATTTGGAAGACAAAAATGTTAAAACTCTTGAAGAAGCCGCTGTTTTGTCTGATACGTATGCTCTCACTCATAAGAAAAATTTTGTGTCAAAAACTCAATCTAGCGATAGCGCAAAAACTTCAGATTTTCCAAAGAAAAATGTACAAGAGTCTCAGTCGTCCATTAGTTCCCAGTCACCATCTCAAGGTGGTTCTACGTCCGGTCCTAGGTCCGAGCGTTCTGAGGCATCCCCAGGGGTGGGGTCGCTTCCTACATGCAATTATTGTAAGAAAAAAGGTCATGTTATTGGTGAGTGTTTGAAGCTTAAGAAGAAAAAAGAACTTAAGTCACAGGCCTGTGCGTCTGTTAGAAATGATAGGAAAGCCTTAGATTCGATTTGTTCTGACACTCCTGAGATTCAGGGTTCTAAGTCCAGTTCTGATGATTTTGTGGAGGATCATTATAAGCCCTTTTTGTCACAGGGATTTGTTTCACTCAGTGATTCTAGCGAAGCGTTGCCTGTTCAGATTTTGAGAGATACTGGTGCTGCCCAGACTTTATTGTTAGAGGGTTCATTGCCTTTGTCTGAGCACACTTTTACTGGTAGGTCAGTTTTATTACAGGGTGTGGAGCTAGGCGTCATTGATGTTCCCCTTCATAAAATTTATTTGAAGTCAGATTTAATTACTGGACCTGTTATCGTAGGTGTTCGACCTACTCTTCCCGTTCAAGGCGTTTCCTTGTTGCTTGGCAACGATTTAGCTGGCGGCAAAGTTGTAGCCGATCCGATTGTTTGTGAGAAAATCACGTCCGATGTCGTGTCCGATGATGAAGACGACGACTTGTATCCAGCCTGCGCTGTTACCAGGGCGATGGCCAGGAACAGACTGAAAGAGGCTGAGAGTACTTCTGCACTTAACGAGGACCATCCCTCCAAAAGTATAGACCTTTCTGACACATTCATGTCTACCATTGATGACAGCGTACCTGAGACGTCAGTACCACTTCATGTTGACAAGTCTCCGACAGTACCTGGTGATGATTACCATCCGCCATTAGACAGAGATACAGATGCCTTAAGCCGTGAGCAGCTCCTCTCCGAACAAACTAAAGATCCGGAGATCATCCGACTAAGCAAGAGGGCCCTTCCCCGAGAAGAAGCGGACAAAGTCGGAGAGTGCTTCTACATACAAGATGGCATCCTCATGCGGAAATGGAGACCACCCGATGCACCCACTAATGAAGTGTGGCGGGTCGTTCACCAGATAGTGGTTCCAGTAGCGTATCGCGGGGACATCATGAGTTTAGCTCACGACACACCCATGGCAGGTCATTTAGGTGTCAATAAGACTTATAATAGGATTTTAAGTCACTTTTACTGGCCTAAGTTGAGAAAAGATGTGTCTGAGTTTTGTGAGTCTTGTCATAATTGTCAGATGGTAGGTAAACCCAATCAAGTTATACCACCTGCTCCCCTCCAACCCATTCCAGCCTTTGAGGAACCTTTTAGTAGGGTGTTAGTTGATTGTGTAGGTCCTTTGCCTAGGACTAGGTCAGGTAATCAGTACTTACTGACAATTATGTGTACTTCGACTAGGTTTCCTGAAGCCATACCTCTTAGGAATATTAAGGCAAAGACCATAGTTAAGGCCCTTACAAAGTTTTTCAGTTTCGTAGGTGCTCCCAAGGCTATTCAGTCAGATCAGGGTTCGAATTTTATGTCAGGGTTGTTTCAGCAGGTTATGCATGAGCTAGGTATCAGGCAGTATAAGTCTTCTGCGTACCATCCTGAGTCCCAGGGGGCACTTGAACGCTTTCATCAAACCCTTAAAACTATGATGAAAACATATTGTCACCAGTATGGACAAGACTGGGATGAAGGGGTTCACCTCGTGTTGTTTGCGGCACGAGAAGCGGTTCAGGAGTCCCTGGGTTTCAGTCCCTTTGAGCTAGTTTTTGGGCATACGGTCAGGGGGCCATTGAAGTTATTGAAGGAAAAATGGTTGACTGAGACTAGCGATTTGAATCTCTTAGACTACGTGTCTAATTTCAAAGAGAAATTATATAATGCTTGCAAATTGGCTCAAGAAAATCTCAAAACATCTCAAATGAAAATGAAAACATGGTATGACAAAGATGCTAGAAACAGAGTTTTTAAACCAGGCGATAAAGTTCTTGTATTTTTGCCTATCCCTGGTCATCCTTTGCAAGCTAGATATTTCGGTCCTTATGAGATTGAGAGTAAAATTAGTGATGTTAACTATGTGGTTAAGACACCAGGTCGGCGAAAAGAAAAAAGAGTGTGTCATGTTAACATGTTGAAAGAGTATTTTGATAGAAGTGACCGAAATTTTGTAAAACCAGTTTCCACTTTGGCCAATGTAAATACATTTGAAAATTGTGTTGAACCGGAATGTAATGAAGAGACTGTTGAAAAAGACTTTGCTCAAAGTGTCCGTTTGAAGAATTCCGAAATTCTGACAAATCCGGAAGTGAAACTCGGACATCTGACCGTGCATCATAAAGAGGAAGTGCACCAATTAATGCGGGAATATACGACCATCTTTCCGGACATTCCAAAAAAGACAAATGCGTCTCATCATGACGTCATTGTAGGTGATGCGTCACCTATCAAACAGCATCCCTATCGGTTAAACCCGATAAAACTTCAATACATGCGGAAAGAAATTCAATACATGCTCGAAAATGACATTATTGAACCCAGCAATAGTGATTGGAGTTCCCCATGTATTCTGGTTCCGAAGCCAGACGGAACTTACCGATTGTGTACAGACTTTAGAAAAGTCAATTCAGTCACCAAAACTGACTCTTATCCGATCCCACGAATCGATGACTGTATAGATAAAATTGGCAGTGCAAAATTTGTCAGTAAATTTGACTTGCTTAAAGGCTATTGGCAGGTCCCGCTTACCGAGAGAGCCAGAGAAATATCGGCATTTGCGACTCCAGATGGGCTATACCAATATAAAGTAATGCCCTTTGGTATGAAAAACGCACCAGCCACATTCCAGAGGATGATTCATTCGCTCCTAAATCATCTCGAAGGATGCGAGGCGTACATCGATGACGTCATCATCTACAGCGACACCTGGGATGATCATCTCCGAATCATGCGTACCTTCTTCGACATACTGGCGAAAGCAAACCTCACAGTGAACCTTGCGAAAAGTGAATTTTGTCACGCGACTGTAGAATATTTGGGTCACAAAGTAGGTCAAGGTTTTGTTACTCCTATCATGGCCAAGGTGGAAGCTATTTCAAAGTTCCCGATTCCTACCAATAAGAAAGAGGTTATGAGATTTTTGGGAATGGCAGGATTCTACAGAAAATTTTGTCCAAATTTCTCGTCAGTTGTTGGTCCACTTACCAATCTGTTACAAAAGAGAGTGAATTTTGCATGGACCAATGACTGTGACGAATCTTTTAAGAAAATCAAATGTGTTCTTATGAAAAGTCCTGTCCTGTCAGCTCCAAATTTTGATAAGCAATTTAAGCTTACTGTTGATGCTAGTGACGTAGGAATCGGGGCTGCTTTGTTTCAAGAAAATGATGATGGTGTAGATAGAGTTGTTTGTTATTTTTCAAAGAAATTGACAAAATGTCAAAAGAATTACTCTACTATTGAAAAAGAGTGTCTTGCATTATTGTTAGCTTTACAACATTTTGATGTTTATTTGAATGTTACTTTACATCCCATTCTTGTATATACTGACCACAACCCTCTCACATTTTTGCACAAAATGTCAAACAAGAATCAAAGACTTACAAGGTGGAGTTTATTGTTGCAAGAGTACAATATCATTATAAACCATATCAAGGGCAAAGACAATGTGATTGCAGATGCACTATCGAGAGTTTCATGAGTGATTTTTGAAGAATTTACTACCTAAGTTTTCATTGACATTCAAACTTTTTTTAAGGGGGGAGGTGTTGTGGGTCATGTGTTATTTTAGTTTTACTTTATGTGTAGGTACACATGTACTTAGTCATATTATATTATGATTTCATAATAATTCTTTCTAGATTTTACTATGTCATGTTTATTTCATTAGAGAATATTCCAGTATGTTCTTTGTTACATCATTATCATCACATGACTGTGATTTCTAGAATTTACTCTATTGTTAATCATGTGTAATGAGTCATTGTTCTAGAAGCTTCTGGTTAATTCATTGTTCTTAAGTATAAATACCTCTGAGGAACTGTGTTAAGGGAACATTTCGTACACATTCGTAGACACGATTCATTCATCTATTCTGATATACTGGGACACTTTATTTGTTGAGACTTTAATCCATTTAACAACGTTTGGACACCGATCTTTCGAGAACGTTTGTGATTACCGGAAACCATACCTTCGATAGACTTTGTGGACCGTAACGGACACTTTGATCCGGACATTGTATTGTAAGTTGTAATCATTGTAAATATATATATTTTGTACATAATTAAACTTGTAAATTTATATTCTGTCTTTGTCTGATTTTTGCTGGCGTTTTGGGGTATTCTGACCCATAACACTAGCACCAAGTCTCCTCTTTCGATTGGTATAGCGCATACATCCCTATCGAACCTGGTAGAAGACGTAGGAGCGCGCATATAGAGGTCTAATGGACGCTTTTTATAGCAGAAATGATCAATATGAGTAAATGAATGAAATTTTACCTATCTGAAACCAAATAAATCTTGATGAAACTTGACATGTACCTAGCACCAAGTCTCCTCTTTTGATCGGTATAGCGCATACATCCCTATGGAACCTGGTACAAGAAATAGGAGCGCGCTTATAGAGGTCTAATGGGTGCTTTTTATAGCAGAAATGATCAATATGAGTAAATGAATGAAATTTTACCTATCTGAAACCAAATCAATCTCGATGAAACTTGACATGTACCTAGCACCAAGTATCCTCTTTTGATCGGTATAGCGCATACATCCTTATCGAACGTGGAAGAAGACGTAGGAGCGCGCATATAGAGGTCTAATGGGCGCTTTTTATAGCAGAAATGATCAATATGAGTAAATGAATGAAATTTTACCTATCTGAAACCAAATCAATCTCGATTAAACTTGACATGTACCTTGCACCAAGTCTCCTCTTTCGATCGGTATAGCGCATACATCCTTATCGAACGTGGTAGAAGACGTAGGAGCGCACTTATAGAGGTCTAATGGGCGCTTTTTATAGCAGAAATGATCAATATGAGTAAATAAATGAAACTCTACCTATCTGAAACCGAATCAATCTCGATGAAACTTGACATGTACCTATCCTTAAGTCTCCTCTTTCGATTGGTATAGCGCATACATCCCTATCGAACCTGGTACAAGACGTAGGAGCTCGCATATAGAGGTCTAATGGACGCTTTTTATAGCAGAAATGAACAATATCAGTAAATGAATGAAATTTTACCTATCTGAAACCAAATCAATCTTGATGAAACTTGAAATGTACCAAGCATCACGTCTCCTCTTTTGGTTGATATAGCGCATACATCACTATCGAACCTGGTAGAAGAAGTAGGAGCGCGCTTATAGAGGTCTAATGGGCGCTTTTTATAGCAGAAATGATCAATATGAGAGAAAAAATGAAATTCTACCTATCTGAAACCAAATCAATCTCAATGACACTTGACATGTACCTAGCACCAAGTCTCCTCTTTCGATTGGTAAAGCGCATACATCCTTATCGAACCTGGTACAAGATGAAGGAGCGCGCATATAGAGGTCTAATGGGTGCTTAATTATTGCAGAAATGATCAATATGAGTGAATGAATGAAATTTTGCCTATCTGAAACCAAATCAATCTCGATGAAACTTAAAATAGACTTAGCGCCAAGTCTCCTCTTTCGATTGGTAAAGCGCATACATCCCTATCGAACCTGGTACAAGAAGTAGGAGCGCGCATATAGAGGTCTAATGGGCGCTTTTTATAGCAGAAATGATCAATATTAGTAAATGAATGAAATTTTACCTATCTGAAAACAAATCAATCTTGATAAATCTTGAAATGTACCTAGCACCAAGTCTCCTCTTTCGATTGGTATAGCGCATACATCCCTATCGAACCTGGTAGAAGAAGTAGGAGCGCGCATATAGAGGTCTAATGGGCGCTTAATTATAGCAGAAATGATCAATATGAGTAAATGAATGAATTTTACCTATCTGAAACCAAATCAATCTCAATGAAACTTGACATGTACCTAGCACCAACTCTCCTCTTTCGATTGGTATAGCGCATACATCCCTATCGAACCTGGTACAAGAAGTAGGAGCGCGCTTATAGAGATCTAATGGGCGCTTTTTATAGCAGAAATGATCAATATGAGTAAATGAATGAAATTTTACCTATCTGAAACCAAATCAATCTCGATGAAACTTGACATGTACCTAGAAAAAAGTCTCTTCTTTCGATTGGTATAGCGCATACATCCCTAACGAACCTGGTACAAGACGTAGGAGCGCGCTTATAGAGGTCTAAATGGGCGCTTTTTATAGCAGAAATGATCAATATGAGTAAATGAATGAATTTTACCTATCTGAAACCAAATCAATCTCGATGAAACTTGACATTGACCTAGCACCAACTCTCCTCTTTCGATTGGTATAGCGCATACATCCCTATCGAACCTGGTAAAAGAACTAGGAGCGGGCATATAGAGGTCTAATGGGCGCTTTTATAGCAGAAATGATCAATATGAGTGAAAGAATGAAATTTTACCTATCCGAAACCAAATCAATCTTGATAACACTTGAAATTTACCAAGCACCAAGTTTCGTCTTTCGATTGGTATAGCGCATACATCCCTATCGAACCTGGTACAAGACGTAGGAGCGCGCATATAGAGGTCTAATGGGCGCTTAATTATAGCAGAAATGATCAATATGAGTAAATGAATGAATTTCACCTATCTGAAACCAAATCAATCTCGATGAAACTTGACATGGACCTAGCCCCAAGTCTCCTCTTTCGATTTGTATAGTAGCACATACATCCCTATCGAACCTGGTAGAAGACGTAGGAGCGCGCATATAGAGTTCTAATGGGCGCTTTTTATAGCAGAAATGATCAATATGAGTAAATGAATGAAATTTCACCTATCTGAAACCAAATCAATCTCGACGAAACTTGACATGTACCTAGCACCAAGTCTCCTCTTTCGATTGGTATAGCGCATACATCCCTATCGAACCTGGTAGAAGAAGTAGGAGCGCGCATATAGAGGTCTAATGGGCGCTTTTTATAGCAGAAATGATCAATATCAGTAAATGAATGAAATTTTACCTATCTGAAACCAAATCAATCTCAATGACACTTGACATGTACCTAGCACCAAGTATCCTCTTTCGATTGGTATAGCGCATACATCCCTATCGAACCTGGTACAAGACGTAGGAGCGCGCATATAGAGGTCTAATGGGCGCTTTTTACAGCAGAAATGATCAATATGAGTAAATGAATGAAATTTTACCTATCTGAAACCAAATCAATCTCGATGAAACTTGACATGTACCTAGCACCAAGTATCCTCTTTCGATTGGTATAGCGCATACATCCCTATCGAACCTGGTAGAAGACGTAGGAGCGGGCATATAGAGGTCTAATGGGCGCTTTTTATAGCAGAAATGATCAATATTAGTAAATGAATGAAATTTTGCCTATCTGAAACCAAATCAATGTTGATGAAACTTGAAATGTACCAAACACCAAGTCTCCTCTTTCGATTGGTATAGCGCATACATCCCTATCGAACCTGGTAGAAGACGTAGGAGCGCGCATATAGAGGTCTAATGGGCGCTTTTTATAGCAGAAATGATCAATATGAGTAAATAAATGAAATTCTACCTATCTGAAACCAAATCAATCTCAATGACAATTGACATGTACCTAGCACCAAGTCTCCTCTTTCGATTGGTATAGCGCATACATCCCTATCGAACCTGGTAGAAGAAATAGGAGCGCGCATATAGAGGTCTAATGGGCGCATTTTATAGCAGAAATGATCAATATGTGTAAATGAATGAAAATTTTCCTATCTGAAACCAAATCAATCTCGACGAAACTTGACATGTAGCTAGCACCAAGTCTCCTCTTTTGATTGGTATAGCGCATACATCCCTATCGAACCTGGTAGAAGAAATAGGAGCGCGCTTATAGAGGTCTAATGGGCGCATTTTATAGCAGAAATGATCAATATGAGTAAATGAATGAAATTTTACCTATCTGAAACCAAATCAATCTCGATGAAACTTGACATGTACCTAGCACTAAGTCTCCTCTTTCGATTGGTATAGCGCAAACATCCCTATCGAACCTGGTACAAGAGGCAGGAGCGCGCATATAGAGGTCTAATGGGCGCATTTTATGGCAGAAATGATCAATATGAGTAAATGAATGAAATTCTACCTATCTGAAACCAAATTAATCTCAATGACACTTGACATGTACCTAGCACCAAGTGTCCTCTTTCGATTGGTATAGCGCATACATCCCTATCGAACCTGGTACAAGACGTAGGAGCGCGCATATAGAGGTCTAATGGGCGCATTTTATGGCAGAAATGATCAATATGAGTAAATGAATGAAATTTTACCTATCTGAAACCAAATCAATCTCGATGAAACTTGACATGGACCTAGCCCCAAGTCTCCTCTTTTGATTGGTATAGCGCATACATCCCTATCGAACCTGGTAGAAGACGTAGGAGCGGGCATATAGAGGTCTAATGGGCGCTTTTTAAAGCAGAAATGATCAATATTAGTAAATGAATGAAATTTTACCTATCTGAAAACAAATCAATCTTGATGAAACTTGAAATGTACCAAGTACCAAGTCTCTTCTTTTGATTGGTATAGCGCATACATCCCTATCGAACCTGGTAGAAGACGTAGGAGCGCGCTTAAAGAGGTCTAATGGGCGCTTTTTATAGCAGAAATGATCAATATGAGTAAATAAATGAAATTCTACCTATCTGAAATCAAATCAATCTCAATGACACTTGACATGTACCTAGCACCAAGTTTCCTCTTTCGATTGGTATAGCGCATACATCCCTATCGAACCTGGTACAAGAAGTAGGAGCGTGCAAATAGAGGTCTAATGGGCGCTTTTTATAGCAGAAATGATCAATATGAGTAAATGAATGAAATTTTACCTATCTGAAACCAAATCAATCTCGATGAAACTTGACATGTACCTAGAACCAAGTTTCCTCTTTTGATCGGTATAATGCATACATCCCTATCGAACTTGGTACAAGACATAGGAGCGCGCATATAGAGGTCTAATGGGCGCTTTTTATAGCAGAAATGATCAATATGAGTAAATGAATGAAATTTTACCTATCTGAAACCAAATCAATCTCGATGAAACTTGACATGTACCTAGCCCCAAGTTTCGTCTTTCCATCGGTATAGCGCATACATCCTTATCGAACGTGGTAGAAGACGTAGGAGCGCGCATATAGAGGTCTAATGGGCGCTTTTTATAGCAGAAATGATCAATATGAGTAAATGAATGAAATTTTACCTATCTGAAACCAAATCAATCTCAATGACACTTGACATGTTCCTAGCACCAAGTCTCCTCTTTCGATTGGTATAGCGCATACATCCCTATCGAACCTGGTAGAAGACATAGGAGCGGGCATATAGAGGTCTAATTGGCGCTTTTTATAGCAGAAATGATCAATATTAGTAAATGAATGAAATTTTACCTATCTGAAACCAAATCAATCTTGATGAAACTTGAGATGTACCAAGCACCAAGTCTCCTCTTTCGATTGGTATAGCGCATACATCCCTATCGAACCTGGTAGAAGAAGTAGGAGCGCGCTTATAGAGGTCTAATGGGCGCTTTTATAGCAGAAATGATCAATATCAGTAAATAAATGAAATTCTACCTATCTGAAACCAAATCAATCTCAATGACACTTGACATGTACCTAGCACCAAGTCTCCTCTTTCGATTGGTATAGCGCATACATCCCTATCGAACCTGGTACAAGACGTAGGAGCACGCATATAGAGGTCTAATGGGCGCTTTTTATAGCAGAAATGATCAATATGAGTAAATGAATGAAATTTTACCTATCTGAAACCAAATTAATCTCGATGAAACTTGACATGTACCTAGCACCAAATCTCCTCTTTCGATTGGTATAGCGCATACATCCCTATCGAACCTGGTAGAAGACGTAGGAGCGCGCTTATAGAGGTCTAATGGGCGCTTTTCATAGCAGAAATGATCAATATGAGTAAATAAATGAAATTCTACCTATCTGAAACCAAATCAATCTCAATGACACTTGACATGTACCTAGCACCAAGTCTCCTCTTCCGATTGGTATAGCGCATACATCCCTATCGAACCTGGTACAAGACGTAGGAGCGCGCATATAGAGGTCTAATGGGCGCATTTTATAGCAGAAATGATCAATATGAGTAAATGAATGAAATTTTACCTATCTGAAACCAAATCAATCTCGATGAAACTTGACATGTACCTAGCATCAAGTCTCTTCTTTCGATTGGTATAGCGCATACATCTTTATCGAACCTGGTACAAGACGTAGGGGCGCGCTTATAGAGGTCTAATGGGCGCTTTTTATAGCAGAAATGATCAATATGAGTAAATAAATGAAATTCTACCTATCTGAAACCAAATCAATCTCAATGACACTTGACATGTACCTAGCACCAAGTCTCCTCTTTCGATTGGTATAGCGCATACATCCCTATCGAACCTGGTACAAGACGTAGAAGCGCGCATATAGAGGTCTAATGGGCGCATTTTATAGCAGAAATGATCAATATGAGTAAATGAATGAAATTTTACCTATCTGAAACCAAATCAATCTCGATGACACTTGACATGTACCTAGCACCAAGTCTCTTCTTTCGATTGGTATAGCGCATACATCCTTGTCGAACCTGGTACAAGACGTAGGAGCGCGCATATAGAGGTCTAATGTGCGCTTAATTATTGCAGAAATGATCAATATGAGTAAATGAATGAAATTTTACCTATCTCAAACCAAATCAATCTCGATGAAACTTGAAATGTACCAAGACCAAGTCTCCTCTTTCTATTGGTATAGCGCATACATCCCTATCGAACCTGGTAGAAGACGTAGGAGCGGGCATATAGAGGTCTAATGGGCGCTTTTTATAGCAGAAATGATCAATATGAGTAAATGAATGAAATTTTTCCTATCTGAAACCAAATCAATCTCGATGAAACATGACATGTACCTATCACCAAGTTTCCTCTTTCGATTGGTATAGCGCATACATCCCTATCGAACCTGGTACAAGACGTAGGAGCGCGCTTATAGAGGTCTAATGGACGCTTTTTATAGCAGAAATGATCAATATGAGTAAATGGATTAAATTTTACCTATCTGAAACCAAATCAATCTCAATGACACTTGCCATGTACCTAGCACCAAGTTTCCTCTTTCGATTGGTATAGCGCATACATCCCTATCGAACCTGGTAGAAGACGTAGGAGCGCGCATATAGAGGTCTAAATGGACGCCCTTTATAGCAGAAATGATCAATAGGAGTAAATGAATGAAATTTTACCTATCTGAAACCAAATCAATCTCAATGACACTTGACATGTACCTAGCGCCAAGTCTCCTCTTTCGATTGGTATAGCGCATACATCCCTATCGAACCTGGTACAAGACGTAGAAGCGCATATAGAGGTCTAATGGGCGCATTTTATAGCAGAAATGATCAATAGGAGTAAATGAATGAAATTTTACCTATCTGAAACCAAATCAATCTCGATGAAACTTGACATGTACCTAGCACCAAGTCTCCTCTTTCGATTGGTATAGCGCATACATCCCTATCGAACCTGGTAGAAGACGTAGGAGCGCGCTTATAGAGGTCTAATGGGCGCTTTTTATAGCAGAAATGATCAATATGAGTAAATAAATGAAATTCTCCCTATCTGAAACCAAATCAATCTCGATGACACTTGACATGTACCTAGCACCAAGTCTCCTCTTTCGATTGGTATAGCGCATACATCCCTATCGAACCTGGTACAAGACGTAGGAGCGCGCATATAGAGGTCTAATGGGCGCATTTTATAGCAGAAATGATCAATATGAGTAAATGAATGAAATTTTACCTATCTGAAACCAAATCAATCTCGATGACACTTGACATGTACCTAGCACCAAGTCTCCTCTTTCGATTGGTATAGCGCATACATCCCTATCTAACCTGGTACAAGACGGAGGAGCGCGCATATAGAGGTCTAATGGGCGCTTTTTATAGCAGAAATGATTAATATGAGTAAATGAATGAAATTTTACCTATCTGAAACCAAATCAATCTCGATGAAACTTGACATGGACCTAGCCCAAAGTCTCCTCTTTCGATTGGTATAGCGCATACATCCCTATCGAACCTGGTAGAAGATGTAGGAGCGGGTATACAGGGGAGAGTCCAGTAATTCATTTTTGTCCATTTTCCCATAGGCCGCAATGTTAACGAAATCTTGTCGCATTTCACATATACATTTTCAATGCTTACAATCTATACATGAAATTAACCGTCAATGCCAGCGAGTCAAAAATATGTCAGAATAAAAACTTTTTATCATTAGAATCTGAAGACAGGAAGTGTAGTTCAAGGTCACCCTAAAATCTGCACTAAATGGAGCAGTTATTTTTGCCTCTAAAATAGCATAAATTCTACAGCTTTTAGATATTAATGAATGAGTTTTCAGGATTTATTTCTGTATTAATGGAAAGCAAGAAATGTTTCTATTCTAAAAAGACAAATTTTGTAATTATTGTCCAATCAGAACATCAGAAACATAATTATTTACAGGCTCGCATGTACCCTACACAAAATTGAAAAATAGAATTTCCTCTGTTTTACCTGACTCTTCCCTATATCTTTCCCCCTCTTTTAATCTCAATCAAATATTGGTACCGGCACATAGATCAAGACCTTTGTATGCGTCATACCAAGTTTGAGCCAAATATCTTCATTCGTTTTCGAAAAATTCAGCTGAAATGAAGCGCGTTTGGAGCTATTTTTAGGCACACAATTATTGGTAAATTTCATTACATCTTCATCTTCTCCATTTTCAAAACAGACCTGTTCTCCTCAAAGGACATAAAATAACCTGTTAGTTCTTTCTGTCAGCCTTGTTATAGCTTTATTCTATGTGGAAAAACTTCAATGTGTTTCCATAGAATTTATATGATTTTTTTTCCAGGATGCCTGAAAAGGGTTAAAAATCAGTAAAAAAAAATGTGTGAAAACAGCCAGGAAAATAGTTTTAAGCATTTATTCCAAATAGTTTTGCTTTTTCTATTATAATGATCTATATTCAACTAAATGGAAAGAAAATAGTATGAATATATTGATATAACGACTCGTAATGAGACAAAAACGCACCCCACCCCCCTTATTTCGCAAAACGCATTTTTTCTCCCTTTGTTTTATATTTGCCTAAAATGAAACTTAAACTGTAAAAAGTATATCCTTCTTTGATAGATTCACCTGTGTGAATCGTTTTGTATTCGATATATATCAAATTTAGAGATAAATCGTTTAAATCCAAAAAAGAAAAAGAAAAAAAAAGGGGGGGGTTACCAGGTCTGAAAATCCAAGGAAATGAACGTGTTATGGGTCTATGAAATGTGGATTTCATGTATATGACTGAAAGTGAACATTAAAATACCTTAATTTAGTGGATATGAACGATTCCTGATACAATGGGCAAAACTGGTGCGATTTCAGTACGCGAGACATACTTAGCATGGGGCACCTACAGGGGAGAGTCCAGTAATTCATTTTTGTCCATTTTCCCATAGGCCGCAATGTTAACGAAATCTTGTCGCATTTCACATATACATTTTCAATGCTTACAATCTATACATGAAATTAACCGTCAATGCCAGCGAGTCAAAATATGTCAGAATAAAAACTTTTTATCATTAGAATCTGAAGACAGGAAGTGTAGTTCAAGGTCACCCTAAAATCTGCACTAAATGGAGCAGTTATTTTTGCCTCTAAAATAGCATAAATTCTACAGCTTTTAGATATTAATGAATGAGTTTTCAGGAATTATTTCTGTATTAATGGAAAGCAAGAAATGTTTCTATTCTAAAAAGACCAATTTTGTAATTATTGTCCAATCAGAACATCAAAAACATAATTATTTACAGGCTCCCATGTACCCTACACAAAATTGAAAAATAGAATTTCCTCTGTTTTACCTGACTCTTCCCTATAGAGGTCTAATGGGCGCTTTTTATAGCAGAAATGATCAATATGAGTAAATGAATGAAATTTCACCTATCTGAAACCAAATCAATCTCGACGAAACTTGACATGTACCTAGCACCAAGTCTCCTCTTTTGATTGGTATAGCGCATACATCCCTATCGAACCTGGTAGTAGACGTAGGAGCGCGCTTATAGAGGTCTAAATGGGCGCTTTTTATAGCAGAAATGATCAATATGAGTAAATGAATGAATTTTAACTATCTGAAACCAAATCAATCTCGACGAAACTTGACATGGACCTAGCACCAAGTCTCCTCTTTCGATTGGTATAGCGCATACATCCCTATCGAACCTGGTAGAAGACGTAGGAGCGCGCTTATAGAGGTCTAATGGGCGCTTTTTATAGCAGAAATGATCAATATGAGTAAATAAATGAAATTCTCCCTATCTGAAACCAAATCAATCTCAATGACACTTGACATGTACCTAGCACCAAGTCTCCTCTTTCGATTGGTATAGCGCATACATCCCTATCGAACCTGGTACAAGACGTAGGAGCGCGCATATAGAGGTCTAATGGGCGCATTTTATAGCAGAAATGATCAATATGAGTAAATGAATGAAATTTTACCTATCTGAAACCAAATCAATCTCGATGACACTTGACATGTACCTAGCACCAAGTCTCCTCTTTCGATTGGTATAGCGCATACATCCCTATCTAACCTGGTACAAGACGGAGGAGCGCGCATATAGAGGTCTAATGGGCGCTTTTTATAGCAGAAATGATTAATATGAGTAAATGAATGAAATTTTACCTATCTGAAACCAAATCAATCTCGATGAAACTTGACATGGACCTAGCCCAAAGTCTCCTCTTTCGATTGGTATAGCGCATACATCCCTATCGAACCTGGTAGAAGATGTAGGAGCGGGTATACAGGGGAGAGTCCAGTAATTCATTTTTGTCCATTTTCCCATAGGCCGCAATGTTAACGAAATCTTGTCGCATTTCACATATACATTTTCAATGCTTACAATCTATACATGAAATTAACCGTCAATGCCAGCGAGTCAAAAATATGTCAGAATAAAAACTTTTTATCATTAGAATCTGAAGACAGGAAGTGTAGTTCAAGGTCACCCTAAAATCTGCACTAAATGGAGCAGTTATTTTTGCCTCTAAAATAGCATAAATTCTACAGCTTTTAGATATTAATGAATGAGTTTTCAGGATTTATTTCTGTATTAATGGAAAGCAAGAAATGTTTCTATTCTAAAAAGACAAATTTTGTAATTATTGTCCAATCAGAACATCAGAAACATAATTATTTACAGGCTCGCATGTACCCTACACAAAATTGAAAAATAGAATTTCCTCTGTTTTACCTGACTCTTCCCTATATCTTTCCCCCTCTTTTAATCTCAATCAAATATTGGTACCGGCACATAGATCAAGACCTTTGTATGCGTCATACCAAGTTTGAGCCAAATATCTTCATTCGTTTTCGAAAAATTCAGCTGAAATGAAGCGCGTTTGGAGCTATTTTTAGGCACACAATTATTGGTAAATTTCATTACATCTTCATCTTCTCCATTTTCAAAACAGACCTGTTCTCCTCAAAGGACATAAAATAACCTGTTAGTTCTTTCTGTCAGCCTTGTTATAGCTTTATTCTATGTGGAAAAACTTCAATGTGTTTCCATAGAATTTATATGATTTTTTTTCCAGGATGCCTGAAAAGGGTTAAAAATCAGTAAAAAAAATGTGTGAAAACAGCCAGGAAAATAGTTTTAAGCATTTATTCCAAATAGTTTTGCTTTTTCTATTATAATGATCTATATTCAACTAAATGGAAAGAAAATAGTATGAATATATTGATATAACGACTCGTAATGAGACAAAAACGCACCCCACCCCCCTTATTTCGCAAAACGCATTTTTTCTCCCTTTGTTTTATATTTGCCTAAAATGAAACTTAAACTGTAAAAAGTATATCCTTCTTTGATAGATTCACCTGTGTGAATCGTTTTGTATTCGATATATATCAAATTTAGAGATAAATCGTTTAAATCCAAAAAAGAAAAAGAAAAAAAAAGGGGGGGGGGGTTACCAGGTCTGAAAATCCAAGGAAATGAACGTGTTATGGGTCTATGAAATGTGGATTTCATGTATATGACTGAAAGTGAACATTAAAATACCTTAATTTAGTGGATATGAACGATTCCTGATACAATGGGCAAAACTGGTGCGATTTCAGTACGCGAGACATACTTAGCATGGGGCACCTACAGGGGAGAGTCCAGTAATTCATTTTTGTCCATTTTCCCATAGGCCGCAATGTTAACGAAATCTTGTCGCATTTCACATATACATTTTCAATGCTTACAATCTATACATGAAATTAACCGTCAATGCCAGCGAGTCAAAATATGTCAGAATAAAAACTTTTTATCATTAGAATCTGAAGACAGGAAGTGTAGTTCAAGGTCACCCTAAAATCTGCACTAAATGGAGCAGTTATTTTTGCCTCTAAAATAGCATAAATTCTACAGCTTTTAGATATTAATGAATGAGTTTTCAGGAATTATTTCTGTATTAATGGAAAGCAAGAAATGTTTCTATTCTAAAAAGACCAATTTTGTAATTATTGTCCAATCAGAACATCAAAAACATAATTATTTACAGGCTCCCATGTACCCTACACAAAATTGAAAAATAGAATTTCCTCTGTTTTACCTGACTCTTCCCTATAGAGGTCTAATGGGCGCTTTTTATAGCAGAAATGATCAATATGAGTAAATGAATGAAATTTCACCTATCTGAAACCAAATCAATCTCGACGAAACTTGACATGTACCTAGCACCAAGTCTCCTCTTTTGATTGGTATAGCGCATACATCCCTATCGAACCTGGTAGTAGACGTAGGAGCGCGCTTATAGAGGTCTAAATGGGCGCTTTTTATAGCAGAAATGATCAATATGAGTAAATGAATGAATTTTAACTATCTGAAACCAAATCAATCTCGACGAAACTTGACATGGACCTAGCACCAAGTCTCCTCTT
Source organism: Pinctada fucata (assembly GCA_028142955.1). NCBI lineage: Eukaryota > Metazoa > Mollusca > Bivalvia > Pterioida > Pteriidae > Pinctada > Pinctada fucata. Next base: position 26,967,413 of record AP027110.1, on the reverse strand, counting down.
TCGATTGGTATAGCGCATACATCCCTATCGAACCTGGTAGAAGACGTAGGAGCGCGCTTATAGAGGTCTAATGGGCGCTTTTTATAGCAGAAATGATCAATATGAGTAAATAAATGAAATTCTCCCTATCTGAAACCAAATCAATCTCAATGACACTTGACATGTACCTAGCACCAAGTCTCCTCTTTCGATTGGTATAGCGCATACATCCCTATCGAACCTGGTACAAGACGTAGGAGCGCGCATATAGAGGTCTAATGGGCGCATTTTATAGCAGAAATGATCAATATGAGTAAATGAATGAAATTTTACCTATCTGAAACCAAATCAATCTCGATGACACTTGACATGTACCTAGCACCAAGTCTCCTCTTTCGATTGGTATAGCGCATACATCCCTATCTAACCTGGTACAAGACGGAGGAGCGCGCATATAGAGGTCTAATGGGCGCTTTTTATAGCAGAAATGATTAATATGAGTAAATGAATGAAATTTTACCTATCTGAAACCAAATCAATCTCGATGAAACTTGACATGGACCTAGCCCAAAGTCTCCTCTTTCGATTGGTATAGCGCATACATCCCTATCGAACCTGGTAGAAGATGTAGGAGCGGGTATACAGGGGAGAGTCCAGTAATTCATTTTTGTCCATTTTCCCATAGGCCGCAATGTTAACGAAATCTTGTCGCATTTCACATATACATTTTCAATGCTTACAATCTATACATGAAATTAACCGTCAATGCCAGCGAGTCAAAAATATGTCAGAATAAAAACTTTTTATCATTAGAATCTGAAGACAGGAAGTGTAGTTCAAGGTCACCCTAAAATCTGCACTAAATGGAGCAGTTATTTTTGCCTCTAAAATAGCATAAATTCTACAGCTTTTAGATATTAATGAATGAGTTTTCAGGATTTATTTCTGTATTAATGGAAAGCAAGAAATGTTTCTATTCTAAAAAGACAAATTTTGTAATTATTGTCCAATCAGAACATCAGAAACATAATTATTTACAGGCTCGCATGTACCCTACACAAAATTGAAAAATAGAATTTCCTCTGTTTTACCTGACTCTTCCCTATATCTTTCCCCCTCTTTTAATCTCAATCAAATATTGGTACCGGCACATAGATCAAGACCTTTGTATGCGTCATACCAAGTTTGAGCCAAATATCTTCATTCGTTTTCGAAAAATTCAGCTGAAATGAAGCGCGTTTGGAGCTATTTTTAGGCACACAATTATTGGTAAATTTCATTACATCTTCATCTTCTCCATTTTCAAAACAGACCTGTTCTCCTCAAAGGACATAAAATAACCTGTTAGTTCTTTCTGTCAGCCTTGTTATAGCTTTATTCTATGTGGAAAAACTTCAATGTGTTTCCATAGAATTTATATGATTTTTTTTCCAGGATGCCTGAAAAGGGTTAAAAATCAGTAAAAAAAATGTGTGAAAACAGCCAGGAAAATAGTTTTAAGCATTTATTCCAAATAGTTTTGCTTTTTCTATTATAATGATCTATATTCAACTAAATGGAAAGAAAATAGTATGAATATATTGATATAACGACTCGTAATGAGACAAAAACGCACCCCACCCCCCTTATTTCGCAAAACGCATTTTTTCTCCCTTTGTTTTATATTTGCCTAAAATGAAACTTAAACTGTAAAAAGTATATCCTTCTTTGATAGATTCACCTGTGTGAATCGTTTTGTATTCGATATATATCAAATTTAGAGATAAATCGTTTAAATCCAAAAAAGAAAAAGAAAAAAAAAGGGGGGGGGGGGTTACCAGGTCTGAAAATCCAAGGAAATGAACGTGTTATGGGTCTATGAAATGTGGATTTCATGTATATGACTGAAAGTGAACATTAAAATACCTTAATTTAGTGGATATGAACGATTCCTGATACAATGGGCAAAACTGGTGCGATTTCAGTACGCGAGACATACTTAGCATGGGGCACCTACAGGGGAGAGTCCAGTAATTCATTTTTGTCCATTTTCCCATAGGCCGCAATGTTAACGAAATCTTGTCGCATTTCACATATACATTTTCAATGCTTACAATCTATACATGAAATTAACCGTCAATGCCAGCGAGTCAAAATATGTCAGAATAAAAACTTTTTATCATTAGAATCTGAAGACAGGAAGTGTAGTTCAAGGTCACCCTAAAATCTGCACTAAATGGAGCAGTTATTTTTGCCTCTAAAATAGCATAAATTCTACAGCTTTTAGATATTAATGAATGAGTTTTCAGGAATTATTTCTGTATTAATGGAAAGCAAGAAATGTTTCTATTCTAAAAAGACCAATTTTGTAATTATTGTCCAATCAGAACATCAAAAACATAATTATTTACAGGCTCCCATGTACCCTACACAAAATTGAAAAATAGAATTTCCTCTGTTTTACCTGACTCTTCCCTATAGAGGTCTAATGGGCGCTTTTTATAGCAGAAATGATCAATATGAGTAAATGAATGAAATTTCACCTATCTGAAACCAAATCAATCTCGACGAAACTTGACATGTACCTAGCACCAAGTCTCCTCTTTTGATTGGTATAGCGCATACATCCCTATCGAACCTGGTAGTAGACGTAGGAGCGCGCTTATAGAGGTCTAAATGGGCGCTTTTTATAGCAGAAATGATCAATATGAGTAAATGAATGAATTTTAACTATCTGAAACCAAATCAATCTCGACGAAACTTGACATGGACCTAGCACCAAGTCTCCTCTTTCGATTGGTATAGCGCATACATCCCTATCGAACCTGGTACAAGACGTAGGAGCGGGCATATAGAGGTCTAATGGGCGCTTTTCATAGCAGAAATGATCAATATTAGTAAATGAATGAAATTTTACCTATCTGAAAACAAATCAATCTTGATGAAACTTGAAATGTACCAAGCACCAAGTCTCTTCTTTCGATTGGTATAGCGCAAACAACCCCATCGAACCTGGTACAAGACGTAGGAGGGCGCATATAGAGGTCTAATGGGCGCATTTTATAGCAGAAATGATCAATATTAGTAAATGAATGAAATTTTACCTATCTGAAACCAAATCAATCTCGATGAAACTTGACATGTACCTAGCACCAAGTCTCCTCTTTCGATTGGTATAGCGCATATATCCTTATCGAACCTGGTACAAGAAGTAGGAGCGCGCTTATAGAGGTCTAATGGGCGCTTTTTATAGCAGAAATGATCAATATGAGTAAATGAATGAAATTTTACCTATCTGAAACCAAATCAATCTCGATGAAACTTGAAATGTACCTAGCACCAAGTCTCCTCTTTCGATTGGTATAGCGCATACATCCCTATCGAACCTGGTAGAAGACGTAGGAGCGGGCATATAGAGGTCTATTGGGCGCTTTTTATAGCAGAAATGATCAATATTAGTAAATGAATGAAATTTTACCTATCTGAAACCAAATCAATCTTGATGAAACTTGAAATGTACCAAGCACCAAGTCTCCTCTTTCGATTGGTATAGCGCATACATCCCTATCGAACCTGGTAGAAGACGTAGGATCGGGCATATAGAGGTCTAATGGGCGCTTTTTATAGCAGAAATGATCAATATGAGTAAATGAATGAAATTTTACCTATCTGAAACCAAATCAATCTCGATGAAACTTGACATGTACCTAGCACCAAGTCTCCTCTTTCGATTGTTATAGCGCATACATCCTTATCGAACCTGGCAGAAGACGTAGGAGCGCGCATATAGAGGTCTAATGGGCGCTTAATTATTGCAGAAATGATCAATATGAGTAAATGAATGAAATTTTTCCTATCTGAAACCAAATCAATCTCGATGAAACTTGACATGGACCTAGCCCCAAGTCTCCTCTTTCGATTGGTATAGCGCATACATCCCTATCGAACCTGGTAGAAGATGTAGGAGCGGGCATATAGAGGTCTAATGGGCGCTTTTTATAGCAGAAATGATCAATATTAGTAAATGAATGAAATTTTGCCTATCTGAAAACAAATCAATCTTGATGAAACTTGAAATGTACCAAGTACCAAGTCTCCTCTTTCGATTGGTATAGCGCATACATCCTTATCGAACCTGGTAGAAGACGTAGGAGCGCGCATATAGAGGTCTTATGGGCGCTTTTTATAGCAGAAATGATCAATATGAGTAAATAAATGAAATTCTACCTATCTGAAATCAAATCAATCTCAATGACACTTGACATGTACCTAGCACCAAGTCTCCTCTTTCGATTGGTATAGCGCATACATCCCTATCGAACCTGGTACAAGACGTAGGAGCGCGCATATAGAGGTCTAATGGGCGCTTTTTATAGCAGAAATGATCAATATGAGTAAATGAATGAAATTTTACCTATCTGAAACCAAATCAATCTCGATGAAACTTGACATGTACCTAGCACCAAGTCTCCTCTTTTGATCGGTATAGCGCATACATCCATATCGAACCTGGTAGAAGACGTAGGAGCGCGCATATAGAGGTCTAATGGGCGCTTTTTATAGCAGAAATGATCAATATGAGTAAATGAATGAAATTTTACCTATCTGAAACCAAATCAATCTCGATGAAACTTGAAATGTACCTAGCACCAAGTCTCCTCTTTTGATCGGTATAGCGCATACATCCCTATCGAACCTGGTACAAGACGTAGGAGCGCGCATATAGAGGTCTAATGGGCGCTTTTTATAGCAGAAATGATCAATATGAGTAAATGAATGAAATTTTACCTATCTGAAACCAAATCAATCTCGATGAAACTTGACATGTACCTAGCACCAAGTCTCCTCTTTCGATTGGTATAGGGCATACATCCCTATCGAACGTGGTAGAAGACGTAGGAGCGCGCTTATAGAGGTCTAATGGGCGCTTTTTATAGCAGAAAAGATCAATATGAATAAATGAATGAAATTTTACCTATCTGAAACCAAATCAATCTCGATGACACTTGACATGTACCTAGCACCAAGTCTCCTCTTTCGATTGGTATAGCGCATACATCCCTATCGATCGAACCTGGTACAAGACGTAGGAGCGCGCATATAGAGGTCTAATGGGCGCTTTTTATAGCAGAAATGATCAATATGAGTAAATGAATGAAATTTTACCTATCTGAAACCAAATCAATCTCGATTAAACTTGACATGGACCTAGCCCCAAGTCTCTTCTTTCGATTAGTATAGCGCATACATCCCTATCGAACCTGTTAGAAGAGGTAGGAGCGGGCATATAGAGGTCTAATGGGCGCTTTTATAGCAGAAATGATCAATATCAGTAAATACATGAAATTTTACCTATCTGAAACCAAATCAATCTCAATGACACTTGACATGTACCTAGCACCAAGTCTCCTCTTTCGATTGGTATAGCGCATACATCCCTATCGAACCTGGTAGAAGACGTAGGAGCGCGCTTATAGGGGTCTAATGGACGCTTTTTATAGCAGAAATGATCAATATGAGTAAATGGATGAAATTTTACCTATCTGAAACCAAATCAATCTCAATGACACTTGACATGTACCTAGCACCAAGTCTCCTCTTTCGATTGGTATAGCGCATACATCCCTATCGAACCTGGTACAAGACGTAGAAGCGCATATAGAGGTCTAATGGGCGCATTTTATAGCAGAAATGATCAATATGAGTAAATGAATGAAATTTTACCTATCTGAAACCAAATCAATCTCGATGAAACTTGACATGTACCTAGCACCAAGTCTCCTCTTTTGATTGGTATAGCGCATACATCCCTATCGAATCTGGTGGAAGACGTAGGAGCGCGCTTATAGAGGTCTAATGGTCGCTTTTTATAGCAGAAATGATCAATATGAGTAAATAAATGAAATTCTACCTATCTGAAACCAAATCAATCTTGATGACACTTGCCCTGGACCTAGCACCAAGTCTCCTCTTTCGATTGGTATAGCGCATAAATCCCTATCGAACCTGGTAAAAGACGTAGGAGCGCGCATATAGAGGTCTAATGGGCGCATTTTATAGCAGAAATGATAAATATGAGTAAATGAATGAAATTTTACCTATCTGAAACCAAATTAATCTCGATGAAACTTGACATGTACCTAGCACCAAGTCTCTACTTTCGATTGGTATAGCATACATCCTGATCGAACCTGGTACTAGACGTAGGAGCGCGCATATAGAGGTCTAATGGGCGCTTAATTATTGCAGAAATGATCAATATGAGTAAATGAATGAAATTTTTCCTATCTGAAACCAAATCAATCTCGATGAAACTTGACATGTACCTAGCACCAAGTCTCCTCTTTCGATTGGTATAGCGCATACATCCCTATCGAACCTGGTAGAAGACGTAGGAGCGGGCATATAGAGGTCTAATGGGCGCTTTTTATAGCAGAAATGATCAATATTATAAATGAATGAATAATAGCATACATCCTGATCGAACCTGGTACTAGACGTAGGAGCGCGCATATAGAGGTCTAATAGGCGCTTAATTATTGCAGAAATGATCAATATGAGTAAATGAATGAAATTTTTCCTATCTGAAACCAAATCAATCTCGATGAAACTTGACATGTACCTAGCACCAAGTCTCCTCTTTCGATTGGTATAGCGCATACATCCCTATCGAACCTGGTAGAAGACGTAGGAGCGGGCATATAGAGGTCTAATGGGCGCTTTTTATAGCAGAAATGATCAATATGAGTAAATGAATGAAATTTTACCTATCTAAAAACAAATCAATCTTGATGAAACTTGAAATGTACCAAGTACCAAGTATCTTCTTTCGATTGGTATAGCGCATACATACCTATCGAACCTGGTAGAAGACGTAGGAGCGCGCTTATAGAGGTCTAATGGGCGCTTTTTATAGCAGAAATGATCAATATGAGTAAATAAATGAAATTCTACCTATCTGAAATCAAATCAATCTCAATGACACTTGACATGTACCTAGCACCAAGTTTCCTCTTTCGATTGGTATAGCGCATACATCCCTATCGAACGTGGTAGAAGACGTAGGAGCGCGCATATAGAGGTCTAATGGGCGCTTTTTATAGCAGAAATGATCAATATGAGTAAATGAATGAAATTTTACCTATCTGAAACCAAATCAATCTCGATGAAACTTGACATGTACCTAGCACCAAGTCTCCTCTTTTGATCGGTATAGCGCATACATCCCTAGCGAACCTGGTAGAAGAAGTAGGAGCGCGCATATAGAGGTCTAATGGGCGCTTTTTATAGCAGAAATGATCAATATGAGTTAATGAATGAAATTTTACCTATCTGAAACCAAATCAATCTCGATGAAACTTGACATGTACCTAGCACCAAGTCGCCTCTTTTGATCGGTATAGTGCATACATCCCTATCGAACCTGGTAGAAGACGTAGGAGCGCGCTTATAGAGGTCTAATGGGCGCTTTTTATAGCAGAAATGATCAATATGAGTAAATGAATGAAATTTTACCTATCTGAAACGAAATCAATCTCGATGAAACTTGACATGTACTTAGCACCAAGTCTCCTCTTTCGATTGGTATAGCGCATACATCCCTATCGAACCTGGTAGAAGACGTAGGAGCGCGCATATAGAGGTCTAAATGGACGCCCTTTATAGCAGAAATTATCAATATGAGTGAAAAAATGAAATTCTACCTATCTGAAACCAAATCAATCTCAATGACACTTGACATGTACCTAGCACCAAGTCTCCTCTTTCGATTGGTATAGCGCATACATCCCTATCGAACCTGGTAAAAGACGAAGGAGCGCGCTTATAGAGGTCTAATGGACGCTTTTTATAGCAGAAATGATCAATATGAGTAAATGGATGAAATTTTACCTATCTGAAACCAAATCAATCTCAATGACACTTGACATGTACCTAGCACCAAGTCTCTTCTTTCGATTGGTATAGCGCATACATCCCTATCGAACCTGGTAGAAGACGTAGGAGCGCGCATATAGAGGTCTAAATGGACGCCCTTTATAGCAGAAATTATCAATATGAGTGAAAAAATGAAATTCTACCTATCTGAAACCAAATCAATCTCAATGACACTTGACATGTACCTAGCACCAAGTCTCCTCTTTCGATTGGTATAGCGCATACATCCCTATCGAACCTGGTACAAGACGTAGAAGCGCATATAGAGGTCTAATGGGCGCATTTTATAGCAGAAATGATCAATATGAGTAAATGAATGAAATTTTACCTATCTGAAAACAAATCAATCTTGATGACACTTGAAATGTACCAAGCCCCAAGTCTCCTCTTTCGATTGGTATAGCGCATACATCCCTATCGAACCTGGTAGAAGACGTAGGAGCGGGCATATAGAGGTCTAATGGGCGCTTTTTATAGCAGAAATGATCAATATTAGTAAATGAATGAAATTTTACCTATCTAAAAACAAATCAATCTTGATGAAACTTGAAATGTACCAAGTACCAAGTCTCTTCTTTCGATTGGTATAGCGTTTACATCCCTATCAAACCTGGTAGAAGACGTAGGAGCGCGCATATAGAGGTCTAAATGGACGCCCTTTATAGCAGAAATGATCAATATGAGTAAATAAATGAAATTCTACCTATCTGAAACCAAATCAATCTTGATGAAACTTGAAATGTACCAAGTACCAAGTCTCTTCTTTCGATTGGTATAGCGCATACATCCCTATCGAACCTGGTAGAAGACGTAGGAGCGCGATTATAGAGGTCTAATGGGCGCTTTTTATAGCAGAAATGATCAATATGAGTAAATAAATGAAATTCTACCTATCTGAAACCAAATCAATCTCAATGATACTTGACATGTAACTAGCACAAAGTCTCTTCTTTCGATTGGTATAGCGCATACATCCCTATCGAACCTGGTACAAGACGTAGGAGCGCGCATATAGAGGTCTAATGGGCGCTTTTTATAGCAGAAATGATCAATATGAATAAATGAATGAAATTTTACCTATCTGAAACCAAATCAATCTCGATGAAACTTGACATGTACCTAGCACCAAGTCTCTTCTTTCGATTGGTATAGCGCATACATCCTTATCGAACGTGGTACAAGACGTAGGAGCGCGCATATAGAATTCTAATGGGCGCTTAATTATTGCAGAAATGATCAATATGAGTAAATGAATGAAATTTTACCTATCTGAAACCAAATCAATCTCGATGAAACTTGACATGGACCTAGCACCAAGTCTCCTCTTTCGATTGGTATAGCGCAAACATCCCTATCGAACCTGGTAGAAGACCTAGGAGCGGGCATATAGAGGTCTAATGGGCGCTTTTTATAGCAGAAATGATCAATATTAGTAAATGAATGAAATTTTACCTATCTGTAAACAAATCAATCTTGATGAAACTTGAAATGTACCAAGTACCAAGTCTCCTCTTTCGATTGGTATAGCCCATACATCAATATCGAACCTGGTAGAAGACGTAGGAGCGCGCTTATAGAGGTCTAATGGGCGCTTTTTATAGCAGAAATGATCAATATTAGTAAATGAATGAAATTCTACCTATCTGAAATCAAATCAATCTCGATGAAACTTGACATGTACCTAGCACCAAGTCTCCTCTTTCGATCGGTATAGCGCATACATCCCTATCGAACCTGGTACAAGACGTAGGAGCGCGCATATAGAGGTCTAATGGGCGCTTTTTATAGCAGAAATGATCAATATGAGTAAATGAATGAAATCTTTCCTATCTGAAACCAAATCAATCTCGATGAAACTTGACATGTACCTAGCACCAAGTCTCCTCTTTTGATCGGTATAGCGCATACATCCCTTTCGAACGTGGTAGAAGACGTAGGAGCGCGCATATAGAGGTCTAATGGGCGCTTTTTATAGGAGAAATGATCAATATGAGTAAATGAATGAAATTTTACCTATCTGAAACCAAATCAATCTCGACGAAATTTGACATGTACCTAGCACCAAGTCTCCTCTTTCGATTGGTATAGCGCATACATCCCTATCGAACCTGGTACAAGACGTAGGAGCGCGCATATAGAGGTCTAATGGGCGCTTTTTGTAGCAGAAATGATCAATATGAGTAAATGAATGAAATTTTACCTATCTGAAACCAAATCAATCTCGACGAAACTTGACATGTACCTAGCACCAAGTCTCCTCTTTCGATTGGTATAGCGCATACATCCCTATCGAACCTGGTAGAAGACGTAGGAGCGCGCATATAGAGGTCTAATGGGCGCTTTTTATAGCAAAAAAGATCAATATGAGTAAATGAATGAAATTTTACCTATCTGAAACCAAATCAATCTCGATGACACTTGACATGTACCTAGCACCGAGTCTCCTCTTTCGATTGGTATAGCGCATACATCCCTATCGAACCTGGTACAAGACGTAGGAGCGCGCATATAGAGGTCTAATGGGCGCTTTTTATAGCAGAAATGATCAATATGAGTAAATGAATGAAATTTTACCTATCTGAAACCAAATTAATCACGATGAACCTTGACATGGACCTAGCCCCAAGTCTTCTCTTTCGATTGGTATAGCGCATACATCCCTATCGAACCTGGTAGAAGACGTAGGAGCGGGCATATAGAGGTCTAATGGGCGCTTTTATAGCAGAAATGATCAATATCAGTAAATAAATGAAATTCTACCTATCTGAAACCAAATCAATCTCAATGACACTTGACATGTACCTGGCACCAAGTCTCCTCTTTCGATTAGTATAGCGCATACATCCCTATCGAACCTGGTAGAAGACGTAGGAGCGCGCTTATAGAGGTCTAATGGACGCTTTTTATAGCAGAAATGATCAATATGAGTAAATGGATGAAATTTTACCTATCTGAAACCAAATCAATCTCAATGACACTTGACATGTACCTAGCACCAAGTCTCTTCTTTCGATTGGTATAGCGCATACATCCCTATCGAACCTGGTAGAAGACGTAGGAGCGCGCATATAGAGGTCTAAATGGACGCCCTTTATAGCAGAAATTATCAATATGAGTGAAAAAATGAAATTCTACCTATCTGAAACTAAATCAATCTCAATGACACTTGACATGTACGTGGCACCAAGTCTCCTCTTTCGATTGGTATAGCGCATACATCCCTATCGAACCTGGTAGAAGACGTAGGAGCGCGCTTATAGAGGTCTAATGGACGCTTTTTATAGCAGAAATGATCAATATGAGTAAATGGATGAAATTTTACCTATCTGAAACCAAATCAATCTCAATGACACTTGACATGTACCTAGCACCAAATATCCTCTTTCGATTGGTATAGCGCATACATCCCTATCGAACCTGGTACAAGACGTAGGTGCGCATATAGAGGTCTAATGGGCGCATTTTATAGCAGAAATGATCAATATGAGTAAATGAATGAAATTTTACCTATCTGAAAACAAATCAATCTTGATGAAACTTGAAATGTACCAAGCCCCAAGTCTCCTCTTTCGATTGGTATAGCGCATACATCCCTATCGAACCTGGTAGAAGACATAGGAGCGGGCATATAGAGGTCTAATGGGCGCTTTTTATAGCAGAAATGATCAATATGAGTAAATGAATGAAATTTTACCTATCTAAAAACAAATCAATCTTGATGAAACTTGAAATGTACCAAGTAACAAGTCTCCTCTTTCGATTGGTATAGCGCATACATCCCTATCGAACGTGGTAGAAGACGTAGGAGCGCGCTTATAGAGGTCTAATGGGCGCTTTTTATAGCAGAAATGATCAATATGAGTAAATGAATGGAATTTTACCTATCTGAAACCAAATCAATCTCGATGAAACTTGACATGTACCTAGCACCAAGTCTCCTCTTTTGATCGGTATAGCGCATACATCCTTATCGAACGTGGTAGAAGACGTAGGAGCGCGCGTATAGAGGTCTAATGGGCGCTTTTTATAGCAGAAATGATCAATATGAGTAAATGAATGAAATTTTACCTATCTGAAACCAAATCAATCTCGATGAAACTTGACATGTACCTAGCACCAACTCTCCTTTTTCGATTGGTATAGCGCATACATCCCTATCGAACCTGGTACAAGACGTAGGAGCGAGCATATAGAGGTCTAATGGACGCTTTTTATAGCAGAAATGATCAATATGATTAAATGGATGAAATTTTACCTATCTGAAACCAAATCAATCTCAATGACACTTGACATGTACCTAGCACCAAGTCTCTTCTTTCGATTGGTATAGCGCATACATCCCTATCGAACCTGGTAGAAGACGTAGGAGCGCGCATATAGAGGTCTAAATGGACGCCCTTTATAGCAGAAATGATCAATATGAGTGAAAAAATGAAATTCTACCTATCTGAAACCAAATCAATCTCAATGACACTTTACATGTACCTAGCACCAAGTCTCCTCTTTCGATTGGTATAGCGCATACATCCCTATCGAACCTGGTACAAGACGTAGAAGCGCATATAGAGGTCCATTGGGCGCATTTTATAGCAGAAATGATCAATATGAGTAAATGAATGAAATTTTACCTATCTGAAACCAAATCAATCTCGATGAAACTTGACACGTACCTAGCACCAAGTCTCCTCTTTCGATTGGTATAGCGCATACATCACTATCGAACCTGGTAGAAGACGAAGGAGCGCGCTTATAGAGGTCTAATGGGCGCTTTTTATAGCAGAAATGATCAATATGAGTAAATAAATGAAATTCTACCTATCTGAAACCAAATCAATCTCAATGACACTTGACATGTACCTAGCACCAAGTCTCCTCTTTCGATTGGTATAGCGCATACATCCCTATCGAACCTGGTACAAGACGTAGGAGCGCGCATATAGAGGTCTAATGGGCGCATTTTATAGCAGAAATGATCAATATGAATAAATGAATGAAATTTTACCTATCTGAAACCAAATCAATCTCGATGAAACTTGACATGTACCTAGCACCAAGTCTCTTCTTTCGATTGGTATAGCGCATACATCCTTATCGAACCTGGTACAAGACGTAGGAGCGCGCATATAGAGGTCTAATGGGCGCTTAATTATTGCAGAAATGATCAATATGAGTAAATGAATGAAATTTTACCTATCTGAAAACAAATCAATCTCGATGAAACTTGACATGGACCTAGCACCAAGTCTCCTCTTTCGATTGGTATAGCGCATACATCCCTATCGAATCTGGTAGAAGACCTAGGAGCGGGCATATAGAGGTCTAATGGGCGCTTTTTATAGCAGAAATGATCAATATTAGTAAATGAATGAAATTTTGCCTATCTGAAAACAAATCAATCTTGATGAAACTTGAAATGTACCAAGCCGCAAGTCTCCTCTTTTGATCGGTATAGCGCATACATCCCTATCGAACCTGGTAGAAGACGTAGGAGCGGGCATATAGAGGTCTAATGGGCGCTTTTTAGAGCAGAAATGATCAATATTAGTAAATGAATGAAATTTTACCTATCTGAAAACAAATCAATCTTGATGAAACTTGAAATGTACCAAGTACCAAGTCTCCTCTTTCGATTGGTATAGCGCATACATCCCTATCGAACCTGGTAGAAGACGTAGGAGCGCGCTTATAGAGGTCTAATGGGCGCTTTTTATAGCAGAAATGATCAATATGAGTAAATGAATGAAATTCTACCTATCTGAAATCAAATCAATCTCGATGAAACTTGACATGTACCTAGCACCAAGTCTCCTCTTTTGATCGGTATAGCGCATACATCCCTATCGAACCTGGTACAAGACGTAGGAGCGCGCATATAGAGGTCTAATGGGCGCTTTTTATAGCAGAAATGATCAATATGAGTAAATGAATGAAATCTTACCTATCTGAAACCAAATCAATCTCGATGAAACTTGACATGTACCTAGCACCAAGTCTCCTCTTTTGATCGGTATAGCGCATACATCCCTTTCGTACGTGGTAGAAGACGTAGGAGCGCGCATATAGAGGTCTAATGGGCGCTTTTTATAGGAGAAATGATCAATATGAGTAAATGAATGAAATTTTACCTATCTGAAACCAAATCAATCTCGACGAAACTTGACATGTACCTAGTACCAAGTCTCTTCTTTCGATTGGTATAGCGCATACATCCCTATCGAACCTGGTAGAAGACGTAGGAGCGCGCATATAGAGGTCTAATGGGCGCTTTTTATAGCAGAAAAGATCAATATGAGTAAATGAATGAAATTTTACCTATCTGAAACCAAATCAATCTCGATGACACTTGACAAGTACCTAGCACCGAGTCTCCTCTTTCGATTGGTATAGCGCATACATCCCTATCGAACCTGGTACAAGACGTAGGAGCGCGCATATAGAGGTCTAATGGGCGCTTTTTGTAGCAGAAATGATCAATATGAGTAAATGAATGAAATTTTACCTATCTGAAACCAAATCAATCACGATGAAACTTGACATGGACCTAGCCCCAAGTCTCCTCTTTCGATTGGTATAGCGCATACATCCCTATCGAACCTGGTAGAAGACGTAGGAGCGGGCATATAGAGGTCTAATGGGCGCTTTTATAGCAGAAATGATCAATATCAGTAAATAAATGAAATTCTACCTATCTGAAACCAAATCAATCTCAATGACACTTGACATGTACCTGGCACCAAGTCTCCTCTTTCGATTGGTATAGCGCATACATCCCTATCGAACCTGGTAGAAGACGTAGGAGCGCGCTTATAGAGGTCTAATGGACGCTTTTTATAGCAGAAATGATCAATATGAGTAAATGGATGAAATTTTACCTATCTGAAACCAAATCAATCTCAATGACACTTGACATGTACCTAGCACCAAGTCTCTTCTTTCGATTGGTATAGCGCATACATCCCTATCGAACCTGGTAGAAAACGTAGGAGCGCGCATATAGAGGTCTAAATGGACGCCCTTTATAGCAGAAATTATCAATATGAGTGAAAAAATGAAATTCTACCTATCTGAAACTAAATCAATCTCAATGACACTTGACATGTACCTAGCACCAAATCTCCTTTTTCGATTGGTATAGCGCATACATCCCTATCGAACCTGGTACAAGACGTAGAAGCGTATATAGAGGTCTAATGGGCGCATTTTATAGCAGAAATGATCAATATGAGTAAATGAATGAAATTTTACCTATCTGAAAACAAATCAATCTCGATGAAACTTGACATGGACCTAGCACCAAGTCTCCTCTTTCGATTGGTATAGCGCATACATCCCTATCGAACCTGGTAGAAGACCTAGGAGCGGGCATATAGAGGTCTAATGGGCGCTTTTTATAGCAGAAATGATCAATATTAGTAAATGAATGAAATTTTGCCTATCTGAAAACAAATCAATCTTGATGAAACTTGAAATGTACCAAGCCGCAAGTCTCCTCTTTTGATCGGTATAGCGCATACATCCCTATCGAACCTGGTAGAAGACGTAGGAGCGGGCATATAGAGGTCTAATGGGCGCTTTTTATAGCAGAAATGATCAATATTAGTAAATGAATGAAATTTTACCTATCTGAAAACAAATCAATCTTGATGAAACTTGAAATGTACCAAGTACCAAGTCTCCTCTTTCGATTGGTATAGCGCATACATCCCTATCGAACCTGGTACAAGACGTAGGAGCGCGCATATAGAGGTCTAATGGGCGCTTTTTATAGCAGAAATGATCAATATGAGTAAATGAATGAAATTTTACCTATCTGAAACCAAATCAATCTCGATGAAACTTGACATGTACCTAGCACCAAGTCTCCTCTTTTGATCGGTATAGCGCATACATCCCTATCGAACCTGGTACAAGACGTAGGAGCGCGCATATAGAGGTCTAATGGGCGCTTTTTATAGCAGAAATGATCAATATGAGTAAATGAATGAAATTTTACCTATCTGAAACCAAATCAATCTCGATGAAACTTGACATGTACCTAGCACCAAGTCTCCTCTTTTGATCGGTATAGCGCATACATCCCTATCGAACGTGGTAGAAGACGTAGGAGCGCGCATATAGAGGTCTAATGGGCGCTTTTTATAGGAGAAATGATCAATATGAGTAAATGAATGAAATTTTACCTATCTGAAACCAAATCAATCTCGACGAAACTTGACATGTACCTAGCACCAAGTCTCCTCTTTCGATTGGTATAGCGCATACATCCCTATCGAACCTGGTAGAAGACGTAGGAGCGCGCATATAGAGGTCTAATGGGCGCTTTTTATAGCAGAAAAGATCAATATGAGTAAATGAATGAAATTTTACCTATCTGAAACCAAATCAATCTCGATGACACTTGACATGTACCTAGCACCGAGTCTCCTCTTTCGATTGGTATAGCGCATACATCCCTATCGAACCTGGTACAAGACGTAGGAGCGCGCATATAGAGGTCTAATGGGCGCTTTTTATAGCAGAAATGATCAATATGAGTAAATGAATGAAATTTTACCTATCTGAAACCAAATCAATCACGATGAACCTTGACATGGACCTAGCCCCAAGTCTCCTCTTTCGATTGGTATAGCGCATACATCCCTATCGAACCTGGTAGAAGACGTAGGAGCGGGCATATAGAGGTCTAATGGGCGCTTTTATAGCAGAAATGATCAATATCAGTAAATAAATGAAATTCTACCTATCTGAAACCAAATCAATCTCAATGACACTTGACATGTACCTGGCACCAAGTCTCCTCTTTCGATTGGTATAGCGCATACATCCCTATCGAACCTGGTAGAAGACGTAGGAGCGCGCTTATAGAGGTCTAATGGACGCTTTTTATAGCAGAAATGATCAATATGAGTAAATGGATGAAATTTTACCTATCTGAAACCAAATCAATCTCAATGACACTTGACATGTACTTAGCACCAAGTCTCTTCTTTCGATTGGTATAGCGCATACATCCCTATCGAACCTGGTAGAAGACGTAGGAGCGCGCATATAGAGGTCTAAATGGACGCCCTTTATAGCAGAAATTATAAATATGAGTGAAAAAATGAAATTCTACCTATCTGAAACTAAATCAATCTCAATGACACTTGACATGTACCTAGCACCAAATCTCCTCTTTCGATTGGTATAGCGCATACATCCCTATCGAACCTGGTACAAGACGTAGGAGCGCATATAGAGGTCTAATGGGCGCATTTTATAGCAGAAATGATCAATATGAGTAAATGAATGAAATTTTACCTATCTGAAAACAAATCAATCTTGATGAAACTTGAAATGTACCAAGCCCCAAGTCTCCTCTTTCGATTGGTATAGCGCATACATCCCTATCGAACCTGGTAGAAGACGTAGGAGCGGGCATATAGAGGTCTAATGGGCGCTTTTTATAGCAGAAATGATCAATATGAGTAAATGAATGAAATTTTACCTATCTAAAAACAAATCAATCTTGATGAAACTTGAAATGTACCAAGTACCAAGTCTCTTCTTTCGATTGGCATAGCGCATACATCCCTATCGAACGTGGTAGAAGACGTAGGAGCGCGCTTATAGAGGTCTAATGGGCGCTTTTTATAGCAGAAATGATCAATATGAGTAAATGAATGGAATTTAACCTATCTGAAACCAAATCAATCTCGATGAAACTTGACATGTACCTAGCACCAAGTCTCCTCTTTTGATCGGTATAGCGAATACATCCTTATCGAACGTGGTAGAAGACGTAGGAGCGCGCGTATAGAGGTCTAATGGGCGCTTTTTATAGCAGAAATGATCAATATGAGTAAATAAATGAAATTCTACCTATCTGAAACCAAATCAATCTCAATGACACTTTACATGTACCTAGCACCAAGTCTCCTCTTTCGATTGGTATAGCGCATACATCCCTATCGAACCTGGTACAAGACGTAGAAGCGCATATAGAGGTCCATTGGGCGCATTTTATAGCAGAAATGATCAATATGAGTAAATGAATGAAATTTTACCTATCTGAAACCAAATCAATCTCGATGAAACTTGACATGTACCTAGCACCAAGTCTCCTCTTTCGATTGGTATAGCGCATACATCCCTATCGAACCTGGTAGAAGACGAAGGAGCGCGCTTATAGAGGTCTAATGGGCGCTTTTTATAGCAAAAATGATCAATATGAGTAAATAAATGAAATTCTACCTATCTGAAACCAAATCAATCTCAATGACACTTGACATGTACCTAGCACCTAGTCTCCTCTTTCGATTGGTATAGCGCATACATCCCTATCGAACCTGGTACAAGACGTAGGAGCGCGCATATAGAGGTCTAATGGGCGCATTTTATAGCAGAAATGATCAATATGAATAAATGAATGAAATTTTACCTATCTTAAACCAAATCAATCTCGATGAAACTTGACATGTACCTAGCACCAAGTCTCTTCTTTCGATTGGTATAGCGCATACATCCTTATCGAACCTGGTACAAGACGTAGGAGCGCGCATATAGAGGTCTAATGGGCGCTTAATTATTGCAGAACTGATCAATATGAGTAAATGAATGAAATTTTACCTATCTGAAAACAAATCAATCTCGATGAAACTTGACATGGACCTAGCACCAAGTCTCCTCTTTCGATTGGTATAGCGCATACATCCCTATCGAACCTGGTAGAAGACCTAGGAGCGGGCATATAGAGGTCTAATGGGCGCTTTTATAGCAGAAATGATCAATATTAGTAAATGAATGAAATTTTGCCTATCTGAAAACAAATCAATCTTGATGAAACTTGAAATGTACCAAGCCGCAAGTCTCCTCTTTTGATCGGTATAGCGCATACATCCCTATCGAACCTGGTAGAAGACGTAGGAGCGGGCATATAGAGGTCTAATGGGCGCTTTTTATAGCAGAAATGATCAATATTAGTAAATGAATGAAATTTTACCTATCTGAAAACAAATCAATCTTGATGAAACTTGAAATGTACCAAGTACCAAGTCTCCTCTTTCGATTGGTATAGCGCATACATCCCTATCGAACCTGGTAGAAGACGTAGGAGCGTGCTTATAGAGGTCTAATGGGCGCTTTTTATAGCAGAAATGATCAATATGAGTAAATGAATGAAATTCTACCTATCTGAATTCCAATCAATCTCGATGAAACTTGACATGTACCTAGCATTAAGTCTCCTCTTTCGATTCGTATAGCACATACATCCCTATCGAACCTGGTACAAGACGTAGGAGCGCGCTTATAGAGGTCTAATGGACGCTTTATATAGGAGAAATGATCAATATGATTAAATGGATTAGATTTTACCTATCTGAAACCAAATCAATCTCAATGACACTTGACATGTACCTAGCACCAAGTCTCTTCTTTCGATTGGTATAGCGCATACATCCCTATCGAACCTGGTAGAAGACGTAGGAGCGCGCATATAGAGGTCTAAATGGACGCCCTTTATAGCAGAAATGATCAATATGGGTGAAAAAATGAAATTTTACCAATCTGAAACCAAATCAATCTCAATGACACTTGACATGTACCTAGCACCAAGTCTCCTCTTTCGATTGGTATAGCGCATACATCCCTATCGAACCTGGTACAAGACGTAGGAGCGCGCATATAGAGGTCTAATGGGCGCATTTTATAGCAGAAATGATCAATATGAGTAAATGAATGAAATTTTACCTATCTGAAAACAAATCAATCTCGATGAAACTTGACATGTACCTAGCACCAAGTCTCCTCTTTCGATTGGTATAGCGCATATATCCTTATCGAACCTGGTACAAGACGTAGGAGCGCGCATATAGAGGTCTAATGGGCGCTTAATTATTGCAGAAATGATCAATATGAGTAAATGAATGAAATTTTACCTATCTGAAACCAAATTAATCTCGATGAAACTTAACATGGACCTAGCCCCAAGTCTCCTCTTTCGATTGGTATAGCGCATACATCCCTATCGAACCTGGTAGAAGACGTAGGAGCGTGCTTATAGAGGTCTAATGGGCGCTTTTTATAGCAGAAATGATCAATATGAGTAAATGAATGAAATTCTACCTATCTGAATTCCAATCAATCTCGATGAAACTTGACATGTACCTAGCACCAAGTCTCCTCTTTTGATCGGTATAGCGCAGACATCCCTATCGAACCTGGTACAAGACGTAGGAGCGCGCATATAGAAGTCTAATGGGCGCTTTTTATAGCAGAAATGATCAATATTAGTAAATGAATGAAATTTTACCTATCTGAAACCAAATCAATCTCGATGAAACTTGACATGTACCTAGCATTAAGTCTCCTCTTTCGATTCGTATAGCACATACATCCCTATCGAACCTGGTACAAGACGTAGGAGCGCGCTTATAGAGGTCTAATGGACGCTTTATATAGGAGAAATGATCAATATGATTAAATGGATTAGATTTTACCTATCTGAAACCAAATCAATCTCAATGACACTTGACATGTACCTAGCAGCAAGTCTCTTCTTTCGATTGGTATAGCGCATACATCCCTATCGAACCTGGTAGAAGACGTAGGAGCGCGCATATAGAGGTCTAAATGGACGCCCTTTATAGCAGAAATGATCAATATGGGTGAAAAAATGAAATTTTACCAATCTGAAACCAAATCAATCTCAATGACACTTGACATGTACCTAGCACCAAGTCTCCTCTTTCGATTGGTATAGCGCATACATCCCTATCGAACCTGGTACAAGACGTAGGAGCGCGCATATAGAGGTCTAATGGGCGCATTTTATAGCAGAAATGATCAATATGAGTAAATGAATGAAATTTTACCTATCTGAAAACAAATCAATCTCGATGAAACTTGACATGTACCTAGCACCAAGTCTCCTCTTTCGATTGGTATAGCGCATATATCCTTATCGAACCTGGTACAAGACGTAGGAGCGCGCATATAGAGGTCTAATGGGCGCTTAATTATTGCAGAAATGATCAATATGAGTAAATGAATGAAATTTTACCTATCTGAAACCAAATCAATCTCGATGAAACTTAACATGGACCTAGCCCCAAGTCTCCTCTTTCGATTGGTATAGCGCATACATCCCTATCGAACCTGGTAGAAGACGTAGGAGCGGGCATATAGAGGTCTAATGGGCGCTTTTTTAGCAGAAATGATCAATATTAGTAAATGAATGAAATTTTACCTATCTGAAAACAAATCAATCTTGATGAAACTTGACGTGTACCAAGCCCCAAGTCTCTTCTTTCGATTGGTATAGCTCATACATCCCTATCGAACCTGGTAGAAGACGTAGGAGCGGGCATATAGAGGTCTAATGGGCGCTTTTTATAGCAGAAATGATCAATATGAGTAAATGAATGAAATTCTACCTCTCTGAAACCAAATCAATCTCGATGAAACTTGACATGTACCTAGCACCAAGTCTTCTCTTTCAATTGGTATAGCGCATACATCCCTATCGAACCTGGTAGAAGACGTAGGAGCGCGCATATAGAGGTTTAATGGGCGCTTTTTATAGCAGAAAAGATCAATATGAGTAAATGAATGAAATTTTACCTATCTGAAACCAAATCAATCTCGATGACACTTGACATGTACCTAGCACCAAGTCTCCTCTTTCGATTGGTATAGCGCATACATCCCTATCGAACCTGGTACAAGACGTAGGAGCGCGCTTATAGAGGTCTAATGGGCGCTTTTTATAGCAGAAATGATCAATATGAGTAAATGAATGAAATTTTACCTATCTGAAACCAAATCAATCTCGATGAAACTTGACATGGACCTAGCCCCAAGTCTCCTCTTTTGATTGGTATAGCGCATACATCCCTATCGAACCTGGTAGAAGACGTAGGAGCGGGCATATAGAGGTCTAATGGGCGCTTTTTATAGCAGAAATGATCAATATTAGTAAATGAATGAAATTTTACCTATCTGAAACCAAATCAATCTTGATGAAACTTGAAATGTACCAAGCACCAAGTCTCCTCTTTCGATTGGTATAGCGCATACATCCCTATCGAACCTGGTAGAAGAAGTAGGAGCGCGCTTATAGAGGTCTAATGGGCGATTTTAATAGCAGAAATGATGAATATCAGTAAATAAATAAAATTCTACCTATCTGAAAAAAAATCAATCTCGATGAAACTTGACATGAACCTAGCCCCAGGTCTCCTCTTTCGATTGGTATAGCGCATACATCCCTATCGAACGTGGTAGAAGACGTAGGAGCGCGCATATAGAGGTCTAATGGGCGCTTTTTATAGCAGAAATGATCAATATGAGTAAATGAATGAAATTTTACCTATCTGAAACCAAATCAATCTCGATGAAACTTGACATGTACCTAACACCAAGTCTCCTCTTTTTATCGGTATTGCACATACATCCCTATCGAACCTGGTAGAAGACGTAGGAGCGCGCATATAGAGGTCTAATGGGCGCTTTTTATAGCAGAAATGATCAATATGAGTAAATGAATGAAATTTTACCTATCTGAAACCAAATCAATCTCGATGAAACTTGACATGTACCTAGCACCAAGTCTCTTCTTTTGATCGGTATAGCGCATACATCCCAATCGAACCTGGTAGAAGACGTAGGAGCGGGCATATAGAGGTCTAATGGGCGCTTTTTATAGCAGAAATGATCAATATTAGTAAATGAATGAAATTTTACCTATCTGAAAAAAATCAATCTTGATGAAACTTGAAATGTACCAAGCCCTAAGTCTCCTCTTTCGATTGGTATAGCGCATACATCCCTATCGATCCTGGTAGAAGACGTAGGAGCGCGCTTATAGAGGTCTAGTGGGCGCTTTTTATAGCAGAAATGATCAATATGAGTAAATGAATGAAATTCTACCTATCTGAAATGAAATCAATCTCAATGACACTTGACATGTACCTAGCACCAAGTTTCCTCTTTCGATTGGTATAGCGCATATATCCCTATCGAACCTGGTACAAGACGTAGGAGCGCGCATATAGAGGTCTAATTGGCGCTTTTTATAGCAGAAATGATCAATATGAGTAAATGAATGAAATTTTACCTATCTGAAACCAAATAAATCTCGATGAAACTTGACATGTACCTAGCACCAAGTCTCCTCTTTTGATCGGTATAGCGCATACATCCCTATCGAACCTGGTAGAAGACGTAGGAGCGCGCTTATAGAGGTCTAATGGGCGCTTTTTATAGCAGAAATGATCAATATGGGTGAAAAAATGAAATTTTACCAATCTGAAACCAAATCAATCTCAATGACACTTGACATGTACCTAGCACCAAGTCTCCTCTTTCGATTGGTATAGCGCATACATCCCTATCGAACCTGGTACAAGATGTAGAAGCGCATATAGAGGTCTAATGGGCGCATTTTATAGCAGAAATGATCAATATGAGTAAATGAATGAAATTTTACCTATCTGAAACCAAATCAATCTCGATGAAACTTGACATGTACCTAGCACCAAGTCTCCTCTTTCGATTGGTATAGCGCATACATCCCTATCGAACCTGGTAGAAGACGTAGGAGCGCGCTTATAGAGGTCTAATGGGCGCTTTTTATAGCAGAAATGATCAATATGAGTAAATAAATGAAATTCTACCTATCTGAAACCAAATCAATCTCAATGACACTTGACATGTACCTAGCACCAAGTCTCCTCTTTCGATTGGTATAGCGCATACATCCCTATCGAACCTGGTAGAAGACGTAGGAGCGCGCATATAGAGCTCGAGGTCTAATGGGCGCTTTTTATAGCAGAAATGATCAATATGAGTAAATAAATGAAATTCTA
Source organism: Pinctada fucata (assembly GCA_028142955.1). NCBI lineage: Eukaryota > Metazoa > Mollusca > Bivalvia > Pterioida > Pteriidae > Pinctada > Pinctada fucata. The sequence goes on along the minus strand of AP027110.1, from coordinate 26,943,672 downwards.
CCTATCTGAAACCAAATCAATCTCGATGAAACTTGACATGTACCTAGCACCAAGTCTCCTCTTTCGATTGGTATAGCGCATACATCCCTATCGAACCTGGTACAAGACGTAGTTGCGCGCATATAGAGGTCTAATGGGCGCTTTTTATAGCAGAAATGATCAATATGAGTAAATGAATGAAATTTTACCTATCTGAAACCAAATTAATCTCGATGAAACTTGACATGTACCTAGCACCAAGTCTCCTCTTTCGATTGGTATAGCGCAAACATCCCTATCGAACCTGGTAGAAGACCTAGGAGCGGGCATATAGAGGTCTAATGGGCGATTTTTATAGCAAAAATGATCAATATTAGTAAATGAATGAAATTTTACCTATCTGAAAACAAATCAATCTTGATGAAACTTGAAATGTACCAAGCCGCAAGTCTCCTCTTTCGATTGGTATAGGGCATACATCCCTATCGAACCTGGTAGAAGACATAGGAGCGGGCATATAGAGGTCTAATGGGCGCTTTTTATAGCAGAAATGATCAATATTAGTAAATGAATGAAATTTTACCTATCTGAAAACAAATCAATCTTGATGAAACTTGAAATGTACCAAGTACCAAGTCTCCTCTTTCGATTATTATAGCGCATACATCCCTATCGAACCTGGTAGAAGACGTAGGAGCGCGCTTATAGAGGTCTAATGGGCGCTTTTTATAGCAGAAATGATCAATATGAGTAAATGAATGAAATTCTACCTATCTGAAATCAAATCAATCTCAATGACACTTGACATGTAACCAGCACCAAGTTTCCTCTTTCGATTGGTATAGCGCATACATCCCTATCGAACCTGGTAGAAGACGTAGGAGCGCGCATATAGAGGTCTAATGGGCGCTTTTTATTGCAGAAATGATCAATATGAGTAAATGAATGAAATTTTACCTATCTGAAACCAAATCACTCTCGATCAAACTTGACATGTACCTAGCACCAAGTCTCCTCTTTTGATCGGTATAGCGCATATATCCCTATCGAACCTGGTACAAGACGTAGGAGCGCGCATATAGAGGTCTAATGGGCGCTTTTTATAGCAGAAATGATCAATATGAGTAAATGAATGAAATTTTACCTATCTGAAACCAAATCAATCTCGATGAAACTTGACATGTACCTATCACCAAGTCTCCTCTTTCGATTGGTATAGCGCATACATCCCTATCGAACCTGGTACAAGACGTAGGAGCGCGCTTATAGAGGTCTAATGGACGCTTTATATAGCAGAAATGATCAATATGATTAAATGAATGAAATTTTACCTATCTGAAACCAAATCACTCTCGATCAAACTTGACATGGACCTAGCCCCAAGTCTCCTCTTTTGATTGGTATAGCGCATACATCCCTATCGAACCTGGTAGAAGACGTAGGAGCGGGCATATAGAGGTCTAATGGGCGCTTTTTATAGCAGAAATGATCAATATTAGTAAATGAATGAAATTTTACCTATCTGAAACCAAATCAATCTTGATGAAACTTGAAATGTACCAAGCACCAAGTCTCCTCTTTCGATTGGTATAGCGCATACATCCCTATCGAACCTGGTAGAAGAAGTAGGAGCGCGCTTATAGAGGTCTAATGGGCGATTTTGATAGCAGAAATGATGAATATCAGTAAATAAATAAAATTCTACCTATCTGAAAAAAAATCAATCTCGATGAAACTTGACATGAACCTAGCCCCAAGTCTCCTCTTTCGATTGGTATAGCGCATACATCCCTATCGAACGTGGTAGAAGACGTAGGAGCGCGCATATAGAGGTCTAATGGGCGCTTTTTATAGCAGAAATGATCAATATGAGTAAATGAATGAAATTTTACCTATCTGAAACCAAATCAATCTCGATGAAACTTGACATGTACCTAACACCAAGTCTCCTCTTTTTATCGGTATTGCACATACATCCCTATCGAACCTGGTAGAAGACGTAGGAGCGCGCATATAGAGGTCTAATGGGCGCTTTTTATAGCAGAAATGATCAATATGAGTAAATGAATGAAATTTTACCTATCTGAAACCAAATCAATCTCGATGAAACTTGACATGTACCTAGCACCAAGTCTCTTCTTTTGATCGGTATAGCGCATACATCCCAATCGAACCTGGTAGAAGACGTAGGAGCGGGCATATAGAGGTCTAATGGGCGCTTTTTATAGCAGAAATGATCAATATTAGTAAATGAATGAAATTTTACCTATCTGAAAAAAATTAATCTTGATGAAACTTGAAATGTACCAAGCCCCAAGTCTCCTCTTTCGATTGGTATAGCGCATACATCCCTATCGATCCTGGTAGAAGACGTAGGAGCGCGCTTATAGAGGTCTAGTGGGCGCTTTTTATAGCAGAAATGATCAATATGAGTAAATAAATGAAATTCTACCTATCTGAAATGAAATCAATCTCAATGACACTTGACATGTACCTAGCACCAAGTTTCCTCTTTCGATTGGTATAGCGCATACATCCCTATCGAACCTGGTACAAGACGTAGGAGCGCGCTTATAGAGGTCTAATGGACGCTTTTTATAGCAGAAATGATCAATATAATTAAATGGATTAAATTTTACCTATCTGAAACCAAATCAATCTCAATGACACTTGACATGTACCTAGCACCAAGTCTCTTCTTTCGATTGGTATAGCGAATACATCCCTATCGAACCTGGTAGAAGACGTAGGAGCGCGCATATAGAGGTCTAAATGGACGCCCTTTATAGCAGAAATGATCAATATGAGTGAAAAAATGAAATTCTACCTATCTGAAACCAAATCAATCTCAATGACACTTGACATGTACCTAGCACCAAGTCTCCTCTTTCGATTGGTATAGCGCATACATCCCTATCGAACCTGGTACAAGACGTAGAAGCGCATATAGAGGTCTAATGGGCGCATTTTATAGCAGAAATGATCAATATGAGTAAATGAATGAAATTTTACCTATCTGAAACCAAATCAATCTCGATGAAACTTGACATGTACCTAGCACCAAGTCTCCTCTTTCGATTGGTATAGCGCATACATCCCTATCGAACCTGGTAGAAGACGTAGGAGCGCGCTTATAGAGGTCTAATGGGCGCTTTTTATAGCAGAAATGATCAATATGAGTAAATAAATGAAATTCTACCTATCTGAAACCAAATCAATCTCAATGACACTTGACATGTACCTAGCACCAAGTCTCCTCTTTCGATTGGTATAGCGCATACATCCCTATCGAACCTGGTAGAAGACGTAGGAGCGCGCATATAGAGCTCGAGGTCTAATGGGCGCTTTTTATAGCAGAAATGATCAATATGAGTAAATAAATGAAATTCTACCTATCTGAAACCAAATCAATCTCGATGAAACTTGACATGTACCTAGCACCAAGTCTCCTCTTTCGATTGGTATAGCGCATACATCCCTATCGAACCTGGTAGAAGACCTAGGAGCGGGCATATAGAGGTCTAATGGGCGATTTTTATAGCAAAAATGATCAATATTAGTAAATGAATGAAATTTTACCTATCTGAAAACAAATCAATCTTGATGAAACTTGAAATGTACCAAGCCGCAAGTCTCCTCTTTCGATTGGTATAGCGCATACATCCCTATCGAACCTGGTAGAAGACATAGGAGCGGGCATATAGAGGTCTAATGGGCGCTTTTTATAGCAGAAATGATCAATATTAGTAAATGAATGAAATTTTACCTATCTGAAAACAAATCAATCTTGATGAAACTTGAAATGTACCAAGTACCAAGTCTCCTCTTTCGATTATTATAGCGCATACATCCCTATCGAACCTGGTAGAAGACGTAGGAGCGCGCTTATAGAGGTCTAATGGGCGCTTTTTATAGCAGAAATGATCAATATGAGTAAATGAATGAAATTCTACCTATCTGAAATCAAATCAATCTCAATGACACTTGACATGTAACCAGCACCAAGTTTCCTCTTTCGATTGGTATAGCGCATACATCCCTATCGAACCTGGTAGAAGACGTAGGAGCGCGCATATAGAGGTCTAATGGGCGCTTTTTATTGCAGAAATGATCAATATGAGTAAATGAATGAAATTTTACCTATCTGAAACCAAATCACTCTCGATCAAACTTGACATGTACCTAGCACCAAGTCTCCTCTTTTGATCGGTATAGCGCATATATCCCTATCGAACCTGGTACAAGACGTAGGAGCGCGCATATAGAGGTCTAATGGGCGCTTTTTATAGCAGAAATGATCAATATGAGTAAATGAATGAAATTTTACCTATCTGAAACCAAATCAATCTCGATGAAACTTGACATGTACCTAGCACCAAGTCTCCTCTTTCGATTGGTATAGCGCATACATCCCTATCGAACCTGGTACAAGACGTAGGAGCGCGCTTATAGAGGTCTAATGGACGCTTTATATAGCAGAAATGATCAATATGATTAAATGAATGAAATTTTACCTATCTGAAACCAAATCAATCTCAATGACACTTGACATGTACCTAGCACCAAGTCTCTTCTTTCGATTGGTATAGCGCATACATCCCTATCGAACCTGGTAGAAGACGTAGGAGCGCGCATATAGAGGTCTAAATGGACGCCCTTTATAGCAGAAATGATCAATATGGGTGAAAAAATGAAATTCTACCAATCTGAAACCAAATCAATCTCAATGACACTTGACATGTACCTAGCACCAAGTCTCCTCTTTCGATTGGTATAGCGCATACATCCCTATCGAACCTGGTACAAGACGTAGAAGCGTATATAGAGGTCTAATGGGCGCATTTTATAGCAGAAATGATCAATATGAGTAAAAGAATGAAATTTTACCTATCTGAAACAAAATCAATCTCGATGAAACTTGACATGTACCTAGCACCAAGTCTCCTCTTTCGATTGGTATAGCGCATACATCCCTATCGAACCTGGTAGAAGACGTAGGAGCGCGCTTATAGAGGTCTAATGGGCGCTTTTTATAGCAGAAATGATCAATATGAGTAAATAAATGAAATTCTACCTATCTGAAACCAAATCAATCTCAATGACACTTGACATGTACCTAGCACCAAGTCTCCTCTTTCGATTGGTATAGCGCATACATCCCTATCGAACCTGGTAGAAGACGTAGGAGCGCGCATATAGAGCTCGAGGTCTAATGGGCGCTTTTTATAGCAGAAATGATCAATATGAGTAAATAAATGAAATTCTACCTATCTGAAACCAAATCAATCTCGATGAAACTTGACATGTACCTAGCACCAAGTCTCCTCTTTCGATTGGTATAGCGCATACATCCCTATCGAACCTGGTACAAGACGTAGTTGCGCGCATATAGAGGTCTAATGGGCGCTTTTTATAGCAGAAATGATCAATATGAGTAAATGAATGAAATTTTAACTATCTGAAACCAAATTAATCTCGATGAAACTTGACATGTACCTAGCACCAAGTCTCCTCTTTCGATTGGTATAGCGCAAACATCCCTATCGAACCTGGTAGAAGACCTAGGAGCGGGCATATAGAGGTCTAATGGGCGCTTTTTATAGCAAAAATGATCAATATGAGTAAATGAATGAAATTTTACCTATCTGAAAACAAATCAATCTTGATGAAACTTGAAATGTACCAAGCCGCAAGTCTCCTCTTTCGATTGGTATAGCGCATACATCCCTATCGAACCTGGTAGAAGACATAGGAGCGGGCATATAGAGGTCTAATGGGCGCTTTTTATAGCAGAAATGATCAATATTAGTAAATGAATGAAATTTTACCTATCTGAAAACAAATCAATCTTGATGAAACTTGAAATGTACCAAGTACCAAGTCTCCTCTTTCGATTATTATAGCGCATACATCCCTATCGAACCTGGTAGAAGACGTAGGAGCGCGCTTATAGAGGTCTAATGGGCGCTTTTTATAGCAGAAATGATCAATATGAGTAAATGAATGAAATTCTACCTATCTGAAATCAAATCAATCTCAATGACACTTGACATGTAACCAGCACCAAGTTTCCTCTTTCGATTGGTATAGCGCATACATCCCTATCGAACCTGGTAGAAGACGTAGGAGCGCGCATATAGAGGTCTAATGGGCGCTTTTTATTGCAGAAATGATCAATATGAGTAAATGAATGAAATTTTACCTATCTGAAACCAAATCACTCTCGATCAAACTTGACATGTACCTAGCACCAAGTCTCCTCTTTTGATCGGTATAGCGCATATATCCCTATCGAACCTGGTACAAGACGTAGGAGCGCGCATATAGAGGTCTAATGGGCGCTTTTTATAGCAGAAATGATCAATATGAGTAAATGAATGAAATTTTACCTATCTGAAACCAAATCAATCTCGATGAAACTTGACATGTACCTAGCACCAAGTCTCCTCTTTCGATTGGTATAGCGCATACATCCCTATCGAACCTGGTACAAGACGTAGGAGCGCGCTTATAGAGGTCTAATGGACGCTTTATATAGCAGAAATGATCAATATGATTAAATGAATGAAATTTTACCTATCTGAAACCAAATCAATCTCAATGACACTTGACATGTACCTAGCACCAAGTCTCTTCTTTCGATTGGTATAGCGCATACATCCCTATCGAACCTGGTAGAAGACGTAGGAGCGCGCATATAGAGGTCTTAATGGACGCCCTTTATAGCAGAAATGATCAATATGGGTGAAAAAATGAAATTCTACCAATCTGAAACCAAATCAATCTCAATGACACTTGACATGTACCTAGCACCAAGTCTCTTCTTTCGATTGGTATAGCGCATACATCCCTATCGAACCTGGTACAAGACGTAGAAGCGTATATAGAGGTCTAATGGGCGCATTTTATAGCAGAAATGATCAATATGAGTAAATGAATGAAATTTTACCTATCTGAAACCAAATCAATCTCGATGAAACTTGACAAGTACCTAGCACCAAGTTTCCTCTTTCGATTGGTATAGCGCATACATCCCTATCGAACCTGGTAGAAGACGTAGGAGCGCGCATATAGAGCTCGAGGTCTAATGGGCGCTTTTTATAGCAGAAATGATCAATATGAGTAAATAAATGAAATTCTACCTATCTGAAACCAAATCAATCTCGATGAAACTTGACATGTACCTAGCACCAAGTCTCCTCTTTCGATTGGTATAGCGCATACATCCCTATCGAACCTGGTACAAGACGTAGTTGCGCGCATATAGAGGTCTAATGGGCGCTTTTTATAGCAGAAATGATCAATATGAGTAAATGAATGAAATTTTACCTATCTGAAACCAAATTAATCTCGATGAAACTTGACATGTACCTAGCACCAAGTCTCCTCTTTCGATTGGTATAGCGCAAACATCCCTATCGAACCTGGTAGAAGACCTAGGAGCGGGCATATAGAGGTCTAATGGGCGCTTTTTATAGCAAAAATGATCAATATGAGTAAATGAATGAAATTTTACCTATCTGAAAACAAATCAATCTTGATGAAACTTGAAATGTACCAAGCCGCAAGTCTCCTCTTTCGATTGGTATAGCGCATACATCCCTATCGAACCTGGTAGAAGACATAGGAGCGGGCATATAGAGGTCTAATGGGCGCTTTTTATAGCAGAAATGATCAATATTAGTAAATGAATGAAATTTTACCTATCTGAAAACAAATCAATCTTGATGAAACTTGAAAGGTACCAAGTACCAAGTCTCCTCTTTCGATTATTATAGCGCATACATCCCTATCGAACCTGGTAGAAGACGTAGGAGCGCGCTTATAGAGGTCTAATGGGCGCTTTTTATAGCAGAAATGATCAATATGAGTAAATGAATGAAATTCTACCTATCTGAAATCAAATCAATCTCAATGACACTTGACATGTAACCAGCACCAAGTTTCCTCTTTCGATTGGTATAGCGCATACATCCCTATCGAACCTGGTAGAAGACGTAGGAGCGCGCATATAGAGGTCTAATGGGCGCTTTTTATTGCAGAAATGATCAATATGAGTAAATGAATGAAATTTTACCTATCTGAAACCAAATCACTCTCGATCAAACTTGACATGTACCTAGCACCAAGTCTCCTCTTTTGATCGGTATAGCGCATATATCCCTATCGAACCTGGTACAAGACGTAGGAGCGCGCATATAGAGGTCTAATGGGCGCTTTTTATAGCAGAAATGATCAATATGAGTAAATGAATGAAATTTTACCTATCTGAAACCAAATCAATCTCGATGAAACTTGACATATACCTAGCACCAAGTCTCTTCTTTCGATTGGTATAGCGCATACATCCCTATCGAACCTGGATAAGACGTAGGAGCGCGCTTATAGAGGTCTAATGGACGCTTTATATAGCAGAAATGATCAATATGATTAAATGAATGAAATTTTACCTATCTGAAACCAAATCAATCTCAATGACACTTGACATGTACCTAGCACCAGGTCTCTTCTTTCGATTGGTATAGCGCATACATCCCTATCGAACCTGGTAGAAGACGTAGGAGCGCGCATATAGAGGTCTAAATGGACGCCCTTTATAGCAGAAATGATCAATATGGGTGAAAAAATGAAATTCTACCAATCTGAAACCAAATCAATCTCAATGACACTTGACATGTACCTAGCACCAAGTCTCCTCTTTCGATTGGTATAGCGCATACATCCCTATCGAACCTGGTACAAGACGTAGAAGCGTATATAGAGGTCTAATGGGCGCATTTTATAGCAGAAATGATCAATATGAGTAAATGAATGAAATTTTACCTATCTGAAACCAAATTAATCTCGATGAAACTTGACAAGTACCTAGCACCAAGTTTCCTCTTTCGATTGGTATAGCGCATACATCCCTATCGAACCTGGTAGAAGACGTAGGAGCGCGCTTATAGAGGTCTAATGGGCGCTTTTTATAGCAGAAATGATCAATATGAGTAAATGAATGAAATTTTACCTATCTGAAACCAAATCAATCTCAATGAAACTTGACATGTACCTAGCACCAAGTTTCCTCTTTCGATTGGTATAGCGCATACATCCTTATCGAACCTGGTACAAGACGTAGGAGCGCGCATATAGAGGTCTAATGGGCGCTTAATTATTGCAGAAATGATCAATATGAGTAAATGAATGAAATTTTACCTATCTGAAACCAAATCAATCTCGATGAAACTTGACAAGTACCTAGCACCAAGTTTCCTCTTTCGATTGGTATAGCGCATACATCCCTATCGAACCTGGTAGAAGACGTAGGAGCGCGCATATAGAGGTCTAATGGGCGCTTTTTATAGCAGAAATGATCAATATGAGTAAATAAATGAAATTTTACCTATCTGAAACCAAATCACTCTCGATGAAACTTGACATGTACCTAGCACCAAGTCTCCTCTTTTGATCGGTATAGCACATATATCCCTATCGAACCTGGTACAAGACGTAGGAGCGCGCATATAGAGGTCTAATGGGCGCTTTTTATAGCAGAAATGATCAATATGAGTAAATGAATGAAATTTTACCTATCTGAAACCAACTCAATCTCGATGAAACTTGACATGTACCTAGCACCAAGTCTCTTCTTTCGATTGGTATAGCGCATACATCCTTATCGAACCTGGTACAAGACGTAGGAGCGCGCTTATAGAGGTCTAATGGACGCTTTATATAGCAGAAATGATCAATATGATTAAATGGATTAAATTTTACCTATCTGAAACCAAATCAATCTCAATGACACTTGACATGTACCTAGCACCAAGTCTCTTCTTTCGATTGGTATAGCGCATACATCCCTATCGAACCTGGTAGAAGACGTAGGAGCGCGCATATAGAGGTCTAAATGGACGCCCTTTATAGCAGAAATGATCAATATGGGTGAAAAAATGAAATTCTACCAATCTGAAACCAAATCAATCTCAATGACACTTGACATGTACCTAGCACCAAGTCTCCTCTTTCGATTGGTATAGCGCATACATCCCTATCGAACCTGGTACAAGACGTAGAAGCGTATATAGAGGTCTAATGGGCGCATTTTATAGCAGAAATGATCAATATGAGTAAATGAATGAAATTTTACCTATCTGAAACCAAATCAATCTCAATGAAACTTGACAAGTACCTAGCACCAAGTTTCCTCTTTCGATTGGTATAGCGCATACATCCCTATCGAACCTGGTAGAAGATGTAGGAGCGCGCTTATAGAGGTCTAATGGGCGCTTTTTATAGCAGAAATGATCAATATGAGTAAATGAATGAAATTTTACCTATCTGAAACCAAATCAATCTCAATGAAACTTGACATGTACCTAGCACCAAGTTTCCTCTTTCGATTGGTATAGCGCATACATCCTTATCGAACCTGGTACAAGACGTAGGAGCGCGCATATAGAGGTCTAATGGGCGCTTAATTATTGCAGAAATGATCAATATGAGTAAATGAATGAAATTTTACCTATCTGAAACAAAATCAATCTCGATGAAACTTAACATGGACCTAGCCCCAAGTCTCCTCTTTCGATTGGTATAGCGCATACATCCCTATCGAACCTGGTAGAAGAAGTAGGAGCGGGCATATAGAGGTCTAATGGGCGCTTTTTTAGCAGAAATGATCAATATTAGTAAATGAATGAAATTTTACCTATCTCAAAACAAATAAATCTTGATGAAACTTGAAATGTACCAAGCCCCAAGTCTTTTCTTTCGATTGGTATAGCGCATACATCCCTATCGAACCTGGTAGAAGACATAGGAGCGGGCATATAGAGGTCTAATGGGCGCTTTTTATAGCAGAAATGATCAATATGAGTAAATGAATGAAATTATACCTATCTGAAACAAAATCAATCTCGATGAAACTTGACATGTACCTAGCCCCAAGTCTTCTCTTTTGATTGGTATAGCGCATACATCCCTATCGAACCTGGTACAAGACGTAGGAGCGCGCATATAGAGGTCTAATGGGCGCTTTTTATAGCAGAAATGATCAATATGAGTAAATGAATGAAATTTTACCTATCTGAAACCAAATCAATCTCAATGAAACTTGACATGTACCTAGCACCAAGTCTCCTCTTTCGATTGGTATAGCGCATACATCCCTATCGAACCTGGTAGAAGACGTAGGAGCGCGCTTATAGAGATCTAATAGGCGCTTTTTATAGCAGAAAAGATCAATATGAGTAAATGAATGAAATTTTACCTATCTGAAACCAAATCAATCTCGATGACACTTGACATGTACCTAGCACCAAGTCTCCTCTTTCGATTGGTATAGCGTATACATCCCTATCGAACCTGGTACAAGACGAGGGAGCGCGCATATAGAGGTATAATGGGCGCTTTTTATAGCAGAAATGATCAATATTAGTAAATGAATGAAATTTTACCTATCTGAAAACAAATCAATCTTGATGAAACTTGACATGTACCAAGTACCAAGTCTCCTCTTTCGATTGGTATAGCGCATACATCCCTATCGAACCTGGTAGAAGACGTAGGAGCGCGCTTATAGAGGTCTAATGGGCGCTTTTTATAGCAGAAATGATCAATATGAGTAAATGAATGAAATTTTACCTATCTGAAACCAAATCAATCTCGATGAAACTTGACATGTACCTAGCACCAAGTCTCCTCTTTTGATCGGTATAGCGCATACATCCTTATCGAACGTGGTAGAAGACGTAGGAGCGCGCATATAGAGGTCTAATGGGCGCTTTTTATAGCAGAAATGATCAATATGAGTAAATGAATGAAATTTTACCTATTTCAAACCAAATCAATCTCGATGAAACTTGACATGTACCTAGCACCAAATCTCCTCTTTCGATTGGTATAGCGCATACATCCCTATCGAACCTGGTAGAAGACGTAGGAGCGCTCTTATAGAGGTCTAATTGGCGCTTTTTATAGCAGAAAAGATCAATATGAGTAAATGAATGAAATTTTACCTATCTGAAACCAAATCTATCTCGATGACACTTGACATGTACCTAGCACCAAGTATCCTCTTTCGATTGGTATAGCGCATACATCCCTATCGAACCTGGTACAAGAGGTAGGAGCGCACATATAGAGGTCTAATGGGCGCATTTTATAGCAGAAATGATCAATATGAGTAAATGAATGAAATTATACCTATCTGAAACCAAATCAATCTCGATGAAACTTGACATGTACATAGCCCCAAGTCTCCTCTTTCGATTGGTATAGCGCATACATCCCTATCGAACCTGGTACAAGACGTAGGAGCGGACATATAGAGGTCTAATGGGCGCTTTTTATAGCAGAAATGATCAATATGAGTAAATGAATGAAATTTTACCTATCTGAAACCAAATCAATCTCGATGAAACTTGACATGTACCTAGCACCAAGTTTCCTCTTCTTTTGATCGGTATAGCGCATACATCCTTATCGTACGTGGTAGAAGACGTAGGAGCGCGCGTATAGAGGTCTAATTCTCGCTTTTTATAGCAGAAATGATCAATATGAGTAAATGAATGAAATTTTACCTATCTGAAACCAAATCAATCTCGATGACACTTGAAATGTACCTAGCACCAAGTCTCCTCTTTCGATTGGTATAGCGCATACATCCCTATCGAACCTGGTACAAGACGTAGGAGCGCGCATATAGAGGTCTAATGGGCGCATTTTATAGCAGAAATGATCAATATGAGTAAATGAATGAAATTATACCTATCTGAAACCAAATCAATCTCGAGGAAACTTGACATGTACCTAGCCCCAAGTCTCCTTTTTCGATTGGTATAGCGCATACATCCCTATCGAACCTGGTAGAAGACGTAGGAGCGCGCTTATAGAGGTCTAATGGACACTTTTTATAGCAGAAATGATCAATATGAGTAAATAAATGAAATTCTACCTACCTGAAATCAAATCAATCTCAATGACACTTGACATGTACCTAGCACCAAGTTTCCTCTTTCGATTGGTATAGCGCATACATCCCTATCGAACCTGGTACAAGACGTAGGAGCGCGCATATAGAGGTCTAATGGGCGCTTTTTATAGCAGAAATGATCAATATGAGTAAATGAATGAAATTTTACCTATCTGAAACCAAATCAATCTCGATGAAACTTGACATGTACCTAACACCAAGTCTCCTCTTTTTATCGGTATAGCGCATACATCCCTATCGAACCTGGTAGAAGAAGTAGGAGCGCGCATATAGAGGTCTAATGGGCGATTTTTATAGCAGAAATGATCAATATGAGTAAATAAATAAAATTCTTCCTATCTGAAACCAAATCAATCTCGGTGAAACTTGACATGGACCGTGCCCCATGTCTCCTCTTTCGATTGGTATAGCTCATACATCCCTATCGAACCTGGTAGAAGACGTAGGAGCGCGCATATAGAGGTCTAATGGGCGCTTTTTATAGCAGAAATGATCAATATGAGTAAATGAATGAAATTTTACCTATCTGAAACCAAATCAATCTCGATAAAACTTGACATGTACCTAACACCAAGTCTCCTCTTTTTATCGGTATAGCGCATACATCCCTATCGAACCTGGTAGAAGACGTAGGAGCGCGCATATAGAGGTCTAATGGGCGATTTTTATAGCAGAAATGATCAATATGAGTAAATAAATAAAATTCTTCCTATCTGAAACCAAATCAATCTCAGTGAAACTTGACATGGACCGTGCCCCATGTCTCCTCTTTCGATTGGTATAGCGCATACATCCCTATCGAACCTGGTACAAGAGGTAGGAGCGCACATATAGAGGTCGAATGGGCGCATTTTATAGCAGAAATGATCAATATGAGTAAATGAATGAAATTATACCTATCTGAAACCAAATCAATCTCGATGAAACTTGACATGTACATAGCCCCAAGTCTCCTCTTTCGATTGGTATAGCGCATACATCCCTATCGAACCTGGTACAAGACGTAGGAGCGGGCATATAGAGGTCTAATGGGCGCTTTTTATAGCAGAAATGATCAATATGAGTAAATGAATGAAATTTTACCTATCTGAAACCAAATCAATCTCGATGAAACTTGACATGTACCTAGCACCAAGTTTCCTCTTCTTTTGATCGGTATAGCGCATACATCCTTATCGTACGTGGTAGAAGACGTAGGAGCGCGCGTATAGAGGTCTAATTCTCGCTTTTTATAGCAGAAATGATCAATATGAGTAAATGAATGAAATTTTACCTATCTGAAACCAAATCAATCTCGATGACACTTGAAATGTACCTAGCACCAAGTCTCCTCTTTCGATTGGTATAGCGCATACATCCCTATCGAACCTGGTACAAGACGTAGGAGCGCGCATATAGAGGTCTAATGGGCGCATTTTATAGCAGAAATGATCAATATGAGTAAATGAATGAAATTATACCTATCTGAAACCAAATCAATCTCGATGAAACTTGACATGTACCTAGCCCCAAGTCTCCTTTTTTGATTGGTATAGCGCATACATCCCTATCGAACCTGGTAGAAGAGGTAGGAGCGCGCTTATAGAGGTCTAATGGACACTTTTTATAGCAGAAATGATCAATATGAGTAAATGAATGAAATTTTACCTATCTGAAACCAAATCAATCTCGATGAAACTTGACATGTACCTAACACCAAGTCTCCTCTTTTTATCGGTATAGCGCATACATCCCTATCGAACCTAGTAGAAGACGTAGGAGCGCGCATATAGAGGTCTAATGGGCGATTTTTATAGCAGAAATGATCAATATGAGTAAATAAATAAAATTCTTCCTATCTGAAACCAAATCAATCTCAGTGAAACTTGACATGGACCGTGCCCCATGTCTCCTCTTTCGATTGGTATAGCGCATACATCCCTATCGAACCTGGTAGAAGACGTAGGAGCGCGCATATAGAGGTCTAATGGGCGCTTTTTATAGCAGAAATGATCAATATGAGTAAATGAATGAAATTTTACCTATCTGAAACCAAATCAATCTCGATGAAACTTGACATGTACCTAGCACCAAGTCTCCTCTTTTTATCGGTATAGCGCATACATCCCTATCGAACCTGGTAGAAGAAGAAGGAGCGCGCATATAGAGGTCTAATGGGCGCTTTTTATAGCAGAAATGATCAATATGAGTAAATGAATGAAATTTTACCTATCTGAAACCAAATCAATCTCGATGAAACTTGACATGTACCTAGCACCAAGTCTCCTCTTTCGATTGGTATAGCGCATACATCCCTATCGAACCTGGTAGAAGACGTAGGAGCGCGCTTATAGAGGTCTAATGGGCGTTTTTTATAGCAGAAAAGATCAATATGAGTAAATGAATGAAATTTTACCTATCTGAAACCAAATCAATCTCGATGACACTTGACATGTACCTAGCACCAAGTCTCCTCTTTCGATTGGTATAGCGCATACATCCCTATCGAACCTGGTACAAGACGTAGGAGCGCGCTTATAGAGGTCTAATGGGCGTTTTTTATAGCAGAAAAGATCAATATGAGTAAATGAATGAAATTTTACCTATCTGAAACCAAATCAATCTCGATGACACTTGACATGTACCTAGCACCAAGTCTCCTCTTTCGATTGGTATAGCGCATACATCCTTATCGAACCTGGTACAAGACGTAGGAGCGCGCATATAGAGGTCTAATTGGCGCTTAATTATTGCAGAAATGATCAATATGAGTAAATAAATGAAATTTTTTCTATCTGAAACCAAATCAATCTCGATGAAACTTAACATGGACCTAGCCCCAAGTCTCCACTTTCGATTGGTATAGCGCACACATCCCTATCGAACCTGGTAGAAGACGTAGGAGCGGGCATATAGAGGTCTAATGGGCGCTTTTTATAGCAGAAATGATCAATATTAGTAAATGAATGAAATTTTACCTATCTGAAAACAAATCAATCTTGATGAAACTTGAAATGTACCAAGCCCCAAGTCTCCTCTTTCGATTTGTATAACGCATACATCCCTATCGAACCTTGTAGAAGACGTAGGAGCGCGCTTATAGAGATCTAATAGGCGCTTTTTATAGCAGAAAAGATCAATATGAGTAAATGAATGAAATTTTACCTATCTGAAACCAAATCAATCTCGATGACACTTGACATGTACCTAGCACCAAATTTCCTCTTTCGATTGGTTTAGCGCATACATCCTTATCGAACCTGGTACAAGACGTAGGAGCGCACATATAGAGGTCTAATGGGCTCTTAATTATTGCAGAAATGATCAATATGAGTAAATGAATGAAATTTTACCTATCTGAAACCAAATCAATCTCGATGAAACTTTACATGGACCTAGCCCCAAGTCTCCTCTTTCGATTGGTATAGCGCATACATCCCTATCGAACCTGGTAGAATAAGTAGGAGCGGGAATATAGAGGTCTAATGGGCGCTTTTTATAGCAGAAATGGTCAATATTAGTAAATGAATGAAATTTTGCCTATCTGAAAACAAATCAATCTTGATGAAACTTGAAATGTACCAAGTTCCAAGTCTCTTCTTTCGAATGGTGTAGCGCATACATCCCTATCGAACCTGGTAGAAGAAGTAGGAGCGCGCTTATAGAGGTCTAATGGACGCTTTTTATAGCAGAAATGATCAATATGCGCAAATAAATGAAATTCTACCTATCTGAAATCAAATCAATCTCAATGATACTTGACATGTACCTAGCACCAAGTTTCCTCTTTCGATTTGTATAGCGCATACATCCCTATCGAACCTGGTACAAGAAGTAGGAGCGGGCATATAGAGGTCTAATGGGCGCTTTTTATAGCAGAAATGATCAATATTAGTAAATGAATGAAATTTTACCTATCTGAAAACAAATCAATCTTGATGAAACTTGAAATGTACCAAGCCCCAAGTCTCCTCTTTCGATTTGTATAACGCATACATCCCTATCGAACCTTGTAGAAGACGTAGGAGCGCGCTTATAGGCGCTTTTTATAGCAGAAAAGATCAATATGAGTAAATGAATGAAATTTTACCTATCTGAAACCAAATCAATCTCGATGACACTTGACATGTACCTAGCCCCAAGTCTCCTCTTTCGATTGGTATAGCGCATACATCCCTATCGAACCTGGTAGAAGACGTAGGAGCGCGCTTATAGAGGTCTAATGGACGCTTTTTATAGCAGAAATGATCAATATGAGTAAATAAATGAAATTCTACCTATCTGAAATCAAATCAATCTCAATGACACTTGACATGTACCAAGCACCAAGTTTCCTCTTTCGATTGGTATAGAGCATACATCCCTATCGAACCTGGTACAAGACGTAGGAGCGCGCATATAGAGGTCTAATGGGCGCTTTTTATAGCAGAAATGATCAATTTGAGTAAATGAATGAAATTTTACCTATCTGAAACCAAATCAATCTCAATGACACTTGACATGTACCTAGCACCAAGTCTCCTCTTTTGATCGGTATAGCGCATACATCCCTATCGAACCTGGTAGAAGACGTAGGAGCGCGCATATAGAGGTCTAATGGGCGCTTTTTATAGCAGAAATGATCAATATGAGTAAATGAATGAAATTTTACCTATCTGAAACCAAATCAATCTCGATGAAACTTGACATGTACCTAGCACCAAGTCTCCTCTTTTGATCGGTATAGCGCATACATCCTTATCGTACGTGGTAGAAGACGTAGGAGCGCGCGTATAGAGGTCTAATGGGCGCTTTTTATAGCAGAAATGATCGATATGAGTAAATGAATGAAATTTTACCTATCTGAAACCAAATCAATCTCGATGAAACTTGACATGTACCTAGCACCAAGTCTCCTCTTTCGATTGGTATAGCGCATACATCCCTATCGAACGTGGTAGAAGACGTAGGAGCGCGCTTATAGAGATCTAATAGGCGCTTTTTATAGCAGAAAAGATCAATACGAGTAAATGGATGAAATTTTACCTATCTGAAACCAAATCAATCTCGATGACACTTGACATGTACCTAGCACCAAGTCTCCTCTTACGATTGGTATAGCGCATACATCCCTATCGAACCTGGTACAAGACGTAGGAGCGCGCAAATAGAGGTCTAATGGGCGCATTTTATAGCAGAAATGATCAATATGAGTAAATGAATGAAATTTTACCTATCTGAAACCAAATCAATCTCGATGAAACTTGACATGTACCTAGCACCAAGTTTCCTCTTTCGATTGGTATAGCGCATACATCCTTATCGAACCTGGTAGAAGACGTACGAGCGCGCATATAGAGGTCTTATGGGCGCTTAATTATTGCAGAAATGATCAATATGAGTAAATGAATGAAATTTTACCTATCTGAAACCAAATCAATCTCGATGAAACTTGACATGTACCTAGCACCAAGTTTCCTCTTTTGATTGGTATAGCGCACACATCCCTATCGAACCTGGTAGAAGACGTAGGAGCGGGCATATAGAGGTCTAACGGGCGCTTTTTATAGCAGAAATGATCAATATTAGTAAATGAATGAAATTTTACCTATCTGAAAACAAATCAATCTTGATAAAACTTGACATGTACCAAGTACCAAGTCTCCTCTTTTGATTGGTATAGCGCATACATGCCTATCGAACCTGGTAGAAGACGTAGGAGCGCGCTTATAGAGGTCTAATGGACGCTTTTTATAGCAGAAATGATCAATATGAGTAAATAAATGAAATTCTACCTATCTGAAATCAAATCAATCTCAATGACACTTGACATGTACCTAGCACTAAGTTTCCTCTTTCGATTGGTATAGCGCATACATCCCTATCGAACCTGGTACAAGACGTAGGAGCGCGCATATAGAGGTCTAATGGGCGCTTTTTATAGCAGAAATGATCAATTTGAGTAAATGAATGAAATTTTACCTATTTGAAATCAAATCAATCTCAATGAAAATTGACATGTACCTAGCACCAAGTCTCCTCTTTCGATTGGTATAGCGCACACATCCCTATCGAACCTGGTAGAAGACGTAGGAGCGGGCATATAGAGGTCTAATGGGCGCTTTTTATAGCAGAAATGATCAATATTAGTAAATGAATGAAATTTTACCTATCTGAAAACAAATCAATCTTGATGAAACTTGAAATGTACCAAGCCCCAAGTCTCCTCTTTCGATTTGTATAACGCATACATCCCTATCGAACCTTGTAGAAGACGTAGGAGCGCGCTTATAGAGATCTAATAGGCGCTTTTTATAGCAGAAAAGATCAATATGAGTAAATGAATGAAATTTTACCTATCTGAAACCAAATCAATCTCGATGACACTTGACATGTACCTAGCACCAAGTCTCCTCTTTCGATTGGTATAGCGCATACATCCCTATCGAACCTGGTAGAAGACGTAGGAGCGCGCTTATAGAGGTCTAATGGACGCTTTTTATAGCAGAAATGATCAATATGAGTAAATAAATGAAATTCTACCTATCTGAAATCAAATCAATCTCAAAGACACTTGACATGTACCAAGCACCAAGTTTCCTCTTTCGATTGGTATAGCGCATACATCCCTATCGAACCTGGTACAAGACGTAGTAGCGCGCATATAGAGGTGTAATGGGCGCTTTTTATAGCAGAAATGATCAATTTGAGTAAATGAATGAAATTTTACCTATCTGAAACCAAATCAATCTCAATGACACTTGACATGTACCTAGCACCAAGTCTCCTCTTTTGATCGGTATAGCGCATACATCCCTATCGAACCTGGTAGAAGACGTAGGAGCGCGCATATAAAGGTCTAATGGGAGCTTTTTATAGCAGAAATGATCAATATGAGTAAATGAATGAAATTTTACCTATCTGAAACCAAATCAATCTCGATGAAACTTGACATGTACCTAGCACCAAGTTTCCTCTTTCGATTGGTATAGCGCACACATCCCTATCGAACCTGGTAGAAGACGTAGGAGCGGGCATATAGAGGTCTAACGGGCGCTTTTTATAGCAGAAATGATCAATATTAGTAAATGAATGAAATTTTACCTATCTGAAAACAAATCAATCTTGATGAAACTTGACATGTACCAAGTACCAAGTCTCCTCTTTTGATTGGTATAGCGCATACATGCCTATCGAACCTGGTAGAAGACGTAGGAGCGCGCTTATAGAGGTCTAATGGACGCTTTTTATAGCAGAAATGATCAATATGAGTAAATAAATGAAATTCTACCTATCTGAAATCAAATCAATCTCAATGACACTTGACATGTACCTAGCACCAAGTTTCCTCTTTCGATTGGTATAGCGCATACATCCCTATCGAACCTGGTACAAGACGTAGGAGCGCGCATATAGAGGTCTAATTGGCGCTTTTTATAGCAGAAATGATCAATTTGAGTAAATGAATGAAATTTTACCTATTTGAAACCAAATCAATCTCGATGAAACTTGACATGTACCTAGCACCAAGTCTCCTCTTTTGATCGGTATAGCGCATACATCCCTATCGAACCTGGTAGAAGACGTAGGAGCGCGCGTATAGAGGTCTAATGGGCGCTTTTTATAGCAGAAATGATCAATATGAGTAAATGAATGAAATTTTACCTATCTGAAACCAAATCAATCTCGATGAAACTTGACATGTACCTAGCACCAAGTCTCCTCTTTTGATTGGTATAGCGCATACATCCCCATCGAACCTGGTACAAGACGTAGGAGCGCGCTTATAGAGGTCTAATGGGCGCTTTTTATAGCAGAAAAGATCAATATGAGTAAATGAATGAAATTTTACCTATCTGAAACCAAATCAATCTCGATGACACTTGACATGTACCTAGCACCAAGTCTCCTCTTTCGATTGGTATAGCGCATACATCCCTATCGAACCTGGTACAAGACGTAGGAGCGCGCATATAGAGGTCTAATGGGCGCTTTTTATAGCAGAAGTGATCAATATTAGTAAATGAATGAAATTTTACCTATCTGAAACCAAATCAATCTTGATGAAACTTGAAATGTACCAAGCACCAAGTCTCCTCTTTCGCTTGGTATAGCGCATACATCCCTATCGAACCTGGAAGAAGAAGTAGGAGCGCGCTTATAGAGGTCTAATGGGCGCTTTTTTTAGCAGAAATGATCAATATGAGTAAATAAATAAAATTCTGCCTATCTGAAACCAAATCAATCTCGATGAAACTTGACATGGACCTAGCCCCAAGTCTCCTCTTTCGATTGGTATAGCGCATACATCCCTATCGAACCTGGTAGAAGACGTAGGAGCGCGCATATAGAGGTCTAATGGGCGCTTTTTATAGCAGAAATGATCAATATGAGTAAATGAATGAAATTTTACCTATCTGAAACCAAATCAATGTCGACGAAGCTTGACATGTACCTAACACCAAGTCTCCTCTTTTTATCGGTATAGCGCATACATCCCTATCGAACCTGGTAGAAGACGTAGGAGCGCGCATATAGAGGTCTAATGGGCGCTTTTTTATAGCAGAAATGATCAATATGAGTAAATGAATGAAATTTTACCTATCTGAAACCAAATCAATCTCGATGAAACTTGACATGTACCTAAAACCAAGTCTCCTCTTTTGATCGGTATAGCGCATACATCCTTATGGAACGTGGTAGAAGACGTAGGAGCGCGCATATAGAGGTCTAATGGGCGCTTTTTATAGGAGAAATGATCAATATGAGTAAATGAATGAAATTTTACCTATCTGAAACCAAATCAATCTCGATGAAACTTGACATGTACCTAGCACCAAGTCTCCTCTTTCGATTGGTATAGCGCATACATCCCTATCGAACCTGGTAGAAGACGTAGGAGCGCGCTTATAGAGATCTAATAGGCGCTTTTTATAGCAGAAAAGATCAATATGAGTAAATGAATGAAATTTTACCTATCTGAAACCAAATCAATCTCGATGACACTTGACATGTACCTAGCACCAAGTCTCCTCTTTCGATTGGTATAGCGCATACATCCCTATCGAACCTGGTACAAGACGAGGGAGCGCGCATATAGAGGTCTAATGGGCGCTTTTTATAGCAGAAATGATCAATATTAGTAAATGAATGAAATTTTACCTATCTGAAAACAAATCAATCTTGATGAAACTTGACATGTACCAAGTACCAAGTCTCCTCTTTTGATTGGTATAGCGCATACATCCCTATCGAACCTGGTAGAAGACGTAGGAGCGCGCTTATAGAGGTCTAATGGGCGCTTTTTATAGCAGAAATGATCAATATGAGTAAATGAATGAAATTTTACCTATCTGAAACCAAATCAATCTCGATGAAACTTGACATGTACCTAGCACCAAGTCTCCTCTTTTGATCGGTATAGCGCATACATCCTTATCGAACGTGGTAGAAGACGTAGGAGCGCGCATATAGAGGTCTAATTGGCGCTTTTTATAGCAGAAATGATCAATATGAGTAAATGAATGAAATTTTACTTATTTCAAACCAAATCAATCTCGATAAAACTTGACATGTACCTAGCACCAAGTCTCCTCTTTCGATCGGTATAGCGCATACATCCTTATCGTACGTGGTAGAAGACGCAGGAGCGCGCGTATAGAGGTCTAATTGGCGCTTTTTATAGCAGAAATGATCAATATGAGTAAATGAATGAAATTTTACCTATCTGAAACCAAATCAATCTCGATGACACTTGAAATGTACCTAGCACCAAGTCTCCTCTTTCGATTGGTATAGCGCATACATCCCTATCGAACCTGGTACAAGACGTAGGAGCGCGCATATAGAGGTCTAATGGGCGCATTTTATAGCAGAAATGATCAATATGAGTAAATGAATGAAATTATACCTATCTGAAACCAAATGAATCTCGATGAAACTTGACATGTACCTAGCCCCAAGTCTCCTCTTTCGATTGGTATAGCGCATACATCCCTATCGAACCTTGAAGAAGACGTAGGAGCGCGCTTATAGAGGTCTAATGGACGCTTTTTATAGCAGAAATGATCAATATGAGTAAATAAATGAAATTCTACCTACCTGAAATCAAATCAATCTCAATGACACTTGACATGTACCTAGCACCAAGTTTCCTCTTTCGATTGGTATAGCGCATACATCCCTATCGAACCTGGTACAAGACGTAGGAGCGGGCATATAGAGGTCTAATGGGCGCTTTTTATAGCAGAAATGATCAATATGAGTAAATGAATGAAATTTTACCTATCTGAAACCAATTCAATCTCGATGAAACTTGACATGTACCTAACACCAAGTCTCCTCTTTTTATCGGTATAGCGCATACATCCCTATCGAACCTGGTACAAGAAGTAGGAGCGCGCATATAGAGGTCTAATGGGCGAATTTTATAGCAGAAATGATCAATATGAGTAAATGAATGAAATTTTACCTATCTGAAACCAAATCAATCTCGATGAAACTTGACATGTACCTAGCACCAAGTCTCCTCTTTCGATTGGTATAGCGCATACATCCTTATCGAACCTGGTACAAGACGTAGGAGCGCGCATATAGAGGTCTAATTGGCGCTTAATTATTGCAGAAATGATCAATATGAGTAAATGAATGAAATTTTTCCTATCTGAAACCAAATCAATCTCGATGAAACTTAACATGGACCTAGCCCCAAGTCTCCTCTTTCGATTGGTATAGCGCACACATCCCTATCGAACCTGGTAGAAGAGGTAGGAGCGGGCATATAGAGGTCTAATGGGCGCTTTTTATAGCAGAAATGATCAATATTAGTAAATGAATGAAATTTTACCTATCTGAAAACAAATCAATCTTGATGAAACTTGAAATGTACCAAGCCCCAAGTCTCCTCTATCGATTTGTATAACGCATACATCCCTATCGAACCTTGTAGAAGACGTAGGAGTGCGCTTATAGAGATCTAATAGGCGCTTTTTATAGCAGAAAAGATCAATATGAGTAAATGAATGAAATTTTACCTATCTGAAACCAAATCAATCTCGATGACACTTGACATGTACCTAGCACCAAGTCTCCTCTTTCGATTGGTATAGCGCATACATCCCTATCGAACCTGGTAGAAGACGTAGGAGCGCGCTTATAGAGGTCTAATGGACGCTTTTTATAGCAGAAATGATCAATATGAGTAAATAAATGAAATTCTACCTATCTGAAATCAAATCAATCTCAATGACACTTGACATGTACCAAGCACCAAGTTTCCTCTTTCGATTGGTATAGCGCATGCATCCCTATCGAACCTGGTACAAGACGTAGGAGCGCGCATATAGAGGTCTAATGGGCGCTTTTTACAGCAGAAATGATCAATTTGAGTAAATGAATGAAATTTTACCTATCTGAAACCAAATCAATCTCAATGACACTTGACATGTACCTAGCACCAAGTCTCCTCTTTTGATCGGTATAGCGCATACATCCCTATCGAACCTGGTAGAAGACGTAGGAGCGCGCATATAGAGGTCTAATGGGCGCTTTTTATAGCAGAAATGATCAATATGAGTAAATGAATGAAATTTTACCTATCTGAAACCAAATCAATCTCAATGAAACTTGACATGTACCTAGCACCAAGTCTCCTCTTTTGATTGGTATAGCGCATACATCCCTATCGAACCTGGTAGAAGACGTAGGAGCGCGCTTATAGAGGTCTAATGGGCGCTTTTTATAGCAGAAAAGATCAATATGAGTAAATGAATGAAATTTTACCTATCTGAAACCAAATCAATCTCGATGACACTTGACATGTACCTAGCACCAAGTCTCCTCTTTCGATTGGTATAGCGCATACATCCCTATCGAACCTGGTAGAATAAGTAGGAGCGGGAATACAGAGGTCTAATGGGCGCTTTTTATAGCAGAAATGGTCAATATTAGTAAATGAATGAAATTTTACCTATCTGAAACCAAATCAATCTTGATGAAACTTGAAATGTACCAAGCACCAAGTCTCCTCTTTCGATTGGTATAGCGCATCGATCCCTATCCAACCTGGAAGAAGAAGTAGGAGCGCGCTTATAGAGGTCTAATGGGCGCTTTTTTTAGCAGAAATGATCAATATCAGTAATTAAATAAAATTCTACCTATCTGAAACCAAATCAATCTTGATGAAACTTGACATGTACCTAGCACCAAGTCTCCTCTTTCAATTGGTATAGCGCATACATCCCTATCGAACCTGGTAGAAGACGTAGGATCACGCTTATAGAGGTCTAATTGGCGCTTTTTATAGCAGAAAAGATCAATATGAGCAAATAAATGAAATTCTACCTATCTGAAATCAAATCAATCTCAATGATACTTGACATATACCTAGCACCAAGTTTCCTCTTTCGATTGGTATAGCGCCTACATCCCTATCGAACCTGGTACAAGAAGTAGGAGCGCGCATATAGAGGTCTAATGGGCGAATTTTATAGCAGAAATGATCAATATGAGTAAATGAATGAAATTTTACCTATCTGAAACCAAATCAATCTCGATGAAACTTGACATGTACCTAGCACCAAGTCTCCTCTTTCGATTGGTATAGCGCATACATCCTTATCGAACCTGGTACAAGACGTAGGAGCGCGCATATAGAGGTCTAATTGGCGCTTAATTATTGCAGAAATGATCAATATGAGTAAATGAATGAAATTTTTCCTATCTGAAACCAAATCAATCTCGATGAAACTTAACATGGACCTAGCCCCAAGTCTCCTCTTTCGATTGGTATAGCGCACACATCCCTATCGAACCTGGTAGAAGACGTAGGAGCGGGCATATAGAGGTCTAATGGGCGCTTTTTATAGCAGAAATGATCAATATTAGTAAATGAATGAAATTTTACCTATCTGAAAACAAATCAATCTTGATGAAACTTGAAATGTACCAAGCCCCAAGTCTCCTTTATCGATTTGTATAACGCATACATCCCTATCGAACCTTGTAGAAGACGTAGGAGCGCGCTTATAGAGATCTAATAGGCGCTTTTTATAGCAGAAAAGATCAATATGAGTAAATGAATGAAATTTTACCTATCTGAAACCAAATCAATCTCGATGACACTTGACATGTACCTAACACCAAGTCTCCTCTTTCGATTGGTATAGCGCATACATCCCTATCGAACCTGGTAGAAGACGTAGGAGCGCGCTTATAGAGGTCTAATGGATGCTTTTTATAGCAGAAATGATCAATATGAGTAAATAAATGAAATTCTACCTATCTGAAATCAAATCAATCTCAATGACACTTGACATGTACCAAGCACCAAGTTTCCTCTTTCGATTGGTATAGCGCATGCATCCCTATCGAACCTGGTACAAGACGTAGGAGCGCGCATATAGAGGTCTAATGGGCGCTTTTTATAGCAGAAATAATCAATATTAGTAAATGAATGAAATTTTACCTATCTGAAACCAAATAAATCTTGATGAAACTTGAAATGTACCAAGCACCAAGTCTCCTCTTTCGCTTGGTATAGCGCATCGATCCCTATCGAACCTGGAAGAAGAAGTAGGAGCGCGCTTATAGAGGTCTAATGGGCGCTTTTTTTAGCAGAAATGATCAATATCAGTAAATAAATAAAATTCTACCTATCTGAAACCAAATCAATCTCGATGAAACTTGACATGTACCTAGCACCAAGTCTCCTCTTTCAATTGGTATAGCGCATACATCCCTATCGAACCTGGTAGAAGACGTAGGATCACGCTTATAGAGGTCTAATTGGCGCTTTTTATAGCAGAAAAGATCAATACGAGTAAATGGATGAAATTTTACCTATCTGAAACCAAATCAATCTCGATGACACTTGACATGTACCTAGCACCAAGTCTCCTCTTACGATTGGTATAGCGCATACATCCCTATCGAACCTGGTACAAGACGTAGGAGCGCGCATATAGAGGTCTAATGGGCGCATTTTATAGCAGAAATGATCAATATGAGTAAATGAATGAAATTTTACCTATCTGAAACCAAATCAATCTCGATGAAACTTGACATGTACCTAGCACCAAGTTTCCTCTTTCGATTGGTATAGCGCATACATCCTTATCGAACCTGGTACAAGACGTAGGAGCGCGCATATAGAGGTCTTATGGGCGCTTAATTATTGCAGAAATGATCAATATGAGTAAATGAATGAAATTTTACCTATCTGAAACCAAATCAATCTCGATGAAACTTGACATGTACCTAGCACCAAGTTTCCTCTTTCGATTGGTATAGCGCACACATCCCTATCGAACCTGCTGGAAGACGTAGGAGCGGGCATATAGAGGTCTAACGGGCGCTTTTTATAGCAGAAATGATCAATATTAGTAAATGAATGAAATTTTACCTATCTGAAAACAAATCAATCTTGATGAAACTTGACATGTACCAAGTACGAAGTCTCCTCTTTTGATTGGTATAGCGCATACATCCCTATCGAACCTGGTAGAAGACGTAGGAGCGCGCTTATAGAGGTCTAATGGACGCTTTTTATAGCAGAAATGATCAATATGAGTAAATAAATGAAATTCTACCTATCTGAAATCAAATCAATCTCAATGAAACTTGACATGTACCTAGCACCAAGTTTCCTCTTTCGATTGGTATAGCGCATACATCCCTATCGAACCTGGTAGAAGACGTAGGAGCGCGCATATAGAGGTCTAATTGGCGCTTTTTATAGCAGAAATGATCAATTTGAGTAAATGAATGAAATTTTACCTATTTGAAACCAAATCAATCTCGATGAAACTTGACATGTACCTAGCACCAAGTCTCCTCTTTTGATCGGTATAGCGCATACATCCCTGTCGAACCTGGTAGAAGACGTAGGAGCGCGCGTATAGAGGTCTAATGGGCGCTTTTTTTAGCAGAAATGATCAATATGAGTAAATGAATGAAATTTTGCCTATCTGAAACAAAATCAATCTCGATGAAACTTGACATGTACCTAGCACCAAGTCTCCTCTTTCGATTGGTATAGCGCATACATCCCTATCGAACCTGGTAGAAGACGTAGGAGCGCGCTTATAGAGGTCTAATGGGCGCTTTTTATAGCAGAAAAGATCAATATGAGTAAATGAATGAAATTTTACCTATCTGAAACCAAATCAATCTCAATGACACTTGACATGTACCTAGCACCAAGTCTCCTCTTTCGATTGGTATAGCGCATACATCCCTATCGAACCTGGTACAAGACGTAGGAGCGCGCATATAGAGGTCTAATGGGCGCTTTTTATAGCAGAAATAATCAATATTAGTAAATGAATGAAATTTTACCTATCTGAAACCAAATCAATCTTGATGAAACTTGAAATGTACCAAGCACCAAGTCTCCTCTTTCGCTTGGTATAGCGCATCGATCCCTATCGAACCTGGAAGAAGAAGTAGGAGCGCGCTTATAGAGGTCTAATGGGCGCTTTTTTTAGCAGAAATGATCAATATCAGTAAATAAATAAAATTCTACCTATCTGAAACCAAATCAATCTCGATGAAACTTGACATGGACCTAGCCCCAAGTCTCCTCTTTCGATTGGTATAGCGCATACATCCCTATCGAACCTGGTAGAAGACGTAGGAGCGCGCATATAGAGGTCTAATGGGCGCTTTTTATAGCAGAAATGATCAATATGAGTAAATGAATGAAATTTTACCTATCTGAAACCAAATCTATGTCGATGAAACTTGACATGTACCTAAAACCAAGTCTCCTCTTTTTATCGGTATAGCGCATACATCCCTATCGAACCTGGTAGAAGACGTAGGAGCGCGCATATAGAGGTCTAATGGGCGCATTTTATAGCAGAAATGATCAATATGAGTAAATGAATGAAATTTTACCTATCTGAAACCAAATCAATCTCGATGAAACTTGACATGTACCTAAAACCAAGTCTCCTCTTTTGATCGGTATAGCGCATACATCCTTATGGAACGTGGTAGAAGACGTAGGAGCGCGCATATAGAGGTCTAATGGGCGCTTTTTTATAGCAGAAATGATCAATATGAGTAAATGAATGAAATTTTACCTATCTGAAACCAAATCAATCTCGATGAAACTTGACATGTACCTAGCACCAAGTCTCCTCTTTCGATTGGTATAGCGCATACATCCCTATCGAACCTGGTAGAAGACGTAGGAGCGCGCTTATAGAGGTCTAATGGGCGCTTTTTATAGCAGAAAAGATCAATATGAGTAAATGAATGAAATTTTACCTATCTGAAACCGCATCAATCTCGATGACACTTGATATGTACCTAGCACCAAGTCTCCTCTTTCGATTGGTATAGCGCATACATCCCTATCGAACCTGGTAGAAGACGTAGGAGCGCGCTTATAGAGGTCTAATGGGCGCTTTTTATAGCAGAAAAGATCAATATGATTAAATGAATGAAATTTTACCTATCTGAAACCGCATCAATCTCGATGAAACTTGACATGTACCTAGCACCAAGTCTCCTCTTTTGATTGGTATAGCGCATACATCCCTATCGAACCTGGTAGAAGACGTAGGAGCGCGCTTATAGAGGTCTAATGGGCGCTTTTTATAGCAGAAAAGATCAATATGAGTAAATGAATGAAATTTTACCTATCTGAAACCAAATCAATCTCAATGAAACTTGTCATGGACCTAGCCCCAAGTCTCTTCTTTCGATTGGTATAGCGCTTACATCCCTATCGAACCTGGTAGAAGACGTAGGAGTGGGCATATAGAGGTCTAATGGGCGCTTTTTATAGCAGAAATGATCAATATTAGAAAATGAATGAAATTTTACCTATTTGAAACCAAATCAATCTCGATGAAACTTGAAATGTACCAAGCACCAAGTCTCTTCTTTCGATTGGTATAGCGCATACATCCCTATCGAACCTGGTAGAAGACGTAGGAGCGGGCATATAGAGGTCTAATGGGCGCTTTTTATAGCAGAAATGATCAATATTAGTAAATGAATGAAATTTTACCTATCTGAAAACAAATCAATCTTGATGAAACTTGAAATGTACCAAGTACCAAATCTCTTCTTTCGAATGGTGTAGCGCATACATCCCTATCGAACCTGGTACAAGACGTAGGAGCGCGCATATAGAGGTCTATTGGGCGCTTTTTATAGCAGAAATGATCAATTTGAGTAAATGAATGAAATTTTACCTATCTGAAACCAAATCAATCTCGATGACACTTGAGATGAACCTAGCACCAAGTCTCCTCTTTCGATTGGTATAGCGCATACATCCCTATCGAACCTGGTACAAGAAGTAGGAGCGCGCATATAGAGGTCTAATGGGCGCATTTTATAGCAGAAATGATCAATATGAGTAAATGAATGAAATTTTACCTATCTGAAACAAAATCAATCTCGATGAAACTTGACATGTACCTAACACCAAGTCTCCTGTTTTTATCGGTATAGCGCATACATCACTATCGAACCTGGTAGAAGACGTAGGTGCGCGCATATAGAGGTCTAATGGGCGCTTTTTATAGCAGAAATGATCAATATGAGTAAATAAATAAAATTCTACCTATCTGAAACCATAGCAATCTCGATGAAACTTGACATGGACCTAGCTCCATGCCTCCTCTTTCGATTGGTATAGCGCATACATCCCTATCGAACCTGGTAGAAGACGTAGGAGCGCGCATATAGAGGTCTAATGGGCGCTTTTTATAGCAGAAATGATCAATATGAGTAAATGAATGAAGTTTTACCTATCTGAAACCAAATCTATGTCGATGAAACTTGACATGTACCTAAAACCAAGTCTCCTCTTTTTATCGGTATAGCGCATACATCCCTATCGAACCTGGTAGAAGACGTAGGAGCGCGCATATAGAGGTCTAATGGGCGCATTTTATAGCAGAAATGATCAATATGAGTAAATGAATGAAATTTTACCTATCTGAAACCAAATCAATCTCGATGAAACTTGACATGTACCTAAAACCAAGTCTCCTCTTTTGATCGGTATAGCGCATACATCCTTATGGAACGTGGTAGAAGACGTAGGAGCGCGCATATAGAGGTCTAATGGGCGCTTTTTATAGCAGAAATGATCAATATGAGTAAATGAATGAAATTTTACCTATCTGAAACCAAATCAATCTCGATGAAACTTGACATGTACCTAGCACCAAGTCTCCTCTTTCGATTGGTATAGCGCATACATCCCTATCGAACCTGGTAGAAGACGTAGGAGCGCGCTTATAGAGGTATAATGGGCGCTTTTTATAGCAGAAAAGATCAATATTATTAAATGAATGAAATTTTACCTATCTGAAACCGCATCAATCTCGATGACACTTGATATGTACCTAGCACCAAGTCTCCTCTTTCGATTGGTATAGCGCATACATCCCTATCGAACCTGGTAGAAGACGTAGGAGCGCGCTTATAGAGGTCTAATGGGCGCTTTTTATAGCAGAAAAGATCAATATGATTAAATGAATGAAATTTTACCTATCTGAAACCGCATCAATCTCGATGAAACTTGACATGTACCTAGCACCAAGTCTCCTCTTTTGATTGGTATAGCGCATACATCCCTATCGAACCTGGTAGAAGACGTAGGAGCGCGCTTATAGAGGTCTAATGGGCGCTTTTTATAGCAGAAAAGATCAATATGAGTAAATGAATGAAATTTTACCTATCTGAAACCAAATCAATCTCAATGAAACTTGTCATGGACCTAGCCCCAAGTCTCTTCTTTCGATTGGTATAGCGCTTACATCCCTATCGAACCTGGTAGAAGACGTAGGAGTGGGCATATAGAGGTCTAATGGGCGCTTTTTATAGCAGAAATGATCAATATTAGAAAATGAATGAAATTTTACCTATTTGAAAACAAATCAATCTCGATGAAACTTGAAATGTACCAAGCACCAAGTCTCTTCTTTCGATTGGTATAGCGCATACATCCCTATCGAACCTGGTAGAAGACGTAGGAGCGGGCATATAGAGGTCTAATGGGCGCTTTTTATAGCAGAAATGATCAATATTAGTAAATGAATGAAATTTTACCTATCTGAAAACAAATCAATCTTGATGAAACTTGAAATGTACCAAGTACCAAATCTCTTCTTTCGAATGGTGTAGCGCATACATCCCTATCGAACCTGGTACAAGACGTAGGAGCGCGCATATAGAGGTCTATTGGGCGCTTTTTATAGCAGAAATGATCAATTTGAGTAAATGAATGAAATTTTACCTATCTGAAACCAAATCAATCTCGATGACACTTGAGATGAACCTAGCACCAAGTCTCCTCTTTCGATTGGTATAGCGCATACATCCCTATCGAACCTGGTACAAGAAGTAGGAGCGCGCATATAGAGGTCTAATGGGCGCATTTTATAGCAGAAATGATCAATATGAGTAAATGAATGAAATTTTACCTATCTGAAACAAAATCAATCTCGATGAAACTTGACATGTACCTAACACCAAGTCTCCTCTTTTTATCGGTATAGCGCATACATCACTATCGAACCTGGTAGAAGACGTAGGAGCGCGCATATAGAGGTCTAATGGGCGCTTTTTATAGCAGAAATGATCAATATGAGTAAATAAATAAAATTCTACCTATCTGAAACCATAGCAATCTCGATGAAACTTGACATAGACCTAGCTCCATGCCTCCTCTTTCGATTGGTATAGCGCATACATCCCTATCGAACCTGGTAGAAGACGTAGGAGCGCGCATATAGAGGTCTAATGGGCGCTTTTTATAGCAGAAATGATCAATATGAGTAAATGAATGAAATTTTACCTATCTGAAACCAAATCAATCTCGATGAAACTTGACATGTACCTAACACCAAGTCTCCTCTTTTTATCGGTATAGCGCATACATCCCTATCGAACCTGGTAAAAGAAGTAGGAGCGCGCATATAGAGGTCTAATGGGCGCTTTTTATAGCAGAAATGATCAATATGAGTAAATGAATGAAATTTTACCTATCTGAAACCAAATCAATCTCGATGAAACTTGACATGTACCTAGCACCAAGTCTCCTCTTTCGATTGGTATAGCGCATACATCCCTATCGAACCTGGTAGAAGACGTAGGAGCGCGCTTATAGAGGTCTAATTGGCGTTTTTTATAGCAGAAAAGATCAATATGAGTAAATGAATGAAATTTTACCTATCTGAAACCAAATCAATCTCGATGACACTTGACATGTACCTCGCACCAAGTCTCCTCTTTCGATTGGTATAGCGCATACATCCCTATCGAACCTGGTACAAGACGTAGGAGCGCGCATATAGAGGTCTAATGGGCGCATTTTATAGCAGAAAAGATCAATATGAGTAAATGAATGAAATTATACCTATCTGAAACCAAATCAATCTCGATGAAACTTGACATGTACCTAGCACCAAGTTTCTTCTTTCGATTGGTATAGCGCATACATCCCTATCGAACCTGGTAGAAGACGTAGGAGCGCGCATATAGAGGTCTAATGGGCTCTTAATTATTGCAGAAATGATCAATATGAGTAAATGAATGAAATTTTCCCTATCTGAAACCAAATCAATCTCGATGAAACTTGACATGTACCTAGCACCAAGTTTCCTCTTTCTATTGGTATAGCGCATACATCCTTATCGAACCTGGTACAAGACGTAGGAGCGCGCATATAGAGGTCTAATGGGCTCTTAATTATTGCAGAAATGATCAATATGAGTAAATGAATGAAATTTTACCTATCTGAAACCAAATCAATCTCGATGAAACTTAACATGGACCTAGAACCAAGTTTCCTCTTTCGATTGGTATAGCGCATACATCCTTATCGAACCTGGTACAAAAAGTAGGAGCGCGCATATAGAGGTCTAATGGGCTCTTAATTATTGCAGAAATGATCAATATGAGTAAATGAATGAAATTTTACCTATCTGAAACCAAATCAATCTCGATGAAACTTGACAACTACCTAGCACCAAGTCTCCTCTTTTGATCGGTATAGCGCATACATCCTTATGGAACGTGGTAGAAGACGTAGGAGCGCGCTTATAGAGGTCTAATGGGCGCTTTTTATAGCAGAAAAGATCAATATGAGTAAATGAATGAAATTTTACCTATCTGAAACCAAATCAATCTCGATGAAACTTGACATGTACCTAGCACCAAGTCTCCTCTTTCGATTGGTATAGCGCATACATCCCTATCGAACCTGGTAGAAGACGTAGGAGCGCGCTTATAGAGGTCTAATGGGCGCTTTTTATAGCAGAAAAGATCAATATGAGTAAATGAATGAAATTTTACCTATCTGAAACAAAATCAATCTCGATGACACTTGACATGAACCTAGCACCAAGTCTCTTATTTCGATTGGTATAGCGCATACATCCCTATCGAACCTGGTAGAAGACGTAGGAGCGGGCATATAGAGGTCTAATGGGCGCTTTTTATAGCAGAAATGATCAATATTAGTAAATGAATGAAATTTTACCTATCTGAAAACAAATCAATCTTGATGAAACTTGAAATGTACCAAGTACCAAGTCTCTTCTTTCGAATGGTGTAGCGCATACATCCCTATCGAACCTGGTAGAAGACGTAGGAGCGCGCTTATAGAGGTCTAATGGACGCTTTTTATAGCAGAAATGATCAATATGAGTAAATAAATGAAATTCTAACTATCTGAAATCAAATCAATCTCAATGATACTTGACATGTACCTAGCACCAAGTTTCCTCTTTCGATTGGTATAGCGCATACATCCCTATCGAACCTGGTACAAGACGTAGGAGCGCGCATATAGAGGTCTAATTGGCGCTTAATTATTGCAGAAATGATCAATATGAGTAAATGAATGAAATTTTACCTATCTGAAACCAAATCAATCTCGATGAAACTTGAGATGTCCCTAGCCCCAAGTCTCTTCTTTCGATTGGTATAGCGCACACATCCCTATCGAACCTGGTGGAAGACGTAGGAGCGGGCATATAGAGGTCTAAGGGCGCTTTTTATAGCAGAAATGATCAATATTAGTAAATGAATGAAATTTTACCTATCTGAAAACAAATCAATCTTGATGAAACTTGACATATACCAAGTACCAAGTCTCCTCTTTCCATTGGTATAGCGCATACATCCCTATCGAACCTGGTAGAAGACGTAGGAGCGCGCTTATAGAGGTCTAATGGGCGCTTTTTATAGCAGAAATGATCAATATGAGTAAATGAATGAAATTTTACCTATCTGAAAACAAATCAATCTCGATGAAACTTGACATGTACCAAGTACCAAGTCTCTTCTTTCGATTGGTATAGCGCATACATCCCTATCGAACCTGGTACAAGAC
The DNA here is from genome assembly GCA_028142955.1 of Pinctada fucata. Lineage (NCBI taxonomy): Eukaryota > Metazoa > Mollusca > Bivalvia > Pterioida > Pteriidae > Pinctada > Pinctada fucata. The sequence continues at coordinate 26,908,390 of AP027110.1, read as the reverse complement.
GTAGGAGCGCGCATATAGAGGTCTAATGGGCGCTTTTTATAGCAGAAATGATCAATTTGAGAAAATGAATGAAATTTTACTTATCTGAAACCAAATCAATCTCAATGACACTTGACATGTACCTAGCACCAAGTCTCCTCTTTTGATCGGTATAGCGCCTACATCCCTATCGAACCTGGTACAAGACGTAGGAGCGCGCATATAGAGGTCTAATGGGCGCTTTTTATAGCAGAAATGATCAATTTGAGTAAATGAATGAAATTTTACCTATCTGAAACCAAATCAATCTCGATGAAACTTGACAACTACCTAGCACCAAGTCTCCTCTTTTGATCGGTATAGCGCATACATCCTTATGGAACGTGGTAGAAGACGTAGGAGCGCGCTTATAGAGGTCTAATGGGCGCTTTTTATAGCAGAAAAGATCAATATGAGTAAATGAATGAAATTTTACCTATCTGAAACCAAATCAATCTCGATGACACTTGACATGTACCTAGCACCAAGTCTCCTCTTTCGATTGGTATAGCGCATACATCCCTATCGAACCTGGTACAAGACGTAGGAGCGCGCATATCGAGGTCTAATGGGCGCATTTTATAGCAGAAATGATCAATATGAGTAAATGAATGAAATTTTACCTATCTGAAACCAAATCAATCTCGATGAAACTTGACAAGTACCTAGCACCAAGTTTCCTCTTTCGATTGGTATAGCGCATACATCCTTATCGAACCTGGCACAAGACGTAGGAGCGCGCATATAGAGGTCTTATGGGCGCATAATTATTGCAGAAATGATCAATATGAGTAAATGAATGAAATTTTACCTATCTGAAACCAAATCAATCTCGATGAAACTTGCCATGTACCTAGCACCAAGTTTCCTCTTTCGATTGGTATAGCGCACACATCCCTATCGAACCTGGTAGAAGACGTAGGAGCGGGCATATAGAGGTCTAATGGGCGCTTTTTATAGCAGAAATGATCAATATTAGTAAATGAATGAAATTTTCCTATCTGAAACCAAATCAATCTTGATGAAACTTGAAATGTGCCAAGCCCCAAGTCTCCTCTTTCGATTGGTATAGCGCATACATCCCTATCGAACCTGGTAGAAGACGTAGGAGCGGGCATATAGAGGTCTAACGGGCGCTTTTTATAGCAGAAATGATCAATATTAGTAAATGAATGAAATTTTACCTATCTGAAAACAAATCAATCTCGATGAAACTTGACATGTACCAAGTACCAAGTCTCTTCTTTCGATTGGTATAGCGCATACATCCCTATCGAACCTGGTACAAGACGTAGGAGCGCGCATATAGAGGTCTAATGGGCGCTTTTTATAGCAGAAATGATCAATTTGAGAAAATGAATGAAATTTTACTTATCTGAAACCAAATCAATCTCAATGACACTTGACATGTACCTAGCACCAAGTCTCCTCTTTTGATCGGTATAGCGCCTACATCCCTATCGAACCTGGTACAAGACGTAGGAGCGCGCATATAGAGGTCTAATGGGCGCTTTTTATAGCAGAAATGATCAATTTGAGTAAATGAATGAAATTTTACCTATCTGAAACCAAATCAATCTCGATGACACTTGACATGTACCTAGCACCAAGTCTCCTCTTTCGATTGGTATAGCGCATACATCCCTATCGAACCTGGTACAAGACGTAGGAGCGCGCATATCGAGGTCTAATGGGCGCATTTTATAGCAGAAATGATCAATATGAGTAAATGAATGAAATTTTACCTATCTGAAACCAAATCAATCTCGATGAAACTTGACAAGTACCTAGCACCAAGTTTCCTCTTTCGATTGGAATAGCGCATACATCCTTATCGAACCTGGCACAAGACGTAGGAGCGCGCAAATAGAGGTCTTATGGGCGCATAATTATTGCAGAAATGATCAATATGAGTAAATGAATGAAATTTTACCTATCTGAAACCAAATCAATCTCGATGAAACTTGCCATGTACCTAGCACCAAGTTTCCTCTTTCGATTGGTATAGCGCACACATCCCTATCGAACCTGGTAGAAGACGTAGGAGCGGGCATATAGAGGTCTAATGGGCGCTTTTTATAGCAGAAATGATCAATATTAGTAAATGAATGAAATTTTCCTATCTGAAACCAAATCAATCTTGATGAAACTTGAAATGTACCAAGCCCCAAGTCTCCTCTTTCGATTGGTATAGCGCATACATCCCTATCGAACCTGGTAGAAGACGTAGGAGCGGGCATATAGAGGTCTAACGGGCGCTTTTTATAGCAGAAATGATCAATATTAGTAAATGAATGAAATTTTACCTATCTGAAAACAAATCAATCTTGATGAAACTTGACATGTACCAAGTACCAAATCTCCTCTTTCGATTGGTATAGCGCATACATCCCTATCGAACCTGGTAGAAGACGTAGGAGCGCGCTTATAGAGGTCTAATGGACGCTTTTTATAGCAGAAATGATCAATATGAGTAAATAAATGAAATTCTACCTATCTGAAATCAAATCAATCTCAATGACACTTGACATGTACCTAGCACCAAGTTTCCTCTTTCGATTGGTATAGCGCATACATCCCTATCGAACCTGGTACAAGACGTAGAAGCGCGCATATAGAGGTCTAATTGGCGCTTTTTATAGCAGAAATGATCAATTTGAGTAAATGAATGAAATTTTACCTATTTGAAATCAAATCAATCTCGATGAAACTTGACATCTACCTAGCACCAAGTCTCCTCTTTTGATCGGTATAGCGCATACATCCCTATCGAACCTGGTAGAAGACGTAGGAGCGCGCATATAGAGGTCTAATGGGCGCTTTTTATAGCAGAAATGATCAATATGAGTAAATGAATGAAATTTTTTCTATCTGAAACTAAATCAATCTCGATGAAACTTGACATGTACCTAACACCAAGTCTCCTCTTTTGATCGGTATAGCGCATACATCCTTATCGTACGTGGTAGAAGAAGTAGGAGCGCGCGTATAGAGGTCTAATGGGCGCTTTTTATAGCAGAAATGATCAATATGAGTAAATGAATGAAATTTTACCTATCTGAAACCAAATCAATCTCGATGAAACTTGACATGTACCTAGCACCAAGTCTCCTCTTTCGATTGGTATAGCGCATACATCCCTATCGAAACTGGTAGAAGATGTAGGAGCGCGCTTATAGAGGTCTAATGGGCGCTTTTTATAGCAGAAAAGATCAATATGAGTAAATGAATGAAGATTTACCATCTGAATCCAAATCAATTTCGATGACACTTGACATGTACCTAGCACCAAGTCTCCTCTTTCGATTGGTATAGCGCATACATCCCTATCGAACCTGGTACAAGACGTAGGAGCGCGCATATAGAGGTCTAATGGGCGCTTTTTATAGCAGAAATGATCAATATGAGTAAATGAATGAAATTTTACCTATCTGAAACCAAATCAATCTTGATGAAACTTGAAATGTACCAAGCACCAAGTCTCCTCTTTTGATTGGTATAGCGCATACATCCCTATCGAACCTGGTAGAAGAAGTAGGAGCGCGCTTATAGAGGTCTAATGGGCGCTTTTTTTAGCAGAAATGATCAATATCGGTAAATAAATAAAATTCTACCTATCTGAAACAAAATCAATCTCGATGAAACTTGACATGGACCTAGCCCCAAGTCTCCTCTTTCGATTGGTATAGCGCATACATCCCTATCGAACCTGGTAGAAGACGTAGAAGCGCGCATATAGAGGTCTAATGGGCGCTTTTTATAGCAGAAATTATCAATTTGAGTAAATGAATGAAATTTTACCTATCTGAAACCAAATCAATCTCGATGAAACTTGACATGTACCTAACACCAAGTCTCCTCTTTTTATCGGTATAGCGCATACATCCCTATCGAACCTGGTAGAAGACGTAGGAGCGCGCATATAGAGGTCTAATGGGCGCTTTTTATAGCAGAAATGATCAATATGAGTAAATGAATGAAATTTTACCTATCTGAAACCAAATCAATCTCGATGAAACTTGACATGTACCTAAAACCAAGTCTCCTCTTTTGATCGGTATAGCGCATACATCCTTATGGAACGTGGTAGAAGACGTAGGAGCGCGCATATAGAGGTCTAATGGGCACTTTTTATAGCAGAAATGATCAATATGAGTAAATGAATGAAATTTTACCTATCTGAAACCAAATCAATCTCGATGAAACTTGACATGTACCTAGCACCAAGTCTCCTCTTTCGATTGGTATAGCGCATACATCCCTATCGAACCTGGTAGAAGACGTAGGAGCGCGCTTATAGAGGTCTAATGGGCGCTTTTTATAGCAGAAAAGATCAATATGAGTAAATGAATGAAATTTTACCTAACTGAAACCAAATCAGTATCGATGACACTTGACATGTACCTAGCACCAAGTCTCCTCTTTCGATTGGTATAGCGCATACATTCCTATCGAACCTGGTACAAGACGTAGGAGCGCGCATATAGAGGTCTAATGGGCGCTTTTTATAGCAGAAATGATCAATATGAGTAAATGAATGAAATTTTACCTATCTGAAACCAAATCAATCTCGATGAAACTTGACATGGACCTAGCCCCAAGTCTCTTCTTTCGATTGGTATAGCGCTTACATCCCTATCGAACCTGGTAGAAGACGTAGAGGCGGGCATATAGAGGTCTAATGGGCGCTTTTTATAGCAGAAATGATCAATATTAGAAAATGAATGAAATTTTACCTATCTGAAACCAAATCAATCTTGATGAAACTTGAAATGTTCCAAGCACCAAGTCTCTTCTTTCGATTGGTATAGCGCATACATCCCTATCGAACCTGGTAGAAGAAGTAGGAGCGCGCTTATAGAGGTCTAATGTGCGCTTTTTATAGCAGAAATGATCAATATCAGTAAATAAATGAAATTCTACCTATCTGAAACCGAATCAATCTCAATGACACTTGACATGTACCTAGCACCAAGTCTCCTCTTTCGATTGGTATAGCGCATACATCCCTATCGAACCTGGTACAAGACGTAGGAGTGCGCATATAGAGGTCTATTGGGCGCATTTTATAGCAGAAATGATCAATATGAGTAAATGAATGAAATTTTACCTATCTGAAACCAAATCAATCTCGATGAAACTTGACATGTACCAAGCACCAAGTCTCCTCTTTTGATCGGTATAGCGCATACATCCCTATCGAACCTGGTAGAAGATGTCGGAGCGGGCATATAGAGGTCCAATGGGCGCTTTTTATAGCAGAAATGATCAATATGAGTAAATGAATGAAATTTTACTTATCTGAAACAAAATCAATCTCGATGAAACTTGACATGTACCTAGCACCAAGTCTCCTCTTTCGATTGGTATAGCGCATACATCCCTATCGAACCTGGTAGAAGACGTAGGAGCGGGCATATAGAGGTCTAACGGGCGCTTTTTATAGCAGAAATGATCAATATTAGTAAATGAATGAAATTTTACCTATCTGAAAACAAATCAATCTTGATGAAACTTGACATGTACCAAGTACCAAATCTCCTCTTTCGATTGGTATAGCGCATACATCCCTATCGAACCTGGTAGAAGACGTAGGAGCGCGCTTATAGAGGTCTAATGGACGCTTTTTATAGCAGAAATGATCAATATGAGTAAATAAATGAAATTCTACCTATCTGAAATCAAATCAATCTCAATGACACTTGACATGTACCTAGCACCAAGTTTCCTCTTTCGATTGGTATAGCGCATACATCCCTATCGAACCTGGTACAAGACGTAGAAGCGCGCATATAGAGGTCTAATTGGCGCTTTTTATAGCAGAAATGATCAATTTGAGTAAATGAATGAAATTTTACCTATTTGAAATCAAATCAATCTCGATGAAACTTGACATCTACCTAGCACCAAGTCTCCTCTTTTGATCGGTATAGCGCATACATCCCTATCGAACCTGGTAGAAGACGTAGGAGCGCGCATATAGAGGTCTAATGGGCGCTTTTTATAGCAGAAATGATCAATATGAGTAAATGAATGAAATTTTTTCTATCTGAAACTAAATCAATCTCGATGAAACTTGACATGTACCTAACACCAAGTCTCCTCTTTTGATCGGTATAGCGCATACATCCTTATCGTACGTGGTAGAAGAAGTAGGAGCGCGCGTATAGAGGTCTAATGGGCGCTTTTTATAGCAGAAATGATCAATATGAGTAAATGAATGAAATTTTACCTATCTGAAACCAAATCAATCTCGATGAAACTTGACATGTACCTAGCACCAAGTCTCCTCTTTCGATTGGTATAGCGCATACATCCCTATCGAAACTGGTAGAAGATGTAGGAGCGCGCTTATAGAGGTCTAATGGGCGCTTTTTATAGCAGAAAAGATCAATATGAGTAAATGAATGAAGATTTACCATCTGAATCCAAATCAATTTCGATGACACTTGACATGTACCTAGCACCAAGTCTCCTCTTTCGATTGGTATAGCGCATACATCCCTATCGAACCTGGTACAAGACGTAGGAGCGCGCATATAGAGGTCTAATGGGCGCTTTTTATAGCAGAAATGATCAATATGAGTAAATGAATGAAATTTTACCTATCTGAAACCAAATCAATCTTGATGAAACTTGAAATGTACCAAGCACCAAGTCTCCTCTTTTGATTGGTATAGCGCATACATCCCTATCGAACCTGGTAGAAGAAGTAGGAGCGCGCTTATAGAGGTCTAATGGGCGCTTTTTTTAGCAGAAATGATCAATATCGGTAAATAAATAAAATTCTATCTATCTGAAACAAAATCAATCTCGATGAAACTTGACATGGACCTAGCCCCAAGTCTCCTCTTTCGATTGGTATAGCGCATACATCCCTATCGAACCTGGTAGAAGACGTAGAAGCGCGCATATAGAGGTCTAATGGGCGCTTTTTATAGCAGAAATTATCAATTTGAGTAAATGAATGAAATTTTACCTATCTGAAACCAAATCAATCTCGATGAAACTTGACATGTACCTAACACCAAGTCTCCTCTTTTTATCGGTATAGCGCATACATCCCTATCGAACCTGGTAGAAGACGTAGGAGCGCGCATATAGAGGTCTAATGGGCGCTTTTTATAGCAGAAATGATCAATATGAGTAAATGAATGAAATTTTACCTATCTGAAACCAAATCAATCTCGATGAAACTTGACATGTACCTAAAACCAAGTCTCCTCTTTTGATCGGTATAGCGCATACATCCTTATGGAACGTGGTAGAAGACGTAGGAGCGCGCATATAGAGGTCTAATGGGCACTTTTTATAGCAGAAATGATCAATATGAGTAAATGAATGAAATTTTACCTATCTGAAACCAAATCAATCTCGATGAAACTTGACATGTACCTAGCACCAAGTCTCCTCTTTCGATTGGTATAGCGCATACATCCCTATCGAACCTGGTAGAAGACGTAGGAGCGCGCTTATAGAGGTCTAATGGGCGCTTTTTATAGCAGAAAAGATCAATATGAGTAAATGAATGAAATTTTACCTAACTGAAACCAAATCAGTATCGATGACACTTGACATGTACCTAGCACCAAGTCTCCTCTTTCGATTGGTATAGCGCATACATCCCTATCGAACCTGGTACAAGACGTAGGAGCGCGCATATAGAGGTCTAATGGGCGCTTTTTATAGCAGAAATGATCAATATGAGTAAATGAATGAAATTTTACCTATCTGAAACCAAATCAATCTCGATGAAACTTGACATGGACCTAGCCCCAAGTCTCTTCTTTCGATTGGTATAGCGCTTACATCCCTATCGAACCTGGTAGAAGACGTAGAGGCGGGCATATAGAGGTCTAATGGGCGCTTTTTATAGCAGAAATGATCAATATTAGAAAATGAATGAAATTTTACCTATCTGAAACCAAATCAATCTTGATGAAACTTGAAATGTTCCAAGCACCAAGTCTCTTCTTTCGATTGGTATAGCGCATACATCCCTATCGAACCTGGTAGAAGAAGTAGGAGCGCGCTTATAGAGGTCTAATGTGCGCTTTTTATAGCAGAAATGATCAATATCAGTAAATAAATGAAATTCTACCTATCTGAAACCGAATCAATCTCAATGACACTTGACATGTACCTAGCACCAAGTCTCCTCTTTCGATTGGTATAGCGCATACATCCCTATCGAACCTGGTACAAGACGTAGGAGTGCGCATATAGAGGTCTATTGGGCGCATTTTATAGCAGAAATGATCAATATGAGTAAATGAATGAAATTTTACCTATCTGAAACCAAATCAATCTCGATGAAACTTGACATGTACCAAGCACCAAGTCTCCTCTTTTGATCGGTATAGCGCATACATCCCTATCGAACCTGGTAGAAGATGTCGGAGCGGGCATATAGAGGTCCAATGGGCGCTTTTTATAGCAGAAATGATCAATATGAGTAAATGAATGAAATTTTACTTATCTGAAACAAAATCAATCTCGATGAAACTTGACATGTACCTAGCACCAAGTCTCCTCTTTCGATTGGTATAGCGCATACATCCCTATCGAACCTGGTAGAAGACGTAGGAGCGCGCTTATGGAGGTCTAAATGGACGCCCTTTATAGCAGAAATGATCAATATGAGTGAAAAAATGAAATTCTACCTATCTGAAACCAAATCAATCTCAATGACACTTGACATGTACCTAGCACCAAGTCTCCATTTTCGATTGGTATAGCGCATACATCCCTATCGAACCTGGTACAAGACGTAGAAGCGCATATAGAGGTCTAATGTGCGCATTTTATAGCAGAAATGATCAATATGAGTAAAAGAATGAAATTTTACCTATCTGAAACAAAATCAATCTCGATGAAACTTGACATGTACCTAGCACCAAGTCTCCTCTTTCTATTGGTATAGCGCATACATCCCTATCGAACCTGGTAGAAGACGTAGGAGCGCGCTTATAGAGGTCTAATGGGCGCTTTTTATAGCAGAAATGATCAATATGAGTAAATGAATGAAATTCTACCTATCTGAAACCAAATCAATCTCAATGACACTTGACATGTACCTAGCACCAAGTCTCCTCTTTCGATTGGTATAGCGCATATATTCTAATCGAACCTGGTACAAGACGTAGGAGCGCGGATATAGAGGTCTAATAGGCGCTTAATTATAGCAGAAATGATCAATATTAGTAAATGAATGAAATTTTACCTATCTGAAACAAAATCAATCTCGATGAAACTTGACATGTACCTAGCACCAAGTCTCCTCTTTCTATTGGTATAGCGCATACATCCCTATCGAACCTGGTAGAAGACGTAGGAGCGCGCTTATAGAGGTCTAATGGGCGCTTTTTATAGCAGAAATGATCAATATGAGTAAATAAATGAAATTCTACCTATCTGAAACCAAATCAATCTCAATGACACTTGACATGTACCTAGCACCAAGTCTCCTCTTTCGATTGGTATAGCGCATACATTCTAATCGAACCTGGTACAAGACGTAGGAGCGCGGATATAGAGGTCTAATGGGCGCTTAATTATAGAAGAAATGATCAATATTAGTAAATGAATGAAATTTTACCTATCTGAAACAAAATCAATCTCGATGAAACTTGAAATGTACCAAGCACCAAGTCTCCTCTCTCGATTGGTATAGCGCATACATCCCTATCGAACCTGGTAGAAGACGTAGGAGCGCGCTTATAGAGGTCTAATGGGCGCTTTTTATAGCAGAAATGATCAATATGAGTAAATAAATGAAATTCTACCTATCTGAAATCAAATCAATCTCAATGACACTTGACATGTACCTAGCACCAAGTTTCCTCTTTCGATTGGTATAGCGCATACATCCCTATCGAACCTGGTACAAGACGTAGGAGTGCGCATATAGAGGTCTAATGGGCGCATTTTATAGCAGAAATGATCAATATGAGTAAATGAATGAAATTTTACCTATCTGAAACCAAATCAATCTCGATGAAACTTGACATGTACCTAGCACCAAGTCTCCTCTTTTGATCTGTATAGCGCATACATCCCTATCGAACCTGGTAGAAGACGTAGGAGCGCGCATATAGAGGTCTAATGGGCGCTTTTTATAGCAGAAATGATCAATATGAGTAAATGAATGAAATTTTACCTATCTGAAACCAAATCAATCTCGATGAAACTTGACATGGACCTAGCCCCAAGTCTCCTCTTTCGATTGGTATAGCGCTTACATCCCTATCGAACCTGGTAGAAGACGTAGAGGCGGGCATATAGAGGTCTAATGGGCGCTTTTTATAGCAGAAATGATCAATATTAGAAAATGAATGAAATTTTACCGATCTGAAACCAAATCAATCTTGATGAAACTTGAAATGTTCCAAGCACCATGTCTCTTCTTTCGATTGGTATAGCGCATACATCCCTATCGAACCTGGTAGAAGAAGTAGGAGCGCGCTTATAGAGGTCTAATGGGCGCTTTTTATAGCAGAAATGATCAATATCAGTAAATAAATGAAATTCTACCTATCTGAAACCGAATCAATCTCAATGACACTTGACATGTACCTAGCACCAAGTCTCCTCTTTCTATTGGTATAGCGCATACATCCCTATCGAACCTGGTAGAAGACGTAGGAGCGCGCTTATAGAGGTTTAATGGGCGCTTTTTATAGCAGAAATGATCAATATGAGTAAATAAATGAAATTCTACCTATCTGAAATCAAATCAATCTCAATGACACTTGACATGTACCTAGCACCAAGTTTCCTCTTTCGATTGGTATAGCGCATACATCCCTATCGAACCTGGTACAAGACGTAGGAGTGCGCATATAGAGGTCTAATGGGCGCATTTTATAGCAGAAATGATCAATATGAGTAAATGAATGAAATTTTACCTATCTGAAACCAAATCAATCTCGATGAAACTTGACATGTACCTAGCACCAAGTCTCCTCTTTTGATCGGTATAGCGCATACATCCCTATCGAACCTGGTAGAAGACGTAGGAGCGCGCATATAGAGGTCTAATGGGCGCTTTTTATAGCAGAAATGATCAATATGAGTAAATGAATGAAATTTTACCTATCTGAAACCAAATCAATCTCGATGAAACTTGACATGTACCTAGCACCAAGTCTCTTTTTTTCATCGGTATAGCGCATACATCCCTATCGAACCTGGTACAAGACGTAGGAGCGCGCATATAGAGGTCTAATGGGCGCTTTTTATAGCAGAAATGATCAATATGAGTAAATGAATGAAATTTTACCTATCTGAAACCAAATCAATCTCGATGAAGCTTGACATGTACCTAGCAGCAAGTCTCCTCTTTTGATCGGTATAGCGCATACATCCTTATGGAACGTGGTAGAAGACGTAGGAGCGCGCTTATAGAGGTCTAATGGGCGCTTTTTATAGCAGAAAAGATCAATATGAGTAAATGAATGAAATTCTACCTATCTGAAACCAAATCAATCTCGATGAAACTTGACATGTACCTAGCACCAAGTCTCCTCTTTTCATCGGTATAGCGCATACATCCCTATCGAACCTGGTACAAGACGTAGGAGCGCGCATATAGAGGTCTAATGGGCGCTTTTTATAGCAGAATGATCAATATGAGTAAATGAATGAAATTTTACCTACCTGAAACCAAATCAATCTCGATGAAACTTGACATGTACCTAGCACCAAGTCTCTTCTTTCGATTGGTATAGCGCATACATCCCTATCGAACCTGGTAGAAGACGTAGGAGAGCGCTTATAGAGGTCTAATGGGCGCTTTTTTTTTAGCAGAAAAGATCAATATGAGTAAATGAATGAAAATTTACCTATCTGAAACCAAATCAATCTCGATGACACTTGACATGTACCTAGCACCAAGTCTCCTCTTTCGATTGGTATAGCGCATACATCCCTATCGAACCTGGTACAAGACGTAGGAGCGCGCATATAGAGGTCTAATGGGCGCTTTTTATAGCAGAAATGATCAATATGAGTAAATGAATGAAATTTTACCTATCTGAAACCAAATCAATCTCGATGAAACTTGACATGTACCAAGCCCCAAGTCTCCTCTTTCGATTGGTATAGCGCATACATCCCTATCGAAGCTGGTACAAGACGTATTAGCGGGCATATAGAGGTCTAATGAGCGCTTTTTATAGCAGAAATGGTCAATATTAGTAAATGAATGAAATTTTACCTATCTGAAACCAAATCAATCTTGATGAAACTTGAAATGTACCAAGCACCAAGTCTCCTCTTTCGATTGGTATAGCGCATACATCCCTATCGAACCTGGTAGAAGACGTAGGAGCGCGCTTATAGAGGTCTAATGGGCGCTTTTTATAGCAGAAATGATCAATATCAGTAAATAAATGAGATTCTACCTATCTGAAACCAAATCAATATCAATGACACTTGACATGTACCTAGCACCAAGTCTCCTCTTTCGATTGGTATAGCGTATGCGCTATACAAATCGAACCTGGTGCAAGACGTAGAAGCGCATATAGAGGTCTAATGGGCGCATTTTATTGCAGAAATGATCAATATGAGTAAATGAATGAAATTTTACCTATCTGAAACCAAATCAATCTCGATGAAACTTGACATGTACCTAGCACCAAGTCTCCTCTTTCGATTGGTATAGCGCATACATCCCTATCGAACCTGGTAGAAGAAGTAGGAGCGCGCTTATAGAGGTCTAATGGGCGCTTTTTATAGCAGAAAAGATCAATATGAGTAAATGAATGAAATTTTACCTACCTGAAACCAAATCAATCTCGATGACACTTGACATGTACCTAGCACCAAGTCTCCTCTTTCGATTGGTATAGCGCATACATTCTTATCGAACCTGGTACAAGACGTAGGAGCGCGGATATAGAGGTCTAATGGGCGCTTAATTATTGCAGAAATGATCAATATAAGTAAATGAATGAAATTTTACCTATCTGAAACCAAATCAATCTCGATGAAACTTGACATGGACCTAGCCCCAATTCTCTTCTTTCGATTGGTATAGCGCATACATCCCTATCGAACCTGGTAGAAGACGTAGGAGCGGGCATATAGAGGTCTAATGGGCGCTTTTTATAGCAGAAATGATCAATATGAGTAAATGAATGAAATTTTACCTATGTGAAACCAAATCAATCTCGATGAAACTTGACATGTACATAGCACCAAGTCTCCTCTTTTGATCGGTATAGCGCATACATCCCTATCGAACCTGGTAGAAGACGTAGGAGCGCGCATATAGAGGTCTGATGGGCGCTTTTTATAGCAGAAATGATCAATATGAGTAAATGAATGAAATTTTACCTATCTGAAACCAAATCAATCTCGATTAAACTTGACATGTACCTAGCACCAAGTCTCCTCTTTTGATCGGTATAGCGCATACATCCCTATCAAACCTGGTAGAAGACGTACTAGCGCGCATATAGAGGTCGAATGGGCGCTTTTTATAGCAGAAATGATCAATATGAGTAAATGAATGAAATTTTACCTATCTGAAACCAAATCAATCTCGATGAAACTTGACATGTACCTAGCACCAAGTCTCTTCTTTCGATTGGTATAGCGCATACATCCCTATCGAACCTAGTAGAAGACGTAGGAGCGCGCTTATAGAGGTCTAATGGGCGCTTTTTATAGCAGAAAAGATCAATATGAGTAAATGAATGAAATTTTACCTATCTGAAACCAAATCAATCTCGATGACACTTGACATGTACCTAGCACCAAGTCTCCTCTTTCGATTGGTATAGCGCATACATCCCTATCGAACCTGGTACAAGACGTAGGAGCGCGCATATAGAGGTCTAATGGGCGCTTTTTATAGCAGAAATGATCAATATGAGTAAAAGAATGAAATTTTACCTATCTGAAACCAAATCAATCTCGATTAAACTTGACATGGACCTAGCCCCAAGTCTCCTCTTTCGATTGGTATAGCGCATACATCCCTATCGAACCTGGTAGAAGACGTCGGAGCGGGCATATAGAGGTCTAATGGGCGCTTTTTATAGCAGAAATGATCAATATTAGAAAATAAATGAAATTTTACCTATCTGAAACCAAATCAATCTTGATGAAACTTGAAATGTACCAAGCACCAAGTCTCCTCTTTTGATTGGTACAGCGCATACATCCCTATCGAACCTGGTAGAAGAAGTAGGAGCGCGCTTATAGATGTCTAATGGACGCTTTTTATAGCAGAAAAGATCAATATCAGTAAATAAATGAAATTCTACCTATCTGAAACCAAATCAATATCAATGACACTTGACATGTACCTAGCACCAAGTCTCCTCTTTCGATTGGTATAGCGCATACATCCCTATCGAACCTGGTAGAAGACGTAGGAGCGCGCTCATAGAGGTCTAAATGGACGCCCTTTATAGCAGAAATGATCAATATGAGTGAAAAAATGAAATTCTACCTATCTGAAACCAAATCAATCTCAATGACACTTGACATGTACCTAGCACCAAGTCTCCATTTTCGATTGGTATAGCGCATACATCCCTATCGAACCTGGTACAAGACGTAGAAGCGCATATAGAGGTCTAATGGGCGCATTTTATAGCAGAAATGATCAATATGAGTAAAAGAATGAAATTTTACCTATCTGAAACCAAATCAATCTCGATGAAACTTGACATGTACCTAGCACCAAGTCTCCTCTTTCGATTGGTATAGCGCATACATCCCTATCGAACCTGGTAGAAGACGTAGGAGCGCGCTTATAGAGGTCTAATGGGCGCTTTTTATAGCAGAAATGATCAATATGAGTAAATAAATGAAATTCTTCCTATCTGAAACCAAACCAATCTCAATGACACTTGACATGTATCTAGCACCAAGTCTCCTCTTTCGATTGGTATAGCGCATACATTCTTTACGAACCTGGTACAAGACGTAGGAGCGCGGATATAGAGGTCTAATAGGCGCTTAATTATTGCAGAAATGATCAATATAAGTAAATGAATGAAATTTTACCTATCTGAAACCAAATCAATCTCGATGAAACTTGACATCTACCTAGCCCCAAGTCTCTTCTTTCGATTGGTATAGCGCATACATCCCTATCGAACCTGGTAGAAGACGTAGGAGCGGGCATATAGAGGTCTAATGGGCGCTTTTTATAGCAGGAATGATCAATATTAGTAAATGAATGAAATTTTACCTATCTGAAACAAAATCAATCTCGATGAAACTTGAAATGTACCAAGCACCAAGTCTCCTCTCTCGATTGGTATAGCGCATACATCCCTATCGAACCTGGTAGAAGACGTAGGAGCGCGCTTATAGAGGTCT